>CAWUFW010005812.1:0-1265876 GCA_963921515.1 Calotriton arnoldi
GTTAGACGTCCGGCCTCCTGCACAGTCCTTTGGAGTCCTGGGGGAACTTGAGTGCTTGCTTTGTAGAAAGTTGAACCCTTTTAGCAGACCCCTCACCTCTCTGTTAGAGGTGGAGTTTGTAGACACTCCCTTCCTTTAAATATACCGGCTCGCCGAAGAACCGTTGCTAGGCTTTGATCCTGCACCACGCTCTGACCTCTCCTGGAAACTCCGTGTCTGGCAACACTTCTCGTGAGAGTACCCTAGCTCTTTCCCCTACCAAGAGTGATTCCTGCTACCCGCCTCTAGAAGATCGCAAGGCGATTCTAGTTTGTTTTGTGTTCCCTTATTGGTGTCCCCTGCCTTACCTACAAGCGGCGATTCCACAGTACCCCACTGACCCCTTGATTCGCGGCCGCGTTCTTGGCAGTATTTACGCGCGGCCCCGTTCTGAAGCCCTCGCTGACTGAGAGGCTTTTTCACCCTTGTTCCTGATTCATCCTAAACTTTTCCCGTCTTTGAAGAAATTGACGAGTGGCGGCGTTCTTTTACTTGAATAGACGCTGCCGTGTTTGTGAGTGGAAACTGACTTAAAACTTGATACATTGTATCCGTGTTTATGCGCTTTGCGCGTTTGATTGCTTTGTTTGTTTAAAACGCTGGAGAGGCATTTTCTGACTATCCTGTCCTGTTATGCATATGCCCTCACTGTCCAGTCAGTTTGGAAGCACTTCTCCTTAGAATCTGTTAGGAGTTATTATACAGATTCTTTGTCGGTCCCCCTTTATTTTATTTGTTTATTTTTTGGACAAATCTCAGTGACACATGTTACTGGCGAGGGTAAAGAAGTATTTGCCTACACTTCCGGAGCACTGAGAAGATCCAATATTCTACACAAGGAGATGTCCAGCCGGTAAGGGAAAGTGTGTTTCTATAACGCAAGCACTGAAGTTTACCCTGTGTATATTTCCTGTTAGAAGGGGAGGGAAGGAAGTTTCTTATCACTGTCTATTCTTGTCTCCCTGTAGGTTTCACCTTATCTGTTGTCTGGTCAACCCTGAGGGAATCGGCTGGGGGTTAAGAAGTTGTCTCATCTTGGTTTCTAATCCCCACATCTCCGAGAATCAGTCTAGGGGTGCAAGTGTCTTATTTCTTTTCATCCATAGGCTGCCTTTAGGATTGTGGGGAATTTCTCGTCGCTCCTGTGGATTGAGCCTTGAAGTATACAACGGTTAGTGGCAACGGCAACAACTACCCCTCCTATTACCTCCAGCAAGGGACCTTGAACATTGATATCTCAATCGCGTCTGAGCGCATAGACTCGTACAGGATTCGCATCGGTGCCAGGTCACCGCGTCCGTCCCCTGTGGGTGTCCTACAACTACCTGGGGTGGTTCTTGGGGGTCCCTCGATTCTAGATGCCCTAGACCTGGGTCTAGCAAACTAAGATTGTAATATTCAATTGTGCTAAACTTACCCTGATAATATTTGACTTGTACATATGTTCCTATCCTCTAATCTCATAAAGAGATTAGTAGAGAGTGTTTATTAATAAATACATATATATTTGATATATATACCTGTGTGGTGTCTTTTCATTTGGTGATACAAGAGATTGTGTGGTAAAACAAGCTGCTTTACATTCCTTCAAGACTTAGCCTGAAGGCTGCTCTCCACAGCTACCACTAGGATAGCTTTCTATAAAGGTTGTCTTAAACCTATCTACCATAAGAGTCGAATTGTTCTGGTGCAAGGTGTCCACTTTAATTAGTGAACAGCATATACCAGGCCAACTTCTCACACAGTGGGATTGCTGAGAGGTGGACACAGGCCACACCCCCTTTCTCCAATACTCTGCAACACACCTCCTGGCACGCTCTTGGTTGGGGGATGAAGTCCCCTTGCCTCCTGAGGGTCCCTGGGGTCCAACTAGCCCTCCTGTTACCTCTAGTAAGCCCCACACAGCTAAATTGCTGAGAGTGGTCAGAGGGCATGCCCCCTTTTTACACCACTCTGCAAATGCACCTCCTGGCACACTGCTGCTTGGGGAATGAAGCCCACTTTAGTCCTGAAGTCCTCAGGACACAAGGGGACCTCATCGCCCCACCAGCACTGCGCCAAGAGGCGCGCTTGCAGAGTGGTGTAAAAAGGGGCATGGTCTGCACCAGCTCGCAACAATCCTACTTTGTGGGGCTTACTGGAGGTACCTGGTGGGCTAGTTGGCCCCTAAGGACCCTTAGTAGCAACGGGTATTTCATCCCCAAACCAAGAGCGCACCAGGAGGTGCTTTTGCAGAGTGGTTCAAGGAGAGGGCGGGGCCTCTGGCGAGATGCTGGCTTTTCTTTTCTGCCTTCTTTTAGGAAGGGGGGCTGTGTGGCCCCCCTTCCCTTAATACGTTTTGAGCCCTGTGGACCCATCCTCCAGGGCCTGACCCATTTTTTTTTTTAAACGGGTAGGGGGCCACGCGGCCCCTCTCCCGAGGCTGATTTCGGCCCCGGGGACCCAATCCTCCAGGGCATGGCCACTTCTATTTAAAAAAAAAAAAAACATATTTAAAGGAGGGGGTCCGTGTGGCCCCGCTCCTGAGGCCATTTTCGGACCCCGGGACCCCATCCCCCGAGGCTTTGCCTCTTTTTTTTTAAATACATTTTATTTTGAGGGAGGGGGGCCATGTGGCCCCCTGCCCGGGCCATTTTCAGCCCCGGGGACCCCATCCCCGGGGCATGGCCTCTGTGTTGGGGACCGCGGGGGAGCCCCCGCAGTCCCTGCCGGCTCCCCGCCTCCTGTGGGAGCCGGCATTGCTTTTGGGCAAAAGCAATTCTGCTTCACTTCATGGAAGCGAGAGCAGTTTTCCTGCTCTCGCTTCCATGAAGCGAAGCAGAAGTTTGTTATGTCAGGGCGGGAGCAGTGCTCCCGCCCTGCCATAGCAAACTGCAATGTCCCGGGTGTGGGCACCCCAGGACATTGCTGGAGCCGGCCCTGAGGTTGGCACTCCCTAGGGCCAAGGAGGGTTCCTGGAGGGGGGCCACGCGGCCACCCTCCCTTCAGATTAAAAGCCCCAGAGAGGTGGTGGTGCCTGGGGCCAGGGGTCCGCTACAGACCTCCGTATGTTAATTAGTCAATGCCCCGGGGAGGTGGTGGTCCCCAGGGCAGTGTGGGTGGTCCCTGGGGCTGCAGGGGTGGCCTGAGACACCCTGCATTTAAATATTAAAGCAGTCCCTGGGGCTGCGTGGGGGGCAAGAACCCCCACACATTTCTTTTTTTGAAAAAAGCCCCAGGGAGGTGGCGGTCCCCAGGGCTGCGGGGGCCACGTGGCACCTTGCAAATCATTACAATAGCCCCGGGGAGGTGGCGGTCTCCAGGGCAGCGGGGCCCCTGCGGGCCCCCGCAACATAATTAAGGACTGCCCCCGGGACCTGGCCCACCCGGGGGCTTAAAGAAACAAAGCGTGGGAGACCACGCTTCATTTTTAAAAAACATTTCGGCGGGTTTCACGCACCCTACGCGAATCCTGCCAAAATCTTTTTTGAAAATGCTTTTTTTGGCCCTTGGGGTCCCTGTGGGACCCCCTGAGCAGGCCTAGGGGTTCAGGGTGTTTCTACCCTGCTCCCTTTTCTTTTTTTTAACCTTTTTTTGTGACTTGGTTCAACCGAGGCACAAGATGGCTGCCAACATTTCCTAGTTTGAAGTGTTGGGAGCAAATCAGAAGTCAGGTTGTGATCTGGAGGGTTCGCGGATCCACCGCGGTCACCAGATACTAATATTTTTTATGTATCAATTTCTCAGGAACTACTGAACGGATTTACACCATTTAAAGCAAAGAGTGCACTCTGGACCAAGAGCTACCTTTCTGCCAAATTTGGTGTAATTCCGTTCAGTAATTCGGGCTGTAGCTGCGACAAATGTTTCCTATGGAAATTAACATGGAGAAAACGCATTTTGGGACCCTCCTTTTTTCTCGCCCCCCGCTTGACAAATCCTCCGAAACTTTCAATACAGGAGCTGACCTGAGCGGGCCATTAGTTTTGAAAATTTTGCAAAGATTCGTCAAACGCCGCTAAAGATATTGGCAAAAGAAAAAATGCTTTTTGAATAGAAACAAGGACCTAACTATAACTACCTACTGAGAACATGTCATCATATGTAGACCACTTTCTATTCCCCTTTGTCTCACATTTGCCTTTCTACACCCCGGATATGAAGGACTTCCTGAATCAGTTGGAAGGAATAATGTGGGAACCTGACTTCAAGATGATCGTGATGGACGTCTCAAGCCTGTACACAAGCATCACCCACACTGGCGGACTGAAGGCCATTAAATATTTTCTGGAACGGACATCCATTGAAATTCCATGAACATAGCCAGATGCTGATGGAGTTTGTTGATTTCTGCTTAAGTACAACATATTTATATTGGAAGATCAACTGTATAAACAAATCCAGGGTACGGCCATGGGCACCTGCTTCTCCCCCAGCTTCGCGAATCTTTTTGTGGGCTGGTGGGAGAAGCGGGTGGCCTGGTTGGACTCTTATGACGTCTGGGTGGAAAATGTTATTAGCTGGCGTAGATATTTTGATGATCTCTTTATCATTTGGAGGGGGACAGAGGAGTCAGCTAGTGATTACATAGCAGCCCTCAACAACAATGAAATCAATCTCAGATTCACCTATGAGATTAGCCCCACCAGTGTGAACTTTTTGGATTTACAGGTTTTTGTCAGTGAAAACAAGATTTGTACCTCACTGTATAGGAAACCAACGGCAGGTAATGCAGTCCTCCACGCTAATAGCAGTCATCCGCGTAGATTGGTGGAAAGCATACCGTATGGGGAACTGTTACGGATAAAAAGGAACACCACACTTGAGAAAGATTACCATCAATCAGCTCAGGACTGCATAGAGAGATTTAAAGTAAGAGTAAGAGGATACAGCAAGGCACACTACAGGGGGCCAAACAAAGAGTGGATAGTAAGAACAGAAAGGACCTGCTGCAGGGCACGAAAGAAAGGGGACAGGATGACATCACTAACTCATTCAGGATGATCACCGACTTTTCTAACAAGGCTAATGTTGTGAGAAAGATCCTGCAGACGCATTGGGGAATCCTGAGGTCAGACCTGATTATAGGAAACGATAATCCGAGGTACCCAGCGATGACATTTAGAAAATCGAGATCTCTGAGAGATACTTTAGTGAAAAGTCACTTATCCCGTCCACTAACTGAAACCTCACTATCAGCAGTGAAAGGGTTTTATCCTTGCCTTAAATGTAAGGCGTGTGCCAATAGCAGTAAGGTCCTCACTTATGAACTCCCTGGTCTCAAAGAACCTAAGAGGATCAGGAAGCTGATGAATTGCAATACCCCCTACACAGTGTACTGTCAAGTTTGCCCTTGTAAACTCCGCTACGTGGGGATCACGATTCATCCCAGGAAAATGCGGATATTGGAACATCTGAGAGCTATAGTCAATCGCGATAGCTCATACCCAGAAGCTAGACACTTCGATCTGTACCACAAAAGCAACAGGAACCTAATACAATTCTTTTGTCTGGACCATGTCCCACGAGAAATAAGGGGAGGTAACCGGGAGTTGAGGCTTTGATGACTGGAATCCAGATATATATTAGATATGCAAACGAAAGCAACAAATGGTTTGAAGAAAAGTGAAGAATTAGCAATCCACCTGTAACTCCTAATTGAGTAGTGAACTGATAGTGCGATGTGGTAGGACACATAAGTTGAATCAGGCTAAAGGAGTGTTTGAGGTGCGCCAGAGCCTAGCGTAGAGTTCCTCCAGTTAAAGCCCATATAAGGCTTAATCATTACGGTTGCCCGTTTTTGAACGAGGCCTATATAGGGCTTAATGAATTCATTTGTAATTTATGCCAAGTAATGTCAGCTCATATAAAATAGATGAATTGTTCAGTTGATTGTTCTAGCTATCAGAAGATTTATACATTTTTTATATTACTGTTGAAATCATGTAATGCGAGCTAGACACCGTAGTGCTGACACTGCGTGGCAACAATAAATTGCATTTCAAAGGTCCGATATGTTGCAAAAATGGTGAATAAACGGGCAACCAGACATGAGTGGCGGAAGCCCATACAGGGCGATATGATAGCTAATAATTTTACACAGGAGTTTTAGCTGCCAAAAGATTGATAAAATCATTATATAATTGATTAAATGTATAAATGTTATGGAGCATAATATGTATTGACAGCTTTTAGCTGACATTGAATGGCAAGATGCATTGCTTTTTAAATGTTTTACACGTTTTCAAAATGGCGCCCAAAAAATCACTAAAGACGAACAATGTTAATTTGTAGTCCTACAACTATGTCGATGAATGTTGTCTCAATGATTTTGAAATTGAAGTATAAATGCGAGCAAAGCGGTATGCTGGCCGACATTGACAAAGGCAGTTTTGCAGAAACGCGTCTGAGCGTCTTGTGAAGACAAATAAAGTTTTGTCTCGTACCCCTTGTGAGTGCTGGATTTATTTTGGAGCCGCGAGATATACCACGCCGCACCCTCGTGGACCAGCATCCGCCCACGAGTGTGGAACTAAGGGAGCACTTGGAGCAAGACATATATATAGATATGATTAAATACATAGGAATAAAAGACAGATCAGAACCCTGGCAGGGATGGAGGAAAGACAAGCAAAATGGAAACTGGCTGCAGAACATACTTTCCAGGAAACCATGGGCTCAGGGGGAGCAGAAAATGTCGAAAATGGAAAAAATAGAACATCAGTCCAACTTGTGAGAGATCTGGAGCGCGCACGACGTGCTGAAGCTAAACAGTGGTGGGAAATGACGTCTCTCACTAAATATCTGGAATGCAAAAGAATACCAAGGGGTTTGAGGATAATGTTATTGCCAACTTATGAAGACATGGATGATGACTTGATCACTGAATGGTGTGGGAACACAGAGGAATGCTCAGTGAGACTAATGAAAACACTTATAGAACATGCAAGAAGGAAAATGAAATTGCAGTCAGAAAAGATAGAGGTAATTAATAAGGAATTGGAAAAACATAAGGAGGACAGCACTTTAAAAGATCTACTAAGCAAAATGGAAAAATCACTACAAAAATATGATGAGGAAATAATGGAATGTAAAGCTGGAAAATTCACTAGGGACAGGCTGGATTATCAGTATGGCCGAGTGTACACATTTGCAAAAATATTTGACAGTTTAAGAGCAAAAGAGAGATCTACCACCATACTCGTGCAGCACAAAGTGAAAGCGAAGTGAGCTCGGATGCAGGATCTAGTGCTGATGAAGCACCAAGAGAGAAACTGGATTTTCACAAGGAGTTAAGATTACTCAGGATGACAACGAGACAAGGACGCAGAGGCCGTGCACAGCAGGGACAACCAAAGGAAGACGGAGAACAAGAAGGGGTAAGAGGAAGAGGCAGAGGAAGGAACCGGAATCGGAAATAGATGGGAAAATAATGGATGTAGACTCAAAACCCCTTGTTATTAACATGTCATCAGTGACATTGAACCGCAACCAAATACGCCTGCTTAATCTAGGTTTGACATTTTGCCCAATATCCCGTCCAGATTTTGTGGATAGAAGAATAGAAATCTACAAATATGGGAGAAAATTAAAATTGCATAAATTTTATCAAATGAGACAAAAAACTAAATTGCGAAAAACAACAGAGACAACAACGCATTCCTCATTTAAAATTGCAGACATTCCAGCTTTATTGGATATTCAGGAGTTGGATGAGAGAGACAAAACAGATAAGCCATCTGAGGGAGAACTCACTACCAATCAGTCTATTGAGAGACTTTGTAATATGGGTTTTAACACAAATCAACATGTAAATAGTGGTTTGAGATCTGGAAGTAAATTCTGTCCGCAACTCCCACCAGGGAACCGCTTGGATCTCTTTCATGAGCTTGTAGTTGAGGATCTGAATAACATTCAAAATGATTGGAAGATTGACCACACCAAAAGTAATTTCACACCAAGGGATTGGAAGGATATTAATGAACTGAGAAACAATCTGGCACTCATTATCAAGCCCTCTGACAAAGGGGGGAATATTGTGCTTATGGATCAGCCAACGTATATAACAGAGGCACAAAGACAGCTAAAGATCACACAACATTACACCTGCCTGAAAACAAACCCTACGAACAAATTGGAAATGGAATACCATCTAAAATTAAAGGGGTGGTTTGAGAGAGGCCTACTGGACTGGGAAGAATTACAATATCTTCGCACGGAGAATGCAAGAGTGGCAACTTTTTATTTGCTACCAAAAGTCCACAAATGTACAGTGAATCCACCTGGGAGGCCAATAGTGAGCTCTATTGGCTCCTTATTGGAAAACAGTTCCAGGTTCCTGGACCTGTTCTTGCAGGAATATGTAATTGACCTTCCCTCATACATAAAGGACAGCACCGACTTTCTGAAGAAATTAGACAACATCCCATGGAAAAAGAGTTAATTATGGTAACAATGGATGTTGTATCATTGTATACCTCAATCAGGCATGAAATGGGAATACATGCCTGTATGAGCTTTATGAAGGATCAACCTGTGGAAAGGCTGGAGCATTCACACATGCTAATAGAAATGTTGGAGTACTGCCTGACACATAATGTGTTACATTCGATGGGAAGTTTTACCTGCAGGAACAAGGGCCAGCAATGGGCACCTTCTTTGCCCCCACCTACGCAAATCTCTTCATGGGGTGTTGGGAGAAGGAGGTGGCCTCGGCTGAAGAAAACAAGATGTTTATGAAACAGGTAGCCCTGTGGACCAGATTCATTGACGACCTATTCATTCTTTGGGAAGGCAGTGAGGAGAGTTTGAAACTCTTCATGAGCAAATTAAATCAGTGCAATTTACGTATACATGGAGTCAAAAGCACTGTGCCTTCCTGGATATACAATTGAATGCCAATGAGGAAAAATTAACCACCAAGATCCATAGAAAACCAATGGCAACTAACTCTATCTTGCACGCGAATAGTGGTCATCCTTGTGCATTGAAATGGAGTATTCCATACAGCCAGATGTTGAGAGCGAGAAAAATCTGCTCCACTGATGAATTGCATAATGAGGAAGTGAATAGATTGTTCAAAATGTTCAGACAAAGAGGATATCCTAAAAAAGTCCTTGAGGATGCGAAACGCAGATCCCAAGAGAAGTCAAGAAAGGAATCACTTTATCCTCAAAGGACCCAGGAAGAAAAAAGTAATGAAATCAAGAGGATCTTTCTGGAGTACAATCTGGCTCAACCGGTGCTGGCATAAGTCTTCAAAAAACATTGGTGTGTGTTGAAAAATGATGAACATTTAACTAGAATCTTTGAAAAAGGTCCACAAATTACATGAAAGAAAGTACAGTCATTAGGTGATATTTTAACAGCTAGTCATTACATCTCAAGGAACAATCGACCAGAAATGAGCTCATGGCTATCAAAAAATCAGGAAGGTTTTGTAAAATGTACTTCATGTAAGGCCTGTGAGTATGGAGTGAACAGCAGGAGTTTCCGCACGATGGATGGTCGAAATATACCAATCAGAGAAAGGATAACATGCAATACAGAATACGCCATTTATGTATTGAAATGTGGCTGCAACAAGTTGTATATAGGCAGCACTAAAAATAAGCTGAGACTAAGAATCTTACAACACATAAGGGCGATCAAAAACGGAGACAAGTCCTACCCGATGGCTTTCAACTTTGATCAAGTACATAACCGATCTTTGTTAACTTTCTCTTATTGGGGCATTAAACATATTAAAATCCATCCAAGAGGAGGAAATCGGGAGAGTGAATTGCGGAAACAGGAATCCCGGCTGATCCTATTGGTGGGAACAGAAACACCGTGGGGCCACAACAAGGATGCAGAACTTTTTGTGCACCTATGAGGATGAATTTGCACAAATATCAACTGTGATGTGGCAATGATGATGTTACATTTACCAAGACAATTCCTTGTTACATGTGTGGACACTGAGATTATGAAATATTGGATTGCTTTGAAGACTTTTTAGGAATGAAGTAGTATTTATAATAGCACACATTTAATACCATGAATTGAATTTTCAAATGTAAAATGAAAATATGTAATTGCTTTGAGAGATCGTATTTGTATCACTTATTAGGACCTGGTTATGGATAATGCTCCATTAGGATACAGAGAACCATCCTTATTGCAGGCAGCACAGGGCACAAGCACTTTATTTGGGCACTTTGCACTTTGTTATCATAACACTAATATGGTTTTAACAAAAGTGAAAAGAATTGAGAGTGGAAAGAACATCACTATTGTGATTAAGAACATCATAGTCATTAATGGTGACATATTAATTGACAGCACTTGGTACTTTATTCAAGAACTATTATGAGTGAGAACTAATTAAACTATGCATACGTCACTTTGAACAGCAGCATATGGCACTTTATCTTTAATAACTATTAGTGAGGGGAGGGAAAAATAATCTCCTTAGATCATGCACACGTCACTTTAATAATATCAGGGACTTTGAAGAGAAATATCAGATCCGGCATATACATTGCTTAGAACGAACTTTCGGAATTATAAGGGTTGAATAAAATCATGGAATTGAATTAAAAATGATTAATAAAATATATTGATATTTTAGGATCAAGGGAGAAAATGAAATAATAAATAAAAGGGTCTCTATATTGATGATATTATATGGATTTTTTAGAATTTTTATATATCTGGATTATTACCTATTTTTGTCCCGTGACTGACGTGGAAATGTAGAACAATATGGCTCACTCAATACTAGTATAATTAGGAATATGACTAGATTGCCCGTACAGTAATTGATTTATAATTTAACTGTTCTCTGAATACTGTCCTATGATTTTTGAAATACAATTAGAATAGCAGATATATTTTGATTTGAGATGTCTCAACAGGTTATGTGTAAAAAAAAAACTAAAAAAAACTGACAAATATACTAACGAAATGAAAATTAATTACATAAAAATGAGAAAAGAGAAAAGAAAGAAATGTGTTATGTGTGCTTAAATGTATTTGCATTACTTCCTAATATAAAGAGGTGAATCATTAATGGCAGAGAATTCTGGCCAAAAGATATCAGGACAAACAAGATGTATCGCTCTAGTGGTCACTTGGGGTCAAGAACATGAAAAAAGGACATATAAATAGCACAATGTCGACACCCACGTTGACCCAGTAGAAGGCAGTATGCCGAAACACGTCGGTCTTGACTTATAACTGAAATAGGGCCTTGGAATGCCATGTGTTTATGCCAAGACAATAAAATCAAATTCTAAAAACTGACCTGAATGGTGGTTTGTTGTCTGTTTGGAGGTGCCGCCGGATTGGATGTTCAGGAAGAGGAACATCACTGGAGACATATATATATATATATATCAGAGACTTCTCCGCTCCTTATTCCCAATCGCTCGGAATATCACAGGCACAGACCACAGCTTTGTGCAAAATTTGTATAATTTATTCAGAGCAATCCGCCATTACGCGTTTCGGCCTCGGAACAGCCTTGATCACATGAATCATATAATTCACAGAGCTAGTGAAGCAGAATTAAAATATATATTCACTTATACCTATCTTTTAATAAATGTTTGTCTTTTATGGAAATTCTCCTGTGGAGTTGAGACTCCCAGGAGTATTCCCATGCATATTTCTTTGTGCACGTGAAAATGTGCAGAGGTACATTTCCATATGCAAAAAGGTAACCCAAAACTCCACTTGTTCTTTGTAACTCTTTATGTGTCTTGAAGGGGGGCGTTTTGTGCTTGTGGTGGAACTCATTTCACTACACCACCACCAATTTGGGGGTTTCACCTCCTCATTTTTACTCTGAAAATTAATTGACTCCTTTTCTTGAGAGGAGAAAATCTAGAAAAAGTTTGAGGTAGGAAACTACCTGCAAAATGTTTGTGAGCACTCACAGACTTGTGAACTTGTGGGAATTCACCAACCTTTACAAGTGGATCAATCTTAGTGTGCCAGCAAATTCGACCTTGAAAGTAGATTTACTCATACAAAAATCTACCTTACTGGCGGAATCTCCATGTGAGCAAATTCTATTTTCAATGGCAATTTCCAGCTTTCCTCTATGCAATCAGTAAAGGGATATTGCTAGACAATTCTTTGCACACCAAAGTTTTACTTAGGTGCAAATACGCTTGAAAATCTGCATCAAAAACATTTAAATTACATTAGTATTCCTGAGCTAAGAAATGATCTCCATATTATGTTGGGATTTTAGAGTAGAAAGAAATTGTGAAAAATACCAAGTTTCTGTGTGTACTAAATACATACCAGTTTCTTGTAATATCTGAGGCAACCAGAAACTATTTTAATCCCTTTCTAGTAGTACTGCCAGGAGACACTATATTGACCCTGGTTCTCAATTTAATTGCTGTCCACTTTTGAGCATTCCATTTTAGATATGGTAGCAGAGAAGTCAGTAGGTCTATGAACCGAAGATTGCATCCAACTTGAAAACCCTCTTTCATCCTTGGCAGTCTGACTTCAGGCTCTTTGCGAAACACCACTGCTTCATCTGTTTTGGGCAGACATGCGTTGGTCATGGGTGACGCTCTGAGGAGGGGTTGACGTTTCTCAGATCTCTCTGTGAAATTTTGAAACATTGATCATGAAACCGTGTTTGAAGTTAAAGCTAGAAAGCTTGCAAGAAGTGTACCCCTCCCCATTACAAAGGTGCACATCACGTTTTGACATTGGAACCGTGAACATCAACATTTCAGTCCTTTATCACAAGATGTTTTTAACACTTTCTGCAGTTTGCTTCTTCTATTTTACGGACAAGCAACTTATCATGTCCTAAAAACATGATGTACAAAAAAATCTCATATTCTTGACATTCCTAGCAAGAGGAGAACATGTAAATTAATAGAGAAATCGAAAACATGTCACAGAAGCAGCACAACAATTGATTTGTGAAAACATGTCTAAATTTGTTTATTAAAGTACTCGGCATCAGTTTAATTTTAAAAAGGAAAGAGTGAAAAACCAGTGCTGTCACACTGAAGTTTGAAACTTTAACAGTTCAGAATTATTACCCTACAAAAGTAGCTCCTGTCTTGTCCAGTAGTCAGTCATCACGTCTTCTGAGCAAACCATAGGATCTGCCTTCTGGCTGCAAACTCCCTTCTACTTGTCCCCTTAAAGGTTATCGCAAGCAGTAACTTCAGTGCTTAACGTGTAAAAAATAAGTGCAGATACCTAAGGCCTCATTTATGAAAATGTTGCATCACTGGTTGAAAACAGGGATGCAACACTTTTCATTTTGCCCTCCTTGCGACACCGTGTATGCGCCGTATTTAAATTACAGCATTCCATCCCGACGTATCTGTGGCGCAGTAATGACGCATTGCTGGAGTGTGTTGGAAAACAGAAGCAACTCCAATGGTTCATTACACATGGGGCGAGTTCCATGTGAAAGGCCCTGCATCAGTCCTTGAGTCTTCTTGAAGCAGGCGTTAGGATTTGACGCAGTGAAGTCGTAGCAGTGGCACAGTGAAATCTCATAGATTTCACTGCGCCACTTCTGTGAGCCTTTTTTACGGGGGTATGCCCACCCTGCATACATTATACCTGAGACAGGTATGATGTAGCGCAGGGCATTACAAAGTGACGCATCTGCCTAGATGCGTTGCTTTGTAAATAAGGCGCAGTGTGGAGCATTGATTACGCCACCGCAGCGTCACAAAAAAGTGACACAAAGGAGACGCAAGCCCTTCATTAGGAAGGCCCTAGAAATTTTCCTAGAATCCACCATCCTTTTCTGCCACTGGCATCACCCATTTCCATGAGTTGTGTAGCACTGCCTGCTTCCTACATTGTCAATGTATAATGCCAGATTGCACTAAGTGAGCCCACCTTCCTCAGGTGGGATTCTGGGAGGAACTTCCCTGAGAAAAGTTTGAAAAAATTGAGTCAAATAGTGCATTTTAGAATACATTATCAATCTAAATTTGCCAATAGCCGAAAGCTTTGGCAACTCGGGCTGGACTGTTCCCATGAGGAGCAGGGTCAAGACTGATTTGCATATGGCTGGATCGAAACTGAGGTGGCGAGGTGAACAAAAGAACGATGGATTTAACCCAGATGTCTTGACTGGGGGTGAATGTTTGGTTTACTCAGCATTCCGACCATCATTTGTTCCTTTTGCTTGTGCCATCCTAAGTGGGAAGGGTATGCCCAGACGTGGGTCCCGTGCTCGTTACGCCACTGGATTCAATCTAGCCTGGATGATGAGGGGTGATGCCCTGAAATCGGTGCCAGGATGCTTGTTTACGGTCTAGGGAGGACCTGGCTTGGCAGTTCAGGCTGGACTGTTCCCATGAGGAACATAGTCAAGACTGATTTGCATATGGCTGGGCCCAAACTGGGGTGGCGCGGTGAGCAAAAGAACGATGGAGTAAACCCAGATCCTTCTGACTGGGGGTGAATGTTTCCATTGCCAAGCATTCCGTCTATCATTTGTTTTTTTTGCTTCTGCAATATATTGCGGCACAGAGCTCAAGGGGCCAGATGTACTTAAACAGAATAGGTTTGCAAAATGTGGTCTCAATTTGCTCTCCAACCTTTTATGCACAATGACTATGTAAAGTGATCGATGCTCTCGTAGGTTGAGTCACAAACTCACCATTAGCGCAGGGCCACAGAATAAAATGCCTAATTAATATTAAATAGGCAGGTCAACATTTGTGCCCTCTGTGATTACCTACAAACCCAGGGATGGTGGCCTACAAGGGACAGCAGGCTACCATCCCTGTATTTCCTTTTTCCAAATGGAAAAGTTCAATTATTGGGAAAACATCAGGGGGAGGAGGAGGCAGTGAATCCCTGGACTGCTGCCTGCTCCCCCGAAGCTGTCAACCCTTCACCTTTGCTAATCAGTGACCTTTGTGGGTTGTGCTACTGAATATCAACACTAACAATATCGTGGCGCAAAAATAGTGAGGTCAGAATACTGAGGGACAAAATATTAAAAGGTAAGGGGCATATTTACAAGCCCCTTGCACCACTTTTGCGCCGCGTTGCGCTATATTTACAACGTGATGCATCTAGGGAGATGCGTCACGTAGTAAACCCCTGCGCCACATGAAACCTGCGTCAGGTTTCATGTGGGCGTACTGGCGCAGGGGGGGGGGCATTCCGGCGCAGGAACGCCTCGGAAAAGTGACTGTAGGAAAGTGGCTCTGTATATACTGCACCAAAGTAAGGTTCAGTGTGCACAGAGTCCCCAGTCCCCAGAGGTTTGGCAGAAGCTAAAGTTAGATATAACCTTACTCTCTAAAGTGGTAGCTTGGTCGAGCAGTAAGGCAGTATCAGAGGACAGTGTAAAGCATTTGTTGTACACACTCAGTCAGCAAATGAAGCCACACACTCAAGAACTGAACTCTAGGCCAATGGTTTGTATATATAAAAAAAAAATATATGCTTGTTTTATTTTAGAACCAACAATAGGGTCAAAATATACTTTCTCAGTATGAGATGTTCTGGTTAGCCACCTTACAAAATAGGCAATAGACTTGTTGGTGGTAATAATCACAGTTGGTGCAAGAGGCAACACAGGGTCAAATACAATGCAACATTGAGCTTAATGGAAAATTGTGATTAATTACAATTAATGACTTTGTAGGTTACGTTTCTGACCACAGGACTGGATCCTGGATTCAGTCCTGGGACACTTCCTGGAAACAGGTAAGAAAAAGCGTTTTGGTTATTGTAGTGATTTTTGAGGAATATTACTGTATTTCAAAAGTCGACACTTAGAAACTTTTCTGGGTAAAATTACCAATGTTATCCTATGGAAGGAAATGCAGTTTGCAAGCAAAGCAGGTTTACGTTACTTTTGTAATCCAGTGCTGGGTTCTCGGGTTCAGCACTGGGGTATCTAGCTAAAACAGGTAAGTAATTACGTTTGTATCATTGGCACGATTTTTAAAGAATATTTGTAAAATGCAGAAATCGACACTTAGAAACTTTTTCAACAAAAGCAGGCAATGGTATTCTATGAGAGGAATTTCGAGTTACTGGTAAGTACGGTAAAAATTACTTTTCATGGTTGGTACTAGCCTAAAAGAGGCAGTACTGACGTCTCTCCTGATAGCAGGTGAGTAGTTCGGAATTCGTTACTGTTGTGATTTTTAAACAATATTTTAGTATTTCAAAAGTAGACACTTAGAAGAAATTTCACAGAAAACCAGTCAATGGATCCATATGGAAGAAAATGGAGTTAGCGGTAAGTAACGTTGGGATTACTTTTTAGGGCCAGTGTTGGGCACCCCGGTCCAGCACTGGGGCCTCTTCTAATGCCAGGTGAGTATTTTCGTTTTTGTGACTCGGTTGATTTTAGGTGAATATTTTAAAGTTCCAAAACTCCACACTTAGAAGAAATTCCAGGTGCGAGCCAGTCAGTGTTACCCTATGGAAGGAAAGTGAGTTATCGGTCTTTGGGTAAGTACTCGACTGGCAGAGTTAAGGTTCTGGGCATAGACTCAGGGGTCCCCCAGTATCAGGTAAGTACAGTTGTTACACCCTCAGCGGCACAGGGGCGGCCGGGTGCAGAGTGAGTAGGCCCAATGTTATCCTATGGCAGGCAGGGGGCCTCGGGTTGGTGGCTGCTGGCAAGCAGGCCACGCGGCTGTGGGAGCTGGGCTCCTGGTCACTTGCCCAGGGCAAATGGGGAAGTAGGTTAGGGTAGAGGTTGCACTTCCAGCGGCACTCGGGCGGCTGGGTGCAGGAGTGCTTTTGAGCCGTCGGGCGCTCAATGTTAACCAATGGCGATCTTGGACGGTGAAAAAAGGCTGCAGGCTCGGGGACGGTGATTCTTCAGGGGCGACCAACACTTTGGGAGGTAAGTTGGGATCTTGGAGGATAGGTAGACACCCAGGAGTTGGGCACAGGGGGCCGTGGGGCGCCGGGTGCAGGGGTGTCTTTGAGGTCGGGAAATCTTACCCCCTGCTGGTCGCGGTTGGAGGGGTCCCTTGTCCTGAGGCTGCAGGCGTCGTCTGGGTCGTCGAGGAGGGTTCTTGGGCACTGGATTCCAGGTCAGAATCGCCGGGGGGACGTCCTCAAAGTCTTGGTTCACTCGGGCACAGGCCGGGCTCAGCGGGTGCAGAGGGTGCAGGTTTCGCGGTTCCGTGCCAGGGCTGGGTCTTTTGGAGTTTGTTCTTTTGAGCAGTACCACTGCTCGTGGGAGTCCCTGGGTTGAAGGCTGTGGCACAGAAGTCAGGTCCTCCGGGGTTTTGAGGTTGCTGAGGCCGGGGTTCCGCAGGAGCAGGTTCAGAGGTCGACAGGCCGGTAGGGCTGGGGCCAAGTCAGTTGTCGTTGCCTCCTTGTTAGCAGCTGCCCGGCTGGTCTTCTTGCTTCGTCTTCTCTTCTTGTTTTTGGATTCGGGAATTGAGGAAGGAAGGTTCAGGGAGCCCCTAAATACTAAATTTAGGGGTGGTTACAGGTAGGTAAGGGCAGGGGCCAATGGGTCTCTTCCCTGGGGTGGGTACACCCCTATTCTGCTCCTCTCTAGTGGGAGGGGGCAGGAGCCTGTCCCTGGTTGGCTGGGTCCCCCATCCTCAAGATGGCGGGGACTCGAGTTTGGGCTTCACCTCGTCTCCCCCACCTTAGGGGTGGAGTTGGCAGAGGTGGGCACAACCCATTTCCTGCCTCTGGTTTTCCCGCCAGTTCTCCCGCCAGAAGTGGGGGTAGAACCAGTGGGGACCAGTTTGCTGGAAGCAGCAAGTGGTCTGGGGAAGCTCAAAGGCGGCAGGCCTTTGATGCTCCCCCTGCCCATCCTGGGGAGGAGGCTTTGGCACCTCGCCCCAGGATGCGCATTCTTTCAGGCCCCTGAGAGCAGAGGCTCTCGACCCAGGGGTCAGAAACATGTCTGGTGGTGGCAGCCTGGGCAGCCACTCAGTCCGGACACTGGCGGTCGGGTTGGTTTCAGGGGGCATCTCTAAGATGCCCTCTGGAGTGCGTTTTACATTAAATCCCACACTGGCATCAGTGGGGTTTAATGGGCTAGAAGTTTGATACTAAACTTCTTAGTTTTCAGTGGGGCCATTATGGTGCTGTGGAGTTCGTAATGACAGACTCCCAGCACCATATACTCTTAATGGCAGCACTGCACTTACAATGCCCAAGAATGGACTTGGGCACTGTAGGGGCACAGGGCTCATGCCTCTAAGCCCTCACCGCTGGCATAGTGCACCCAGCTAGAGGGGTGGCTGACCTAGGCCAGGGCAGTGGCTTGTAGGCATGGCACACAGGGATGTGTGCCATGTCGACTCTTCGCTTTTGTTCTGCACCAAGACACGCAGCCTGCAAAGGCAGTGTGTGTGTGTAAAGTACAGGGTCCCTAAGGGTGGCACAACAAGTGCTGCAGCCCTTAGGGGCCTTCCCTGGTCACAGTGCCCTGGGTACCCATGGTACCATTTACCAGGGGCTGACCTGTGGCCAGGGATGCCAATTGGGTGTAGGTATCAATGCAGGTTTTAGGGAAGGAACACAGGCCCTGGGTACCTGGTTGGCAGGAGCCCAGGGCACACTCAGTCAAAGCACATCAGCATCTCAGCAAAATGTGGGGGCATACCATGCAAGAAAGATGGCACTTTCTCACACAACACCCCCCCAAATGAAAGATGATGAGACTAACCTTGCCCTAGGGAGTCTTCATTGTCTAAGTGGAAGAACCTGGAAAGGCCATCTGCATTGGCATGGGCAGTGCCAGGTCTGTGTTCCACTTCAAAGTCCATTCCCTGTAGGGAGATGGACCACCTCAACAGTTTTGGATTTTCTCCTTTCATTTGCATTAGCCACCTGAGAGGTCTGTGGTCAGTTTGAACAAGGAAGTGAGTCCCAAACAGATAGGGCCTCAGCTTCTTCAGGGACCAAACCACAGCAAAGGCCTCCCTCTCAATGGCACTCCAACGCTGCTCCCTGGGGAGAAGCCTTCTGCTTATAAAAGCAACAGGTTGGTCTTGGCCTTCATCATTGGTCTGGGATAGGACCGCTCCTATCCCCAGCTCAGAGGCATCAGTTTGCACAATGAACTGCTTGGCATAATCTGGTGCTTTTAGAATTGGTGCTGAGCACATTGCTTCTTTTAGAGTGTCAAAAGCCTTTTGGCAACAGGCAGTCCAGTTTACTTTCTTTGGCATCTTCTTGGAGGTGAGTTCTGTGAGGGGAGTCACAATGGACCCATATCCCTTCACAAACCTCCTGTAGTACCCAGTCAAGCCAAGGAATGCCCTGACTTGGGTCTGAGTTGTTGGAGCTGCCCAGTCCAGGATGGCCTGGATCTTGGGCTGTAAGGGTTGTACCTGGCCTCCACCAACCAGGTGGCCCAAGTACACCACAGTGCCCTGCCCTATCTGGCATTTGGATGCCTTGATAGATAGGCCTGCAGTTTGCAGAGCCTTTAACACCTTCCCAAGGTGGATCAGGTGATCCTGCCAGGTGGAACTGAAGACAGCAATATCATCAAGATAGGCTGCACTAAAGGACTCCAACCCAGCAAGGACTTGATTCACCAACCTCTGGAAGGTGGCAGGGGCATTCTTTAAACCAAAGGGCATAACAGTGAACTGAAAATGCCCATCAGGTGTAGAGAATGCTGTTTTCTCTTTGGCTCCTGGGGCCATGCCAATCTGCCAGTACCCTGCAGTTAAGCCAAAGGTACTCAGGTATTTGGCTGCACCCAATCTGTCTATCAGTTCATCAGCTCTTGGGATAGGGTGTGCATCTGTCTTGGTGACAGAGTTGAGACCTCTATAGTCCACACAAAACCTCATCTCTCTCTTTTCACCCTGTTGATGGGGTTTGGGGACCAGAACCACTGGGCTAGCCCAAGGGCTCTCAGAGGGCTCAATAACCCCCAGCTCCAGCATCTTGCTGACTTCAGCTCTGATGCTTTCCTTAACTTGGTCTGGCTGATGATAGATCTTGTTTTTGACAGGTGCACTGTCACCAGTGTCCACATCATGGGTACACCAGTTTGTTAGACCAGGGGTCAAGGAAAGAGCCCAGCATACTGCTGCAAGACTTGCTTGCAGTCAGTCTGCTGTTGGGCAGTGAGGGTGTCTGAAAAGACAACTCCATCTGCTGACCCATCTTTTGGGCTGTGGGAGAGGAGATCAGGGAGAGGTTCACTTTCAGCTTCCTGTTCCTCATCTGTCACCATCAGCATGGTGATGTCAGCCCTGTCATTGTAGAGTTTTAGGCGGTTCACATGGATAACCCTTTTGGGTGTCCTGCTTGTGCCCAGGTCAACCAAGTAGGTGACCTCACTCTTTTTCTCTAGGATAGGGTAAGGGCCACTCCATCTGTCCTGGAGTGCCCTTGGTGCCACTGGCTCCAAAACCCATACCTGTTGCCCAGGTTGAAATTCAACCAGTGCAGCTTTTTGGTCATACCAGTGCTTCTGAAGCTCCTGGCTGGCCTCAAGATTCTTGGATGCCTTTTCCATGTACTCAGCCATTCTGGACCTTAGGCCAAGCACATAGTCCACAATGTCTTGTTTGGGTTCTTGGAGAGGTCTCTCCCAGCCCTCCTTCACAAGACAGAGTGGTCCCCTCACAGGATGGCCAAACAGAAGTTCAAAGGGTGAGAAACCTACTCCCTTCTGTGGCACTTCTCTGTAGCGAAAAGCAGGCATGGTAGTAGGACATCCCATCTCCTTTTGAGTTTTTCAGGGAGTCCCATGATCATGCCTTTCAATGTCTTGTTGAATCTCTCAACAAGGCCATTGGTTTGTGGATGGTAGGGTGTAGTAAACTTGTACTGCACCCCGCAACCCACCACAGGTAGTGGTATCAGGGGGGCCTTTGGATGGCCACCTGTCTTGCCACTGGCTTGACAGGTAACACAGGAGCTGACAAACTCCTTCACCTTTTGGTGCATCTGGGGCCAGTAAAAGTGGCTAACTAGCCTTTCCCAAGTTTTGGTTTGGCCCAGATGTCCAGCTAGGGGGATGTCATGAGCCAAAGTTAGGAGGAACTCCCTGTACTTCTGGGGCACTACCACTCTCCTGGTGGCTCCAGGATTGGGGTCTTTTGCCTCAGTGTACAGTAGTCCCTCTTCCCAATAGACTCTGTGGGTACTACTGACATCTCCCTTGGCTTCTGAAACAGCTTGCTGCCTCAGGCTGTCAAGAGTGGGACAGTCTTGCTGTCCTTGGCACAGCTCTTCCCTAGAGGGTCCCCCTGGGCCCAAGAGTTCAACCTGGTAAGGGTCAAGCTCCAGGGGCTCAGTTCCCTCGTGGGTGTCCAGGTTCTCTCCCTGAGGAGAGGGGTCCTGCTCTTGTGGCTGTGTAGAAGCTGGTCCCCCAGTCTTCTTTCCTTTTCTCTTGGTAGGTTGGGCCATCATTTCAGGCTCCAACACTATTTCTTCACCCTGCCTTTTGCTCTGTGCTCTTGTTTTTACACACACCAATTCAGGGATGCCCAGCATGGCTGCATGGGCCTTTAGCTCAACCTCTGCCCAGGCTGAGGTTTCCAGATCATTGCCTAGCAGACATGCAGCTGGTAACTTCTGAGAGACCACTACCTGCTTCAGGCCAGTAACCCCCCCAGCCTAATGTCACCATGGCCATGGGATGACTAGTGGTGACACTGTCAGCATTGGTGACCGGGTAGGTTTTCCCAATCAAGTATTGCTCAGGGGAAACCAGTGTGTCCCTCACCATAGTGACACTGGCACCTGTAACCCTCAGAGCTTCTACCCTAGTTCCATTCACCCAGGGGTATTGTAAATATTTCTTCAAGTTGGGTGGCCACACAGCTACAGTGGCAAACTCCACTTCACCTAGTGAGACGAGACTCGCCTGAGTGTGTCCCCAGATTTGCTCAGGGCACTCTTCTGATCCCATCTGTAGACTGGCTGCCCCAGGAGTAGCTGTACTGGGTGCCTTAGGGGCTTTGTTGTGGGGGCAAGATTTATCTATAGTTAGGTGTCCTAACTTCTTACAGTTATTACACCAGGCCTTTAAGGGATCAAAGTTCTTCCCCTATAGGGTTGAGGCACATAGGGAGTAGTTTGGGACCCACCCCCAGAACAGGTTTTTGAGGCCCTTTGGAAGACTCAGACTTCTTATCTTGGGGATTCTCACCACCTTTCCCCTGGGGAGGTTTGGTGACCACCTTCTTTTGGTCACCCCCAGTGGTTGTCCTTGTCACCCTAGTCTTGACCCAGTGGTCTGCCTTCTTTCCCAATTCTTGGGGAGAAATTAAACCTAGGTCTACCAAATGCTGATGCAGCTTTTCATTTGTGCAGTTACTTAATATATGTTCCTTCATGAACAAATTGTACAATCCAGTAAAATCCTGCACACCATGTCCAGCTAACCACCCATCCAGTGTCTTTACTGAGAAGTCCACGAAGTCAATCCAGGACTGGGTCTGGGTTTTTGAGCCCCCTGAATCTAATTCTATACTCCTCAGTAGTGAATCCAAATCCCTCAATCAGAGTCTTCCTCATGAGGTCATAGGACCCTGCATCTGGCCCAGAGAGGGTCAGAAGCATGTCTCTGCAGTTACCAGAGAACAGTTCCCACAGGAGTGCCCCCAGAGAGGTTTCTTCACCCTTCTTATTTCACAAGCCCTCTCAAAGGCTGTGAACCATTTGGTGATGTCATCACCCTCCTCATATTTAGGGACAATCCCTTTGGGGATTTTAGGATCATAGGATTCCTCCTTATCCTTATTATTGGTATTGCTGCCACCATTGATGGGTGCTAAACCCATCTCTTTTCTTTCCTTCTCTAGAGCCAGGAGTCTGGTCTCTAGGTCCAGTCTTTGGCCAACTTTGCTAAAAGTTGTCCTCTTCCCTGAGGCTGTCCTCAGGGTCCTCTCTGAGACCTGAACCACCTAGGTGGCCTCTAGGTCCCCAGAGGTCTATTCTTGGAGTTAAGGGTGCAGGGACCCTATCTTCCCTAGGCAGTGATGGAGGTGGGTTACCATCCCCATCCTTCTCATTCCTTTCCTCCTCTGGTTGGTCATCATCATGCTCAGAGGGGTGGGCTTTAGCATACTCAGCCAGGAGCTCCTGGAGCCCTTGTTTGGTTGGATGCTGGCCCATTGGTATATCTTTAAGTTTGCATAAGGACCTTATCTCTTTGAAAGACAAATGAAGATAAGGGGTGAGGTCGAGCTCCTCAACCAGTTCCTGTATGTCATTATTATCTCCACTAATAGCTGGGTTCTTGTCTTGAGACATTTTAACAAAAAGTTCTAACCCCTCTACCCTTGACTATAGTGACTTTTTATTTTCTAAGATGCTAAAGGGGCTTAAGCAAGGCCCTAACAAGACTTTTAGTAATTTGGTAAAAAAATGCCAATTTAAAAAAAAATCAGAATTCTAAAGGCAATTTAAGAGTTCTGTCGTGTGATCAGGTGGTACCCAAGTAGTCCAACAAATGCAAGTTTGTATCCCACCGCTGCCACCAATGTAGGAAAGTGGCTCTGTATATACTGCACCAAAGTAAGGTTCAGTGTGCACAGAGTCCCCAGTCCCCAGAGGTTTGGCAGAGGCTAAAGTTAGATATAACCTTACTCTCTAAAGGGTAGCTTGGTTGAGCAGTAAGGCAGTATCAGAGGACAGTGTAAAGCATTTGTTGTACACACTCAGTCAGCAAATGAAGCCACACACTCAAGAACTGAACTCTAGGCCAATGGTTTGTATATATAAAAAATATATATATGCTTGTTTTATTTTAGAACCAACAATAGGGTCAAAATATACTTTCTCAGTATGAGATGTTCTGGTTAGCTACCTTACAAAATAGGCAATAGACTTGGTGGTGGTAATAATCACAGTTGGTGCAAGAGGCAACACAGGGTCAAATACAATGCAACATTGAGCTTAATGGAAAATTGTGATTAATTACAATTAATGACTTTGTAGGTTACGTTTCTAACCACAGGACTGGATCCTGGATTCAGTCCTGGGACACTTCCTGGAAACAGGTAAGAAAAAGCGTTTTGGTTATTGTAGTGATTTTTGAGGAATATTACTGTATTTCAAAAGTCGACACTTAGAAACTTTTCTGGGTAAAATTACCAATGTTATCCTATGGAAGGAAATGCAGTTTGCAAGCAAAGCAGGTTTACGTTACTTTTGTAATCCAGTGCTGGGTTCTCGGGTTCAGCACTGGGGTATCTAGCTAAAACAGGTAAGTAATTACGTTTGTATCATTGGCACGATTTTTAAAGAATATTTGTAAAATGCAGAAATCGACACTTAGAAACTTTTTCAACAAAAGCAGGCAATGGTATCCTATGAGAGGAATTTCGAGTTACTGGTAAGTACGGTAAAAATTACTTTTCATGGTTGGTACTAGCCTAAAAGAGGCAGTACTGACGTCTCTCCTGATAGCAGGTGAGTAGTTCGGAATTCGTTACTGTTGTGATTTTTAAACAATATTTTAGTATTTCAAAAGTAGACAGAAGAAATTTCACAGAAAACCAGTCAATGGATCCCTATGGAAGAAAATGGAGTTAGCGGTAAGTAACGTTGGGATTACTTTTTAGGGCCAGTGTTGGGCACCCCGGTCCAGCACTGGGGCCTCTTCTAATGCCAGGTGAGTATTTTCGTTTTCGTGACTCGGTTGATTTTAGGTGAATATTTTAAAGTTCCAAAACTCCACACTTAGAAGAAATTCCAGGTGCGAGCCAGTCAGTGTTACCCTATGGAAGGAAAGTGAGTTATCGGTCTTTGGGTAAGTACTCGACTGGCAGAGTTAAGGTTCTGGGCATAGACTCAGGGGTCCCCCAGTATCAGGTAAGTACAGTTGTTACACCCTCAGCGGCACAGGGGCGGCCGGGTGCAGAGTGAGTAGGCCCAATGTTATCCTATGGCAGGCAGGGGGCCTCGGGTTGGTGGCTGCTGGCAAGCAGGCCACGCGGCTGTGGGAGGTGGGCTCCTGGTCACTTGCCCAGGGCAAATGGGGAAGTAGGTTAGGGTAGAGGTTGCACTTCCAGGGGCACTCGGGCGGCTGGGTGCAGGGTGCTTTTGAGCCGTCGGGCGCTCAATGTTAACCAATGGCGATCTTGGACGGTGAAAAAAGGCTGCAGGCTCGGGGACAGTGATTCTTCAGGGGCGACCAACACTTTGGGAGGTAAGTTGGGATCTTGGAGGATAGGTAGACACCCAGGAGTTGGGCACAGGGGGCCGTGGGCGCCGGGTGCAGGGGTGTCTTTTGAGGTCGGGAAATCTTACCCCCTGCTGGTCGCGGTTGGAGGGGTCCCTTGTCCTGAGGCTGCAGGCGTCGTCTGGGTCGTCGAGGAGGGTCCTTGGGCACTAGATTCCAGGTCAGAATCGCCGGGGGGACGTCCTCAAAGTCTTGGTTCACTCGGGCACAGGCCGGACTCGGCGGGTGCAGAGGGTGCAGGTTTCGCGGTTCCGTGCCAGGGCTGGGTCTTTTGGAGTTTGTTCTTTTGAGCAGTACCACTGCTCGTGGGAGTCCCTGGGTTGAAGGCTGTGGCACAGAAGTCAGGTCCTCCGGGGTTTTTGAGGTTGCTGAGGCCGGGGTTCCGCAGGAGCAGGTTCAGAGGTCGACAGGCCGGTAGGGCTGGGGCCAAGTCAGTTGTCGTCGCCTCCTTGTTAGCAGCTGCCCGGCTGGTCTTCTTGCTTCGTCTTCTCTTCTTGTTTTTGGATTCGGGAACTGAGGAAGGAAGGTTCAGGGAGCCCCTAAATACAAAATTTAGGGGTGGTTACAGGTAGGTAAGGGCAGGGGCCAATGGGTCCCTTCCCTGGGGTGGGTACACCCCCTATTCTGCTCCTCTCTAGTGGGAGGGGGGCAGGAGCCTGTCCCTGGTTGGCTGGGTCCCCCCATCCTCAAGATGGCGGGGACTCGAGTTTGGGCTTCACCTGGTCTCCCCACCTTAGGGGTGGAGTTGGCAGAGGTGGGCACAACCCATTTCCTGCCTCTGGTTTTCCCGCCGGTTCTCCCGCCAGAAGTGGGGGTAGAACCAGTGGGGACCAGTTTGCTGGAAGCAGCAAGTGGTCTGGGGAAGCTCAAAGGCGGCAGGCCTTTGAAGCTCCCCCTGCCCATCCTGGGGGAGGCTTTGGCACCTCGCCCCAGGATGCGCATTCTTTCAGGCCCCTGAGAGCAGAGGCTCTCGACCCAGGGGTCAGAAACATGTCTGGTGGTGGCAGCCTGGGCAGCCACTCAGTCCGGACACTGGAGGTCGGGTTGGTTTCAGGGGGCATCTCTAAGATGCCCTCTGGAGTGCGTTTTACATTAAATCCCACACTGGCATCAGTGGGGGTTTAATGGGCTAAGAGTTTGATACTAAACTTCTTAGTTTTCAGTGGGGCCATTATGGTGCTGTGGAGTTCGTAATGACAGACTCCCAGCACCATATACTCTTAATGGCAGCACTGCACTTA
Source organism: Calotriton arnoldi (assembly GCA_963921515.1). Classification (NCBI taxonomy): domain Eukaryota; kingdom Metazoa; phylum Chordata; class Amphibia; order Caudata; family Salamandridae; genus Calotriton; species Calotriton arnoldi. Next base: position 26,410 of record CAWUFW010005812.1, read on the forward strand.
CAATGCCCAAGAATGGACTTGGGCACTGTAGGGGCACAGGGCTCATGCCTCTATGCCCTCACCACTGGCATAGTGCACCCAGCTAGAGGGGTGGCTGACCTAGGCCAGGGCAGTGGCTTGTAGGCATGGCACACAGGGATGTGTGCCATGTCGACTCTTCGCTTTTGTTCTGCACCAAGACACGCAGCCTGCAAAGGCAGTGTGTGTGTGTAAAGGTACAGGGTCCCTAAGGGTGGCACAACAAGTGCTGCAGCCCTTAGGGGCCTTCCCTGGTCACAGTGCCCTGGGTACCCATGGTACCATTTACCAGGGGCTGACCTGTGGCCAGGGATGCCAATTGGGTGTAGGTATCAATGTAGGTTTTAGGGAAGAAACACAGGCCCTGGGTACCTGGTTGGCAGGAGCCCAGGGCACACTCAGTCAAAGCACATCAGCATCTCAGCAAAAAGTGGGGGTATACCATGCAAGAAAGATGGCACTTTCTCACAGTGACGTAGTGAAATCTACAAGATTTCACGCAGTCACTTTTCCGACGCTGGTGCGTCAAATCCTTACCCCTGCTCCAGGCGTAAGAATTGACGCACCATGTTAGGGATAGGGAAGGTTGGAACAGTGCTGGAGTTGCGTCGCGCTTGCGACACAACTTCAGCACTGCACCAACCTTCCGCCGGCAGATGCGTCACGCATCTGCTTATCCTTGCGCCACGATGCGCCGCATTGTAAATGCGGCGCATCGGACGTGGCGCAAGGGTAAACTTGCGTGACGCATTTTCCCTGGCGCATCCCTGCTGATATGCAGGGATGCGCCAGGAACGTAAATATGCCCCTAAGTGCATAAAGGGAAGTATAGATTTACTATTCCTATCACCACATCTACATACCTTGAAGATATATGTCTCCTGTATGTACATATATGTGGAGTTGGGTATAGAAACCTAGACTTACTTACCTGTTTTTTGAGATTTTGTCTGTCGATATATTTTTTTCTAGATTTTGTCCTCGATGTTCTGTTCTACTGAAATTCTGAGTTCGATATTCAGAGTGTAAACACCTGTGTGGTTCCATAACTGTTCAATGATTTTTTACCAGGATGGTGGTGGCAAACAATTGATACACTAAATACCAATCACATTTAGAAGAGTTGCTCATTTTATACCCCTTCCAAACTAAGATTCAATGTCTGTCACAAAACCAATTTTAAACAAGTCGGAACACATAAAAATGAGTTTAGTACATAACAAATTAGCATTTTTGTTATCGCAAATCCAATGATTTTGTGAATCACAGGGGTTGTGTTCACAAAATCATTTAGTAAATCTGGCACAAAGTTCTTTATTGAACCACTGATGTTTATATTGTCATTTGCATTTAGTGGTTGAAGTGTTTTTATTAACCAAATATCGTCTCCCGTATCCAATGTTCTAGATACAAAGAACCCACTACAGGAGGCTTAATTCCTCTTCCTGCTACAAAGTTATTAAAACATTAATGTGTATGATTTAGTAGCTGATATTTCAATGTCTGCAAGATGTGAGCATTCATTCTACAGTGCACAGTGTCTGTACTCTCTCACTGCAAGAGAGAAAATACTTACGTTATTGTTTACTCTCCAGTCTCTCTTTTATATGGGAATTACCAGTTACGAGAAATGTCATACGAAACACCAGTTTATTCAACCAGTGAGCTGATGGGACCCTGTATTATATTGTTTGGGCGGTCAGATAGTCATCACACTCCCATTCAAAAATGATGTTACTCCATCCTTTCTGCTTGTGCTAGACGTTTTCCTGGTCATATATGGGGCAAAGATTTGTCAGCTCGCATACGTCAAGTCACAATTAGGCAAACATTTGTGATGGCTACATTGTAAACACCAGAACACAAACAATATTCATGTTTAAGATGCGATCTGTGAGGCTGCTTAATTTGCGTTTAATCGCACGACCTATGCATTAGTCAGGCTTAGAGTGTGGATTAACAGTGAGTTTGCTCCAAAGAGCATCACATGAGGTAGCAATATCAAGTGGAATGCCAATAAAGTCACAGTCTTCCAGATTTTACACAGTGATGCATTTACTTTCAATAAATGGAGTGCAGTTAATGAACACCCCATCTGACCTACTTTTACTTGGATAGCTTGCTCCTCCTTTGTCAAAGGTGCTACCTGAAATCCTCAAAGGATAACCTGCTACATGCACTCTTTGAAATCTGCATTATAGATGCAACACCGTACAAATATGTAATCAAAAAGCATAGCTGGGGCGTCACACAGAGAACTGAGCATAAAGGGTGACTTGGGACACGAATCAAGAATATTTATATCAGATCTCTAGCAGTTTTCATATGTGAGTTGATCCTGAGGAATGTAAATGTAGATCCAAGCCACAAAGCTTGTGAAGGGTTGTCTCATGACCTTTTCTAGTATATGTTTGCTGACTTTCAGGCTAATGAAACTATCACATTTTTTGTTGTGTTGTTCTCCTTAGATGTTTAGTTTTTCATCTAGGTAGGGAGGTGTACTGGCTGCTACCTCCTTGTAGGTAATGCTGCTACACCTCTGTACGTCTGGGGATAGGCTGTGCAGTCAGTGCTCAATTTGTGCCAATGACACCAGCAATTATTTTGGCAGATCTGGACTTATTTTTGATCATTAGACTTTGACCCAGAGTAGAAAGACTAAGGGGCATATTCTCAAGGAGTCATCGCCAATTTATCGGCACTTTAGCGCCGCAAAACTGGCGATAGCCTTATCATCCTATTCACAAGCTGGTGCAAACTGCCGACATCGCCAGTTTTCCTGCGATAGCTGCCGCAAAACACATTGCCACGGATGAGAGTGACAATTAACGCTAATGATATGCAGAGTAGGCGTTCCCATGCAAAAACACACGAAAACACCATTTTGCGATATTCTCAACGACCAGCCAGATCTGCGATGCCGGACAAAAACAGGCGATAAGGCGCGTTAGCAGCAGGGACTTAACACCTGCTTTTTACTGGTCTTAAGTAGGACGAAAACCTGCAGTACAAAGGGAGCCCAGGCCAGAGCCACATCTGAAGACCAACAGATGCCATGGAGCTACTAATCATGCAGCTCGGAGACCCAAGAGGGCCACAACACCCACCGCCGCCATCCCCAGGACCACCCCCACCCCCAGGACCACCCCCCGGACCACCACCGAGGCAGCGCAGAACAAGACAGCGGACCTTCCGAAAACGCATCAGCCTCACAGACTTAACGCCAGAGGATGTCATTGCCCACTACAGGCTCAAAAGGACAACCATCCTCCGCATCATGACCCAGATTGCCCACAGGCTGACGGTACCAACACAGCGGACAACCAACATCCCTCCGCAGACAAAGCTGCTGGCTGTGCTGCACCTGTTGGCCTCTGGTACCTTCCAACCAACAACTGCCAGAGTCGGAGGAGTCTCACAGCCAGCCCTATCAAAGGCCATCACACCTGTCCTGGATGCCATCATCAGTTTCATACCCCAGCACCTTCACTTTCCCCACACTGCGCAGGAATAGCTGGAGACCAAGCAAGGCTTCTACGCCATAGCTGGATTCCCGCACGTGTTGGGGGCAATCGACTGCACACATGTCCTACTTGTGCCCCCTGCCGACACTGCACACAATTACTGCAACAGGAAGCACACGCATTCCATCAATGTGCAGGCAATAGTGGACCACCGGGGACTGTTCACCAATGTCGTCGCCAACTTCCCAGGCAGTGTGCATGATTCATACATCTTCCGACAGTCCATCATCAACCAGCGCTTTCAGGATGGCACCTATGGAAATGGACTGCTCATTGGTAAGTACCAACGGAACACACCACACACCTCAATTCCACAATCACACAACGCACAACTGTGGGAATGGACACGTAACAAAATCACATTCAACATGCCAACCAACATGCACACCTGCCAGACACGACAACACAAGTAACCGTGGTAAGAGGGGCCAGAAATGTGGACAAACCATACACTAAGGCATAGCCCCTCTGCCACACATTTGCAGAATGTGGGGAGAGGTGGGAACCACGATTGTGCGAAGGAGGCAATGGACCTATGAATAACAATGTACACAATGCCAAGTGTGGCGGTGATGTGCTGGACAGTCTTGAGTATGCAGAGCACAGACATGTCCATGTGGACACATACTGCTGGAGTCTGTAGTGTCGTGGACAGTGGACGCCACCATGTCATCATAGGCAGTGGGGAACACCTTGGACAAGTAGCCATGTCGGCCCCCCTGTAAGCGTAGTGGGCAGGGCTGGCGCACACCAGTCCAGCATAGGGGAGTGACTAAATAGGCCAGGGCTCAGGGAGTGGTTCACTTCCGGGACGGCCACCGAAGTAACTACTGCATGTGGCTCTGTGTCCGCCATATCCTGACCATAGGCCTACACACACGTGGCTGACCACCTACAACGGGCAAAGTCACACCGGCGACAAGGTGGCTACGTCCCACGCCACCAGGCGCACATCTCGTCATGGCCTGCAGTGGCGTGTATGCCAGGGCGGCGTCCCTCACTCTGACACGAGGCCGCCGCCATGACCGGTGGTGCCTGCGCGATCCTGTGCGCCTGCCGCACCCCAGCCCGCTGATCCCCAGATCCGACCTGCGCCCAGCGGTGAATGCCCACCCCTGCGCACCCAGGCTTCACTGCTCACCTGCCGCCACCGGCGTCTCTCCAAGAGGGCCCACGACGTGCCGGTGCAATCTCCAAGGCCGGGCTCCGTGAGCTTGGCAGCCTCCTCAGCCGATCGCTGGATTCTGCGCAACAGGCCCCCAGCGCACCCAGCGGCACCGCACTGCGGAGTTGCAAGTTGGCTACTGCTGCCTTCTGACCACACTGCGGTACAGCAAGTAACAGACACATCCTTTCCAGTCCGATCTTCCAGGCCTGCTGCATCATCGCAGGCTGCACACCCGCTCAGCTCTTCTGGTGGGCCGAACTCAGTACACCACAAGTCACCGTCCAGCCTCCAGCATTATAGCATGATGCACACCCGCTCAGTTCTTCCGGTGGGCCTACCTCAGTGCACCGCAAGTCATCGCCACGTGGCGGTTGGCCTGTGCCGGACGCAGGGCCTCAGGTGCCACTAACTCAGTGCACCACAAGTCACCGTCCAGCCACCAGGCCTGCTGCATCATCGCAGGCTGCACACCCGCTCAGCTCTTCCGGTGGGCCGAACTCAGTGCACCGCAAGTCATTGTCCCGAGGGGCTACCCCACAAGTCCGCCTCCAGTAGCCAAGAGCATGTCCTCGGTAATGCCACTGGAGCCCTTCACAGTCACGGGGCCACCCCCGGCAGGCCGCTGGTAAGCCTGGGTAGATCGTCTGGAGACGTACTCCAAAGCGCACGACATCCCAGCGCCGCCGCGGCGGCGCACGCGTGTGAGGAGTGTGGAGAAATGGCCCGGGGCTCCGGGCGTGGTTCAGTTCTGGGCTCTGGGCGTGGTTCAGTTCCGGCCTGGCCACAAAAGTGACTATGGCGTGTGTCTCCATAGTAGTGTCTGCGCCACCCGGCCTGTAATCGACAATGTTGCAATGAAGCATGCACCTGGAGGGCGGCCTCGCCCGAATGGATTAATAAAGGAGCGCGAGACCGCTCGGGGTCTCGGCACATACATGCCAACTGTTGTGTGTGTATCTATATTGCCGCAGCCTGAACCAAAGGCCTAGCCTCAATATCAGCGCAAGTTCAGCCAGGCCAGAACTCCACATCTGTGTCCGCCCTATCCTCACCATAGGCCTACACACATGTGGCCGCCCACCTTCAACGGCCAACATTACAGTCTTGCTGTCAGTCCTGCGGACATGCACAGACAGGCATGACAATGGTGTGCCGTAGGAGTGCAAGTGATGCAACCGTGCAGCACACACAAGTAAATAGGCTCGGTGGGAGGGAGGAGCAGCTGTGAGGCTACGTAATACACATTGTCCTACCACATTTTCCAGCAGCAATACATGGCTAACATGAATCCCAAGGTTGCACAAATCACACACCACGAAACTTGTATGTCTGCCAACACAGCATGCAGAACCACCAGTTAACACTAATCTCACTTACCTCTCACAGGTCATCAAGGATATGCACTCTGCCCGTGGATGATGACACCCCTCCGAGACCCGAACACCCCGGCCCAGAGGCAGTACAATGTGGCCCACAAACCCACCAGGGGCATTGTTGAACGCACATTTGGCGTGTTGAAATCACGTTGCAGGTGCCTGGACATCACCGGTGGAAGACTCTTGTACAGCCCAGAAATAGTGTGCAAGATGATCACTGCATGTTGTGTATTGCACAACATATGTGTACGCACCAATGCCCCATGGTTCCAAGTCCCAGAAGCACCGGACGATGATGAGGAAGATGATGCAGGTGGACCACACCCCACTGCAGCCGCAGCAGGAATAGCCCGAAGGAACACAATCATCAACAATTTCTTCGCAAGAGCACGTCACATTGTGACTGTCCACAGCAATCATGGCACAGTACAAGATGACCACATGACCAGCATGTGCAAATAGCATCTTAGCAACACACATTCCCTGTGTGCATGTCAGTCCTCTGCATTAGCACATTACTCTGACGGGTGTAAGTGCAACATTGAGTGCTAACATTCGCATATGTTGCAAGAAGAGATGGTGTGTATGTCACCTCTGTACCAAGAGGCTGTTTAGGGCGTCACGTATTCGATATGCCATATCAGGGTGTCACATGTAGTACGTCATGCCACTCATCAGCGTCCCACGTGTACATGAACATGACATGAAGGCCGTCATTGGTGTTCAGGAAAAGACAACAGGGTGCCATTTGTGGTCAGAGATGTACCTGCCTGATGCAAATATACACCATGTGTGTCGAGTCCCACAACATGAACAACATGGCCATAAGGGGGATGTGGGCACAGTGGACACCTCAGCAACATTGGGAGATGCACACCAGCCTAGAAGCCAGCAGGTCCACCTTGCGTGGAACACACCAAGGTGTCCCCTGGTCAAATGTGCCATGTACAGGTCACATGTGTACACTTACGTCATCCATCAAGAGTAGTGATCAGTGCCAGCTAATAGGTGCAAGGTGAGTGGTCAACCGCCTCCTCACAGCTACCTGCACCCATCACTGTCAGACTGCAGCAAAACAACACTGCTACATCAGAGCATGCAATACTGACCGTGAGGGCACGTACATGGCTGGTAAGGGTTCAACCAAGGCTAAGCAGTGATATCCCCCCACCCAATCCCCATCACATTTCCAGAATGCAAGCAGATGACAAACTAACATTGTGGATGACAGCCCCTCTGTCTGAACTAGAAGGCAGTAGCACATCTGCACCTCCGACCTTGGGAATGCATGCGCCCGGCACCCCCTGAGCGATACCATAGCAGCTGCTGACGGCTCCCATACTACACACAGCTCTAACCAGAGACCAACGTATACACACCCCACACACAGGAGTCCTTGCTCGTAGTTCACTTGCATGGTATGACCTTCACACTTACGCACCGACCATCCCAGGAGTCCAAGCGCTCCACACTCAAACCAATCATTGCTCCGAGCTGTGGCTTCCACATAACTTTGACTTTGCCTTTGTGACACACAGCCCTATTTCATACATTGACGTGGAGCTAAGTTTGGAAATAGGGAGATTGTTGTTTTGGAGCAATGAGGCCCCAGCTAGTTCACACATTCCCAGTCATCTCACTGCCTATCTGGGTCACGATATACATGCGCATTGAAATCAGTTCCCAGGGAGCACCGTTGTTTGGAATCACTGCCCCTACATACATCCATACTTTCATACTTGCTTGATCATGGACATGACTCATCTGTGTGAATTTGAATGTCTTAATCACATTCGGTGGAGTGGTGAAGGTGGACCAGTACCTGGCCATGCACACACTACTTTACAATATTGCCCGGTGGAGGGCCAGCCAGGGTCCTTTGGGGAGAGAAAAGTACATCGTAGGAGAGGGAGTTCAGTCCGCAGTATGATTTCTGTGTCATTGGTTGCCTATACAAATGTAGCAGTCCATGTCGGGGGCCAAGGTGAGTGTTGCAGAGTGTTAAGTGGGACAGTGGAGGGTGTTATTCCTGGGCATAATGCAGAGGGCAGAACCAAGCAGAAAGAGGCCATATGGCGGAGATGAATGCTACCGGTTCCTACCTAGCCCAACAGCAGATTCATCGTCATCATCGTCCTCCTATGTGTGATGTGCCTCACATGTGGGTGGTGGTGTTTTGTCTGCGGCACTGTGTGGCAGTGACACATCAGGGGCCGGAGGTGGATTGTCAGCCGCACTGTGAGGCACTGACACATCAGGGGGCGGTGATGTTGAGGGAGTAGTGGCAGAAGCATTCATCTGCGCCAGGCCTTGTGGCCGCACTGCCATGATGAGGATCTGCAGGGCATGGTATATCCCTGCTACATCTCGCTGGTGTGCAACCGTGGCAGCCATTCTTCCCGCCTGCATCCGCTCTATGTTCTCCATGTTCCTCCCCATGTTGGCCAACTCACGGCTGAGATCGCTGGAGCCACTCTGACTAGACAGTTGTTCTTGTCTACGAGTCATGACTCCGGCAATGTCAGCCATGGATTGTTGGAGACCATGGAGCGGACTGTGGGTGTCCGTTAGGGCCTGTAGGTGGTCCCTGATGGGACTTGGACACCCACGTATGGCATCTAGTTTGGCTGCCATGAGGTCGGACCCCACCCGCACCTGCTCTGCCATCCCCTTCTGGCCCTGCGACACACGGCGTTGGGATGCCATGTGTTGCTCGTGGGGATCCTGGGAGACTACCGTGGTGGTGGGCGCTTCCTGCTGTGTGGTCTGTGCAGGGGGTGGGTTCTCCTCGATGCAGCTGGGCTGCCCTGCTCCTGGGGGTGGGGTGCTGAGGGTGTCCATGAGCTGTTGGAGGGAGTCTGGGTCGATGGTGTGTAGGTCCTCTTCATCATCGGTGATGATCAGTACGGTCTGCTCTGCAGGAGGTGATGATTCTCCCTCTGCAATGTGAAGGGGAGATGCAGTTTGACATTGTGTTCACATGTATGTTGACGCATTGGCCAAGTTTACAAACAGACTGCATGTCAATGTTCATTGTGACTGTTTGTGTGGAGATGCCTATTTAATGCTGGACAGTTGACATTTCGCCACCATCACGGATGTGAGGTTGTATTTGTCCATTATCATCTCACAGTTTCCTGCTATGCCAAATGCGAATGGCCATTTTCTACACACAAGCGGCAGCAGTTGTGTCCTCTGTTCTGTTGTGAAAGTGTTGCAGTTTGGTCCACTTTGTTGTAAATGTTGAGGTGCTCTGAGTGTTATGTGTGTGTGCTGCTTTGTGGGTGATTTGCCCCTTCAGCTCTGATTTGGCTGGCCCTTATCTCTTTCAGGCGGTGTGCCTTTCACTTCTGTGCTTATACAGTGCTGAGCTGTTGCAGACTTGGGTAAATTGGACTCTTGGTCAGAGTTGTGACTCTTGGGCATGGTTTGTCCGCAGATGTGCTGTACTTACTTGGGCATGTGTGCCATTGTGCCCATCTCCCTCCGTGCCCCCAGTCCCTGGTGGTTACTCACCCTGTTGCTGTTGTGTCAGGTCATGTTGAGCAGTGTCCGGTCCTCCAAATCCTGCCACCATCTCCACACTGATGACTGTGGACATAATTTCCTCCATCTCATCCAGCTCCTCCTGTGGCGCAGGACTCCCACCCCCAGTCTGCATTGCTGCTTTGCGGTTGTTGGCGAGTTTCAGCTTGGTTTTGCGCTTCACATCATTCCAGCGCCTCTTGACCTCTTCCATTGTCCTCCTCAGCACTCCGACTGCATTCACCTTGTCCACGATGGACTGCCATATTCCATTTTTTGTTGCCAATGACACAGTGGAGGTGACGAACAGTTGTTGATGGTGTTCTTTCACCTCCGTAATCAGGATCCTGTTTTCCTGCGGACTGAATCGCGTCTTCCTCTTCTTCTTCTCCTTGCCCTTCCCTGACCCCGAGGTCCCAGGCTGGTCCTCCGTGGGGCTTGTGGGGTTTGGGTTGTCCTCTGTGCTTGCTCCGGCTACCTCCATGGTGCTTCGCAGTTGTTTGTGTTTTATTTGTATTTCATTTTTGCCGCTTTTATAGTGATTTTTCCCACCTTACTTGTGGGACTTGCGGGCCTGGCGCTGCTTTTCGCTGGATTTTTATCGCAGTTGGGCCCATCACAACTTTTTTCACGTTCGGGTTTCCTTTTTTTTGCCGTCGCGGTAGTTGTATCGCGGACATTTGAGGCGTTATCGGGAAACTATCGCATGTTACCGCCGTGTTGGGAATACGACGTTAACACAGAGTTATTTTCCCGCGATGGACGGCGTTATGAAAAATTGCGTTAGCCTATTTTGGCGATGTTTATCGCACGTTCTTGAGAATATCCCCCATAATAAGTTACCTTACCTTAATTTAAGGTAGTTTAAGGGAGAGTAAGGTACAAAAGGGCAAAAACGGGAGGACAAGATTAAAAGGAAAGCTGTGATGAAGGGAGAAAGCAGGGACGAGAAAAGTGATGCGTGTGGTGTATTATATAGTGTGGTTGTGTGACCTCACTGTCCAGTACACACTCATGATACCAATTTGGGTCAAGTCAGGTTTGTTTGTTAAACCTTAGCTCAACTCCGGGTAGCTGTGGCTTTGAGCAGTCAGTCTTGAACAAAGGAACACATGTAAAGCATTTAGAAGTACCAAAGCAATGAAAAAAAAAAGTCAATCAACACGAAAGAAATCCAACACCAATTTATAAAAATAGATCCTTTTTCTATGAATTTTTATACACTCAAACAAACAAAATCGATCAGCGGGTTCTGGAGATATAGGTTTTAAGTAAAACTTAAATCACAGCTGTTCACTCAAAATGCCAACAAGCATTGCTAGCAAGCTCTGTTCCGTATGTATTATGGAATATGGAAAGCAAAATACTTGAAACAGTTTGAATAAAATAAAACTCACGCTCACTCCTCTTCAAACCCCTCCTGTTCTCTCTCACTATTCACAAAATTCCCATAAGGATTTGTCATGCACCAAATTTGTTTTAGCATAAATAAAAATGTAATCTTTGAAATCTATTATCCCCACAACATAATTCATTGTAACTTCATTCAGCATGTTATACATTAGCGCTTGAATAACTGAAGCTACCAAGGCCAATCTGAATGGCACCTTCAGAACTGTTCAGTAGAAGTTGGGGCCACAAACGCTGAATAATGTTTGGATCCTTCTTGTAGTTCAACCTGATGATGTGTCACTGCCATTTCCGGTTTATGAAGAACCTAGATCCACCTAGCTTTGCTATGATGTTAATAATCCTGGGAATGTGGTAGACATCATCCCACATCTACCTGTTCAGACTCCTAAACCCGAAACAACACATCAAACCTCTGGGTTTTTTCTGTGCCACCTCCATAAGAGACAGCCACAAAGTAGAGTCCACTGGCCTAATTACCCCTCTAACACATATGTTCTTGATTTCTTTTTCCAAATCATCCTTTGCTCTAATTGGAACACTGTGAAACTTGGGTTTAACATGCACTGCCACTCCTGTGACCCTTATATCATACTTAAAACCTTTTATTTCTCCAAGCTCTTAGGCGATGCCCTCCATGTTTTCTATTAATGTGACTTCCATTTGGGACTTTACTTGATGGCCAACACCTGTTTTGGCAGGACCTTCGTGGCTGGACCCGGAGGATCGCAAGGGTCCAGCTGAAGCTGTCGCCTCCTCGCAGGAGGGGCGGACACCGGACCCTGACCCCCCACATGCTCCGGATCCTGGCGGTGGTCTTCCCTGACCTGGATGGGCAGCTGAAGGACAGACAGCAGCAAGGAGGGGGTGAGTCCATGACTGCACTGTGCACTTTATCTGACATGCTATGTGCCCTCCTCTGGCCTGGTTAAACTTCCACAGTACATCAGTCATGTGGTCCAGGATCCATGTCCCTCATTTGTGACATGCCCACTTCTCCTCTGATACGCATATGTGTGGCCCTTATAGTCAGGAAATTGTGTAATTTGGGGACTGTGTCATTGCATTTAGCTTTGCTCAAGGTGGGGGACAGCATTTGTTCCCGTGACTATGTTGTGCGATTCATGGAAGGGTCAATTGCTTACACAATGCCTAAGTTCCGACATGTAATCTGGGTGTAACTTTGATATGTGGTCCGCTTGCTGCTCTGACTCACCACGTGTCCCTGGGGAATTTGGCACACACCCATGCTGCTGGTGGGAACAATGTTTGGGCCTCAGGAGTATGTGTATCCAGTGTGTCACACATGCTTAGCCACCTGCCTACTGTCCAGGACTCATCCCTCTTACAGGTGGAGCTGGACAGTCATGCCTACTCCAGGGCATACAATACACTCTGTACTCCCACTCCCGTGTATCATCTGGCATGTTGTGATCAGTGAAATGTATTTGAACACACTAGCCCTGGTATTTAACCAGGGATGGGAACTAGAGGCACAGGGCCTAGGGGTTAGCCAGCCTCCAACATGAAATGCAAACACAAATGGGGCTACCCCTAGTGGGAAATTTCTACAGGTCTTCTCAGAGATGCATGTAAAGTAGGGGCATCTTGTGATCAGTGAAATGTACCCTCAGGTGTCTGCCTCTGTCTCATTGTGCTGTGTCTTCGTTGTCAGGACTACTGGTATGTTTATCGGTTAGGGCTCAGCATGCCATCTGAGAAGTGACCATGATAGACGATACTTATGTGACTTATAGGTGTCTGATCACTTGACTGTGCACACAGGTGTTTGCGACTGTGACTTTCAGGCAGCTGTATTTTCATTCACAGCACACTGTGAGGTGCTCATGTTCAGAGAGTTGTGTTTCATGTCCCTCATATGTCCAGTTGGTATGACGTGGACAAATAGTAGTACAGATGATGTGGTATTTGGGGGATGGACATGTGCACTTGTCAGTCACATAACTTGCATTCCCCATGCCCTCGGAATGTGACACAGTGCAGACTGTTGTTGGCTGGCTGCCATGGCCATGTGACTTGAGACAGTAATGTATGACTTTGCACGCATTCCTGGGTCATGGCATTAAACTTCCTGAGACTGATCCTGCAGGGGAGTGACATGTGCAACATGCACCCCATTGTGGCATTGACTATCTGGACATGGGTGCATCATGGTGTCTGGTGCTGGTATGCATCACATGCATTTCTATTTAGACTCTGGCCATCCCTTTATCCGGACACCTGCACTGACTCAGTCGCAAGAGATGTGATGTGTGCATGTTCACATACTTCACTGTGTTCCCTGCAATGTCCAACAACTGTGTAGGTGGTGCATGTGTCCACACTGGGGTCTTACCATCAGACAGGCACCAAACAGATGGGTGCAAGGGCAGGAGGGGTGGGAGTCCCATGGTTGACCATCAGACTGACAATTGGCTTCCCCGAATCTGTGTGAGGACTTTAGGCAATGGTCAACTAAGGATGCCAGGGCTTGCTCTGTAATGTGCTGTACTTACTGTGGTGTGTGCGGTCAGTGCAGGTGACTGATGTTTGTCTGTTTCCCTAATTGTTTGCAGATACATCCACGGCCACAGGAGGGGACAGCTCCATGGACCAGGAGGAGCAGCGGAGCCAGACTGGGTCAGCATCGGACGAGTGGTCAGAGGGACCCAGTGGCACGGAGGGCGAGGGGAGCCACACAGAGGAGTCCTCAGCACCATCCACCTCAGCTGAGGACCACAGCATCTCGGAGGATGACTCCCTTGTGGAGGCGGGTCTCAGCAGCCACCAAAGGCCAGCTAGTCTGTCTGGCCCCGCCACCACCACCACCACCACCGCCCTCCCATTGGCTCCCATTCCTGAGGTCCGTGGAGGCTCCCGTACTCAGGAGCGTGTCTCCTTCATGCCAGGCACTGCACCCCCTGCCCCTGTGTCCCCTGCTGCCCTGAGTGAGGAGTCTGTGTACCTCCTTCGGCAGCTCCATGTAGGGCAGACAGCAATGCTGAGTGTCCTCCATGCACACACCACTCTGTTGACACAGCTGGTGTCATTCATGGAGGGCATCTCGACGGGTATGTTTGCCCTACAGAGGAGCAATAAGTCCATGGACTCCTCCCTGACGGCAGCAGTGTCCCTCCTCCAACAGTCCCTCACCCCTCCCACCTCTGCCCCATCCACACTTCCTGCCCCCTACCTGTCCAAAGCACATGCACACCTGCACAGTCACCCAAACACACAGACACGAGCAGCACAGACACACCCAAGAGAAAGGCAAGACGTGCACACAAGCATCCTCAGGGGACTGATACCACAGACACAGGGGATGGGGAACACACACTCACACAGGCATCCACATTCACTCCGCAGTCCTCCAAATCCTCTCCCTCCAAGACCCCTTCCCTTGCCTCGCCTGCTACCCCACCTACACAGCAGATCTTCCTGTGTGACCTCGGCCTCTTCCCCTCCAATCCTGCTGATCACGCATACCGGGGGAAGAGGAAGTCCACCCACACAGAGGGGAGTGCCCATCGCCCCCGGACACCCTCCACAAGGCGCAGGCAGACACAGGACCCCATTCGGAAGTCCCCCCGGACCAGGAAGAGCAAGACCCCACCACCACCACCACGCAGCTCCACCGCCCAGTCTCTCTCCTCCATCCCCCAGGCCACCACTGCACAGGTTCCCCCGCCACACCCTGCCCCAGGTTCCCCTACACACCGATACCGCATCCCCAGACTGCTTAGGCCCTCCCCCCCTGCCACTTGCTCTTCCACCCCCAACCCAGACGCTCTGCCTGTTAGTGGCACTGTTGTGGAGACCGGGTCCCCCCCCTCTGTCCTGCCCACCTCATCTGCCCACCCTTCCACTCCCTTGGAGTCATGCACTGCAGTGGAGTCCACAACCACCACGTCTGATTCTGGCACTGCAGTGGGTACCCAGTCCACTACATCAGTCCAGCCCACTGCAGTGGTTGCAGCACCCACACCAACTGACTTGTGTACCACAGTGGTGCCGGCCCCCCCTGAGTCAGACACCTCCACTGCAGTTGCCGGTGACACTCCTGCACCCACCACCCCTTCACTGCCTCACTCTGCCATCCCCTGATCCTGTCCCTGCGGTGCCTGGCCTGCCCCTTGTATGCCCCTCCATTGGGGATGTCCCCTAACCGTACCAGTGCAGGCAAGCAATGTGTGACCAGTTGTCACTTCTCACCCCGTTGGGACTGTGATTTTGGACTGGCCATTGGCCTTAGTTTCTTTTGGACTTCCGTGTTTACCCTGACATTTGCTGAATAAAGCCTCTTTTTGTTTACTTGTGGGTTTTCTTTTGATGTACATGATGTGGATGAGTAGCATCCTGCATTTGCAGTTGTAATAGTGTTCACATCAGGAAAATGAAGTGTTGCAGTGATGGACTTCATGTGGTCCATCGGATATGTGTCCTGTTGTAGTCTGGATCTATGGCATCCTTTGCTACAGTCTGAGGGTGTAATGTTCAGCATTTGACACAGGGATGTCCTTTTTGCATTTGTAAATGAACATCTTTGCCTTACACTGATGCACATCTGGTGGGCTTACCACTGTTCAATGTTCCGATTTCCCTGACTTTGTGCCCAGCTCCACTGGACATGCAGTTTTGCACATCAATGTCGAAGGACTCATCTGTGTATACAGTGCAACTTGCTTGACACGTGTTTTGTGTGTGTGCAGATGACTGACGTGACACTCCCGTACCCAGGCTGATGTGAGCAGAGCCTTCTGTGTGTTGTGGTTGTTGACTCACTGACGGAGTGTTCTGCTGACATGGTTGGGTCGTGCACAGACAAGGTTTGGCACAGCGGACCTTCCACAGGAGTGGAGTGCTCTCATGGCAGTGTGGAATCTGGTGACATTGCGTGGGCCTGTGTTGTGTGTTGTGTAAGCATGTCTGTGCGTGTTCCCTTCCCTTTTCCTACACAGGCTGTGTCCCTACGGATGTTCCTGTTTGTGATGCTTGCTGAGTTGTTCTGTGTTCATCCAGCATCTTGGACCTGGTTTCTCCGTGATGTGGGTGCATGGCAAACTAATGTTCATGAGGTTGTCATACCAGGTTGTCTTTGTTGTCAGGGCTGGGGATGTGGGCAAACGCAGATGGGACACATTCAGGATTCCCCTTGGCACTTGTTGTTTACATGAGTCATGTGATTTACAGTTTGTGTTAGCTTTCAGTGATTGTGACACGTTGTGTGTGTGACTGCTGCCACTCCTCAGGGTCAGAGCTGCAATGTTGGAAGTTGTGTACGTGTGTTCTTCGTGTGTCACCTTGGCTTCTTCGTTGGTGTGTGACTATGGCCAGGATCCCATTGATTGTGGTGGATTTCACATCATGCCCATGTACGGCATACTGTGCTGTGTGTCAGACATTGACGAGTCTTGTTGACTGGCCATGTGTGATGGGTTTCTGCACCTTAGTTCCCACCACCACCCCTGGTATTGTCATGGGTGCATGTCCAATGTCACCAGTCCGTGTGAGCTTCACTGCTGCACATTGGTGGAGATCAGGGTGTGTGGTGTTGAGTGTGTGCAAAAGTGAGTTGTTGCACGGCTAGACCCCTACCTCCATATTGGCCTTGGCTGGCAGGCCGTGCTGATTGATTGGAGCTTGTGTAGGTGTGATGGTAGTTAGTTGCTCAGGACACATGGCTGTGGTTCACAGTGTGAACGACATCTAACTTTGTCATCACAGTGGGATTATCATGCAGGCTAGTGTCAGCACAATGTGGGGTCCCTGGGGGTAGTGCGGTGGTGGGTCTGTCTCTTGCTGTGTTAGTTGCTGTTCCTACAAGCTTGTGTGACGTGTAATTTGTGCTCCCTCTCATCTAACAATGCCTGATTGCCCACATAGGGGTATCTGATCCATGAGTAACTTTTGTATGGCACTGTATACACATCTGTGTGGTTGGAATTCAGGCCTCTTCATGTGTTGTGTGGTTGCCTGGGGACACTGGCACACCCCTCATCACCTGTTGTGTTTGATATGCAGTGTGTGTCTGCCTGTTTGTGTTTGTGCCTTTGCACCACTGCATTGGCATATCTTGAGTGTGCCATTGGCTGTATGTTGTTTGGTGGCTTTCCCCTGCTGTCCCTGGGACTCCTAGGTCATCAGTCAGCACAATAATCATGGTTTGTATGTCCCATTGCTGCCATGGTATGGTATTTGTTCACCTGACATCTACAGTCTCCACAGGATATCTACATTTGTGTGTCCATTGGTGCAGATATGTGGGTCAGCATTATGATGGTCACTTCTGTCATTGTGTTATTTGTGAATGTTGACAATATGTGCCCCCATGGGTGATGTTTGTATGCACATGGCCAAAACGATGTTTCATTGACACTGCACTGTTTCCCTCGACCAATCTATGTTGCTATGGGACACAAGCACTACAATGCCACTGATGTGTTTGTTGTTGTGTGACCAGGATTCATCCATGCAGTTTGGCTTTGGCAGCTTTTACCATGACTACACTTCCCTTTTGGTCACTGTGGTGATGGGGCTTTAGGCCCCATTGCCACACTGTTCAAAATGTGCATCAGCTATGGACACCACACTTCCCTTTTGGTCACTGTGGTGATGGGGCTTTAGGCCCCATTGCCACACTGTTCAAAATGTGCATCAGCTATGGACACCACACTTCCCTTTTGGTCACTGTGGTGATGGGGCTTTAGGCCCCATTGCCACACTGTTCATAATGTGCATCAGCTATGGACACCACACTTCCCTTTTGGTCACTGTGGTGATGGGGCTTTAGGCCCCATTGCCACACTGTTCAAAATGTGCATCAGCTATGGACACCACACTTCCCTTTTGGTCACTGTGGTGATGGGGCTTTAGGCCCCATTGCCACACTGTTCATAATGTGCATCAGCTATGGACACCACACTTCCCTTTTGGTCACTGTGGTGATGGGGCTTTAGGCCCCATTGCCACACTGTTCAAAATGTGCATCAGCTATGGACACCACACTTCCCTTTTGGTCACTGTGGTGATGGGGCTTTAGGCCCCATTGCCACACTGTTCAAAATGTGCATCAGCTATGGACACCACACTTCCCTTTTGGTCACTGTGGTAATGGGGCTTTAGGCCCCATTGCCACACTGTTCAAAATGTGCATCAGCTATGGACAGCACACTTCCCTTTTGGTCACTGTGGTGATGGGGTGTTCGAGCCCATTGCCACAGTGGCCATGGTCTGCTTGCATTGTGGAGGCCACACACATTTATGTGTGACACATGTGCTAAGGGGTCACATTGTATGTTCAATGTCATGTTCAGTGTTGTAGGCATTTGACACAGACTACACACACTTGTCATGGTGTTGGGGGGGATGTAATCTTCTGTCATTCCTTATGTGGGAGTATGCTAGTTGTGTCATGCATTACCCGTCCTATGGGTAGCAGTGGTGTTAGTGGTAGGCATCCATCGCCCCATGAGTGGGGATGGTAGTAGTGGTAGGCATCCAGGCCCCCCTGAGTAGGGGTGGTGGTAGTGGTAGGCATCCATCCCCCCATGAGTGGGGATGGTAGTAGTGACAGGCATCCAGGCCCCCCTGAGTAGGGGTGGTGGTAGTGGTTGGCATCCATCCCCCCATGAGTGGGGATGGTAGTAGTGACAGGCATCCAGGCCCCCTGAGTAGGGGTGGTGGTAGTGGTAGGCATCCAGCCCCCTGAGTAGTGATGGTGGTAGTGGTAGGCATCCATACCCCTAAGGGTGGGGATGGTAGTAGTGGCAGGCATCCAGGCCCCCTGAGTAGTGATGGTGGTAGTGGTAGGCATCCATCCCCCCATGAGTGGGGATGGTAGTAGTGACAGGCATCCAGGCCCCCCTGAGTAGGGGTGGTGGTAGTGGTAGGCATCCATCCCCCCATGAGTGGGGATGGTAGTAGTGGTAGGCATCCATCCCCCATGAGTGGGGATGGTAGTAGTGACAGGCATCCAGGCCCCCTGAGTAGGGGTGGTGGTAGTGGTGGGCATCCATCCCCCCATGAGTGGGGATGGTAGTAGTGGTAGGCATCCATCCCCCATGAGTGGGGATGGTAGTAGTGACAGGCATCCAGGCCCCCTGAGTAGGGGTGGTGGTAGTGGTAGGCATCCATCCCCCATGAGTGGGGATGGTAGTAGTGACAGGCATCCAGGCCCCCTGAGTAGGGGTGGTGGTAGTTGTAGGCATCCAGCCCCCTGAGTAGTGATGGTGGTAGTGGTAGGCATCCATACCCCTAAGGGTGGGGATGGTAGTAGTGGCAGGCATCCAGGCCCCCTGAGTAATGATGGTGGTAGTGGTAGGCATCCATCCCCCATGAGTGGGGATGGTAGTAGTGACAGGCATCCAGGCCCCCTGAGTAGGGGTAGTGGTAGTGGTAGGCATCCATCCCCCCATGAGTGGGGATGGTAGTAGTGGTAGGCATCCAGCCCCTATGAGTGGGGATGGTAGTAGTGACAGGCATCCAGGCCCCCTGAGTAGGGGTGGTGGTAGTGGTGGGCATCCATCCCCCCATGAGTGGGGATAGTAGTAGTGGTAGGCATCCATCCCCCATGAGTGGGGATGGTAGTAGTGACAGGCATCCAGGCCCCCTGAGTAGGGGTGGTGGTAGTGGTGGGCATCCATCCCCCCATGAGTGGGGATGGTAGTAGTGGTGGGCATCCATCCCCCATGAGTGGGGATGGTAGTAGTGACAGGCATCCAGGCCCCCTGAGTAGGGGTGGTCGTAGTGGTAGGCATCCATCCCCCATGAGTGGGGATGGTAGTAGTGACAGGCATCCAGGCCCCCCTGAGTAGGGGTGGTTGTAGTGGTAGGCATCCATCCCCCCATGAGTGGGGATGGTAGTAGTGACAGGCATCCAGGCCCCCCTGAGTAGGGATGGTAGTAGTGGTAGGCATCCATCCCCCCATGAGTGGGGATGGTAGTAGTGACAGGCATCCAGGCCCCCCTGAGTACGGGTGGTGGTAGTGGTGGGCATCCATCCCCCATGAGTGGGGATGGTAGTAGTGGTAGGCATCCATCCCCCCATGAGTGGGGATGGTAGTAGTGACAGGCATCCAGGCCCCCTGAGTAGGGGTGGTGGTAGTGGTAGGCATCCATCCCCCCATGAGTGGGGATGGTAGTAGTGACAGGCATCCAGGCCCCCCTGAGTAGGGGTGGTAGGCATCCAGCCCCCCCTGAGTAGTGATGGTGGTAGTGGTAGGCATCCATACCCCTAAGGGTGGGGATGGTAGTAGTGGCAGGCATCCAGGCCCCCTGAGTAGTGATGGTGGTAGTGGTAGGCATCCATCCCCCATGAGTGGGGATGGTAGTAGTGACAGGCATCCAGGCCCCCTGAGTAGGGGTAGTGGTAGGCATCCATCCCCCAAGAGTGGGGATGGTAGTAGTGGTAGGCATCCAGCCCCCTATGAGTGGGGATGGTAGTAGTGACAGGCATCCAGGCCCCCTGAGTAGGGGTGGTGGTAGTGGTGGGCATCCATCCCCCATGAGTGGGGATGGTAGTAGTGGTAGGCATCCATCCCCCCATGAGTGGGGATGGTAGTAGTGACAGGCATCCAGGCCCCCTGAGTAGGGGTGGTTGTAGTGGTAGGCATCCATCCCCCATGAGTGGGGATGGTAGTAGTGACAGGCATCCAGGCCCCCTGAGTAGGGGTGGTGGTAGTGGTAGGCATCCATCCCCCCATGAGTGGGGATGGTAGTAGTGACAGGCATCCAGGCCCCCTGAGTAGGGGTGGTAGGCATCCAGCCCCCTGAGTAGTGATGGTGGTAGTGGTAGGCATCCATACCCCTAAGGGTGGGGATGGTAGTAGTGGCAGGCATCCAGGCCCCCTGAGTAGTGATGGTGGTAGTGGTAGGCATCCATCCCCCATGAGTGTGGATGGTAGTAGTGGTAGGCATCCAGCCCCCTATGAGTGGGGATGGTAGTAGTGACAGGCATCCAGGCCCCCTGAGTAGGGGTGGTGGTAGTGGTGGGCATCCATCCCCCCATGAGTGGGGATGGTAGTAGTGGTAGGCATCCATCCCCCCATGAGTGGGTATGGTAGTAGTGACAGGCATCCAGGCCTCCCTCAGTAGGGGTGATGGTAGTGGTGGGCATCCATCCCCCATGAGTGGGGATGGTAGTAGTGGTAGGCATCCATCCCCCCATAAGTGGGGATGGTAGTAGTGACAGGCATCCAGGCCCCCCTGAGTAGGGGTGGTGGTAGTGGTAGGCATCCATCCCCCCATGAGTGGGGATGGTAGTAGTGACAGACATCCAGGCCCCCCTGAGTGGGGTGGTGGTAGTGGTAGGCATCCATCCCCCCATGAGTGGGGATGGTAGTAGTGACAGGCATCCAGCCCCCCCTGAGTAGGGGTGGTGGTAGGGTGGTGTTGGTGGTAGGCATCCATCCCCCTATGGGTGTGTATGGCATTGGTGTTGGCCATCCCACATCTATGGTTCTGCTGTTGCTAGTGTACGTTATTTGTGCATCCCTATGTGTGTGTGACATATTTCGGGTACGTGTAGTTTTTTTGTATTGTTGGTGTTTGACTTACCGTCTGCGCCGTACGCGTCCGTGCCGGTCCCGGTAATAGATGTAGAGTATAGGTAGGACCTGCGCAATGGGATTCATGCTTGGATCGTCTCGTTCGGGTTTCTCGTGTCTTAGAGTCGTACTCGTAGCAGGCTTGTTCGTCTCGTAGCCGTGGATCGTCTTGTGGCGCGAAACGGAGCTTATGTACGGCTCGCCCGGATGCTCAAACGTGCCGGACGTAGCGACGGGTTTGGCGCGTACGGATTGCGCATCGTACTAATCCGGCCGGAAGGTGCTTTGTATTTGCTTCCGTGCGGCTCGATTCGGCGTTCACGGATCCGGCTCGGGCGGGGAACAGGAGCTGGATTGGGTGAGTACGGCTTGCTCGGAAAAAGAGTTGTTATACGCATCGTACTTGTTCGTCCGGACGAGTGTACAAATCGGTCGGGGAACACGCATTCGGCTGGTATTTTTTCCGGACGAATACTGTTAGGTGCCCTACCGGCCGAGATCGGAATCGACCCCTCTGATGCAGCATATAGCCAACATCTTGTATTTCATAAATTGTCTTCACTTAAGACACTTCGTCCTGTGCCCAACCTTTTCACTATACCAAATCCTTTCATTTACAGAATACTACTTATGTATCACAATGCAAAGCATCAGTAAACCCACACCACTTTTACAAATACCAGGTGACATCCCCACCAAAGGAAAGACATCGTTCAGACCATTTACCAAATATCTGGCTGCTACTGGTTGTACCAGATATTGCCCTGAAAGGAAAAGGTTCTTACTTGAGAACAATTTAGGGTTTGAAGGACAGGCTATTTATGAACAGTTACAATCGTATGAACTATTGGATGATGTAATTGAACTTAATGAATTGCTGTGAATTAATATAATGAATGTTGCTTATGGGACTACCACCTGCAAATATAAGTATAGTTTGGTGATGTTCCTTTGGGTACACTTGGCCATTGTTCATGCAAAGCCTATGGATTGCTGATGTAAGATAAGCCAGGAGAGTTTCAGGCAGTTTGGATTCTGGTGCTCACTGTGTTGAGGGTGAATAAACCTAGCTCTTCTCTACTTACATATGTGAGGAGTAATCACTGCACATAGCTTTGTTATCAATTGCCTCACAGTTGTAACATGCAGGAATCGGTAATGGACACCATTTCAAATCACATGGTGTAAATGTTGTGGCAATTCTTGAGTTTAAGATTGTTCAAATAAACCCAGTTGGATTTTGTTTCTTTCGGTAGTCCTATCACTCAAACAAATAGTTCAGGTCTTCTGAAGCTCTAATGCCAGCAGCCTTTTGGCAGTTAGGCTTCCAGATAAAGTTTCCGACAGCAGAGCAAGATGAGGCTTCACCATTATAAAAAAAACAGCTCCCCCACCTCTAAGTTCGGTAGTGGGGCCACACAAACGGGCCATGAGACATCTGTCAACTTAAGGTGGATATTCCATATGAGGGAAAACATAAACGGTCAGCCCAGAACCATCTTTTTCCGCCACAAAAAGGTGTGGCTTGGTAAGGCAACTCAGACAATGACTGCAAATACATATGCTTCTGGGAGTACTTGCCGGATGAGGTATGTAATCTGAATATTGTTATTCATGTGCCTAAGCATGGTTGCTGTGCACAGGTTATAAGGCATGTTCTCATTCCCATGCTTTAAATAATTCTATGCAATCCACATGCACTGCTAGCCTCTGGGAATACAAGGCCATTCCTAAAGTGGTGTAAATCAGAGTTTCCGAACAAAATGATGTGGGGGTAAAGATAACACCTCAAACAATTGCGGCATTAAATTATGTTGGCCACAGTGAATTTCTAAAAAGTTAAATGTCGAAAAACCCACCAATACTTGGCATTTAGAATCAAAATTAGAGTTGGTATTGAGTTATCAAGAAATTCAGTAGGTTTATCGCAAATGTCACTTTCATATCTCTAGTTCAGCTCTTAAGTCTCTGCACAGAAACTGGGTCTATGTGTGTGCAAAAAGTTTCCTTGGAATACTATGCAGCATTATACTTTACTGCTCTGAGCGGGTTAAACTAATGTTGAGGGAAACCTTATCTTTCTTTTTCAAATCTTTCAACTTGGCAATCCCCATACAAAACATATTCCAAGACTACTTGGTGCTTAAGCCAGTTGAATTCCTGCTTTAGTGCTTGTTAGACCTGTCAGCCTTAGGTTGGTCTTCCTCCAATCTTTTGGTTTTGCCTCCACGTTAACTGAATCTTTTTGTTGTCCTTAGTACTCTGAACACTTTACCACTAGTCAGTGCTAAAGTGCATGTGCTTCTTCTTCCCTATACATGCGTGTAATTTGTGTATACATGATTGACATATTTAATTTACTTGTAAGTCCCTTGTAAGGTGGTATACCATATACCCAGGGCTTGTAAATTAAATGCTATTAATGGGCTGCAGCACTGATTGTGCAACCCACAGAGGTAGCCTTTCAAACTTGTCTCAGACTTGCCACTGTAGTGCCTGTGTGTGCAGTTTACTGCCACTACGACTTGGCATTAAAAACTGCTTGGCAAGCCTTAAACTCCCCTTTTATTATATATAAGTCACCCCTAAGATACACCCTAGGTAGCCCTTAGGGCAGGGTGCTATGTAAGTAAAAGGTAGGAAATGTACTTTTATGTTTTGCATGTCCTGGTAGTGACAAACAGCCTAGTTCATTTTTTACTACTGTGAAGCCTACTCCCCTCATTGGTTAGCATTGGGAATGTTTTCTATACACTTTTAAGCTGCAATTCCTGATTAGAGAGGAGTTGCATATTCATGTTTCATATGTTTGGAATGGTATTGATAAATCCTACTTATTGGTGAAGTTGGATTTAACATTACTATTTAAGAAATACCCCTTTTAGAAAGTGGACATTTCACTGCACTTACTAGTTTGTGTGCCTGGCAGCCTGTCTCCAATACATGTCTGGGGTGGGTGACTGCTACACTTTTTAAATTCCCTCTAGACAACCACAACACAGGAAGGATAGTTGGGTCTTAGTACTGATCTACATACATCTGCATTCTGATGGCCTTGCCTGGGCAGGATGGAAGGGAGAGGTTAACACTTCATTTGGATAGGTAATGTCCTGTCCCCATACAAAGGGCTGAACTACCCCCCATAGATAGCCTGGTAGAGAGGCTGGGCCGAAAGGGGAACCTGTGCACTTCAGAGAGCTGCCTTGAAGTCACCCCCCACATCAAAGGCACTTTTGGGAATAAGTACTGGGTCTCGGACCCCCTAAAATCAGACACTTCCCGATCTTAGACTGAAGCTCTGCCAGAAGGACTTCTGTGTTGCTTAAATGACTCATCTTTGGACTGCAGACGTGGAAGGCCTGCTTTTCCCTTGTGTTGTCCTACTGCCTGCTGCCTGCTGCCTGCTGCTCTCTGACTCTGTTGAACGATAGCTGGACTCCCCTTCACTTCAAGTGATCTCCAAGGGCTTGTTGGCTTGCCTTCTGTTGCTTAAGACTCAGGGATATCAAAGTCTCTATCCTGTGCCTTGCTCACTGAAAGTGGCCCAGATTCTTGCCACACGGATTTTGATGCATTTCCTGTTTGTGTGTACCAGAACGGACACATCGACTGGGTTGGAGGAGTAAAATTGGCACATCGCATCGGAACCAGAGATTTGCCTCCAGAGATCGACACAGTGGATATTGTATCGCCACCGTTCAAGTTTGGTGAGATCCACGCACCCCCTCAACTGTGTGACAGAAACCGGTACATCGTTCAATGCCTCATGACTCTGGCATCTGTCTTCGGAACTGACGCTTCGCCTTCACTGCATGGAGAAGATTGACGCATCTTATTGCTTGCCACCAGGAAAGCTACTTTCTTCACCCTGGCCTGCGCGGGTCCTGTAGCCAGCCTGCGCTTCCACGAGGTCGACCTGAACTTTGACTTTGCCCCGGTTCAGCGCGACCTAAAGTAGCCTTTTTAGCACTACTTGCTTCTAAGCGCTTTATTGTATTTATTCTTTGACAGCTCAATATCTTAACTTCTATAAATTGGATTTTTGTCATTTTAGTCTTGTGTTGTTCAGAATATTTTAATCTATTTTTCTAAACCTTTGTGGATTCTTTTTGTGGTGTATTCATTGTTTTACTGTGTGTGTGTGTTGCAGAGATACTTTACACATTGCCTCTTTAGATAAGCCTGGCTGCTCTGTGCCAAGCTACCAGAGGGTGAGCACAGGCTAACCTTTAGTGTGTATCTAGCTTACCCTGACTAGTATTGAGGCTTCTGCTTGTACAGGGTGCATACCTTTGCCAACCAGAAACCCAATTTCTAACCGTGCTCAAGTCAGTTGAGTTTCTGCTTTTAAGATTTACTAATTAAGAGTTTAGTAATTGAGCCACAGCGTCTAAAAGATACTCAGATAAGATACTTTTGTATTTTAAATGGGTTCAAAAACCCAGACTCTTCTAATGGGTAAGCAACATGAAATATATTTTCTAAGGCCCACATTGACTAACAGTCATACAAAGGTTTCTCATCTTCATCCATAAAGCAATTTATATTAAAGTACCCATGAATCCACCTAATATGACCCACAACTAGCAATGTCCTGTTGGACCATCTAACATCCAAGACTTACTCTTTTATGACATGTATTTGTAGGTTGAAGGGCTTTTTTCTAGTAGTCTCAATATACAAATTTAGTGGACATAACTTGTCATTAAGAGAGTGAAATATGGTGGGCTTCAGTGCCATATAACGCAGCTAAACTGTGGAATAGCCTCCCCCTCTCTTTGCGATTTTTCGAAAAGCACTTAAGACTTGGCTTTTTCAAAATGCCTAACTGTAACCCTATTCTTCATTCTGTGGTGCGCTAACAGCGCTGGCATGCCTCCTGGTAGCAGTGTGCTATATAAGCTCAAATAGAATAGAATAGAATAGAAAACCTTCTGTTTGTTCAACTAGGGTTTGCTTAGTATCTATTTTGTTAGGTGTATTAAGGCATACGTGGAACTGATACAAGGGTTTTAGTCCCTTTCAGTAGATCTATTTTGGCCCTTCTCACTGGTCCAGCTGTGGGCCAAAGCACTAGATTGGGTCAGCACCTAATCTATTATATATTTTTATTTATTTATTTATTTTGTGTTTTATAGAGCGCGAACTTGACCCGTTAGGGTATCAGAGCGTTTTACAGGAATCATAACAATGTACAATACGTTTGGAATCACGATAATATACAAAAGATAAAGAGGGGCAGGGTGCAGGATATATAAAGGATAGCGGACACAAATGTAAATTTTGCATATTATAGTTACTCGAGAACAAGTCCCCAGGTTTCTAGGAGCGGTGACTAGGTAATCCGAGGGGAGGCACTAGTCCGGAGTTGATCAGGGTCTCTGTGCTGGTAGAAGGCAACATTTAACTGAGGAATTTACCCATAAGGACTGTTTTGGCCTCCTTCTTGAAGCATGCCAGAGAAGGGATTCTTCTGATGGCGGGCGGGAGAGAGTTCCATATTCTTGGGGCGGCCCCCGAGAAGGCCCGATTGTAGGTTTTTATGTTCCGGAAGCGTGCAGGTTGAAGCAGGAGGTCTCTGGCGGATCGGGAGTTTCTGATTCCTCCGGATACCACCAATTTCTGTGCAAGGTAAGCAGGGGAGTTTGAGTATAAGGCCTTGTGTGTGATGCAGGCCCGTTTAAGCTGCATTCTAGCCTCAAGAGGAAGCCAGTTCAAAGCTTTCAGGTGTGGAGAAATGTGGTCGAATTTTCTTGAGCTGGTAAGAAGTCTGGCGGCAGTGTTGAGGCAGGCTTTTAGAGGTGCCAGGGAGACCTTAGGTAAACCCGAGAGGGTAGAGCAGCCGTATTCCAGTCTGGAGATGAGAAGAGCTTGGACTGCCATATTTAGGTCGGTAGTGTCGAGGAAGGGTTTCAGTTTCCTGAGGTAGCTCAGGTGGAATCTGGCTGATTTGGCCATCACGTTGATGTGGTCCCGCATGTTCAAATTTCTGTCCAGGGTAATTCCCAGAGATTTGGCCGAGTCCACGATGGTCGGTGGGCAATCTAAGGCTGTGATAGCCTTAATCCATGTCTGCATCTCGGGATTGGTTTTTGGGGGGGAAATTAGGAGAAATTCTGTTTTCTTTGCGTTGAGTTTGAGATGATTGGAGGCGAGCCATTGGACAGTCTCTTTCAGGGCCTCATTCAGGGAGAGAATCTCCTCGAGGGATGAGGTTTTGATGTAGATCTGGGTGTCATCAGCGAACATATGGTAGGAGATATTCGCTGTGCGTAGGACTTCGGCAAGAGGTTCCAGGTAGAGGTTGAAGAGGGTAGGGGACAGGGTTGATCCTTGAGGGACTCCAACCATGACCGGAGATGGAGCCGATAGGTTGCCATTGATTAGGAATCTCTGTGATCGGTTTTGGAGGAAGGACCTGAACCATTCTAGAACGGAGCCATCCAATCCCATTCTGAGATTGAGGCGTTCGAGTAGTTTTACATGGTTGACTGTGTCGAAGGCAGAGGATAGGTCTAGAAGGATTAGGAGGCAAGTTTTCCCTTGGTCAAGGGCTTGGATGGCATCGTCAACTATGTGGAGCATGGTCGTTTCGGTGCTGTGCCCGGGTCTAAATCCAGATTGGAAGTCATCAAGTAGGTGGAATTTGTTGATGTGTTGACTTAGTTGCTGTTGTACACATTTCTCCAACACTTTAGCTAAGAGGGGGATGTTGGAGATAGGTCTGAAGTTGTCGGGGGAGGCAGGGTCAAGCAACAGCTTTTTCAAGATGGGGAGGACTTGGCCGGCTTTGAGAGAGTCAGGAATGGATCCCTGCCGCTGAGAGGCGTTAATTATTGCGGTCCAGCTAGGAATAATGGACTGGGCGGTGGCCGCTAGGCAGTTAGGGGGGAGAGGGTCATTGAAATGGTTGATCGGGTTTAAGGTCGATAGTATTTTGGCGTCGGAGTCTTCGTCATAGAGTTTGAAATCGGTCCAGAGTGCTTGATTTTTAGGTGAAGTCAGTGGGGGCAGCGCCGGTGGAGGAGGCACGTCAGGAAGGAGTAGAGAGTGTGTGGCGGCACTAAGTTCGTTTCCTAAAGCTGTGGCTTTGTCAGCGAAGAAGGAGGAGAATTCCTCGGGTGATATTGAAGACTTGGGGGTTTCTTTCGCGGTTTTGGCCAGTTTATTGGATTGGTGTTTGACCAGTTCGAAGAGCTTGCGGGGTCTGTTCTTAGCGTTCCCCAGTTCGGATCTGAAGAATTCTTTTTTTGAGTCCATGATGTTCCTGTTGTAGGCATTTCTGGCCTGGCGGAGAAGTTTTAGATGTGCTACAGAGGGGTGCTGTCTCCAGAGTCTTTCGGATTGTCGGAGGGCTCTCCTCTCATTGTTGAGGGATCCAGTGAACCAGGGGTTCCTGTCTTTGATTTGGGTTCTCTTTAGTTTTAGTGGGGCTAAGTCATCCAGAATGTTCGATATAGTTGTAGAGTAATGATCGTTGAGGTCACTGACCATTGTGATATGCGAGGGGGGGGGGAGGTCTGATTTGCAGCGAGCCTCCAATTCCCTGTGGTCTAGGTTTTTAGTGTCTCTGACCCAGTGTTTAGGAATCACTGGTTGCGGTGCCCTTGATTTGCGGGTGCCAGGCAGTAGGAAGGTGATGGCGTGGTGGTCAGACCAGTCGCAAGGGTCTATAGAGATAAGCTTGACTGTTGATTCCTTAGAGATGATCCAGTCAAGGGTGGCCCCTTTCGAATGGGTTGGGAGTGAGCAGGCTTGGGTTAGGGCTTGATCGGCCAAGATGTCTTTGATGGTGTTGACATGAGGATCCTTAGGGTCGTTCCAGTGCAGGTTGAAATCACCAAGGAAAATATCTTTAGCGTTGGACAAGGTCTTAGCTGTAAGGAGTTCCATCAGGTGGTCGGTGAAGGAGTCGTTCAAGCCTGGGAGGTGGTAAAAGATGTGCAAGTTGCACAGTTGGGTGGAGTTGCTGCAAATGGAAAGGGCGAGGTATTCGCAGGAGTCGGTGGAATCCGCCAGAAGTTCAGTGACAAGGAGGTTGGAGCGGTAGATGCATGCGATGCCTCCTCCTTTTTGCTAGATTGCCTGTCCAGTCTTGCAATGTTGTAGTTGGGAGGGACTAAGAGGTCCAGGCACGGAGATGAGGAATCGTTGAGCCAGGATTCTGTTAGAATTGCTAAGTCGAAGTTTTTGTTCAGGATGAGATCAGCAATATCGGCGGCGTGCTTAAAGGCCGATCGGCAATTGATTAGGAGACCAGATAGAGAGGGATCGGCGGGAGTGTTGGGGGTCAGGGCGGACAGGAGAACTGGCACTAGGTTGCTTTTGACTACACTTCTGTTGCGGAGGGTAGCCGATCTGTTGGGGTTGCTAGTGACCGTGCTGATGGCATGTTCGGTACTCATGTCTAGAGGACAAAGGGCAGCTGGGGTAGAGTTGTAGTCACGGAGGATGGCAAGGATTTCCTCTTCAGTGAGGTCTAGCGGGCTTGGGGTGTCAGGTGTAGAATTGTAGGGGAGGACGAGAGCTAGGGTTTCGTCCTCTGAGAGGTGGAGAGATTGCTTGCGAGGGCGGTGGTGTCTCTGTGATAGCGGTAGTGGGTGCTTGGGGGGCTCTGTGGTGTGAGGGGGTGGAGTTCCGCTGGGGTTTGAGGTTGGCGAAGGAGAGTTCAGCGAGGTGAAGGAGGTTCATTAGATCCAGAATGGAGATATGGATGCTCTGAGTTAATTTGGCAGCTCTTGAGTGCAGGGTTTCGAAATCCATATAAGAGGGAGGCGTTAGAGGGCAGGAGGGCGATATTTCAGGATCAATACTATCGGCATGCAAAGGGGATCGGGTAGAAGGGGTGGCTCGACCTGTATCAACGGTTTTTGGAGGCAAATCGGTCTCACAGTTAGCATGGGGAGCTAGCGGGGAGGAGACCAGGGGTCTAGGGGTGCGTCTGTTGGCCAGGCTGGGATGTGTGCAAGAGGGGATAGGATGCTCTGTGTTGGAAACCCTTGGAGGGGTGGTTTGTGGGAGGCTAGGGACGCTAGGCCGGCTGGTCGGTGGGTCGGAGGGGCGGGTGTTAGTTGCCTTGTTAGTGTCGTGCACATGGTTACTGAGGACGGTAAAGAGGTCCGCAAATTTGTTAAGGTTTTTGGTTGAGGCTTGGATCAGGACAATGCCATTTTTGTAGAGGGTGATTGTGAGGTCGGCTCGCAGGGTTGCGGAGGGCGCTATTGAAAACTTAGTGCCATGAGGAATGTTCCTGGTTGCGCGTACATTGAGGAGGTGCGCAAAGGATTTACGCCAGGAGGAGGTTCTTCTGGAGTAGAAGATAAGGTCGTTGATGACTGTCCATTGTCCGTGCTGTAACGCAAGTCGGAAATCAATGTCTCAGGGTGACTTTTCAGGGTGGAATGCTTGAAGGATTTTGCAGCGGTTTTGGAGAGGTTGGGAGGGTAGACCAGAGTAAAAGAGTTTTCCCCTGTAGCAGTTAGGCTGGGACTTGCCATGGTGGCTGGGCTGGGGTACTATTAGGAACGACGAGGGACAGTTAAGCAGCAGCGAGGTAGGGTCGCCACCTATCAAGGCGAGGGGGAGTTGAAGTAGGCTAACTTAGCTTAGACTCTTCCGAGCGGGGAGGAGGGGTAGCCAAATCACGGCCAATCTGCAAGCCTTGCTGTGGTTCTAGATGGTGTCAATACTATCCTCGAGTTCCTGTATGACCGTGACCCTTGTAGGAGAAAGTAGTTAAAATTGTGTAGGGCATAAGGATACTAATTAATTAAGTTCCTGTACTATTCCAAATCCAGCAGGACTCTCATTGCAAACTGTAGATGGTCAAAGCCATTCCAAGATGGCCGCCACTTTGGTCGAGACTGGCTCAGCTAGCAGCTGCAGTCCTTTGTTTGTCTCCCGTGAGCAGTCCTCTTTCCATTTCCAGCTTTTTTAGCATGGTGATCCGATAATTGCCATTTTGTAGGGACTGGGAATAGAATATATGTGTTTTTTGATGGGGTAATGAAATTGCCGTACAGCTGGCTATGATCGACTGGACAGAGAGGGGTTTCATTTACCCGTGATCTCGCTGCAGCAGGGGCATTCCGCTCTCACTCTGTGGATGCGAGTTGTCTTTGCTGCCTCTCCCGTCCGTGCCACAAACCCCGCCAGGTCAGTTTAGGCAGATCAAACCCTTTCAGTGTAACATCTCAGCTCTTCGCTGACGTGCTCCGGCCGCATGTGCCCGATTTTCCTCTTGGTTGGCCCCGTGAGCTCGGCTGCCCCTCTGGGAAAACGAGACTCGCCTCTTCTCCTTGCGGTGTGGAGCGGGGGTCCACCCGATGCTCCAGGTGCGGTGCAGAGTTCTCCGCGACTCGTCTACTGCTGTTTTCCACCCGGTTCTCTGCCTCTTCTTCTTGCGGTGTAGAGCGGGGGTCCTCCCGATTCTCCCCTTGTCCCGGTGCGGTGCTGAGATCGCCGCAACTCGTCCACTACTGATGACCACTGCTTAAGTCTACCGCTCCCGGTGCGAGGAAACCACCCGGTTCTCCACCTCTTCTCCTTGCAGTGCGGAGCGGGGGTCCACCCGATTCTCCCCTTCTCACCGGTGCGGTGCGGAGATCGCCGTGACTCAACCACTGCTGATGACCACTGCTCCTGTCCACTGCTCCCGGTGCGTGGAAACCACTCGGCTCATTCGACTGGGAAATCGAGCCTCATCCACTGCTCTCAGTGCTAGGTCGGCGAGTCTCACCACGCCACAGTTCTTCTCAGTCTTCTCTGTGACCATCGATGAGCAGGGGATGCCCGGCTAACAGGGAGTTCTGCAAATTTTGCAATCCCTAGCCTCGGAGCTCCTTCTTGAGCTCCTCATCAGTCGGCGGCCATCTTCTTCGTGATGAGGGCCATTCTAAATACATATATTGATGTGACAAATGTGGTCATTTTTAACTCAGAAGTTCAATGCACATCCTTTAGAATACATAATGAAATGAAAAAAATAACTAACATTTTAAAACATGCTGGCATGTTTCATTAGTGTAAATACATGAACAATTAAGGGTTTGAACAAAAATGCCAAAGCTGTGCTACGCATGTGCGATAGATTCTTACAAGGGAACATGAATGAAAACGTATTAATAATGATAAGGAGTAAATCAAGCCACTAATATGCTTCTTATTCAAAATATGGGCTGTACCAATGAAAGCGGGTAGACATGAAACATATTGTATTTCTAAATCTCTTTTTTGTGTCTCTCTGTGATTTATCAATACTGTTTTCTGTCAGGTTTAAACTAGGCTTTTGAGATGTTTATTATTGTGAGGTCATCAGTAGCATGTGGCATCATTCCCTGAGGTTTCTCTGTAAGGTTTAAACTAGGCTTTGGAGATGTCTATTATTGCGATGTCATCAGTAGAAAGGTCATGTGGCATCATTCCCTGAGATTTCTCTGTCAGGTGTACACTAGGCTTTGGAAATGTATATTATTGTGATGTCATCAGTAGCATGCGGCATCATTCCCTGAGGTTTCTCTGTTAGGTTTAAACTAGGCTTTGGAGATGTCTATTATTGTGATGTCATCGGTAGCATGCGACATCATTCCCTGAGATCCTCTGTCAGGTATACACTAGGCTTTGGAAATGTATATTATTGTGATGTCATCAGTGGCATGCGGTATCATTCCCCGAGATCCTCTGTCAGGTTTACACTAGGCTTTGGAAATGTATATTATTGTGATGTCATCAGTAGCATGCGGCATCATTCCCTGAGATTTCTCTGTCAGATTTACAGTAGGCTTTGGAAATGTATATTATTGTGATGTCATCAGTAGAAAGGTCATGTGGCATCATTCCCTGAGATTTCTCTGTCAGGTTTACACTGGGCTTTGGAAATGTATATTATTGTGATGTCATCAGTAGCATGCAGCATCATTCCCTGAGGTTTCTCTGTCAGGTTTAAACTAGGCTTTGGAAATGTATATTACTGTGATGTCGTCAGTAGCATGTGGCATCATTCCCTGAGATTTCTCTGTCGGTTTACACTTGGCTTTGGAAATGTCTATTATTGTGATGTCGTTAGTAGCATGTGGCATCATTCCCTGAGGTTTCTCTGTCATGTTTAAACTAGGCTTTGGAAATGTATATTACTGTGATGTCGTCAGTAGCATGCGGCATCATTCCCTGAGGTTTCTCTGTTAGGTTTAAACTAGGCTTTGGAAATGTATATTACTGTGATGTCGTCAGTAGCATGTGGTATCATTCCCTGAGATTTCTCTGTCAGGTTTGCACTAGGCATTGGAGATGTCTATTATTGTGATGTCATCAGTAGCATGTGGCATCATTCCCTGAGATTTCTCTGTCGGTTTACACTAGGCTTTGGAAATGTCTATTATTTTGATGTCGTTAGTAGCATGTGGTATCATTCCCTGAGGTTTCTCTGTCAGGTTTAAACTAGGCTTTGGAAATGTATATTACTGTGATGTCGTCAGTAGCATGCGGCATCATTCCCTGAGGTTTCTCTGTCAGGTTTAAAGTAGGCTTTGGAAATGTATATTATTGTGATGTCATCAGTAAAAAGGTCATGTGGCATCATTCCCTGAGATTTCTCTGTCAGGTTTACACTAGGCTTTGGAAATGTATATTATTGTGATGTCATCAGTAGCATGCGGCATCATTCCCTGAGGTTTCTCTGTCAGGTTTAAACTAGGCTTTGGAAATTTATATTACTGTGATGTCGTCAGTAGCATGTGGTATCATTCCCTGAGATTTCTCTGTCAGGTTTACACTAGGCTTTGGAAATGTCTATTATTGTGATGTCGTTAGTAGCATGTGGCATCATTCCCTGAGGTTTCTCTGTTAGGTTTACACTAGGCTTTGGAAATGTCTATTATTGTGATGTCGTTAGTAGCATGTGGCATCATTCCCTGAGGTTTCTCTGTTAGGTTTACACTAGGCTTTGGAAATGTCTATTATTGTGATGTCATCAGTAGAAAGGTCATGTGGCATCATTCCCTGAGGTTTCTCCGAGCTACGTTATGAGCTGCAGACTGCACAGCTCGGAACAGAGAGAGCAAACCACTACTCACTGTTTCTGAGCTGTCCCGTCCCAGGTCAAACAGGATTACTTTAGAAGCCATCCCAGAGTCATTGGAAGATCATCCAACTACTCTAGAAGTCATTTTCACGTCATCAGACGTCATCAAGCTCTTAAAGTCATCAGCAGAGTTTAGAAACTTGAGCCCGATGATTTGAAGATGACTTGGAAATTAGTATCTGATGACTTCACAAGATGTGATTAACCCTGATGATTTCAGGATGACTTGAAAATGATTATCTGATGACTTCACAAGGTGTGACTGTTCCTGATGATTTGAGGATGACTTGAAACTGAGTACCTGATTACCTCACAAGATGCATAGCTACTGGTGGTTTTAGGATTGTTTGAAAATGACTGTCGGATTACTTGACTAGCACCACAGTCTTCTAATTAAAAAGACTGGTACGTGATAATTTTAGGATGATTTGTTGATTGCTTCAGGAACATGTCCAACTTTTTTTTTTTTTTTTTTTAGAGACGTTCAACCCTTTGGAAGATTTCAGAATCTCGTTTTTACTGCATAATGAAAAACATTTACACATTACTGCATTTTCAACTCTGCGATTAAACCTACAGTGCACGCATGCTAGAAGGCCTGGGTGCTATGCCGATAATAAATCCCACATTCAGTTTATTTCCAAACAGTTGCTTTTTAGGTCTCGCCTAGCGTTGCAGC
Organism: Calotriton arnoldi; assembly: GCA_963921515.1. Lineage (NCBI taxonomy): Eukaryota > Metazoa > Chordata > Amphibia > Caudata > Salamandridae > Calotriton > Calotriton arnoldi. Next base: position 61,732 of record CAWUFW010005812.1, read on the forward strand.
GCGAATGCGCTGCAACGCTTGCGAGGCATTCAGTATACACTATAGTGTGGAAGCTTCGTGGAAGCTCCGCCCACTGACCGGCCCATCTTTTTCATTGGCTTAGGTCCTAAATGCTGCCTTCCGATTGGTTTTGGGCATTGTTAGACCCTCCTCCTGACGAGCATGTCGTCATTTGTATCCTTCCACAGCTATCGGCCCCTTTACTCCTGCACTATTTTCTTCCCTGTCTTCCCCCAACCCCCTCCCGCAGTCTGTAACTTCTCGGTCCCCCCCCGCCCTGCCCGCTCGCCACCGGTACTCTAGGGAGAGAGGTGCCCAGGAGCAGCGTTGCACCTTTGCCAATGCTTGTTATTTTCTGCGCACCATGTGCGCTTTCACTTTCATTGTTGTTTCACAATGGTGGCCGCCACACACACCACTCGCGGGACCCTGCCTGTCTCTGAGCTCCCGCACAGCCGGTGACATCCATGAACCCACTTTGTGTTCACTGCCGCCTGCCTGCAATGATCTTGCTGTGGTAATGGGCGACCGACACCATGACCAACCCGACCCAGCCGGGCCCACCGGGGCTAACTGATGCCTCCCTGCGGCAGCCGGAGAGGTGGTATGTTGGCAGCTCAGCTGGGCTGCTCAGAGCAGTAGGTCCCCAGGCACAAGGAGAGAGGCGAGCCAGGCAGCCGTGTACCTGCTCTCACTGGCTGCCGCTGCAAAAGTAAGTGTGTCTAGAGTGAGGGACAATAAATAATTTGCCAGCGCACCGCGGGATAATGCTTTAAATTCCAAATGTGCTTCCACGCACACACTACCCGCACTTGCAGCCACACACACTTCACGTGCACATTTAGCTTAACATGCAAAGACTGCAGTGCTGCACTAGTTACCAACGGTCTTAGAGACTGTGAACACCGTCGACCTCTCCGGGTGATGCAGGAAGTCCATGATCTGTACAATATATACGGAGCCTGCCGTGCCTGATGACAGGAGCGGTGGTCGGTAGGAGCGTAATTAGAAAGGTCGAACTACTGATCGCACCTGCTGCTGCCGGGCCGCCTGAGCTGTGGGGCTAAATTATCTATGGCACCCCCCCACCCCACCCCCGCCGGCGAATAATTATTTCCAAACCGGAGCTTGGGCCGGCCGAGGGTCGAGAAATGGAATCAGAGCCCACTTGCACCATTCAGCCCGAGCAGCACGACGGGCCAGGGTTACAGTAGAGGCAGCGCCGGGGCCAGTCGCAGTGAGAGTGGGTGCAGCAAGCTGACAGCTGGGGCGGTGATATCTCACACGACCGACCTGGACCCAGCCCACTGGCCGCGGCGCCACCAGCAGGGATCAGCTGCCCAGTGACATGATGAATAATCAGTGCATGAGAGAGCAGGTAATGTATTAACTAAAAATCATCAATGACATCTTTTTAAAAATACTTCTCAGTAACTGCCATATATAAGTTGCTGTTCCAGTCCTGAGCTATGTGCACTTTCATTTCTGGTGCTTTCCAATGTTTATTTCCTCCCTCAGCCAGTGCACCAGCCCGGCCCCCAATAATTGTTGCAGTCGCCTGGCAACACTAAAACTCTCCTTCAACACGTGCTCCAAGTCCGGGAGAGGCTGAGCAGGTGATGTTTAGGGCAGGCACGCCCCTCTCAAACTCGGCTAGCAAAGGGACTGCAAATCTAATTTAGAGCAATTTTTAACAGAATCCATGCAGGTTTGAAGCTCGCTAATTCAGAGAAAAGGGTCTCATTAATACACAAAATACAAATATGCATTTCATTGACCAGTTTTGCATTCAGAGGTCTTCACCAGCGTTACGACTACGGAGAGACTGACTTTTCTACTGTACAGCAGCTGAGAGTGCATGCTGCCGGCTGAGCCAATGAGTGTAACACACATAGAGACACTTCTCAAGGACAGCGGCAGCTACATTATTTTTTTTTAATGTTTCCTTACCTAGCTTGTGCAGTGTAGTGTTATGACTTTACTAGAGAAAAGGTAAGTCGTTATTAAATGAATGCTACCGCAGGGATTTATCACAGCGGAGGTGTTCGATAACCCTGTTGAAAGCACTTGACTTTACCAATGATACATTGCATATTTCCAAAATTACGATCAGTTTACAAATGCACTATCTTAGAGCCCTTCCATTTCTGTGACTTGTAGCAGTTTTAATATTTTCTTAGTTTCTTCTTGCTCAAATGGGTGTCATTTCTGAAATGTACATGTTTCCTCATCTTTACTGCCTGATTGTACTCGCGAGAAAGTGTCACTCATAGTGGTTAAAATGTCACTCATAATTACACTGAAATTATAAAAATGTCACACGTAGCAATCTGAAACCTTGGCAGCTATGCGAACAAAACTTTACCTTCATTTAAAGTGGACCACCTGTGTCTGAAGCCAGCACCAGCCACGTGTCTGCAGACAGAGTGTGGCTTTTATCACATAAAATAACAGGCAGACTTTGACAAAAGTGTCAGTGAAACAGTGCCATCTGAGTATTAATCTACAAATGTGCTTTTAGTTTATAGCGTGTGACGGACTCACTGGCATCGGACATGACATCGAAAAGGAGGATGTCTATTGTAATTTCTTAAATACTGTGTGATCCCCGGCCCCCATGCTGAGGCACTGGTAATCGCCCGAACCTGCCGGATAGAAGCAAATTACACATGCCCAGTTCTCCACGTGTTGGAGGGAGTGCACTTCACAGTCCCCCAGCCGGATCAAGAAAACATCACCTGCCCATTTGTGAGGGCGCCAGGGGGCCAAGACATACGTGCCTGGTCCTGCCAGCGTCACTGAGTGCACAGTGACTGGACTCCGCTTTGCCAGCAGTCTGACTCCTGTACCTCAGCCCACCAGAGACCCACTGCCTGAAGCAGCTCATCAGCAACATTGACTGAGGCCAGTAAGCTGTGAACTGGACGGATGCATGATTTGCGGGGAGTCAGAACTGTCCTGAGCTCCAAGACAGTGAGAGACAGCCTCCAATAGTGCCCCTGCCTACCGGGTTGCCACCTTTTATAAAGAAATACCTGCCATTTGTTCACCTCGTTTTAAGATTTGGAAAGGGTCAAATAAGATATTCAGCGCTATAAAAATTGTCTTTATAAAGTGTATTCATTTTTAAAGATCGCCTTTCTGTCTGTTTAATTTAATTAGCAGCCAGTGATAAATAAGTCGGCAGCATTTTAACATAATTGCCCAGAGCCTTTGCACACTGATTCTGATGTGAACGTAGGGTATTCAATTTGGGAGGTCAGGCTGGCTGTATCAAGTGCCCCAGCCCTTCCTGCCTCGGAGTAGAACAATGGGCCACCTTTGGGCTACTTTTGGTAGGATCCAGGCAACCATGACGCAGCCATTCCTAACATTGGTTGGAGCGGAAGCGGAAGCCGGCAGTTGTACTAGTCTGAGCCTCAGGCCGAGTGAGGAGACTAACTGCTGCTGCTGCACCGGAGAGTGTGCACATGGATCGGGCTGAGAGGGAAAAAAAAATTGCTCCTTTTGTTGGTATTTTTTTGGTCGGGGTGCAGGTGAGACAGTGAGGTGGGTGTGATTTCCCGCCTCTCCTCCACTTTGGGGTACTCTGCACTTGCCGCGCTTTTGTGTGGAAGGCGGGAGACCGCCTCTCTTTAAACTGCAGCGCTTTAATGCAATTATTTTTGAGAGAGCTGGAGGTAGGATTCCGCCTCTCAGTGAACGTTACCGAGTGTCTGGTCTTTTCGGCAAGATGGGAATTGGATGTCCCGAGTTACATCCACCCAGATTGTTATTGCTCGATAAATATGTAGGGCATACTTCCCATGGTTACATTTTTTGCCATTGCGCTTGAAAAGCTTACATTTGCATCATATCGGCATCCCAGCCTGTGGTGCTTTCTGTTTTCGAAAGAGACTGCCATTTAGAAAATAAAAGTGTTACAATCTGCTACTTATAACGCAGGTTAGGGGAGAGGATGTGGTCCATCGGCTAGACTGCCGACTTTGGTGCTGGAAACCAGGGTTCGAGCCTTGGGGTCACGTCCACATCCTGTGATTCTGGGCAAATCACTTAATCTCCCCGTGCCTGAATGTGTAATGTAAATACGGTGCTCATGTAAAGCGCTCCAATACCTTCGGGTTGAGTTTGCGCTATATAAATATGCAACAACAAAAAAAGGTTGACCAATGAATGCATTTTAGCCAGAACTGCATTTCGCATAATTTAAAGCGATGTTTGACCCAGGGCTTTATTTAAAAATCAATCAATCAATCAATCAATCAATCACGGCATTTATAGAGCGCGCTACTCACCCGGGAGGGTCTCAAGGCGCTGGGGGAGGGGGTAAGTTACTGCTCGAACAGCCAGGTCTTGAGCTGCTTCCTGAAGGAGAGATGGTCCTGGGTTCGCCGAAGGTGAGTGGGGAGGGAGTTCCAGGTCTTGGCTGCCAGGTAGGAGAAGGATCTTCCTCCGGCGGTGGTTCTGCGGATGCGTGGTACGGTGGCGAGGGTGTGGCTGGTTGATCGTAGCTGGCGTGTGGGCGTGTAGAAGGTCACGCGGTCGTTGAGAGTACTTTGGGCCCAGGTCGTGGAGGGCCTTGTGTGCGTGGGTGAGGAGTCTGAACGTGATTCTCTTGCTGACGGGGAGCCAGTGCAGGTCTTTCAGGTGTCCGGTGATGTGGCTGTGTCGGGGGATGTCCAGGATGAGTCGTGCGGAGGCGTTCTGGATGCGCTGGAGTCTTTTTGAAGTTTGGCTGTGGTTCCGGCGTAGAGGGTGTTCCCATAGTCCAGTCGGCTGGTGACGAGTGCCTGGGTGACGGTCTTCCTGGTTTCAGTGGGGATCCATCTGAAGATCTTGCGGAGCATGCGCAGGGTGTTGAAGCATGAAGATGAGACGGCGTTGACTTGTCTGGTCATCGACAGGGAGGAGTCCAGGATGAAGCCCAGGTTGCGTGCGTGGTCCGTTGGCTTGGGCGCGGTGCCCAGGGCCGGGGGCCACCAGGAGTCGTCCCAGGCGGAGGGTGATGAGCCCAGGATGAGGACTTCCGTCTTGTCTGAGTTCAGTTTAAGGCGGCTGTTCCTCATCCAGTCGGCGACATCTCTCATCCCGTCGTGTAGGTTGGCTCTGGCGGTGGTGGGGTCGTTGGTGAGGGAGAGGATCAGCTGGGTGTCGTCGGCGTAGGAGATGATGTTGAGGTTGTGTTGGCGTGCGATGGCTGCGAGGGGGCTCATGTAGACGTTGAAGAGGGTTGGGCTGAGTGAAGATCCTTGTGGAACGCCTGCAGATGACTTCGGTGGCTTCGGATCTGAACGGGGGAGGCGGACTCTCTGGGTTCTACCGGCGAGGAACGAGATGATCCATTCCAGTGCTTTCTCTCGGATTCCGATGTTGCTGAGGCGCTTCACTAGGGTGCGGTGGCAGACGGTGTCGAACGCCGCGGAGAGGTCCAAGAGGATGAGGGCAGCTGTTTCCCGTTGTCGGTTAGGGTTCTGATGTCGTCGGTGGCTGCGATAAGGGCGGTCTCGGTGATGTGGTTGGCCCGAAACCCGGACTGCGAGGGGTCGAGGGATCCATTCATCTCGAGGAAGGCGGCAAGCTGTCTGTTGGCGGTCTTCTCGATGACTTTGGCCGGAAACGGAAGGAGCGAGATGGGACGGTAGTTCTTGAGGTCGGTGGGGTCCGCCGTTGGTTTCTTCAGGAGGGCGGTAAGCTCGGCGTGCTTCCAGCTCTCCGGGAAGGTGGCGGTGTGGAAGGAGGAGTTGATGATGTCCCGGAGATGGGGTGCGATGGTGGCGCCGGCTTTGTTGAAGACGTGGTGTGGGCAGGGGTCGGTTGGTGATCCGGAGTGGATGGAGTTCATCGTGCGGGTGGTGTCTTCGGTGCTGATCGGGGTCCAGTTGCAGAGGGTGGTGGTGGCGGGCGTTGGTTCGGCGGTAGGGTGCGTGGTTTGTGCGTCGAAGCTGTTATGTATGTCGGTGATCTTGCGGTGGAAGAACGCGGAGAGTGAGTTGCAGAGGTCTTGCGAGGGGGTGATGTCGTTGTTTCCGGCGCTGGGGTTGGAGAACTCTTTGACGATGCTGAAAAGTTCCTTGCTGTCATGGGCGTTGTTGTCCAGTCGTTCTTTGAGTGCCGACTTCTTGGTGGCACGGATCAGCTGGTGGTGTTTGCGGGTGGCGTGTTTGAGGGCGGTCCTGTTGTCTGTGGTCTGGTCGAGTCGCCAGGTTTTCTCGAGAGTGCGGCAGTTCTTCTTGGATTCCTTGAGTTCGTTGGTGAACCAAGGGTTTTCTTGCTTCCGGGTCTGCTGGGAGGGTTTTTTAGTGGTGCGAGGTCGTCGGCGCAGGCGGTCAGCCACTTGGCGAGGTTGCTGGCTGCTTCGTTTGGGTCCGTTGTGTTGGTGGGTGTGTTCTGGCTGAGGGAGGCGGTGAGCTGCTCGGCGGTGATCAATGGCATATTAACTTATTCCAATAATAATGCTTTCTTAATTGTGCACCGTGATCTCATGTAGTAGCGCTGTATTGTAGGCAAACTTATGCAAAGCCCCCCAAAATGTCACTGGCTGCCTCAGACCTGTAGCTCTTTTAGTATCAGTGGCCGGAATGTAACAGACTCTTTAACACTCAGCTTATGTTTCGCCAACATAACGGACACGCTCTCTCTTCTGTCGTAGCCCTCATGGTTTTCTTGAGGTGATATGTTACTCGCTGCATACCTGCCGTTTAACAGTGAGAAACCCCATACTATCTAGCCTTTCTGTCATGAACTGGCTGCCGCACTCTCAGTCCGAGGTTCGACAATTGTTTATGTAAAATACTCTTTTGAGTATTATACATGAGGCCAATATTGCCACAATAGTCGTGTGCATAAAATGAGACCTAAACAACAATGCGTTGCTTTTTGACGCTTTAGTCTGGATAGTGCTTCACGTTTTTGAATACCAGCTAGTGGTATTCGTAGTGTCCCAGCTGAGTCAAATGGTAGATAGGAGTATCTTTAAAGCCCCGTAAACTTGACATTTTCATTCATTCTCTCATTTTGATAGGAGTTTCAGGCCATAGTAGTTAAGGGGAACCTTTTACCACTGAAACACTGCAGGAATTTGTAAGCATTTCTTGAAGACTGGGCATTCTGGTGTGATTACACCATGCACATTCTGCCCCAGTTGTGGAGTGTGATATAAGCTGGCAATAAAAGTTGTTTTAGAAGTAATTCTTCCTGCAAGGTGCTGCCACTAAAGAAATTTAGGAGCATATTAGCAATAGACGGCGATAAATATCGCAAGCGCGCTTAGCGCTTTTTTATTTATCGCCGTCTATCGCTGGAGTTTTCGCCCGGTTAACGCGTAATTAACAACGCGTATCACCGAGGTGATAAAAATTCCAGCGATGGAGGGATATCGCCGTTTTCCATGGAACAACGCTGGTTTTCCAGTGGTGTTCCATGGAAAACGACGATATCCTTGATGATAGGGCCTGTGGTCTTAGCCACACAATCCACCCCCATGTAAGGTATGCCTTAGTCTGGAATTTAACAGACGTTAAATGCCAGCATTAAGGCCCAGTTAGCGTGAAAAAAATCAGCGATAAACCGGACGGGGCTTCGTTGTAAATACAGCGAAGCACCGCTACTGATATTTTATGATGTAGTTGTGAGGGGCACGCCTACCTTGCATCTCATTAGCGAGGTGAGGCGATAGGGAACCAGGCATTAAGGCAAGGAAACGCGCGCTAGCGTGTCCTTGCTAATAGTGCAATGCCATTATCGCCGCATTTCGGCCGAAAACGGCCGCTAATGTGGCGATAATGGGCTTGATAATATGCCCCTTAGTTTATGTTTAAGCCATACGCTTAATTACATAGGCCATGCATGCCCCTTTTAGAGACCCATGTTTTTTTTCATCCCACTTAAAACCCTGATGTCAAGCTCTTCCAGTTCTGGTGCTTTGCAGCAGTTTTAAGATGATCTTAGAGTTTCTTGTTGCTTAAATGGCTGTAATTTCTGAAATTTCTATGTTTCCCTCATCTTCATTGCTTGATTTTGCTCGCAATAAAGTGTCACTCATAGTCATTGAAATGTCTCTCGTAATTGCACTGAAATTCAGAAAATGTCACACATAAGCAATCGAAACTTTGGCAGCTATGTTGGATTCCATTATTTGTGAGCTTTTAGGACGCTGCAGGGCATTCAATGTGGGACTTCCAATTGAGGCAGGGTGTCTGAGATCCCCTCTTAACATTGGCGCTTCAGGCTCAGATGAATTACATGCTCTTAATAAAAAGCATGTGTGGTAGCGATTGAATGTGGGAATTTGTATCGCCGTACCATCAATGGTATGGTCTTACAGTCACAACTTCTGACTTTGAAGCTGGGTGCCCGGGTTCGAGTCCTTGGGTCGGATCCCCATCCTCTGATTCTAAGCTCATCACTTAATAGCTGGATATCAGGTTATGCTTGAGGTACTTATGCAGGAAAGTTGCGATGATAGGATGAGCTGTTTGGTCTTAGTCGCCTACTAAAACCTTGCTTTGCCTGACTACCCCTCTTTTTCTGCCTGCCCCGTGTGTGCAGTGGCACCGAGTGGGTCAGTGATGAAGTGCGCTTGGATGGCTCATGACACGAAGCAGACAACTTCAGAGGATTCTTTTCAAAGGGGCTTTTAGCAGAAAATGGCTCCCACATAAAACCTTTGCAAAGCATGTAAAGGTCATTAATCCACCAATAACCGCCCCATTCCACAGCCATTCGTCTGTCATTTGATGTATTTTACCTTATTAGTTAACTGGCTCAGGGGGAAAAAATATAAAAACGCCACCAGGAGAGGAAAAAAAGGTAGAGAGAATTATAATTCTCTCTGCTTATTTTTCCTTTCCAGAATTAACTAATAAGGTAAAACATATTATTAATGGCAGAAAACTCTGTCATGGTGAATGAATCACTATTGTGTGTCTGGGCAGCAAAGCTGTGCATTAGGTGAAGCCCAGCAATGATACAGGCCTGTCCTCCCTGAACTTTATGTATTTTATTTCTAGACATATATATTATAAAGCAGAGGCATACAGCCTTTATCCGTCTCTTGCAGTATGTTCTTTTCTTCCTTCCCATTTCACCACGCTTCTTTGCTACTTTCCAGTCTTTCGTGCTCTGCCCTGTATACGCATTCTCTCAACTCTCCCCTCACAAACTACTTTTCACCTTTCTGTCCTTCTTGCCCACTTTCCTTTCTCATGCTTCCTTCTCCTTGTCTGCTTTTTCCCTTTCCACTTTTAATTCTCATCCTCCTTTCTTGCACTCCAATTTCTGCTATTAACAGTTCACTTTACTCTTCTCGTTCCTTCTGTACCCTATCTGTCTTTGGCTACTATTCCGATATCTCCTCCTTCCTCCCGCTCCCTTTTATCTGTTTTTCAATCTTGCAACTACCTTTCATGGTTTCCGCCTCTGTTTCCCCTGTGCCCTACACCTCCATTTGACAGTTTATCCACACTGTAATCCAGGTCCGGTACATTAGTACAAAGATGGCTTATTCACTGTAATGTATTTAGCTGTTTGAGTACGTTTTGTGATCTTGACTGGGTTTGAATGTTCTAGAATATGAAACAAACAATGGCAAATCTAATAGGCCTTTTGGCTTTGTTATTGTTTGTTTTCTCACAGTTTTTGCAAAACGTTATTGATGTGGAACCTATCGGCCACACCAATATTTTTTTTTAAATTGTCTAAAAGCAAATATATTTTTGATCTCAAAAGGACGATTTGCCATAGTAGTCACTGACTCTTAAAGGCACTACTTTGTGTGTGGATTTACTTCTTGTGAAGGTTAAGAATGCCATCACTCGCAGTAAAGTTAGCCAATAGCTTGGCCCACTGTCCTGTCCCAAGCTGTACACAGCGGTGGATGGATGAAAAATGAGAATGACACAATAATAGACCAATTGATGAGAGGGTTAGCTGAAAGCCCCTATAGCTAAGTGTTTGTGTGTGTGTGTATGTGTGTGTATATATATATATATATATATATATATATATATATATATATATATTTACTGAAAAACCAAAGGTTACAGGGCCGTTATAGTTGGGCTCAGGTTTCACTCGTATGAAACTTGTGAAATTCAGCAGTTATAGTTAGCTGAGCTCACTATAACTCACGCCCCGCAATGCACTGCTTATGACCTCACGTATTACATCACTCATGACATCACTGACATCTCTGATAACATCACTGATGACATCATCCAGTGACTGACTGTTTTTATAGAGTTTGAGTGTTAAATATATATACCAAGGTGTTTTGGTGAATCGCTGGGTGTATGATTGCCTGTGTGGATGATTCAGTGGGGGCATGATTGACTGTATAAGTGAGTGATTAGCTGTCTCCAGAGAATGTATGGGTGAGTGACTGGTTGTGTGAATGTCTGTATCAGTCTGTCAGTTGGTGTCTAAGTGGTTGTATGGGTGTGTGAGTGGGTACATGAGTGGCTGTATGGGTGATTGATTGGTTGTCTGAGTACCTGTCTGTGTGTTGAGGGGTTGTGTGACTGCCTGTATTGATGAATGAGTCAGTAGCTGTATGGGTTAGTGAATGCATGTGTGAGGGGCTGTATGGGTGAGGGTGTGCATGGCTGTGTGAGTGAATGGATGTGCCAGTGGTATATGGGTGAGTACCTGGGTATGTAAAGGGCAGTATAGGTGAGCAGTGGGGTATATAAGTGGCTGTATGGGTGAGTGTGTGCTTGTGTCAGTGACTGTATGAGAGTGAGTCTGTGTTAGTATCTCTATGCATAAGAAGTGGGTGTGTGTAATTGTATGGGTGAGTAAGTAGCTGTGTGATTGACTGGGTGAGTGAGTAGGTGTGTCAGTAGCGCTACAGCTGACTAACCCAGTGTGTGAGTGATTGTATGGGTGTATTAGTGAGTGAGTGGGTGTATGTATGGGTGAGTGGATGCGTGTGTAGATATATGAATTAGTGAGTGGGTGTGTAAGTACTGGTATGGGTCTGTACATGGGTTTGTGAATTATCATGTGGGAGTGGGTGTATGAAAGGTTCTATGGGGGGTGAGTGGGCCCCCTTCCCTGAGCCAATTTTGGCCCCGGGGCCCATTCCCCCGGAGCCTGCCTTTTATTTTTTTTATTTATTATTTTTACATAGGAGGTGGGACACGCAGCCCCCCTCCAGAGGCCGATTTTTGCCACGGGGAAACCATCGCCCGGGGCCTAACTTCAAGACTGGGTGCCCTAGTCCCACCCAGGGCAACCATGGGGATCACGGGGGGAGCCTGAAAGCCCACGTAGTCCCTGCTGGCTCGCCACCTCCTGCCAGGGCCGACATTGCTTTGAGACCAAGGGAGCTGCCAAACTGCAGCTCCCTGGATCTCAAAGCAATGTGTCTGTTTCCCTGCTCGCTTGACAGCAGGCAGGTAAACAGACATGCTCCGCTTTCAGCAAGCAAGAGCATTTTCCGCTCTCGCTTGCTGAAAGTGGAGCACTCTTTCTATGGCTTGGCGGGACATAGCATGAGCCAGCCGTGGGGGGTTGTGGTCCCAGGGCCATCTAACCCTCCAGGAGGGGGGGGCGAAACGGCCCCCCTTCTTTCTTCTTCTTTTAGGGCCTGCCCTGGGGAGGTGGCAGTCCCTGGGCCCGAGAATGGCCCGGGAGGAGGGGCCACACAGCTCCCTCCCATTTTAGAGTTTGGCCCCTGGGGAGGTGGTGGAACCGGGGCCTCAGTGGGTTCTTGAGGCCCCCCAAGCCAAATATAAAAAGCGCTGGGGAGGTGGTGGTTCCCGGGCTGGGAGGTCTTCATAGCCCCCCTATATTATTGCAATTCGCCTCGAGGAGATGGCTATTAGCACAAAATAACAAAAAGCACAATCTGCATAACAACATCGACCTTTCTGCCAAGTTTGGTGTAATTCTATTCAGTTGTTTGGGCTGTAGTAGTGTTTACAGGGTCCAATGGGAATTAACATTGCAAACGCACCCTTTTTTCCAACCCCATTTTTCTCAGCCCCGCTTTACAAATACCCAGAAACTTTCCATGTTCAACAAGAATCACCGGAGCACCTTTTTTTGGAAAAAGGTTGCGAAGATTCGTCAAACGGTGCCAAAGTTGTATATCTCTAAATGTGTGTGTATATATGTAAATGTGTGTGTGGTAATATGTGTGTGTGTGTGTGTGTGTATATGTGTGTGTGGATATATGTGTGTCAGTGTGTAATTGTGTGTGGATATGTGCGTGTGTATGTGTGTGTATGTATATGTGAGTGTGTGTATATGTGTATATATATATATATATATGTGTGTATAAGTAAGTGTTTGTGTACATGTGTGTATATATGTCTGTGTGTGTATATGTCTGTGTGTGTGTGTATGTGTCTGTGTGTGTGTGTGTATATATGTGTGTATATATGCATGTGTGTATATATGCGTGTGTGTGTGTGCATATATGCATGTGTGTGTGTGTATATATAAAATACCAGACTTAAAATAAAGCTATGAGTCAGGTAGGCTCCTTGCCTTGTATTGAAATCACATTTGGTGTCAAGGAGTCCTATTAGTGTCAAGGGCGCTGTTCTCATTGCAAATGATTCTGCAGTGAAGTTAGGGTACCATATGGTGATTTTTCCTACATTAAAGGTCTGCTATCACCAAAGTATAAATCATTTTTTATACTATACTTCCTTCTTTTAAGCGCTATATCTTACAGTTGTTACTATTACACTCTTTCATATTTCTCCATTTACCCGTCTCAGAAGGATGGTAGACTAAGTTTGCTCTACAACTCTATGCCACTCCACGTCACTCTACTCTCTGCCCCTCCACAACACTCTACGCTTCGCCTCTCTACTCGACAACACCACTCTGTGTCACCACTTAACACCACTACTCTATGACACCACCACTCTGCTACCACTGCTCTCAACGCCCTCTACTCCCCACTCTAGGCCCTTGGACTCCATGCCAATGTATTCTATGCCACTCTACCATATACCACTTCTCTCTACGACAGTCTACTCTGCAACACTGCACTCTCTGCCACTGAACTCTACGCCACTGCACTCTAAGCTGCATCACTCTATGCTGCACCACTATTTTACTCTGCGCCGCTGCACTCTGACACTCAGCTCTGCAAGACTGCATTCTCTGCCACTGAACTTTATGCCATGCTACTCTGCATGACTGCAGTCTAAGTCACTGCACTCTGCATCACTGCACTCTGCATCGCTCCACGCCACTCTAATCTATTCTGTACCATTGCACTCTACACTACTCTACGTCACTGCACTCTGCTTCACTCTGCTCTACACCTCTGCAATCTACCCTGCACCACTCCACTTTACGCCACTCTTCTCTGAAACAATCTACTTTACACCACTGCAATCTACTCTGCACTCTACGTCACTCTACTCTGCACCAATGCACTCTACACCACTTTACTCAACCAGTGCACTCTACGCCAGTCTACTCTGCACCACTGTGTTTTACACAGCTTCAATCTAGGCTACTGCACTTTACGACACTATAAGCTATGATACTCCACTCTGTGATGCTCTACTCCATTAAACTCTACTTGACTCTATGCCACTCCACTCTACAACACTACTCCATGCTATGCTACCCTTCAACACTACTTTAGTCTACTCTATTCTGCAACACACTACTCCATGCCACTCCACTCTGACACTCAATTCTACAACACTTTACTCCACTCTGCCATTTCACTCTCCTACATTACTCCACTTTATGCCACTCCACTCTACAGCAATCTACTTTACGCAACACTCAACGCCACTCTGTTCCACACCACTCCATGACACTCTGCTGCTATAATCTATACTACTTCATCACATGGCACTTTTCGACATGCAACTCTCCTTTATCCCACTAACCTTTAGCCATGCTGAACAACAGCCACGCTTGTGTACAATATGGCTAAAACATATTGGCAAAGCCAATAGCTCTTACAAAGGCCAGACCTTTTGGCTTTGCCAATGCTTGTTTATTTTAACCGATACTGCAAACCATCGGCAGAAGACATTGGCAAGCCACATGGTCAAAAAGGCAAGACCTATTGGCTTTGCCAATGCTTGTTTTTGTAACAATTATTTGCTCTGCTAACGAACTAATAAAACTGTGTATTTCTTAACATCCTGTGTATGTCAAACATGTATTACTACTCGAGATCCTCGTAGAATATTACATCTGCATATTGAAACCGCCATGCAGTAACACAGCCAGAACCCATCCTACGGTAATACATCCCCAACATGAATTAATTGACTAGTACGGTCCCAGTCCCATTCTAAAGTTATCCTTGGATCATCCATGAGTAATGCAGCCTCATTCTGAAGTCATCACAAGATGATTCTGTAATAATACAGCCCCATCCTGAAATACTCAAAGGATCATCCTGGAGTAATCCAGCCTAATGCTGAAATCATCATGGGATCATCCTGCTGTAGTCAAAGATCATCACATGTTTTCCATTGAAGTAATCAGGAACCCATCCTGGAGTAATCCACCCTAATCCTGTAATCAGCATGGGATCATCCGGCAGCAGTACAAGCTCATCACATCTTTTCCACTGAAGTAATCGGGAACTAATCCTGGAGTAGTTTCTCTGATGACTCGAGGAGTCATCCCATTTAAATATTCTGCCCTATAGGCATACTTCAGGATGGCTTCGGATGACATCCCCAGTTAATTGCAGGAATAGCCTGGCTGAAGTCATCAGATGACTTCAGAATCACTCCAGGATGATCTTCCTTTTAGACTTGGGGTATGCAGTTCATGCACTAAATCGGAGAACTTCAGAGTAAAATATTCGCGCTTTGCAATCACATACTAACTGGCGTGCATCCGTTCCCTGCACCAGTGCACAAGTCATGCTACAGCCAATGTTTTTTTTAATCCAACCACTGCTGCTATTTTCACCTCCTTGCTGCTATTTTCAGCCCACTGCAACTGTATTTCTCTCCAAGCTGTTTATTTTATCCTGAAAAATCCGATGGTGAAACGGATAAGAAATGCCTCTGCTCTTCTCCAGAACAGTGCATTGTCCTCACATGTGATAACTGTGAGATGTCTTTGACACAGCCTTGTGGTGCTCAATAAGAATCTTATTTGTGCCAGGCATTAAATCACTTTAACCTTCTCATGCAGCACTGCACGCGGCGCTGCGATGATAAAGGAAAGCTCAATTCATCCGGCGCGGACAGCACTATATTCACCAGTTGTAACGCTGCTGTTGGGCCATTATCTGCACTTGATCATTCACGGCCTTATCTCTCCCAGGTTCGACTCCTGTAATTCACTTTGCTTTAAGTGCTTGATAAAAAATGGTTCAGACACCGCGGCAGGATCCGTCTGTGGCGCCGACTTTCAATCATTCCCAATGTTCAGTGCTAAGTACCCTTATTGATTTTTGTGGCCAATAAGTTGCATGGGATTCAGAAACTTAAGTGAAAGGTTGCCTGTCCTCGTGCAGACATCTTGAATGGTTTAGGAGAGGGGGCATATGCAGTTCCCTGCTGTAATGGACTCAGATAAATAACAGCACACTCTGGAAGGAGCATCACCTTTAGAATAACATACCTGACAAACAGAAGGTGAGGAAACTATATGCTCATTCGGTTCCTAAAATTGGTTTAGTGCTAGATGCTATAAATATTTTTATCTGCTTTGGAGGGCAAGGATATGAAGCTGTGTATTTTGCAACGAGCAGCATCTTGGCAACAAGATTTGTGACAAATAGAAGAGCATCTGTTTTGAAACTAAAAAAGATTTGAAACTTGTGTATCACAGCACATGAAGATATAGGCCCGGATGTATCATTATTGGACGCAGCGCAACACAGCAAGACAACTTGTTCTGCTGCGTCAATTGAAGAGAACAGGAATGCGTCACATTTACTAACATATGGCGCATTCCTGCTCTCTCTCTGCGCTGGCGCACTCAGTGCAACCTAGAGCCAACGCAGGCATTGTGTAGCAACAATCCTTAGAGGCGTTTTCCTCTTTCTAAGTGTGCTGCAACAAAGAAGATAAAATGAGGAGAAATAAACTTTCTCCTCGTTGCGTCTCTATCGGGAAGGCATAGTATTTTGACGCATTCTCAGGTTCATAAGTCCGGAGCCCAGATTTATCATTATTTGACACACTGCATTTCAGAAAGACAACTTGCTGTGCTGAATCAAATGGAGAGAGCAGGAGTGTGCCATATTTGCTGGCATATGGCACATCCCTGCTCTCTCTTTGCGCAGGTGCACTCAGTGCAGCCTAGCATCAAAGCAGGCACCCTTGCGTCATGGTACAAAGTTGCCTGTGTTGCAGGCAGGATTGTTTTTTTTGCAGAAAACAACATCTTGCTGCATAAAAACAATCCTTAGAGGCGATTTGCTCTTTCAAATGTGATGCAGATTGCAGCACACTCAAAATGAGGAAACCACGAGGAGAAAAAAGATCTATCACCCCATTGCGCCTCTATCGGGAAGGTGTTCCCAGGTTTGCCTGCCTTGGTAAATCTGGGAATGCACTAAAATACAGTAGATGCGTGGAAACTTTCACTCTCCGCCCATGTAACACCTTCCAAGGGCAAAGTAATGCAAGGCAGTGTGACCTGCTTTGCCTCCTGTTACTACATATTTACCAAGCAATGCAGGGCCACATGAGGTGGCCTTGCGTGGCTTGGTTTATCTGACTTAAGGATTGTGTTGCCCTTACGTCACCCAGCGTGACACAAGGGCAACGCAATCCTGTGATAAACCTGGCCCCAGTGCTGTTGCAGAAGAAATCCATGCGGCTGCACGCAAAATGGATGGGATTGCAGTCAAAGGGCTTGAAGACAACAGGAGTGTATGGAACTGCAAGAAGGAAGTAAATCAATTACTTTTCAGACTACGCCATGAGAAATGCAAATTGATTGCCAGGATCCATGGTTCCCTATGTAGAAAAAATGCTTGCATAGAATCTTCCCATGTTCTTTAGTATGAGTTTCCTGCTTGTATCCCTGCTTTGAGTAACCTTCACTCCCACTTCTTTTACAAAATAGTTTCTATGCATAGCCTGTATCAAAGCAGCCTTTACTTTATTTTAATCCATTCACATCCTGGATGCACAAGGACACCTACTTGATTTGGCATTATGATGAGTTTGCAGAAGCTTAACTAAGAAAAACAAAAAAATAATTGATAAAATGATTGAACTAATCTCAGCCACTCATCAGTGGCTGGTTGATTCTTAAAGTGGAGAGGTGGAAAAGTGAGATTCATGTCAAGCAAGGTTGAACTGATTGATGTGGGAGCAGGGGTTCTTCCCAACATGAACATTTTGAAAAACAAATAGGTCCACTTATTTGAAATAAGCCAAAACATTCCTCAGGCCTAGTATTTAATTTATTGTTTGCAAAATCCTCTAGGACTCTCAAGCCAAGCACACACCCACAAATGTAGGCACTAAATGTGTTTCCTACATTTAATGCCTTTCTGCCTCTTTATTAAATCAGATTTTGAAGGCAAATAAAAACAAGTGTTAGCACCACATGCGTCAAATAAATACTGAAAATGAGAAAGTTAAAGATAAATACATTGATACGGTCGAATTTAGAGGTTGGTGGTCGTGATACTCTGCCAAACTGTGATGGACATGATTCTCTGTCGGAATGAGAGGAAAAGTGGCTTAACAGCTAGAGCGACCAGGCTTTGAAGCTGAGGAGCCAAGTTCGAGACTGGCAGGAGGCTCAAACATCCTGTGATTCTGGGTAAATCACTTAGGGACATATTTACAAGAAAGTGGGGAAGCATGTTGTTGAGCCAAGTAGGCTAACGACATGCTTCATCACTTTAGAAACCAGGGCTGCACCAAATTTACTAGAATATGGTGCAGCCTTGCATTTCCCCCTGTGCTGGCGCTAAATTTAGCTGCCTAGCGCCAACGCAGGCACCCTTGCACCATAGTGCAAGGATGCCTGTGTTGAGGGGAAGATTATTTATGTGCAGCAAGGTCCCCCTTCCTGCACATAAACACTCTTTAAATGCCGTTTCGTAACTTCTAAGTGTGCTGCTTAATGCAGCACACGTAGAAGTTGCAAAATGGCATTTTTTTAAATGATTGTTTATGTGCCCAAGGCAGCACAAATGGAAACAGCAAAAACGAGGAGAAATAAAGCATTTCTCCTCGTTTCGCCTGTTTAAGACCAGGTTTTCCCTGGTATTAATTTTGGCGCTGCCTCCTATTTACACTGCTCTTGTAAATAGGGGGCAGCATCAAAATCAATGGGTGTTGCGGTGGAACGCCCACCACAACACCCATTGCCCGCCCCTTTCACGCTAAGTGTAGCGTGAAAGGGGGCCTTATTTACAAGGCAGCGTTAAGCCATGTTAAGTGGCTTAAAGCTGGTTTTTAAATAAGGCGAAGCTCCTCTCGCCATCACAACGTCATTGTGGTGGCGATAGGGGCTTGTAAATATGCCCCTTAATCTCTCCTTGCCTGAAAATGAATGTGTCCGTCTGTAATACAATTGGTGCTCATGTAGAGCGCTACGATACCTTCGGGTCGCCTTCGCCTATATAAAACTGGAAAAGAATAATGTGATGGATATCCCATCCATGATAACACAAGTGCATTAAGCTATAATTCTCAAGTAATACTTCGGTGTTGACTTCCGCCACATTTGTGATGAAGTATCCTGCCCCTAGACTCTATATAAGGCCTAATATAGCAATTCACCTTTGCAATGCTAGCATAAGCCCCACAACATGACAGTAGGTGGTGTGATATCCTTGAGGGTATTAGTGCATACGGCAATCAGTTTCATAATGTGAATTTCTTTTGTCAGTATCCCAGTAATTCGGCAGTGGATACTCCATGGTAAATTCCATGCTGACAAAAACAAATGTGCTTACTGTAGAAGTAACACTGTACACTGAGGTCAGAGAGGAGTTAGTTTACTCCGTGGCTTATTATAATCGCTTTGATAAAGGGGGCAGTTACTCTAAAGCCTGCAGGACTACTTACCACACAAACCCATTACCCAAAAATAAGATAAAATACGTGATAAAGAAAATAACAGTGCTGTAAACAAAAACAGGAAAGAAATATCTGATAACGTTTACCAATATGGGGGTCATAGGAACAACATATACACAAATATCTCTATGGGAATTGATTTCTCAACATGCAAATGTATCCTTTTTCTTAAGATATTAACAGAACGGGAGAAAAGAGACAATTCCATACACGGCATAAATGTAAAAATGTATCTCAAATGGTATTTCAAGAATAATGTTTTATGTATTTAACACCAGTGAACTATTCTAAAAATTTAATAAAACATGCATAAGGACACGCTGTGTAATATAAAGGCAGTGTTCCAACAAGCTCTCTCCTCCATAACTGAATGAAAGATTGTCGAGTAAGAAGTGCTAACTAGTAGTCCCTGAGCATGCCCTCAAGACATCATCCTGTGGACAATTTGAGAAAGAGCTTTGTCGTAGGCCTCTGTCTAAGACTGGGAACGGAAGCAGGTAGGCAGGTCAAAGGCCAAGTGGGATGGACACTTGGTAACTGAAGGGAACATTGCAGGGTTCTGGCAGATTGTCAATGTCGCATCTTATTTGTTCTCTTGGATTCTTGGCTAAGCTACACCATGATCTGTTGGCATCAAGACTATCCAAGTCACAATGTTTGGTGGTCCGGCCTGGCGCCAGTGTCTCATGCACCCTTATTCTTCGTCAGGCACTGCAAATGCATACTGGGGGCAGCAGGGACTGAAAGTGGTGTCATAGTGGCCTCTTCTGTGAATGACAATTTCCAGCTTGTGGGCTGCCAGGACTCATACGAGCAGATGTTTTTAGGCTGGCAGACAGGCACACACACTGGCACCAGTTTGGCAGTGCTGCATGCAGCAGCCAGCACTGTAGTGACTCTAACAGAGTAACTCAGGCTCTGGTGCCCACAGTCCTCAGTGAGTAAAACTGTCAGAGCGCAATGAGCAGTGCCTACTGGCTCTGCAGGCTTCCACTAAAGTAGCACTTTAAACATGTCTCAGGGCTGCCATTGCAGAGCCTATGTGTGCAGTTTATACTGCCATTTTGACCCGGCAAAGTAAACCTTTTCCAGGCCAAAAGCTTCCTTTTTAATACATATAGGTCACCCCTAGGGTATGCCCTGGGCAGCCCAGAGGGTCCAATGAATCTAAAAAGTAGGGCATGTACTGTTAAGTTTTACATGTCCTGGAAGTGAAAAACTCTTAAATACGTATTTCCCTACTGCAAGCACTATCTCTCCCATATGACAAAATTGGAGCTGCATTATTACATTTTATAAGAGTAAGTTCCTGTTTGGTTTCTCTGGTATCACCATTCCAAATCCTAACTGATAGTAAAGTCGAATTTTAAATTGCAATTCTGAAAACGTCATTTTTAGAAAGATGGCATTTTCCTGCCTTAGCCATTTGGCGCTTGCAGCTTGTGTCTGGTCACATGACTGGTTGACGGTGACAGTTCAGCTGTGCACATTCCTCCTAGACAGCCACACATAATGTGGAGCTTAGGTGTGACTGGATAGGCCCTCACTGTCAGGTTGTGTGGGAGGAGCTGGGCCCAGCCCCACTTACACTTGAATAGGCTGTGTCCTATCTCCACACAAACAGCCACATACCCCTTGTTGTTAGTCTGGAGCCAGGGTAGGGATGGCAGGGCATGCCTCTAGAAGCTTCTCCCCACTTCAAAGGCACAACTCTGTATAAACAAAGGACTTCCGACACCAACTCTTCAGTACACTATGGACCTGTGGATACTCTGCCAGGAAGAAGGACTGCCGTACTGCTACAAGAACTGCCACGCTGCTGGACTGCTGCTCAAAAGGAACTGCTGCCCTGCTGTGCTGACCAGCTGTCTGCTGCCCTTTTGACTGAATTTGACCTGCAACTTCATCTTGAACCCAGGATCCCAGAGTGACTCAAAGGGCTAGTCTTCTAGACTCCTGATCTGAGCCTCAGGGACATAAAAGGCTCCCCAACCAGCTCCTGGAACCAGCGGCATCAAGTTCCTGACCCCCAAGTGGCACCTCTGAGGTCCTGGACTCTTGGTGTGGTTCACAGGCTCTTTAAATCAAGCTTTAGAATCTTCGCAACCGCAAACAGGCCGGTTTCACTGGGACCACTCCGCTCACACCGAAAATAAGCACGAGCCGCTGCCAGCCTGTCTCTTCACACAACAAGCATTGATCGTCAATGTAGAACCACCAACGCATAGCTCCAGCCCGCCCGTCTGCAAAGCCCAGCCTTCTCTTCACCCCATGCTGCCCACAGCACTCTCATTGCTGCCTGCAACTCTATCCAATGAAATGGTACAAAACTTGAGAAGGTAAAACTTCAGCGGGACTGATCTGGGACTGTATCTAACCTGCACTCCATCGCGTTCAGCCTAAACTTTTGACTTTGACCCGGCCCAGAGTGACCAGATAGACACAGTTAATGGTATGTGTTTTTAGGTGCTATTTTACAGTTTATTCCCAAAAAACTTCATAACTCTGGTTCTACTGATTGGATCATTGTCATTTCGGTCTTGTTTTATTTATTAAATTAAGCTCTATTTTTCTAACTTTGTGTGGGATCTTTTTGTGTGTTGTTTTCACTGTTTAACTGCTTGAAATGTTGCACAAATACTTTATACATTGTCACTAAATTGAGTCTGACTGCTCTGTTCCAAGGTACTAAGGTGCGAGCACAGGTTAATTTTGGGTTTGCTTGTGCCTTTCCCTGACTAGGATTGTAGTTGCTGCTTGACCAGGGCTCACACCCCAGGCACCCACTAACTCAATTTCTAACATCGCTGCACTACACAACATTCCTTCATTGATTTACACAGCTGACAAATAGCAGGTTCATTTTTAAAGATATTTTCCCTTTTACTTGGAAGGATAGGTGTTCAAACAAGTATGGCATTCCATTACTGCCCCACCACATGAAGGACCCACAGTACTACTCAGCAAAAATAGTCCCCAAACTGAGTTCTGCCAATGCACCTCAATCGAAGCTGCTCCTGAGTTTTTGCCGAAACTCTGCTAAATCCTAAGTGAAGATGCTGGCATCTCGAAAAAAGTGAAGGACTGTCCTTGGTAGGTTGACCTGTGTCACACTCTACCACAGAAGATTTTCAATAAACCCTATGGTAGTTTCCTACACGCCCCATGGGAGGAGAGTGGAGGAGAGACCCCTGTAGTCAAACTGATATCAAGGTGAGTCTCTCGCCTTGCACCTAGATGTGTCTGCTCTTCCTCCCTGGGACTCCATAGGGTTTATTGAAAATCTTCCGTGGTAGAGTGTGACACAGGTCAACCTACCAAGAGGTAACTTCACACTATAATTTTGGTAAGAACGGTGCCCAATTTTATTTCTTTGTCCTGATGAATGCCGCGGACCCTCTGGGCCAAGAAGGCAGAAACATGTCGACGAAATTAGCCACTACGGTGAGGGGGTAATAATACTCCCCCATTCTCACCGTTCTTGTATTTTTAATAGCATATAGTTGCCTTTCTGAATAAATGTAATTCGGTAATTATACTGGTTTTTAAAACTTCACTCACTTTCACGGGCCCCCACTTAGTTTTAGAAGTGCCTCCCTGTCTCCAGGTGAAGGCCCGCTCTCTATCAAACCAAGTTTTTAGAGAGCGAGGACTGCCGATGATGAAGCATGACACCTGGTGTTGTGTGAGGACAGTCCTTCACTTTTTGTGAGATGCCAGCATCTTCACTTAGGATTTAGCAGAGTTTCGGTCAAAAACTAAGGAGCAGCTTCTGTTGTGTATTCATATTAGGTTGGAGGCCAGCTTGCTCCGAGTGCCCCGCGCCTCTAGTTCCCTCCCCTAGGAGTTCCTTGGGTTAGTGTGTTACAATGCACCTCAATCCCCACTAGCAACACTTGTACTTGGAGACAGATCTTTCTTGAACTACCTCCATCCTGGCCTGGGTTGGAGTCCTGATGGTCAGTGTCACTTAGGGACCAAAGGTTCCTACTCCCTTGACCTCTGAGTCAAATATGAACAGTGCATCTGAGGAATATCAGGAAATACTAGGCCCCATACTAGAATCCACCCTGGAATATTTGGAGAGTTCTGACTTGTAATGGCCTGACACACAACTAAACATATCCTGGTGCCTGTTTCCAAAGAACCTTTCAACGTCATTGGTCCCTTTTATCCCCAGTACTGTTTAATACATAACCTTGCACTCTTGATGCGCTCTTTCAAACCTCATGAATATTTGTGCATCCTATGCTTATGACAACCAGCTACATAGCAATGTGGGCAGACATTCGGATTCCAACACTGCTCTTGACACCCTGCCAGAGTATCAAATTGAGGACAACTTCTAACTCACTCAAAGTTAAGGCTACAAACCTGAAATAATTATTTTTGAGCAGAAAGCAGAGCCTCCCTTACTAACTTTCCTCACCCAGAATTTATGGCCTTAATTTACAACCGTCACCGATAAGGATGCGGGCGTCATCTTTGATGAGGATGCCAAACTGGCTTCACAAATTAAACCAGTGAATGGCAGGCATTTTCTGCCACAATGGGAGTGTTTCAAAGATATATATTTTTGTGCATCTTTTATAATGTGTAGACTGCATTTTCACACATGATTTTACATCTACAGACTGATATAGCACAATTGCCTTTCAGAGAAATTCCTATGATGTGTTAAAGTGTATTTTCTAATGTGTTCTAGTTATGCCTCATTTCTGTGTAAAATGTCACTTTGTACAAGATGGAAGCCAACACTGTCACCACGCGTGCTTCCCCCTGCGCACATCCTCTCCTCACAGGCTCTGCTGCACATAGTCAAGCTGATGTTATGTTAGTTTATTTTCATTGCTATATTGTTTTGCTTATGATGAATTTCCAATGGTTCAGATGTAAAATTGCTACTTGTAACTACCTTTTCCATTTTTTACACTGTACCTATTCATGTGAAGAAAGTGTTATACTCAACATATTTTTTTCTAACATCTCCATTCGACATTAGCTTCAAGGGAGATGAATAATTATGCATGAAGTGGGTTCACGCTCAGGTGCTAAGGCAATAGGGCATTTACCCCCACATGCATCAAACTAAAAACCGGTCGCAAACGGGCAGATTCGCAGAATCTACCCCTTTGCGACCGGTATTTTTTGCATTTGGGATGCATCATCCCAAATGCAAAATTCGCAAATTGCGATTGCATTTAAGGAATAGCAAATTGCGATGCCGTGAATGCAATGCAAGATGCCATTTAAAATAGCGATTTCGCTGTTAGGGGCCGCTAATTACCGAAAAATTATACCTAATGGTAATTAGCGAAAACTTTGAAAAATGCACTAAAGTGCATTTTTCAAAGTTCCAGGTTACACACACACATGCCCTTGGGGCATGTGTGTGTGCAACATGTGTTCACATATCAATTTCAGGGGTGCAACAGGGTGTCCTTTTGGCACCCTGGCACCCTTGAAATTGCATGCGCAATTTTAGAGTACCTATTGGGTACTCGCAAATTGCGCATGCAATTCCCATTCATTCCTATGGGCCTGTAGGCCCATAGGAATGAATGGGAAGCAATTCCTTAATTGCGACTCGCAATTTGCGAGTCGCAATTAAGGAATGTTTAGGAATCGCTGTTTTTTTTAGCGATTCCTACATGCATAGGCTTTTGCAATTCCTTACTTGCAATTCCTTAATATTCGCAATTAAGGAATAGCAAAAGCCTACCTTGATGCATGTGCCCCTTAGTTTCTATATGCTATGATCTGCTGAAGAAATAATTAATTTGCTCACACCACAATGGAACTGCAGAACTTTTGATTTAATATGCAAGAATACTGTATAAAAGCCCTGTGATTTGAGGGGTGACCCGGAGATTTCCTGAGCTTTCCTATGCTCCTAGGGATGCTGTGCGATTTTCTACTGATTTTGCTGTCCATTTCTGTCTTTGGCCTACTCTGTATAACGTTGCATCTCAGAGCCTTCATTGCACTGACTCTGTATTGCGTTTTTTAAAAACAAAGGGCCATATTATCAAGAACGGCAATAACATTATCGCCGCTTTAGCGGCAGGAAACTGCCGCTAAAGCGGTGATAAGGGGCTTGATAATATGCCCTATAGAATTCCAATAGAAGCCCAGGTCTGATGTCCTTCACACCAGAACCTGGGCTTCTATTGGAATTCTATAGGGCATATTATCAAGCCCCTTATCGCCGCTTTAGCGGCAGTTTCCTGCCGCTAAAGCGGCGATAAGGTTATCGCCGTTCTTGATAATATGGCCCACAATTCTTAGGAATCCTTATGAAACCCTTTAACTTTACATTGATATAGAACTCAGTTATTGGGTCGACCCCATTATTTATTGAACTGGTTTACTCTGCTAATTTGATGTTTGGGGAGGTGCCTTAATGCGGGAGCCCATTGCCTCATGATATTGAGGTTTAACACTGTCTCTGATACAGTAAATGCGGGAGGTATGATCTAGGTAATATTTTGGGGTGTCTACATTTTTAGGTACACTTTTGCTCCCACACAACTGAAAACAATTAGACCATTCCTTCCCCTTCTGTTGTTTTAAAAACTTTTTTTTTGGGAGACATATTGCATTGCCTTCAACCTATTTTAAAAGATCAGATCCGATTGGTCCAGAATGCAGCCTTTGGATATCACTTTACTGGTTTCCCGTGGCAGTACATATCTACTTTAAAATAGACTGCATGCCCTTTAGAATGCCTTAAGCAGCAAGCTCCTGCCTATCTCTCCCCTCAACTCAAGGCAAATGTACCCTCAAGAGATCACCGGGACCAAAAAATCAAGGCTTCCTGGAAGTTCCTAAATTCTGCCTTTGCTTGTGGGGGCTCAATCCCTTTCAGTCCAGGTGCCCTTGTCTGGAACAACATCTGTCTGACTTAAGACAGGCTACCTCACTCGCTTACTTCAGGAACAAAGCTGTAGTTCAGTTTGTTTGGGTAACAGGCTTTAAGACCAACGCAATTTAGTCTTTCAGCCAGATATTTTCAAGATGTTGCTATTCCTCTTTGACGACAAAGCGATTCCAATGTCTAACAGTATCACAGAATGTCACAAATATTTTTTAATATTTAGCCAACACACTTATTTCTACCATGAAAGGTGGCTTGGTGGAATGTCAAGCCTGTACTGTTGCTACTCAAATGTTCAACTCTATTTTAGAGCATGCAGGTCTTCTCTCGACTTGCAGCCCTTCAAGTCCTGTCTGTTCGTGATCAAAGCTTTGATGTAGGAAACTTTCTTCAAACTCAACGAGGACAAGACAGAGGTTAATATTCTAATCCAGTAATGCAGACCTCTTAATCAAAGCATTGCCTGGATTCATCTTTTTGATTTGGAATTTACACAGAAGCAAGTAATAAAAGTCTAGTTTTCACTTTAGATGCAGATATGAGTTTCCAGTCACAGTCCATCCCTGTCATAGCTGCGTTTTTCTTTCACTCAAAGCACAATAAGGCTACGGTTGTTGGCGCCGCTGTAGATGTATGGCTGTTCTATGCAAATGTTTCTTAGGACAATCTTTCAAACATATGTTTTGCATTGGTTGCGGGCAGGCCAAAAAGCTGCTGTAAGGCAGTGTTTAGTCCGAGGAAATGATCTTATGTTTTACGGTCTGGGAAATCCTTGCATTGGTTCATAGCAAAACACGATGTCAATTTTAAGGTGGCCACAATACTATTGGGCCCATTTTCCAAGTAACATCCAAGTGAAAGTGCCATTTTTGCTTTCCAAGTCACAGTGAAATGGAACAGCATTCCAGCCCCCATTAGGGTTAGTACTCTTCTAATTATCTTTAAACGCCTTCTAAATGCACAACTCCTCTGAAGAGCAGAGTTTCAGTCAGCAGAAAGTAGAGGCCCAGAGGCAGATTTACTAAAATGTTGGACTGGGTTTGTTTCACAAAAGTGACAGAAACCAGCTCAAAATGTTTATTTGGGAATTATTTTCAAGTATACAATTAGTTTTGCATGGAAAGACACCTGAAAGTTACTTTACGTCAAGGAGGAGTTCATGAGCAGTACATGGGCATTCCCATACACAATCCACGTTTTTTAAAATTAAAAACCCTATCTCCTAACAATGAAAGACAAGGCTTTGTACCAAAAAATAAAGCCTCTTTAAGGTGGGCATAAAACAGGAGAAATGCTTTTATTTCCAAAACGTTTTTGACTTTGCATGTGTGCTTCATTCTACAGCACACATCCAAAGTGGGAAAACTTTTGAAGTTTATCTACGCATACTATTTTGTACTGGGAGGGTCCACTTTCAGTTCAAAACCTATGCTCGACATGATCCAGACAACTTTGCAATATGATGGAAAGTTGTGTGCGTGATGTCAGGCAGCCAGATGCTGAGCTACTGCGCGGTAGAAGGCAGAACAAGGCCAGCCCTTAGTGGATATGGTGCTGTACTGCTCTCTTCCTCTCAAGCAATGCAGCACAACAGCTTTGCCAATTTAGGACCTTTAGGATTCTGACAAGAGTGAACTGTTCATGGTATGCCACTGGTTATTTTTTGTCAATATTTTTTTTACAGTTTTCAAGCAGACAGATCTACATTACCAAACAGAGAAAGGCGGGTATGCACGGTCAATGAACTGATTACCAACTTATAGGCCAATCATATATGAAAGAAATGAAAAAGGATACAGGAAGGGCAAAGTCAGAGCATCAAGTTAAGGCTGATGCACCAGCTCACCATGTTGCCCCGGCCCGGATCCGTAAAGCTGGGATCACAACCCAGAGCAGTCCCACAGCGGATCCCCGCCACGCCCAACACATTGTCAACAAGCCAACAGACAAATACAACTCACCCATCCACGTCCTCACCAATCTGGGCACCAGCAGCAGGGATAGAGGACAACGGGGGTGAACCAGCTTCAGGTGAGGGTAGCGCAGAAACCACCTCCTCAGCCAAACTCTGCCCCCAGGCATCTACTCTGGGGCAAGCCACCAATATTGCATTCCAGGCAGGTAAAATCGGGACCAAACGACTCCCCTAGCTTCCTCCCTCTGAAGCGTCTCCATCTTATAATCCACCTATCTAACCAACTCATTCCCCCATCTACATAAGTTGGGACCAGTGGCATATTTCCAGTTCATTGTCAAGCGCCAAGTTCGTAAAACTTTCCGTTGCCTTCCAGACTGCACTTCGCGCATGGAGGTCCAGCAAGCACAGCTGCGGCGAGCAGTCAAAGTGTCTATCTGTGACCCAACAGATAACTTGCAGTATGGCAGCCCAGCATGGAGTCAGCACATGGGCAAGTCCATACCATATGATAGAACCCCACATCAGCCGCATGGCAGCGGGGACACGCAGATGAAGTCCCAGGAAACATGGCGCGTAGATGCTGAGGTGTGAGGTATGCCCAGTGTAAGAAGTAAAACTGGATGAGTTTAAATCTATCATTTTGGGATACCTTGGGAGGTGAACGCCTGTGTTTCCTACCAGGTGGAGTCACTGAGCTCGGTTCCCTGGTCCATCACCCAGCATTGGTGCAACTGAGACAAGTCCACCTGTGCCCCTTTTAACAGCACCCTATAGAGCAACATGATCGCCTTCATTGTCCTCGTGATGAGGAACAGATAGCAACGGCACTCATGTTCTGGAGGCTCCAGGGAACCCGTCCTCCACCAAGCACGGATCCTACCCATCTGGGCCCCATGCACCAGAAAGTGCCCTACTGGAACATCATACTTCTCCCTCAAGTCCAGGAAGGGGCTAGCCTTGACCCCTACCAATAGGTCGACCGGTATGGTGAGCCCCACCTCAGGCCACAGGCGCAGAGCAGCCCAACCTCCAGGATGCTGCCAGTACTGAGCAATCATCAAGTGGAGCTTGCAGCTATATGGACCCTGGTGCACATCCTCTATAATGCCCATGCCCACACATTCTGTGCTGTTCTTACTAGGACATTCTCATCAAGCACCATCAAGGCAGGGGCAGGTCGTACCAGAATTTGAGTTAAAGGAGCTCTGGAAGGTGTCTCATGCTCCTGGTGGCCTACAGCATCCCAGAGCACCAACTGCCACCGAGCCATCCACTACTACTGAGCAGTTAGATAGTAAATCTCAAAGTCGGGGGCAGCCATACCACCCTCGTCCACCGGCAATCACAATTTCGCAGAGCCACCCTGCATCTTGAAAACCCCCAATAAAACACAAGAAGGATGTTTCCAATACACCCTAGGGAGTTTCACCGGCAAGGCCGCATACAGATAAAGAAGCTGTAGCACAATCACCAGCTTAGAAATGGCTGTTCGACCGTTGACTGATTTAGGCAGAGTAGTCCAAAAGGTGACCGACAGCCTCAGGGCAGACATAGCCAGGACAAAGTTACCCTCAAATAGCAGCCCCATAGATCTATAAACATCTACTCCCAGGTAACGAATGGTAACCTGTTCTCAGCGCAATGCCGGCACTGTGGGGGAAGTTGGACCTCCCCCAGGCTGGGTCACAGTGGGTGGTTGCAGGACTTATGCCAGTTAACCTCCAACCCTGACAGTCACCTAAAGGCCGACAGGGCCACCACTGCTACCCCCTTCAAGTCAGAAGGCTCACTGGGTATATACAGCAGCATGTCTTCTGCATATAATAAAATTTATAAGCAATCACCTGGGTACTGTAGCCCCCAATATTGTCCACCCTGTCGTACCGACAGTGCGATGGGCTCTATGGCCTGCGCAAATAACAGAGGAGACAAGGGACAACCTTGTCAGGTGCCCCTCTCCACTGAGCACGTATCAGATATTATTGACCAAGTCCGAACCCTTACCATTTGCTGAGTATATAATAGTCTACTCCATTTTACAAAGGCTAGCCCAAGCCCCATCCCATGTAAAGTAGCATATTAGAACTCCCAGCGCAGGGAATTAAACGCTTTCCAAATGCCAACAGATAATGTCAGCAAGTCTGGTGGGAGGGTTCCCTGCATGCCCAGGACATAAATCAGCTGACAAATATTAGGCAAGGTACTATGGGCAGGTATAAACCCTGTCTGATCAGGATGAATCAAATTACCCACGTGTGGCAAAATCCTGTTAACCAGACTCTTACTCAGGATTTTAGAATCAGCATTAAACATTGAGACCGGGTGGTAGAAATCCACTAACACCTGATCCTTCTCTTTTTTGGGTAGAGACACAATTGTGGACTCACACAAAGAGAGAGGAAGCAGTCTCTGCTGTCGAATTTCATTAAAAACTTCCACTAACTTAGGGGCAAGGGCAGTAGAATAAATGGAGTAGAATTCTATGGGCAGCCCATCCGACCCGGGGACCTTGTCCTGGGCCCTCTCCTTTATAGTGCCCCACACCTTATGCACAGTAATATCAGCACCTAGTCGTTCTGCCACTGCGGGACCAAGGACAGTCAGGGAAGAATCCATGATGTAACGCAGAACATGTGACTTATTAACCCCAGCACCCGCCATGTACAGCTCACGATAGTAGTGCAGGGAAGCCATTTTAATGTCTTCTTGCGTAAATATGCCGTGGACCGCTAAGTCTCTAATCTGACGGATGGGGTGCCCCTTTATCTCTTCCCGAAGGAGCCAGGCTAACATGCTACTCGACTTGTCCCTTTTCATAGGAGCCTTAGCAAAATAAGCCCTGTAGTCATATTGCTGCAAGCGCTCTACCATCGCAAATAATTTCTCTCGTTCAGCAAGCATCCGCTCTCTCCTCCAAATCCAGGGGGAGTCTCATGCTGTCTAATGTCTGAGTGAAGCTGGGTGTTCACCCTTATCTTACTGAAGATATAGTCACTGCATGAGACCACCTTGAAGGCCTCCCATTCAACTCCCACCGACAATGCCAATTGCAGATTGTCAGGCCAAAAATCAGTGGTCCACTCACTAAGAGAGGCCCATGAAGCCATGTCATTAAGCAGGGCTGGATCCAACTGCCAAGTAGGGATTCAAGATCTGTGAGTGGAGCACCTGAAAATTCAGAGTAAGGGGTAGTAGTCTGAATACATCCTGGCCATGTACTCCGCTCCACCACCCACTCGGATGTCACGCCACAATATAGCACCCTATCCAACTACACTTCTAAGTCATGCAAGCCAGATGGTTCTGCACCCTCCAGCAATCTAAAAGGCACCATTGCTGCACCCAAGTGCAAAAGGCTCCTGCCAATTTATGCCCAGGTGCCGAGTGCAGGGGGGTGGGACCTGTCTAATGTTAAGTCTGCTACGCAATTGAAAGTTCCCCCAACTGTCCTCCCATAGTGCAGCATTACCGACAGGAAGGGGCATGAAGCTATTCAGAAATGAAGGTTGGTCGGTGTTTGGGGCCATTAATCAAGGCAACATCTTTGACATTCAACATTCCAAGTACCAGCACATATCTGCCCTTAGAGTTGATGTCCGCATTATGTAATTGAAAGGGCATCCCGGGTCTGAACCAAAAAAAGGGCCCCCCTCGCAAATGCGGAGTAAGCAATGCAGTACAGTTGCCCTCTCCATTCCTTGCGCAGCACTCTGCCCTCAGAATCCGACAGATGTGTCTCTTTCAGAAATGCATCCTGCGCTCATCCCCGCTTTAAAGAAGCCAGGACATTATAGCACTTAGAGGGTGTGGTCAGTCCCCACACATTCCAGGTGATCAATTGGATTCAGTCAGCCATCCAGACGAGCACTCACGCATCCCAGTGTGCCACGGCGGTCTGCGCCAGCCACACAACCAGAACTTCAACTGCCAGCTATGGAAAACATTCACACCTGCTGCAAACCCACCATTAACAAACAAAAGAAAAGAAGCAAACAAGAAAAAAAAAGAAAACTCCCTCAACCACCCCCCCCCTCAGACTGTGATATGCATACAGCCTGTCGAAACAAAGTAAGGCAAGTAGCCTACAGACTAAGACCCATCAACAAGGGCCAACTAAGTCTGGAATGCTCTGTAGGGGAAAGAGTCTAGCCAGTCCAATAGTCACACACTGTGCTAAACAGTAAAAATATCGCACATAGCACAAGTCCCCCGCACTTGCCCAGCTCCCCCCCAGCCTAAAGAAAAGGAAAATTAGGGACAATGAAACATGTAAGAATATATTACAGCCAATGCATTCCACCACCACAAATGAGGCAAACACCTCACCAAACATAGCAGCCAACCAGACAGGGTTCAATTAATATAATTTGTCGTGTCTGGGCTGACCCCCCTGGAGAATGTTCTTCAGTCCCAGCACCATTGAGCCCGCCGAGCTTGAGATGGAGCCCCTGCTGGAATTTCATCCCAAGTTGAAGTGAGCTCCTGCCAGATCTCAGGGATTCCACCGACTCCACTGCCCTCATCTGTTCCTTGACCGCCTGCTGCTTAGTAGGCCAGCTTACTCCCCGCCATCAAGAACGCATGTGCCTCTGGTGCACAGGCCGATGATGGACTGCACCGACCCCTTTTCATAACCTTTCAGCCTGTTCCATGCCGCAGCAGGATCCATGAAAAAGTAAGACTTGTCCTCTATCTGCAATCTAAGCAGAGACAGGAAAAGCAAGGAATAAAGCAACCCCAACTCACGAAGCCTCCTCTTAACTGCAATAAATGAAGCTCGCTGTTTTTGAACCTGGAGGGTAAAGTCAGGATTGAGAGAGACCGTAGCATTCTCCACCACGAATAGGCATGTTTGCGGGCCTGCTGAAGGAGGAATTCCCTGTCATGGAAATATAGAAGATGGGCCACCACTGAATGGGGTGGTGCCCCTAGCTTAGGATGGTGAGCAGGGAAGCTGTGCAACTGATCCAAGGCATACAACGTAGACAGGACCTTTGGGGACACTACCTCTTGGAGTCAGTCCTCAAGAAAACAAAGCATAGAGTCGCCCTCCACTCTCTCCATAGTCCGATGACCCTAATGTTATTACAGATGACCATCCCTTCCTCATTGTCCAGCCTGGCAGATAGTTGCTGAGTGTGCGCCTCTAACCCTGTGAGGAAAGGTTCTGTATTTTGGGCCACTTGTGCTAAGGTTTGGACTGACGCCTCCAAGGCAGACACCATCTCCGCCACTTTTTGGAGTCCTCACAAATGAAGCCTAGCTCGATTAAAATAGAGTCAATCTTGTCCTCCAGTTTCTTGTCCTCCGGTAGCATTGATTGTGGCCAGTAGCTTATCAAGTTTTCTGTCCATGTGGGAGGCATCCCCGCCCCCAGTGCCCTACTTGATCTCCTTCTGGGGGGCGCATCCTCCCTGGGCCTCTGAATGTGACCCATGACCGGGGCAGATAATGGAGAGCGAGGTTCCACCAAATTTAATAGTCAGAATCAGCAGCAATAATTCCAGGAGGTGTGGCACCATTAGGAGTGGTGATAGGGGGGTGCAAAGCAGGCAAGATAAACCAAGGCTACCCCCAGAAGGAAAACGGGGGGGCGACCAACCACCCAACAAATGGCACAGCCCCAGGAGGGCCCCCACAGGCAATAGGGGTGATCCCCAGGCAACAAAGCCCCCAGGCTCCAGACAGGGCTTCGCAAGATGAACCAAAGTGGTAAACAAACAAATGCAGCCAGGGAACCCAATGCCGTACCACCTGAAGTAATCACAGTAACAATGCTCCCATGTTGCCTACCTCTAATGGTCAGCTGCTTGTTGACCATACATCCAACAATTTTATACACAAACAAAGGGAGGCAACAAACACGATTCAATGCAGAGTAGAGGTTAACAAAAATCAAAACTCAGAGGTCCTTGTCACAATCATAGTTTTTTTTCTTCTTTATTTAATTTCTTCAACCAAAATACATACACACAGCCAACTCATTTCACCTTTACAAAGGCTTCCTCAGGGCAAAATGGTCAATCCACTGGTTCTCCACACACTCGTAAGTCATAAAATGCACTATTCCGCGAACCCCTGGCTATTCCTCACAAGCGCTCATGAAGTTCTACGACAGAGGACTTTGTGATACGACTTTGTCTAAGCCGCCGGAGCTGGGTGTGGTGGCCATGAGAGGCTAGGGGTTCAAGGGCGGGTGGGGAGCTTACGCTGCCGGCTGCTGACAGCATGGTGGCTTGCTCAGCCCCCCATGGTATGCCCCTGTTTACCTTAACCTAGGACCAGTTTCTTAATTCCAACCCTTTCTCTATCTGTGTACTCAGTGTGCATATTTTCTCCTTGTTCTTAATGCAGATGGTATGTTGTCTTGCATCTTTCCTCTGCACTTACATAGGTTGGTGGCAAAATTGGTTGGCGGCAAAATTGGTTGGCTTACTGCTCCTCCTAGGCTTCACAGCCTGCTTATTCTGTCTTGTGTATCCTCTGGCTTGAATCTATACTTTATCTTTCACCCCCTATATACAAATTTGAGAAATTGCTAAGAGTGGGCATAATTTGCGGAGTACTACTACGCGGAATTCCACGAAGTTGAACAAAAACTCAGTGAATTCCCCAACTTCACTCCGTCAGACTCCCAATTAATAAAACAGAAACCTCATATACTTTTGGAAAAATAACAAGTATCTCTGTCTTTACATGCTAAAATGCATATAGTCATTTCACCAAACTGAAAATGAAAATTTAGCAAGCAGTGAGAGAGGTAATGATTTTGGGATCCTCCCTAACCTAGGAGAGAACCAAGCAGATGCTTTGAAAACAAAGAGCACATCTTGCTGAACGATTCGGTGGTGGTCCCATCCTCTTAGGACCACACTGCAGCACAGTTATGGGCAAAAATACAATCCCAACCAAAGGCCCTGCAAAGCATTATGGGACGAGATTAGCAGTGGGCAGTGAATATTATAGTATCCAATATCAAAATAATTCTACAAAGAGCTGTAGTTCAACTAGTCTTACTAGGTGTCCCTCACGAGTCAAATGCAAAAGCATTGAAATTATTACATCAAGCTGCAGTTCCACTAGTCGTTACTAGGTGTCTTCACGAGTCAAATGCAAAAGCATTGAAACTCTTTCATGAAGCTGCAGTTCCACTAGTCGTTACTAGGTGTCCTCATGAGTCAAATGCAAAAGCATTTGACTTGAGGGACACCTAGCAACGACTAGTTGAACTGCAGCTTGATGTAATAATTTCAATGCTTTTGCATTTGACTCGTGAGGGACACCTAGTAACGACTAGTTGAACTGCAGCTCTTTGTAGAATTATTTTGATATTGGATACTATAATATTCACTGCCCACTGCTAATCTCGTCCCATAATGCTTTGCAGGGCCTTTGATTGGGATTGTATTTTTGCCCATAACTGTGCTTGGGGTGGTCCTAAGAGGATGGGACCACCACTGAATCGTTCAACATGATATGCTCTTTGTTTTCAAGGCATCTGCTTGGTCCTCCCCCTAGGTTAGGGGGGACCCCAAAATCATCACCTCTCTCATTGCCTGATATTTTTCATTTTCAAAGTTCACTATTGTGAATTGGTTATATGCCAATTAGCATGTAAAGTTGCTTTATCAAAGCATTTGTTGGCGCAGTTTAGTAGCTGACTCCGTGGTTCCGTGTTTTTCGTGGAATGTGTAAATAACAAATCTCTGCACTCTGCTAGCAGAGCGGAGTTCATTGCCCAGGCCTAGAATTTGGTTCGTTGCTTACTCTGCTCAATGGTGGACCACAAAAAGTTACTAATTTAAGCTGTGCTTAACTCTTTGGTAGCTTGGAACAAAAGCAGTCAGGCTTAACTTAGAGGCAATGTATAAAGTATTTATGCAACATACAAACAGTAATAAAGTGAAAACACAAGAAAAATCCCAAACTAATTTGGAAATAATAGAGTAAATTTTAATAAGTTATTGGACATCAAAATGACAAAAATCTAGTCAGTAGAAGCAGTGATATGCAATTTTTAAGGTTTAGGTAAAAATAGTGGTTAAAAACACAAAGCACCAACTGTTGTTATCTGGTTGTGCCGGACCGAGACAAAGTCACAAGTTCAGGCCTCCAGCGATGGAGCACGGGCCTTCACAAGGGCAAAGTTAGGCCCGCTGATGACTATTCCTTAAGTCCAGGATGCACAGCATTGCACCTCGCAGCAGCAGTTCTGATGAAGAATTTGAGGTCTGCGTTGAGGAGGCGCCGCGTAGCAGTGGTTCTGATGAGCTCCAAGGGCTATGATGTGGGCTTAAATTGGGGCCGTGTTGCACTGCGTCAGTTCCAATGAGGAGCTGCAAGGCTTCGTTGGGTTTACCTTGCAGAGCTGGGTCTGGTGGCTTAGTGGACTAATACTTCCACTGTAGGGGCCTGTGTTCGAACTCATGGTCACACGTTCAAATCCCAGTGGGTCCACTCAGCCTTCCATCCTTCTGAGGTCAATAAAATGAGTACCATTGAGTTGGGTAACAATAAACATCTGTTATTCAGCACCAAGAGGACTACAGGTGAACATGCGCTTTACAACTACTTATGTTATGTTTGCACTGCATCGGTTCTGGTGAAGTCCATATTTGGGCTGTCAGAGTACCTTTAGCCCTACTTCCAAGGGTCCAGGACTGTAAAGGTACCACTTGAGGGGTTAGAACTCACAACCGGCAGAGCCCAGTCACAGGTTTCAGGGTAGTTGAAGCATTTTCTGTCCCAGAGCTTCCCTACTTGCTCCCAATTGAAAGTTATCACTTATTAAATGTAATAAGGTAACCCAATATTATCCTATGAGAGAGGTTCGCCTCACAGTAGCAAAACAAATTAATTTAAGAGTTTTTCACTACCACGACATGTAAAACTCAAAAGTAGAGGTCCAACATTTTAAATACACTATACCCTGCCCTACGGGCTGTTTAGGGCCTACCCTGGGGTGGCTCATATGTATTTAAAAGGAAGGTTTAGGCCTGGCAAAAGCGTATTTTGCCAGGTTGAAATGGCAGTTTAAAACTGAACCCACAACCTGCAATGGCAGGCCTGAGACCGGTTTAAAGGGCTACTTACGTGGGTGGCACAATCAGTGTTGCAGATACACTAGCAGCATTTAATTTACAAGTCCTGGGTACATGTAGTACTACTTTACTAGGGGCTTACAAGTAACCTAAATCTGCCAATTGGGTGTAAGCCAATTTCATCATGTTTAAGAGAGGGCACAAGCACTTTAGCTCTGGTTAACAGTGGTAAAGTGCACAGATTCCTAAAAGCCAATGAACTGGTTCATAAAATAGAAGGGTGAAGGCAAAAGGTCTGGGGATGACCCTGCAGAGAGGGCCAAGTCCAACAAAAAGTACTCTTATGATTCCGTCTGAAATTTTGCAGTATTTAGATGCCAAGCATATTTGCTGTCTTCAAACACAGGTGGCTTTCCATATACAAAAAAGATGAGTGGAATGCTTGAATTAATTTCTAGGGGTGCTTGTGGTCCTGCTCCGAGGGGACCTGGCCTTGCAGTTCAGGCTGGACTGTTCCCATTGGAGCAGGACCAAGACTGATTTGCATATGGTTGGCTCCTGTCTGAGATGGCATATTTTGTTGTCTTGAAGAAGATGGTCAGAACTGGCTCTAAATTACCGAAACGCGTCGACGCATATACAGTGCTAAATTTGTGGAACATACTGGCACATTAGATGAGAATCTGATTACAATCATGTGTCTGCATTGATTATTTGTACGAATTAGCAAACAAATAAGACAGATTGTTATGTCTTGTGTGTTCTCTCTTTGTTTTCTCTTTATACACATTTTAATTGCATGTGATGTTTGTGATATCATGTAGAGATGTAGGACAAACCTTTTTAATGTATGTTTTAATATGCACATGAAGGATTAGATGTTTGTATATCTATATTGGTATGTGTAATAATTCTTTTTATTAAATATTTGATACAGTCAGTACTGTTGTGGCACTTTACTTTTGTTTGGGGCTGTGTGTATGAGCTATGGATAAGTCTGAGATCTATGTGAGATGGAACAATAACAAATGAATCCTTGTGATGATCTATGATTCCAAAGGTAAAACTTTGTGACTTTACAATCTGATACAGAACACTGTCGCCCTGTCCCTTTGGACCGAAGAGCCCCTCTCTTATATTTCCTTTGTTAGAGTACAACCTGGTTGGTTGGAGAGTTGCTAACTCTATGCAAGTTAGTGGATTAGTCGACATTTGAGATTGTCCTGTATATTCATTCTATGGATCTCTTTAAAACCTTTGGGTTTACAGAGGACCAGTTTAATAAAATTATAAAACATGAGTACTAAAAATGGTAATAAGCTCACTGCAATTACAAGAAACAGTGATACATCGTGAACATTTTTGAACCTCAAGAAAAGGTTAACTAGGACTGAATTACATGCTGAATTTTTTATTGAATATGTTAAAACGGGTAATTCCCATAGGGCTCCAGGTTAGAAATGAACCAGGATTATTATAAATTCCTAGAAACCTGGACTCAAATAGCCATTCGGTGTAGTAGAGATTGTAGTTTATTGATAGCACAGCACAGCAGGTCATTATATTAAAGAAACAGGCAATTGAAAAGTTAGAATCCAGTTTGAAAGACAACACAGCACTAGATGAAGCAAAGAGAATACTTGATGAGTTATGTCAAGAGGTGATTAGGTATAGGGAATACCTGATAAACAAAAAGACAAATACATTGAAGAACGATATCATCAAGTTTAGCTTGGAATTTGCTTCTCCCTATTTGAATAAAGAGTACTACCAACAAAGAAAAGAATAGGGATTGGAGAGACAACCTATGCCGAGACCTGTGTACTCGAGAGGTGATAAGAAGCATGTGACTTTCTTGGAGACATCAGGGTTGATCCAGCGCGCGGCCAATGCCTAATCAGGGATCAATACTCAATAATATAGCAGAACAATGGCCCATACACACTCACCCAAATCCCTGATGCGCTGGTGTCAATTTTTATACAAGTTCAATTCTCTTTCTCATATCTGTTCATATATGGCATTTTTTCCCAAATACCTATCTGATTCATCAATCAACTCTTCCTCTACATGGTCAATGAACCAATTAGTTGAATAGTTGATGGTAATGATGCTCTTTTATCTAACTAATCATTTATAAACTAAATAACCACAGACTCTCGTTGAAGTTAATAAAGTTTATCTCAAAATCATAGAATAAAATGCTCAAATGCATACAGTCACAAATGGAAACAATGAACTCACAAAGGGAGAGAAAACATCAGCAAATCAAATGAAACAAAACTCATCAATAAGCAATGACAATATTGCATGAAGGAGTGGATAGATAAAGAGACAAAAGTTTCAGAGACAATAATACATTCGCAAGTAAATTATGCAAAAACGAGTTAGAATAATACAAACCCAGATGATTTGTAGTGAAAACCACCCCTCAGGCCTAAGTGGTGGTGGGGCTCCCCCGAAATAGAGTCAGGGGACAAAGATTTCAGGGACAGGATCAGGACAGGACAGGAAACAGTTAGGCCTCTCTGCAAACTGACGGACTGTGACGCATCTCCCCTCTCTGAGCCTCTCCACCTACGACTCTAACCACACCCCTAAAGGCACCCCAATTATACCCTAAAATTACATGTCCATCCCACACCAGTTTGAAACATTCAGCGTAACTAGACAGTTGATTGGTGGACTTTGGGGGTGGAATGTCACACCATGATGACTTTATTCACTCTTACGCTTATTCTTTGTTTTATGCCCGTTCCCACCACCTCATACATTGTACATTCACATGATCGATTACAGGTTACACTTTTATGCATTTCAAGCAATTTCTTCAGGAAATGTCCTTCTATCCCACGACCCAGCACGTAGTTTGGCAGACGATCATCACATCGGCCTTCACCCTCTTTCATCTCCTCTGCTGTGCTCAGGGCTTCAGCGTGCTTTTGTCTGAACAGCATTTACTCTATTTTCCAACCCGCCTTCACTTTGGACAATATAAGAAAACATGGAGTTATTCCAGCCCACTATAATGAATAGAAAATGAACATTCATTAATTATATGATAATGTAATTTTCACTGTTTACCACCCACCTTTGTTCTATTCCCTGTTAATATTTTTCCTAGCATAGCCTTATGCAAAACGACATTATTTATTAATTCAAAACAAGCTGCAACATGCAAACTACGAAATGCACATGCGGCCTAGTCATGCATTATTTCTCGTTTTCTTTCAAACCATAATGTAAATACAATTTTAGTTCTTTCATGCGTTATTTCACGTTAGTGCATGCATGCGCAAAGCAGTTTTCCCTCGTGTTCATGTAAGGTGCACGTTAATTTTCTATTACTACTTACTGTTAGTACAGTATTATGGGGGTATTAATTTGAGCAGGTTTCTTTTCTTGAATTCCTGCTCCATCAATCCCCCTTTGATGGCTTTCTGGAGCCATCATAAAATACCTACCATACCGAGTGCCATCTTCATTTTATCTAGAACTCTGTAATCTTCTCTATTTTATGGCACTTTCATCTATATCTTTCATCACTTTATAGTATTCCTCTAGCTCAATTTCCTCTCTTTTTCTCTTTCTCGCTCTTTGTTTACTCTCCCATTCTGTCATTTCTTTTTCCCCTCCTTACACTTATAACATTTATATGTTGTTATTATAGTCAATAGATCAATTAAAGAGAGTGGATTAAGATGGCCGCCAGATAAGAGCCCGCAAAAGCAGCTCCTGGGCTTTGGGATTTCTATCGGAAATTATCCCACATTAGCCTGGCTATCTGCACCCACTGAAACGCGGTAACGGACAGAAGATCTAAGGACATACTGGAAAAGGGAAAAGGAGAAAAGAACTTTATGATTCTCCCTTTTTGCTCACCCGAGGAACTTTCTGTGGTTCATCATTATGTGGGAGCACCTTCATTCATGTTGAGCTCGCAGTCTCCGGATGGATCATCGGTGGAGTGGTGTGTGAAGTCGAGACCTGCATACTCCCCTCGATCCCCTCAATCGAGCTGCGCCAAAGAGACGGGCCACGGGAGCACCTCTAAAGCCATCAGAGCCGCTTGTAAGGAGAAATCGCGAGGACCTGGTGATCGCATCCTCCCCCAAAATGGCGCCGACCCATTGCAGCCACCGAAACTGACCATCGGCGGACGAGACTGTCAGGGCGATACCCAAGGTGCGGCAGAGAGGACGAAAGACGGCCTTCAAAGAAAGAACTACCGGCATGCTCAGCGGCGCTGCTGAAGCAGGGCAAAGGATCTGAAAGACCAGAGTCACCTCACTGTCGCGAGGGGTGAGACAACTGAATAAGCAGGAGGGGGTGAGTACGAGGCGATCCTGCAGGGGTGGGCTCCTACAATACCCCCTAAAGCCAGCGAGGTGTTGCAGCAAGGGGGCAGCAACATGTGGAATAAAGTCTCCCCCTCCGTGCCGCCTGACCCCTCCGTGCCGCCTGACCCCAAGATGGCGGACGAAGTGCACAAAACTAATATAACGGCCACGCAGTACTCTGGTGGGCATCAGATGAAGGAGTGGTCTAAGTAGGAATCCACTAAGGCCTCTGGGGAAGCACTGTGGAGACCAGACTCGAGAGATTTGTTAGTCCAAATTCCACTGCCTGTCCCTAAGATGGCCGCCTCTGGGGTCATCTGTCTTGCAAAGCTGCCGCCCTACCACTCCAGAGACTCTTGAAAGATACCACAAGGCCTCTGATGAAGCACCGTGGAGACCATCCACGAGGGAAACAGAGGCTCAAAACCAATGCCGATCCCTAAGATGGATGAGAATTTCAGGCCCATAACCAATGCCTGACTCTAAGATGGCCGCCTCCGTGGACTTCTGACCTGTAAAGCTTCCACACTCTCACCCTGGGATACCTGAAAGTGCATAACAAACCTCCCGGCGAGGAAGCACCATAAGGAAATCATTTCTCCAGTCAGAGCAAGTCATCCCCCAAGGATACAAGATCTCCAGGAAGGACCGCCCCACCCGCCCAGGAGGAGGAATCGCCATCGTCCACAAATCCAGCTTCCGCCTGAGCACACTCCCCGACGAGCCCACAGAACTGATGGAACACCTTCACTTCAAGATACTGGCCAGCCCCACTGCCACCCAACGAGGAACCCTCATCTACCGACCCCTGACCCCACGGACCCTTCGCCAACTCCATCACGGACATTATCTCCCGCAGGCCATCGCATCCACCAACTACACCCTGCTGGGAGACCTCAACTTCCACCTCGACAACCAACTGGACCGCAACACCACATCCCTCCTGGACAACCTCCACAACATTGGACTCCACCAGATCGTGACCGAGCCCACGCACTCAGCAGGACACACCTCGACCCCTCTTCACTACAGGAAGCTCCATCACCTTCAGCCACACCACCGAACTCCCATGGACCGACCATCGCTGCGTCCACTTCACCTTCAGAACACCCACCATCCACAGACACCAGCACCTGCTCCCACGAAGAAACTGGACCAAAATCACCGACGACCAGCTCACCTCCTCACTCAACAACTCCACCCCAACCATCGCGGAAAACGACGACTCCCAACACCGCAGCCCGAACCCTGCATAGATGGATCTCGTACAGCACCAACACCATAGCCCCCCTCAAGAAAAACAACAATACCCGCGCCAAGAAAGCCAGATGGTTTACCACCGAACTTCGAGAGTCCAGACGCACAAGCCGCCGCCTCGAAAAGGCCTGGAGGAACACCAAATCCACAGAAGACCACAACAACTTCAGAGCCGCCACCAACGCCCACCATCAACTCATCAGAGAAACGAGGAAAGCGATTGAAGACAGAATCTCCACCCACGCGCACAACAGCAAGGAACTCTTCAGCATCATCAAGGAGTTCACCCAACCCACCAGCGAGTCTACCGACATCCCTCCCTCACAAGACCTCTGCGACAAACTCAGCACCTTTTTCCACCACAAAATCAAGAGCATCTACGACAACTTCGATGAAGACAACCAACACACTGAACCCTCACCAACCACCCCTGACACCCGGAAACCAGCGATTGACGACTGGACAGCCCTCACCACCGAAGACACACTGAAGACAATGAAGTCATCCACTCAGGGCCCCCACGGACCCCTGCCCCCACCACATCTTCAACAGAGCGCCGACACCATCGCACCCATGCTCTGCCACACCATCAACCGCTCCCTGGCGACCGCCTGCGTTCCCGACGACTGGAAACACGCCGAG
The DNA here is from genome assembly GCA_963921515.1 of Calotriton arnoldi. Lineage (NCBI taxonomy): Eukaryota > Metazoa > Chordata > Amphibia > Caudata > Salamandridae > Calotriton > Calotriton arnoldi. The sequence continues at coordinate 104,808 of CAWUFW010005812.1, forward strand.
GTCAACCCCTTCCTAAAGAAACCCTCAGCGGACCCCACCGACCTCAAAAACTACAGACCCATCTCCCTGCTCCCGTTCCCAGCGAAAGTCATCGAGAAAGCCATCAACAGCCAACTCGCCACATTCATTGAAGAACACAACATCCTCGACTCCTCCCAATCCGGCTTCAGAAAAACCACAGTACGGAAAACCGCCCTCCTCGCTGCAACAGGATGACATCCGCACCCTACTGGACAAAGGAGAAACAGTAGCCCTCATCCTCCCTCGACCTATCAGCGGCATTCCGACACAGTCTCCCACCGCACCCTAATACGCAGACTCTACGACGCAGGAATCCAGGACAAGGCCCTCGACTGGATCCACTCCTTCCTCTCCGGCAGGACGCAGCAGGTCAGACTCCCTCTTCCTCTCGGACCCCACACCTACCACCTGCGGAGTCCCCCAGGGCTCCTCTCTCAGCCCGACGCTCTTCAACGCTCTACATGGCTCCACTCGCCCCCATCGTCAGAACCCACGGACTCAACATCGTGTCATACGCAGACGACACCCAGCTCATCCTCTCCCTATCCAACGAGCCCAACACCGCCAGACGCAACTTTCGAGAAGGCATGGAAGCCGTCGCCAAATGGATGAAAAACAGCTGCCTACAACTAAACACCAACAAAACAGAAGTACTCATCATGGGCCCAAGCCCCGACGCCTGGAGCGACACCTGGTGGCCCCCCGCCCTCGGAAACCCACCAACCCCCACAGAGCACGCATGCAACCTGGGAATCATCCTGGACTCCGAGCTCAAAATGGACCGTCAGATCAACTCTGTCTCGTCTTCCTGCTTCCACACCCTCCGCCTCCTTCGTAAGACCTTCAAATGGATCCCCCTCGAACACCGAAAGACCGTCACTCACGCCCTGGTCACCAGCAGACTCGACTACGGCAACGCACTCTACGCCGGAATAAACAATAAACCTCACCCACAAGCTACAGAGCATCCAGAACGCCGCCGCAAGACTGGTCCTCAACCTGCCAAAACACTGCCACATCTCCCAGCACCTGCGCACACTCCACTGGCTCCCCGTCGAGGCAAGAATCACCTTTAAGATGCTCACCCACACACACAAGGCCCTCCACGGCACCGGACCAGCATACCTGAACAGCCGACTCAAATTCCACGCACCCCAAAGGACCCTACGATCAGCCCAGCTCTCCTACGCCGTGGTCCCCCGCACCAGAAAGACCAGATCGGGAGGCCGCTCCTTCTCCTTCCTCGCGGCCAAAGCATGGAACGCCCTTCCGCTCCACCTCAGACAGACAACATCGCTCCCCATCTTCGCAAGAAACCTCAAAACCTGGCTCTTCGACAGACCCCCTCCTTGATGGAATGGAACCTGCACCTCCCCCCCTACCCCTAGCGCCATGAGACCCTTACACCTGATCTTTGGCCGCTCCTGTCTTTCGGGACGCCCCGCTAGGCTGCGGACTTCCTGTGTAGGCCCCGGAGCTGGTTCCTCATGGCCAGAGCCCAGCAACGCTGCGGACTCCTTTGCGGGAGTTCCCCCTCTCTCCCCAGCATGGCAGGGCCTTGCTTGACCTCCACGGGTGACAACTCCTACACCGTTTTCTATCCTCCCAATCTCTCAAAAACCGCCGCTAAATCCTTCAAACACTCCATCCTGAAAAATCATCCCGAGACCCTGGTCTCTGACCTGCGATTCAGCGCGGACAGGGGCACAGTCACTAACAACCTCATCTTCTACTCCAGGAAAACTTCTCTATGGTGCAAAGCCTTCTCTAACCTCCTTAAGGTACACGAAGCCAGGAACATTCCATACGGCTAAAAACTCACGATCGCACCATCCGCAAACCTGCGTGCTGACCTCACCATCACTTTATACAAAAATGGCATCATCCTGATCCAAGCTCCACCCAAAGACCTCAATAAATTCGCGGACCTCTTCACCCTCCTCAAAAAATATGCGCACGACTCTCCTCCGTCCACGCTCCCCCCGCACCATCCCTCGCCCAATCCGCCAAGGGTGCCTAGCCTTTCACAAACCACCCTTCCTAGGGCTCTTGACACAGGTCGACCCAGCCCCACTTCCATGCCACCAGCGCATGCCAACCGATGCGGGCCTAAACCACTGACCTCCTGCCTGCAAGCTCTTCCCTCTCTCATGGTTCTCGAAACTCCCTCTAGGGCTCTCGACTCTAGCCGACCCAGCCCTTCTACCATGCTACCAGCCCATGCCAACAGAAGCGTCCCCAAACCTTTTACCTCCTGCCTGCAAAATTTTCCCTCCCACATGGATATTGAAACTCCTGCAAAGATTCGCGACACTGGTCGACGTAGCCCCACTACTAGGCTACCAGCACATCCCTTCAGAATTGCTCCCATACCATCGGCCCCCTGCCCGCAAGAGCATCCCTCTTATAGGGATATTGATACTCTCCACCGCAGAGCCACTGAACTAACCCTGAGCATCCACAACTCCCTTCTGGATCTAAAGAACCTCCTGCACCTCACCGAACTCTCCTTCTCGAATCTCAAGCTCTTGCAGATCACTACTCCCCCTCTACCTCCGAGCCCCTCCAGCACCCATTACCGCTATCCCTGAGACACCTGCGCCCTCGCAAGCAGCCTTGCCACCTCTCGGAGGAGGAAATTCTGGCCCTCCTCCTCACTTACAAACCTTCCCATGTAACGCCTAGCCCTCTAGACCTCACGGAGGAAGAAGTTGTAGACCTCCTCATTAGCTACGAATCTGCCCTGATAACCCCATGTCCCTCAGATCCGAGTGACGAACACCCTATCTGCACGGTTGCAACCAACCCCAACAGATCAGCTACCCTCCGTAACAGAGGAGTGATCAAATCAAATCAAATCAGGGATATTTATTGAGAGCACATATCACCCAAAGGTCTCATGGCGCTGATGGACAACTCTGACTTTCCGACTAGAGAGAAAATCTAGCTGGTTTAATGATCGAATTGCCATGTTTTTAACTCTCTACGGAAGCAGTTGTGATCAGTGTGACAATGCGTAGGTGGGGGGCAATTGCTCCAGAGGGTGGCGCAAGAAGGAAAATGATTTTCCGCCATTTTTGGCAGTACGGACTCTGGAAAGGGGTGAGGAGAAATGTATTACTGACCTTAATGGCCCACGCGGCTGGTACCAGCTGAGTCTCTTTGCCAAGTAGCTGGGGCACCTACCGTACATAATCTTGTGTGCCAGGCAGAGAGTTTTAAACCTGGTTCTCTTCCTTACAGGAAGCCAGTGTAGGAGTTTTAAGCTTGGTGCTGAGGGTGATGAAGACGGGAGATTCAACACCAGCCTGGCCGCTGTATTTTGCAGGACCTGTAGCCTGGACAGCAGATCTTCATTTATTGGTGTCAGCAAGGCATTCCCATAATCCATCCGGCTGATGATCAGTCCTCTGTACTAGAGGTTTCCTAGCTTCTATCGGGAGTCATTTAAAGATTTTGCGCAGTAAGCTGCATGATGCCAAAGCAGGTGCCTATTGTTTGGTTAACCTGGTTCTTCATTGATAGTTGGTCATCAATTAGAATACCAAGATTACGCACTGCCTGCCTAGGAATTGGACAGGGGCCCAGTTTGGGAGGCCACCAGTCTTTTGACAAGTGCTCATGTGCCTTCCCAAAGAGTATCACCTCGGTCTTGTTACCGTTGAGTTGCAGATGGTTAGTGCTCATCCAACTGTCAACGTGCAACATGCAGTTAATAAAGCGTGTTTTTGTGTCTATGGGATCAGGACCAAGGGTGATCAGAATCTGAGTGTCATCGGCGTATTACACTACATCAAAACCATATGATCTGATCACCCTGACCAGTGGAGTTACATAAAGATTGAAGAGCGTTGGGCTCAAAATAGGCTTGGGCGGAAAACTACGCTACGCTCGTGTAGTTTGCGAAACTACGCGCTACGCGAATTGCACGTAGCACAGTGCAAAAACGCGTAGCGTAGCGGGTATTTGCTTGCTCGCAGTCCTCAACATCAAGTTGGCGATCGCGAGCGAGCAAAATGACATCCCGGCGCAGACTTTTTCCTGCTCGCCATCAGCATCATCAAGTTGCCGATCGCGAGCGTGGGAAAAATAAATCCTCCCGGCGAGATTCTCAACGCTGGGAGGTCAGGTTTCTCATTGCGCAGGGGTCGCGTATGCTCGCGACCGCTCGCGATGAGAAACTGCCAGTCCGCGTTGAGAAACTGCCGCCGAGTACAAATCTACCGAGCGGCAGAAAACGCACCGCTGCACTGTGCAAGATGTCGTTAGCAATGATTGCACAGTGCGGACAAGCATCAGGCACTGTGCAATCATTGCGAACAGCATTTCCTACCGCACTACGCAGGTCGCGTAGTGCTACGCGTAGCTCGCGTAGTGCGAAGTGCACTTCGCGTAGCTACACGTAGCGCTACTACGCCAACTACGCCCAGGGATAGCTCAAAATAGAGCCCTGAGGTACTCCCATCCTTAGTGGTCGACTGCATGAAACCACGTTACCGATCTGGACTGCAGTGGCTCGATCGGTTAAATAACTCTTGAGCCACTTCAAAGCCCTCCCTCTGACACCAACCTCCCAGAGCCGTTGTTCCAGAATGCTGTGGGAGATGGTGTCGAAGGCAGCTGACAGATCTAGCAGTACAAGGATAAATGATTGTCCCTTATCCAATGCCAGTCTGATGTTGTCCACAGCTTCCACCAGCGCTGTTTCAGTACTGTGCGCAGCCCTAAAACCCGACTGTGATGGATCCAATAGGCCATTACTTTCAAGATGGATTACAAGTTGTCTGTTGATTAGAGACTCAAGCACCTTCCCAAAATAGGGAAGTAGCGAAATCGGCCGATAGTTGGTCAGAATTTTAGGGTCTGCAGAAGGTTTTAGGATTGGCCTAACTCTAGCAGCCTTCCATATCACAGGAACCGTTGATTGTAACAGTGATCTATTAAATAGGTCAGTAAGGTTATCAAGAAGCAAAGGGGCAATGGTGGAAAGGAAGCGGGCGGCATCGGGTCCACTGGTGAGCCAGATTTAATTTTCGACATGGCCATTGCCACATCCTCCGAATTAAACTGGGAAAAATCTACCAGTAGTGGAGGAGGGCTGGTAGAATCGATAACGTCCTCTCCCAGAGTGTTTAAAGATTCGGAAGACGGAAAAGAGCAATGGATGACAGAGATCTTGTCCTCAAAAAAATCAGAAAGGGAGTCCGTCCAGTCCTGTGAGACAGGAGCACCAGTCTGGACAGGGATAGTCGAAAAATCTTTTAAGATTTTATAAAGTTCCTTATTGGAATTGGCTGCCTTTTCAATCTGATGTAGGAGAAACAGTTTTTTGGTTTGGCTGATATTTGAGATATAGTTACAATGGATACATTTATATTTTTCATGATCCATCAGCTTTTTACTTTTCCGCCATTTCCGTTCTGCAATCCTGCATAACAGTTTTTCTGTTTTTAGTTGTTCATTAAACCAAGGTGCAGATCTAAGTTTGAGTGTAACCTTAGTGAGGGGGGCAACCTTGTTTAATGTTGTAGTTATTGCATCCTCGAAGGAGGTGGCTGCCTGATCTATACTGACCATGTGACCTGTAAGAGGAGGCTCCCCCAGAGGAAACTTAAAGTGTGCCGAGAAGGAAGAGGGAGTGACTTTCCGGCAAGACCTTCTCCATAAAGTTTCCTTACCAATCTCATTTTTAATAATGTGCACTGGATGGTAAATTTCAATAGACTGTGATCTGTCCACAAGAGTGGAAGCGGAGGTTCAACCAAGATGTCTTTGGAGTTGGAAAACAAAAGGTCCAAAGTATGTTCCGCGGAGTGTGTGGAGCCAGTTACCATTTGGACTAACCCCAGAGTACCCATATTAGTGATCAATTTATTGGTGTCTGGGTCTGATAGAATTTCTGCATGGTGATTAAAATCTCCTATTAAAATGAAATTCTCTGCGGCAAGCACATGAGGGGCGATTATCTCGAGCAGAATATGTGTAAAATCCTTTCTCGGCCCAGGAGGTCTGTATACTAAGGCTACTATCCAGGTACCCTTGCATAGCCCATCTATTCTAAAAATACAGAGTTCCAGTTCCTCTGAGGTCATAGATTCCAAGGGGGTGATTTCAGGCCTGCAACTGTGGCTATGAGAAGACCTCCCCTCTTCTAGCATTCCTATCTACTCTGGTAATGTTATATTGGGGAGGGAAGGCGTTTACCACATCAGAGGAAGCATGTTCGTGGAGCCAAGATTCCGTTATCAAACAGATGTCGGGCCTTTCCATGTCCAGAAGGCTCCATGTTTCAATGGCATGCTTTGGAATAGAGTGGGCGTTTAAATAGATACCCTTTAACAGATGGGAATTGTTGGTATTTTCCAAGTCAAAATTTGCAATAAAATCACATGAAGAAGCAGAGTTTTTTAAACTAAGATTCCCTGATGTACTGGCGATTCCTATATCACCCGGTATAGTTGTTTTTTCCCCCTGATTATTGTTTAAGGTTTTGAGCTCTTCACTAGAGTAGTACAATGTTGCCATGGCTTGCCACTCACCGTTTCACCCCGGAAAAGCAGAGCCAGACTGGAAAACGGACAGGGGTCCTGGCGCTGGCTGCGGTCTGGGGTGGACGAGCTCAGACGGGCGCAGACGGGCTTGCCTTTGGCGCGCCGCTGCGCGCGTTCGCTCCCTTCCTCGCCTTATGTAGGCCTGGGGGAATATCGTGAAAAGACTAGCACGCTGACCTCAATTCCGGTCATGCGCGGGAAAATTCAGCCAGAGGAAGTTCGCCCTTCCGCACAACCGGCACAAGCCGTGGCGGACCGAGGGCAGCTGGCAGCAGGTAGGAGTAAGAATAGAGAGTCTTGTACACAATACGACACGAGCAGAAATGATGAAAGTGACAATACAATTTTACATAAAATTTAATTTTAAAAGTTTTTTAAAACTGTCCAGAGCGATCAATTATTAGACATAAGGCAAATGTGGCATAAAGATATCTAATGAGCGCACCCTAATGCCGGGGCTCGGCAGAGTGATCAATAGCAACCTAGCGCTAGTTCCCATCACTGCCCCTACTCTCGACACACATTCCGACCCTCCACTATCCGGCCTCCTAATTAACTGCCGCTCAGCAGTAAAGCATGCCTCTGATGTCGCCGATCTCATCCTGAGCCAAAAATCGGACTTAGCGATCTTGACTGAATCCTGGCTCAATGAATCCTCATCACCCTGCCTAGACCTCTTAGTCCCGCCCAATTACAACATCGTAAGGCTGGACAGGCAATCCAAAAAGAAAGGGGGAGGCATTGCCTGCATCAACCGCTCTAACCTCCTTGTTGCTGAACTTCTGGCTGACCCTACAGACTCCTGTGAATATCTTGCACTTTCCATATGCAACAACACCACCCAACTGTGCAGACTGCACATCTTTACCACCCCCAGGCAGTAATGACACCTTCACTGACCACCTCTTGGAAATCATCACAGCCAAGGCTTCACCTAACTCCAATGACATTTACCTTGGCGACTTCTAACTTGCACTGAACGACCCCAAGGACCCTCAGGTCAACGCCATCAGAGACTTCTTGGCTGACCAAGGCCTTACCCAAGCCTGCTCACTCCCAACTCACTCGAAAGGCGCCACTCTAGACTGGATCATGGCTAAGGAATCAGTGGTCAAACTTATCTCTATAGACCCATGCGATTGGTCTGACCACCACGCTATCACCTTCCTTCTGCCTGGCACCCACAAGACATGGTCACCACAACCCGTGATTCCCAAACGTTGGGTTAGAGACACCAAGAACCTTGATCACAGGAAACTGGCTGCTCGCTGTGAGACTGACCTCCCCCCCCACCTCATTTCACTACGGTCAACAACCTCACTGAACATTATTCCACTACCATATCCAACATTCTCGATGACCTTCCTCCGCTAAAACTAAAAAGAACCCAGATCAAAGACAGGAACCCCTGGTTCAACGATTCCCTCAACAATGAAAGGAGATCCCTCCAGCAGACAGAACGTAACTGGAAACAGCACCCGTCAGCAGCCCATCTAAAACTTCTCTGGCAGTCCAGAAATGCCTACAATAGGAAAATCCTCAACTCAAAAAAAGAATTCTTCAGAACAGAACTGGAGAACGCCAAGAACAGACCTCGCAAGCTATTCGACTTGGTCAAACACTGTTAGAAATGGGGGTCTCTAGTTGGCAATGGCTGGCCACTGTCCAAGTAGGGACCCTTCTTCCTAAGTCAGAGTAAGAGGGCTACCCTCCTTGATACCCCTGCTCAACCCTGTGGTAACGTAGCACGAGCAGGTAGGCTTATCTCAGAGGCAGGGTGTGAAGCATTTATGACCATACACAGTAACACAGTGAGGAACACTACAAAGGGACACCACACAAGTAGTTATAAAAATAAGTATCTTTATATAAAGGCAGATTTAACACAAGACCAATAACTGTAAAAGCCACAATACTGTCAAAAATAGGATAGCTGTTGAAGGGTTGTCAAAAATAGTTCAAAGGTTGCAAAAATAAGGTTCAAGTTCAAAGCAGTGGTCTCTGCGACCCTTTCTCTCACAAAGTACCTGGGTTTAGTAGCAAAACCAACACAATGTCGCAAATAGGCTGTAGCGATGATTCTCGGCACGCGAGGCCGGCGATGCGTTGAAATCCTTTCCGCAAGGGAGGATGATGCGCCGATCTGCGGGATGCGTGCGGAGACGGTGCGACAACCTTCTCCACGCTGGACCGCCGATGCGATGACTTTCTTGCCGCGTGGGAGAAGTCGATGCGGCGATCCTGTTGCGCTGTGCGATCGTGTTGCGATGCGAGAGACAAGACGCCCGCGAGGGAGCGGCGAAATTCGGTGCGATGCGATCAAGTGAGCGGACGCACGGCGTCCGCAATGCGATATCTCGAAGCGATGATTTCTTTAGGGGTTGCGAGTGCGCGGCGACAGCAGCGCGATTATTTTTCCAGCGCCTCTCGGCTGCAGCGGCTCGCAAAGAGGCGTTAGCGATGGTTTCGTGTTGCGAGCACTCGGCGGCAGCAGCGCGATGATTTTTCCAGCGCTCTCGGCTGCAGCGGCTCGCAAAGGTGCGTTAGCGTCGATTTCCAGCACTCTTTTCTCTGAAGCAAACTAGAGGCCCTGGAACTCACAGGAGCCTCATCAGCAGATAGCAATCCTCGCAGGGAGGAAGCAGGAGGTTGGTGGTGGAGTCTGATGTGCCTGAGACTCCAGCAGGAGGCTAGCTCTTTTCCTAGCCCTTAGGTAATTGCTGTAACAAAAATAAAAGTTCTCTCAAAAGTTCCTTTTCCTCTTCTTCAAGGTCCAGTGGTCACTGCTGCAGGCCAGTGCAAGAAACAACACACAAGCACAGGGACAGTCACTTCCTGCAGATTCCTCCAGTGGCACGGACAGAGTTTCCTCTCCAGATCCAGAAGCAATACCAATTGGAGGGGTTTGAGCACAGATATTTATACCCCAAAAGTCTTTGTTCTCAGAAGCTACAAGTCACTGAACCTAGCCAGAACCAGTTCTTGCTCAGGCCTGGAGCACTTTGTTTACCAGGCTGCATCCTTCCTTTCAGAAAGAGGGGGTCTGCTAGCAGACACACAGTAGGAGGTGGAGCCAGCATTCACCTTGCCAGGCACAGCCCTATTCAGGTCAAGGAGCCACCCTCCCTACACTCTAAATGCAGATCTCTCTATTCAACCCAGGTCTGACTCCAGCCTGCCCTGCCCCTCTAAAACCAGACAGCCAATACACATAACAGCAGAGCACACTGGAAGGCTTAGGCAAGAAAATACCTACTTTCTAAAAGTGGTATTTTTCAAACACAGAATATAAAAATAAACTTCACTAAAAGATGTATTTTAATATTCTGAGCTCAGGCATACTAAATTGTTTTTCTACCATGTTCCTGGGGTCAGTTAGGACTATAGAATGTAATAGTCAAACTGCCCATTCTAGCCTATGAGGAACAGGTAGCCTTACAGTAGTGAAAACGAAATTGGGTGTAATTCACTACCAGGACATGCTACACACACCAAGGCATGTCCTACCTTACACATACAATGCGCCCTACCATAGGGGTGACTTACATGATGCCAAGGGAAGGTTCAGGGGCTGGGAAGTGGGTGCACTTCACAGCCAAGATGGCAGTTCTGGACTGCACACAGACACTGCAGTGGCAGGTCTGAGACACACTTTACAAGCTGCTTCTGTGGGTGGCACACATCAGTGCTGCAGGCCCACCAGCAGCATTTGGTTTACCAGCCCTGGGCACACACAGGCCACACTACTAGGGACTAACAGGTAAACCAAATAAGCCAATCAGGGACATACCAATTCATATAGACATATTTACAAAGGAGAGCATATGCACTTTAGCACTGAACAGCAGTGGTAAAGTGCCCAGAGTCATAAAACCAACAGAAACAGGTCAGCAAAAATACAGGAGGCAGGCAAAAAGTTTAGGGGTGACCCTGCAAAAAGGGCCATTTCCAACAAACACCAATCTAACAAACTGGCTAAAACCTCTAAAGAAACCCCTAAATCTCTAATATCATGCGAGGAATTTTCCTCCTTCTTCTGTGACAAAATCGCTGCCCTAGAAAACAAACCTAAATCCGCAACGCACTCCCAAACTACGTCAGCTCTACCTCTTCTTTCCGTGCTGCCATCCCAGACTTCACCCAAAAACCTAGCGCACTGGTGCAACTTTAAAGTCAATGACGAACACTCTGTCTCGCAAATTCTATCCTCCTTAAACCCGAACAATCACTTCAATGATCCTCTCCCCTCTAACTGCCTAGCCGCCGCCTCTCAGGCTATCATCCCTTCTTGGACTGCAATAATCAACGCATCCCTCATACAAGGATCGATACCTGACTCTCTTAAAGCCGGCCAAGTCGTCCCTATCCTAAAAAAACCTACGCTGGATCCTGCTTTCCCTGACAACTATAGACCTATTTCTAACATCCCACTCCTAGCTAAAGTTCTGGAGAAATGTGTGCAACAGCAATTGAGCCAACACATCACCAACTGCCACCTTTTAGATGACTTCCAATCCGGGTTCAGACCCGAACACTGCACTGAAACCACCCTCCTCCACATCATGGATGATGCCTTCCAAGCCCTTGACCAAGGGAAAACCTGTCTCCTAATCCTCCTAGACCTATCATCGGCTTTCGATACGGTTAATCACGAAACACTCATTGAACGCCTCAAACGCAGGATGGGACTGGATGGCACCGTTCTTGAATGGTTTAGGTCCTTCCTCCAGAATCGCTCACAGAGAATCCTAATCAACGGTAACTTATCCACTCCCTCCCCGATCACGGTTGGAGTCCCCTAAGGATCAACCCTATCTCCTACCCTTTTCAATCTTTACCTTGAACCGCTCACAGAGGTCCTACGCACCGCCAATATCTCCTACCACATGTATGCCGATGACACACAGATCTACATTAAAATCTCTTCTCCTGAAGACATTCTCTCCCTGAATGATGCCTTGAAGCTGACTGTCCATTGGCTCACCTCTAACCAGCTCAAACTTAACGCAAAAAAACCTGAATTCCTAATAATCTTCCCACCCAAAACCAATCCAGACATTCAGGAATGGATCAAGTCTATCACAGCGTTAAACTGCCCTCTTACCATCGTTGACTCTGCTAAATCCCATGGGATTACCCTAGACTGCAGCTTGAATATGCGTGGCCATATCAATTCGATGGCCAAAACTGCCAGATTTCCCCTGAGCTACCTACGAAATCTGAAACCCTTCCTCGACACTACCGACCTAAAAATGGCAATACAGGCACTAGTCATCTCCAGACTAGAATATGGTTGCTCTACCCTCGCAGGTCTACCCAAGAACTCTTTGGCCCCATTGAAAGCCTACCTCAACGCCACCGCCAGACTTCTAACAGGTTCAAAGAAATTCGACCACATCTCCCCCCACCTCAAAGCTCTGAACTGACTTCCTCTCGAGGCCAGAATCCAACTTAAGATGGCTTGCATCACTCACAAGGCTCTATACTCCAATTCCCCGGCATTTCTCGCCCAGAAACTCGTGATATCCGGAGGAGCCAGAAAACTCCCGGAACGCCAGAGTCCTTTTGCTCCGACCATCACGCTGGCGAAAAAAAAAAACGTACAATAGGGCCTTCTCTGGGGCCGCTCCAAGAATTTGGAACTCAATCCCGCCCTCCATCAAAAGACTTCTGTCTTTGGCACGCTTTAAAAAGGAGGCCAAAACTTTCCGCATGTTCAAATTCCTCTCCTAACGCTCGCATTACAATCACCTCAGCGACTTGTTCCACCTACTATTACGGCATTACCCATGGTTTTTCCGGATGATACCTACCCGGCACTTCTGGGCATCCCACCCGGGATTTGAGACTGCTTGTTTTCTTGTATAATGTATCTACCTGTTTTTACCCCTAAGATATCCAGGATTTGAGACTGCTTGTTTTTGTATAATGTATCTACCTGTTTCTATCCCAACTGTATCCACCCCTCCTAAATCTATTGTACACCACCTGTCAATCCTGTAAAGCGCTCTGATACCCTCACAGGTCTGGTTCGTGCTCTATAAAACACAAAATAAATAAATAAATAAAATAAAATTATCACTAAGACTATTATGGCTACCGAAATAAGTGGCATTATTATTTTTCTTAATAAACTACTTCCAAAAGTAGAAAACCATTTACCTACAGAAGAGAAACTCTTACCAAGTCTCTCCAAAACACCGTCAACCTCCAGTTGGGTCAAGTCTTCATGTAATTTCAGTAATATTTCTTATATATCCCTCAATTCCTTTACTTTTGTCAGGGATATAAGTACAGCAGTGTTGGATTTTCAACATGCCACAGACTCCACCCTCCTTTTGCCAATAAAATATCAAGGGCAAGTCGATTTTGCAAAACCATTGATCTGATTGCAACCATTTCTGTGTCAATCATTAAGAAACCCACCAGCAGTATCTGTTGATAAACGATCAACCACTGTGGACAATTTTCGAATTTTGTGCGAATTCAAGAAGACTCCAACTGAGGGTATCAGTGCACCAAAAATATCACCTATTATTTCTGAAAAACTTGCCCTCTTGTTACGTGTTAGTCCATGATTTATTTCTTTTAGTCTGTTGCTGTTTCGGTCCATATGGTAGACCTTAGGAAAAACAATTGCAAAATAACAACTACCATACCAATGCGCAGGCAACCTATAATAGGCTTTCTTACCACACACATAATAAATTCCTGGAAACACAGGGTCAGTTCCACCCTTCAATCCCCAACCTCCAGTAATTTGGAACGTATGATCACACTCACTAGTACCAATAAAATAATTGTTATAATTAGTCTTCATTCTAAGCAAGCATATTTTTCCCTTCTGAGGCCAGTCCAAGGACATTGCAGCGTACGTTTCGCCTTTCTCATAATTTCCTTCCCTGAAAGCCCATGGTGGAACTTGTGACTTCTGTTCAACAGCTTTTCTCTGGAAACTTTCTCTTCTACTTTCTACTAATTCTATAAATACCTTTTCTTTAACCTGCAAACTACATGTTAAATTATTTTTGTAAGCATATTCTACATCTAAAGCCTTAGTAATATGGAAGAACTCTCCCATATAGTGTGCATTCTTACTACTCAAAACCTTATTAAGTTCTTGAATAATAGGTATTTCTGAAAACACTAAATCTATATTAGAGTAGTGGTACTCGAGCTTCCCCGTTACATAAAACAAACTGGTTAAGACACTACAAGACACACCATATGTTAAAGGAAGGTGATGATACGTCACCCCCTCTGAGACAGACGAAGGTAGTTGCATGCACACATAACAATCAGTTTTCAGTTTTATTAATTCTTTATTTCGATGTGAATACACCATAAAAGAATGAGCACATATAAATACAAACACTGTTAAAATGGTTAAAAATTTAAAAAGACAGATAAAAGCCACCAATGGTTAAAATGCAGTTAGAGCCAAAAACAAGAAGTATAATCAAATAGCTTAAGCCATAGTTAAACTTTAAGATAATTCATCCTGGCCCACCACATAGAGTTTAAAAACGCAATACAGCATAGGCTATGAACAGTTCAGTGTTGTATTTTAGGAGCCTGAAAGCTTTTGCAGTGTGTTGTGCCAAGGTTTCTGCATAACTGGATCAGCCCACTATGCCTAATTTTGTGGTAACCCTTGCAAAAGAAGAATACATGTAGTTCTGACTCCTCAGCCTCGCCACATGCGGGACAACCCAAAGTGAACCCACAGGACCATTTGTTTGGATAGGATCTCAGGGGAAGACAGCCATGCCGAAACTGCATGTACAGTTTTCTGGCTAATGTCGGTCGAATATCATCTAGGCATGGCTCGATCTTATACATTACCTTCACATCCAAGAATTTTGAGGTGAGAGAACCAGTAGAGGAGTCTGCTTGGAGTTTATACAATTTGCCTTCCCTGTAACTGGTGATTATTAGTTTACGCGTGGGTACTCACACAAGCTGTATCAGGGTTTTCCCACAGATCGTATCTATCAATAGAGCGGACGCTTTCTCTGGTGTGAAGAGAACCATGGCAACTTGCCTATACCAGGACACCTGAGAACTTCTAAAAGCTCAGATCTAAATTCGACCAATTCCGGGTCGCCCATAGGCGGCGCCAGTAAAGTAAAGGTCTACATCCTGATTCCTCTGCAACTGGTCGCACACCGAGATCCATACGGAGGGGAACCAAAGGAGTACTCACAGGCAAGCTAAACATCTGCCTTAGGAAGTTGTTCTCTGTTTTGGCAATCAGGCTAGGATGTAGATGCTCCCCAAAGTTCCGCCCCGTATAGGGCTGCACTCCTTAGGTGAGTTTTATAGATCTCCACAACCGGACTTATTGGCTTGTGAAACAACTTCCTATAAAGCTTGGCCAAGCCACCTGTGGTCTGGGACAGTTTAAGATTTGACTTAGCTATTTGAGGTTCCCAGGCCATATTTTCATTAAGAGTGACTCCCAAATAATCAAACATGGTTACCCTCTCAAGAGCGATACCGATCATACATGGACTTGAACGGGTCGATTTTTTGGGGTTGAAGACCATAAATTTTGTTTTGTCGAGATTGATCTCCAATCCCTGATCCTACAGAACTCACAAAACCCATCCAAGATTCTCTGTATTACCATGGAGATTTGGAGAGGAGTAGGGTATCTTCAGCAAACATCAAGGCCGTATCTGCTTGTGCGCTAATTTGGGGGCATCTATATCCTTGAGTTTACTCAATGCGCCTACCAAACCGTTAATGTAAATACAAAACAGGGTGGGGGCAAGTACACATCCCTGTCTTACCCCTCTTTCAATGGGAATAGGCTGAGTCAGTTCCCTCTTTTTCCCAAAACGAATTCGGGCATAATTGCCAGTATGTAGTCTTTCAAAATATCTAAAAGATAGTGTGATAACCCTAATTCACTCAAGACCCCACACAACGCATCTCTAGGAACCAGGTCAAAAGCACTCTTAAGGTCCACAATGACCAGGTACAGGCTACCCCCTTCAAGATGTACAGCTTTCCAGTAGAGAAGTTGTAACCTGAAAACCTGGTCTATTGTGGAGGTTTTTTCTCTAAACCCAGCCTGCAGTGGGGTCATGATCTTATGCTCCTCCAGCCAGGCTTGCAGCCAATCTACTATAATCCTGGCAAACACTTTTTGGGATACATCAATCAGACTAATAGGTCTATAATTAGTCGGTAATATGGGTGACCCTTTTATATATGGGAAGGATTTCAGCACCAAGCCACGTTGCAGGTAGGTCCATTCCCTGAAGGATGGCATTAAAAACCACCCACAGATAGGGGCACCAGATCTTAGGTTCGGCCCGATAAAGGTCCCCTGGGATCTTATCCAAGCCTGCGGCCTTCCCAGGAACTATCCTTTTAACGCTGTTGTAACTTCGCTCAGAGTAATCTCTGGGTGGGTGTGTCTACAATAGAAGGAGACTTGTTTACTGAGGTCAGACTATTGGCCCCCATAGCATGTGGAGCATAAAGGGCCAGAAAATGCTCTTCCCAACAGCTAGCATCAATATTTGGCTCAATGGCCACCTTTCCTATACTGCTACCTGTGGAAATAATGTACCAAAATGTTTTCATATCCTTGGTCTCCAAGGCCTTTTTCAGGCTGTCCCATTTGTCTACTTTCCAGTCCTTTTTTGCAGATACAATAGTGGATTTATAAAGTGACCTTGCATTTTTTACTCTGATCGTACACTTGGATCTAATGGCCTCGAACAATGCCTTTTTAGCCAACCGACAGTGGTCATTAAACCAGGTCAGTGAATGCCTTTCTCATAATTTCCTTCCCTGAAAGCCCATGGTGGAACTTGTGACTTCTGTTCAACAGCTTTTCTCTGGAAACTTTCTCTTCTACTTTCTACTAATTCTATAAATACCTTTTTTCAACCTGCAAACTACATGTTAAATTATTTTTGTAAGCATATTCTACATCTAAAGCCTTAGTAATATGGAAGAACTCTCCCATATAGTGTGCATTCTTACTACTCAAAACCTTATTAAGTTCTTGAATAATAGGTATTTCTGAAAACACTAAATCTATATTAGAGTAGTGGTACTGAGCTTCCGCTACATAAAACAAACTGGTTAAGACACTTACAAGACACACCATATGTTAAAGGAAGGTGATGATATGTCACCCCCTCTGAGACAGACGAAGGTAGTTGCATGCACACACAACAATCACTTACGTTCATCGTGTCTATATATTCATAAAGCAATTTAGTAAACACATTTAACGAGAAATCACTAATTGATTTATCATGATGGAAAATGCTTCCATCCA
Organism: Calotriton arnoldi; assembly: GCA_963921515.1. Taxonomy (NCBI): domain Eukaryota; kingdom Metazoa; phylum Chordata; class Amphibia; order Caudata; family Salamandridae; genus Calotriton; species Calotriton arnoldi. The sequence goes on from CAWUFW010005812.1 coordinate 121,683, forward strand.
TTTGTTCTATGTTAGAATTTGGTATTCTTTTAGTAACATCATTCACTCTTTCACTTTGTCATATCATTAGTATTATTTCCATTATTAGTTATAATTAGGATAGGTACAAGGACAGTTAGTAATACCCAGATAGATGTTAATAGCAAGACACTACATAAGCAAGCTTTAATACATCTACGTTTTAGACTAGATTTTGGATGTTCAGTCACCTTTTCTTTAGCCATTTTGCATTCTACCAAAAATATAAAAATTCTAAATCTATAAACACTAAGCTTTACTAAAAACTCTAAAAAGTCTAAGAAAAATATAGTGTAATCCTACACTTCAGGCTTTTTTCTTCACCCCTTTCTTTTGATTTTCTTTTCTTTTCTTTAGGTCTTCAGAATCTTTATTTCCTTTTCTAACTGACAAATGCTACACCTTAGTTTTTGTCACAGTTCTTTAAGGTGGTCTCAGTTTGCTTTCATCCACATGTTCAGTGTCTGATTTGTCTCTTTCTTCACTTTGATCTGAGCTTTCAATTTCTTTCAAGATCACATAGGTCCATTCTGGTGTTGTATATTTTCTACTTGGACTTCTTGCTCTTCTTGTTTTTCGCACTAAATCTTCTCCTGACTCTTCTTGGACTGTCTGACTTGAGACCTCATTACTTTGCTCCGGTCTCTTTCTTGATTTTCTCCTTACAAGAGTGTATTTCAGTCTTTTCACTCCACCTGGCCAATTATCACCTTTTCTTGCTTTCTTAGGTTGGACTACTTTTTCACCATCTGTATCTTGTTCACAGGTTCTTTTATTTGGCCTTTTTTCTATCTGTCTTTCTCTCTGCTCTTCAGCAACTTCTATTTCTTCTGTTTCAACAATAACTTCACTGACTCCTTGTTCGATAGCAAACTCACTTTCTCCTGGTTCAATAGCAGCTTCACCTCCTTCTGGTTCTACAGCGATTTCTCGACCGTGCCCATTTTACTTGACTTGTGCTCGGCTGTTCATCATCAGTTTGTTCTTCAGAATCTGTTATTTTAGATTCTTCAGCTTTACACACTTCAACCTCTGGTCTTTCACTTTTGTTTACCAATTGCTGCTCTTGTCTTTCAAGCGGACTTGGGACTCGTCTGGTGTGGCTAGCATGAATCCAATTTGGCAGACCACCATACTTCACTGCTGTTGTCGTCACCAGAATAACTTGGTAAGGACCGCTCCACCTGGGTTCTAAACATGATTTCCTCACGTGTTTCTTGATAAGAACCCATTCACCAGGACTCAGATCATGAGCTTGATTCGGCTGTGTTGTTGTTGTGACTTCTCCAACCTGGCGAGACACAGAACGCACCAGATCAGTCAATCCTCTGCAATAGTCAAGCACTATATCATCAGATATATTCATCAGTTTGTTCGCTGGTATGTATGCTTGTCTCATTGCTCTTCCCATTAGGATCTCATGTGGACTCAAACCCGTCTTTTTGTCAGGAATGCTTCTAAGACTATCAGTACAAGGGGTAAAGCGTCAGGCCATTTCAGTGTTGTGGATGCACACACCTTTCCTAACCTAGATTTTATTGTGCTGTTTAATTGCTCAACCACTCCAGATGCTTCTGGTCGATAGGCACAATGCAGCTTCTGTTCAATTTGCAATGCTGCACAAATCATCCGAATTATCTCATTATTAAAATGAGTTCCTCTATCTGTCTCTAAGGTGACTGGAAATCCAAACCTAGGAATCAGTTCTCTCAGAAGTAGTTTGGCGCCGGTTGGGCTGTCATTCCTTCTTGTTGGATAGGCTTCCACCCAACGAGAGAACAAACAGACAATAACTAGCACATATCTCAGCCCTTTACAAGGGGGGAGCTCAATAAAATGAAGTTGGAGTCGTGTAAATGGTCCTCCTGCTCTTCCAATTCGTCCCCAACTAACAACTGTCTTTCTACCTGGATTTTGTTTCTGACAAACTATGCACCTCTGGCAAAGGCTCTCTGCAATGACCCTGAATCTCGGGTTATACCATGACTGCTTGAAAAGTCTGATCATTGCATCTCTTCCAATATGTGCAATTCCATGATATACCCTGGCCATATGGGAAAGTAAAGAATCTGGCAGGACTGGTCTTTCATCAAAATAGACCCACACTTCATCTTCTGCTCGCTTTCTACAACCTGTATTTTTCCAGATTTCTTTTTCCTCATCACTTGCCTCTTCCTGCATCTGCCTCACTTCATCCCAAGTTTCATATATGTTTGTGAACAAAATATGGCTTTCGGTATTTTCCTTTCAATTGATCTGTTTAAAGCTATTAAATTTCGTGCACAGAAACACGCTTATCTGGTCAGCGTATCTGTTGCCCTTCGTCACATAATCATCTCCTGATTTATGTGCGGCACATTTGACCACTGCAATTCTTTGGGCAATTGCAAAGCATCCAATAATTCTTTTACAGTTTTGCTGTTATGAATAGGAGAACCTGAAGAAGTCAGAAATCCCTTTGCATCCATAGCTGTCCAAAATCATGGACAACCCTGAATCCATATTGGCTATCCGTGAATATGATCACCCTCAGACTTTTAGAAATTTTGCAAGCTCTAATTAGAGCAATCAATTCAGCAATTTGAGCAGAATTTACCCCTTTTAGACAGGATGCGTCTAGAACTCCCGTTATGGTGCAAACAGCATAGGCAGTACATAATTCGCCATTCTCATTTCTCAGACATGAACCATCCACGAATATTTCACAGTCTGGTTCTTCTAGAGGAACATCCTCTATATCAAACCTGGGTTTGGTGCACAGTTCGGTCACATCCAAACAATCATGATCTGCTTCTTCTCTCACTTCCTCACACCGAGAACTTGGCAATAAAGTTGCCGGGTTTACAGTTGTGCACCTTACCACAGTCACATTTTCAGCACCCAGAATCACTCTCTCATACTTAGTCAGCCGACTAGAGGTTAAATATTGAGTCCGGGTTCGAGGTAAAAGGATCTCAACAGACTGTGGCACATACACTTTGACTGGATAACCCATCACAATCGTTTCACTTTGTTCCAAGCTCACACAAGTGGCGGCTACTGCTTTCAAACAGCCTGGTAACGCTGCAGCCACTGAATCCAGAGTAGCAGAAAAATATGCTACTGGACGTCGTGCCATTCCATGTTTCTGAGTTAGGACTGAAAGTGCACATCCATCTCTTTCGCAACAATACAATGCAAATTCCTTGGTATAATCTGGCATTCCCAATGCAGGTGCTCGACAAAGATTGTTTCTCAATGTAGTAAAAGCTTCCATGCTTTCATCATCCAACACAATTGGATCTTTCACATCTTTTCGTGTCAACCTCTGTAGAGGTTTTGCAATCAATGAAAAACCACAAATCCACTGCCTACAATATCCAACCAGTCCCAAAAATATTTGTACTTCTTTCTGAGTGGTAGGTGGGCTCATTTGTCTGATTACGCTAATTCTTTCTGGTGTCACCTTTCTGACTCCCTTTTCGATTTTATGTCCTAAATACTGGACTTCTTCTTTACAAAATTGTAATTTTGCTGGTGACACTTTGTGTCCTCCTTTGGCCAAATGGTTCAGTAAGGCAATGGTGTCTGTCACACATGCCTCTCGAGTCTTTGATGCCACAAGTAGGTCATCAATGTACTGAACGAAAACTGAATTTCCTGGCATGATCAAAGTTTCCAGACATCTTTTCAGAATCTGGTTAAAGATTGAGGGACTCTCGGTATACCCTTGAGGCACTCGGCACCATGCCAAGACATGGTCTCTGAACCGGAACGCAAAAAGATATTGGCTCTCCGGATGCAAGGGATTCGAGAAAAATGCTTGACACAGATCAATCACTGTGTACCATTCTGAGTCGCATGGAATTTGGTAAAGGATGACTGCTGGATTTGGTACTATGGGACAGCAAGGTACTACAATCTTATCAATCTTTCTTAAATCCTGTACTACTCTATATTTTCCACTTGGCTTTTTAATTCCCATAATGGGTGAATTACAAGGACTACTCATTATTTCTCTCAAAATTCCCTGTTCAATCATTTGATCAGTCACAGAAGTGGCACCTGCAATTACTTCTGGACTCATTTTATACTGAGGAGTGTTTGGATACACAGCACCTTCTTTCACCGTAACCTGAATCAGGTCTACGTTTGTCATTAGACTGATTTCTTTTCCTGTAAAATCCCATACATCCAACCTCACTGTACTTCTTAATTCTTCAGGCAAACTCTCTTCGGTGAGAAGTGAAAACAACTCATCCACTTCTGTCCCTTGCTTTGCTAACATCATTTTGAATTCAACATCCTCATCAGGAGTCTGAAATGCAATACCATCTGGTGTACAATTGATGGTATAATTCATCTTGCATAGCAAATCTCTACCTAAGAGATTTGCTGGACTTGAGTCACATACCACAAACCGATGCATGTCTCTGAAGTTTCCAATATGAACTTCTATTGGATTTGTGACTGGGGTTTTAATGTGCTTATTTGAAACTCCTACAACTTGGATAGTTTCTCCCGAGAGGGGTAGGTTTCAGGTTTCTGCTGCTCTTACAGTAGAACGGGTAGCACCAGTGTCCACTAGGAATGTAATATCATTTCCTTCCACCTTTCCTTCGACAAATGGACCTGACTGATCTACCGCCAAAGATGTGCCAAGTACGCACTCTTCCTCCCCCCTCAGGCACCGTCATTGAGATGAGTCTGAATCATTCTCTTTGCACTGCAACCAATATTGTGGAATTATCTGCACACTTTGATTCTTACCGATCTGGTCACCTCCGTGAAATCCAGTGTTCACACCGTACCTCTGCACCTGAGCATTCTCATTATTTGGCATAGGAGCTTGTGGCACCTGTAACTGTGGGGTAGCTACCTGCTGCTGCTGGTTCACAGCCACCTCATTCTGCATCTGTGGATTTAAATTTTGAGTCACCCAATTATTCTTTTCTACACTCATTCTTCCAATGTCCAATCTTTCCGCACGCATGACAAGGAAATTTTTTCTTAGCCTCCTCTTTACTCATCTTACCTCTACCTTAACTTCCATTCAATACCTGACCATTTTGATTCTGACCATTCATTTGATAACCTGTCTGGGAGTTGCTATTTACCTCTTGTTGCTCTGCTACCTTCACTTGTGCCCACATAATTTTCTCCTTTAATTTCTTGTGTCTTGACTCAATGTCATCGCTACAATACTTTGCATATCTCAAAATTTCATCTATTGTCTTGCTCTGCCAACAAATCAAATGTTGCTGAATCATATTATTAATCTCTGGTTTCAATACAAATACAAACCGATACACAAAATGTCCCATATCCTTGTCTCCAATATTTTCAAATCCACTATACTGTTTAAATACTTGTAACAACCTTTCATAATAGGCATGCACTGACTCCTTTGGTTCTTGAGTTGTCTTGTCTATTTTCACCCAATCTGTTTCTTTAGGGGAAATTTTCCCTTTCAAGTAAGTGATTACTTGATTATACTTTTTCATCACCTCCTCGGATGGTGCTACTGTTTTAGGGTCTCTAGGATATTCTTCTTTTGGCCAATCAACAGTGATCTTACAATCTGTCCTCAAGTCTGCCGGCACAACAATTTCAAACAACCCATCTAAATCCTTTAACAAAACCTTCGAAACCTACACAAACCTTTCCACCTGTTTGTACCATTCTAGGGGTTTCTCTCTTAGTCTGGGGAAATCATTCGTAAATGACAATATATCCTGTCTTGACCACGGAACATGAACATATCCACCACCTGGTACTTCTCTCATCGGACACGCACTTTCAACCTGTTCTGTTTCCTTTAAAGGAACATAGACACTCCTTTACTAGCTGTTTCTTCCTTCTTTCTTACCCATCTATTTCTCCATCGATCTACATCTCCCCATTTCTTCAAAATGTTCATCAACTCTTTTATCTGTAACCTTTTTCCAGACGCAATCAAACTCTCCAGATCCTTTTCAGTAAATGCCAATCTGTACGATTTCTGCAACACCTTTGACTTTTCTATGTCTACTCCATACTCACTAGCAGCTTCAGATATTTTCTCATGAAGATTCTTCGCTCTCCAAGTAATGCTTTTACACAAGAACAATAATTCCTCATCTCGATAAGTCCCTAATCTGTCTGGACTGATCGTACCAATAATAATTTCTTCCAAATCTACCTTTAATTGGCTCACATTTATACTCTGTGGTTGTTTTTCTTTCTTTTCCCTTTCTTTTATCCAATCATTCAGTTCTTCTGATGAAGGACCTGCTGAACTCCCTGTCATTGGAGTGACATTTGTCCCTATTCTCCTTGGATTTATTTGTATATCTCTTCTAGGGGTTTCTGTTATCATTTCACACAATGGAAGATCTAACAATGTAACACTTGTGTCAGCCTGTCTATTCTCATTAACTATCGTCTCCATTCCGCTCCTGACATTACCCATGGGAACTGCTAATGTATGTACTTTAGGTGTATTTCGGTTTTCTCCAAACAAAGGAACTACAGGACCTATTGTAACAGGTACCGTCAACGCTTCTGCATTTAAATTTAACTGATTTATTTTCTGAATCTGCTCTACATTTGCCATGTTTAGCATCTCAAACTCTTTTTTTCTCATTATTCTAGCCATGTCTGCAATCTGTGGAATCAATGGATTTCCCATAAAGGGTGCATTCGGTGTCACTTCAACTGAATTTTCTTGATATGGCGGGGGTCTTTTGGTCATAATATCCTCTAACAACTCATCATCAGAATCATTTACACCATCTCTTGCACTTGAGGTTTCTATATTTTTCTTTTTCTCTTTACATTTGCCTCCTGTCTGTTCATCAGCAACTAAAACTGGATGCAAACCCTCGGTTACCACAGCTCTCCTCCATTGTTTCATTGTGTCCTCTCTTCTCTCAAAAGGATACCTCGACATTAAATTTCTATATCTCCTACCTCCTATATTTCTCTCTCACCATGGCTTCTATTTCCTATTCCTCTAATGCTTCATACTGTGTAGGTCTGGGATTCGGTTCTAATGAATTTATTCCATTTCTCAAATTCTGCAAAATCCTCATATTAAACGAACCATGCTGTGGAAAAGCTAAAACACCATCATCCTTTGTATACTCTGCCCAATTCTCCAACCACGTACATGTATGATATCCTTGCTCTAACATCATATAGGAAGCAGGCGTCCCTGGAGGGGGAATAAGAATTCCTTCTTTAGTCACAATCGGTTTATCCTTCTTGAAAAATATCTTTATTTTCTCAAACAACTTCATTTTCCTGACTTATTACACTAACGTATTTCAACAAAACAAACAAGGAAACCTTTCCGTAATTCTACTTATTCTATTTGCCAGCTCTTGTCCTATACCAGTGCGACACACACCAACCAACCAATCAGAACACCACTACGTAAGTACAGTCTCAACCAATACTAGCGCGGCTCACAACAACCAACCAATCACAGCTCAGTACACGCCCGCTGCTTGTCCATTACCAGCGCGGCTTTTCTGACATCAGTATTACTCCTTCTACTGACCCTCCCTTTACAAAATAATACGGCAATATTTTTCTAAGCACTCCTAATCAAAAATTCGATTTGTAACAACATAAAACAATGCTACCTTGTCTGTTCCACTAAATAAAGAGATAGTTTTTCGCTTTTTCCAAGAGGTTTTCTTCACTACGAGTCCTAATAATGTCCAGCGCTATTTCACTCTTCAAACAAGCTCCGGGTGGACCTGTTACTCCTCTAGGGATAAGGCCAAAGTTTTGTAAGAGGACTTTTTGGTGTGAAAAGAGGTTTTGGTACTCCCCTGGGGATAAGGCTAGAGTTTCAGAAGTGGACCCTTCACTATTTCAGACACTCTACTCACATACAAAATTTCCCTAAATATAACACCTTCAGCCCTCCGTAGCTTCAGTATTATCACAACAGACAAAGTACTTCTGCAGTGTGATTTCTTTACCACACTCTTCTTCTACCTATTTCAGGCTAATTCCATTCCCGGGATTCCTCAGGTAACTCTGTACCTGTACTTCTAGACAACATTGAACAGGACACTAACTTTTTCGAGTTAAAACATAAAATCAATAATCAATAATCATTCCCAAACTAATCAATAATCAAACCGTCCTCTGCTACCAGGAAACTGGTCCAGCGCGCGGCCAATGCCTAACCAGGGATCAATACGCAATAATATAGCAGAACAATGTCCCATACACACTCACCCAAATCCCTGATGTGCTGGTGTCAATTTTTATACCAGTTCAATTCTCTTTCTCATATCTGTTCATATATGGCATTTTTTCCCAAATACCTATCTGATTCATCAATCAACTCTTCCACTACTTGGTCGATGAACCAATTAGTTGAATAGTTGATGGTAATGATACTCTTTTATCTAACTAATCATTTATAAACTAAGTAACCACAGACTCTCGTTGAAGTTAATAAAGTTTATCTCAAAATCATAGAATAAAATGCTCAAATGCATACGGTCACAAATGCAAACAATGAACTCACAAAGGAGAGAAAACATCAGCAAATCAAATGAAACAAAAACTCATCAATAAGCAATGACAATATTGCATGAAGGAGTGGATAGATAAAGAGACAAAAGTTTCAGAGACAATAATACATTCGCAAGTAAATTATGCAAAAACGAGTTAGAATAATACAAACCCAGCGCATTTGTAGTGAAAACCACCCCTCAGGCCTAAGAGGTGGTTGGGATCCCCCGAAATGGAGTCAGGGGACAAAGATTTCAGGGACAGGATCAGGACAGGACAAGAAACAGCTAGGCCTCTCTGCAAACCGACGGACTGCGACACATCTCCTCTCTCTCAGCCTCTCCACCTACGACTCTAACCACACCCCTAAAGGCACCCCAATTATACCCAAAAATTACATGTCCGTCCCACATCAGTTTGAAACATTCAGCGTAACTAGACAGTTGATTGGTGGACTTTGGGGGTGGAATGTCACACCATGATGTCTTCATTCACTCTTAAGCTTATTCTTTGTTTTATGCCCGTTCCCACCACCTCATACATTGTACATTCACATGATCGATTACAGATTACAATTTTATACATTTCAAGCAATGTCTTCAGGAAATGTCCTTCTATCCCACGTCCCAGCAAGTAGTTTGGCAGACGCTCATCACATCGGCCTTCACCCTCTTTCATCTCCTCTGCTGTGCTCAGGGCTTCAGTGTGCTTTTGTCTGAACAGCATTTACTCTATTTTCCAACCCGCCTTCACTTTGGACAATATAAGAAAACATGGAGTTCATCCAGCCCACTATAATGAATAGAAAATGAACATTCATTAATTATATGATAATGTAATTTTCACTGTTTACCACCCACCTTTGTTCTATACCCTGTTAATATTGTTCCTAGCATAGCCTTATGCAAAATGACTTTATTTATTAATTCAAAACAAGCTGCAACATGCAAACTACGAAATGCACATGCGGCCTAGTCATGCATTATTTCTCGTTTTCTTTCAAAGCATAATGTAAATACAATTTTAGTTCTTTCATGCGTTATTTCACGTTAGTGCATGCATGTGCAAAGCAGTTTTCCCTCGTGTTCATGTAAGGTGCACTTTAATTTTCTATTACTACTTACTGTTAGTACGTATTTTGGGGGTATTAATTTGAGCAGGTTTCTTTTCTCGAATTCCTGCTCCATCAGGGTCAAGCAGTGAGAATGAGGGATTATCCCGGGAACAACAAGGAGGACATACCTCTAATTCAGAGTATGTTTTTTTTAGAACTGCGATAGAGAAGGGGACAAAGAAACAACCCGAGCCATTAGGGGAGAGGATGTAGCCTTACGGCTGGAGCAGTCGACCCGAAGTCTCGGCAACGACGCTCAACATCCTGTGATTCTGGGCAAATCACTTAATCTCCCTGTGCCTAACAAAAATGAATGTGTCCATCCGTAACGAAACTGGTGCGCATGTAAAGCGCTCTGATACCCGATGTCTCGGGTCTAGTTCGCACTATATAAAACTCAAAAAAATGGGACAATTTACAAGGCATCACCTTCCTCAGAATATTTAAAAACATGAAATCAGAAATATTGGGGGTAAACAAGTTACCTATCATTAATCTCTCTAAGAGAGAACTAAATAGGGCTGAACAGGAAGTTTTAGAAAGGGGATTAAGTTTTGCTCCTACAGCCAATGTAAATAAGTTTGAATTAGAGAAAGACTTAAAATCCTTTTTCAGGAAGATTAAACTTCATAGATTTTTGAAGGCTGCCAACCACAGCCTGTGGAGAATTGTTCAGAGTTGAAACCCTCCATCAACTAAGTGAGCAAAAATGTAGAAACATTTGAAAAAGTAGTACAGATTAATGTGCACAAACTCCTTAGGAACTCCCATTTCCAACCCAGCAATTTGTCTAGAGAATTAAGAGAGGTCATATGCTCACTTAAAGATGATGGTAGTATTACTATAAAACCCGCCGATAAGGGCGGGGAAATAGTGATTTTAGATACAGATGACTATGAGAAGTGAGTGATGAAGCTCCTTCTGGTTGAGAAACACTATATGAAAGTTCCCTCTAGGAAGCTTCTCACCCCAGAGAAATGAAGTAAATGTTTTATTAGAGACAGCCAAAGAGAACAATTGAATATGCGAGGATGAGTTTAGATTTTTAAGGAACAGCAATCCCATAACTCCAATGATCTATGGTTAGGCTGTCCTGTTTTAGGTTTAAACCTATAATAACTGATAAAACCTCACTGAAAAGAAAATAGCCCTCACCAGTGTAAACATATAAACACTGAAAAAACACCTTCGCAACCACAAACTAAACACCATTCAAAGAAAGGAAAAGGTGAATGAAAGAGTCATTTCCATATCTTCCTGAAGGGGCCAATACAATGTAACTTTGTTATACATGGCAGCAGCAAGAAAGACTGGGCTAACATTATTCTGCTTGAGTTTTGTTGTTTAGGGATGTCACTAAAATATTGTTTCTCTTCCTTTTGCTGTTTTCAGTTTTGTGGGCAATGGTCTAAAGATGCAGGGTTTAGAATCATGTTTTATGTCTTATTTAATTATTTTATAAACTAGAGAATCAGGAAATATCAAAATCATATTTGATATTTTGGCTACATTTGATTCTTTTACTGATTGGTAAAATGGCCGATTTCATAAGAATCTTTCCCAATACGTACCATCACATTTACCCACAGACAGAGAATGGGTGAAACACTTTGATACATCAGCCTCCTTTTCTACTGAGTCAGTATTGATAGCAGATCAATTCCCAAACACCCCAGGCCTTAAACATTCAATGCAAGGTATAGTGGTGACAGGTATATGTGAAAAGAGTGCTGTCACCAAGCATCTGGGATGGTGATGAAAACATGACACCAGATGATTGAAAAACATGGGAATGCAGTGTCTTTTGGAATGCTGCTGAAAAAGCTCTTACCAAGTTCAACAACGATTGGAGTGATATTGCTTGTAATTGCAGTAATTCAGTTATGTATATGACAAAGTTTTGTGATCACCTGTCAATATCGATACCTGAGCTGATGTGCTTTACTATAAGAGATCCCTACCACTTGCTAGATGGCATGCTGGAAGCATCTTTACAATCTTCAGACTTCACGAAGAATGCTATTGACTTTGTAGTCCATTCTGGTGCACTGTTTCATTATGTGTGGGAACTAAAACGCAAATATTACTAATTTTGTGCTTTGTGTGGCATCAAAGAAAGAGTCATCTGAAATGTGTCATTTAGCCGGTAGTTCTCAGTCCTAGAGGCTATATTATCCATGTGGTGACCGTTTACAGAATCTTTGCTTAGTGATGATGCCAAAGGCAAGAAATGTGAGGATCTTTGGTTGCATATTGATAGTGATGTGAAAAAAGTACACTCTACTGCATCCTAATATTTTTACAGGAAAACATGGCTGCTGTGGTGGACATAATCAAAAAACTAGAGTCTGAAAACACCCTTGTCTACCAAGTGTTCAGCGTAATTAGTGTAGATGTGAAACATCTCCTTGAGAGTAGTCTGGGTGACACTTTTAGTGACTTTGGCACTGCAACATGTTCCATGTTAGAATTCTTGCCACTTGGTAAGCAAAGAATTGTTGAGGAGCAATTCAGGAAATGTTATTTCACAGTGCATGAGAAATGGCTTGCAATGATGAATAGAAATGTCCCTATACCAACCATGGCATTTGAAATCAATGAAGCCTCACTGAGGTACTCTTCACAAGTTCTAGATCCCTTCCATAAAGGGGAATTTTCTCCAGACTTTGAAAAGTACTGCTTAATATTTGCCCGCTTCAATAACTGAGGGCATATGCGCCCAGTTCAATGCATATGTTGCAGAACCTGTCCTAGAGAACCGCAATCTTCAGGTGCACCAGTATTGGCATGGAAAGCTATGTCAGTGACCAGAGTTAGCAAATCGTGTATTGGCTGTTTTGGCGTTGTCCTTCTCAAGTGCCAATGTTCAGAGGGCCTTTTCACAGATAAACGTTTACATGGGAAGGAAAGAGCCAGGTGGCATTACCAAAGACACACTAAAGAAGTATTGCATGATGTACTACAATAAGTTTGATTTGTAAAAATGTATTTGGACCTCATATACCCTGTACGCACATTGTCTATACACATGCACTATCAGTGCAGAATGCAAGAAATAATAAAAGCAAAACATTCCCAAAAAACACCAGAAAAACACTGTTTCTGTTGTTTTTAATGGCACGAAAATGTGTAACCACTGATAACCACTGTTTTTGTAAGGTATTGAAAACACTGAGAAAACCCCTCCAGAATTTACCAAAAATAGAAACTGAAAACAGGAAAGCCTATCTATGGTCTACGAAAATCCATAAGGACGAGAAAAATCCTCCTCTGAGGCTAATTGCCAGCAGCCTAGGTTCCCTTATGGAACCCTTAAGTAAATATGCTGACTGTTTTTTAGAACCCATGGTATCTAAGCAAAAGTCATACATTAAAGATTCAGCACATATTATCTCCATACTTGAAGGGAAGATCTTCAACGAGGATACACAAATCTTAGTTACCCTCAATATTGAAGCTTTATATAGAAACATACCTTAGGATGACACAATAGAAGTAGTTAAGATTTTTTTTTTTAAATGAGGAGACACAAGGGTCTAGCAAGGAATTCATCGCACACTGTGTATCCATGGTCTTAAAGAACAATATTTTTTTATATAAGGATGAACAATTCCTACAATGAAAAGGGACCAGCATGGGAGCCACCTGTGCCCCAAGTCTGGCCTCTTTATATGTAAGTGATTTTGAGGTCATGCACATTTTTTATGAAATGGCCCCCTTCTCAGAGAATGTTAAAAATTGGTATTGTTTTTTAGACGATATCCTCTTTATATGGAAGGGTTCCTATGAAGTACTGGAATGGTTAAACCTAGGTGACCCAAATCTTAAATTTACAGCTCACTGGAGGAAAACAGCAGATGACTTTTTTAGATATTTCTATCAAGAATGTTTTGGAACAACTAGAGGTGGAACTCTACATGAAACCTACTGACAAAACACCCTCCTAAACTACTCTATTTACCACCCTAGAGCACAGTGGGATAACATTTTGTTTGGGCAATTTCTTCGATTATGAAGAAATTGCTCATCACTAGAAAACTTTTATAAACATTCAGATACACCGAAAAAAAAATTAAAAGATAGAGATTATCCTAAAAGACCCATAAACCATTCATTCAAAAGAGCCTGGTTTTACAACTAGGACAGTATGTTCAACAAAACAGACAACAAATGAAAAAATAACAAGATAGTGTTTATAAGTCAGTTTTCGGAAGTGAGCAATCAAATTAAAAGTATTGTCTACAGGAACTGGAATATTCTGAATGAGGGTGAGGATACACAGCTAGAAAAAAACACTTTTTGCCTTTAAATGAAATTGAAACCTACACTATGCCCTAGTACATACATACAGAGAACTGAGAGTTGAACAGCAAACTACTTTAGAAATGAGCAAGGCCACTGGAGTACCACAAATGTAGCAATTGTACCATATGTGACCACTGAATAGTGAGTAAGACAATAGCATATAATGGTATTAAAATAGCATCAAAAAGTCTGAATAACTGTTGTAGTAGTAATATTGTGTATTTTCTACTATGTCCATGTGGACTTGGATATGTGGGTGAAATTGGTCGGGAGTTGAGGTTACGCCTGCTGGAACATAAATCAGCAATGAAAACAGGTTAACTCAATGCCCCCTTAGTTATAACCTATACAGAAAATAAACATGGATTTTCAGAGTTCCGCTGGTATATTTTAGAAAAAATTATTGGCAACAAGAGAGGTGGATGCCTGGAACAGAAGAGGAAATTAAGAGAACAATGATACATCTCCAGACTTAATACTATAAGGAAGGGACTCAACTGAAGGGAGGAATGGATGACATTTTCTAACTGATGACTAGCAGAATATGTTGAGTGTTGGGATGATGATCATTTATAAACAGTAGACACGATGTCTGTGTGACTGGTCGGATGCACCCACAGACCTGCACGGCTGGGGTGTATGCCATAGTTACATTGGACCATGAGGGCCATTAGCTGAACTATATTAAATGTCATATGTCATATTATTGGGGTGGCCCATAGAACAAGAGAATGTGAGGCCATAGAGAAGAGGCTGTAGGATATAGATATACACATCACACCTAAGACAAATTAATATAAATAGGGAACCTAAATTAGGTTTGGCTACAGTATAAACAATATAGAATCTTTGCCCATTAACTGGGGTCTCCAACATGCCAGTAAATCACATTATAAGATGGAGCTACTCAGAACATGTGTAAATGAATAAGAGTGGAGTGGAATGACTCGGTTCCCTTATTTGAATATCAAGGCACTGAGAATGAACGAGATTATGAGATTCCGTGACAGTAATTGTCGTCACAAAAGTGAGGATGAAATATGACTAATTTAAATAAATGTGGATGACCAACACATAGCGATAGAGCCATCACGGAAAAATTGTTAATTTTAATAGTTAAAATAGTTCTTGAGTTAAGAGTACATGCCAACGAGGCCACTGATGTTTAACAGTGGGTGGTTGGAAGTTATTAAACTGGTAATAGATGGTAGCTGAATATATTAGAAGATGGAGGTGAATTGACAATGCAGCCATTGCCTCTTAAGAGAATAGAACACATGATTGGTGGAACGTAAGTACGTCACACCGTAAGGAAGGTTGATAAGCTCCGGAACATGGTGTCCTCCAAAATAGAACAAATCTGAAAAAGGAAGACATGCAGATACATACAAACGGCACACCAATAGTGAGGTAAGAGGGATGGACCAGGGTGGTGGGTTAATATAATGACCCTGGGGGGGTGGGGGGGGGAATGCTCCCGTAACTGCACCTTGCCTCGTTATGGGGAAAAACAAAAAAAGGGGAGTTTAGTCCTGGGCACTGCCCGTGATCGTGAGGAGGAAAATCCCCGGTGTAGAGAGGTGTGTGGGCGTTAGTCATACTTGTGGTAGAGGATGAGCCACGGACAATGACAGATTGTAGCACCAGGGAATAAGATTATTTTAGCTGTGCTATGCCACAATATGGGAGGGGAGCAACAACTCGGGGCACGTTTTAGTAAAGTCGTAATTTGAAGAAGCCCAAGCATGGCCATGTCTGATGGAATAGAAATAATTTACAAAAACCAAAAGTTAGAGGGCCACTTTTTAGAAAGGCCAAAGTAGATGGATTAATAAACAAACAATAGAGAAGGGCTGAGCTCTAGTAACTTAAAACAAGAGTACATTTTAATTAGATTCTACGATCTTGGAAAATAGGACTGTTTCAGTATATCTAATATTGATTTATAGGCAGCGGAAGGCCTGATAAGGCAACCAGTAACCCAGTTCTTGTACATGAACTCACCGGGAAACCTGGAGGTTTACTAATTCAAAAGAGATCCCTGGAAATTCAAGGAAAAAAGAGACTCATTTTATGATAAATGTAGGAATATTGTAAGCTATCTTAATCAGGACTTATGTACGATATATGTTTTGGCTGATTTTGAAGGAAAGAGGAAGTGTGGGTTAAAATTTATGATTGTGTCTCCCTCAGAGATTGATTCAGCGGGGGCGAGAGTACCCGCATTGTGTCAGATACTCTGGACCACCTATGTAAACGCAGCGGACCTAGATTAAAATTGAATAAATAGAATGAGGACCAAATTAGGTGTCCCCCTGGTGAGTCTGGACAAACAAAGATATCCCAGCACTATTATGAGTGAAAGCAACAAGCCTAATTAGATATGGAGAGAATGTGGTGTGAGGAACAATAGTAATTGATTTGCAGTGGAGGGTGATGTTATCTGAATGTATTCCTTGAAGTGAGATGGTTAACAGAGATGTGAGTTATGTGAGTGATGAGTGAAATAGTCAGTGTATTCTGGTGAACCCCTAAACTTGAGGTTGATAAGTGCCATTAGAAGATAGTGTTTTTTCTGTAACATTATTGATTAAACTTTGAAAAAAGCCATAGTAATAATAATAAAAATAAACATATATTTTGCTAATTGATAAGATGATTAGATGTTTTTATTGAGTTCATGTAGATGAATTGGAAATATATATCGATATATGACTGTGAATAGCAGTATTTATATGTTTGCACACAGGTATTAACGATAAGCATTGATTCGTGAGAGATATTTTGTTGTCTTGAAGAAGGTGGTCAGAACTGGCTCTAAACGTGTCATGTGCTTGCATTTATTATTTGTACGAATTAGCAAACAAATAAGACAGATTTTTTTTTTTTTTATTTATTTTGAAATTTATGGAGCACACGGCTACCTCCAACAGAGGTGTTCCGGCGCTTAGGTAGCAGATTCACACAGAGGCACAGGAAGAAGGACTAAGTATGGTTAAAGAGCCAGGTTTTTAAAGCTCTCCTAAAGGCCGATTCTGATTCCGTCATGCGGAGATGGAGAGGCATGGCATTCCAGAGCTTCGCAGTTCTAACGGCAAATGCTCTGCCGCCTATCCTGGCCTTACGGAAGCAGGGAATAGTGATCAATCTCATGTGGTCTGATCTCAGTACCCGGTCGTGTTGGTAGCTTTGCAATCTAAGTCTCAGGTATGCAGGGGCCAACCCCTGGTGGCTCTGTAGGCCAGAGTAAGTGCCTTAAATTCAATTCTCATACTGATGGGCAGCCAGTGAAGACTCTGCAGATGGGGAGAGATGCAATGGCGGAATGGTACATTGCAGATCAGTCTGGCTGCAGCGTTTTTGCACTATTTGCAGTCTGCAGATCAAATAGGCTGGAAGTCCTACGTAGAGACTATTAGAGTAGTCCAGATGAGATGTGACCAAGGCATGGACTACAGTCCTCCTGCAATCCATCGGGAGGAAGTGGAGAAAATGTCCTCAAGGCTCGCAATTTCAAGAAGCATGAGGAGGAAACCTGACGAATCTGGGTCTTATAAGAGAGAGGATTATCGAATTTGAACCCTAGATTTCTCGCCGAATTCACTGGAATCGGTGGGGGATTCAGCTCTGATGGCCACCAGAGCTTAGAGGGTGGCGGGACCGTTTGGTTGAAAAAAAGCACCTCAGTTTTCTCTGTATTCAATTTTAAGCAATTTTGTGTCATCCAGGCCGAGATGTTACTCAGGCACTGCCTAAAGTTTACTAAAGCCACCTCTGATTCTTCTTTGAAAGAGAACATCAGCTGGGTGTCATCAGCGTAGTAGCTCACTTTCGCACGGAGAGTCTCAACCAAGGTCACAAGTGGGGTGAGGTATACATTGAAGAGTAGAGGACTCAATGCCGATCCCTGTGGAGCCCCACATGCAAGAGGCTTCTGGGAGGAAACAAAGGGGCGCAGAAAAACTTGTTGTGAGCAGTTCACAGGAAAGACTGGAGCCAGGACAGAGTAGTACCCTGTACTCCCAGATGTTTAAGTCTCTCCAGGAGAATCGGATGGGCCACAGTATAAAATGCTGCAGACAGGTCAAGCAGCACTAGCATTGCTGCACTGCCCTGGTCTACAGTCTCGTGTGCGCTCTCCGCAACTTCCAGGAGTGCGGTCTCCATGCTATATCCCGCTCTAAAGCCAGATTGGGAGTTATGGAACCAATTGTTTAATTCCAGGAATTTAGAGAGTTGTCTCTGAACTACCTGCTCAAGAATTTTAACCGGTGCCGGCAGAAGCAAGATGGGTCTAAAGTTTTTACATTCTGCTGGGTCGGCATCCGACTTCTTGAGGATTGGCAGTAGGAATGCTTGTTTCCATACCGCTGGGTAGATACCCAAACTCAACGAAGAGTTTCAAATCTGGTTCAGGGGGGCATTGAGACAAGGGGCCAGTAATTTAAAGAACTGAGCTGGGCAGGGATTGCCCGGGGATTCGGATTTACATTTAAACAGTTCCTTGAGAGACACATCGAGAGGAAGTGGGCAGGATTCAGACCAAGTCTCAAGACAATCAGGAATTGGGTTTTGCTCAAGCAAAGACATGTTGGACAGGAAAGTAGAGTAAATTAATTGGATCTTATCCTGAAAGAAGTCCGACAGTCCAGCACAGAGGGTAGGGGAGGGAATCACAGTACTATCAAGAGCCGCAGGTTTGGTAGAACATTGAACAATTTTGAATAGTGCTTTAGCTGAATTGTCTGCCAATTTAATTTTGTTAGAAAAGTAGTCTTGCATAGTGCTTAAGTCTATGGAACTTTTTTAGAGCCTTTTTAGTAGTTCCATAGAAAACCAAGGGGCTGATGTTTTTTTCCTAGAGGATGTCACAGATGTGGGAGGGGCCACTTTATCTAAGGCGTCGGTAAACCAGCTATTGAAGCTGGATATATCTTCGTTAGGGTTCCCTGTCAACTGGAGGGGGGTGTTTAGAAGCATAGGGGTCATAGAATCAATAGTGACCTTTCTCCAGTTTCTCCTTTTCTCGGGGATAAGCTTGGAGCTTACATCACAGTGATCACGTTTAAAACTAAATGGTATTAGTAGGTGATCCGTCCAAGTCAGTGGTAATGGGGCCTCTACAGCAAGGTTGGGGTCATTGGAAAAAATAAGGTCCAGCATGTGGCCCGCTACATGAGTAGGGGCAGTGAGTCTTTGCGTCAAGTTAAGGCCATCGAGGGTTTCAGTCAGCTGGATAGCTTCAGTGCATTTTTCACTGTCCATGTGGACATTGAAGTTGCCTAGGACAGTGAAACTAGCATGCAGATTGTATTGTCTTGTGCGTTCTCTCTTTGTTTTCTCTTTATGCACATTTTAATTGCATTTGATGTTTGTGATTTTATGTATTTTTAACAACAGAGAAGTAGGAAAAACTTTTTTCATGTATGTTTTACTATGCACATGAAGGATTAGATGATTTTATATGCATATTCGTATATGTAATAATTTTTTTTTTGTAAATATTTTATACAGTCAGTATTGTTGTGGCACTTTACTCAGGTTTGAGGCTGTGTGCATGAGCTGTGGATAAGTCTGAGAGCTATGTGAGATGGAACAATAATAAATGAGTCCTTTTGACAATCTATGATTCTAAAGGGAGCATTTTGTGACTCTACAGTGAGATGGCATGGTGGACAAAAGAACTATGGCTTGGAGTGCATCCCAGAGTAATTGCCAGAGATTGAGATTAATTCAAGCATTCCACCCATCACTTTTTTGCTTTCTTCAGTGCAATGCCTTAATTACAACTGATATGTCCAGATGTGAGTCCTGTATTCACTGCGCCATAAGACTCAAATGACACCCTACTAAACAGACCCAAATAGGCTGAAACCAATCTGTTGTTTTTGTTGCTGTTCAGAGGGTACCTGGACTGGCAAATAGGGCTGGACTGTGCCCATTAGAGCAGGACTAGCACTGATTTGCATATGACTGGTTCCTGTCTGAGATGGCATTTTGGGCAAAATAACAATGGACTGGGAAGTGACCTTGAGTAATTACCAGTGGTAGAAATAAATCCAAGCATCCCACTAATTACTCTTGTTCTTGCTTCAGTAAATTAATCTCGGACACTGGTAATCATTCTTCATCCACCATTATTTATATTGCTTATACCATTACAAAGCAGGAACAAGGCTGATTTGCATAAAGTTGTTCCTTCTACAGGGATTGGTGTGAGCAAAACAAATATGGACTGGAATGCATCAAAGGCAATTGGAAGTATCTGAGATTAAATCAAACATTCCACCCATGAGTGGCTTCTTGCTTTTAATGGCTTTGCTTCAGCATTTCACCTCTACAAAGCCTTACATTTGATGAGCTTCCATGAACCAGTCACTTCACTTGTTGTTTCAGTATACTTATAGGCAATATCCACACACCCCTAACTTAGAAGTAATAATCAGTTTATCACACATTTGTCAGGTTCCAGACCTCAGTGACATATGATCATTTCAATTTACTGTAATTCCTTGATTAATGCCAGGTTAAGGCTAATGAAATGGACAGCGAACATCTTTGGAATATACCTTCTTACTATAAGTGTTACTATAAGTGTGCGAAAACCAGGTTGAGTGTCCCAGGTCAATCAAAGATTGCTGCTCCCAAATTGTGACACATACCCCTTTAGCACCTTACGCTCAGGACAGCGAGGCAACTAAAAAACTAAGGGGCATATTTATGAGCCCCTTGCGCCACCGTAGCTTCACTTTTTGTGATGTCTTAGCGGGGCAAACCACAAAATCATATTTATGAGGCCACGCGAAGCCACTTTGCATGGCTTTGAATGGCCTCATAGATATGGAGTAAGGCAAAGCAGTGCAAATCTGTGTGTTGCCTCACTCTCTTCTAGGGAGGCGTTCCATGGGCATTGTGGTGGGTGCTCCCACGCAACACCCATGGATTTTGATGCTTTCCCAGATTTACAAGACCATGTAAACCTGGGGATGTGCCAAAACCTTACGCCTCCCCAGGGGAGGCGCAATGAGGAGAAATAACTTTATTTCTCCTTGGTTTTTTCTCTTTCTATGTGTGCTGCATTCGACAGCACATATAGAAAGAGGAAAAAGCCTACCAGGATTGTTTTTGTGCAGAAAGATGCCCCTTCCTGCACAAAAATAATCCTGCCAACAACACAGGCACATTTGCACCATGGTGAAAGGGTGCCTGCGCTCGCGCTAGGCTACCAAACCGATGCCAGCGCAAGGGGAAAGGACAGGAATGCACCGTATTAGACAAATATGGTGCATTCCTGCCATTTCACTTTGACGTAAGACAGTGCAGCAAGGTGACTTGCTGCACTGTCCTGCGCCAAATCCCCATAAATGTCCCCTAAGAACTCAGTAACACAACTAAATGCTACACACAAATTTACAAATATATACTATATGGCATGTAGAAATAGCAATGGGAACACACTCATAAGGTCCTCACGCTAAAGGGCCTAATAAGCTAGTAGGGGTTCCTTATTCAAGAAAGATCATAGAGGTAAACTAGCCCCTTAAATGCAGGCTAAACCTTGTAGGTTTGAGACACCTTTAACGGTTTTCACTGCAGCAGATCTTAACCCTTTAAACTACAATACATCTGTTTTTGACTGTAGCAAATCATGGGGTACACAGTTATAATCAAACAAACTCTGGACTACCCCTGATGCTACCCATCTGCAAATATAAGACAACCCCATGACAGGCACAGTAAGCCCTATGTAAGTCTACAAAAAATACAAGACAATAAACAAACACACCTACTAGTTTTGGCACAGAGATATCATTACATAAGATGGGTACCTCAATACCAAATGATTAAAAAAAATTATTACAAATACATGCACATTCTGGGGCAGATTTGGAAACCCCTTGAGCCTCCTTGCGCTGCCATTGCGTCACTTTGTTTGACGCAACGGCAGTGCAAACAATGCAGCCAATTTACAATGTGGCGCATCTAGGGAGATGCGTCACATTGTAAAGCCCTGCGTCACATTATACCTGCGTCAGGTATAATGTGTGCAGGGTGAGCGTTCCCATGCAAAAAGCCATGTAGAACTGACGCAGTGAAATTTACAACATTTCACTGCGTCACTCTACGCCTTCACTGCATCAGAATCCCTACCCCTGCTCAGACCAGGCGTAAGGAATGACGCAGGGCTTTTTGAATGGGACTAAGCTATCTGTTGTGGCGCATTGCTGGAGTTGCGTCACTTTCATGAGCAACTCCAGCAAAGCGTCACTTTTGGGCCAAAAGATGCATCAGAATTTCTGATGCATCTGTTAATCCTTGCGCAATGGAGAACTGTATTGTAAATACAGCGCATCCATGGTGGCAAAAGGACATTTGGTGCTGGCGCAAGGAAACTGACGCATCTATGCAGATGCGTCAGTTCCTTGTAAATCTGCCCCCTTGTCTTTAGCTATGAAAAAGCTAGGCCTATTAGCTTAGAAGCATTTTTAATAGTGAACATTGCAAAACAATGAACATGTCAATACAATAATATATCTCTACTATTAAACCAGCCGCCCTAGCAACCTCAGAGAACTCCAAACACAGTGGGTTAAACACAGTCCCAAAATACACCAAATTGCCAGCCCAGATGGCACTTAAAACAAAGCAAACATTCCCTCTTGGAGATCTCAATACTGTTTTAGACTTAGGGTGGTACTTCTCCCTGCTCCTGAGGATGCTTGTGGGAGGCTGAACGTCTGGCAGCCCCCAGACCCAGTGCAACAGTTTGTGGTGCCTCTGCATCTTCTGGGGCAGTGACTTTGACTATTTGACTTCTGTGGACCCCTTTTTAATTATTACTGGAATCCAGGGACTCCCAATGAATCATTATTGGAATCTGGTGTCCTCAATGAGTCATTCCTGGAAGCCAGGAACCCCGGCTTAAGCAGTTTGGATGATTTGAACCTCAAAACTATACACAAAAAACAGAAACGATCATTCATCAAACAAAAACACAACTACACAAATGCTGAAATATATTATTTAATTAATACACAAAAAGAAATTCTAAAATTTAATTTGAATGGGAATGGTTAGGGTTTTCCTAATTCAAGTGACTCCACCCATCATTCATGCTATATTCTGTTTGATGCATTTGCAGTGCTTCCACAAATCAATCGGAGGGCACCCATGTAAAATGTAACATCAGGGTATTAGATGAAGAAGGAGACCGGCAGTCTGGAGTAGGCTTGAAATAGGATTTAATAAGTAACAGCTGTCAGAGACCCCATCCAGCATCCAAGACTCGCAACTGTCAACTGACAAGTTGGTCACCTCCCTAGGCAACCCCAGGTTCCACATTCCAAGTGGAGTCACCTAGTAACAAGGAGCTGCATGAGCCGCATTCTAAGGTAGAACCAAGACACTACACACCCATGTAATTTTCAGCCTCCAACTACAAATTCCTTCACATTTACTTCATGTTTTAAAATGTAAAATGTTACATTTTGCTTATTTACTTACAGAAATGTTATTAATGTCTTAATATTATTTTATGTAAGAATAGCCCAAGTTTTCCAGCAGAGTACTTCAAGTTAGTAGTAATGCTATGCAGGAGCTCTCAAACTGCTTCGCCTCTTTATCAATGGATTTAGCCCTGTTCCATAGATAGCGGCTTTATTATGAAGTAGTTGTAAATGGCTGATAGCTTACAAAGCAAACATATTCCACAGGTTCTGCACAAAATTGATGATCGCAAACTTGGTAGCCCTTTCACCCCATGATTATAACAATGATGTGTACCACAACAGCATCCACCACTTGTCCATGTGTGCTCTGTCTCATTAGCATTTAGTGCATATTAGTGTCAAGGGCTAGGCAACCCCTGACTCTTTGCCTCACTGCATCTCTCGAACATACCATACCATACTGGGGCAAACAGCATCTCTCAAAACATACCACCCAAAGGGAGATGGCCTCACTCCTTGTACCTGTCTACCTCAGACCACACAGGCCCTATATCTTATAGTTTGCATCTTTTCCACCCTCATAGACAAGGCAAATAATCCTGTTCCTGAGCCTTACACTTCCTGTTTCTTCTTATCTCTAACAACTGCTGAGAACCACATATTCTGTTCAACTCTTTCACCTCTCCTCTGGGAACAATCAGATCATACCACTGATTTACTATTCCTGCTCCTCTCTATTACTCCTTGACAATGCATCTCTCCATGGATCCCAACTCTTAAGGCCTGTTTTAGAGTTAGGCAGATAGAATACTCTGACACAAAATAATGGATATTGCGAGCGCAATATTAGTGCATTATCACCTATGGCACTTGTAATACAGAGGATGGGCTATTCATTACATTTGTGATGGAGTATTCCATCTGCCAAACTTTAAATTAGGCTTGTAGTCCTTACACAGACTTCAATCAACAATATGCCCTACAGCACAAACCGTACCGAAAAGTTTTAGATACAGAGCAACAAATTTCCTGTTCAACAAAATCCAATAACTTCTTCTCACTTACAAAGTTACCATGTTCTAGCCCATCAAGCCTGTTAGTTCAACACATATATGCTTCACTTTTCTGTATAGGACTGTAAGAAAGGCTGAAACTGTTGGCCCCGCCAATTTTCTCTCGTGAGAGATTTCCATAGCTTATCTTCTAAACAAAGGACTTTGCAGTAGGTTGCAAACTACATGACAATGTGAAAATAAGGTAATCCTTCCATTTAGTTTTGCTTGCTGTTTCTCATTCATCTGGAGCTTTAAGCAGATCCGGCTATAATTACACAACTGCCAACTCTTTTAATTGTCACCGCTTGACGTGTTTAGCGAGATTTTGGCAAAGTTTTAAAACTTTATCTTTTAATTTTCCCTTTGGGGGTGTTTGCAGTCCTGCTGTTCTCTGTCTTGTTTTTCCTTCTAAGTTAAGATCTTTGACCTTCTCGTTTAGAGACCAATTTCCTTTTAGAGATGATCATGTGCTCGGCACAGGTGCATCAGAATGCTAGAGAAAGATAATTGCAGAAGAAAAATGCGTACAACGACATCAGCCAACATTTAAATTGACAAAGAAGAATAATTGCCATTCTGACTGAAAGACAGCGTGCTCACTCCTGCCTTCTTTATCTTAAATAAGTTTTCATTCCTAAGATTTCATACTGAATAGCAACTAAATAAACATAGCCCTTGATGCCAGATTGTTGTTGCTTTGGTTCAAATATATTGTGATTTTCACCAACACTTTCGAGAAAGGTGATTACAAATGACAATCCAGCTTATTATTTTTGCATTTTACTGTGGTCTTGGTTCATGAATTTGTAAATGGAGTTTCGCTCACTCTCCTTCAGTAACTCAATATTACGATTTAAATTGTCATTTGTTGCGTGCATCTTGGTCCCCTGAAAAGCTTTGGGTCTGATTTAGTCATCAGTGGCATTTACTCTTTCCATCAGGGTGGCGGAGGATATTATGTCTACCACCCTGATGGCTAGAAGACCAGCATATTTTGAGTTCAGCTCCAGCCCGGCGGTGATCTCTCTATGTCCACAAGAGCCACCGTCATGGCAGCTCTTGTGAAGGCACTAAAGGACTCATTTACGAGCTTGTGCCGCGGTGCAGTGTGGCAAGTCACCTTGCTGGTCTGCGTGACAGGTAAAGGACAGGAATGTGCCTTATTTAAGGCAATATGGCGCATTTCAGTCCTTTCCCAAGCACTGCCGCTTTTTTGGTAGCCAAATGCTAATGCAGGCACCCTTTCACCATGGTGCAAGGGTGCCTGTGTTGCATGCAGGATTGCTTTTGTGCAGGAAGGGTCATAAAAAAAACAATCCTGGGAGGCAAATTCTTCTTTGTATGTGTGCAGCACACATAGAAAGAGGAAGAACAAGGAGAAATAGAGATATTTCTCCTCGTTTTGCCTCCTCCTGGGAGGGTGTAATATATTGGCGCATCCCCAGGTTTACAAGCTTTTGTAACTCTGGGGATAAGTCAAAATCCATTAGGGTTGCGTGGGAATACCCATGCAACGTCCATGGAATGCCTTCCCAGGGCAGAGTAATGCAATGCAGTGATTTGTGCTGCATTGCATTACTCCAGATTTTTGAAGCCACTCAGAGCCACGCAAAGTGGCGTTGGGTGACTTAAAAAATCTGACTTAGAGGTTCAAGTCACGCATGTACCACTTTTCGTGGTGCATACGTGATGCAACCCTCATATTAAGCCCCTAAAGGTTTAGGCGGCATGCACCAATTGTTTTTGTTTCTCAGTTTTCCTTCAGGGTGTGGGGCTTTTACCTTGCTATGAGGGACAAAACAAGGACATCAGGCCTTCCGCTCTAAGTTGGGCGCCAGTCTGATGTCCTTACTCCGATGGCCCCTATTCCGTTGGGATATCAGGGTAAGTTTTCCAACCGCAGAGCAAGTGGGGGTCATCACCACTGGGAATACTGGCTGTAAGCCCGATTCAAAATGGAGCAGACAGACTAAGGGTTTGGCATATAGTATACTTTGTGATGCTTATTTAGCATTAAAATGTGTCTTTAGATAAGTCATGGCCATATATGAAACCAATGGTCATGATTTCATTATGATTTCAGTTGAAGATATGTAGTGATATCATTGAAGTTAAAAAACAATGCCTGCATTAACAGATAATTACTTTAGATGTCCAAAACCAGAACCATCTGCTGTGGAAAAAAAACTTTCTCTGTAGTCAAAGAGAAATAATCAAAGAGAAATAATGAAAATGGGTCCAACTAACACTATGCCAAGTTTTGTCCGTTAAAGTTTAGGAAAAGTGTAAAACAATTCTTTCAGTAGTTATGCCTTAGGATCAGTCCTCTTGCCAGTTTTTTTTTAGCCCTAAGCTGTCTGATGTATAATCTCTCCTTTTTATTAAAGAACATCTATACCCAGAGGCTTCCCAAAATCAGGATCTTTGGCCTGATCTAGTCCTTGGCGATCTTAAATCTGTCAGCGTAGAGGAGGAAATTAGGTACACTGACAAATGTAGAGATCACTGCTGGCACTTGACTGCTTTTCCTCAAAAGGTTCTGCAAATTTGGTGCCATGGTCTCCATCTTTCATGCAGCCGTGCACCATACCATTTTGTTTTTGAAAATTGAACTTCCAAAGCAGGAGATTGTTAGTGAGAAACAAACAACTAATGACCCTACACAAGAGATGAAAAAAATTACATCAGACTGTCTGCTCTAAATAGGGCAGGCAGTCTTATATTCTTACTTTGGCAGTCCCTACTAAGTTGGCCTGACTAAGCATTCTGAAGGGGAAGCCAATGGGGGCACAGCCATATGGAAGATGCCAGAAAGCCCGACTCGGGGGTGGGGGGAGATGTTGGACCGTCAGTTTGGCAGACAGGGAGCCTCGGATACGTTTGTGCCAGTGCCCATTCCACCAAATTCTAAATGAAGCCCTAAACATTACTCTATGATTGTTTCAATTATTAACTAATTATTATAGGACCCATTTACCCACTGCATTTTGTAGTATGATAGTAGTAGTACAACAATGCTACTTGCATACTACAAAACACTATTCAAAAGGCTTCGTGAAGAAGTCCCCAGTTCTGCCTCTTCTATTTTGTATGTGGGGAGATCTCCACCCACACTGAGGAGATCACTATGCATATAGGTATACATTTTAGTAGTAAATGAGGCAGAGACAGAGGGAGTGGCTGGAAATTAGGAAATATTTGCAACTACAGGGGATGGGCTAGGGGCAATTAACGAGGTATTTAGGGAGGGATATGCACCCACTAACAAAAGAGTAAGGGCCTGATTACGGGTTTATTGGCAGGGGAACAGCCATAGAAACAGCGTTGGAAACCTTGCCACCTAGTCGGCAGTCGACCTGTCATATTATGATGTTGGCGGTTTGCAAAACGAAAGACCACCGGAGCGCTGCCATCACCACCAGTCATTTGCAGACTGCCTTGACAGCGTTAGGGGGAAAGTAGCTGTCAAAGGGTGGGACTGACAAGTTCACCACCACCTGGTCAGCGGTCCACCTGCCATATTATGATGTTGGCGGCTTGCAGAACGAAAGACCGCCGGATCAACGCCGTCACTGCCAGCCATTCGCAGACCGCCATGACAGCTGTAGAGGGAAAGCAGCTGTCAGAGCATGGTACAGACAAGTTCACAGCCATCAGAATTACGAGTTGGCTTTCTGTCGACCCGACCGTGGTGGGAAGACTGCCTGCTTCAAGTCGGCGAAATCGAAGGAAGTGGGGTGCATACTCACCCATTTTCTTTTCTTCCCTTCAATCTCCCACATGGATCCGTTCCTGCTGGTCCCCCCTTCACAGCTGCATCTTGACCCCGAAGAAAACTTCCCTGTTGGAGCCGAAATCCAGGTAGGTCCGTTTTGCAGTATTTACCCATTAACTGGACTGGGTACATATGGTCCGTATTCCAGCAATGTGAAAGTACTGGTAGTAGGTATTTATTCACTAGTCATGTATATGTGTGTACTGCAGTCAAAATATACAGACCTGCATCGACATAAGAATGAATATACAGAAATACAGCTGCTGGCCCAGCAGTGACATCGTAATACGGCAGGCGGGGGACAGGCACCTCTGCGGTGGTACGGCAGAAAAACCGCTAAACTTGTAATCAGGCACTTAGAATCTTATGTACTAAGAATGCATTCAGGAAAAGTGTATGCATAGGTATTTTGCAAACCAACTTATGTACTAATAGGTCAGCTTTTCAAAATACTGAATCATGGAGAGGTTGCAATTCGACCTACCTCATGAATTTTAATGAGGTAGGTCATCAATTGTGACCCGCTATGATTTACTGCCCTCACGTGAATGGTGTCCTGCTGACGTAAAGCCCCTAAGGTCCGGCTCCATCTTATGTATGCCTGACTCAGTATTGGAGGTCTTGTAGGTCGCCATCTTCCTACTCTCAAACAATGGAAGCCGCCATCTTTCTCGATTCATGCAGAATCATTGTCATTTATGCCATTGGGCGCAGATGTCGCCTGACCTTATCTTTCTAAGATATATGAAAGCGTCAAGCCATTCGATTGATGACACAGATGCAACAATTAACGCAACATTAATCTCAATCAGATATCTACTTTTCACTATGTCAAGGTTAAATAATAACACATACAGACATATAACCAAACTAATGTAGTCTGAATTGACATCCATTTACAATATATGTTCATAAGGGAACGTCTGGGATGCACACCTTGATGCACATAATCAATTCCAGCCATTCCAAATCTTATGTCAGAAATTCCAATTTGTGATAAGATTTAGGGCCTGATTACGAGTTTGGCGGTGTGAGAGTGGCCACCATGCCAGAGCCCTGCTCCAACATCGCCAAACTCGCAATAGGAACTCCATAGCCCCTTCCTTCATGGCATGGACTGGTGCCGTCCATGCCGTGCAGGAACTGGGGTCCATGCACACATGGGGGCACACCATGTGCCCCCCTGCATGCATACCATGGCCCTGAGGCAACAGGGGGCCCTGTAGGGCTCCCTTAGTTTCCTCACCGTCACACTTTTCATGGCGGGCTCACCGCAATGAAAAATGTGGCAGTGAGGAAACTCGTAATATGCTTGGCGGTGCAGCAGTGGCACCACCAGTATATTGCATGCCTCAGACCGCTGCAAGACCACCAAGGATCACAGATCCCTGGTGGTAGCAACGGTCCCATGGTGGTCTGACCACTCAACTCAAAATACAGCAGTTGGACCGCCGGTGCAGCGGTAGTCGCACCCCCACTGTGGGCTTGGCGGTCCATTGGACGGACAGACTCATAATCAGGCTCTTTGTATGTAAGGGCTACCACGTGTCAGGAGAGGTCCTTCAGCCAGATTATCGCTCGAGATTCTGCCAGAGACGGTCTTACCTACTATCAGCACACTGTGTACTTCGCATATGCTACATCTCGTCTGAAGTTGATAAAGCCAAGTCCTGAAAGGAGGACTGACTGACTGCTACCACAGCGTGTGTTTGCCATTCATGAGGAACACTGTCTTCATGCCTCCGCTGACAAAGACAGCCTTTGCTGTCAACAAGAAAGGCAGTGTGTCTCTTCTCCGTAAGAAAATCTAGACTGCAAGTTGGTCTGCTTTCCATGCTCTCTTAGGGTAGCGCATATAAATCGGCATTAGGGTGTTAGACTCTAGATGGCATTCTAACTATGTTAGAAATGTTAATTTTATTCTCGTTATTTATAACATGACTTCTTGATGTTTTTATAATATTCTGTGTTGCTGTTTTAGACCTACTGAGAAACAGATTATTCCTGTAGTAATAAATACTTTTCACTTAGAAGTGTTCATTCATCTTGGTATATTTTGTGTGATACTGTCAATAATGAAAAAAGGTTTGTTACTGTTACAATGATGCCCCTGATCCTTTTATGAGGTTGTTAGTTACCCAAAATGAATCAATCTGTTTCAATACACCTTGATAATCTGTCTTTCGCATTCATTGCTCGTGCATTGAACCAAGTTCACCCGTCTCACCCGTGAGTGGGAAAGTACACCTTGTAGAATTTACACCAAAGTTGTAACATATGCAACACTGCTGGAGTCAGCAGACCACAATGTCTGTGATTGCTTTTAAACAAAGCAATCATTTTTTTTTAAATGCAGCCCCATTTCTTTATAGGAGGCTTTTCTTAAATGGCGTTTTAATGAAGGAATTAAAACACCATAGGTACTAATGATAAATTAAATTAAAATTAATTATGTAAACTATTTATAGACATAAATACATCTAATTTAATGTTAAAAAGTATGTATTAAACATATTAATTATTTAATTTTAAATATTTTAATAAACTTTGGTAATCATACAAATTAATGTAACAATATATTTTAATAAAAACATAATTGCATAACTTGCAAACCGTTTAATAACTGTTAATACACAATACAATTGTATGTTTTCACTGTAGGTGGGATTTTTTTCATAAATTGAATTTCGGAAAAATATTATTTATTTTAGATTCTAAATATCAAAATTTTTAATTTAAAATTAAGCTATTGGTGGCATAACGTTATTTAACATTAATATTTAACATAAAACTATTATTTCCTCTACATCTTTCCCTATACTCTACCTTGGTGAGGTCTCTGCCCTTATTGCATAATTTCCGCCAAGTGTGCAAAACATCAAATATGGTCATAAAGTCACTACAAGTAGTAAGAATGAGGTTGAATACAATGTTTTTACAGACCCCACTTCCTGTTTCAGGGCGTGGAAATGTTTTGAGTAACTACAATTGTAAATGGCAAATAGGCAAAAGTAGTAAAGCTACCTAAAAGTGTAGGAGTAAATTTACTTGTAGTAAATCTACACATGTAGATTTATCTCTGTGAATAGGGCGCAATGTGTTGCTATGCAGTGCGATGAAGCTTTGCTTATGTTGCAATAAATAAATACAATTAACATAACATAGCCATTTTTCCCCAGGTATGTAGGCATTTCTCATTTAAAACTACAGGAGAAGTGAAATAGAATGAGAGGGAAAGTTAAAAGAGCAAGATGCATGCCCACCCAAACACATCTATCTCAAACAACACTGCTTCTTCTGGACACTCTGTTACAAAGCCTACTCCCTAAACATATATATACACACACACACAAACACACACACATATATATTCATGAAAAAACAAAAGTAAAAGTGACAATATTGTTAGGTGTTAAAATTATATGAAAACAAAACTTTAAAAAGTGAAATAAAATTAAATTAACCAGTTATAGCTTACTGGGCTAACTATAGCTTGTGCACTCGCCAAGCACTGCTTATGACCTCACATGTTACATCACACTTAACGTCAAATGACAGAGATGACATCATTGATTACATCTCAAATGACAGCACCCAATGGCATCATTGATGGCATCACTGATCACAGTATTCAAGCTACTGCTCCTCAAATAGATCTAGAACAGCTTGAACATTTGAAAAAGAACAAAGTAGGTAGAAAAGAGCTCACAAATATGTAGATAAATTGACTTTATGTACATGTGTACATGTACAAAATAGAATCAGAGTTGTACTGGAAACAAGCCTGATTCAAGATGGTAAAAATTCAATGGAGCACACTTTAGCTTTCAGTGAAGTTTTAATTGCAAGCAGTACTCATTTAAACAAGGTAGACTGAGCGCTACTAGTGTGCATTTCAGACATATATTTCAAATAGGTTGTGGAACTATGGCCAAAACATGTGCAAAAAACTAAAGCTTCTCCTTTCAATACATTATTCATCTGTGGATTTCTGTATACATACTAAAGTTAAATACTTCTTATGTAGTGATATCAATACCGTCTATATGAACTAGAGATTTAAAGTGCAGACATTTACTGCCATAAAATCAGTGAAAAAGGCATTATACATTGTTGTAGAATATATAAGTTATGGGAGACTTACTTACAGGCAGTTGAAGTCGCAGTATGATTGTAAGCATTGCAACCACCTTCAAAACCGTATCTCCGTCAATCTTCAAGTTTGGGCTTTTGGCTTAAGGATATGGGCATTTCTCAACTAAAGCTAATTATTTTAGTTCTTGTCTCGCAACATAAACCGTACTCTGCTACCATCTGCTAGAGCATAGGGTTCTCCTATCACTTACTAATCACCATGACCCTGCATTAAACAGGCCGATTGATCTTCGATGTCGCCTAAGACGTGAAAAACTAAAGTCAATATAAATCGTTATCTATTTTCATTACTTTTAGTTCAGTCAATAAAGAGAGTTAAGTATGAGTTAAAGGTTTTATATTTCAAAACTTTAGTTATTTGTTCTTTTATTTAAGTATTATTTTCCAAGTTTCTTTATTAAAGGTTAATGGAATCAGTCAATCAATATTTAGCAATAAGGTAAGTCGATTTAGCAAATCAAACAGCATCAATACAATGAAATGTAACAAGTGAATTCCAGAAAGAAACTTACCTATTCTAAACTAAGTCAAGATAAGTGTGAGAAGAAATAAAGGTGTCAGTTCAGATACCCATAAAGGGTTCTGATGAGAGAATCAAATATAAGAATAAAGTTTTTGCAGGATAAGCTGGAAGGTATTCTCAGCTTTAGTAACAGCAGATCAAGAAATAAACTAAGACTTCTCATAAAGAGATGTCCAAAAAAACTCAGCACAGAGTCTCCTCTCAGAGAGTGGGGGAAAATGGAACATGCACCAACTGATGCAATTGGTATCTCCTTCAGAATCTGAATGAATCTTCTCAAGTCTGACAACGCTCTACTAATTAAGCTAAGAACACGCACTAATATAAATGCACATTTTCTATGTTGCAACATTAATATTCTTTCTTCTTCATGTTGACCAGTTAGATGTCAGCACCCTCCTGGGAACAGGTCTACTACCCATCTTCTCACCAGAGTACAATCGTCCTTTAGCCATGTGTCCTTGAATGTTGTGGCACATTCTTTCTTGTTTCCCAAATTTTCTTCCCATGAATCATCCTCCCTGTTGTCTATACCTTGTGCAATGAGAACCTCCCTATCAGTCGTCTAATACTACAAATGTCTATTCATTAACTAGTAAACAGTAGTTTCCAAAATTGCAACATCTGCAGCAAAGAGAAGAATAAAAATCTTGCACAATGATTGTTTAGAGTGAAAAACAAGCATTTCAGTATTAATGGGCCCTCATGTTAATCATGACACCTTCAGCAATGTCAACTTAACAATAATACATGTTTCATATGATAGCTAAGTATGGTTACTTACTACAATTTTTGCATTAGCAATAATCGCGTTAGCACATGTGTAATAAGTCCCTGCACGGCTGATATACCTTTGAATAGGGAAGATATCCCCATTTCTGCACCCATTATTTGTACAGTGTATGCATGTGTAACTTCATTGACATTAGGCAATTTTCACTATTTTTAACCGTATTACATTTCCTAGCAAGCACATATTGCTCACGCACTTGCACCCTTTGTCAGAGGTTTATCTATCAATTGTGCTGCCGGTGCTGTTGTGCCAGGGCACAGAAACTGAAGGGTTCTACTAAATCTTTAACAAGCAGTTGTTTTCAGCTGAGCCCGTACCCCCTGGCTCTGGCACCGCTCTATGGCAAAAATGCTTAAAGAATTGCTCTACACTTAACCTTTTGCTCAGTTTGTCTCATGTCCAAGCGGTTGGGTTCAGAGAGCACTGTGGTATGTTCCTGTATGTCTGCAGATGCCCCTCAAAGTATTTCATGTGAGGGTTCACTGGTTGGGTCTGCATGTCCTTGGCCACTCTACATCAATTTGTTGCTAGCCCAAAACACCTATTCCTTCAGACTTCCTTTTATTTTCCAAAGGTTTAGCTAAACTTTTAGAGGCACAACAAATGCAGTCCAAAAAATATCATATGGGTAGCAAAGCTTTGAACTCCACTTTCGACGATGGGACAAGTTGACATTGGCACTTCGGCCTGGTTTGCGTACTCGCTTAGAGTCCAAACCTCCCATTGATGCACACAAGAACATTTTTCCAACTGAAAGCATTTTTTGAACTGGACAAAGTGTGAGGTTTATACATTTTTGGGTTTCATCAAAAACTTCTCTGAGTTCTAGACCCTCTCACAAAATGACTTGTTGCAGCTGGAACACTAAGAGAAATGTGAACAAATTAGTTTTTAGCACTTTTGTGAATACACAGAATGTTTTTGCCAAGCCTCAGTGTCGTCAGCACCCCCGGGGAAGGGCCGAACACAGAGGGCGCCGATCAGCCCATGTATGGGGTACTTAGGATTTATGCTTCAGATTCTAGTAACCATGACCCTAGGTGGACATGCTTTTGGCCAGGGGCACAGATCGTTGCGCTACAGCTGGTGGGTGGTGCCTTCTTATGCTGTGCTCTCCAGGGTTTGGTTTGTCACAACTCACTCTGAGCCCTCCAAAGATCAATGAAAGCCCTGTTGCATAGATGGATCAACAGGCCAGCAACATAGGGTTGTTATGTTTATTTCCATTGTGCTGCTGTTTCGGGGATAAGGGGTCATGCTTTGTAGCGCCTGTGTTACACATTCTGGAGGCTATTCACAAAGTTAACCTACACTTTTGAGTAATTTACACGTGTAATTTGTGTTTACACTTTTGAGTAACTTTACTACTTTTGGCTATACACAAAATACAAGTGAAAAGTTATTCAACGGTGTAGACTTACATGTCTCTCTCCCCTGAAAAAAGGAGTGGAGCCAAATTAAGGGGTGTAAGTCACCCCTGCCAAAAGAAACAGTAGTAAGTCCAGCACACACATGGCCATCCACTGCTACTGCAACACCCTCCCATAAAAAATAATGGAAGTAAAAACTTAAAATAAAACACCACAAGACATAATGTTAAATTAAATTAAAATTAATTTAATTATTTAAAATAGTAAAAGATATAAATACATTTAATTCAATGTTACAAAACATAAAAACAATACGTACCTATTATTTAATTATAAAATATTTCAGCAAACATTTTGCAATTACAAAATGTTACATGAAATTTTAATAAAATATAATTGATTTATTTTTAATTTGTTCTATGTATCACATTTAATAATTAATAATGAATAATACAATAAATATTTTTTAACTTTAGGTCAGATTATTTTTAGTTTAAGCTTCAGGAAAACAATTGTAAGTGAAATTAATATGTTTAAATTAATTAAAAATGTAATTCAAAATTAAGTTATGTTCTACATTTAAAATAAATATAAAAAAATTATTTACAGTTATATTTAACATATAAATATTTTCACTAACTTTTTCCAAGTTTAAATATACTTTTTAATTTTTCCCTAAACTTTACCTTATGGAGATCGTTGCAACTGGGGTGGAAATCTTGACCCAAGTCCAATCGGTACGCAATGACTGATGAAATGCCACTGAACACAACTGAAGCACAAATAGAGAATAATCCAGGACAATGCAGACAGGAGCATATTCAAATCAGCTCTGAGATGCTACCACCAAATGACCCTGACCCCAAAATGCATATCTCTGGTTGACTGCATTAATGCCATCACCAACAGAAGCAAAGAAAAATTTGCCATTGTGAGGGAATTCACCTTACCAGCAGCCACCTCCAAGTTGATCACCCCCTAGCAGGACCTCTGCAACAATCTCTCGCAACTCTTTAGAAACAATATCACTGACATTTCCAGCAACCTCAACCTACAACTGGGCCCGATAGGTCTAGCTAAATGCCTCGCGATCTTATTAAAAAAAACAATGCTAAGCACAGAAACCTGTCATCATTGCAGAAGAAACAACCGCCATCACGAAGTCCATCAACTCAGTGGTCCAATCAGAACCCTGCCCCTACTACGCCTGCTCCAGAGGACTGCAGCCCATCAGCATCATGCTCTCATCCATTATGAACATCTCCACCTCTTCTGTGACATTACTAGATGCCTAGAAACATGCAACTGTCCACCAATTGCTGAAGAAACCCTCCACAGTTGCTGGGGCAGCCATGCGCTTTATAAATCTGTATAACATAACATAACATAACAGTCCCTTCAGTGCTCGCCAAATGCAGATTGATCTCCCTGCTACTATTCCATGCCAAGGTGTTAGGGAAAATCATCAATAGATGCCTCACTGAATACTTTTACAGCCACCATCTGCTCAATAACACTCACTCTGGTTTCAGACCCAACCACAGCACAGACACTGCCCTCATCACCTCCACAGATGACATCCACATGACTCTGGACAGAGGAGATATTGAGGACATCATACCACTCTTCAGCATTTGACACAGTCCTTACACCATCCTCATTGAGCACCAACACTACATCAGAATCCATTGACACACACTCCGATGAATCTGCTCCTTCCTGACTGAAAAAACCTAGTCAGTCAGCCTGGCACTGTACACCTGGGACATCCACATCCTCATCTGTGTAGTTCTGCAAGGATCCTCCCTGAGTCAGACCCTCTTCAACACATACATCATCTCTCTAGCCAGCATCTTCCACTCTCACAACGCCGATAACATCCAGCTCATTCTCTACCTCACGGACAAGACGCCCAATACATGTGTTAAGTTCAATGCCTGCATTACTCATATTGCCCGCTGAAAGAAGGCCAACTGTCTGAAGATGAACACTGACAAGAGGAAAAATGTGATCTTCTGGAAAAGCACTTCACTGTGGGGCTCCACCCGGTGGTGAACAGAGCTAGGACCAATATCCACCTCGACATGACTGCCCAAGTCAACACCGTTACTCCCTCATGCTTCCATACCCGGAAGATGATGAGTAAGATTTTCAAATGGCTCCCAATCAGCACACAGAAAACCATCATTCACGCCCTTATCACAAGCAAGCTGGACCACGGGAACACCCTCTATGCCGGGATCAACAAAAGTTCACCAGAAGGCTACAAACCATTCAGAACTCGGCAGCCAGAATCCCTTTAATCCTCCTGTGCTGCTCTCGCATCATACGGCACCTGAAGGAGCTGCACTGGCTCTCCAGACACAAATGAGCGCAATTCAAACATCTCATCCACACTTTCAAGGCACTACATAACACTGGTCCAGCATATCTCAACAAAAACTTCCAGACATCTCCCCTCATTTTGACTTCCACTTGCACACATCCTACAGATATGGAAATCCAGATTAGTTTTCAGGAGTTCTTCTGCATCGCAAGTGTGGAACGACCTTCCATTACACAAGAGCCTCCTCTTCACTTCTTGAATTCCACAAGTAACTAAAGACTTGGCTCTTTAGGTATCCTCAGTGGTTCCTAAGTTTAGCTAGACATACACCTGCTCTGTGCCAGAAGACCCTCCTGGGTGACAGTACGCTCTACAAATCTGCATAACATAATATAACATTTCTCTATGGTAAAGTATAGTTTAAAAAAATCAATAAAATATTTTTAAAGTTTGAGATTTAAACGATTAATTTGTAATATTTTTAGATATTTCTTAGCATAACATTATTTTTACTTACATTTTACCTATTTTAAATAAAGTAATTTATTTTACATTATCATTCATTAACAATGGGGTTTTATTTTAAGTCCCGATCTCCATTATTTTTTATGGCAGGGATTTTCAGTATCATTGGTTGGCATGTGTTGTGTTGGACTTACTCCAGTTCTAAGCTGGAGTATTTACTACTGCTTTTGGTCCTTTGTGGCTGTAGTAACTATAGAAGTGCAGTTTGTGAAAAGCAGTTTGTGGGTAGGAGTCTGTCCCTCCCTACTCCCTCCTAATCCTCTAAAGCCATCCTTACTCTTCTCTAAAACCCTCCCATTTAGTAGTAAGTAGTAAACTTACATGTATGAAGATCATCCCATAGAAAAGATAGGAGAGATAGAGGTGGAGATTAACACTTGTAGGTTTGTGATTAGCATTGTTGTAGTACTAAATGTACTACAAAATGCAGTTCGCCAATAGAAATCTCTCACTCTACTCTTTGCCATGTCCATCCTCGATACTCAGGCAATGTGAGAGTCGCATATAAAATTTCTTGGTGGACTGGAAGCAGCCTTCAGACTCTACTGGCCATCAGCGACACAGGACCAAGGTATCACGCCTGCACTTCTTCTTCAGTATCGAGTCCCCATCCTATCCTCGCAGTTAGTCCACTGACAGTAATGTTCACTTCTCTAACTGTTTAAGATCCAGCCTTGCTCTCAGGTATTATACATAGTTCAACTGAACTGTCCTCCCTACCTTCTCATGCCACTACTCCCCATCCTTCCATGGGAAGAGCCCAATGGACCTCAAGCAGCTGAGTGTAGCCTGAAGGATCTCAGTTATAAGTCGTGCTGTAATAAGACTTTAACTTTCCCATCAGATCACCATAATTACTGACTTCCATTCCTCGTCCTCCCATCAGCCTCAGGAGTGATGCTATCACGGTGTCAGACCCCACCAGCCAGTCACTGACCCTGCCTTCCCAAGTAGATCCCATCACTACTCTGATTCTGATATGCAGATGGGAGCCGTGGGCTGAAGAGCAGTTGTAATAAATGCAAGGTCAGCAGATGGGTGGGGGTGCATTGCTTTGGGTGTCAAGTGTCACAAGGAACTTGAAATCAAAAACACTTACCTGGTGTCAAGAATCGATCCCTAAATAGGAACCCAAGGTTTGTTGTCAGACTCTGAAGAGGAACCTGATGTCTAGAGAGAGTCTCTGAACAGGAATCTGGTGTCTGGAACTGGGCTCCCAACCAGAGCATAGCATCGAGAACTGGATTCTGAGTAGGAACCAGATGGCTAGAACTGGGATCTAAACAGGAATCTTGTTTCTGGAAAATAGACTTTGAACTGGAGCCTAATATCTAGAACTGGAATCTGACCAAGAACCAGATGCCTAAAACTGGTATCGGAACAGGAATCTGGTGTCTGGAACTGGGGTCTGAACTGAAGCTTGGCATGCAGAACTGGGGTCTGAAAAAGAATCTGCCACCCATAACCGGATTTCAAACAGAACCTGATGACTAGAACTGGGATCTGAACTGGGTTCTAAAGAGAAATGGGGTGTCCAGAGCCAGACTCTGAACAAGAACCTGATGACTAGAGGCAGGTTTCGAACAGGAACTTGACATGTAGAACTGTCGTCTAAGCAGGAACCTGATGCCAGAAACCGGCTTTACACGTGAAACATGGTTTCTACAGCCAGGTTTTAATCAGGAGCTTGGTGCTTGTAACTAGGTTACAAGCTGGAGCCAAGTGTTGAGAACTGGGTTTTAAACAAGAACCAGATGTCTAGGACCGGGCTTTCAATAGGAATCTGGTGTGTAATTCTGGACTCTAAAAGGAAATGTAGAGTGTAGACCCAGGCTCTGATTAAGCTTCTGGTGTCCAGAGACAGATCTAGAGATGGACTGTGAATGGGCTCTTGGTGTCTAGCCCTGGGCTCTGCGCGAGATCCAGGTGTCGAGAGACAGGCTCTAAATCTGTACCCAGTATCTTGAGCTTATGTTTGAACAAGAACTTAGTATCTAAAGCTGGACTCTGATAGGTTATGTGGAATATAGAGCCCTAAAATGATCTGCAAAGTTTCAATACTGTGGATGTTGCAAAGGCCTTCATTATAGCACTGGTCAGGAAGCAGGTTTTCTTGGTGGCTCCTTGTCAAATCTTTTATCCTATACACTCTACTGTGAATATTATTATTGCCCTGAAAGGGATGCAGGTTCATACAATGCTTCCCTTACAAAGATTCAGTACTATAGAATCTGTCCTCATTTTAACACTGGTTAGGATGCAGGTGTGCACGATTGCTGAGATAAATTCAAGCATTCCTTCTTTTATCTTGTTGTTGCAGTTAACCCCCTAGGCGCGACAGGTATGTCCAAATGTTGGTCCCCTGCTCACAGGACTCTAGCTATATCTCATTGAAGAGACCCAAATAGGAAAAACCGGTCCGGGTTGTTTGTGTTCCCTTCTGGAGGAGGCTTGCTTAGCAATTTGGGTAGGACTGCTCCTATTGGAGCAGGATCAAGACTGATTTGCATTTGGCTAATCTCTGACTGGAATGGCACAGTGAGCAAAGACACGATGATCTAGAATGTACCCAGAGCACCCAGCAGTGGCTGAGATTAATTCAAGCATTCCATTCATTACTTTACTTGTTGCACTTGATGGCCGTAAATATAGCATCGGTCATGATGCATGATTATACAGTGGCTCCCTTACAAAGGTCCAGTACTATTCAATCTGCGGAGGCCCTCATTATTACATTAGAATGCATGTTCATGCAGAAACTCCATTAAAGTGTTTTAGTACCATACGTCAGGTCACCATTCTAACACTGGCCATGGCACAAGTTCTTTCAGTGGCCCACTTAACAAAGGTTCAGTACTATACTATCTGCAATCATTATGCCATTAGCCAGAATGCAGGTTCGCTTAGTTGCTTGTTTACAAAATGCAGTACTATACAATCTGGCACCATTATAGCATTGGCCAGGATGTAAGTTTTTTCAATGCCTCCCTTACAAAGGTACGGCACAATATAATCTTGCATTATTATGGCACTTGTCAGGATGCAGGCTCTGTCAAAGACTCCCTTACAAAGGTCTAGTACTATACAAGCTGGCATCCTTCTAACACTGGTGGGTGCATGTTCTTTCAGTGGCTCACTTATATTAGTTAGGTACTATGCTATCTGCAACCATTATAGCACTGGTCATAATGCAGGTGTCCATTTCTTTTTGTCATGTTGGTGTCTTCTTGGTGCTGTCCAGCAAGTTCTTTGGCCTGGTCTTTGACGCCTTTGACAACCAAGAAGCCATTTTACATGTTCTCTGGGAAACTTGGTAAGATTGGTCTACACCTGTTTGGCATATTTAATTTACCTGACAGTCCCTTGTACGGTGGTATCCCATATACCCAGGGCCAGTAAATTAAATGTTACTGGGGGGCTTGCAGCGCTGCTTGCATCACCCACCAAAGCAGCCTTTCAAACCTGTCTGAAGCCTCTGCCACTGCAGGGCCTGCACGTGCAGTTTACTGCCGCCGGCACGTGGCACATAAAGTGGTTGCCTCGTCCGTGACTCCCCTTTTACTACATATCAGTCACCCCTAAGGTAGGCCCTAGCTAGCCCTATGGGCAGGGTGCGGTGTAGGTAAAAGGTAGGACATGTGCTTTAACTGTGTGGCATGTCCTGGTAGTGACAAACAACCTATTTGGTTTCTCACTGCTGTGAGGCTGCCCTCTCATAGGAATGCATTGGGGATTATTTGATATGTGCTTCAGTGGTAATTTCTTATCTGAGAGGGGTAGCGTGATCAAGTTTGGTATGTTTGGAATAGTAGCGATAAATCCTGCTTATTGGTGATAGCGGATTTATTACTACTATTTTAAAAATGCCACTTTTAGAAGTGGGCATTTCTGTGTGCTATGTGTCTTTGGTCCTCTGTTAGGATGTGTATTGACTGTCTGGTTTTGGAGTGACAGGGGCTGGGGATGTGCAGTGGCTCCAGAGAGTCTGCATGAGGCAGTGCTAGGCTGAATAGGCCTGGTCTGCATTTGGAGTGGTGGG
Organism: Calotriton arnoldi; assembly: GCA_963921515.1. Lineage (NCBI taxonomy): Eukaryota > Metazoa > Chordata > Amphibia > Caudata > Salamandridae > Calotriton > Calotriton arnoldi. Next base: position 163,626 of record CAWUFW010005812.1, read on the forward strand.
AGGAGTAGCACCTGTACCTGAATAGGGCTGTGCCTGCCATCCACAGTGATGGCTCCGCCTCCCTGTGGTGTGTCTGGGACCAGGGCTTACACTTACAATGGGGAGAGTTGTGCACTGTAATGATACTTTTTAAGTTCCCCAGAACTGGTTTAAACTGGGCTCAGGGCCCTGTGCCAGGGCTGAACAAAGACATTGTGCACCATAAATATTAGGGCTGTGACCCCATGTTTGGTGGAACTTTTTGGACTTCTGGAACTGAGGAGAGCACATTGCATGGACTGCAGTGTGCCAGGAGGAACCACCACTGGGGACTGACCTGCTGCCCTCTTGGCAGCTGAAGGGACTGCTGCTCTGCTGAAGGGACCCAGTGTGCTGGCCTGCCTGAGCCCAATCTTATGGAATTTACCAGGGCTGTGTGACTGGCCTTAGAGGAAATTGAAGCAGCGCTGAGTGAGCGATGCACTTTCTTTTCTCCCCCTGTGAGGGGGTGTTCTTCAGCCAAGCGTGTGGGGTGCTTCCTTGATACGGAGCTGTAAGTGCGGTGTCCACACACCAGAAGCACTTCGTGGACACTCCCAGCTTCATCTCCCTGAGCTGAGGAGTGGGCTCCAGCTGTGCGGATAACGGGCGCCGTCGCGCTGTGGCAAGGGGGCTGCGAAATTGATGGAGATTTCACTCCATGATTCCTAGAGTGCAGGAAGTCAGGCAGAGGATGCCTGATCGTGGGCGGGGCTCCTGTGAGGAAGTGGTGAGCCCACGTGTTTCCTTAGACTGGTTGTGGGCGGGGCCAGCAGGAGCAACCGAGCTGGAGCCTCACAGGCTCCTGTGGCCACAGGATAGAACCGGAGCCTCGCGGGCTCCATTCTGCAGCTTCCTGCTTCCCCCGGCCTGGTAGAGGGAGAGGCGGGCCACCAGTAGTGGACAGTCTAACGGAAGAGACCAACAAAAATGGAGGTACTGGGGTATCTCTACAGGGGATCTGAATATCCCAGAGAGCAGCTGCACATTGTGTCAGTTGCGGATGCTGGGGACCACGTGAGGTCTCCCTACCAACGGCGGCATCTTGTACTTTTGGCCTCCGCTATTGGACCACCGCATTTGATGTGGGCAGTCACACTGCATGCCTGCAGGTCTGCCAGGGGGCCATTTCTCAGGTGGAAGGAGACTGAGTGAGGTCTCTCCCCCTTCGGGGGCATTGTGATATTTCAAGAGGCTCGGGGTGGGACCTCCACGGAGACCCCTGATCAGGATCACACAGTGAGGTGATGTTCTGGTTCCCAATGTGTGCTCTCTGCAAGTGTTTTGTCTTATGGTGCACTGACGATTATGTTCAGTGATGGTGTCTAGACATCGAGCTTCTATGCTATTTTTGTAATGTGTGCACTGTATAAGGGGGTACTTTAGTGCACTGCTGATGTTGGCTGTGTCTAGTGTTTCATGCTACTAACCTACCAGTAGTTACAGGTGACCCTAACTGTGATGTTTTATGACAATGGCCCGATTGGCTAAGTGATTTATGTAATCCCTGTGAAGTCATGACTAGTGCCGGGTGGGACAGTGAAATATATGTGATTATGTTCTAATGTGTTTTTTTATGGATAATACAAAGGCTATTTTTATATAACCTTGTGTGGAGTTTCTTTTGTTGTGTGCCTAGTGTGTTGCTGTTGTGTGAGTGTGTTGCGCAAACGCTTTACACATTGCCTCTGGGATAAGCCTGACTGCTCTGCCAAGCTACCAAGGGGGTGAGCAGGGGTTATCTTCAGTGTGTAACTCCCTTGCCCTGACTAGAGTGGTGGGTTCTGCCTGGCTTAGGTGCATACCCTAGCTAACCAGAAACCCCATTTCTAACAGTGGATAAATGGTCTACTTCACCCATCTGACTCAGAGTCCTGCAACAGAGGCAATCTCTTCCAGCACCTCTCATATGGGCGTGAGGTCAGTTGTGATATCTCGTACGTAAAGGAGCAGATTGTATGCACTATGTGTGTCCTGTCAGCCAGCGGGATGCCCCACTCCCAGCTCCCCTTGCACAACCAGATGGCTAGGGGCTCCATGGCTAGTTCAAATATTAAGGGGCAGAGCGGACATCCCTGCCTAGTCCCCCACCCTACTTGAAAAGGAGCCAAGACCAGATGGCCCAGTCAAACTCTGGAGAATGGGTTGGACTATAGTAGTTTGGTATAGGCTAGGTGTCTAGGTCCTATCCCCACTCCGGTGAGTACAGCAAACAGATAATGCCAGGCCAGAGTGTCAAATGCCTTCTCTAAGTTGAGTATGAAGCAAGCTGCCCTCTGGAATCACCCGCGCACCTGATCCTGCACGTGGAATAGGCAACAAATATTTTGGAAGGTGCTGCGCCTGGCACAAAGCCATTTTGGTCCAGGTAGACCAGGCCAGGGAGGATTTGAATGCATTGGTCAGCTAGTAGTTTGCCTAGTATTTTATAGTCCGCTCCTAGTATTGTGATGGGTATGTATGAGGCCAGTTGTGTAGGGGCTCTGTCTGGCTTGGGGACTGAAAACAAGAGCGACTCTCATAACGAGTGGGGAAGCTCACCTTCTATAAGTGCCACTGCAAACGTTGTCACCAGCCCTGGCACCAGGAGGGACCAGAAGGTGAGATAGTACTTTAGGAGCAAAGCATCTAGGGCGGGGTTTTATTCCGGGCAAGGTCATGGATTGCCTGCTTGACCTCTGCTGGTGTGATCTCACTCTCTAAGGTGAGCTTTGTGGGAGGGAAATGCAAGGAATAGTAATGGTGTCCAGAAAGGTATTTGATCGGTCCGTCAGGGTGTTCAGAGGCACTTCGTATATGGCAGCATAGTACTCATAAAAGGCTTGCAGTATACTTGCTTGAGTGTGGACCATAATCCCTGTATGGTCCAGCACTTCGGTAATGGGGAGGGTCGCAGACTCTTGTCACATAATCCACGCCAAGAGCCTGCCAGGTTTGTCGCCCTCTCAATGGACACTAGCAGAGTACGAAGTAAAGTTTTAATGAAACAGACTCTCGAGGAGAGCCACATTCTTGGTTTTAGCCAGTTGTGGGACGAATGCAGTTTCAGCGTCCACTGTTTTACTGAGTTCTGTTAGTGCCTGCTCTGCCTTCTCTATGTCCCTCTCTAGTGTCCTGTGAACCCCAGCGATTTGTTAGATACAGGCTCCCCTGACAACCACCTTGAAAGTGTCCCATTCCACCGTCGTAGTGGATGCTGTGTTGTGATTTTTTGTAAAATACAGCTGAATGCATTTTTCCTGTTCCTTCCATAACACTAGGCCTTCAAGACAGTCGCACTGTAACTTCCAGGTGGATGTGGGTGGTAAGGGGGTGCCCATTGAAGGCACATGACATGAGCATCTTGATCCGACACTATCCGCCCATGTAGTCTGCGCGCTGTATCATGATTGTCAGAGTAGAACAGAGAAAGCGATCAAGTTGCATGTTTAGGTTATGTGGAATGGAGTGGAAGGAGTAAAGTCAGGATGTGGGATGACAGAGCCGCCATGCATCAGTAAGGGCCCAGTGTTGCGCCCAGGCTCGGAAGCATTCTGTCTACACATGTGGGGGGAGCGAGGCAAAAGGGTGTGCGACCTGTCTAAGGCCAAGTCAAGTACACAATTGTAGTCTCCACCCAGCACCCATGGGGATGTTGTGTAGTGGGCCAGCGGGGTAGCGAGGGGGTCCCAAAATTCTCCTGATCAGTGTTCGGTGCGTATATACTGCCTAGGCAGACTAGTCAGCCATCCAGGCGGCCTTCAAGGAAAGCATAGCGTGCCTTCTTGTCTATCATCCTGGTTGTTCTTGAATAGGGCCCCCCGGGCAGACCCACACTAAGGCGCCCTGTGAGAATGCTGAGTACATCGTGGCGCACAGGATGACCCTCCAATGCTTGAACAGCCACTCCAATTCTCCTGTTGTGGTGTGTGTCTCTTGGAGAAAAGCAATCTGTACCCTTTGGTGCTTGATTTAAGAGTAAACAGAGTATCTTTTCCTGGCTGTGTGCATGCGGTGAATGTTTAGAGTGAGGAATCAAATGTTATCCTTGGGAGCTATGACCACGTATGCACAGTGTGGGCGTAGAGTGCCCAGGGTCCATCTCCCAATCCTCTTGCCCACTTCCACAGCCACTTTGTAGTGCGCCAGCGATGGCAAAGTGGCTCTGTAGGAAGGGAGAGTGTAGGGCAACAGGGAGGCTCAACATGTACTTTGTGCAATGTAGCCTAGGAGCCCTTTAGTGTCTAGGAGTATGAACCAATGGTGGTGGAATGTAAATGCTATAGTAGTGTTACAGGGACATGGAAGGTGCAGCTGAGAGAGTCCATGCAAAGGGATCAGATGAGGGTATCCGCAGTGTGCAGTGTCAGCCGCGGAGGGGACTGCAAGCCAGTTTGAGAGTCATTCAAATGGAGGGAGTCATCTTCAGAAGTGAAGATATGAGGGCCTTTTTTGTTGTCCGTGGTAGCATGGTTCAGTCCTAGGTTTTACGCAGCTTGTATGGCTTGCCTATGGTCCGCAATAATTTGCTCCACATCTGGGAAGGCTGGTCAATGGTGTCCGTGTTGATGGCCTTGTAGGCATTTTGCCTTGCTTCTTGCTTCATTGCTTATTCCATGAGGCATTTGAGCCTGATGTGGACTCTGCCTGGTTTGCCGCTGGTTCTCTCTGGTGCCGGTAGGCCCAGTTCCACTCCTCTCTGTGATCAGTAAAGAAAGTGGTAGTGCTGCCTGAGATGATTTTGATTCAGGCGGGGAACAGTGGGGAGTACTGGATCCCCTGCTGGCGAAGACGTTGTTTGACCTCGAGGAGCATTGGTGATGTACAGTTTTAGTGTAGTTGGGGAACAACATGATATTTTTGTCTTCCACTCGGAGAGGCCCTCCTCGCCTGGCAGCACGGAGTATTGCATCCCGGTCTTTGAAGTGGAGTAGTTTTGCCAGCATAGGACGGGGGGAGCCTGGGGGCGGTCATCTCGCTGGGACCCGATGTGCTCTCTCCAAGCAGTACAAGGAGGTGAGATCAGAGGGTAAAGGTCTTGAACTAGGATATAGGTTCCGTTTCCTAAATTCCCTCTGGGAGCCATAGGATGCGATTGATGCTCCTGCGGGAGCATCCCTCTAGGTCCTCCGCTCTTCTCTCAAGGTGTGTCACTCAGCCCTCCAGGTCTTTGATCGTGGCCTGGTTATGTTTTGTTTGAGGCTGTAGAGCAGACAGGGCCCTCTCACTGTCTTGTACCTTGTCTGTTAGCTTTCGCTGGTCATCACAGAGGAGGTTAAATTCTGTAGTGAGTGAGCCAAACCTGGCTTCCATTGTGACTCGAGAATATTCTATTGCTGTCAGTACCTTGTTTAACTTGTCTGATGTGGAGAGAATAGAATCCTCCTCTGCATGCAACGCCGTGGCTGAAGGAGGTAGGACCGCGGAGGCCGGTGGTCACATCGCTGCAGAGGACCGCAACTTGCTCTTGGCGAAGATGTCACCCAGACGCGTGCAGGAACCCGAGAGGGTCCTCTCAACACTGCAGCTGAGGTCGTGTAGTTGAGGTGCAATGGTCAGTGTGTATAGGGTTGTGCACTGGTCCACTGATGAAGTAGAGCCCACGTCCAAGAATGTGTAATACCCAGGGCGGGACCGAAGCACGAACTCCTGTGTTGACGTGTGGTGGTGCGTTGGTCAGTAAATGGAGTGCAGCCGAATCACCCGTCCTCCGCAGGGTGGCAAAACACCAGTGCAATGCAGGAGCATCAGAGCAGCATCATCCAATTTTCCGGCTGCCTCCAGGACACCTCTGCAGGCAGCTCAGGGAGTGCGGGGGTGTGCCCCTTGTGAAGCCTTATAGGTCGGAGAACCCCCGCATCTGTGAGGCCCCTCCTGGGCCCCTGTTGGGCAGTATCAAAGAGTGGCAAATGCAACTAGTCCTCGGACTGCGTTTCACCTAATTTGCCTTAAGTCTGGTGCCGCACACGTATCTCCATCATGGCGTTGGATGCGCAACCTGCAGCGAGTCCAGAGCGCTCGATGGGCTGCGCCACAACACTGTCAATGCCCACTGTTCTTTCAAAGGGCAGTCTTTCTCTGCAGGGTTCCCAGTTCTTCATGCACTGCAAAGGGCGCTCAGTACGCAGCCAAGGTCCCATCGTAATGCCCCTCACCGTCCTCTTTCCCTGCGCCTCGTGTATGGGCGATTCGGGGCCCTGCTGGGGTCACCCCCCCCCTGGGTGCCAGCTCTTTCTCAGCTGGCATTCCCAGCCCAGGGGGCCCACGCAGGGCCTGGTGGAGTTGGTGGAGTTTCAGCTGTAACAGCCTCTGTAAGGTTATAGACAGCAAGAACGAAGTTGTGTATAAATTTCCCCACTCCAAGATGGCCCCCATAGAATTGTCTCGATCACGTGACACGGAAACAAGTGGGTTTCCGTGTTACGAACCGCCTTATTTCAAACAGTAGCCGCGTCCGCCATTCGCACTGGAACGAGAAAACGCTCGTCCGGCGGGAGACGGGGTAAGATTATCGGGACACAGGTGATTGCTGCAGGGGGTTTGTCTGAATGCTTTAGGAGCAGTCTAGTAGCGTGAAACCGTTTAAAACCTTGAATAATGAAAGTAAGAGCAGGAATTGAAGGGGTGTAGGTGGGACTTCTGTAGGGCAAAACAGCCCGAGTCAGTCATTTCTGAGTAACATAGTGAATTAATGATTGGGGAGATTGTGAAATAAATAATGACACCCGAGTAACGTGCTTTTAACAGGATTGGGACAGGAGCATGACACGTCTATGTAATCATAGTTGAGACATGGGGGTATAGGTCTTGTGAATGAAAGTACACTGTCAGTAACAACTGTTTGTCTTTTTAGAATTGGGACAACACAAGTGTCCTTATAACGAACCAGGGCTCACAATAGAATTGAGTTCCTGGGTGACGAGGTGGATAGCTGGTACGAGGGGCTGTGGCTACTATCTGGTAAATATGACTTTACAATATAAATGTACAATATTCATGTATTTGAGGAAGTGAAATGGATATTTCACTAGTTGGACGACCTTTTTAATGAACCTTCTTTGTGTTTAACAGTCACTGTGTGTATGGAACAAGGGTCCAGAAGGGTGGATTAAGACCCCATGCCCTGAAGAAATTGCCTCTACGATACACAGGCAATGAAACATGTCGGCCCATCAGTAAATGGTCTGCAAACATGCAGTTTGGTTTTATTTTTAAATAAGCCCACGAGTCGAGAATAAAGTGGTTGCTAGATGACTGTGGGGTCTATTTCAATATTAACTTCACGGGGTCTAGTTGGTGTGGTCAATAGACACTTATTTTTCACTGGTTTTCTGGACACTAATGTATATATATTGTTTTTCGAGATAGCAACCGATGATGAAAAACGTGGGCACAACTGGTGATTATTAACCAGTAAAGCTCCTGTGGTGTTGCACACGTGAGGTGCTATCTCGCTTTCTCACAATTTTTCACATTTCTGTTCACAATTTTTGTGTTCTAGATACACCTGTTGAAGTGGAGGGTATTTTTTCTGTAAACAGTGACTGTTAATTTGAAGGTTTGCTTTGGCAAGTGAAAATACAGGGCCAGTATGAGTAGGGACAATACCTTACAAATATGACGGGTTGTTGTTCGGGTAGAAAATGAATTCCCATTCCCACTCAGAAGGATAAAAGAATTGAGTGCCCGTTTTGATCAGGTCCAATTGTTATTGTTGGAGTTTCAGCTGTGCCAATACCCATCTAGGACGCATCCTCTGACTGCTGTAGGCATAGATTTTGAAGCATGCAAGACACAGGTGTGGAGGTGTCCACGCAGGGCTCGGAGGAGCCTCAGGTTTGTTGATGCAGGCTCAGGGCGTAGCTCCTAGTATCCTCAGGGGACAAGGGCCCATGCACCTCAATATTAGTTTTGACACAGGAGGGCAGCCCCCACCGTACCTCGAGGCTGCAGGTGTGAGATCTCAACCCAGGTGGGCCCAAGCAGGGGCTCATCACCCCTTTGCCGGTCTCCACCCACACAGCCCTCAGGGCAGCACAGTGTCAGGCGAGCACCTATGGGCAAACATCTGCAGTGTCCTCCATCAGCCGTACTCTGCCAGGCACTCCCTCGGATCTTCAAAGCAGCCCGGGTCTGGTCCAAGGCTTTCGGTGGAGGGCCTCTTCCTCGCTGGGGTGCTCACCTCGGCTCCCGTTGCGTCTTATGGCCGACTGAGGTGCCCTTCAATGTTAGTCCTCTCCCTATTGCAGTCTCTCGCAACCTGGGTCCGGCATTGTTGGACGCATCTCTTGGGATTTCACCACAAGAACCTCTCCCGTATGGCCCCAGGACAGGGCCCCCAGGGCACCCAGTCCTCTGCAAGTGACAGCTCAGCAGCTCAGCAGAAGGCACGTGCTGGGAAGGGCAGCAACCCCCTCTGGTTCTTGGCCCTCTCTCTCTATCGCCCGCTCATGAGGCCCACGCCTCCAGGCGCCATCCGGTTTCCTCCCAGCTCAGCATGGAGACAGGGATGGGAGTCAGTGAGGCGTCCACATCACTGGGTAGTCTCATCATCTCGCCATCGGGTTGAATGGGTTGCGATTGTTGGCCAGCCTATTGAAGCACTAGAGATGTGCATCCGCCATGATGGCTTGCTAAGCCACGCCCCCATGCACTGATCTCTTGTATGTGGTAAACAAATCCCAAAATATCATGAAAGAAACAAAAGGTTAAAGCGTAGTCATGGTTGACCTTATTACAAGTATACAAAGGAGGGACTACAGGGCTTTTTCCTCTATCAGTGTCGAGGAGGTCCAGCATAGGTGCCCTAATTGAAGTATTAGAAGAAGAAGGTTATGCTGTTCCTCAAGGGTGTACGAGCAAGGAAATTGACACCACCCTGAACGTTTGGGTTCAGAGTTGGGAGTCCATTTATTGGATTGTAATGCCCTCACACACCCAATCGGGTGTCATGCTTCATCATCTGGGCTGCTCCTCGTCGGGTCGGCGGTGCAATACCCAACGGGCTCCCTGTAGTAGGGGCACTTTGGCGGAGATCTTTTCCAATAGCCGTATGGTGAAGTGGGGATGAGGGGCCAGAACTGTGTAGATGTATGTGTGTGATTTAAAATAAGGTTCGGAGTATCCGTGAAGACAATTTTTAATCAGTGGGTCTCCTACCCTAGTTAAAAATATAAACAATGCGGTGCTTGGCTAAGTATTATGTCTTAGGTGTAAGCGTCGCTATTGGTGCAAATGAGGTCAACATGTTTCTCGCTCACTGTAAAAGTCTACATGCGATTCAACAGGACCTATATTGTGGAAACTATCTACACTTAAAATTGGCGACGTGGCAACATACTCACATCAACCAGGTAACTACCTAAATCGTGTACCTGTCAGACCTGGTTCTACCCATTGTTGTAAGCTAACCAGGCGGCATCAGTACCCAGTAGGTCAAACTAGAGGAGTTCCTCACGAGTTTTGTGCTGTTGTCACGTATCGAGTTGACCTACCCACATCTCCCTCCCTGGTTAGCTTACAACAATGGGTAGAACCAGGTCTGACAGGTATAACAAAAGTATAATAAAAAGATGTTTAAAGAAATCAAATGATAAATCAAGAGAAGAATGCTTAATTACGAAACACAACAATGTGACACAAGAGCCTGAACCCATAAGGTTAATTATGGATTTCTCCAAAGAATCAAAGGAGGTAACAAAAATCCTTCGAAAAAAATGTAAGATTTTGCAAATGGACAACACTGTCGGAAAACTTGTGGGAAAACATCCAAACATTACTTACCGCAGAGCCAGAAACCTGAAAGACCGGCTAGTTCATAGTCATTTTAAAGGAAAAAACCAGAAAAGTAATCAGTGGCTCAAAACACAGGGCTTCGTCAAGTGCCACAACTGTAAAGTCTGCCAAATTGCAAAACCAACCACGGAAATCAGACTAGCCCACAACAAAGTGTGGAAAATTAAAAATCTGATTACTTGCAAAAGTCAATTCACAGTCTATGTGATTGAATGTCCGTGCCCTTTCAAATATGTAGGCAGCACGATATGTGAACTTAAAAAGAGAATACTGGAACATGTCCGGGCCACAATAAATAAAGACAAAACTAATGCAGTGGCAAAACACATGGAGCAGCACCACACCAGTAATTGGAAATTGCTCAAATTTTATGGGATAGAAACTGTGCCACAAAATGATCGTAGCGGTAACAGAGAAAAAATACTGCGGCAAAGGGAATCACGCCACATTCTAAATTTAAGAACATTAACACCTAACGGTTTAAATCAGAGTGAGGAGCTTTATATCCATTTATAAAATGACAAATAAAAAACATGAATGACTTCCCTGATTTCATTTACAATGAGAACATAAGAAAAAAGAAAAATTGCATTCATTAATGCCAAAACGAAAAAGAGCACAATCACTGTCAATATTTTGATCAGATTGAAATCAAATAGAATGTTCAAATGGTCCCCTATGACTTAATGAAATGAAATATAGAGAACAATGAGAAATTAATGGAACCCACTGGAGGGAGTTGGAAATTGTATAAATGAAAAAATGAGAAGAAAAAAACAAAATGATGAAAAAAGAGAATATTTGTAAAAATATTATTTAAATTGATGGACCCATTATAGAAAATGATTGTTTACTGATATTAATTCACTTTCACTGTTTAAATTTTTATTAATAATTTTGGTTTTGCACAAGCACAGAATTGGCACTACGAGAACCATCGGGCCACAGTTGTGGCCACGCCCACTGAGGCGGAGTCAAAGAGTACAAAGATGGTGCCAGGAAAGTGCTGTGGTGTTAGCCTTGGGAAGTCCGTTGCCCTTTGATGAAGTGTGGAAGACACGAAACGCGTCGGCTGGACTAGATGTTGTGAGGCATGGCGGCTGATCCTCGTTGTACCCCTAAGCAATAAATGTTGGCCAAAGAACTTACCTGTTGTGGGCTCTCTTTAAACAGGCAACTTTGGTTTGGATGTTTTACGGCTTGCCTGAGCCGTGGAGTAAGCCCCGGTGTTGCGAAACACCCCTGCGATGGCGCCAACTGGCGCTGCCGCGTATGGAACAGGAGCCAGTTTCTGAGGGATGATATTGTGCAGCGGGGACACAAGCTGTGTTTCACCACCCACTGGGGAATTTAATTCAATATTTGGGGTTAACAATCACAGCTGCTCACTGTAGCAAGAATTGGCACTACGAGAACCATCGGGCCACAGTTGTGGCCACGCCCACTGAGGCGGAGTCAAAGAGTACAAAGATGGTGCCAGGAAAGTGCTGTGGTGTTAGCCTTGGGAAGTCCGTTGCCCTTTGATGAAGTGTGGAAGACACGAAACGCGTCGGCTGGACTAGATGTTGAGAGGCATGGCGGCTGATCCTCGTTGTACCCCTCAGCAATAAATGTTGGCCAAAGAACTTACCTGTTGTGGGCTCTCTTTAAACAGGCAACTTTGGTTTGGATGTGTTACGGCTTGCCTGAGCCGTGGAGTAAGCCCCGGTGTTGCGAAACACCCCTGCGACGGCGCCAACCGACGCTGTTGCGTATGGAACAGGAGCCTGTTTCTGAGGGACGATATTGTGCAGCGGGGACACAAGCTGTGTTTCACCACCCACTGGGGATTTTAATTCAATATTTGGGGTTAACAATCACGGCTGCTCACTGTAGCAATAATTGGCACTACGAGAACCATCGGGCCACAGTTGTGGCCACGCCCACTGAGGGGGAGTCAAAGAGTACAAAGATGGTGCCAGGAAAGTGCCGTGGTGTTTGCCTTGGGAAGTCCGTTTCCCTTTGATGAAGTGTGGAAGACACGAAACGCGTTGGCTGGACTAGATGTTGTGAGGCATGGCGGCTGATGCTCGTTGTACCCCTCAGCAATAAATGTTGGCCAAATAACTTACCTGTTGTGGGCTCTCTTTAAACAGGCAACTTTGGTTTGGATGTGTTACGGCTTGCCTGAGCCGTGGAGTAAGCCCCGGTGTTGCGAAACACCCCTGCGACGGCACCAACCGACGCTGCCGCGTATGGAACAGGAGCCGGTTTCTGAGGGACGATATTGTGCAGCGGGGACACATGCTGTGTTTCACCAACCACTGGGGATTTTAATTCAATATTTGGGGTTAACAATCACGGCTGCTCACTGTAGCAATAATTGGCACTACGAGAACCATCGGGCCACAGTTGTGGCCACGCCCACTGAGGGGGAGTCAAAGAGTACAAAGATGGTGCCAGGAAAGTGCCGTGGTGTTTGCCTTGGGAAGTCCGTTTCCCTTTGATGAAGTGTGGAAGACACGAAACGCGTTGGCTGGACTAGATGTTGTGAGGCATGGCGGCTGATGCTCGTTGTACCCCTCAGCAATAAATGTTGGCCAAAGAACTTACCTGTTGTGGGCTCTCTTTAAACAGGCAACTTTGGTTTGGATGTTTTACGGCTTGCCGGAGCCGTGGAGTAAGCCCCGGTGTTGCGAAACACCCCTGCGATGGCGCCAACTGATGCTGCCGCGTATGGAACAGGAGCCGGTTTCTGAGGGATGATATTGTGCAGCGGGGACACAAGCTGTGTTTCACCACCCACTGGGGATTTTAATTCAATATTTGGGGTTAACAATCATGGCTGCTCACTGTAGCAAGAATTGGCACTACCAGAACCATCGGGCCACAGTTGTGGCCACGCCCACTGAGGCGGAGTCAAAGAGTACAAAGATGGTGCCAGGAAAGTGCTGTGGTGTTAGCCTTGGGAAGTCCATTGCCCTTTGATGAAGTGTGGAAGACACGAAACGCGTCGGCTGGACTAGATGTTGTGAGGCATGGTGGCTGATCCTCGTTGTACCCCTCAGCAATAAATGTTGGCCAAATAACTTACCTGTTGTGGGCTCTCTTTAAACAGGCAACTTTGGTTTGGATGTTTTACGGCTTACCTGAGCCGTGGAGTAAGCCCCGGTGTCGCGAAACACCCCTGCGACGGCGCCAACCGACGCTGCCGCGTATGGAACAGGAGCCGGTTTCTGAGGGACGATATTGTGCAGCGGGGACACAAGCTGTGTTTCACCACCCACTGGGGATTTTAATTCAATATTTGGGGTTAACAATCACGGCTGCTCACTGTAGCAAGAATTGGCACTACGAGAACCATCGGGCCACAGTTGTGGCCACGCCCACTGAGGCGGAGTCAAAGAGTACAAAGATGGTGCCAGGAAAGTGCCGTGGTGTTAGCCTTGGGAAGTCCGTTGCCCTTTGATGAAGTGTGGAAGACACGAAACGCGTCGGCTGGACTAGATGTTGTGAGGCATGGCGGCTGATCCTCGTTGTACCCCTCAGCAATAAATGTTGGGCAAAGAACTTACCTGTTGTGGGCTCTCTTTAAACAGGCAACTTTGGTTTGGATATATATATATATAACAGAAACTCCATTGAGTGATGAAGAAAGGAGAATATTAGCACTGGGACTTTCTTTTAGCCCTGTGAGAGATCTAGACTATGCACAAACAAGAATAGACATGTACAAATTTGTGCGGAAAATAAAATTACGCAAATACCATTTAACCCAAGGAGTACAGAATAGAGAAAAAGCTATGCCCATAGAAACTAGTGCTAACGCCATGCTGGCAGCTGGTGATATGGCTCTTCTGAGGGACTTGCAGCAATTGTTGGACGAACAAAGTACTAATCCAACGATGAATGATTTGGGTCTTGATCAATCCCATATGGGGGCAACTGTACAAACCAATTTTAAACCAAAATCGTCGCTTTGTCCAATCATGCCAAGGGACAATGTGGATATCTTTCATGAAAAGGTAATTTATGAATTAAAAACTTTATTGTTCCACCATGAAGTCCCAAAAGAAATACACAAAACAAGATCATATTTATTCCCAATTGATCAAAAAACTACAAGGGGATGATAACATCATCATCAGACAGTCAGACAAAGGTGGTAACGTGGTCATGTGGCCACGGGACCTATATATGGATGAGGCATTATCTCAACTAAATGACAGGAACTGTTATAAAAGGAGTACCATACAAGCTGTCAAGTGTGCATGGAATGAATTCAACAACAAACTTTTGGCATGGAAATCAGCGGGCCTGTTGAGTGCACAAGAATTCAAATTTTAAAAATTGACTACCCCGTCATACCAGCTATTTATTTTATCCCCAAAATACATAAGAACATGCAGAAACCTCCGGGAGGCCCATTATATCGGCCCAGGGGAGCCAATTGGAAAATGCATCCAAATATGTGGACTTCTTCCTACAGGAACATGTCAGGAAGCTCCCTTCATACATTCAGGACACGGGGGACTTCCTGCGTAAAATACAAAATGTAAACTGGGAAGATGGATGTGTACTCATTGCGCTTGATGTTACTTCATTGTACACAAGTATACATAATTGTGATGGTATCAAAGCAGTTGAATTCTATTTGAATACTAGACCTATACAATATTATGCACATAACAGGATGTTATTAGCCATGATTTCCACATGCCTAGAAAACCACTTTTTCTCTTCCTCAATCAGATTTTCCAGCAGATCAGGGGAGTAGCCATGGGGGCCTGCTTTTCTCCCAGTTATGCCTGTTTACATATGGGCATGTGGGAGGAGCACGTCCTCATGGCGACACATAGGAAACCCTTGACAATCATGTACTCTGCTGGCACAGATATATCGATGATTTGTTTTTGATTTGGAGGGGTAGTGAATATGATGCACGCATATTTGTGTCAGAACTTAATAAAAACAACTTGAATTTACAGTTCTCAGCTGAAATGAGTAAAGTTAGCATAGTCTTTCTTGATGTAGAGATATATGTTGAGAACAGCAAGTTAGAAACCCGTCTCCATAGGAAGCCTTCAGCGGGTAATACTGTGCTGCATGCATCTAGTCATCACCCAGGCCATCTGATCAACAGCATCCCTTACGGGGAGATGTTGAGGATCAGAAGGATATGCAGCACAGATTATGATTGTAGGCAGGCACAGAGAGAGAGCAAGGATAGGTTCTTGGCAAGGGGGTACCCAGAGGGAGTGGTTATGTCGGCCATAGATAAAGCCAACAAATTACCGCGTGCAGTAGCATTAACACCTAAAGCCACTGAGGAGAATCTTGGTAATGAACCTTTGTTACAGCCAACCAGGTTGGTGATGACATTTAATCGCCAACATAAAACTCTTCGCAGAATTGTGAACAAAAACTGGCCACTGGTACTCAATGACCCAGTATTAGGCAGTTGTTTGACAGCTACTCCCAGTATTTCTTACAGGAAAGCTTATTCCATGAGCAACGCTTTGGTAAAAAGCAGCCCTGAGGTTACTTTAACCAAAAATTGGCTTGGTAGTAGGACAGGCTTTTACAGGTGTTCCACCTGCAAAGCCTGTAAGTATGGCTATAACACCAAGTCATACACTACCCCATTCAAACCAAAACCAGTTGCTATTACCAAATCCCTCAACTGCAAAACAGAATTTGCAGTATATGTGCTGGAGTGTCCGTGTGGCCTGCGCTATGTGGGTAGCACTAAGCTGCGGGTCCACAAACGGATACTCCAGCACATGAGGGCCATAAATAACAAAGATGCCACTTATCCAGTGGCAAGACATTTTCAGGAACATCACGACAGCAATGTACAATATTTGAAGTACTTTGCTGTGGATACTGTCTTGCCTCTTAGAAGGGGTGGTAATCGTGAACTTCTCCTTAGGAAATTAGAAACAAGATACATTTTGGAGCTTAACTGTAAAACACCGCATGGTCTTAACATTAGTGAGGATTTTTACCTGCCTGTAAAACGTCCTGTTCGTATACCCAGTATCTTTTAGCTGACATCAGCACCGCCTCACTGACATTTTAATATTTTGCTTTTAATAATACAATTTCACACCTTTGAATGACGGCCGTGATTCAAAGAGGGTTAGAGCACTTTTACATTAGCACTAGCACTTTATGTTTTAATGCATGGTTGGTCTTTTGTGGTTATTGGCCCACTGGGGCAGGAAACTAAAATCGAAAATCTAGTATTTCCAAATAACAGAGCTTGTGTGCAATTTAGCCTTTGGATACATCTGGGACAAGCTAGAAGAGATGTACTATTAAGCAACCACGCAGTTTATGACAGAATTTTTAGAAAGGTTTTGATCGTTTCTAATGAATAAGAAAAAGTATATATATTAATATATGAATTTTTCAATGTCAATTTCATACCACTGGTTTTAGTACAGTCTGTGTTTTAATATCCTAATTCAATTAAGGGTTCAATACATGGTTTCTTCGAATGCTTTTTTAACAATAATTTTAGCATTTTAGATGTTTATGACTTCATGAATAATTTACAATGTTGATTATTTTGCACATGTGTATATATATATATTTTTGTATTTCCCATAGTGGGTATCAATTCCATAAAAAGCTCTGATCCACTAGGTTAAATTTTACCACATGAATTGTACCTTCTATGTCTATGATATTGTCACGTGAGATTGTTTGCACTGTCACTTTAAAAATGAAAAAATGGTTCTGAGAAGCGTCATGTGATCAAGGCCTCGGAGGAGGCTGAAACGCGTAATGGCGGTGGTGCGGGCATTCCTGGAATAAAACCCGTTTTTGCACTGAATCTGGGTCTGCCTTCTCGTCCTTGGAGAGGTTTGGTGGCGTGAAGTGTTGTGGATATATATATATATATATATATATTCACTGAAAAAGCAAGTAACAAGATAAAAAGAAAGGTTAAGGTAACCTCATAGTTGGGTGAATATGTCAGTGACAACATTAACGTTTTGAACTCCAGTTATAGTTATCAGATCTAACTATAACTTGCACCCCTGCCATGCACTGCTTATGACCTCACATATTACATCACTCATGACATGTTCTATAACATCATTTATGACATCACTGATGTCATCTCAAATGACATCATTGATGACATCACTGATTACATCATCCAATGAGTGTGTTAGTTTGTTTTATAGTTTACATAGTGGTGGATAACTACCATATTACTTCTCTACCAAATGTTGTACTGCCTGTGTCCAGCTAATGGGTGTAAGAGTTTACAAAACACATTTGCTCCTAAATGCAACATAGGTGTGTAGAGGCATTGAACATGTTATAAATCTTTGTATTGAAGAGTAACTCTGTGTGCTGATGAAAGTTGACGACTTGAGACCAGTATGTTCCACACAAGTTTTTTGGTTCTACGGAAAAGGTTTCCAACAGAGTAAACATTCTATGTAGGAGATACTAAGTATTGTAAGCAGCCTTGAGTTACTGGACAGAATCATCTCAGCATGCCAATTTCTACATAACATAGAAGACTGTGTTCTCCAGGTACTAATCTATGTACATGTGCTTGTTTTGTTTAATAAGATGGGCTATCTGTAACGTTTTCACCACAGTATGAAGGCTGCAGGTAGTATTATATTTAGCACCTTCAGACCATGGTTATTTTAAACGAATAGTGTATTTTTTTACAAGTATTGCATAGAGTGTACACTGTTCTTAGTAGATACTTTTTAATACTCTGTGATGTATTTTTCAGTAGAGTTTCACTGTCTGGAAACACTGTGGCACAGAGTAAACTGTCTCCATAGCGTAAACACTTTTTACAATACCCAACTTTCTACTGATCAGTGGCGGCTCCTCTATAGGGGCGTGGGGGCGTTGCCCCACTGCTTTCTCACAGTGCGAGACAGAAACATAAAATGGTAAAACTACCATTTTATGTTTCTGCTTCTCGCACTGCTGAAAGCAAAAGTGCCTGGAGTGCCTGGTTGTGGGAGGGCGGGTGGGCGGTCCCGCTCGAGGGCAGGGGGAGTGGCTTGCCCACTGTTGTGGGCCCTGACTGCTTTGGTCGGCCTGGGGCCGACCAATGCAGTCATGCGCACTCCCCCTTTTCTCTATGTAGACTGCATGCAGCCTACATAGAGAAAAGGGCCTCCGATTAGGCTCCCGACTGGGGCGCTGTGCGCCTGCACCAGCACCAATCACAACGCTGCCATTGCAGCGTTGTGATTGGCGGAGGGGAGGGAGGCTGCCTGTGGGTGGCAGCTTCCCGAGGAGAGCTGCGGCAGCAGGAAAACGCGGGACCCGGGGGAAGGTAAGTTTTATTTTATTTTTTAATGAAACCCCTCCCGCCTCCCCCCTATCCCCACCATGCGCAACCCCCCCACTCAATCCCCCCCACCCACCCGTCATGCCGCCCGCGACTGCTGGTGAAAGTTGAGTTTGACAGGTTACAGAAACGTTGCACTGCATCATACAGGTGTGCCATATAGTTTACATAGGACCAGCAGAAAAATCCAGTGAAAATACTGATAATTAAATAAAAATAGCAATAACCGGTTCCAAGGTGCAGCGAGACTCCCTGGAGCCTTCTTCTGAGTCCAGTAAATGTACTTTTGGCAACAGCTGCATCCCACGGGAACTGTTCGTAACTGAAGGCTCCTATGTGGCAGGTTTGAGAGGGGCGAGTGAGCCCAGTGTAATCCGATTCCCGAAATATGTACCTTTGAGGTGAATGGTAATAATTCTTTAGGTGTATAGCGCCGCGAATTAGCAAGACTATGGGGCAAACACTAGGCCTATTCTATTTTTTTGTGTGGCTTTCCTGCGCGTCACAATCTGACGAATCACACGGGCTATTTCAGGGCACGGTTGTTTTGATTATTTGTAGGCAAGTTCACCTTAAGTGATATAATTTATTTTTATCTGTGTTTGGGGTATTGATAGACTCCTTTGCAGAAGGCTTTCCAATGAGACGGCACCCAGTGTGGCTTCCAGATTGTAGGGTCACTGACCAGGAACACCTAATGACATTTGAAAGTGGTAGTTACACTAATTTGACGGGGGTACAGGGCTATTATTAAATTATTCCGGTTAGCTGTCCGTGAGCCCTGTGACCTGCTACTGTTGATTCGCCCCACCACTTTCAAATGTCACTAGCCGCTACTGCTACTGATACCCACTTCATTTCTCAATGTAGGCTCGGTGATTGTGAGGGGTTTATACAGATACAGACTGTCCTTAGTAGGGCATTAGTTATGTAACAGGGCTTGAGTATCTGGAGGAACTTGGTTTTCTCTGATCAGTTATATATGGATTGAACACCAAGTGCAGTAGAGGTTACCCTTTTATATGAACTTGGCTACCCATGATGTTTATGGTATAAGGTCAATGCTGCACATAACAGAAGCTTGCTTCACCAATAGGGATAGTATTTATGATAGCGTTATATTATTCTGAGCTATTTTGCACATACTTTCATAGCTCTAGTGCCATACCTGTTTATAGACCAATGTGTACAAAAAAACATTGGATGATGTCATCAGTGATGTCATCAATGATGTCATTTGAGACGTCATCAGTGATGCCATAAATTAGGTCAAAGAACATGTCATGAGTGATGTAATATGAGATCAAAAGCAGTGCATGGCAGGGGCGCAAGATATTGCTAGCTCTGCTAACTATAACTGGTGAATTTATGTGGTTTTTTTTGTTTAATACGTTAATGTTGTCACAGACATATTCACTGAACTATAATGTCACTTTAACCTTTGTGTTTTTCAGTGAATTTCCAAAGTGTTTTTAAACAAAAACTGATCTTTTTATAACACCTAACTATAGCGGTACTTTAACCTTTATTTTTTTCAGTGAATTTCTACAGTTTTTTGGAGCAAAAGTGATATTTTATTACCATACGTAAAATCGGTCCCCGCTGCACAAGGACTTCAGATGTGCGACGGGGGCCCTGCAGAGAACACCCCACAAGCAGTCAACCCCACGTTGCACACCAGCTTTGTCCGTGCACAGTGGGGGAATGGCGACAGGGCTGTGGCCAAACCCCCAGCAGGCTGTCAACCTCACAAAGCCCCACAAAGACGTTGGTGTGTGTGGCATAGGGTTGGCCTTCGGGCCCTGGCGACCCCTTCGCTCAGGACCAAAACATATATATTAAGGGGAGGGGGCATGCAGCTTCCCTCCCTAACCCTTGGGTCCCCATCTCCTGGGGCAAATGCAATAATAAAGGGGAGGGGGCTCCCCTTCATGAGCTTTCTTGGTCACCAGGGACCCCATCCCACAGGACCAAAATCTAAGGGGAAGGAGGCATACTTCCGCCCTCCTCGAGCCTTAATAGGCCCCGGAAACCCCCTCCTCCATAGCCAAATACAATAAAAAGGGGATGGGGCTGTGCGGCATCAGCCCCTGAGCCGAGGACCCCATCCCCGAGGCCGTCCATTTTTTTAAAAGGGGAGGTGAGCCACATGGCCTCCCTCCCCGAGCTTTCTCAGGCCCCAGGGACCCCATCCCCAAGGGCCGTCCATTTTTTAAAAGAGATGGGGAGCTGTGCAGCCCCCCTCCCGAGCCTATTTTGGTCCTGGGGACCCCATCCCTCGGGCCACCTTTAATAAAACGTGAGTGCCCCGATGCCCACCCAGGCTACCCACTTAGCACCACATTGGGGCTGAGGGGGGAACACCAGGGCCCCTGCAGCCTTAGCCAGCTCCCCACCTATTGCAGGCCCGGCATTTCTCCAGCCCAGAGGGTTGCAGCTATTTTTTTGTATGCTCCCTCCGGGCAAGAGCAATATGTGTTTTATTTCCCTGCCTGCATCAGTGTGGGCAGGGAAGATTAACAAAAGTCTGTGCCCACCTTGCCGGAGCATTTTTCAATGTTTCCTTCCGTTTCGTGGGAGATTTAAAAATGCTTCTGCCAGAGCGGAACAAACACATGTTTCACAGCCCACAGTAGTGCAAGTAGGAAAACTACTGTGTCTGGGGGCGATGGTGGGGTGCTCCCAAGCACACAGTATGTGAGCAGGCCCTGGGGGATGACTCTGAAAGGGAGGTTGTCCTGCCCATCCCTTTTAATTAATGTTACGTCCCTGGGGGATGGGATCCCCAGGGCCTTTTCAAGGTTTGGTGGGGGGGCCCGTGGTCACAGTCCATATATACAAATATTTTAAAACCTTCATTTTTCAAAAGCTACTGATCAAATTCACACAAAATCACAATCTGTGAACAAAGATCTAGCTTCCTGCCAAATTTGGTGTAATTTCGTTTGGCAGTTTTTGCAGTAGAGCTTCTTAAGAAAATGTATGGAAAATGTATGGGGATTTTGTGTTTTGGGACTCCCCTTTTTTCTCAAACCCCGCTTGACTGATCACACTGAAAGCTTCTGTGCACAAACTAGGTAAAAAGAGCACTTTTATGGAAGGTTTCGTAAAGATTCATGAAACGGTGCCAAAGTTATTAGCAAACCAAAAAAAGGTTTTTTTCTATGGAAATACTGACCTAGCTATGACAACACAATGGCAACTGCCACTGGATAACAAAAAAATCATGCTGGCAGTGTATATCTGCCCCAATTTTTTTTTTTATCACTTATAGTCACCAGTTATGATTAGATAAACTAAACATAAATTATGCCTCTGTCATACACTTCTAGTGATCTAATATGTGACATCACTCATATCTAACCCTGGGCGGTGAACTCCGCTCCGTTCACGGAGTTTGCAGAGTTTTCCACACTCCACGCTCCGCGGAACACGCAGATTTCCCAAAAACTCCTCGGTCTCATCAATGTCAAGTTGCCGAGCGCAAGCGAGGAAAATCCACCTCCCGGCGAGATTTTTCCTTGCTTCCGCTCGCCAAGGTCTAGTTGGCGGGCGCGAGCGAGGAAAATCAACCTCCTAGCGAGATTTCTCAATGGGAGTCGTGGACTTCTCAATGCGAGTGGTCGCACCAGGTTGTGACCACTCGCGTTGACAAACCTTCCGTTCGCATTGAGAAAGCTGCCGCTCGAGTAGAAAATCTACTTGAGCAGCAGAAACGAAGCTGTGCCCTCTTGCGCTGCACATGGTGCCATTCACGATGATTTTACAGCACGGGACAAACACCCAGCGCTCAGAATCACCGCGAACGGCAGAACTCCGCGTAGCGTTGCGGAGTTTTTTTGTCACTTCGAGGAGTTCCACGTAGCGGAACTCCGCAAACTCCGCCCAGGATTACTCATAACATGTACAACTAGATAATAGAGAACAATACAGATGGCATCTCATTGATATAATTGATGACATCATTTATGCAATCATCTATGATGCTGTTAAAAAAAGTTTCGATTTTTATAATGATGTGAATAATGAATTTTGATATTTACATTAAATTTAAAATAAGTAAAACCTATTTTTGTTAAAAGTTGTTTAGGTTCTACTGCTATTCTTATGAAGCAAATATTGCTTTTTTTACATGTGTTATTTTGAAATATAATGGTGGGACTTTTGCTCTGTAATGATAGGGATAGGTTGCACTATGTGTGATTATGTATGTAGGTGGGTAATGGCTTTGTGATGCTACATTTGAGTTTGTACAGTGATGTATATGTAACTGCATGTTCCATTCAGTATATCTGTTAATGCTTTTCGTAGTCAGACGGACTGCGTTTATCTATATGTTTGTATTTATCAGTGACTGTGAATACATATTAGAACATTATTGTCGAGTGCTCCATTGAAGACAATGGAGTGCTCCGGGCTTCTAATGGCTGGTAGAAGCCCGGAGCATCAACATTCCAATGTTTGGTCACAGCTGTTGCTGTGAACAAAGGCCTCACGGAGACAGAGGGGATTTCAACATCCTCAGGCTCCGTGAGGCCTTTGTTTTACAAATTATAACTTTCTGCTCTCTAGGGGCGGAATGTTCAAATAGCCTTAGAGCCCTCAGTAGTGGGCTCTACCAGTTAATAAAGACCTGCTCCCTTGTTAAAGGCCATCGCCGTACGCTGGAGCGGGCCTTTAACGGCCGGTAGAGCCTGTTACAATGGGCTCCAAGGCTATATTGGTGTATTGTTTAGAGTACATATGAGTGTTTATAAATCATGGAATGTGTGTTACAGTATGGTATTGAGTGTTTTCTTTTATATATTTTATGCATTTCTGCAGTAGTCTTTACAGTATTATTAGAGTATTATTCCTATTTGTAGGAAAATTATGTGACTTAATGCTTATGAAATTAGTGTATAATTAGTTATAACAGTATTTTAGGTGAGACACTTATTACATCTTAACACGAGTATTGGTATCCAAGGGTGATGTCATCAGTGATGTCATCAGTGTTGTTATCAATGATGTCATTTGAGTTGTCACCAGTAATCTGCCTCAGGTAGCCAATCCCAGGTTCAGAAATACATTCGCCTTGCACACCAGGGGTAGGCTGCAGTGTGTGGCCTTCGACAAAGGCATGCACTGAATCTGCTGTTGCCTCTTAACCCCATCTATTGATGCCTTTCAGCCTGGAGAAGCAGTAGTGAGGTGCACGGCCTGGCCAATGGCCAAGTCCCAATATGATTTCTTATATTTTAAGGGTTTGCAGACTCTGTATTGCGGTTTGTAGACTCTTGTACCTTCGTTGGTCATCTCAAGGGGTTCAGGGATCCAGTAGTGAGACATTGACCCCATTGACAGACTCAAAGAGGGGTCCGGGACTATTGCTATATTGCTGAGATTTTGTGGACCCTTCCATTGGTTCTCAAACCTTTGAGTTGAAGCACTGGGAGCCATTAACCAAGCCCCAGGGTCCATAAGATTGTTTCTATTTAACTTTCATGTAAATACATCAAGAAGGGGCACAGTAAAATGGTGGTCACACAAGAAAGTGTTGGTTTATAATACGTTTACAGCTAGTTAATAAATCTTATGATATTTCACAGGCTATTAGGAATTTAAGTACAATAGTTGAATGCTACTTTTCCTGCAGATCTGAAAAAGGGGCAAAGTTAAAGGAAGGGAGGGGTCAAAAAATCATTGATTTGATAATATTTTTGGTGGTATATGAAAGACCTGTATGAAATTTGGCAGACTCTTAGCATATTTAGCTTTCTTTTAACATACTGAGTTTCATGCACATCGATCAAGAGGTGTTACAGTTACAGGGGTGAGAGATCTGTTAATTTGCTACTAAATTTGGATTGGTAAATGAATCAACATGGTATTTCAAGACAGTTAGCTAGTTAAGTGTTGGGAGCTCAGGTTTCAACAAGATCTGAAAAACAAAGGTGGGGGGGCTAAAGAGGCAGAGTGCATCGGCTGTTGGCCAAGTCCTGCATTGTAGCTATGTGGTTGATGCACATGCGTATCAGGTGTTTGCCACAGCAAATATCCTCAGACAAGGATGTCCACCCAATCCTCCATGTGTGGTCACCCCAGGGCCTGTTTTATAACATATTTTAGGGTTCTTTGACTCTGCTATAGGGTTTGTGAACCCTCACTGACTCAGGAACCCAAGGTGAACCTTCTACGGGGCCCACAGACCTAGTTCCCGTTCCATGAACCTTGAAGAAGGTCTTTATTGAGTCCCATATGTTTGTGGTCCTCTGTTGCCATGCCGGGGGCAGGGGCTGTGAACCCAGGCTGATGGTCTGCAATCCCATCAGAATATTTATTTATTTTTTACATGAGGGGATGCTACCCCTGCCCACTTTTGTCTCTTTTTCAATTAATTTTTCAGGACTCATGGACAAATTCCTAGAATCTTTTAATTGTGGCCACATCAGATTTGTATTTGTTGCCACCATCTAATCAGAGAGCTACGGGTTCATGAGTTAGGCTGTGAGTTTGTGTCCTCAAAATGCCTGATAGCAGAAAAATGCTATTTTCATCAACCTCCGTGCATTTACATTCCAGATATCTCTTTAATTTTACCCTGTCACACTTATTAAAATGTATTTTAAAGCTAATTTCTCAAAGCCAACTGAATGGATTAACATCAAAGCAAGCAAAGGCACTTTCTCCAGCACAGTTCAATTTTCATTCCAAGTTTGGTATAATTCTGTTTGGCATTATTTATGTGTCAGAGAATAAAGAATGTTATGGCATTCTAAAAGAAAATACGACTTATTTTGACCACCCCTTTACTTTGGCTCCCAGTTTATCGATGTGCACTAAACTTGCCATGACAAACAAATTGGGTAAACTTTGTTTTTGGAAAGTTTAGTGCTGATTTGTTGAAAAGCACTAGAGTTACTATGAGAATGATGGCCCCCGGGGGAAGCGGGTCGCAGACTAGTTTTCCCCTGGGGTGCTTCGTGCCCCAAACAGGAAGTAACAGCAGATAGGGAGATAGTGGGGAAGGGGTGGAAGTTAGGATAGGTCAGAAGAGTCAGGAAGGGTGTGTCCGGCCTCTTCCTGACTCTGAGCACCACTGGGTGGAAGGGAAAAGTGTAGGTCAAGAAGTTTGTCAAGTATTGTGGTTTCATCAAGCTGGGAGGCATGGCCATGCCTTCAGCAGCAGAGGTAAGGGCCACGTGGCACACGTTGGGTGCAGCCGCCGAGAAGATTTGCTAATGCCTGGAGCACTAGGGCAGGCATGGGTTGGGCTAAACCACTGGTACGGCCGTGGCTAGCGTTATATCCTGATAGGGAGGCAGCTTTGTGGCTGGAATGGGGTTTTGACGAAGGTTCCATGATTGGGTACCAAGGACCGAGGGGTCGAAAGTGGGCAGACAATTTGCGGTCCTCTAAGGATTTTCCGGGAAGGGTGGTGGCAAAACTGGAAAAAGAGGTGGCTGAAGGGAGAATAGCTGTACCATTTTGGGACTGGCCCATCTCTGACTTGATTATTTCTCCTTTGGGGCTGGTGTTTAAGAAAGTGGAAGGGGAATTTCGATTGATACATCATCTGTCATGGCCTTAGGGTACGTCGGTGAATGACTACATTTCTGAGGAGGACTCTAGTGTGTTGTACGCATCTGTGCGATAGTGTAGCCAGGGAGCAGAGGTGGCAAAATGTGACATTAAGTCAGCTTTCCAGTTGTTACCGATTCATCCTACGGGTTTCCCGCTATTGGGCATGCAGTTCGGGGGGGCCATCAATGTGGACAAGGTATTGCCGATGGGGTGTGCCATTTCCTGTGCCCTATTTGAAACCTTTAGTACTTTTTTGCAGTGGGTTTTCATGAAATCCAGCGGACATAGAGAGGTGTTGCACTATCTGGATGATTTTTTGTTGGTTGGCAGAAAAGACTGGGGAATGTAGCAGGGCTTTGCAGCATTTTCAGGACATGGCAAGTTGTTTTGGGGTGACTCTGGCATGGGAGAAAACAGAGGGTCCACTGGAGGTTTTGACTTTCCTTGGCATTGAGTTGGATATGGTACAGAAGGTGGCGAGGTTGCCACATACGAAGGTAGAGGAGATTCAAGGTTTTCTATTGAAAGTGATGGGGGAGTGGAAGATTAATTTGCGGCGCGTCCAGAAACTACTGTTTTTTTAAACTTTGCGACAGTGTGGCGTGGTCAGGGCGGGAGGGACATTCTGTGGGCGCCTAGGTATGACCATGTCAGAAGCAGTGTTGCTGCATCACAGAGTGCAAATATCATTGGCAGTCAGAGCAGACTTGGGGGTGTGAAAGATGTTTTTGGTTGATTTCAACGGACTTCCCATGTGTTTTTTGGACGAGAATAGAATCTGGCAGGTGCAGATCTTTTCTGATGTGGCACGTGCGCAACGTTTTGGGCTGTTCTGGGACGGGAGATGGTGTGCAGATTGCTGGCCAGCACACTGGTTGAGTCAAGGGTGTAGTATAGCCTTGTTGGAGTTCTTCCTGCTGTTGGTGGCACTGGAGGTGTGGGGGAGAGCGCTGTCGAACAGGTTGGTGTTGTTTAATGTGGACAACATGACAGTGGTTGAGTTGGTCAACCGGCAGAAGGTCAAAGATTTAAGGGTGTTGCGTCTGTTGAAGGAGTTCATGCTGATCTACTTACGTTTGAATATTGTCTTCGGGGTGAAGGATTTACCTGGGGTCCAGAATGACATTGCGGATTCCTTATTTCATTCGAAGTGGCAGCGATTTCACAGATTGGCACTGAGAGCAGACAAAGTCAAGACGTCGTTACCGGTAGACATCTGGGCGCGTGGCAAATGATAATTGTGGGTCTGGTTGAGGGCTCATTAGCTGAATCTATGAGAAGAAGTTACAGATTGGCCTGTAGTGAATTCAGAGACTTTGAGGACTGTCCACAGCCGGACTGGGAACCAGAGCGAGAGGCAGAGGAGAGGAAAGTGTTACGCTTTGTTTTGTTCTGTATTGATAAAGGTTTATCTCACACAACTATTGACGACATGTTGGCTGGGATCTCATTTTATGGCAAACTGTACTGGGGTTTTGATCCTCTAGTGATGAGATCCTGGGCCGAGTTCTGAAAGGGTGGGGTAAGCAGCAGGGTGGGGGGGACAGCGTTGAGAGAGGCTATTACATTTGAGTTGTTGACAAATTTGTTGGCAGTGTTGCCTGCATGTTGTTAAAATGTTTTTGAAGTGGTTGCTTTTCATCTTTGCATGATTTGGATGTTCTTTTGGGTTTTTCGGTTTTCGGAACAGTTGGGGTTGAGGTTGGAGCTGGTGGTGATGCATGAGGAAGTGCATTTAGACCCGGGTCGTTTGGACATTTGTTTGCAGCGTTCAAAGACTGATCAGCAAGGCAGAGGAAAGTGGGTATGGCTGTGTGAGGAAGGCAGTGGTGCGGTGTGCCCGGTGCGGGACTGGCGTCTTTTCCAGGAGCTGCCTGGGAGGCATTATAAAGCAATTGTTTGTCACAAGGATGGTCGCAAGGTATCGGCTTTTCAGCTTTTGGCTGTGTTTCGAATGGGTCTGCTCCATTTGGGGAAGGATCCAACTGCTTTTGGGACACACTCCTTTCGGATTGTTGCAGCAACGGCAGCAGCATGTTTGGGGTGGGATTGGAGTCAGATTCGGCAGATTGGTAGGTGGAGGTCACGGTGTTGCGAGCGCCATGTGAGAAAATGAAGAGGTTCTTCTGCCATTGGGGGTGTGGGTTTGTAGGGTCAGTAAAGGATGGCAGACCTAATGCAATTTTTCTTCTAATGCGGGATGTGCGAGCGGATCCAAGATGGTGACCTGGATCATGGGACATTCGTTTGCTCAAAAATGCCCTCTAGATGTTTCTGGGTGGCGATATTTTGGGGGGTGGAGAGTCACATGTGGGCGTATCCACACCCTCGGGGGGGAGAAGAACAGAGTGCAGGTGACAGAAGACAGTGCGGTGTGTTGTTGAGCAAGGAAAGATATTCAGGGAAGGGTGTTTGGGTGAAAAAGGAAAGAGAACTTGGATTGATGGAAGGAGTATAACAGCGAAATATGGAACAAGGTATGATGGCTTGGGGGTTAGAAAGTTGGCGTGAGGTACGAGTGCTCGCGGGATGTATGGGGAGGTTCGTAATTGCTAAGTTAATGTTAAATGTTGACTAAAAGTTCAATACGTTTTTGCAACCGTGTCCTAATAAATGCCCTTTAACGCTAAACCATGGTCACGGTTTGTTTGTTGTGGCACAATCAAAGGGTCCTTTCATTGAAAACTCGGGCCGAGCCATAACTACACATGGGATATAACTATTCACCCGACTCTTTGTTGACCTGTGTCCTCCTTTACTAAATCGTATTAGGGTGTCCTGGGATGTACTAACTATCTTCTGCGCCATTAGATGAATACACAATGTGTTCTTTGTGGGTGATATAAATATATCCCTTTTAGTATCAAGGCTTTTGCTGTGTCTTTGGTATCTCCCACAGACAGTGTTAGTTGAGTGTTGTCTAAAGACCTGGGGCACATTTACAAAGAATTGGCATAGAGCAGTGCCACGAGTCATTTTGCTGCGCTGACCTGTGTCAATTCGAAAGGGCAGGAACACAATTTGCAGCCGATCGCCAACGCAGGCACACTTCCTGCACAAAAATAATTATGAGAGTTGTTTTCCTCGTTCTATGTGTGCTGAGAATGCAGCACACGTGCAAAGAGGAAAAACAGGGAGAAATGTAAACATTTCTCCTCATTACACCTGCTCTGGAGAGGCATACGTTTTTTGCCCTGCCTCAGGTTTACGTGATGTTGTAAATCTAGGGCAGTGTCAAATTCCATGGGTGTTGAGTGGTAACACCCACAGCAACACCTATGGAATGCCTCCTTTATGTAGAGTAAGGCAAGGCAGTGCTTTGTGTCGCCTCATAGATATGATTGAGAGGCCTGCAAGAGATGATCTCATGAAATAATCGTCATAAAAAGTGACACTCCTGTGGCACAGGCCTCTTGTAAATGAGGGTCCCATTGTGAATAATACCAATACTTATAATTGACTTTGGGTGAGCTCACTGTTTATCACAATTAGTTATCTTTCTTGTCAATCTCTTTTGCTTCTTACTCTGTGGTTTTCCTTTTTCTTCTTATATTTGTGTCAAACAGTCAGCGCCCTCAGCAGTGGGCAAGCCACTCCTCCCCGACCCACCTACCCGCCAGCCCCAACCGAACACTTCTGCTTTCTCGCAGTGCGAGAAGCAGAAACATAAAATGCAGCCCCTACTCCTTCGTTTCTCCCACACCGCTGACTCAACCCATTTTGTTTTACTTCCTTTTTTTATGAGGGCCCCGCAGTTGCAATTTGCTAAGGGCAGCTCCTTTCTGCAAACGCTCTTTACCACACCATTCATTTTACCTTTTTTTAGTTTACGTCCTCCAAGACGGGCATCTGCCGTCTTGGAATGGTAAGTTAAAAAAATAAAACACATGACGCATACTTGTGCATCCATGATGACACATGTGCTCACTTACATGATGATGCAGGGCTTTTTATGGTTTTGCTGATGCTGTTCATCATTAGAAATATCTAGATTCTGTACACCATTGGCAAAATATTTTTTTTCTCAACAACAATATCCCAAAGCAAAGGGAAAGCCTAAAAGAAAACTCTATTTGCATTGTCAAAGTGTCAACGCTTGTTGTCTGGTGTTTTCAAGGAAATGATAAAGACAGTGAAGGCTCAACAGGGCCCGAAAGCTTTTAAAAAGGCTTGGTACAGGGGACTGCTCTGAACACATTTAAATTGAAGTCAATATGATAGTCCCTTCTGGGTCATGAAAACGGCATTCACTTCAAAAACGAGCATAAAAAAACTAGATATAGCTTTGAAATACCTAATTTAATCACTGCACGTGTACCGCAGCCTTCTGGCTACAAAGGTTTGCATAGAAACGCATTTTGCAGTCAAGGAGTTAGCTTTCATAACGTGCCACAGACTTTAGAAAAAAACCATCCACCTGGATTGACAGAGAACTATGTTCAAAAATGCATTATGGGGGTTGTGATAAAAATATTCCTGAAAGGATAGACGAGAAGACCGTGCAAGCCCCAGGCGTTATCTTCTTTCGTTCCTTCCTAGTAACGAACACCTCTTTCTAGGATCTTGTGTTGAGCATAAACAGTTACTTCTTCTGAGCTAGGTGTCCTATTCCTCTAATCTTCATTGTAAAATGTGATGTTGAATACAAGCCCTCTGACTTCACAAGTTTTCTTCAAAGCAAATCTTATCTATGAAAAAATGGCTTTCTGACAGTGGCGGATTAATACAAAGTGTCAGAGTCGCTGCCTTGGTTCTCACTGTTATCAGAGTACAGGGTGTTACGGGTGAGGGTAGTAAGCCCAGGCACTCATTAAATGCTCTTTTATTGCAGCTTGACTTTGCTGAGCATAGTTTAGGACCAGTTTAATAATAGTGGCTTGAAGTAGCAGCCTCTTTTTGGCCACAAACTATGCATGCACCAATGTAATATGAACAAACTCAGCCCTGGGGTAATATCATGAAGAGGCGCACTGGCTGAGAGCAGAGCCGCACATACGTTTTTTAGTGTGCTTGCGCATTCATGTATCATGATGTTTCCTAGCCAGAGCTAGGGGTCAGATTTACAAGCCCCTTGCGCCACGTTTGAGTCATTTTTAACATGGGAAAAGTGACGTACGGGTGGCGCAAGGGGCTTGTAAATAAGCCCCTAGATTTTTAAACGACCTAGCTTGTAAACAGTCAGTAGGCGTTGCCTCTTTCCGTTCTGTGCGTTGAAAATCATATTTTGCGAATTTTAGTGGTTTTGCTCGTTGGAACCGGAGCTAGAGCTCAGAATTTGACTGTTTTTTACAGAGTTACAGGCAGTGGCTCAGTAGTTTGTTGTTGCACTTTACAATGAGAATGTACATTTTATATTCCTTAGAACTTTGGGACCATTGCTGAATCAGCACACACTTTTGCAGACTCCTAGTGAAAGCAATAATGTTCCTCGTGGCATGTTTCGTTCAGATGCAAGTGTGGGAAAAATGTTGAAAGGGGTATCAATTAATATGTATTTTTCATTTGCGCTTTAAGAGTGTTGTGTTGCCGATCGGATATGGGGTGCTCTTAGTATCGGAGCACCCGCTGATGAAGACCGCAACACAAAGAAGCAATTAGGCCGCAAATAATGAGAGCACTCCGATATGCGTGTTGCACTGTATACGCGTGTGCCGGCTCTGACGCCTTGCGCACGCGCACAGTCATTTATTCACCACGCTCACACAGCGCGGGCCAAACCAATTAGCACACGTACTCGGGGGAAGGCGCAGCTCTCCCCCGGAAGTCAAAGCATAGTGACCGCACCCACAATAATGTATCGCAAGCGCGCGATATAACATTCCTCCCCAAAATAAATTGTAACACCATAATGAATACAAACAATCAAGCAAAAACAACAAAAGACATTAAGACATGTCAAGAATATCTGGCACCAATACAACACCACAATACTGCACATATGTTCAATCAGCAGTGATAATCTCTCAATCTACTGGAAGGCTCAGGGTTGTTCCTTAGATTATACTGCGTACGTGCTTCACGACAATCTTGACTCCCTTGAGTGGTCACGGGAGTCTCAGACACCTCAGGCCTCCCCACTTAAGAGGAAGTGGACACCTGAGCACCACCACTTTGAGGGATCATTGCATCATCTTCTGACCAGTCCCCGGAGTCGTAATCACCAGACAGTCCCGAGGTATCATCCAACCCCTCTGCACCACATCCATGATACCTTTTGAAAGCTGACACATTTCGAGTGATTATTTCCAATCCCCGCTTTGCAGTAACTTGAGTGCCACGAACACTCACAATGCGCCAAGGATCTTTTTCAAATGGAAGCCTAAATTTGCTGCCGGGGTGACGGTCTTGAATCAGAACCAGATCATCTACCTTTAACTGGGACACTTTCGCTCGGCGCCGCAGGCTAACATGGGCATTGGACTTTTTCCTCCGACAGTCCACCTCCTGATTATTGATCTCGTCCGGAACCCATCTGGGGTGGTGTGGAATAGAGTCACTCACTACTCTCCCCATTGACAGGTGCCCTGGGGCACAACCAGTAGAGGTATATGGAGTTTGGGGATAGTCCCTCAAAAAGGAATAGATGGATTGTTCCACTGAGTCACCATTGGCCACAGCTATGCGGATAACTTTGTTCAGAGTTCTCATAAAGCGTTCCGCTTCTCCATTGGCCTGTGGCCATTTCGGCATTATTTTCTTGTGCACAATTCCTAATGATGATAAGTACAGTGCAAATTCCTGACCCTGAAAAGGAGGACCATTATCAGTTTTGATTTCTCGGACAAGTCCATGAGTAGCCATTACTTTTTCTAACATTGGGATAACTTCTCCTGCACTTAGTGACGAGAGCACTTCCACCTCAGGGTATTTTGAGTAATCATAAATTACTACCATTGAGTGCTTCCCATCCGGGAGACTCCCAAAATGCATGCTAACACTCTTCCATGGGCCATCCGGACGTTTTTCCATGGTAATCGGGCAGGAGGATTCGGTTCCCCAGTAGCTTGACACCACGGACACGACCTCACCACCTCCTCGACCTTGTCATCCATGAGCGGGAACCAAACCTTGGTTCGGAGTCGTCCCTTCATTTTTACCATCCCTTGGTGACCGGCATGTGCTAGTCCAACCACTCGGTCCACTAGGGTCGATGGGATCACCAGTCGGTGGCCTCTCATCAGGCATCCATTCGGATCTGCACTCAGTTCCTGTCTTACTTGGTAGAGACTCTCAACCACTTTCTTTGCCTCTGGAGTGAGCATTACCCCTTGACCTTTAAAGACTTTCCATTTGTTGGTTTTCACCGCCTCCAACACCTTTTGCAGACAGTCATCCTGTGCAGTTGCTTGACACAACTCTTCCAACGATATGGGCAGCGGACAGTAGCGGTCTGCGACATAACGGACGTATTCCTCCGTTTCTTCCGCTCCCTCTACCTCACTCATAGTGGCTTCTCTGGGATGACGAGACAAATAGTCTGCCGGATTGCTCGTCCCTGGATGGTATTCGATCTTGCAGTCGTATTCCTGCAGCTGCAGCATCCACTATTCTATGCGAGGGGGAGGCTTAGAGGCAGTCCCGGTGAACAAAGGGAGAAGAGGCTTGTGGTCTGTGGTAACCAGGAAAGGTTTTCCATATACGTACAAATGAAAATGGCAGCACCCCCAATGCACAGCGATCGCCTCCTTTTCTATTTGGGAGTACCTCTGTTCGGTGGCCGTCAAGGACCTGCTCGCAAATGCCACTGGAGCCCATTCATCTTCTTCCTTGGGCCTTTGTTGAAGAACAGCTCCCAAACCTTTTGGGCCAGCATCAACAACAATTTTGACTGCTGCTTCAGATCGAAGTATCGTAGTGTGGTGTTACTTAATAGAGCATCCTTTGTGGCCTGGAATGCAGTCTCCTGATCCGGACCCCATACCCATGGGACAGATGTTTTGGTAAGTTCTCGCAAGGGTGTGGTGAGGGATGAGAGGTCCCGGATGAACCTACCGCAGTAGTTCACCATCCCTAGGAAACTGCACACTTCCGTTACATTTGTGGGAGCAGGGGCTTCTTTAATGTCTTTTACTTTTTCGGGATCTGGAGCGACTCCTTCAGCAGAGAAAACGTACCCGAAGAACTGCAATCTTTGTTTTAGGAACTCGCACTTATCTCTGTGGAGCGTGAGCCCTGAGTCCTGTATCCATTGCAGCACCTGCCTCAGCCGACTGTTATGTTCAGGTATTGATTTTGCATAGACCAGAATGTCATCACTGATGCTGACGGCCCCAGGAAGATCAGCAAGAACCTCCCTGATGGTATTTTGGAATACCTCAGCGGCACATGATATCCCAAAACTCAACCTCCGGTACCGTCGCAATCCAACATGCGTTGAGAACGTCGTGATGTACCTGGACTGTTCATCTAAGACCAACTGGTGATAGCCTGCTCGGAGGTCAAGTTTAGAGAACCAGCTAGCTCCGCTCAGTTCCCCTATCAAGTCATCTATGGTTGGAGTGAGATGCCGTTCTCGCTTTATTGCAGTGTTAGGAATGCGCATGTCCACACAGATTCTTACTTCTCCAAGCTGCTTCGGTTTTCTGGCCACAACAATCGGGGAAACCCAGGGGGTCGTACCATTCACCTTCTCGATTATTCCAGCTTCTTCAAGCTTGCACAGTTCCTTTTCAACCAGCGGTCTTAAATTAAAGGCAACGTGCCTGTGTCGAAGAGCCACCGGTTGCACCGACGTGTCTAAATGAAGGCACATCTGTTTGTCCTTTAAACACCCTATTCCACTGAACACTTTAGGGAACTCTTCCAGGATCTGACTCACTCCTTCTCTGTGGATCCCAAAAGCAAATGTGACAATGCCCAGCGCTTCTGTTGACCTACACCCTAGCAACATTCCATGCCCTTCCTCTGTCACGTACACGAGGGCATCTACTTCCTGAGAGTTGTAGGTGATGGTGGTCTTGAATTTACCTCTGATATCCAGGGGCTTGGTTTGGCCGTATGCAAAAACCTTTATCTTGGCGGGTATCAGGGGTGGAGGAGGAGTCATCTCTTGGTACGCCTCCCTCGACAGGATATTAATGGTGGCACCGGTGTCCACTATGGCTAGCGAAGGACGACCTCCTACCAGTACTTGGCACTGTGGCAGGCGGCTCTGTGCTGCCGATGCTGAGCCTACTGTGAACACCGAATGTACGGTATGTTCTTCCTGGCCATCGTCATCCATGTCACTACTGGGCTCTTGGGCATCCGGGATCATTTTCACCTGAGACCTCGCAGCGCGGCCTTTATTAGATCGCCACACTTTAATGAAGAGGTTCATTTTGCCACATGCCGTGCACCTTTTTCCTTTTGCTGGGCACTCCGACGGTCGGTGTGACGGACCTCCACAGTATCCGCATGACCGGATTCTTGGGCCTCTTGTCTGACTTGTTGACGCAGTGTTAGTCGGGGTGATGACATTCACGGGTTCTGTCTTAACAGGAGTCTGGAGAACAGCCTCCATGTGTGCTGCCCTTGCTTTTGAGAGTTCCTTTGTTCGCCCCATGGTGAGTATGTCAGCGAATGACTTCCCTGACTCCTCTAAAATCCTCTCTCTCAGCTTTGCCAAGGCACAGCCTTGAATTACCTGGCCCTGTATCTCCTCAATCTCATCTCTGAACCCCCAGGTAAGTGCCAGCTCCTTTATTCGCGCATGAAACCCAACGAGCGATTCTTCTGGCTGTTGCCTTGCCTGAACACAAAAGGTTCATAGTCCTGGTTTGCCATGGGCTCGAAGTGGGCATTGAGGGCTGTAATGAGCGTGAGATGAGTTTTTGGCGCTGCTTCCTCCACCAATTTAGCTATCTTGTGCACCTCTTTTCCACCCAGATGTAGTATCATGGCCCGCTTCTGGTCATCCTCAACCTTAGTGGCTTCAAAGAACAGGAGAACACGCTCCACCCACTCTTTCCATCTCGGGGCCTGAGCAGAAGGAGCCCCCTCCACTACAAACGGCTCTATTGCTGGGATCTGAGCCTTGTTCTGCACCCACTCTGCACTGGGACACTCTACTGGACGGTTCTACCAGTGGCCTGCACTGCACTGCAGTTGTGTGGGCACCGGCTCGCCTGCTGGCTGCTACTCACAGTTGTCTGTGTACTCCTCCTGGGCCTCTGCAGCACCAGACACCAGCCCCACTTCCAGGGCACGATATGGGTACACTCCAGCAGCCTGGACAACGCTGTGGGTCTCCTCCCCACCTGCTCACAGTAGGTAGGGGCAAGTGTTGCTCCTGCAGCACGAGCACCACGCACGTGGGACAACGTGCGCGGCCGCCGCTCGACACCACGTGGCCTCTGGACCACCCTCGTCGCCAAAATGTTGTGTTGCCGGTCGGATATTGGGTGCTCTTAGTCTCGGAGCACCTGCTGATGAAGACCGCAACACAAAGAAGCAATTAGGCTGTAAATAATGAGAGCACTCCGATATGCGTGTTGCACTGTATACGCGTGTGCCGGCTCTGACGCCTTGCGCACGCGCACAGTCATTTATTCACCGCGCTCACTCAGCATGGGCCAAACCAATTAGCACACGTACTCGGGGGAAGGCGCAGCTCTCCCCCGGACGTCAAAGCATAGTGACCGCACCCCAATAATGTATCGCAAGCGCGGGATATAACAAAGAGCAAAGTTTACTTTCCACTACAAGAATAAACGCAGATTTAGACTAAGCTTGGCAAGAAAATTTAATTTTCTCAGTAAATCTCGAGTAGTTTTTTTTAGATATTAGCTTATTAAAAATGTTCCAGACTGTCATTGAAAAGGTGACATCTATATTCTCAGTCTGCCTACCTCTTTAGGATTGGGTGGGGATTTAGTATTAAGTGAAGGGAGCCCCTATCAGCACATTCAAGTGAATAATTGTAAAATGGTCAGTTTTTCACCTTAAAGCCAATGTTACTATGCTCTGTTTCATTATGACTTTCCAAAAAGATGGTGTAGGAAGGAAGGGTGAGTTATTTCAGTTTCAATTTGGATTTCCCTTTCACACTTACTTCAGTCATCATGCACACTGCAAGAAGTTAAAACTCTAGAACTGCTTACTGGGACAATGTGGATTATTCGTTAGGGTGGTTGGTAGCCCACAATAAGTAATAATGTCACTGTACTTGTTAGGTCCAGTAAAGGTTTCAGTATTTTAGGTTGGACTCCCCGGGCTGAAATTGGCCTGGGGAGGGGGGCTGCTTGCCCCACTCCCCATTTACAATGTGACTGGGACCCGGGGAATGGGGTCCCCGGGGCCAAAATTGGTCGGGGAGATGGCTTACAATATTATTTTGAAAGTATATATGCGATTAGTGCTCCTACAATGTGTGTTCGTCGAAAAATAAGGCCATTAAATATTTCTTTAGATATAGTTGGTACCGCGATACTACCTAGAAACTACAGCAGTAGTACAACAGTACTTTTCGATTGTAAAAAAAAAATGTGATCGGCTAGAAACACAGGCTAACACAGGAAACAGATGTTTGTTTCCCCTACTCATCATTTCTCTTCAGAACTTCAAAGCGGAAGGTGGTGTCCTGTGTTGTTTTGAGATTTTGTGATGCTCAGTTAGATTTGCAGGTCAAAATGGCAGAGCAACAAAATCTCGGCCATCATGAGCAGCGGGAGGCTAGAGAGTAAGAGGAGGGAGTGCTGGCAAAAGAAGAGCAATAGGAGAACAGGAGGAGGTGGCTCTGCAATTGTTTACACTGTCACCAGGGGAGAATAAAGTAATTACTCCCCTGGTAACATGTAACCTGTGCAAGAAAGTGATTTTCTGAGGTACTAAGCAGCAATATTCTTTTGGGGCCACTAGCATGAAAAAACATCTCATGTCTCTGCACTCTGGAAGATGGGCATGTGCAAAAAGTAGGCGGAAGTAAGAGCTTGAAGAGATGGCTACATGAAGTTCATCAGTAACAAGGCAGGTGGACTCTGCAGTTCCTTCCACCTTTTCAGTCTCCACTGCAGCTGCACCACCATCCAGTACATCTCCTGCCATATCTGTACCTCCTGCTGGCACTGTTGTGCCTGTGGACATGTTGAGGCAAGACAGAGACATATTGAAACAGTATGCTAGTACTCAAACGTATTGCCTGGTGTGCCACAGAGTCATAGTGGCTGGGAAGAAAGAGACACCAGCATTGTTAGACAGCTTGTTATTGATCACAAATGCCCTCCCCAACATCCTTTGTTTGTTTGGTTTTTTTTACCTTTCCTTCCATTATTTATCCATTCCATCTTATTTTTTTTTGTTGGTCCTGTTGACCTGTTATGAAAAAATAAAAATACAGAAATAAAATTTAAAAATCAGAAAAGAAGAAACAAAAAGGTTCTTTTCAGAACTACCTGAATATTTCCATTAATAAAGAGCTTGTGCCATTATTAACAATATGTTTCACATGTAAGTTAAATATATAAAATGGCAGAGTTGATAGGAAAAAAGGTAAGAGCAAGGTACGCTTCACATAGGAGAGTCCATATATAACATGACATTTTATAAACACAATTTTAGTTATATCCACATTTACGTTTGTGTTTCATGTGTTTCTCAGACTGAAGTAAAATTATTGTTACATAAGTATGTCATCACTTAATTCCTTAATAGGTGAAGATGATCATATTGTTGGATTGATCATGAAATACTGAGATTAAAACAAATCTATTGGATTGTGAAAAAATCCACGGATGCAGTGCACGTCCAACTGTTTCCTCAAATATCAAAAATAATCTTATAAATAGGAAAGATAAAATTCAGATGAAATCTTACAGTAGACTTCTTCAAATGTCATCAACCAAGTGAGGCCACATAATGACATATCTACTGAATTTTGTAACTTCTACTCTAAGATTTATTTGTGGCTTTGGTACAATGATAACATTATACCTTAGACTTTATGATGCAAAATTAGCAGGCAAAAGTCTTTTACATTTCTGCATAGCCTGTTCTGATAGGTAAGTGTGTTATCATCACATTTTGTCCAGCCTGTGTTGTTTTTTAATTAAATGGTATAGTTTTCTGATATTGCATTCTCTCTATGATGAAAAATGATAGCAAGTCAAGTAAAAGTCCATCCTGAAATAGAAATTTGGCAAGCAGTAAAGTTAGAAAAATAAGTAGTAATTTTTGTGTTATTTACAGTGGTTCTCTGAATCATCAAAATCACACATTTTGTTACCATTGTTAAAGAAAGTGTTTACTCTATTTGGGATTTACAGTGTGAACAGAAGTTTCACGGCATAGCACTATCTATTATTATTTATTTTATTTTATTTTCATTGTGGGATTGGTACATATACAAATCTTTCACAATCTGAAGACTTTACATGTAAGCAATGCAAACATTCATGTGTGCAACAGTAGCTTGTAGCATGGAGATCAGAATAATGCTGAGTCTTGTTAGCTATTATTTGTAGGAACAGCCATACAGAATTTTTGAGCATTTTGCTGTTGATTAATAGAGACTCGAACAGAGCCTCTACATACATCCACCATATCTATAATTCCACTTGTAGAGTTGCATATGTGGTTGTTAGAAAAAAAAGAAATTCATGTAAATTTGTGAACGTCTTGCAGAAACGTTAATTTGGCTATTCATGTTTTAGTCCTTTGACTGATGGTAAATTTAAAAGTAGATTAACTATCACATTGCTATAGCAATTAATGCCACTTTGATTATTAAACTGATACCTGCTAATTTCTGTGTGTTTAATTTTTTGTTTTATCTAATTAGTTTCTTCAAAAACTTTGTTGTTATAGTCAAATATAGTGTTTCTTTTGAAAGACATTTGAGGCTTACTCAAAATAGGATATTTACTCATATGAGGAGCGTATGTCTAGCATAAATGATTGTATTCACTTACACTGTCAGTATCTGCATTAATGAGTAAAAAAAGAGAGGAGGCCCCTCCAAACCAACGGACCAGGGGACTACTTAATAGTGAAGAGAAGTAACGTCCCAAGCACAAAAGAGAATAGCTCAAGTTCACACAGATACAACTTCACTCAAACTCATCAATCCCTACAGATGGGGAGTGTGCACACACTAATTATTATACTAAGATTCCACCAGGCCCAAGAGTGTAGTATCCAAAGGCTTTATTCATATATATACAGAAACCAGGGTCATATTTAGAACATTACAAATCACATTAAAAACCGCCAATGTCATATAATCCCTAAAAGCATAAAATTCCAATGTACTTAAAAAACAATTCATACACAATACAATACATACACAATACAATAAATCAAATGTACAATAAGAACTAATTCGCTATTCTTTCATTATTGCAAGTGAGTAGATCATGAAAACAATATATCAATTTTCAATAAAATGACATTATACACAAAAAATATACATTTGAAAAAAAAGACCATAGCTATTAACAGGGAGACCCTATTGCACAGTTAAAAAGGTACTGTTACAGAACCTGATCCAACTTCTTACGTAGAGTTCATATTATTATTATTATCTCTCATTATTTATTTTTGCAATAATCTCTCTCGTGGTTGGATTCAGTGCTTTTCCAGCGTCAATGTGTTTCGGTGGTCTTGGAATTATAAACCCCACCTTCCTCAGGACAACAACGTTTATCAGGGATTGAAAACCTCCCTTTCAAGTAAAATTACATGCAGGTCAAATCAATAATAAGTGATGTGCTACTTAATGACATTGGAATAATAAGTTTGGTTAAAACAACCAGTACTTTTCCTTTCTTGTATCTTTTCAAGAAGTTCCTGTCCTCAATTCTGAGAAACAGGGTCCTATTTTATGGCAAATTGTTTATTGGTATTGAATTCTCAATGGATCATTCCAAGGAAGGTACTCTTGGTACCCGTGTTTTGTACAGCCGGAGATATAGTAGTACACTGGATCCTTTTCCACAATGGGGGAAGCTTTAAATGATAGCTGCGGGCCCACCTACTCTGTGTCTGGATAGCCACACCGGGTATTGATATATAGCCCATGTTCGTAGATTCTTACGCCACGCTTCAAGAGCTCCTTCCGTTACCAACGCTGGTAGGGGGAGAACATGGCGGCCGCGTAGCGCGCAGGTCGCAAGCTCCGGAGGCTCCCAGCCGTTTGTAACCGTGGATACCACATTTACCATTACCTTTACCTCCTAAACGCCGCTCACAGTACCTCGAAGCTCTAGCCCCTCGATGTGCTTCACCACCGATATTATCTCGGTACTGCTGACTCCAGGCTGGCAAATCCATCTCTCGAAATCGGACACCGGTCCGCGCTGTGTTACGGCCGCCCTGGAGCTCAGGAAGAGCCGCAGGGCAGCAGCGCGAGGCTACCTCCGGGCGAGTGGTGGCAGCGTCATATGTGGTTTGGAGACTGCAAGCCCATCGGGGGAAGAGCAGCCAGCCGCCATTAGTGATGGAGGACGCCAGGACTTGAGAGGTAGGGGGGCCATTGTGGGGGTTTTTCTTTGCGGGCCAAAAGGGCAGGTTTTAGTGGGGCCCCAAGCTGAAATAGAGGAGAAGTCCGTGGACATAGAAAGGCAGACTCCCTCACTTGACTTAGTTGCTCTGTCCGGCTCAGCTTCCCCAGCAATCTCTCATAAGGGTCTCCCCAGAGAAAAACCGAGGCGAGAAGTAAAAAACAAAGGTAAAAAACAAAAGAAAAAAGAAGAGTTAGCAGATCCTAAGCTTAGGATTACAGCATCTCTGCGTTCTTTTTTCAAAGTACAACCATCAGTGCTTACACTAAAAAGACCACCACAAGCTGAATTAGAGGGTCCTAGAGCCACTCGGGTTTATAGCTATTACAGATACCCTAGCCCCAGTTATGGAGAGTGGTGAGAGTGGTGAGCAATCCGGTCAGGGCAGTGCCGAAAAGAGTACTAAAGCTGTTACTCCTGACGGAATAAAAAACTACAATGGCCGTATGGACGATAACACCCAGGACAAAGGAGATAATGATTATGGTGGGAATACACCAGATACGAATACAATAACCCTTGACAATAGGAATCCGGGCGGACCATCGGTCAGCTCCTTAGAGGCGATGATGGGAACTCTAACGGCAGACATCAGGAATGGTTTCTCAGTATCAGAGGCAAATCAGCGCGAGATTCGTGGGTTTTGCGAGACATTTAAAAAAAAGTTAGATACGCTATCCGACAGGACAGAAATCCTCGAAAATACAGTAGAGGAATTAAAAAAAAGACCTTGCCAGTAGTAGAACGGAGCTCCAGGCGTTGCGTAGGGATGAGCAGGGCCTTCAGGAAAAGTTGGAGCAGTTAGAAAATAATTCCAGACGGAATATCCTGAGGATATTAAATGTACCTGAAGGTAAAGAGAGGGATGATTTAAAATCATTTGTGGTAGCTCTCATAAAAGCCTCAGTTCAAGTAGAGGAAAGTGAAGTGGACATTGCAAAGGACATACAAAGAATACACAGGGATCCCTTCAGGAAAAACCCGGGTAGAACAAAACCAAGAAAGATTCTTATTAATTTTCAAACTTATGCATTAAAAGAAAAAATTCTAGTATCTGCACTAAAACTAAAAACCCTGAAAGGCCCTGTTTTTTCTTTTGAAATAAGATCAGACTTATCACGAGCCACTCTAGATAGACAGTGGAAGCTGGGTAAATGCATGGATGATTGTAAAAAAATTGGGGCAACTGTAAAACTTAAATTTCCTGCTTCACTGCGAATAATGTACAATAATAAAATGCACATGATCAGGAACACAAAAGAAGCAGATGATTTATTAGAAAGTATTAAGGGAGGTGGAGGAGGTAGGTGTTACAAGATAATGAGCTGATATCCACTTGACACGTACACAGAATGTATAGTTACTTTTTAATGGGGCTGGGAGTTAACGGAGCAAAAGACTAACTTGGACCAACATCATGTCCAAGAAGAAGAAGAAGCGGGTGGGTTCTCCAGGGTAAGGTGGGGGGGGGGGTGGTAGAAGGGTGTCACAGGGTGGGGAGCATATGGGAAAAAATTAAAAAAAATCCTCACATACCTCAGTATTAGTAAGTAGAACTAGTATAGCAAAGACATGTCCATACAGATCTTAACTTGGAATGTTAATGGGCTACGTGTGAAGGGGCGTAGGGACAGGCTATTTCAATACCTTAGAGATTCCCCCGCACAAATTTTGGTTTTACAGGAGACTCACTTGTTGAAAAAGGAATGTGTTGATCTCTTTGAAAAACAAAGATGGGTACAACAAGTTTTATGTACAGATCAGAGTGAGAATGTCAGAGGGGTTGCAATAATTGTGAAAAAACAAGCAAAAATATGGGTGACACAAACGAAGGCTGATAAAGGGGGTAGGTGGATTATAGCTGACGCTAAAGAAGATGAAAGGCCATTAACACTAGTAGGCTATTATAGCCCAAACCATGATGATTGCGAACCATTAAAAAATCTCTTTGCCAATCTATTAGATTCCCCATGCCCAATAATTATGGGAGGGGATTTTAATGTTGTATTAGACCTAAAATTAGATATATCAAATAGAACTAGAGCAACACCGACGCCCAATTCACGAGCATTACTAAAAACTATGATGGCTCAGCACACACTGTGTGACCTCTGGAGAGAAAGAGCGGGAACTTTACAGGGTACATCCTTTCACAACAAGAAATATGGGAGCAGGTCTAGAATAGACTACTTCCTAGTAGATTGGAGTCTTAGAGAAGATATCTCGGACATTGACTATAAGGCGGCTCACCTATCATATCACTCAGCAGTCCTCTTAACACTCAAAAACAGCATCAGGTGTGAAGAGAGAAGGTGGACTTTGGACCGCACCATACTGGCAGACAGTGAAGCAATGGATAGCCTCAAGGAAGAAGTTAGAGAGTTTATTGAGGTCAACAGCGGCTCAGCCTCAAATGGAATAGTGTGGGACACTCTAAAGGCTTTTGTTAGAGGTAAGATCACCAGTGTAACCTGCCATAGGAATAAGTTGTACAGAGGAGAAATCTCACGATTAGAGGATGAGATGGAGCGAATAGATATGGAAATAAAAAGATCAGATCTGGAGGAGAATAAAGTGGAATTAGAAAAGAAACAGCTCCCAATGAAGAGTCAACTATCAGAGATCCTCCAAATAAGGATTAGAAAAAGGTGGGATGCTAGCAAGCTAGTGCATTTCGAGTATGGAGAGGGAGAAGGTAAACTCCTAGCTTGGAAGGTTAAGACAGAATGGAATAAGAACAGGATTAAGGAGATCAAGGAAGACCGGTCTGGAAATATCTTGAGTGGTGAGACCGAGATAAAAGAGGCCTTTAAGGAGTTCTTTAGTATTTTATACTTGGAGGAGAAGGAAGAAATGGTAGATACCGAGATAGAGGGCTGGCTTGCTGAATCCATTCAACCCATAGACGCTAACCAACAAAAGATCCTAAATCAAGAGATTACCAAGGAGGAAGTAGTTAGGACCATTCAAACTAGTAAAGGGGGTAAAGCCGCGGGGCCTGACGGCATACCTATGGAGCTGTATAAAATCTTGGCAGAGGTGGTAGCCCCTCTTTTGACATTAGTGATGGGTGAGATACTAGGTCATGGAACACAGTTACCAAAATCATGGAATGAGGCCACAGTCACCCTCATCTTGAAACCGGGTAAAGATCCAGCATTATGTGAGTCGTATAGACCAATATCTCTTTTAAATTCTGATTATAAAATCTTCACAAAAATTTATAGCCAGTAGATTAGCCAAAATTGCGGGCTATACAATCCTCGAAGATCAGAGAGGCTTTGTGAAAGGGAGATATCTACACGAGCTTACTTATGAGCTTATCGGGGCTATCGACTTTGCTACAACCTTTGACACCCCTTTAGCTATAACAACATTGGATGCCTCTAAAGCATTTGTGAGATGGTCTTATCTATTTTCAGTACTGAAGAGATATAATCTGGGAGACAATTTTTGTAGAGCTATAAAGTTAATATACCAAGAACCTGTAGCAAGAGTCCTGGTGAACGGAAAGCTATCCTCACCCTTCAAAATACTTAGGGGTATGAGACAGGGCTGCCCTCTCCTGTTTAATTTTTACATGGAGCCCTTGGCCTTTAGAATTAGACATACAACTGACATTCCCCCCTTTTATCAGGGAGATTGGGTTAGGAAAGTCGTGCTATATGCAG
Source organism: Calotriton arnoldi (assembly GCA_963921515.1). Taxonomy (NCBI): domain Eukaryota; kingdom Metazoa; phylum Chordata; class Amphibia; order Caudata; family Salamandridae; genus Calotriton; species Calotriton arnoldi. Next base: position 208,451 of record CAWUFW010005812.1, read on the forward strand.
ACGACCTTATGGTATACTCATCTGACCTGGATGCTGCTCTACCAACAATTCTACGCATAGCAACAGAATTTGGAGAAGTGTCGGGGTACTCAGTGAATGAGCACAAGACAGAAGTGATGATATGGAATCAAGTAAGCAGTAATCCACTAATTAAAAGGGAGATGCGATATCTTGGTTTAAGAATAGTTCAAGATATCAATGCAATTGCAGAAATTAACTTAAGGAGGGTGTTTAAAGAGATTGTCCAATTAATGAAGAGCTGGGTACACCTCCCATTAACGATCTTAGGGAGAGTTAGTTTGGTTAAGATGACCATTCTGCCAAAGATTACTTTTATATTAACTTCCTTACCACTACACTTCGATAAAATCACCATATACAAAATACAGCAGGCAATAAATTCATTTATCTGGGCTAACAAAGGGGGTAGGATCTCATGGAAGAAGCTACGGAGGAGGAGGGAGAGGGGAGGCCTGTCCTTGCCAGACATACAATATTATGCGTGGGCTTTCCAATTGAAAAATTCTGGAATGCTCGCAAAGATACCTGATGGATCCATAATAGGTTTAATGTTCTCAGCAATGCTAAAAGAGTGTAAAATAGATACAGATGGTTTTCTCTTCAAATTTGAAGATCCTAAATTTTTTAAGAAAGTAAAATTGAAGGTGCTACAGTTGAAGGCAATAATGTGGTATCACATTAGATGCCTTTCAAAAATGGACTGTTACTCGCACTTTGCCCCGATTTGGGATTCACCAGGGGCCCCAGAATGCCTCAATGACAAGCTGGCGATACCCATCAAAGATGTGGGCCTAAAGATCTGGGGAGATTTGACCAGAGAAGGAAATCTGTTACCCTGGTACGATCTAAATGGGCTGATGAAGGGTACCCTCTCAAAGTTTAAATATCTACAACTAAAAAGTTGGGTGCAAAGTAGAAAATTGACATTGGACGTAGGTAACATCTTAGAAGATCAACTGGTAACAAAATCACCAGGAAATAAGGAAGTAGCACTTTGGTACTGGCATCTTCAAGATACCATTGATGTAGAGTTCACGCTGGCTGAGGAACTGTGGGGAAACGTCTTGCCGAGGGAGCAGCTGCAGAATATTTGGCAAGTATCTATGCGCACACTTTACCTCATTGTTAAACCTGCTTTTTTAAGAAGAAACCACCTTTTCTCACTTCATAGGGCATATATATCACCCGAAAAATTATCTAAGATGGGGAAAGGAAGCCGAACCAGCTGTGCTAAATGTGGGTTGGAAAAAGCAACAGACGTGCACATGTTTTATCAATGTCCCACAATCAGCGAGTTCTGGAACAAAGTGAAAACAACAATGTCAGGTATTTTGGGTCAGCAAATAAAGGTAAGCCTTTCATTGGTTATCTTTGGGGTGGTTGACGACCTTGTGAGCAGCGTTAGAGATTTGCTGTTTTATGCAATACTATTAGCCAGAAGAGAAATTTGTCGTAAATGGGTGAGTAGTACACCACCACAGCATTCGGAATGGTGGGAATCCCTCATATATATGTCTAGGATGGATCTATCGGGGAAAAAGTCTAATAAGAAAGCTTTCTGGAACTTGCTTTAGAATGGATGGAGAGCCCGGAAGGGTTGTTGTAAAGTTTGAAGGATAGTGTTGATATAAGATCATAACTATGTCCAATGATTACACCGGCTAACACTCTTGGACTGCTATTCGGCCCTTCCACATTTCGAATATTAAAGCAGTACCGGTGTTCATACCGTGTGAGAGAGACAGCCGCAGAAAGGTTGGTGCCCATTGTAGTAAGCCCGTCTGCAGTCAGTATCTCCCTTGATAATAAGGGCAGAAAAAAATAGACATTATATCTGAGGTGAATGAGGACAAAAGAAAAAAGAAAAAAAGGAAAGAAAGGAAAGGAAAAGTACGGGTTGTTTTAACCAAACTTATTATTCCAATGTCATTAAGTAGCACATCACTTATTATTGATTTGACCTGCATGTAATTTTACTTGAAAGGGAGGTTTTCAATCCCTGATAAATGTTGTTGTCCTGAGGAAGGTGGGGTTTATAATTCCAAGACCACCGAAACGCGTCGACGCTGTAAAAGCACTGAATCCAACCACGCGAGAGATTATCGCAAAAAATAAATAAGGAGAGATAATAATAATATGAACTCTACATAATAAGTTGGATCAGGTTCTGTAATAGTACCTTTTTAACTGTGCAATAGGGTCTCCCTGTTAATAGCTATGGTCTTTTTTTTCAAATGTATATTTTTTGTGTATAATGTCATTTTATTGAAAATTGATATATTGTTTTCATGATCTACTCACTTGCAATAATGAAAGAATAGCGAATTAGTTCTTATTGTACATTTGATTTATTGTATTGTGTATGTATTGTATTGTGTATGAATTGTTTTTTAAGTACATTGGAATTTTATGCTTTTTAGGGATTATATGACATTGGCGGTTTTTAATGTGATTTGTAATGTTCTAAATATGACCCTGGTTTCTGTATATATATGAATAAAGCCTTTGGATACTACACTCTTGAGCCTGGTGGAATCTTAGGGGCCGATTCCGATTCAGGCCGGAAAACATACCGACCGACTCGGTACGGGAATGTAGTCCGACCGACACGTACCGGCGCAGTCCGATCCGCGTAGTACGATGCAATGCATGTGAATTACGACCGACTCATACGGAACACAAGCCAAACGACCGAACCGCACGGAAAGCAGCCATCCGGCCGGAAAATCTACGCGAATCGAACCGACCGACACGCACCAGGAATGAACCCGACAGATACGTACCCACGAACTCCGACCCGCGCAGTACGATGCAATGCGTGTAAAACCAGACCGAGTCGCACAGAGCTCAAGCCGTACGACCGACACGCAAAGAAAACAGGAAGCTGAAGCAACCCAATACTCCGCGACCAACGCGTACGCCGCACATGAAACCCAGCAGAAAGACAACGTGAAAGACTCAGAGAAGCTCGCACGAGACAACTGCAGCGTCCGACTCGGTCAGAAGAACGTCTCCTACATGCCCAGAAAATACAAAGGAAAAAAGACAAAAAAAGGGCCAAACAAGCAATGACAAAGTCAATAAATAGTGGGGTAAAAAAACATGGAACAAAGACACACCCACAACTCCACCCATATAAAGGCCACAAATCCCTACCATGATCCTTTGCAAATTCAACTGACCTGCCAGCACAGAACACCATCAGACAGCAACCACAGACACACACACAACTCATCCATCACACAAGCCACACACCATTAGCACTACCCTAATAGCACCCTCACATACACCCAGCAAAACTGACACTCACCCACCCTCACTTGCACACTCACACACACATCAATCCCCACCACCACCCATCACCATGCCCCCAAAGAAGAATCCAAAGTTCCTAGACAGTGAATTGGAAGTCCTGGTAGATGAAATCCTAAGAGTAGAGCCACAGTTGTTTGGTACATTGGTCCAACAGACCCCCATGTCGCAGAAAACCAAGATGTGGGAGAGGATCGTCGACAGGGTGAATGCACAATCACCATGTTTGCGCACAAAGGAAGACATCCAGAACAGGTGGTATGACGTGCGCCGGAGGGTCAAGGACCTACTCAAGAAGGAATACACCTTGAGTCATCGCACCGGCAGTGGCCCTCCTGCCAAACCAGTATACCTCAGGTCCTGGGAGGAGAAGGTGCGGGCCATCCTACCACCAGAGAGCGTACATGGACTATCAGACATCCCAGAGCCTGGTGAGTACACAACCAATATACCCAATATTGTGTGACAATACACACACATCACTGTCAAGGGGATAGTGAAACCATGCACCGTTAGCAAAGCCACAGTAACCAAAAGATAATCATCCCAAGATGTGTATGCTAGTCAGACAAACACAATACCTGCCATCTCATAGTGATATGTAACTGTGTCATGACATGTACAAACCTAACAACAAATAGAGCAAGGCAGTGGCACAAATCTAACCAACAAACACTGTCAGACATTTTGCCACCACTAGAACACCACCTCACAGGGAAGCTGACTGAAAGGAAGGAATTGTGTGTATGCTGGTGAAGTGAGTGTAGCCAATAGCATGATGGGAGTTGTAGTCACAGATATTGGTCACCCTCACAATTGGCCCATCAACACCACTCTGAACCATGCTCACATCACAGGGAGTGGAAAAGAACTGACAAGATGGCTGACACTGGGTACTGCTGTGGGGAGAACAAGCCCCTGCTGTGTCTTGTGCTCAAAACAACAGCAGGACACCACTGACTGACATCCTGAAAGCCAACTTGCACTCCCTGCAATGGAAGCACGTTCCATGGTGGGATATCTGGTTGGGTGGGAAGGAGGACTGACAGCTCTGACCATAGTTACCAGCAGCTTTTCTCACACACCCCCTTAACACAAACTCCACACAACTCACCTGGGAGAATGCATCGCCTCACACTCTAATTAAATATCCCACAAAGAACTACCACACTGGGTTATGCTGTGTGAAGCACAGGGACACTTTTGGGACATGTAGCCAAACAAACACCAGGACAACACTGTCAGCCATCCTGTCAGCACAGGCACACTACCCCACAGGGAAGCAGAGTCAAAAGGAAGGAAGTATGGGCATGCTGGGAAGGGGGGTTTAGGCAATAGCATGATGGGAGTGGTAGTCACAGCTCAACATCCCCCACCCGCATGGCCAGGCAAGCTCACACTGAAGCATGCACACCTCACAGGGAGTGAAAAGCCACTTCCAAGATGTCTGACACTGGCCTCAGCTGTGGGGAGCACAAGGCCCTGCTGTGAACTGTGCACCAACAAACAACAGGACCACACTGTCAGCCATCTTGCCATTGCTTTCACACTCACACACAGTGAAGTCGACTCAAAAGGAAGGAAGTATGGCCATGCTGGGAAGGGGGGTGTAGGCAATAGCATGATGGGAGTGGTAGTCACAGCTCAACATCCCCCACCCGCATGGCCCGGCAAGCTCACACTGAAGTATGCACACCTCACAGGGAGTGAAAAGACACTTCAAAGATGTCTGACAATGGTGCTCTGTTGTGGGGAGCACAAGGCCCTGCTGGGAACTGTGCACCAACCAACAGCAGGACACCACTGACTGACATCCTGACAACCAACTTGCACTCCCTGCAATGGAAGCACGTTTCATGGTAGGATGTCTGGCCTGGGGGGAGGAGGAGTGCCAGCTCCGACTACAGCTACCAGCAGGCCCTTACACACACACCACTTCCACTAACTCCAAACGACACACCTGGGACCGTGCTCCACAAGAGAGTGAGTGAAAAGCCACTTCCAAGATGTCTGACAATGGTGCTTTGTTGTGGGGAGCACAAGGCCATGCTGGGAACTGTGCACCAACCAACAACAGGACACCACTGACTGACATCCTGAGAGTTAACCTGCACCCACTGCAAGGGTGGCATGCTTCATGGTGGGATAACTGGGCTGGGGGGAGAAGGAGGTCCGGATGTCAACCAAATACCACCAATGCTGGCCATACACACACCTACTCTGCAAAAACACATTGCACACATGGGACCAGTCACTCCCAAAGTAAAAGCCCTGGCAAGATGGCTGACACATGGGCATGAGAAATGATGTGCCTGCAATTCACACCCATGCACTGGCCAACCCAAACACGTACACACTCACAGCCATTGCAACTCTATGTTTACACACACTGTCAGGGGATGCAGTGTCCATGGGTGCCCCTGGCCTGGCTGTGAAGGTGTGACTTGCAGATGACAACTGTGGAGAATCAGACAAACTACATAGCACAAAACACACAGGAAGTCACAGAGACATCATTGACAGGGGACTACTGACAGTGAATGCAATGGACACACCAATATACCGGTCACTGTACCATGGTGTCAGTCACACAAGTTGCGGTTGTGAGCTGCATTCCACTCCCACATCGTTCGGCAACATATGGATCCTTCACACAACACAGCACTCACTGTCATAGATACTGTAGACACAAGCACCAAGCTGGACTGCATTTGAGGAGACATGCTACTCACAGCAGCAGAACTGCAACACACACCACTGCCCATCACTGTCATGACAATGGAAAAGCCAGAGAGCTGCCGTGCCCAATCCTTATCACCATGGAGGACATTGACAAGATTAATCACGTTTGCACGTACAAAACTCAGCAACAACATCATTAGCTACGTTAACAACATCACTTGTATGAAATGAGACGTGAACTAGGAACCCAGACAACAACACAGATACTCCCAAGAGATCCCAGACATACCGGACTGTGACCATGTTGTCCAGACACACCAATGTGACGCACAAAGACTGGCAAAAACTGCCACCACACATGGCCAAATCTTGAAAGATATCCTAAGTGGAATTGCGTGTATGTCCCTGTTAAAGGACAAATGTGGACAAGGATGACACACCTGTGTCAGGCACGTGATGGCCCCTGAGTAGCAATGGCCATGTACAGCCAATCTATACATGAGCTGGTCATGCACATACCTCAACATTCACATTGAAATGCTTCAGGTTGGCAGGACAATGTGCTACAACAATATCAACCTCTGGCTGTGACAACTTAGCACAATGCAATGTACAGGCACGCATCCAGATGTACAGTCACAACTGTCATGTGTTTGAACCATTGATGCCTGTAGAAACATAACATACATTGTGTGTCTCTTCCAAACACAGGTGATGATGGGGACACAGCAGCAGATGATGAGTACTCCCTGTCCCAGGCTCCGGTGGCCCCTGAGCTCTCTGGTGTGGAACAGCCTCTGCCCTCCTCGGATGGCGAAGACCTACCTGGCCCCTCCGGTGTGAGTCATCATGCAGCACCAGCAGGACCACCATCTGCACCCCCTGCACCCACTCCTCCAACATCTGCCAACACACAGACCACCCCCGCCGACACGGACAGACCAAGGACACTGAATGACAACAGCACAGGGACCCCGGCCCCCCGGGAAGCAACGGACAACAACCCCAGTACTAACCCCCAAATGGGCCTAGGGTCACCTGTGCGTGCCACCACAGGTCCTGCACGTGTGGCCAGGGGTGGTGGGAGGGGTGGTAGGCAGAGGTCGCTGTTTGCAGAGGGGTCTGGACTGCATGATGACCCACAACTGGTACGCATTGCAGATGCGTACCAGAATAGCACCGGAGAGGTCAGCCAGGTAGTGGGGATCATCAAGGACATTCAACAGCAGCAGGCTGCCCATCATGCCCGCTTGGACTCCCACATGTCCCGTGTGGAGACACACATATCTGGCATGGAGTCCAAGTGGGACACATTGGAAGAACTGACAGCGGTGCAGAGGGACATATTGACATGCCTCCGCCAGATTAGCACCAACATGTCCACACCTCCCTGTGTGCCCACAACATCTGGTGCCGCAACAACTGCCACAGGGAGGGAGGATGACTCTGGTGGAGAGTCCTCTGCACCGTAGCGGCCTGCACGTGAGGGTCCCCCCAGAAAGAAGAGGGGTTGTCCGAGGAAGGACAACTGAGAGGCAGATGGCCATGTACATCCCCCAGGAACCCAACACCTGTTCTGGAAATTCTCCTTTGTGTGCAAACTGTTCACCCTGTCGAATGCAACCCAACTCTCCCACATGACATGGGGAGTTTAAGTTGGACTAATGTATCAGATGACTGTGGACTTTACTCAGGACATTTCTGCTACCAACACTTCCAACTCAGCTGGGAACTTTGGATTCCAATCCCAATGTACAGCACCCACCATCCTGTGCACTATCCTCACACATGTATGTAAATAAACTCACTAATACACCATACTTGCCTCTGTTGTGATTCCGACGTGGTATTTTGTCATGGAGATGATGATCTGCTAAATGACACTGTGCATGCTAACTGCAACAGCAATTCCAACACCGGCATGTGAGTCATGGCAACGTGACACATATGAGGGAGACACACCACTAGGGCAACACAACACATACACACCAGGGGCATCTGACTCATCGCCTACACTGATGTTGCCAGGAAATACAGTGGAATGCACAGACACCACACCTATTCAGAGTCTGTGTTAACTAGCCCACAGGTGCAGTAAGCAAATGTCAGTCAGATGTGTGACCACAGACAACGCACATCCCAAAGTGAAGCACAGGTTCATTACACATTTGCAACATGTTGTTTCCACTACAGATGCAAGGTAATCCCACGTGGCAGTGGCCACACAGTCAACAAGTGTTGAAGAAATAAAGTCCAGAGGTGTGTGGCACATCACCTGTAGGGAAACGACTGCTTCCACCCTGGAAGTTGAATCATGGTGTCGGGGGATCACAGTTGACCAAACAACTCTGAAAGTACCCTGTAAAGGACAGACATGACACAAAGTCAAAAGCACTGAAGAACAGGACAGAACTGCAATACACATGCCCAATACATGTCACAAGATACCTACACAAAACCAAGTTAGCATGTCAACACTGTTGGGGAGTACAGACTACCTGTAAGTACACATCGCTGCACGCATTCAGTCAAGTAGCACATGGCCACACTCAAACAGCAACAGAGCACCACCAACACATATCATGCAAACTCAAATCATTGACATAACATCTCTGTATACTCACATTCAGCTGAAGAAGTTGGTGATGAGCTGTGTGCGGACATCACCCTCATCATCATCATCATCACTGGCATCGTGGCCCAGGCCAGGATCCTCCACAGGTGGCGGACGTTGGTCATCGTCATCCAGGATGAGAGGCAACTCCATCCGCACTGCCAGGTTGTGTAGCATGCAGCAGACGATGAAAATCTTGCACACCTTTGCAGGGGCATATGGGAGGGCCCCTCCTGTCTTGTCCAGGCAGCGAAAGCTGCTCTTCAGGAGACCAAATGTCCGCTCGATCACTCTCCTGGTCCGACCATGTGCCTCATTGTAGCGCATCTGGGCTGGTGTCACAGGATTCCTGAGGGGTGTCAGCAACCACGGCATGTTGGGGTATCCGGAGTCACCTACATACAGACAATTGCACATTAGCTGAGTTGGAAAAGAGGGTGGAATACAACATTGCAGAACACACACAATGGAACAAAGTCAGTACACACCGACAAGCCAGGCACGCTGGTTCTGCATCTGTGACATCATCCTCGGGATGCGACTACTCCTCATCACATAGGCATCGTGTGCAGAACCGGGGAAACGTGCACACACATGTGAGATGCTCATATCTGCAAGACATACCACCAGAGCATTTATAGAATGGAAAATGTTCCTGTTCCTGTATGCCTGCTCATGTGCCTGTGGTGGTACCAAAGCCACATGTGTCCCATCAATGGAGCCGATGACATGTGGCATCCTCCCCAGGGCATAGAAGTCACTCTTGACGTCAGTGAGTTGTTGACGTTTAGGGAAATAGATGTACTGGTTCAAGTATGTTAACATTGCCTCCAAAACATCGTGTAGCACACGGCTGAACATGGTCTGTGACATCCCACCAGCAGACGCCACAGTGTGTTGAAAGGTACCGGTGGCAAAGAAGTGTAGGGCTGCCATCACCTTCACCTTGGGGGTCAGCGCTGTAGGGTATGGCTGGCCAGGTAGCAAATGTGGGGCCAACCGCCCCGCCAATTCCTCAATCAGCGGCCTGTTGAAGCGGTACTGTTGGATGCAGTCACGTTCCACCATGGTTGCAAGGTCAGGGAATGGTCTATGGACAGCTGGTTCCCTGCAGTACATAGGTGAACAAAGAAAGATTGACAGTCACCCCACATATGTGGCATTGACCATACTAAATATCACATGATACATCATTACGAGACACAAGTACTTGATGTGTGTGCCGTTCTGTATGGACATTTATGGCACCTACATGGCCATCATCTAACATCTCAGTTCAACATGTGTTGACAACAAGTTCCAGGTTGTGCTATGGGAAATCATTAGGCTGTGTCACAGTACCCATGTACTGCTGTCACGTTCCAAACACACACCACAGTGACAAGTGAGGACAGATGTGCCCCAGGCATCACAGCTCTTTGACAGGTAGATTCCCAGGGACCCTGTATTGCCACATGGACACTGGCATGACATGGCGTATCATGTACACGCCAGCAAAACAACCATGACTCCCACAGGTAGTGGCCCCTGTTGCCTCTGCAGGACAGACATGGACGTCTGTGACACACACACGCACAACATCAAAGTCGATGCACAAACAACGTGGATGTGGAGACTGTCTCCCATTGTGCACATGGGATCAGAGACATCTGGAACACAACATGCACACAGACTGTGGAGGGCCATCACAATTGTGGCAATGGGTCACCCTGTGACGTACATACCATCCCACATGGGACTCAGGGTGTATGTGACATAACATACACATATACAACCTGGAAATGTGACCATGCCACATGCTCTGAACTGAACGGTTGCACATCACAGTGGTCATGTGCACAACACACAAAGGATTCTGTCCCCATGAACACGTGCACAGACTGGGAGTGGCTGGCCCCAAGTGCCACCCAACAAAGCACATGTTGACCCCCATACACACACAGGTAATGCAGCCTTACATGCCTTAGGATACACTGTGGACAGGCTGTGGTGTTGTAGGTGTGCCCCTGAGTCCCTGGCAAGTAATTGTGGCTGGCATACGTTCACCTGTGACAACCATGGTGACATATACGAGTGACTTGTACAGGGACGTGTTGTACAGCAATGGACCGATCCGTGCGCACGCATTGGCCATTGCATATGATGTTGACGGATGCGTGTTGTGTCTCGAAATACGCGTCGTACAGCAATGGACCGATCGGTGCGCACGCATTGGCCATTGCATATGATGTTGACGGATGCGTGTTGTGTCTCGAAATACGCGTCGTACAGCAATGGACCGATCGGTGCGCACGCACTGGCCATTGCATATGATGTTGACGGATGCGTGTTGTGTCTCGAAATACGCGTCGTACAGCAATGGACCGATCGGTGCGCACGCATTGGCCATTGCATATGATGTTGACGGATGCGTGTTGTGTCTCGAAATACGCGTCGTACAGCAATGGACCGATCGGTGCGCACGCATTGGCCATTGCATATGATGTTGAAGGATGCGTGTTGTGTTTCGAAATACGCGTCGTACAGCAATGGTCCGATCGGTGCGCACGCATTGGCTATGGACTGACATGGAAACGGACGCGTTTTCGAAGCTTTTACGAGTCGGATGCAGTGAATTCAGTTAGCCAGCCACAACAATGTTGCAAATTCATGGGTGTCATCAAGTTGAAATTTTGAAGGATGCTGTGGGCGTGTATAAGTGGTGCAATTCCATGGATTGGCCAGATTCAAGAAGATGCAAACGACTTGGACCTATCACTTTGGACACATGGGACAGTATCTGCCTCTGCAGCACACATATAATGCTGGCTGTTCCCCTGAGAGCTCACTTGCCTGCACTACATGCTCCAGGACAACATCTGCCACCACCACTGCTGCTGTCTCTGCATCCTCTGGCTACTGCAATGGCACGTACTGTGGAGAGAGCCCCAGCCTTCAGCACTGAGGAGAACCAGGCCCTGCTGGACAGCCTCCTTCCACAGTACAGCAAGCTGTATGGGAAACCAGGGAGCAGGTGAGTGTGCTGTCCACTGCCTTACTAATTGTGCATGTTGTCTGACTAGCAAGACTTACAGTGTGTACACCAGTGGCTAGCATGCTCACTGAGTAGTTGTCACCCCCCAAAGTGTGTAGTTACATGCATTGAACAGGTATATTGCAGTAACAGTGCATTCCAACAAGGTTGTACTTCCCAGGCAATGATACCATTCAGTAACTGCTGGACAACTGTTCATAGCCATAGTTGAACTACCTGTGTACATAATATGCCCCTGTGATTGAGACATGTATATCTAACTGTGTGATGCACGGATATGTTGCATGTGTAGTAATGGCCTTTTCACTTTGTCATCCTCACAGGTTGATGCCCACCAGAAGCAGGAGATCTGGCTGACCATCAACCGGGCAGTACGATCTGTGGGGGTCTACAGGCGCAGGATCCGCAACTGCCAGAAGAGGTGGCAGGACCTTCGTGGCTGGACCTGGAGGATCGCAAGGGTCCAGCTGAAGCTGTCGCCTCCTCGCAGGAGGGGCGGACACCGGACCCTGACCCCCCACATGCTCCAGATTCTGGCAGTGGTCTTCCCTGACCTGGATGGGCAGCTGAAGGTCAGACAGCAGCAAGGAGGGGGTAAGTGCTAGCCTTTTCTGGGTACTATGACTAACATGCTCTATGCACTCCTTTAGCCTGGTTCCACTTCCACAGTACGACTGTCTTGTCGTCCTGGACTCATGTCCCTCACTTGTGTCATGCCCCCTCCTCATCTGATACACAGGTGTGGCCCTTACAGTCTGTGACTTAGGTCACTTGGGTAATGTGTACTTGCAGTTACCTGTGGTTCAAGTTGGGGACAGCATCAGTTACAGGAACTTTGTTCTCGGCTGCATGGGTTGTACAATTGCTCACACAATGCCTGTGATCTGACATGTACTCTGGGTATGGCTTCAATATGTGTTCCAATTGCTGCTCTGACTCACCACATGTCTGGGGTATGTGCCACACACCCATGCTGCAGCAGAGACCAAGGTAAGAGCCTCAGAAGTATGTACATCATGTGTGTGACACATGCATAGCCACCTGCCTAGTGTTCAGGGTAATACCATGTTGCACATGGACCAGGACTGTAATGCCTACTCCGGACATCGAAGGCACTCTGTTCTCCCACTCCCGTGTGTCAGCATACATATTGGGCATTGTGAAGGGTGCACTCAGGTGTCTGCCTCTGTGTCACCGTGGTGCGGCCTTGCTTTTTGGACTCCTGGAGTGTTTAACAATATGGGGTGGCCAGCCATCTGAGTTGTGACTATAGGATCTGCACATTGGTTAATGCATAGGTCTCGGATCCCTTGACTGTGCACAATGGTGTATGGAACATTGAGGTGCAGGCAGCTGTGGTTCATTCTCATCAGACGGTGAAGTGCTCATGTGTATGGATTTGCGTTTGCAGTCACTCAAATGTCTCATTTGAATGACGTGGGATCATCTTAGTCCTCATGATGTGGGTGGCCAGGGGTGCACATGTGCACCTGTCAGCTACAGGGCTTGCATTCACAAAACTTCCATGATTGTGACACAGTGCAGACTGGTGTTGTGTGTATGCACTGCCCCTGTGACAGGAGACAGTTATGACTGATTTGCCAGACAGGCCTGTGCCATGACATTCAACTTGCAAAGGGTGATCCAGCAGTAGTGTGAATTGTCCTGCATGCACACCATTGTCGCATTGTCTATCAGGACATGAGGACATCATTGTGTCTGGTGATGGAACCAAAACCCGCATATCGACAGAGATTCTGCCCATCACTTTTCCTGACACATGTACTGAGTCAGTGGCAGGAGATGGCATGTGTTTGGAGTGACACATTTCCATATGTTCTCTTGGATGTCCAACAACTGTGTATGTGGTGCATGTGTGCACATATGATTAGTCGCATACAACAGGCACCAGACAGATGGGTGCATGGACAGGTAGGATATGAGTGGCATGAATGACTGTCAGGCAGACAATGGGCTTCTTCAAATCAGTGTCAGCACTTATTGCAATGTCTAGCAAATGATGGCAGGGCTTGCTCTGTGATGTGCTGTACTTACTGTGGTGTGTGTGGTCAGTACAGGTGTCTAATGTTGCTCTGTCTATCCTGATTGTTTGCAGATACATCCACGGCCACAGGAGGAGACAGCTCCACGGACCAAGAGGAGCGGCAGACCCAGACTGGGTCCACTGCAGAGGAGACCGAGGGACCCAGTGGCACGGAGGGTGAGGGGAGCCACACTGAGGAGACCTCAGCTATGACCACCTCAGCTGAGGAACACAGCACTTCCAGTGAGGACTCCCTTGTGGAGGTGGGTGTCAGCAGACCACGGACAAAATCTGCTCCCATCCCACATCCCATGTAGGGGAGCGTGTCTCCTTCATGCCAGGCACCACACCCCCTGCCTCTGTCTCCCCTGCTGCCCTGAGTGTGGAGTCTGTGGACTTGCTTAAACAGATCCATGTAGGGCAGGCATCAATGCTGAGTGTCCTCCATGCACACACGGGTCTGTTGACACAACTGGTGTCATTCATGGAGGGCATGTCATCAGGCATGTCTGCCCTACATCGGACCAATCAGTCCATGGCCTCCTCACTGACGGCAGCAGTGTCCCTCCTGCAACAGTCCCTCACCCCTCCTACCTCTGCCCCATCCACAATCCCCAGCACCCTACCTGTCTCAAGCACACACACACACACCGGCACAGGCACCCACCAGCACAGACACAAGCAGCACACAGACACACACGCCAAAATCCAGATGGACACGCACGCACAGTCAGGGGACTGATACCTCACTCACAGGGGATGGGGCCCAGACACACACACACACGCATCCACGGCAACTCCGCAGTCCTCAGATACCTCTCCCTCCAAAACCCCATCCCTTGCCTCACCTGCAACCCCCCCTCCCAGAAGCTCTTCCTCTGTGAGCTTGGCCTCTTCCCCACAGATCCATCTGAGCCAATGTACAGGCGGAAGAGGCGACCACCACACACAGAGGGAGTGCCCCTCACTCCCGGACACCCTCCCCAGGCACAGGCAGACTGAGGACCCCATTAGGAAGTCCCCCGGACCAGGAAGGGCAAGACCCCACCACCACCACCACGCAGCTCCACCACACAGTCTCTCTCCTCCATCCCCCAGGCCACCACTCCACAGGTTCCCCCACCACACCCTGCCCCAGGTTCCCCACACACTGATACCGCATCCCCAAACTGCTTAGGCCCTCCCCACCTACCATTTGCTCTTCCACCCCCAACCCAGACGCTCGGCCTGTTTGTGCCACTGGTGTGGAGACCGGGTCCCCCCCTCTGTCCTGCCCACCTCATCTGCCCCCCCTTCCACTCCCTTGGAGTTATGCACTGCAGTGGAGTCCACAACCACCCCGTGTGACTTGGGCACTGCAGTGGGGACCCAGTCCACTCCATCTGACCGGCCCACTGCAGTGGTGCCAGCACCCACACCATCTGACTTGTGCCTTACAGTGGTGCCGGCCCCCACTGAGTCAGACACCTCCACTGCAGTTGCCAGTGACACTCCTGCACCCACCACCCCTTCACTGCCTCCTTCTGGAATCCCCAGATCCTGTCCCTGCGGTGCCTGGCCTGCCCCTTGTATGCCCCTCTGAGGGGGATGTCCCCTGTCCGTACCAGTGCAGGCAAGCAATGGGTGACAAGTTGTCACATGTCACCCTGTTCGGACTGTGAATGTGGACTGGCATTGGCCTTAGTTACTTTTGGACTTCCAATTTTTCATTGGCATTGGCTGAATAAAGCACCTTTTTGTTTACTTGTGGTTTTGCTTTTGTTGTACATGATGTAGATGAGTATCATCATGCATTTGCTGTTGTAATAGTGTTCAGATCAGGACAATGAAGTGTTGCTGTGATGGACTCCATGTGGTCCATGGGATATGTGTCCTAATCTAGTCTGGATCCATAGCATCCTTTGCTGCAGTCTGAGGGTGTAATGTTCAGCATTTGACACAGGGATGTACGTTTTGCATTTGTAATTTAACATCTGTGGCTTACACTGATGCACATCTGGTGGGCTTACCACTGTTCAATGTTTCTATTTCCCTGACTGTGTGCCCATCTCCACTGGACATGCAGTTTAGCACATCAATGTTGAAGGACTCATCCGTGTATACAGTGCAACTTGCTTGACATGTGTTTTGGGTATATGCAGATGACTGAAGTGACACTCCCGTACCCAGGCTGATGTGAGCAGAGCCTTCAGTGTGTTGTAATTGTTGACTCACTGACCGAGTGTTCTGCTGACATGTTTGAGTCCTGCACAGACAAGGTTTGGCACAGCGGACCTTCCACAGGAGTGGAGTGCCCTCATGGCAGTGTGTAATCCCGTGACATTGCCTGGGTCCGTGTTGTGTGTTCTGTAAGCATGTCTGTGTGTGTTCCCTTCCCCTTTCCTACACAGGCTGTGTCCCTACGGATGTTCATGTTTGTGATGCTTGCTGAGTTGTCCTGTGTTCATCCAGCATCTTGGACCTGGTTTCTCCGTGATGTGGGTGCATGGCAAACTAATGTTCATCAGGTTGTCATCCCTAGTTGTCTTTGTTGTCAGGGCTGGGGATGTGGGCAAACGCAGATGGGACACAGTCAGGATTCCCCTTGGCACTTGTTGGTTACACAAGTCATGTAATTTACAGTTTGTGGTAGCTTTCAGTGATTGTGACACGTTGTGTGTGTGACTGCTGCCACTCCTCAGGGTCAGAGCTGCAATGTTGGAAGTTGTCTACGTGTGTTCTTTGTGGGTCACCTTGGCTTCTTCATTGGTGTGTGACTGTGGCCGGGATCCCATTGATTGGGGTGGATTTCACATCATGCCCATGTACCGCGTACTGTGCAGTGTGTCAGACATTCACTTGTCTTCTTGACTGGCCAGGTGTGATGGGTTTCTGCACCTTAGTTCCCACAACCACCCCTGGGATTGTCATGGGTGCATGTGCAATGTCACCAGTCCATGTGAGCTTCACTGCTGCACATTGTTGGAGATCAAGGTGTTTGGTGTTGAGTGTGTGCAAATGTGAGTTGTTGCACGGCTAGACCCCTACCTCCATATTGGCCTTGGCTGACAGGCCGTGCTGATTGATTTGTGCTTGTGTAGGTGTGATGGTAGTTTGTTGCTCAGGACACATGGCTGTGGTTCACAGTGTGAACGACATCTACCTTTGTCATCACAGTGGGATTCTCATGCAGGCTAGTGTCACCACAATGTGGGGTCCCTGGGGGTAGTGCTGTGGTGGGTCTGTCTCTTGCTGTATTAGTTGCTGTTCCTACAAACTTGTGTGACATGTGTAATTTGGGCTCCCTCTCATCTAACAATGCCTGTTTGCCCACATAGGGGAATCCGATCCATGAGTTACTTTTGTATGGCACTGTATTCACATCTGTGTAATTGGAATTCAGGCCTCCTCATGTGTTGTGTGGTTGCCTGGGGACACTGGCACCCCCCCCCATCACCTGTTGTGTTTGATATGCAGTGTGAGGCTGCCTGTTTGTTTTTGTGCATCTGCACCACTGCATTGGCATATCTTTAGTGTGCCATTGCCTTTATGTTGTTTGGAGGATTTCCCATGCTGTCCCTGGGACTCCTAGGTCATCAGTCAGCACAATAATCATGCTTTGTATGTCCCATTGCTGCCATGGTATGGTATTTGTTCACCTCACACCTACAGTCTCCACAGGATGTCTACATTTGTGTGTCCATTAGTGCAGATATGTGGGTCTGCATTATGATGGTCACTTCTGGCATTATGTAATTGATAAATGGAGACAATGTCAGTCCCCATGGGTGATGTTTGTCTGCACATGGCCAAAGGTATGTTTTATTTGCACTGCACTGTTTGCCTCACCCAATCTATGTTGCTATGGGACACAACCACTACTTTGCCACTGATGTGTTTGTTGTTCTGTGACCAGGAATCATCCATGCTGTTTGGCAGTTGCAGCTTTTTCCATGACAACATTTACCTTTTGGTCACTGTGATGATGGGGGTTTAGACCCCATTGCCACAATGTTCAAAATGTGCTTCAGCTATGGACCCCACACTTACCTTTTGGTCACTGTGATGATGGGGGTTTAGACCCCATTGCCACAATGTTCAAAATGTGCTTCAGCTATGGACCCCACACTTACCTTTTGGTCACTGTGATGATGGGGGTTTAGACCCCATTGCCACAATGTTCAAAATGTGCTTCAGCTATGGACCCCACACTTACCTTTTGGTCACTGTGATGATGGGGGTTTAGACCCCATTCCCACAGTGGTCATAGTCTGCTTGCATTGTGAAGGCCACACACATTTTTGTGTGACACATGTGATAGGGGGTCACATTGTATGTTCAATGTCATGTTCAGTGTTGTAGGCATTTGACACAGACTACACACTCTTGTCATGATGTTGGGGGGATATATTTTGTTGACATTCATTATGTTGGAGTATGCTGGTTTTGTCATGCATTACCCGTCCTATGAGTGGGGATGGTAGTAGTGGTAGGCATCCAGGCCCCCATGAGTAGGGGTGGTGGTAGTGACAGGCATCCAGCCCCCCATGAGTAGGGGTGGTGGTAGTGACAGGCATCCAGCCCCCTATGAGTGGGGATGGTACTAGTGACAGGCATCCAGCCCCCCATGAGTAGGGGTGGTGGTAGTGATAGGCATCCATCCCCCTATGAGTGGGGATGGTAGTAGTGACAGGCATCCAGGCCCCCATGAGTAGGGGTGGTGGTAGTGGTAGGCATCCATCCCCCTATGAGTGGGGATGGTAGTAGTGACAGGCATCCAGGCCCCCCTGAGTAGGGGTGGTGGTAGTGGTAGGCATTCATCCCCCTATGAGTGGGGATGGTAGTAGTGACAGGCATCCAGCCCCCATGAGTAGGGGTGGTGGTAGTGGTAGGCATCCATCCCCCTATGAGTGGGGATGGTAGTAGTGACAGGCATCCAGCCCCCCATGAGTAGGGGTGGTGGTAGTGGTAGGCATCCATCCCCCTATGAGTGGGGATGGTAGTAGTGACAGGTATCCAGCCCCCCATGAGTAGGGGGGTGGTAGTGGTAGGCATCCATCCCCTATGAGTGGGGATGGTAGTAGTGACAGGCATCCAGGCCCCCATGAGTAGGGGTGGTGGTAGTGGTAGGCATCCATCCCCCTATGAGTGGGGATGGTAGTAGTGACAGGCATCCATCCCCCTATGAGTAGGGGTGGTAGTCGTGACAGGCATCCAGGCCCCCATGAGTAGGGGTGGTGGTAGTGGTAGGCATCCATCCCCCTATGAGTGGGGATGGTAGTAGTGACAGGCATCCAGGCCCCCATGAGTAGGGGTGGTGGTAGTGACAGGCATCCAGCCCCCAATGAGTAGGGGTGGTGGTAGTGACAGGCATTCATCCTCCCATGAGTAGGGGTGGTGGTGGTAGGCATCCATCCCCCTATGAGTGGGGATGGTGGTAGTGGTAGGCATCCAGGCCCCCATGAGTAGGGGTGGTGGTAGTGACAGGCATCCAGCCCCCCATGAGTAGGGGTGGTGGTGGTGGTAGCCATCAGGCCCCTATGGGTGTGTATGGCATTGGTGATAGCCATCCCGCCCCTATGGTTCTGCTGTTGCTAGTGTACGTCATTTCTGCATCCCTATGTGTGTGTGACATATGTCGGGTACGTGTCGTTTGTTTGTGTAGTGGGTGTATGACTTACCGTCTGCGCCGTACGCGTCTGTACCGGTTCCGGTAATAGATGTACAGGATTGGTAGGACCTGCGCGATGGGATTCATGGTTGGTTCGTCTCGTTCGGGTTTCTCGTGGCTTCGACTCGTACTCGTAGCTGGCTTTTTCGTCTCGTAGCCGTGGATCGTCTTGTGGCGCGAATCGGAGCTTATGTGCAGCTCTCCCGGATGCTCTGACGTGCCGGACGTAGCGACCAGTTCGGCACGTACGGATTGCACATCGTACTAGTCCGGCCGGAAGGTGCTGTATATTTACTTCCGTGCGACTCGAATCGGCGTTTACGGATCCAGCTCGGTCGGGGAACTGGAGCTGGAATGGGAACGTACGGCTTGCTCGGAATTTTAGCAGTAATGCGCATCGTACTTGCTCGCTCGGACGACTGTTCGGATCGTTCGGGAAAAACGCGTTTGGTTCGTATTTTTTCCAGACGAATCGTATTCAATGCGCTTCCGGCCGAGATCGGAATCGACCCCTTAGTATAATAATTAGTGTGTGCACACTCCCCATCTGTAGGGATTGATGAGTTTGAGTGAAGTTGTATCTGTGTGAACTTGAGCTATTCTCTTTGGTCCTTGGGACGTTATTTCTCTTCAGTATCTGCATTAATCCTTGTGTCATCCAAATCAATGATATATAGGCCTGTTCATTTTTTAACTTGAGACAAAGCAACGGATGCCATTCCTTCCATGAATACATTAGACCCAATGTTAATGATTGCATAGTCTAAGCTTGGTCCTTATGATTTGTGTATTGAAACAGAATAAGCCAAACAAACAAGAAACTGTTCTCTCCAAATATGTCTTTGATAGGCAAGAATTTATCCGTGCAGCAAAAATTGTTTTTGGCAGCGCAATATGATCACGTTTGATCACAATAAATTACATTTCTTCATTTGTTGCAGACATAAAAAAGTCTAATACAAACCCAGGGCTCCATTTACAAATCCTTCATCTACATGTAAATTACAACATAAAATAACACAACCATTTTTACAGAGATGGAAATCTTTCTCTAAACCTGCTGCACAGGATGCAGATTTTTTCATATTTTGTAATTTTATATCCAATTTTTTGCTCATAGGTATATTTATATTTAGTCCATGACTCTCAACTTTGTCCTTACAAGGGAGATGTACAATTTCTTGGTTTTACAGGTTATGTTTCTCTTTAATAATTTAAGCACATTCTTGAAGAGTTCGCATTAAACAAATCACAGGCTGTGATTGATAAAAAAAGGTGTAGTTATCTTTGTTGCTTTAGGATCATTTTTGCATTCTTCGTGAGAATTGCAGGCATGTCATGTAATATTTTAGCATATTGTTCATTAGCTCTTCTCATATTCTGTGTTGGTTCTCTATATGTAAAATTCAGCCAAATGTTGACATTCCCTGTACTTCCCAAAGATTTTCAAGTATGCTGTTGCAAAACCTTTTTGAAAAACGTTCACTTTTTAGTGGTGTAAGTTGTAATAAGTCTCCAAAAACAATGACATGCTTCCCTCCAAACAAGATATCATGCGATGTTCTTAGTACTTCCTGCATACGCAAATCAATGAAAGCCAAACCACGCTGATTTCATCTATGATTAAAACTTTTAATTTGTTCAAGACTCTTCCAAGTTCCTGACATGTATCTGTATTTAATCTCAAGTATTGCAGTTTGCTATCATGCTCCACAGGTATTAACAGAAGGCGATGTAATGTAACTCTTTTTATATTATGTGCTTCTTATCCAGTGGGAGCAGTATCTACACACAATACATTTGAATGTTTACCTTTGCACATATGAAGTAATTACTTTGATAGAAAAGCTTTTTTCAGTTTCTCCATGGTTGCTTTCATATTGCAGTGCTGGCTCAAAAGTAGAACATGACATATTCCATGTTCATGTTCAAATCTATGATCAACCAATTTCGTAATGTCATTGTATATTTGTAATTGTTCAGAATTTAAATGTGCTACTAAAGGATCCAAAATCTCCACGTCCTTTTTAACTTCTTCCATTGTATGTTAAACCTCATCCATTGCAACCATCACTTCCTTATCAATTATTAGTTGTCCAAGTGGGTCTATAGTTTTAGAAGTGGATGAGTTAGTAGTTGTTGCAGTATTGCATTATATTTCGGCATTAATGTTATTCTCCTCAGCTATTTCTTGTTCCAGCATTTCTGAGTATATATGAAACTGAGGGACGGTAATCTCCTTCTTATATACATGAAATGCATGTTCATATGATTCAAATGGTCCTTATTGTCTTCTTCTTTCCGCCATGTTTTAAATAGTTGTAGAAGGGATACGTAGTAGATTAATTTTTTTCTCCGGTGTCACAACTCAGTTTTCATTGAATAATGAGGATAGGTTTTAAGTTACATATTAAACATCCATTGGTATCCTAACTCAAACTTTTCCTGCGTTTATAACTTCTGCTACGTTATTGTGATATGTGTAGAACTGAGCAACCTCATAGAGTAATAGGATTTCCAACAAACAACTTCTGTGAGGGTAATATATGTCTATGAGATTTGTTTTCTAAATGTCTGTGTTACCCAGATCAAAATGCACACGGTATTCAATTTCAGGTAGGCTTTGGAGAACTCTTCGCCAGGAGGAAGACAATCCTAAACTAATCCACAGTATTACCCGGGAGTTACCATATAAGCATGATTAACTGAAACGGACAAAGGCTTTATAGCTACTGACCTCTCGGTGAGATAGCATTTTGCAATAGTAATTGTAAATGTTGAGATAGCATTTTAAGGCTAAATTGGTATAGTCTTTTACTCAAAGATTGCTTTCAGATATTTCTTCCCATACTACCTTCACATCAGTTTTTTCTGCCTTTGCAATGTAGGAAGAAACATAATGTGCAACTGCTATAGAGTTATCTCCAACAAAATGCATATTCATGTTAGCATACCACATAGATAGTATTAAAAGGTTACAGTCATTGATCCATTCAGAAGCTTGTGTTCTTCGGTGATTGTAAGTATTTTTGGGTGATTTGCCAGTGACTGCATGCCTTAAAGATGACAAGAAATTCTTAACTCTTCCATTAGGTAAGAATGGTTTTGAAAATCCAAAGCAACCTTTTGAGTGATATTTTGATTTGTTGCAATATTTTCTTAAGACGTTTTTGCCATACTTATGCGAGTACCACTACAAGGGGATGTTTCTTCTTGTTGGTCAAGTATTAAAGCATAGTTTGACATTTGTGGTTGAACTATCTACAAACATTAGCAGTATCCATAGAACATAATTCAGTTGTTGTTTTAGTGTTAATGTTTGAAATATTAGCATTCGCTTCAAGTTACAATTTGCTCTCCCCTCAGTGTTGACTGTAGTGTCAACACCACAGTCAACACTAAGGGCACTCCCCTTAATGTTGACTGTAGTGTTGACAGCGCAGTCAACACTGAGGGGAGCGCAAATTGTGCACTGCGTGTACCAGGACGCAAAGGAGCAAACTTTTCTGGGTTATGATGTAGTGTCTGGCCATACCCTTTTCCCTGCCCAAACTATTTTTCATCACCTCCTCTACCATTTATCACACATTCCTAATGTTCCTTTTTGTAAAAATTGCATTCCAGCCCATTGATTACACTTTATCTGGCCCGAGCCGGAGATTACGGCTCGAGCCGGAGAGTACGGCCCTAGACGGAGAGTAAGGTCCGGGTGCGGAGAGTACGGTCCGGGTGCGGAGATTCCGGACCGACTGCGGGCGTAAAGATAGGAGTCATAAGTGATTTCTGTGAATACCAAAAATCGTAAGTGCCTTCTGTGAATACCAGAAGTAGTAAGTTTAGGATTTTGTCTCAGATTAGTTCTGTAAATCGGCCCGTAGTCAGTCTTATTTGTTCCATTTTAAAGTATGAATACAACCCTCAGTTTTGAAAGTGGAAGTTATGCACTATAGCTGTATATGAATTAAGAATCTGAATTGATCCGTGCATGGGGGTTTATTGGTAGGGCTGTCTTATCACATAAAACTGCTACACAAGGCATACATTTTTCTTAAACCATATATAACTGAACAGTGAGGTAGGCTGTAGCTAGGCCATAGTGCAGGGAGCTATTTGCTTAAAAATTAAAGATGCACGTTGATGTTTCAGTGGGCTATATGCACTCATAAAAACCTATGTGCCGAATTATACATCTAGCCTACACCCAGACTTAAATCTGAGATACCTAAGTAGAAAAGCAGCCAGACACTGAAACACCTAGTAAGGTAGTAAGAGAAGCATGCATAGATTCACTCACACAGAGAGGCACAACTGATATGTATTTTGTGGTAATGAAGGCAGTTACTTACACACTTAAATAACCCAATATTCACTAGTACACAGAGGAGGCAATCTATGCAGGCCCTTACAGACACATTCAGACAATCACAAATGACTTAAAGAGAGGCAGTGATTTAGTAAAAATGTACATACATGTAGAATCACAGACCCAGATAGGAACTGAAAAACTCATTCAGATATCTGCCAAACAGCTGACACTTTCAAGTTTACCATGCAGACAAGTAGCCCTTGCATTATGTTTCAGGCCTGGTATACTTGAGCTTGGGCAGGTAGTTTTACTGGTAAAGCTCTCTTATCACTTAAAAGTGCTACACAAGGCGTAAACTGTTCTTATATCAGATATAAGTGAACACTAAGGTAGGCTGTAGCTAGGTCATAGCACAGGGAGCTATTCGCTTAAAAATTAAAGATGCACTTGAATGTTTCAGTGAGCTGTATGCACTCATAGAAACCTATGTGCCCAATTATACATCCAGCCTACACCCAGACTTACATTCAAGATACCTAAGTAGAAAAGTAGACAGACACTGAAACACCTAGTGAGGTAGTTAGAGAAACACGCAAAGATTCAGTCACACAGACAGGCACAACTGATATGTATTTTGTGGTAATCAAGGCAGTTACTTACACACTTAAATAACCCAATAGTCACTAGTACACCCAGAAGGCAATCTATGCAGGCCCTTACAGAGACATTCAGACAATCATATACCACATAAAGAGAGGCAGTGATTCAGTAAAAATATTTACATACACATGTATTCACAGTCCCAGATAGGAACTAAAACACTCATTCAGATATTTGCTAAACAAATGACACTTTCAAGTTTACCATGCAGACAAGTAGTGCTTGCATTATGTCTCACGCCTGGCATACTTGAGCTTGGGCCTGTAGTTTTTCTGGCAGAGCTGTCTTATCACTTAAAAGATGCACACAAGGTGAAGACTGTTCTTGTGCCATATTTAAGTGAACACTGAGGTGGGCTGTAGCTAGGCCATAGCACAGGGAGCTATTTGCTTAAAAAGTAAAAGATGCAGTTTGATGTTCCAGTGAGCTATATGACCTCATAGAAACCTATGTGCCCAATTATACATCCAGCCTACACCCAGACTTAAATCTGAGATACCTAAATACAAACAAAGACAGACACTGAAACACCTAGGGCCATATGTAGGTGGGCTAATACCGGTCGGTAACGGCCGAAAATCGGTAAATTTCCCGTTACCGACCGGTATTTAGCCCTTTGCGATGTAGGAGGCCGGATTCAAGGAGTCAGTAATTTACCGATTCGTTATTTTAAGGAATCGGTAGATTACCGATTCCTTAAATCCTATGTAGGAGCACTCAAGTGAGTGCATTTTTGGTTTAAGGATTCGTTATTTACCACCAACTACAAGTTGGTGGTAAATACCGAATACCTTTTAAAAAGCAATTTTGTGCTTTTTAAAAGTGCCATGTGGCAGACATACATGCCCTTAGGGCATGTATGTGCGCCACATGTGCACACATGCACGATTCAGGGTGCAACAGGGTGTCAATTTGACACCCTGCCACCCTTGAATATGCTCCCCTATTACCGATTCGGTATTTACCGAATCGGTAATAGTGAATGGCTTCCCATTCATTCCTATGGGCCTCCAGGCCCATAGGAATGAATGGGAAGGTATTCCTTATTACCGATTCGGTAAATACCGAATAGGTAATAACGAATATTACCGAATCGGTAAAATTCGGTATTTAGGAATCGGTAAATAGAAATTACCTACATATGGCCCCTAGTGAGGTAGTTAGAGAAGCACACAAAGATTCACTCACACAGACAGGCACAACTGATGTATCTTGTGGTTATGAAGGCAGTTTCTTACACACTTAAATAACCCAATATTTTACAGACACATTTAGAGGACATTAGATATCACAAAGATAGACAGCTATTTATGAACAAACTTACATACTCATGGAGTATCAGCTCCTGATAGGGACTCACACAGTTATTGATATATAAGTGAAAAAACCGACACATTCAAGTCAAACATGTAAAACCCTTGTCAAGTTTTAAGCTACTCTTCTAAACCATATGACTGTCCCATGAGGTAGGCTGTAGTTAGTCAATAGGGTATGCTCCTTTAAGTTAATGTCTGTGTAAGTAGGTGTATTGGTGAGTGAGAGGGTGTGTGAGTAACTCTATGAGTGAGTAAGTGTGTGTGTGAGTAGCTGTATGAGCAACCTCTCACTCACCCATACATATAACTGAGCAGTAAGGTCGGCTGTTGGTAGTTAATAGGATGGGTGCTACATATTTAAAGTGAACATATGTAGTCTGAAGAGTGCCTAAGGTATATATCCTCATGTAAACTAAATGTTTAAATAGTTAAAATATGTAATGTGACACTATATATTTAAGTGATGAATGTACTTTTCTATTTTCGTTTTCAGACATCAATATTTAGTTATCTACACAGAACTCCCATGCCAACAAAAAGTCAGAGAAGAAAGAAGCAGCAGCACATAAAGTGTCTCCTAGAACTAAGAAACAAAAGGGGCAAAATGAAGAAAAAATGGTCAAAGAGAAAAGGCTTGCTGGTAGGAGGACCAAGACATTTCTTAAAATTATTTGTGAAAACTGAAAAAAGTACAAAAAGAAGTAAAGAAAAAGAAAACAATAACATTGAGTACTAAAGCACAAAAAGTCTCTGATGTAAAAAGTAAGAATTCATTGAAAAAGGAAAGACTTTGAGCAGAAGGTAGAGGCAGTTCAAGGAAATCAGAGGTAGGATGTTCCACACTAGAGTAATTTGAAACTTGTTAGCATCTATGAAGAAGTATAAAAGAAGAACACAAGCAATCAGACAAAAGGAATATGTTGATGGTCTAGTTGGTAAGGTGTTTGCTCTATAGAGGAAACTATTTATCTTGGTTTTAACTGAATGAGGCACTGGACAAAATAGTGTTGTCTATGAGGAGACAGAGCCAAAAGAAAAGACTTGTTAATAGAAGTAGCTTTTGCAAAGTAAGTTTTTAGTGGTCAATGGATACATACTTCAAGTACTGAGCCTTTTTTTAATGGAGAAGGCTGTTTCCAAGACAACACATTAGTGCATGCAGTTGATGAATCTGTACAATGTTATGAGATGAAAAATGGTATTCCTGTTCCCAAGGAAGTTATAGTACCTAGAAATGTTGAGGAAGAGATTGCTGAAGAGATGCAACGAAGGCGTAGACATGCCCCTGTGTACAAATGCAATTGTAGTAGTGTTTGTAGTACTCGTCAACAATCAATTGATATATTGAGAAATGTCCTCCGTATATTTGCTTCCAGACGTTTAAAACAGAAAATACATACTTTGCAAGGATAAGATCCATGCAAAGTAAGAAAGCATACTAATTTACAAGGACACTCACTAGCTTATCTGTCAAAAAAGTGTGTCAAAGAAGCTTTCATCATTTTAGAATGTTAGGTGTACACCGTTTAATAATGAGAACTTTTGTTAGAAAGCTTTATTATGTAAACATTCCTTCTCTATGTTTAGGAGAAATGAATAGAGCTCTTTTGCATGGTAGTTTAGTAGAAGTAGTAAAGGTTTATGATGATGTTGAATATCATTTTTTTTGGACCAGAACAGGAGTGTACCGAAAAGGAAGAGTTGGTAACAACAGGAGTTGTGGAGCAGAACAGATGTATTAGTGTTGGTAATTTGGTAAAAGAGATTAGAAAGTTTAACACAATTTCTTCATAGAGACCAAACTGTGTTTGTATATGTTGTTGATGCACTCACTAAAAAAGTCAAACACGTAATGTTGATTTGTACATTAAATCTGGAAAGAATAATAATATTAAGGGGCCGATTCCGATCTCGGTCGGAGGCGCACCTAATACCATTCGGTCGGGAAAAAAGCCATGCGAAAGCCTGTTTCCCGACCGATCCGTACAGCACACCGAACGAGTAAGTACGATGCGCACAACAGCACAGAATCCGGCCGAGCCGTACTCACCCAAACCAGGTCCTGTTCTCCGACCGAGGCGAATCCGAAAACGCTGAATCAAGTCGCACGGAAGGGAAAATGCAGCTCCGTCCGGCCGAACAAGTACGATGCGCTTCCCGTACGCGCCGAACCCATCGCTACGCACGGCACGTCAAAGCATCCGGGAGAGGCGCACATAAGCTCCGATTCGCGCCACAACACGATCCACGGCTACGAGACGAACACGCCAGCGACGAGGACGACGCGAAGCGACGAGGACGACGCGAAGCAACGAGAAGGACGAACGACACGAACCAACCATGAATCCCTTCGTCCCGATCATACCAATATACTACATTTACTACCAGAACAGGCACGGACGCGTACGGCGCAGAAGGTAAGTCAGACACCAACCACAAAACAGATACAACACGTACACGACACATCACACACACACACAGAGGGATGCAGAATATACTTACACCAGCAACAGCAGCACCATAGGGGCGGGATGCCCATCACCAATGCCACATATGCACACAGGGGCCTAGATGCGCACCACCACTACCACCCCTACCCAGGGGGGGCTGGATGCCCACCACTACTACCACCCTTAGCCAGGGGGTGCTGGATGCCTACCACTACTACCACCCTTAGCCAGGGGGGGCTGGATGCCCACCACCACCCTTAGCCAGGGGGGGCTGGATGCCTACCACTACTACCACCCTGAGCCAGGGGGGGGCTGGATGCCTACCACTACTACCACCCTTAGTCAGGGGGGGCTGGATGCCTACCACTACTACCACCCTGAGCCAGGGGGGTATGGATGCCTACCACTACTACCACCCTTAGCCAGGGGGCTGGATGCCTACCACTACTACCACCCTGAGCCAGGGGGGCTGGATGCCTACCACTACTACCACCCTGAGCCAGGGGGCTGGATGCCTACCACTACTACCACCCTTAGCCAGGGGGGCTGGATGCCCACCACCACCCTTAGCCAGGGGGGCTGGATGCCTACCACTACTACCACCCTTAGCCAGGGGGGGCTGGATGCCTACCACTACTACCACCCTGAGCCAGGGGGTACTGGATGCCTACCACTACTACCACCCTGAGCCAGGGGGGCTGGATGCCTACCACTACTACCACCCTTAGCCAGGGGGGCTGGATGCCCACCACCACCCTTAGCCAGGGGCTGGATGCCTACCACTACTACCACCCTTAGCCAGGGGGCTGGATGCCTACCACTACTACCACCCTGAGCCAGGGGGCTGGATGCCTACCACTACTACCACCCTTAGCCAGGGGGGCTGGATGCCCACCACCACCCTTAGCCAGGGGGCTGGATGCCTACCACTACTACCACCCTGAGCCAGGGGGCTGGATGCCTACCACTACTACCACCCTTAGCCAGGGGGGCTGGATGCCTACCACTACTACCACCCTGAGCCAGGGGGGCTGGATGCCTACCACTACTACCACCCTTAGCCAGGGGGGCTGGATGCCTACCACTACTACCACCCCCACTCATAGGATGGACAATGCATGACACAACCAGCACACCACAACCTAGGGAATGCAAGAAAAAGACATCCCCCAACACCATGACAAGCGTGTGTAGACTGTGTCAAATGCCTACAACACCGAACATGACTTTGAACATACAATGTGACCCCTAGCACATGTGCCACACATATATGTGTGTGGCACCCACAATGCAAGCAGGCCATGACCATTGTGGCAATGGGGTCCAAACCCCCATCATCACAGTGAGCAAAATGTAAGTGTGGGGTCCATAGCTGAAGCACATTTTGAACATTGTGGCAATGGGGTCTAAACCCCCATCATCACAGTGACCAAAATGTAAGTGTGGGGTCCATAGCTGAAGCACATTTTGAACATTGTGGCAATGGGGTCTAAACCCCCATCATCACAGTGACCAAAATGTAAGTGTGGGGTCCATAGCTGAAGCACATTTTGAACATTGTGGCAATGGGGTCTAAACCCCCATCATCACAGTGACCAAAATGTAAGTGTGGGGTCCATAGCTGAAGCACATTTTGAACATTGTGGCAATGGGGTCTAAACCCCCATCATCACAGTGACCAAAATGTAAGTGTGGGGTCCATAGCTGAAGCACATTTTGAACATTGTGGCAATGGGGTCTAAACCCCCATCATCACAGTGACCAAAATGTAAGTGTGGGGTCCATAGCTGAAGCACATTTTGAACATTGTGGCAATGGGGTCTAAACCCCCATCATCACAGTGACCAAAAGGTAAGTGTTGACAAAGAAAGAGCTGCAACTGCCAAACTGCATGGATGATTCCTGGTCACAGAACAAAAAACACATCAGTGGCAAAGTAGTGTATGTGTCCCATTGCAACATAATTTGGGGGAGCCACATACTGCAGTGCAAATAAGACATACCTTTGGCCATGTGCAGACAAACAACACCCATGGGGGCTGACACTGTCAACATTCATCAATGACACAATGACAGAAGTGACCATCAGAATACAGACCCACATATTTGCACCAATGGGCACACAAATGCAGATACCCTGTGGAGACTGCAGATGTGAGGTGAACAGATACCATACCATGGCAGCAATGGGACACACAAACCATGATCATTGTGCTGACCGATGACCTAGGAGTCCCAGGGACAGCAGGGGAAACCCACCAAACTACATACAGCCAATGGCACACCCAAGATATGCCAATGCAGTGGTGCAGATGCACAAACACAAACAGGCAGACCCACACTGCACATCATACACAACAGGTGAGGGGGGTGCCAGTGTCCCCAGGCAACCACACAACACATGAGGAGACCTGAATACCAATCATACAGATGTGCATACAGTGCCACACAAAGGTAACTCATGGATCCAAATCCCCTATGTGGGCAAGCAGGCATTGTCAGATGAGAGGGAGCACAAATCACACATGTCACACAGGCACGTAGGAACAGCAACTGACACAGCAAGACACAGACACACCACAGCACCACCCCCAGGGCCCCCACAATGTGGTGACCCTGGGCTGCATTACAATCCCACTGTGATGACAAAGCTAAATGTGGTTCACACTGTGAACCACAGTCATGTGTCCTGAGCAACAAACTACCATCACACCTACACAAGCACAAATCAATCAGCATGGCCAGTAAGCCAAGGCCAACATGGAGGCAGGGGCCTAGCCGGGCAACAACTCTCATCTGCACACACTCAACACCACACCCCTCGACCTCCAACAATGTGCAGCAGTGAAGTACACATGCACTGGTGACATTGCACATGCACCCATGACTATTCCAGGGTGGTGGGTGGGAACCAAGGTGCAGAAACACATGACACATGGCCACTCAACAAGACTCCTGAATGTCTGACACACTGCACACTACGCTGTACATGGACATGACGGCAATACCACACCAAGCAATGGGATCCCAGCCACAGTCACACACCAATGAAGAAGCCAAGGTCACCCACAAAGAACACACATAGACAACAACCAACATTGCAGCCCGGACCCTGAGGAGTGCCAGCAGTCACACACACAATGTGTCACAATCACTGAAAGATAACACAAACTGGAAATCACATGACAGGGGCAAACAACAAGTGCCAAGGGGAAACCTGACTGTGACCCATCTGCGTCTGCACACAAACTCAGCCCTGACAGCAAACACACCTATGGGTGACACCCTGATGACCAGTAATGTGCCATGCACCCACATCACAGAGAACCCAGGGAGAAGACTTTGGGGAACATAGGTCAACTCAGCAAGCATCACAAACAGGTACAACACTAGGGATCACAGCATGCACAGCTAGACGGAAGTGAACACACAGACATGCACATACAACACACACCTTGGGCGCAGGCAATGTCACAGGTGTACACACTGCCATGAGGGGACTCCACTCCTGTGTGAGGAAAGCTGTGCCATGTGTTGCCTCAGTAGGGCCCCATAATGTCAGCTGAGCACTTGGTCACACAATCAACAATTAGCACCAAATGAGGACTCCCGTCACATCAGCCTGGTCATGGAAGTGCCAACGGAATCATCAGCACAGATCCAACACACTTGTATAGCAATGTTGCACTGACTACACGGATGAGTCCTTCCACATTGATGCCCAAACCTGCATGTCCAGTGGAGATGGCCACACGGTCAGGGAAGTAGACGAATTGAACAATGGCAGGCACAACAGATGTGCAGGGGTGGAAGCCACAGATGTGAAATAGCTAATCTAAGTAGGAAATCCCATTGCCAAATACTGAACACATGACACCCTCAGATGCTGCTATGGATGACATGGATACACCACAGGATAGGACACATTCCCCTGGACCACATGGGTTCCTGCACAGTAACACTTCATTATCATGAGACCAAATATCACCATCACTGCAGCAAGGGCATGGTTAGCATCATCAACAACATGTACATCAGAAGCATAAGCACTAGAGAACAGAAAGTTGCTTTATTCAGCATATGTGTAATGAAAACAAAGTCCAGAAAAACACAAAGGCCAATGGCCAGTCCATTGTCAAAGTCCAAACTTGGTGACAGTGGCAGATGTCACCCTACTCATGCCTGCACAAAACCAGGGACAATCCACTAGGAGGGGCAACCGGGGGGCAGGCCAGGCACCGCAGGGACAGGATCAGGGCTCACCAGGAGGAAGCAGGGAAGGGGTGGTGGGTGCTGGAGAGCCACTGACAACTGCAGTGGAGGTGTCTGACATGGTGTGTGCCGGCACAACTGGGGGCATGACTCAGATGTTGTGGGTGCCGGCACGACTGCAGTGGACCCTGCAGATGGAGTGGACAGGTCCGCCACTGCAGTGCCCAAGTCAGACAGGGTGGTAGTGGACTCCACTGCAGTGCCTACCACCAGGGGAGGAGAATGGGGAACAGGCAAGGTGGGCTGGACAGAGGGGGAGGATACCCTCACCACATCAGTGGCACAGACAAGCGCAGCGGGGGTGTGGTGCCGGGAGAGCAAGTGCCAGGGGAGAAGGCCGGATCCTCTTGGGGATGGTATATCTGTGGGTGGGGGAACCTGGGGCAGGGTGTGGTGGGGGCACCTGTGGAGTGGGGGCCTGAGGGATGGAGGAAGGAGACCTGGTGCCTGAGCTGCAGGGCGGCGGTGGGGTCTTGCTCTTACCAGTCCGGGGGACTTGCGGGTGGGGGCCTCAGTCTGTCTGCGCCTGGGGGAGGGTGTCCGGGGGCGAGGGGCACTCTGCTCTGTGTGGTGGGCTTCCTCTTCCCCTGGATGCTGGAGCAGCTGGATCGGAGGGGAAGAGGCCGAGGTCACTGAGGAAGAGGCGCTGGGTCTTTGGGGTTGCAGGTGAGGCAAGGGAGGGTGTTTTGGAGGGAGAGGCAACTGAGGACTGCGCAGTGCTCGTGGATGCGTGTGTGTGTACCAGGGCCCCATCCCCTGTGAGTCTGGTTTCAGTCCCCTGACTGTGCGTGCGTGTGCGTTTTGTTTGTGGCGTGTGTGTCTGTGTGCTGGATGTGTGTGTGCTGGTGTGTGCCTGTGCCGGTGTGTGTGTGCTTGGGACGGGTAAGGTGCTGGGGAGTGTGGATGGAGCAGAGGCAGGAGGGGTGAGGGACTGTCTGAGGAGGGACACTGCTGCCGTCAGGGAGGAGTCCATGGACCTATTGCCCCTCTGTAGGTCAGACATGCCCGATGAGATGCCCTCCATGAACGACACCAGCTGAGTCAACAGAGCAGTGTGCGCATGGAGGACACTCAGCATGGCTGTCTGCCCTACATGGAGCTGGCGAAGGAGGTACACAGACTCCTCACTCAGGGCAGCAGGGGACACAGGGGCAGGGGTGTGGTGCCTGGCCCAAAGGAGACACGCTCCCGAACATGGGAGCCTCCACGGACCTGGGGAATGGGAGCCGATGGGAGGGCGGTGGTGGTGCTGGTGGTGGCGGGGACAGCAACACTAGCTGGGGTGTGGTGGCTGCTGACACCCGCCTCCATAAGGGAGTCATCCTCCGAGTTGCTCTGGTCCTCAGCTGAGGTGGATGGTGCTGAGGACTCCTCGGTGTGGCTCCCTCACCCTCCGTGCCACTGGGTCCCTCCGACCACTCTCGGCTGCTGACCCAGTCTGGCTCTCCGGCTCCTCCTGGTCCGTGGAGCTGTCCCCTTCCGTGGCCGTGGATGTATCTGCAAACAATGGGGAAACAGACAGACATCAGTCACCTGCACCAAACGCACACACCACTGTGAGCACAGCACATTTCAGAGCAAGCCCTGGCATCATTAGTTGTACATTGCTAAAAGTGCCCTAACTGAACAGGAGCAGCCAATTGTCAGTCTGATGCCAACAATGGCACTCACATCCCACATGGCCTTGCACCCATCTGTCTGGTGTCTGTTGGATTGCAACACCCCAGTGTGGACACATGCACCAACTACACAGTAGTTGGACAGTGCAGAGGACACGGTGTAGTATGTGGACATGCACACATCACAGCTCTTGCCACTGAGTCAGTACAGGTTTCCGGATGAAAGGGATGCCCAGAGTCAAATAGGAAATGCATGTGATGCATACCAGCGACAGACACCATGATGCACCCATGTCCTGATAGCCATCGCCACAATGGTGTGCATGTAGCACATGTCACTCCCTGCAGGATCACCAATAAGTAGACACATGCCATGGCGGAGGCATGACTGCTAAGTCATACATCACTGTCTCAGTGATGTATGACTTGGCAGCCAGACAACAACACTCTGCACTGTGTCACAATAGTAGGTCATGGGGAATGCAAGTCCTGGAGCTGCACAAGTGCACATGTACATCCCCCCACAACACATCATCTTAACCCTCATCTGTCCAGGTCATACCTATTGGACATATGGGAGACCTGTGACACTACCCTCTGAACCTGAGCCCCTCACAATCTGCTGTGAATGGGGAACAGCTGCCTGAACTTCACATTCGCATACCCCAGTCTGCACGGGCAGCTGATCAAACACCTATGTGACACACAAGTATCGTCTCCTATGGTCACATCTCCAGTGGCATGCTGAGCCCCTACCAAGAAACACCTCAGCAGTCCTGGCAACTAATCCACAGCACACTGACACAGAGGCAGACACCTGAGGGGTCAAATCACTGTGCACAATGTGTCAGCTGATACACGGGAGTGGGAGTACAGAGTGCATTGCATGGCCTGGAGTAGGCATGACTGTCCTGCCCCACATGAATGAGGGATGAGCCCTGGACAGTGGATAGCTGGCTATGTATGTGTGACACACGTAATCTGCACACTCCTGGGGCCCAAACATTGTTCCCACCCGCTGCATGGGCGTGTGCCACATACCCCAGGCACATGTGGTGGCTCAGCTCAGCAAGTGGACCGCATATCAAAGTAACACGCAGATTACATGTCCGAACACAGGCGTTGTGTGAACAATGGACCCACCCATGATGCCCACAACAGAGTTAGGGAAACAGATGCTGTCCCCCACCTTTAGTGAAGCAAACTGCAAGGACACAGTCCCAAGTGACACAATTCCCTGAATGTAAGGGCCACACCTGGGTATCAGATGAGGAGTGGGCAGTGCACAATAGAGGGACATGGCTCCTGGACAACATGACTGCTGCACTGTGGCAGTTGAACCAGGCCAGAGGAGGGCACAAAGCATGTAATACAGAGTTCACAGTGCAGTCTTTGACTCACCCCCTCCTTGCTGCTGTCTGGCCTTCAGCTGCCCATCCTGGTCTGGAAACACCACCGCCAGGATCTGGAGCATGTGGGGGGTCAGGGTCCGTGTTCCGCCCCTCCTGCGAGGAGGCGACAGCTTCAGCTGGACCCGTGCAATCCTGGCCAATCCATGGAATAGCAGCACCAATACACGCCCACGGCATCCTTCAAATCTTCAACTTCATGACATACATGATTTTGCAACATTGTTGTGGGTGACCAACTGAATTTCCAGCAACCGACTCGTTCGAAATTCGAAAACGCGTCCGTTGCCAGGCAAGGCCATTGTCAATGGGTGCGCACCGATCGGTCCATTGCAGTACAACGCATACAGGGGTACAACGCGTGCACTGCACACATTGAATGCAATGGGCCGGCCGGGGCACCGATCGGTCCATTGCTGATCAACGCGTACAGGGGTACAACGCTGCATCCGCACACATTGAATGCAATGGGCCGGCCGGGGCACCGATCGGTCCATTGCTGATCAACGCTGCACAGGGGTACAACGCGTGCACCGACACACATTGAATGCAATGGGCCGGCCGGGGCACCGATCGCTCCATTGCTGATCAACGCGCACAGGGGTACAACGCTGTACTCGCACACATTGAATGCAATGGGCCGGCCGGGGCACCGATCGGTCCATTG
Source organism: Calotriton arnoldi (assembly GCA_963921515.1). Taxonomy (NCBI): domain Eukaryota; kingdom Metazoa; phylum Chordata; class Amphibia; order Caudata; family Salamandridae; genus Calotriton; species Calotriton arnoldi. The sequence continues at coordinate 244,507 of CAWUFW010005812.1, forward strand.
CTGATCAACGCGTACAGGGGTACAACGCGTACCACGCACACATTGAATGCAATGGGTCGGCCGGGGCACCGATCGTCCATTGCTGATCAACGCGTACAGGGGTACAACGCGCACTCGCAACATATATGAATGCAATGGGCCAGACGGGGCACCGATCGGTCCATTGCTGATCAACGCGTATAGGGGTACAACGCTGCATCCGCGACATCATTGAATGCAATGGACCGGCCGGGGCACTGCATCGTCCATTGCTGATCAACGCTGCACAGGGGTACAACGCGTACTCGCACACATTGAATGCAATGGGCCGGCCGGGGCACCGATCGGTCCATTGCAGTACAACGCTGCACAGGGGTACAACGCGTACCGCGCACATTGAATGCAATGGGCCGGCCGGGGCACCGATCGGTCCATTGCAGTACAACGCGTACAGGGGTACAACGCTGTACCCGACACATTGAATGCAATGGGCCGGCCGGGGCACCGATCGGTCCATTGCTGTTCAACGCATCACTGTACAAGTGACTGGCATATGTCACCATGCCTGTCTCAGATGGACATATGCCAGCCACAGATAGCTCCCAGGAGTGAGGGACACACCTACATCACGACAGCCTGTCCAAACTTTATCATAAGGCATGTAAGGCTGCATTTCCTATTGTGTGTATGTTGGTGTACATGTTGTCCTGTGGGTGTCACCTGTGGGCAGCCACCGCCAGGCTGTGCACGTGTTCATGGGGACAGGATCCTGGGTGTTACGTGTACATGACCACTGTGATGTGCAACTGTTCATATCTGTGCATGTGCCATGGTCACATTTCACGGTGGTGTATGTGTATGTCATGTCACATACCCCGTGAGTCCCATGTGGGACGGTATGTTTGAGCCAGGGTGTCCCAGTGGCACAATAGTGATGGTCCTCCACAGTCTGTGTGCATGTAGTGTTTACAATGTCTCTGATTTCATGTGCACAATGGGAGACAGTCTCCACATCCACGTTGTGTGTGCATGGACTTTGATGTTGTGCGTGTGTGTGTCACAGACGTCCATGTCTGTCCTGCCGTGGCAAGTGGGACCACTACCTGTGGGGGTCATGGTTGTTTTGCTGTGGTGTATACATGATACTCCATGTAATGCCAGTGTCCATGTGGCAATACAGGGTCCCTGGGAATGTACCTGTTGTTGAGCTGTGGTGCCTGGGGCACATCTGTCGTCACATGTCACTGTGGGGGTGATTGTGACACGGCAGCAGGAGATGGGAACTGTGACACGGCCTCATGATATCCAATGGGCCAACCTGGGACTAATTGATGCCACTTGTTGGACCGTGTTGACAGATGTTGGCCATGTATGTACCATACATGTCCTTACGGAACTGCACACTTCATGTAGTTGTGCCTCATAATGATGTATGTTGGGATATTGAGTGTGTACAATGCCGCATATGTGGGGTGACTGACAATCTTGCTTACTTCTCCTCTGCACTGCAGGGCTCCTGCTGTCCATCGACCATTCCCAGACCTGGCAACGATGGTGGAACGGGACAGCATCCGACGGTACCGCTTCACCAGGCAGCTGATTGAGGATTTGGCAGTGCAGTTGTCCCCACATTTCCAGCCTGGCCGGCCGTATCCTACAGCGCTGACCCCCAAGGTGAAGGTGATGGCAGCCCTACACTTCTTTGCCACCGGTACCTTCCAACATACTGTGGCGACTGCTGGTGGGATGTCACAGACCATGTTGAGCCGTGTGCTCCGCGATGTTTTGGCGGCAATGTTGCTATTCCTGAACTGGTACATCTATTTCCCTAGACTGCGACGTACTCACTGACGTGAAGAGTGACTTTTATGCCCTGGGGAGGATGCCGCATGTCATTGGCTCCATTGATGGGACACATGTGGCTTTGGTACCACCACAGGCCCAGGAGCAGGCCTACAGGAACCGCAAGCACTACCACTCGGTCAATGCACTGGTGGTGTGTCTTGCAGACATGACCATCACACACGTGTGTGCCCGTTTCCCTGGTTCAGCACACGATGCCTTTGTGATGAGGAGTAGTCGCATCCCCAGGATGATGGCACAGATGCAGAACCAGCGTGCCTGGCTTGTCGGTGTGTACTGACTTTGTGCCATTGTGTGTGATCTGATCTGTAGTATTCCGCCCACTTTTCCAAGTCAGCTAATGTGCACTTGTCTGTCCGTAGGTGACTCGGGATACCCCAACATGCCATGGTTGCTGACACCCTCAGGAACCCTGTGACACCAGCCCAGATGCGCTACAATGAGGCACATGGTCGGACCAGGAGAGTGATTGAGCGGACATTTGGTCTCCTGAAGAGCCGCTTCCGCTGCCTGGACAAGACCGGAGGGTCCCTCCCATATGCCCCTGCGAAAGTGTGCAAGATTATCATCGTCTGCTGCATGCTCCACAACCTGGCAGTGCGGAAGGAGTTGCCTCTCATCCAGGATGACAATGACCAACATCCGCCACCTGTGGAGGATCCTGGCCTGGACCACGATGCCAGTGACGATGATGATGATGATGATGAGGGTGATGTCCGCACACAGCTCATCACCAACTTCTTTAGCTGAATGTGAGTATCCTGAGGTGTCATGTCAATGATGTGAGTTGGCATGATATGTGTAGGTGGTGCTCTGGTGCTGTTGGAGTGTGTCCATGGGCTACTTGACTGGATGTGTGTTGCGATGTGTGCTTACAGGTGGGCTGTACTCCCCAACAGTGTTGACATGCTAACTTGGTTCTGGGTGGGTATCTTGTAACATGTATTGTGCATGAGTTTTGCTGTTCTGTCCTGTACTCCATTGCTTTTGACTGTGTGTCATTTCTGTCCTTCACAGGGTACTTTCAGATTCATTTGGTCAACTGTGTCCACCGACGACGTGATTGCACTTCCAGGGTGGTAGCTGTTGTGTCCCTACAGGTGATGTGCGCCACACCCATGGACTTCCTTCCGTCTACAGTTGTTGACTGTGTGCCCACTGCCAGGTGGGATTACCTTGCATCTGTAGTGGTTACGACATGTTGCAACTGTGTAATAAACCTGTGCTTCACTTTGTGATGTGCGTTGTCTGTGGTCACACATTTGACTGCCATTTGCTTACTGCACCTGTGGGCTACTTGACTCCAACTGGGAATGGGTGTGGTGTCTGTGCATTGCACCGTCTTCCCTGGCAACATCAGTGTAGGCAATGAGTCAGATGGCCTAGGTGTGTATGTGTTGTGTAGCCCTGGTGGTGTGTCTCCCTCATATGTGTCACGTTACCTTTACTCACATGCCTGTGTTGTACTTGCTGTTGCAGTTCGCATACACAGTGTAATTTGCAGTTCATCATCCCCATAACAGCACCCACGTTGGAATCACAACAGAGGCAAGTATGGTGTATTAGTGTGTTTATTGTGATACATTTGTGTGAATAGTGCATAGGATGGGTAGTGCTGTACATAAATCTTGCAATCAGAAGTTCCTAGGTGAATTGAAAGTCCTGGTAGACAGAATCCCCAGTATCGGGGCCACAGTTGTCTGAGACATTGGTCCAACTTGTACTCCCCATGCAATGTGTGGGAGTAGTGTTGCCGTCAACAGGGTGAACAGTCTGTGCACAAAGGTGAACATCCAGAACAGGTTCAGGCTTCCTGGGAGTTGCGCTTGGCCATCGGCCTCTCACTTGCCCCTCTTCGGACGACCCCTCTTCTTGGGGGCCCTCAAGTACAGGCTGCTGCGGTGCAGGGGACTCTCCGCCAGAGTCATCCTCCCTCCCTGTGGCAGTTGCAGTTTGGGCAGCACCAGATGTTGTTGGCACACAGGGAGGTGTGGACTGGTTGCTGTTCATCTGGCGGAGGCATTGTAAAATGTCCCTGTGCACCGCCGTCATCTCATGCAGTGCATCCCACTTGGACTCCACGCGGACATGTGTGAGTCCACGCGGGACATGTGTGACTCCACGTGGGACATGTGAGAGTCCAAGCGGGCATGATGGGCAGCCTGCTGCTGTTTCATGTCTCTGAGGAGCCCCACTACCTGGCTGAGGTCTCCGGTGCTGGACTGGTACGCATCAGCTATGCGTACCAGTTGTGGGTCGTCATGCACACCAGCAACCTCTGCAAGCAGCGACTTCTGTCTCCCACCCCTCCCACCACCCCTGCTGACATGTGCAGTGCGTGCAGTGGCACGCACAGATGACCCTGGTCCACCTTGGAGGTTGGTGGTGGTGGTGGTGTCCATGGCCCCAGGTTGGTCCAGGGTCCCTGTGCTGGTGTTGCTCCTTGTTCTGTCCATGTCAGCAGGGATGGTATTTGTGTTGACATTCGTTGTAGGGGTGGGTGCAGGGGTGCAGCTGGTGGTCCTGCTGGTGCTGCAGCTGGTGGTCCTGCTGGTGCTGCATGTAGACTTGCACCGGATGTGCCAGGTTGGTCTTCTTCGTCCGAGGAGGGCAGAGGCTGTACGACACCAGTGAGCTCCGCATCCTCTTGAGCCTGGGACTGGGACTCCTCAGCGTCTGCTGCTGTGTCCCCATCATCACCTGTTTTTGGGAGACACACACAATGTATGTTATGTTTCTGCAGGCATCAATGGTTGACACACCTGACAGTTGTGACTGTGCCTCTGGGTGCGGGCCTGTACATTGCATTGTCCTAAGTCGTCACAGTCAGGGGTTGATATTGGTGTGGCACATTGTCCTGCATTATTTGGGCATTTCTATGTATTTGTTGGGGTGTGAACATGGTCTGCATTGGTTGCGTTTGGTTGACAGCCGGCCCTCCTTCCCACCCACCCAGCCAGTCAGTTATCTCACCATGGACTGTGCTTGCATTGCAGGGAGTGGAAGTTGTCTCTCAGGATGTCAGTCAGTGGTGTCCTGCTGTTTGTTGGTGCACAGTTGCCAGCAGGGCCTTGTGCTCCCCACAGCAGTAGCCAGATGGCTGGGAGTGTTGTCCTGGCAGTTGTTTGGCTAAAAGTCCCAAGAGTGTCCCTGTGCTTCACACAACATAACCCAGGGTGGTGGTTCTTTGTGGGATCTTGAGTTAGGATGGGAGGCATTGCATTCTACCAGGTGGGTTCTGTGGAGATTGTGTTGAGGGGGTGTGTGAGGGGAGGTGCTTGTGACTATGGTCAGTGCTGCAAGTCCTCCTTCCCACCCAGCCAGCCAGATGTCCCACCATGGAACGTGCTTGCATTGCAGGGAGTGGAAGTTGTCTCTCAGGATGTCAGTCAGTTGTGTCCTGCTGTTTGTTGGTGCACAGTTGCCAGCAGGGCCTTGTGCTCCCCACAGCAGTAGCCAGTGTCAGCCATCTTGTGAGTCCTTCCCCACTCCCTGTGATGTGAGCATGGTTCAGGGTGGTGTTGATGGGCCAGTTGTGTGGGTGACCAATATCTGTGACTGCCACTCCCATCATGCTATTGCCTCCACCCCACTTGCCAGCATTCCCATACTTACTTGCTTTTGTGGGGAGTTCAGTATGTATGGGTGTGTGAGCAATGGCAAGATGGCTGACAGTGGTGTCCTGCTGTTGGTTGGTGTGCAGTTCCCAGCATGCCCTTGTGCTCCCCACGACACAGCAACAGTGTCAGACATCTTTGATGGGCCTTTCCACTCTCTGTGGGATGTGCATGCGTGAGTGTGAGCTTGCTGGGCCATGTGGTGGGGGATGTAGAGCTGTGACTACGACTCCCATCATGCTATTGCCTCCACCCCCTTCCCAGCATGCCCATGCTTCCTTCCTTTTGACTCTGCTTCCCTGTGGGGTGGGCTGGTTGTGCTGACAGGATGGCTGGGAGTGTTGTCCTGGCAGTTGTTTGGCTAAAAGTCCCAAGAGTGTCCCTGTGCTTCACACAACATAACCCAGGGTGGTGGTTCTTTGTGGGATCTTGAGTTAGGATGGGAGGCATTGCATTCTACCAGGTGGGTTCTGTGGAGTTTGTGTTGAGGGGGGTGTGAGGGGAGGTGCTTGTGACTATGGTCAGTGCTGCAAGTCCTCCTTCCCACCCAGCCAGCCAGATATCCCACCATGGAACGTGCTTGCATTGCAGGGAGTGAAAGTTGTCTCTCAGGATGTCAGTCAGTGGTGTCCTGCTGTTTGTTGGTGCACAGTTGCCAGCAGGGCCTTGTGCTCCCCACAGCAGGAGCCAGTGTCAGCCATCTTGTGAGTCCTTCTCCACTCCCTGTGATGTGAGCATGGTTCAGGGTGGTGTTGATGGGACAGTTGTGGGGGGCAATATGTGTGACTGCGACTCCCATGATGCTATTGGCTACACTGACTTGGCCAGCATACACAGAATTCCTTCCTTTGAGTGGTCTTCACTGTGTGTTGGTGTTGTTGTGGTGGCTACATGTCTGGATGTGTTTGTTAGTTCTATTTGTGCCACTGCCTAGCTGTAGTTGTAGTTGTGTTTGTACATGTGATGGCACGGTTGGATGTAACTTTTTTGATGGCATGTGTTGTGTTTATCTGACTAACATACACATTTTGGGATGATTCTGTTCTGGTTGCTGTGTAATTGCTATGAGTGCATGGTTTGACTCTCCCCTTGACAGTGATGTGTGTGTGTTTTGTGGCAGAATATTGTGTACATTTGTTGTGTACTCACCAGGCTCTGGGATGTTCTCTAGTCCATATACGCTCACTGGCGGAAGGATGGCCCGCACCTTCTCCTCCCAGGGCCTGAGGTATATTGGCTTGGCAGGAGGGCCACTGCCGGTGTGTTGGCTGATGATGTAGTCTTTCTTGAGCAGGTCCCGTATCCTCCTGCGCACGTCATAACACCTGTTCTGGATGTCGGTCTTTGTGCGCAGACATGGTGATTGTGCGTTCACCCTGTTGATGATCCTCTCCCACATCTTGGTTTTCTGGGAGATGGGGGTCTGTTGGACCAGTGTGCCAAACAGCTGTGGCTCTACCCTGAGGATCTCGTCTACCATGACTTCCAATTCACAATCTAGGAACTTGTGATTCTTCTTGGGGGGCATGGTGATGGGTGGTGATGGTGAGTGATGTGTGTGTTGGTGTGCAGGTGAGGGTGTGTGAGTGTGTGTTTTGCTGGGTGTATGTGAGGTAGGTATTTGTTGGTGTGCTGATGGTGTGTGGCTTGTGTGAGGGATGAGCTGTGGGTGTGTGGTTGCTGTCTCTTGGGTGCTGGCAGTGGAATGGCATTTGCAAAGGATCATGGTTGTGATTTGTGTCCTTTATATGGGTGGAGTTGTGGGTGTGTCTTTGTTCTCTGTCCCCACCCCCCAGTATTTATTGGCTTTGTGATTGCTTGTTTGGCCTTTTTTTGTGTGATTTTTCCTTTGTACTGTCTGTGCATGTTGGAGACGTTCTTGTGACCGAGTCGACCCTGCATTTGTCTCGTACGGTGTTCTCCGTTTCGTTCACGCTGTGTTTGTGCAGTTTTCTATGCTGCGTACGCGTCGGTCGCGGTGTTTTGTGTTGCTTCGGCTCGGTTTTGTATGCGTGTCGGTCGTACGGCTTGTCCTCCGTCCGACTCGGTCGTGGTTTTCGCGCCTTGCATCGTACTTTGCGGTTTGGAGTTCGCGTGTACGTTTCGGTCGGATTTGTTCCGGGTGCGTGTCGGTCGGTTGGATTCGCGTGTTTTTCCGGCCGGATTGCTGTTTTCCGTGCGGCTCGGTCGTTCGGCTTGGGTTCGGTACGTGTCGGTCAGATTTTGCACGCCTTGCATCGTACTTGGCGTGTCGGGCGCCACAGGTACGTGTCGGTCGGTATAATTTCCGGCTCCGAGTCGGTCGGTGCTTTTTCCGGCCCGAATCGGAATCGACCCCTAAGTGGCAAGAATTTGCTGTTTAATTATTTGTAGAGGGACGATTTGACTTGTCCACCCAACAAGTTATATGTAAGTACTGCTATAGTAAGTTAGAGAAAAACAAAATGCCTGCTAGAGCAGTACACAACAACTCAGAAATAGTACCTGCCCTAAAAGTACTTAAAAGATTGAATGTTTATGAATCCATATTTATACAGTCTATACATCCATTTCTAGCTATAGTTCGCATGGAGCCAAAGACAGGGAAATTACCTCCAAATGAGCTCCAGAAAGGTCTCAAAGGTAGAGTTGTATACTTGCCATTAGATTTTAGGGAAAATATTGAAGCTATAGGGGTACTGAGTAATTTGGAAGAGGAACTTGTAATTCTAGTAAATGTTATCCCAACCATGAGTAAAAAAATATGACAAGAGTTAGTAGATGTTAGCAAAGTTAAAAATGCAACTTCATATCTGGTACAAAATAGCATATACTATAAAAATGCAGAAATTCGTCAAGGTATCACACATTTGAAGGACAAAACATCATCAACAGGTCCGATAGAAAAAGTGGATCGAAGCAGAGTAGAAGAAATGTATGAACCTTACAGCATTCATCCCCTACATTCAAAAGAGAGGTGATGCTATTGATCTATATCAACTAAAAGAAGCAAAAAGAACTCCCTTAAGTGTATGGGAAAAAAGTTTAGAAGCTCGCTATTTCCCTCATCTCTTTCCAACTGGAGTAGGTGGTAGGTATGATGATTGGTCTGTACAAATACCTGCGGCCGAGTACAGATCTACTAGACTTTATTCAGAGGATTCTAGATTTCGTCAATGTATCCCTTATATGTTTCATCTATTATTTGAAAGTGATTTGTCTTCATTGTCTTATGCTGTGAACCACATTTTGAAAACAGGTGTAAATCTGCAAAATATATCTGCAAGAAAATTTGTTTAGATAATCCACGGAAAAGATGAACAATTGGAATACAACTTGATTAAACTCATGGCATTTCAACGTGGTGCCAATTAAGATTGGTATCGTGGTCACAGTGAACTAAAATGCATGTTGAGAAATTTAGGAGCACCTCCATGGTTTCTAACACTCAGTTAAGCTGAGTATGCATGGGATGACCTGCTTCAATTCTTGCAAGAGGCTAATTCAAATATAGAAGACATTGATCTAAAGAATCCAGGAGAACTCTGCTCATTGGACCCTGCAAATGTTCGCAGATATTTTAACCACAGATTTAAAGCCATGATGGCTTTCATCTGCAACAAGAGCAATCCACCTCTCAGTGAAGTGACTGATTTCTTTTGGCACAACGAATACCAAGCCAGAGGTGCCCCACATATTCACATGCTACTATGGGTAAAAGATGCTCCAAAGTTTGGAACAGACACTAATGAGTCTGTGTTGTCTTTCATAGAGCAGTATGTCACTTGCATCATCCCAAATGAGAGTGTTGATCAAATATTAAGACAACAAGTTCTAAGATTCCAAAACCATAGGTATGGAAAATACTGTCATAGAAAATATAGATCGAAAGGAAAATTTTATACAAGATGTGGTTTTGGATTTCCATGACCTGTGATCTCAGAAAGAAGAGTTAATAGCTTGTTGTCTGCAGTCAGATGCACTCCCACTCGAAAATCACCAAGGAACACATACAACCTCAGAAGAACAGAAGCCTCAAAATACATCAATGACTACAATCCTGTAATTTTGAAGATGTGGAATGCGAATATGGATCTACAGTTTGTTGCAGATAACTCAATGGCTGTTGCTCGGTTTGTCACCTCTTATATAACAAAGTCAGAGAAAACCGAGTTGAAGAAGATGTGGGGGAAGATTTCAGCAGAGAAGAGTCTTATGAAGAAATTGTACAGTTTTAATTTGAAAAATGCTTTCTCACAGAGAGATCGGATCTTATGAATGTGCAGACCAGTTAAGCTCAGCTAGCTTGTTTTCTAAATCTAGAGAAGTTCTATGGGTGAGTTTAGGGCGTGCTAATACTCGTAACAGAGGATTGAAGTCTTTTACTGAAATCCAATATCTTGCAGACTTTGAGCCACACAGTACAGATATTCTGAATACTAACATACTGGATATGTACTATCCAAGAAGGAGTCCTAGAAAGGATGTGTCTGTATGAAATACTTCAACATTATACATACAGAAATAACTTCAGTGAAACCATAGAAGAAGGAAAAGTTGCTGTTGATGGATTTGAAGGATGTTTGGTCAGACATAACTAAGGAAGTTTAATCAACCATCGAAAGCTAAGTTCCAAACTCCAGACAAAAGAGAGTTTTTCTATTTAGCCTTGTTACAGTTGTTCAAGCCATGGCAAACTGAAAGCGAGCTACTTGGAGAATTTGACTGTTATGAAGACTCATTCAATGCTGTGAAAGACATTGAGCGCTCTTTGTTTCCAGTGTATCTTCAAATGTTGAGAGAATAGATTGAACACGTAGAAACAATTGCTTCTGATATAGCAAGAGAGAGTTCTCAGAGCAGTCAAAGTTCAGAACCTGGAAGTCAAGGTCCTCTTGGACAGCCATTCTTTCAAAATGAAGCTGCAATAGCCATGAATGAAGTGGAGAATGCCATGCAACACGCAAGACAGGAAACTCTGGATGGATGTAGAACAACTAATACAGCAATTGAATAAAGATCAAAAATACATTTTTGATGAAGTAAAAAGTAAAATAGAGCATGGATTTCTGCATGAGAAAAAAGAGTATGCTTGTTCTACATATAAACCAGTTCTATTGTACAAAATTGTTCAAGCTGGAACTGGAAAAAGCTTCTTGATTAAAGTACTGACAACTTATAGAGAGAAGACAACAGATTCCAATTTGTCATATGTAGTTACAGCACCAACAGGGTTAGCTGCACATAATATTAAAGGACTTACCCTTCATCGATTATTAATGCTGCCTGAAGAACATGATAACAAACTAGAATACAACAAATTATCTGGTGATGCTTGTCATGAAGTGGGAAGAGTATTAAAGAAATTAAAGCTACTAATTATTGATGAAGTCAGCATGGTATCAAACCTAATGCTAGCTTTTATACATTCAAAAATGCAGCAAATATTAAAAACTGACTGCGACATGCTTTTTGTAGGAAAACACTTAATAGTCTTTGGAGACGTGCAACAACTAACTCCAGTCAAAGGACAACTTGTCTTCAAGTCACAACTACATAATGAAACTAGGAATTCACTAGAAGGTATTGGAAATGTAAACATTTGGGAAAACTTTGTATACAAAGCGTTAATCAGAAAAATGTGGCAAGCATCAGATATGCAATATGCAGATATACTAAAGGACATTAGAGTGCGAGTTCTCACAAAAGAAGAAAGAAGAACATTACAAACCTGTCTCATCAAAAATCTGTTTCCAACTAAAGTTTCAGCTGCTGCAGAAGTAATGTATAGTTTTGTTAAGAGAAGTCTATTGTTTGTTTGATGCCAACTCTTGAGTAGTATAGTAAATTCAATTAACAATTATTGGATCTGGAAAAAGAAGAGATAATTGAAATTAGAGCAAATGATAAAATGGAACATCAAGGAGTTACAGGTCTACTGACAGAAAAACTACAATCAAAATTGGATAGTTTAGAAAAGTCTGTGTCAAAAACTGCAGGATTAGAAAAACAGTTATGTATCTGTAAAAATGGTCATGTAATCTTACGTAATAATTTAAATGTTGAAGAAGGGCTAGTGAATGGTGCAATGGGTAAAGTTATGAAATGTATTAATTATCCATACAGAAATGACGTGGAATACTTAGCCATAAAATTTGATGATGTTGGTGAAGTTAAGCAGATTGGTAGATGCATTGTACGTGTCCTACTCGTGAAAGATTTGTATGTCCAGCTAAAGCAGTTCCCAGTGTCTTTAGTGTATGCAGTAACTATCCACAAATCACAAGGTTTAAACGTAGATGCAGCTCTTGTAAATATCGGTAGTAGTGTATTCAAAGAAGAAATGTCATATGTTGATTTGTGATGAATTAGAACATTGTCTGGTTCATTTCTGATTGATTTTGATGAGAAGAAAGTAAGTGCTGATGTGAGGTGTGTAAGAGAGTATAATCAGTTAAGAGCTCAATATGCTTCTCATTTAGGCGAGTATCCTGTGTTTGAAAAGCTGATATTGTGTCCAAAGCTGAAAATATCAAAGCAGTCTATCAGAGAGATGAACAAAAAGAAATTAGCAAGGACCTAAGAAAAGAAAACTACAGCACAATGAGGAAATAGAAGGCTATCACTTGGATAATAAATTGTGAGTGAACAGTTAGGCAAATGTAGTGATAAATGGACTATAGCATTTGCCTCATTTTACGAATTCTATTAAAGAAAAGGTAGATAAAAGAATGTTTTCACAACTATTGTATTTTACTTGAAGAAGTAGGAAGTAAATGAAGTATTATACATTCTGCTACTGGAATAAGAAAACTTACAGATGACTGTACTGGATCAGTAGTGTTTTCTCAAAATCTTCAGCAGGATGCTCAAGAATTTTTAATGGTAATGCTAGGACTATTAGAGGAAGAAGATGCGGATATCAATGAATTATTAGGTTTAACTTATAAATGGAACCATAACTGTGAAGATTGTGAATTTACATCTAGCACTGAAATTAATTCAGAACGATTCCTCTACTTGAGATTACCAGATTGTAAAGCTGAGCCCTCAGAAAATTTAACTAAAAATGCCCATCAAGATATTACCTGTCCAAACTGCAGAGCAGAACTTAGGTCAACGTTGTTTCTACAAAGGTGTGGAAAATATGTCATAGTTTTGCTACAATGATGCAGAGTGGATGGTACTAAATTAGGAACTGAAATTACAAACTTTGTAGCTGAACACATTTCCATTCCAAAAAGAACTTTCACAACTATAGCTATCATATTTCATGAAGGAGTTAATATGACCTCTGGACACTACACAATATATTTAAGATGTCAAACAGGATGGACAAAGTGCAATGACATACAAGTGCCGTCCAAATCAAAACTATCTAAAAAGTTACCAAACTAATATCTGCTATTTCTAGAACCAAAGTTCTAAGGAGAATTTAGGATCAGAAAATGTGGTATTGTGTTGACATATATATGAATTATGTGTTTCTGAGACATTATTCGGTCTATTAGGGTTATTGTCTATAGCAAGCTGTTAGAAATGAAAGACTCTTTTAACTGTGGGAAAGGAATTTCTAAAACATTTGAGGACTACCTTCTGTTACAGATAGATAAACACAAAATGTACTATAATACCAGTTGCCTTAAGTTGCATCTAAGAAGTCTCTGTAGCGCAAACAAATGCCCGTTTTATTTCTGCCTAAGCAACTTGCACGTAGTACTGTGTGTTATGTTTTTGTGCATGGAACGAGAACATTTTAGACATCATTTGGCCTAACAGGGATGATGTTTACAAAACGATATCCAAAAATAAACACTGCTTCATAATTGTTGGACATTTTGTACCAGATATAAAAATATTAGAAACAGTTTTAACATATTGTTGCTTTCATTAAGGTAGTAACCTATCAGTAAGCCACTATTAAAAAACTTGTACTGGGTGCACACTATAACTTATTTGTAATGTTGTACTGTGCACATTTTTTTTTTTTTTTACAATCTATTGATTGTTTTTTCCCCACTGTTTCATGATGATGCTTCATACAGAGCACTGTTGAAAGTGAAGAAGAATGAAAGCTGAAAACAGTAAAAAAAACAGTGAAAGATTTGTCTATGCTGAATTAAAATTAAAAAAATATTGTGTGTTCTTTTGGTTGCCTAATGTTCAAAATGAAATTCTAATAAATGTTTCTCTGTTTATATTTTTTCACAGTGGTTGGAGATCTGGATACATTACGTGTGTCAAATCACTAATCTAGTGATGGGTTCATTGAGTACCTACTCATATACTCATCCCATCTCCCTGGCAGTACAGTTCCACTCATCCAATCAACCAGCCACTACCTAGGCAGTCATCCAATCACTCAGGTAGTGCACTTGCATTCATCCAATCTCCCAGCCACTACTCAGGCACTCATCCAATCACCCAGGCGGCACTCATGGAGTCATGCCTTCACTCAGGCCCTACTAATGCAGTTATGTAATCCCCTAGGCCCTACACTTGCACTCTTTCATTCATTCAGGCACTGAACTTGCACTAATCAATTCACTCAGGCACTATACTTGCAGTCATCCAATCACCCAGGCAGGACCCTTGGAGTCATCCATTCACTCAGAAAGTACCCATGCAGTCATGCAATCACCCAAGCACTGTGCATGCACTCATACAATCACACAGGCACTAACCATGCACTCAACCATTTACCCAGGCACTACAGTTGTAGTCATCTTGGCACAACCCATGCACTCATCCAAATACCCAGACACTACGCATGCACATATCCATTCACCCAGGCACTGCACTTGCACTCATCCAATTATCCAGGAACTGCACTTGCACTCATGCAGTCATCTAGGCAGTACACATGCACTCATGAAATCACTCAGGCACTACCCATGCAGTCATGGAATCACCCAGGCACTTCACTTGGACTCATCCATTCATCCAGGCAATTGTAATCATTAATTAAACCAGGCACTGCACTTGCGCTTATCCATTCATCCAGACACTGCACTTGCAATAATGCATTCATCCAGACAGTGCACTTGTACTCATACAAGCACTCAGGCATTACCCATGCAATCATGCAATCACCCAGGCACTACACTTGCACTCATCTATTCACCCAAGCACTTCACTTGCACTTACCAATTCAACCAGGCTCTGCACTTGCACTCATCCATTCACCCAGGCACTACAATTGCACTCATCCGTTACCCAGCACTGTACTTGCACTCATCCAATAATCCAGGCACTGCACTTGCACTCGTACAATCACTGAGGCACCACCCATTCAGTTATAGAATCACCCAGGCACTGCGCTTGTACTCTTTCATTCATCCAGGCACTGCACTTGCACTAATCCATTCACCCAGGGTCTACATTTGCAGTCATCCAATGACCCAGTCAGTACCCATGGAGCCATCCATTCATGGAGTCATCTATTCATTCAGACAGTACCCATGTAGTCATGCAGTCACCCAAGCACTGTACATGCACTCATTCATTCACCCAGGCACTGCACTTGCACTCATCCATTCACTCAGACACTACACTTGCACTCATCTGTTCACCCAGGCACTGCACTTGCACTCATCCAAGTATCCAGGCACTGCACTTGCACTCATGCAATCACCCAGGCACTGCACTTGTACTCATCCAATGACCCAGGCACTGCACTTCCACTTATCAATTCACCCAGGCACTGCACTTTCACTCATTCACTCAGGCACTACCCATGCATTCATGCTATCATCCAGGCACTGCACTTGCACTCATTCATTCACCCAGGCACTGCACTTGCACTCATCCAATGATCCAGGCACTGCACTTGCACTTATGCAATCACTCAGGCATTACCCATGCAGTCATGCAATCTCCCAGGTACTACCAATGCACTCATCCAATCATTCAGCCACTACCCATACATTCATCCAATCACATGTGCACTACTCATGCACTCACTGAATCACCCAGTCACTACACATGAACTAATCCAAGCACCCAGGCACTACCCATGCACTCATCCAATCACCCTGGCACTACCCCAGTACTCATGTAATCACCCAGGCACTCCCCATGCACTGATGCAATCAACCAGTCACTACCCATACACAGATCCAATCACCCAGGCACTACCCATGCACTCATCCATTCACCCACGTGCTACCCATGCAGTAATCAAATCACCCTGGCACTACCCATACAATCATCCAATTATCCAGGCACTATCCATGCACTCATCCAGTCACTCAGGCACTACCCCTGCACTCATCCAATCACCCTGGCACTACTAATGCAATCATACACTCACCTAGGCGCTACCCATACACTCATACAGTCACTCAGGCACTGCACTTGCACTCATCCATTCACTCAGGCACTACCCTTCCAGTCATGCAATCATCCAGGCACTGCACTTGCACTCATCCAATTACCCAGGCAGTTCCTATGCACTCATCCAATTAATCCAGGCATAACCCATGCAGTCATACAATTACCCAGGCACTACCCATGTACTCACAGATTCACCCAGGCACCACTCCTGCACTCATTGTAACATCAATGCACCAGTTATGCACTCATTCAATCATCCATACATCAGTCATACACTAATTCCAACATACATGCATACTTTATCTTTTTTTAAATGTAAAAGGTGGTTCCAACAGGAACCTTTTTTTGTTTTTGAATTTTCTCTTTTTTTGTGGTTTTGTAAAGTTTAAAAAAATGTTTGTTCTTTTTTATGGTGACAAAAATGGCAACTGGGACAGTAGGATTTCGAAAAATGTGCACTGAGAAATATAAAAGGGAAAAAAAATTAGCATGTAGGGTTTTTTGTAGCATTGCGAATAGCTGTAATGCACTGCTCACCAGCACTTATAACAACATTACAGTCCATGCAATACGTGGCCATTCTTAAACTCTGGAGCCATATCTGTTGTAGTAGTCTGCACCTCTGAAGGGACTTTCTGGCTGGGAATTGTTGCTGCTGCCACTGATGTAGATGGCCATCCAGCTCCCCTCTGCTTGATCGCCAGTTGGAGATGTTTTCTATGATAGGTTTTAAGATGATATAACATGGACGTCATCCCACTTGAATATTTTTTGTTCGTCCCTCTAGAGAGGGTCTTGTCACAGATTGTGCATTACACTAGTTTTGCAGCAGTTTTTGATTCCCCAGATGGGATTTAAAAAAAATCCCAAGCCAAACTTGCCCTCTTCTGTGGAGGCCCCTCATCTTTAATATCTTCTGTGTCGACCTCCTCGACATCCTGATCCTGCTGTTCTTGTAGCTGATCCCCATCTCCTTGCTCTGTTGCCGTTTTTGGTACCAAATAGCCCCAAAAAAGTCTCCAGGCAAAATCAACCAGCAGCTCACAATAAAGTTTTGGAAAAGAAGATTCAAGAAGGAGGAGTGGTATGTACTTCCTATTGATTTTGCTAATAAGTATATTATCCAATAATATTCCTTGCTTTCCCAGTCATCTGATAATCGCAGTGACAGACATAATCGCAGTAAACAACATATCCGTGGTTACCCCACGAAAGTGGAAATTAAAAATACAAGTTTAAAGTAGTTTTCTTTAAAAAATGGAAACAAAGGCAGAACTTTCAATACTATATTAGTGAACAGCTATAATGAAAATTGTTCACAATATCTATATATATATGTTTCAGAGTTGTTGAAAAAACATGCGTTATCCGCGATTACCGACATCATCACGACTTCCGCTTTGCTCGCGAAATAGGGAACTGAATAAAAATGATTTTGTTAAAAAATTACTATAGGCAGACACTTTTAAACAAGAGAGCAATACAACAACTAGTGTTAAATATCAATTATAATAGGTGTATGTATGTGTTTTAGAGTTTCTGTAAAACACACGGTATCCACGATGTATGACATCATTGCGACTTCCGCTGTCGTCATGAACGCGAGAAACTCAAAGTAAAAGTTATTTTGTTAAAAAATTATTATAGATAGACAACTTTAAACAGGAGATCAGTAAACAACTAGTGCCAAACATCAATTAAAATATCTGTTTAGATGTGTTTTACAGTTTCTGAAAAACACACGATGTTCGGGACTACCAACAGTGATGCGATGTGCCACGTTACCGTGAAAACGGAAAATAGTCTTTGAAGAAGAGTTTTCTGGTAACTCACTACAAAAATATGAGTTTGAAAAGTACACTAATAAATCTCTACTGTTAAATATACTGTAGAATGTTTTGTTATATATATGTTTTACACTTTGTACAAACCACACGCTCTCCGTGACTACTGACGTCACCGTGACGACGTTGGTATTCGCGAATATACATTGTTTTTTTGTAAAGGTGGTTTTCTCCTAAATTGATGATAGAAAGAAAAGTTAAAACAATATCTTACTGAATATTTAGACTTAAACATTATTTAAAACATTTCTTTATGTGCATTTTTCAGTATGTGAAATACATTTGCTGATCGCATATTCTCCACAGTAAATGCCACAATGTTGTGCTGACTAAGTTTTTTTTAATAATAAAACCAGTTATTAATGTACTTTCTGATAAACACATAACAAATCCAAAAATGAGTGGTATATCATATCAGTATAATATACAATATCCAATTATAGAATGAAAATATGAAAATCTTAGAGGCTCACTTAAAAAAAATTCATGCTACAATTAAGAAATAGAATTTCAAAAAACCTTAGAAATTCACTGAAAAAAACAAAGGTTACAGGGACGTTATAGTTAGGAATTAGCGTTTAAAAAACCTTAGAAATTCACTGAAAATAACAAAGGTTACAGGGAGGTAACAGTTAGGCTGATATTTAACTCGTACAAAACATGAGAAATTCAAAAGTTATAGTTAGCTGAGCAAACTATACCTCACGCCTCGCAGTGCACTGCTTATAACCTCACATATTACATCACTCATGACATGGTCAGTGACTACACTCGTGACATCACTGATGATATCATCCAGTGACTGTGAGTGTTTTTAAAATGTTTATTAGTGTTAAATATATATATCAAGCTGTATTGATGAATCAGTGGGTGTATGAGTGCCTGTATCGATGGTTCAGTGGGTACGTGACTGACTTTATAAGTGAGTAATTAGGTGTCTCAATGAATGTATAGGTCACTGACTAGGTTGTCTTAATGTCTGTATCAGTCTGTCAGTTGGAGTCTAAGTGGCTCTAAGGGTGTGTGAGTGGGTATGTGAGTGGCTATATGGGGGATTAATTGGTTATCTGAGTACCTATGTGGGTGTCTGACTATCTGTGTGGGTGGGTGAGGGGTGTGTGACTGCCTGTATGGAAGAGTGAGTGGGTGAGTCAGTGGCTGTATGGGTTAGTGAGTATGTGCATGAGGGCTGTATGGGTGAATGAGTGTGTTTATGGCTGTGTGGGTGAGTGGATTTATCAGTGGTATATGGGTGAGTAACTGGGTATGTGAAAGCATAGGTGACTGATGGGGTGTGTGAGTGACTATATGGGTGAGTGAGTGAATGTGAGAGTGGCTATATGGGTAAGTTTGTGCTTGTGTCAGTGACTGTATAGGTGAGTGAGTACATGTTAGTATCTGTATGAGTAAATAAGTGGGTGTGTGTATAATGCATGGGTGAATAAGTGGATGTGTGATTGACTCTATGGGTGAGTGAGTAGGTGTGTGCATAGCTCTTTGGGTGACTGACTCAGTGTGTGAGTGGCTGTAAGGGTATATATGTGGATATGTCAGTGGCTGCATTAGTGAGTGAGTGGGTGTACGGGTGATTGAGTGGATCTATGTGTAGCTCTATGAATCAGTGAGTGGGTGTGTAAGTACTGATATTGGTGTGTCAATGGTTTTGAGAATCGTAGTGTAGACATTGGAATGGGTGTATGAAAGGTTATAAGGTAAGTGAGTGCATAACAGATTATGTGGATGATGTCATGAGTGATGTCATCAGTGATGCCATTTGAGATGTCAGGGGTGATGTCACTGACCATATCATGAGTGATGTAATATATGATGTCATAAGCAGTGCATTGGGGGTAAGCGAGTTATAGTTAGCTTTGCTAACTATAACTGCTGAATTTCTCTAATTTTGTATGAGTGAGATGTCAGCCTAACTATAACATCCCTGTAACCTTTGTTTTTTACAGTGAATTTGTAATGTTTTTTTAATTCTTATTTCCTAACTATAACGTCCTTGTAACCTTTGTTTTTTCAGTGACGTTCTATGGTTTTTAAAGTAGTAGTCACGTTTGTAGAGTGATGGAGAAAGGAGGTGGGGCCTCAGACCAGCTCTCAGGAATTCCGCTGTGTAGGAATTACAGGAGGTACAAGGAGGGCTTCTTGCCCCCCCAAGGTCCCTCAGGAGTAAAGTGGACTTCACCAACCAACCAGTAGTGCGCCAGGAGTCATATTCGCAGAGAGGTGGAGAAAGGGGGCATGGCTTCAGAACACCTCTTAGCAATTCCACTTTGTGGGACTTACTGGAGAAAACGGGAGATGTAGTTGCCCCCCAAGGATGTCCTTAGGGGCCAACAACCCCTCCTGTTACCTCCAGTAAGTCCCACACAGAGGTATTGCTGATAGCTCCTAGGAGGCCCTGCCCCCCTTTCTCCACCACTCTGCAAAAGTGCCTCCTGGTACACTGCTGGTTGAAGTATGAAGTCCCCTTGGCTTCTGAGTATCCTTGGGGGCCAACAACCCCTCCTGTTACCTCCAGTAATTCCCACACAGCAGGACTGATGAGAGCTCATCCAAGGCCCTGCCCCCTTTCTCCACCACTCTGCAAATGTGCCTCCTGGCTCAGTGCTAGTTGGGGATGAAGTACCCTTGGATGCTGAGGGTCCTTTAGGGGCCAAGAATCCCTCCTGTTACCAGCAGTAAGTCCCCACAACGGGATTGATGAGAGCTGGCCAGAGACCAGCCCCCTTTCCGACCACTTTGCAAATGCGTCTAGCAGTTAAAAAAACATAGAAATTAATTTAATTAAACAAATATCTGAAAGAGACAATTAGTTATAGATTCCTTACCTTTAGAATTACCCCCAGGCGTCAGACTGGATCCGGAGAATTTTTTTGTCAGCAGTACCCCTGCGCGTCAAAAGGTGGCGTCGGTCGATTCCGCATTCGTCGTTGGCATCGTGGTCGCCGGGATGACGTCGCGGTAGCTACTTAGACGCCGCCCTTGCGCGCTAACGTCAGTTCTTTTACACGACATTCCACCAGGGCCGGACTGGCTACCGGGCATTTTGGCATGCTGCCGAGCTGGGGGCTGATGTCACTGCAGTGGGGGCTAATTTCGTTGATGGAGACCTGCGTGTGCTTCGATATAAACAAAGCAAAACGAATTTCATTCAGCACAGGCAGGTCCCCATCAACGAAATCAGCCCCCAGCTCGGCAGCATGCCAAAACGCCCGGTAGCCAGTCCGGCCCTGCATTCCACGCCAGAAGCGCAGAGCCATACAAGACACTGACCACTGGTGCACAAAACTAGGGCCCTGAAAGGGATTCCCTGACCCTAGAAGTCAGTTCGCAGAACGGGGAGGTTGGGTGGGGTGGTAAGGAATCTCTAACTAATCTATGTCTCTTACAGATATATCGTTACCGAAGGTAAGTAACTTGTTCATCTGAAAGAGACAATTAGTTATAGATTCCTTACCGTTAGAATAGATACCCCAGCAATACCAACCCCGGAGGTGGGTCTGCGAACCAAGTTCACACCAGAAGGTCCTGGAGAACAGAACGGCCAAAGAAGCCGTCCCTCCGGACCTGGCTGTCCAAGCAGTAGTGTTTTGTGAACGTGTGCAGAGAAGCCCACGTTGCCGCCTGACAGATGTCATTGAGGGGGACTCCCCGTCCCAAAGCAGAGGTAGCTGCCGTCACCCTGGTGGAATGGGCGCGCAATCCCACTGGAGGCTCCTTCTTTGCCAAAGAGTAGCAAGCTTTAATGCACAAAACGACCCACCTAGAGATGGTCCGTTAATGCACGGCCCGACCTTTTTTGGTGCCCAGGTAGCCAACAAAGAGCTGGTCATCCACCCGGAATTGCTTTGTGCGATCCAAATAAAATGAAAGCGCACATTTTGGATCCAGACGGTGGAGCCTCTCTTCCTCCTTAGAAGGATGCGGAGGCGGAAAGAAGGTGGGCAAAGTGATGGTTTGACCAATGTGGAAAGAAGTAACCACCTTAGTCAGAAATCCATCACTCACCCATACAGTCAGTCATGCATGCACTCACACATCCATACAGTCAGTCACACACACAGTCACACACTGATACAGACAGTCACACGCCCACTCAGATTACACATGTTACAGATAGTATCACTTATTAGAAATACAACTAGTATACTAATCTAACTTTTCTAGTAGGATAGTATATATGTTTAACACCCATAAACTATAAAAAAAAAACACTTACACTCACTTGATGATGTCATCAGTGATGTGATTTGAGATGTCATCAGTGATGTCACTGACCAGGTCATGAGTGATGTAATCTGTGAGGTCAAAAGCAGTGTACTGCGGGGGCATAAGTTATAGTTAGCTCAGGTAACTATAACTGCTGAATTTCAATGGTTTTGTATGAGTGAATTCTGAGCCTACAGTGAAGCTTCAGTGGTAAAGGCATGCATGGCAAAGACTCATGCTTTGTAAAGCTTGCGCGGTAAAGGCATGCGTGGTTCTGACCGCAGTGTAAAAGCTGTTTCGCAGTCGTGCAAATTTAGAGCCATGTTTTCGATGCCAGTGTGTGAGATAAATCACCACTAAGTGGGACACTATTACATTCTATTTATTTAGAAATTTGCAGTGATTCAAAATCTTAAGCAAAGTTCTGGATATAAACTTTTACGCCTTATAAAAAGTCCTTGCTACATAGAATGTGTCTGTAGCACAATATAACAAATATTTCACATTGGCACGTGCCCAAATATCCACTGGTGGTTAATCTCCTTCTGTTTGCTTTGTTTGCCCTAAGTTGGCAGGGTATGCCCAGACGTGGGTCCCTTGCTCAATTTGGCATAGAGTCAAGACTGATTTGCATATGGCCAGGTCTAAACTGGGGTGGCATGGTGAGCAAAAGAATGATGGATTTAACCCAGATCTCTTGACTGGGGGTGAATGTTTTGATTTGTTCTGCATTCCGTCCATCAATTGTGTGTCTTCTGGATTCAAGCTAGCCTGGCTGATGAGGGGTGTTACCCCGAAACCGGTCCCAGGATGCTTTTTTCCGGTTCAGGGAAGACCTGGCTTGGCAGTTCGGGCTGGACTGTTCCCATGAGGCACAGGGTCAAGACTGATTTGCATATAGCTGGGTCTGAACTGAGGTGGCGAAGTGAGCTAAAGAACGATGATAGATTCAACCCAGATCTGTGACTGAGGGTGAGTGTCTGAAAAGTTTCAGCACTCCGTCCATTATCTCTTATGTTTGCTTTGTTTGCCCTAAGTTGGCAGGGTATGCCCAGACGTGGGTCCCTTGCTCACTTTGTCACTGGATTCAAGCTAGCTTGGCTGATGAGGGGTGTTACCCCGAAACCGGTCCCAGGATACTTGTTTCCAGTTCAGGGAAGACCTGGCTTGGAAGTTTGGGCTGGACTGTTCCCATGAGGCACAGGGTCAAGACTGATTTGCATATAGCTGGGTCTGTACTGAGGTGGTGAAGTGAGCTAAAGAACGATGATGGATTCAACCCAGATCTGTGACTGGGGGTGAGTGTCTGAAAAGTTTCAGCGCTCCGTCCATCATCTTCTTGTGTTTGCTTTGGTTGCCCTAAGTTGGCAGGGTATGCCCAGACGTGGGTCCCTTGCTCACTTTGCCACTGGATTCAAGCTAGCCTGGCTGTTGAGAGGTGTTACCCCGAAACTGGTCCCAGGATGCTTGTTTCCGGTTCAGGGAAGACCTGGCTTGGCAGTTCGGGCTGGACTGTTCCCATGAGGCACAGGGTCAAGACTGATTTGCATATAGCTGGGTCTGAACTGAGGTGTCGAAGTGAGCTAAAGAACTATGATGGATTCAACCCAGATCTCTGACTGGGGGTGAGTGTCTGAAAAGTTTCAGCGCTCCGTCCATCATCTCCTTGTGTTTGCTTTGGTTAATCTTTTCTCAACAGAAGGTTTGGCCTTTCTCACAGATTTTTTGAAATAGGCTTTGTCTTTAAGCCTCACCCTACTTTCATACATACTTGTGCAACCCACATTATTTGCATTCAGGCTTTATCTTGTTCAGCAGGGAGTAATACTTGCATCGCAAGCGTTAGCAATTTGTAAATGGTGCAACACATAACTTTCACCATGAACAATAATGCTTGCCTCTAGGGCTCACGCTATTTCCATGCTGAGGATCTACAATCAATCAATCAGGGTTCTTATAAAGCACGGCTAATCATCCGTTAGGGTCTCTAGATGTTATGGGGAGGGTTCTGCACTTCAGTCAAAGAGCCATGTCTTGAGGTCCTTCCTGAATTGAGGCAGTGAAGGTGAATGCCTGAGACGTAGAGGAAGAGAGTTCCAGGTCTATGCAGCTAGGCATGAGAAGGATTTTCCTCTGGCTAGGTCTTGCAAATCCGTTGGATAGTGGCAACGCCAGTTGGGTGGAGCGGAGATGTCTGGTGGGTGTTTAGAAGGTGAGGCAGTGGTTAAGGTATGCAGGTCCGGTGTTGTGGAGGGCTTTGTAGGTGTGCGTGAGGAGCTTGCAGTTGATTCTTTTGTTGATAGGGAGCCAGTGAAGGTCTCTCAAGTGACCAGAGATGTAGAGCGGCTGGGGATGTCCAACATAAGTCTGGCAGAGGTGTTCTGGATGCTCTGCAATTTCTTTTGCAGTTTTTGGGTGGTGCCGGCGTACAGTGCATTGCAGTAGTCGAGCTTGCTGCTGACGAGCGCCTGGGTGACCGTTCTCCTGGACTCGGTAGGGATCCACTTGAAAATCTTCCGAAGCAGGCGGAGAGTGTAGAAGCAGGAGGATCAGGCGGCTTTGGTTTGGCGGTTTATTGAGAGCGAGGAGTCGAGGAAGATGCCGAGGTTGCATGTGTGGTCTGTGGGTGTGGGGGGGTTCCGAGAGCTGCGGGCCACCAGGAGTCAT
This sequence comes from Calotriton arnoldi, assembly GCA_963921515.1. Taxonomy (NCBI): domain Eukaryota; kingdom Metazoa; phylum Chordata; class Amphibia; order Caudata; family Salamandridae; genus Calotriton; species Calotriton arnoldi. The sequence continues at coordinate 269,012 of CAWUFW010005812.1, forward strand.
CCGAAGCAGAGGGATTGGTGCCCAGGATGAGGACTTCGGTTTTATCGAAGTTGAGTTGTAGATGGTGGAAGGGGACAAATAGGTGATCCGCAGGCACATTCCCCAGATGAAATACCGATATGGGGAAACATAAAAACTGGATGTTTTAATTATGCACCAATCAATCTGCACAGGAATAACTTCAGAGAAATGATTACAGGAAAACTGTAAGCCCTGATTAAGAGGCTGTGTCCCTCGAAACACATGTTAGCTGGATGCATCTTTGTGCTGAAAAATGAATAAAAATGTATGAGAAGAAATACAAAGATTTCTGTGTATCACTTTGGGATATCACAACAGAAGAAAAAAGATAATTTGTTGAGTTGTACTTCCTTCTGACGAAATTGGACCCACACATGTATCTTTATGATGTTCATGACTACGGTGTTATCAGTGATTTTATCAATTATGTCATTTGAGATGTCATCAGTGATGTCACCAATGATGTCACTTAAGACGCAATGATTGATGTGATATGGGAGTTCATAAGCAGGGCATGGGGGGGGCGTAAGTTATAGTACATTTAGGGCATAGTAAACGATAACGGATGAATTTCAGTGTTTTTCTCGATTTTGCCTCAATTCAACACCTAACTGTAATGTCACTTTAAGCTTCAGCTATTTCAGTCAATATAGATATAATGACAGGTGTGCAAGCTATGGCTTATAGAGCTTAACATAACAGGGGGTCGAGGTGTATCTTTTTGCTAAAGGCTTACCGTTTGCACATGTATAAAACGACCTCTAAACATATGACCCATTACTTTTTTTTACAGCATTTATGCACGGTTCCTTGATGTTACTCCTTCACCCATCCATCCTGTAGAGGTCACCTGAGCATTCTTTAATTGCCATTTCCTTGAGGTGTGCGCACAATCTATTTTGTGCCCTACCTTCTCTCTAAATCGAATTTTACTGTGGAAGCAGCTGGAGATGTGGAAATGATGTGATTACTTGCGGTAGAAGTTCCCGAGGCCTCTCAGCTGTACACACAGTGTAAACTTGTACTGCCATGCTGGCAGCGCGTGCCACATGCTATTGCACACTGACAGATATTGGCTGCTTAAGGAAAATTAATCCACTCCATGAGTCCAGCTGTGAGAGGTCCTGGAGGCTACCATATTTCTGGGAATTCTAAAGGCTCCTTAAGGAAAGAGAACACAATTATCTCTCTGGAGAGCTCATGCAATAATTCATACAGACAGCTATCATTTGTGAAGTCCCACTAATCTCAGAAGCTTAGCTCAGTCCAATTGTGTCCCCGCTGATCAGTATCAATCAAGTTGAAAATTATTATTAAACATGAATTTTTACTGCCATGCTGAAACGAAATGAAATGTCAACGTTTTATTCTGCATATGCCTTGCATCTTAATAGATTATGAAGGAATAGTATATTTTCATGGAATCTTTTATGATTTCAATTTCACATTGTGCAAAGCACAGGTATAAACTGAACATAACTATTCTAAAGGAACATGTAGTAGTTAATTGTTTTGGATTTCTATTGAAGAAGCAGATTTAAAAAATATATAACGGTAAGTTATGATTTCTTTTGATAATAGGATATTGACATAACTTAAAGGAACTGTAGAAATTCTTTGAAAAAAATGACAAAAAAATGTTACTGTTAAGAAATGAAACCTAAAACCGTTTATATCAGCCAGCTAGAGCGAGATGCACGATTGTAACCCTGCCATTTGCTGCTCATGATCTCCTGTATAATATCTCTGATGACACCTCAAATTACATCATCAGTGACATCACTGATGACATCTCAAAGTGCATCACTGAGGAGCACTATTCCATTGGCACGATACTAGAATTTTATCATTTATTTTGCCTTTATTTATGTTTCTCTATTTCTCTTTAATTTTCTTGTTTCAATTCAAGCACACTTCGACATGTTTTTTTATTTTATTTTAGCTTATGCCTGACACTCCCTGCTTCTCTAACATAGGAGAATGACAGAAGGAGTGTAGGTGCTCTGGTTTTTTTTCTGTTTCTCTGTCCAATTTCGATATTTTTATTTAGTAACCTGTTATCGGCGCGCCAAGAGGAAGCTCATCAATGCCTGATTTGGCTCCAGATGGGCCCACCATGCTGCTTCCTCCCATTTAGAGTCAAGTTGTTTTCTGCACTTTCCTGACTCCTGCATCTTCTTTCGTCACTCCAGAGATCAGTCCTTTCACGGTTGTTTTCACTACTTTCTGGCAAAGTGCCATAGGCCTATCCCTCATTAAGGGCATCATTACAGAGCTAACTCCTGATATTTTCTTTGTAGCAGAAACCTGGCTGTCAAATGCCTCGGTTCCAGCCACGTTGGGAGAGGGCTTGCAATTATTTTCAAATAATGAATTGAGATCTAAGTGCTGCCTATTCCTGCTTTCAAGGTTACTGAATTCCGTTTCTAAATACTTATATTTCAGCAACCTCCCTCGCTTATTTTGACCAGTTGGACCAGCAACTAATGTTGGCAACTGATTTATTTGAACACTTTCTTCTTCAGTCTCTGATGCAAATCCAATAAGTAAACTATATTACTCCATTGATAACAAAACCGCAGCTGCACGCATTTAGTGCCTCGTTTTTCTATAGAAAATGTTGCAAAAAGCTTCGGTCAAGTTGCCATAATAGTATGGAGAAAGATATAGAAAAACAACCATCTTTCTTATTCCTTAAACTTTTTTTTTTTTTAAATCATTACAACATGGAATGTGCCTGGATTTTAGGCCTCTGCTGCTTGAAATACAAATATTCAGATAAACCTCAAGGCTTTGTGTGCAAAGGATGTGCTAGCCTCGAGTCACTTGTATCACTGGTGAAAGACATAATTGTTTTGGTCGCAATTACCATTCCCAGCGCCAGCCATAGACAAGGTGGCATCGGAAATTGCACACACACAAAAGCATAGTTAAGAAACTATTTCTCTGAGTAAAACTGATTCAGGACATATGATAGACGTAGGAATTTGTGATCTGAAAATAGTGAGAAAGACAGAACCGCTATTTCCGATTCAAAAATTCAAATATGTCGCAGGGGCCGATTCACAGAACTAATCTGAGATAAAATCCTAAACTTATTACTTTTGGTATTCACAGAAGGCATTTAGTAGTAGTAAAGTTAGGACTCCTAACTTTACTACTACTAATTGCCTTCTGTGAATACCAAAAGTAGTAAGTTTAGGATTTCATCTTAGTTTAGTAGTAGTAAAGTTAGGAGTCCTAACTTTACAACTACTAAATGCCTTCTGTGAATACCAAAAGTAGTAAGTTTAGGATTTTATCTCAGATTAGTTCTGTGAATTGGCCCCAATGAATTTTAGCAGCAAATAGCAACTCCGAAGGGTTTGCAATCGTAACATAACAAATCACTATTTGCGATTTGGACTTGGTAACAAATTGTGAACGTCATAGCTGCAGCAACTGATGACCATCACAACCGGAAAGAGCACCACAAGTTCGACACTGGCGCCTAGAGAGCCGATGAAAGGAGCAGAGTAGCTGCTGGGTACCCAGGAATAATGACCAGTCGGAAACATGAAAGGGAGGAAGGAGAGAGGAAGCACAAAGCACAAACAAATATGCAAGTGGCCAGGAGCTGGAGATCCTTGGAATTCCTGCACTGACAAAAAATATTTGCAGCAGGATACAGAAGCGCATTAATGTTGTGGCAATCACACACGAAACAATAGACAAAATACATAAAAGATGCAAAGAAATGTATATTAGAACAAAAGAAAAGATGACAAGTAGAGGGCTGCCAGAAAAGGAGATGGGCCTCCTGGCAAATCAAGACTCCCCTTTATGATGGAAGTAATCAAAACCACCTTTCATCCTGGGGGAACTATAGGAATCAGCAACATTGACACCATAGCAAAAAGTACAACTGGCAAACTCAGAATTCTTTGCAGTTAAGATAAATGTGTTTTGCAATTTGTTTCCTGCCCAGGTCGTTAGCGGGCTGGCAAGATATCCTTCTTCCAGCCACAGAGCTGACTCGCCCATCTGAGCAAGTTTATTCTTATATTGACTGCTGATCTTCCAGGTCTTATGTTCCTTTAGATTCCCCTTTAGATCCCTGTTCACACAAAGCTTTCTTCTCTGGCCTTCCTGTCTTCACCCATGCCCTCCTCATTCTCTGCAACAAGACCATAGACTTTGCCATTGTTCTGTCAGCTTGGAAGAAGACGCTTGTAATTCTTATCCTAAAAAAACACTGCTGACCCCTCAGCTGTGAGCAATTTCTACCCTATCTCTATCCTACCTGATCCCATAAAGCTTCTGCAGAATGCCGAAAACAGGCATGTCTCATAATATCTTGAGTGTAAATACTTTCTTGCTGTAGTGTAGTCTAACTTTAATCCAGCAATCAGCACAGAAACAGTACTGGTTTTGGTATTGGATGATATGTTCTTAAATGCTTTGTCTCCTGCGTGAGACGAGGGTTCTAGATTCTTGTAATGGGGAATAGAATACAGGGTTTGAATTGTATTCACTGGGAGGGGGGCAGTTGGAACAAGGGAGTCGAGGAGTTATGTAGTGTGCAGCTTACTCCCTTATGGGGACGAATAAAGAGCATATTACTTACCTTTCAGTAATGGAGGTATCTTCATTTTGATACTAGAAAAGTGGTGACAAGTTTTGACCCCGGTAGAGAACTCACAAAGATCGAGGAAGTGTCCAGGACAGTTCGTGTCCTGAGAAGCTGCGAAGACTCAGAGGAGCCGTCCAGATGGACTAGAGACAATTCAGGAGTGAGCAGAGTTTCAGCTTTAGATGTCACTGATGTGAGAGGAGTAAGTCAGTGTTAGCGCTGGTTTCAAACAGTGTATGGTCTGGCATCCTAGAGAGCCTCTTGGACCTCAAGCGGATTGCATCAGAGTGTGGCTTTCCTCAAGCACACCTTCATGTGCCGGAGCCTGGCCACTACAGTGTGGGCAGTAGCGGCAACTACAGGTAGGGGGGGGTCGAGAGGAAATAAAAAGAAAGACTTACCTGTGCGGCCAGCCGGCCGCCGCCTCTCTTTGAATCTCTTACTTCTTCCGATCCCCAGTCCCGGCTGCTAGCAGGAAGCACCCAGGCTTCCCTGAGCCGCAGCATTGTGATTGGTCTGAGGGCCGTGGTTCGGCGTTCAGACAGGGACTAGGATGCTTTGCATTATCATTCATCAGGGTGTGTAATGCAGCCTGGTGCGGAAGATGCAAAGTGTGCAAGACTGTTTGGCCCGCCCAAGAGGGCCGGCCAAACAGTCATTTGCACTTAGGGAGTGAAAACCACACGTCCCCCTGCTCTTGCCAGCCCTGCCCCGCCACGGACTCCAATAGGAAAAATAAAATGATAATAACAATACGATATCATTTTATTTTTCCTTTTAAGCAGGGGGGCGAACCTCTTCTGCCTTAGCGGAGGAGCCACCACTGAGCCTGGGTACATGCAGTAAGTGACATCACATGCAGCGAGGTTATGCTGTGTGGTCCCTGGGGGCGGCCATCTATATTCATCCCGTTTTGAAGAAGAAATGATTGAAGATATGTGGGAACGGCACTTTTGGTGGCGCTTAACCAAATTTCTCTCCAAATGCTAATTCTCCACCTCCAATCCACATATCTATGGTGAGACAATTAAAAAAATGCTATACTGTTTTTGGCATTTCCTGAAGTTTAAAGGGGACAGTGTGCATAGAAAAGCAGCATACATAGCATGTTTGGAATTCCTGTTATGTGTGCTTTTGGTGTGGTGCAAAACCAAATTTCTCTCCAACCGCTATTCTGCTTCTCCAATCCACGTATCTATGGAGAGGCAAAGTTTAAAGGCTACACTGTTTTGGCGATTCCTGAAGTTACTGCGTGCAAAGTAAACCTGCACACATACCAATTTTGAGATTCCAGTTTTGAGCTCAAGTACAGAAATACTATTTATTCACAATGTGTTCTTTATAGACCTTTTCTCTGACAGCCCCAGAACCCTTCCTAGCAGTACCTGGGGATCCACTGTCAAAGTGGCAAAAATTGAATATTTCTTGAGTTATCTAGATACTATCGAGGATGAGGAGTTGAGTCAAGAGAAGAAAAAGATAACACTGTTGCGTTCACTTGGCCCTCAAGACTTAAAAGTTTGTAATAGAACAGAGAAGAAACCAAGACTTCAGAAGGAAGGAGATGTATTTGAGAATTCTTTGGCTGACCTTGACAAGTACTGTTCACCATCCGTGTGTGTTGCTAAAAACAGATTTAAATTCCACCACACGAAACAGGGACAAACTGAATCTTTTGAAGACTATGTGTTGGCCTTAAAGCAGTTGGTGATTAATTGCAATTTTGGTCCCTTGCATGACAAACTTGTTAGGAATCAAATATTAATGCATGTCAACAACGAATATGTACAGGACAGACTGTGGGAACATGGGTATTCAATATTGAAGGAGGTGGGTGCCCTGGTAAAAAAAGGCAGGAGTATCTAATAGATGTGCAAAGGCAACATTGGAAAGCTCAGGGGGTTGGGGGTAGAAGTTCTAGTGAGGTGGTGGTGAAAATTAAATCTGGAAAAAAAAGTGTGCAGGGTAAAGATGTGAGTATGGCAAACAGAGAGGGGAGTGTGAAATGTAAAGTTAGTAGTCAAAACCAGTTTGGGGAAGATAATTCTCCTAAAATATATTTTAGATGTGGTAGTGTAGAGCACTTAGGGGCACATGCATCAACATAAGGAATTGCGATTCCTAAATAGCGATTTTTAAGGAATTGCAATTTAGGAATCGCCATTCCCTATGCATGTAGGAATCGCAAAATAAATTGCGATTCCTACATATTACCTAATAGCGATTCGCAAATTGCGAATCGCTATTAGCTAATGTCACTCCATTCATTCCTAAGGGCCTGTAGGCCCATAGGAATGAATGGGAATGCATGCGCAATTTGCGATTACCAATTTGGTAATCGCAAATTGCGAATGCATTTGGAAGGATGCCAGGGGGCCTAAGGCCCCCCTGATGCACCCCCCCAAAAGGTAAGTGTGCACATGTGGCGCACACACATGCACTAAGAGCATGTGTGTGTGCCACATGTCACTTTGAAAAATGCACTTTTGTGCATTTTTCAAAGATTTTGCAAATTACCATCAACTTGAAGTTGATGGTAATTAGCGTTTCGTAAATGCGAAGTCGCATTTAGGAAAGGCTTGATGTATCTCAAAGAGGGAATCGCAATTTGTTATTCCCTAAATGCATTAGCAAATTAGGTATTCGCAATTACTTGCGATTACCTATTTTACGAATGCATTCCCTTTGATGCATCGGAAAAGGCATTTTACCGGTCTCAAACGGGCCGATTCTGCGAATCGGCCCGTTTGCGACTGGTAAAATGCTTGATGCATGTGGCCCTTAGTGTACAGTAAACGCTGTCTGGCTGTCAATCAGAAATGTGCTGCATGTAGGATTTAAAGGGCACTTTGCTAAAGTGTGCAAAAGAAAAAATAGGGAAGCAAGGGTGAAAACCATTAAAGACAGCAGCAGTTCAGAATCTGATTCACACACTACGGAGGAAGAAGTTGAGAGTAATAAGAGAGAATCCGTTTTGAGCGTAGGTGAAAGTGAATAAACTTTGTCGGGGTGGTGAGCAGTTTTACTAAACATGCAGTAACAAACCTGTGTATGAGATTAAATTGGGGGGATTGCAAATGTTTATAGTGGCAGACCAGGATCCCCTTACACTATTGTGGACAAGGAAGTGAAGAAAGAAAAGTTTGAGGGTGTGCTGAGTCCCCATCATTTAAAATCTGATATTGCCCCAGAGAGTGTCACAAGTGAGGCCATATATATGGTGGGGTACAGATCCAACAGTTTTGAATTTAAAAATAGGAAAGTGATGGATAAACTGTACGTTGTTGAAGAAGGTCCATATGTCTTGGGGTGGATGGATAAAATATTTGCTAGCATTCGCGCCAAGAATTTTCAATTCTATTAAGGACACGGAGGCGAGGATTATGCTTTCTCTTTCGTTTATTGCCACTCACAGCCGCCAATGAAAACGTTTTATTCACACAAATAAACTACATTTTCCATGATGCTTTGCACTACATCATATCCTGTCTGACCCTATAAGAGCCACTATTTCCTGTTCCTGAGCCTCTTTCTTTGCTCAATTTTAGTCCAATAACATTAACATCAAGTCCTAACATTTATCCTCCAACGTGGAAGAACCAAACCAAACTGGAACGTGATACATCTTCTTCAACCAGAAGTACATCTATTCCGTCTTCTTTTCGGAACCTGAAATGAATGAGACATAGGAGAACCAATAATTTCTGCTTAAACAGAATATAAAATACATACGGGCGGGTATTTATTACAGACATTGTAATAGAACCGGGTGGGATAATCCTCGCCTCCGTGTCCTTAATAGAATTGAAAATTCTTGGCGCGAATGCTAGCAAATTTGTTATTCTATTACAGGACCGGAGGCTTCGGATTATGCTTGTTTAACGCTTATTAAATACTACTGAGGATATATCACCCACCGGTTTATAATAAAATTGTTTAAATGTAGACTCTGAAGACCAATCAGCAGATCTCATAATATCTTGAATAGTTGAACCCAACATAAATGTTTTGGATGCCATGGCACCACGAACAGAATGTGCACCAAAAATCTGAGTATTAATCCCAGCTTCTTGCATAACTGATTTTAACCATCTGGCTATGGAAGCCGCTGAAACCGGTTTAAATAGCTTCTGTAATGCAATCAACAATTGTGTTGAACCTTCTGGTCTAATAGACCGAGTACATTCTTAATAAACTTGGAGACACTGTACAACACATAGCTTATCATTATTGGGAAAAGCATTATACTCAATACTTCGTGATAATGTTTTTGTCCTACCAGTAATATTAAAATGAGCACCCTCTGGAGTAATACTCTTCCTGTAATATCCAACGCTCGTACATCAGATGAACGTCTGCAGGCAGATAAACATAATAGCATAGCTAGCTTGGCAGTCAACTGTTTCCTGGACAATAAATTGTTAGCCGGCCATCTGTCAAACAATGACAGAACTAATGAAACGTCCCACAGGGATGAATACTTAGGTGTAGGTGGATTAGCTACTCTGATGCCCTTTAGCAACTTACACACAACTGGATGCATACCGACTGGTTTCCCATCCACCTGTACATGACCTGCCGAAATAGCTGATCTAAAGTTATTTACTGAACGATATGCTAAACCCTCTGAAGCCTTGTCTGACAAGAAATTTACAATGTGGGATAATTCCGCCCCCACGGGAACCACGTGCCGTTCCAAGCACCATCAAACCCAGCCTTTCCTGGCTGAAGAGTATCTTTTTCTTGTAGACGGTGCCCAGGCTTGGTTAATAAATGCGAAAGCTTTGTCCGAAATTCCTGGCATTTCCCATTGTTGCCGGAAAGCCTCCATGCCGTCAGCGACAGCTGTTCCGATGTTACCATCGGATGCAACTCTCCATGAGGGCCCTGGAGCATCATAGCAGACCACGGAATCATCCTGGGGAAGTCGCAACTCATCTCCAATAGTACTGGGAACCAGGGTTACGACTTCCACGTGGGGGTCACCAAGATCAATTCCGCTCGTTGGCGGGTTACCTGCGTCGCCACTCTGGGAATCAAGATGAATGGAGGGAATGCATAATTCAGACCCACTGACCATTGCTGAGAAAAAGCATCCGTCGCCAATGCTAACGGATCCGGCCTCCAACTGAAAAACCTCCGCACCTGCCGATTCAGTCTGGATGCGAAAAGGTCTATCTCGCATGTGCCCCATATGGCTTGTAGCCAACAGAATATCTGGGGTTGGAGCTGCCAATCGCTGTACTCCTTGAGATACCTGGAGTTCCAGTCCGCTGCAATGTTCATTTGTCCCGGAATGTATTCTGCTATGACTGAGATCTGGTGACTCAGGCAGTAATGCCAAAAGTCCTTCGCTATCTCTACTAGTAGAGACGACCTCCCAACTTGTTGATATATCTCACTGCTGAGATATTGTCCATCCTGAGGAGGATGCAACACAAAACTTGCTTGGGGGAGAGTGTCCGGATCGCAAACGATCCTGCCAGCAACTCTAGACAGTTGATATGGAGGTCTAGCTCCTGAAGGGACCATCTTCCTCCGGTGGAGATATCTCTGCAACGCGCTCCCCAGCCCCAGCGGCTGGCGTCTGATTCTATGATGACCTCTGGTTGGGAACCGAAGATTGCTCTGCCGTTCCACGCCTCTACGTGGCCCAACCACCATTGTATCTCTTCCCGCACTTCCTGTGAGAGGGGAACCAGGTCCATATACGACAGACCTTTCTGAAGGTGCTGAATCTTTAGTCTTTGATGGGCTCAATAATGGAGGGGCCCCGGAAAGATCGCCTGTATGGAGGACGCAAGTAGTCCCACTACCCTGGCAATTGTCCGTAAGGAAACTGTCTGTTTGGAGAGAACCATCGTGAGCTCCTTCTTGGGGTCTCGCAACTTTGACCGGGGCAGGCTCAACTGGGCTGCCTGAGAATTTATGAGAAACCCCAAAAAGTCGATCGTTTGAGATGGACATAGAGACGACTTGGGTTCGTTGATCACAAACCCCAATTTCTGCAGGAAGGACATGGTCATTTGTAAATGTTGATTGGCTAGGGATTGAGTTTGCGCCATGATGAGTATATCGTTCAGATATACAATCATCCGGATCCCTTGTTCTCTTAGATGAGCTATCACCGGCTTCATTACCTTGGTGAAGCACCATGGAGCCGAGGAAAGCCCGAAAGGAAGGGCCAAATATTCAAACCATCGGTTCCGCCAACGGAACTGCAGGAAACGGCGATGTGGAGGAAAAATAGGGATTGTCAGATTGGCATCCTTCAAATCTAAACTGACCATCCAGTCCCCTTTCTTCAATAAGTCTGTCAAAAGATGGATACCCTCCATCTTGAAGTGTTTGTATGTCATGAAGTGATTGAATTCTCTCCGGTTCAATACTAACCTGTGACCTCCACCTTTCTTCTGTACTAAGAAGACATTGCTGCAGAAGCCACGAGGACCATCGTCGCAATAGGCAATTGCGTGTTTCTGCAGCAGTGCTTCTATTTCTGCATCTATAAAAACACACTCTTGTTGGGAAAAACTGAGTTGTCTCGGTTGAGTGTCTTGGAAGGGTGTTTGATAAAAGTCTAGATGAAACCCCTGAATCGTCTGCAAGACCCATGCATCGTGTGATAACCTTGCCCAATTGTGACTGAAAAACTGGGTACGATCTACCCAAGGGTAAATGGGAAGTGTTGATAACTCTTACCTGCCGACTGTTGAGCTTGGAAACCAGCTCGGTGTCCGCCTCTGTTGAATCGCCTCCTGTTGTATCTTTGCCTTGTGGGGTAGAAGGTTCCACCTCTAGTGGAATCCCAATCACCTCTGCTGCAGCCGTAGTCTCCTCGCGGAGGACCTTAATAGTACTGGCGGCCTGGCGAGTGTCCTCTGCCTCGCCCGGCCCGGTTAAAAAGGCCTGCTTGAAAAACTCTTTTTATACCAGATTGGGCTTTGTCCAAAGATGTAAAAGTGCCCACATATTTCGAAACATCTTTGACAAAACGTTCACCAAAGAGGTTACCCTCTGCTAGAGGACCAGGTTCCGCTGAAGCTAACTCCGTCAGATTTGAGTTCATCCTCATCAGGAGCGATTTGCGTTTCTCCGTGGAGAGAGCGCAATTGGCGTTTCCTAACAGGCATATCGCTCTGTGCCTCCAGCCCGCTAACACGTCGGGATCCACGGGCGTGGCCGACTCCTTCGCCACTAAGGCCATTTCCAGTATTTTGGCCAAAAGCCCCGCTACATCCAAAAGTTTGTCCTGACACCCCCGCCAGACGCGATCAATCCCTTTTTTGGGATCTTTCACAAATCTTTTAAGAAAGGTAAGTAGACTGGGGTCGATATCCGTTGTTTCCGCTACGTTGTCTGGGATGTCAGGCCTAGGGCACTCGGAACGTAACCTGTTACGCACTTCTTTATCGAAGCCCTTCCTTAGGTTGCTGTGCAGATAGTCTGCCACTTCTGGAGCTGGTGCCCAATCCGACGACCTAGGGTGTACAATGTCGGTCTTATTGAAAATAAAAGGTGTGTTTAGATCCTGAGTTAAGTCGGGCGTCGCATCCTTTGCCTTTCTGGACCTTTTCAGGAGGAGGAGCATCCTCATCAGTAGTATCTGTCCCCATAGTGTCAGTGTCCATGTCTGCGTACACTTTCTCCTTGCGTTTAGCTTTTCCACCAGAGGTGAGAGGGATAGTAGCCTTGGGTAGAGACGCTAGCGCATCCGCATGGGGCCATGGGCCTGCCTTTGGGTCACCTGTGGTGTCATCAGTTTGAGGGTCAGCTGGCGCTTTAAACCCATGGCACTTCGCAAAACTCTCCAATTGCTTAGCAATAGGCTTTAGAGCAGCCGCCAGGGGTTGCTGCACAGTACTAGGGACTGCCCTCTCAATGGCCCTATTGACAGACTCTTGGACTGAGGCGTCCAGAGCATCAACAATGTTATCCTCTAAGGATGTCTCCTGTACTTCCTCTTGGTAAAGGTCACCCTCCTCATATCTGACCCAGTCTTCCATTGCCCCTTGATATATTTTTATAAAGTATTTAAATGAAAATATTGCAATGAAGACAATCTTGGAGGAGTAAGGGGGAAGCCAACCCACGTGCACACAACAAGCTAATAGTCTAGAGTACCTAGCTCCTCAGCAGTGCTGTAATCACAATTTTTCCAGCCCCAGCAGGGCGTAAGAGCTAAAAGTAGATGTAAATTGAGCGTGTGCTCGCTCCAGGGGCCGACTGCTCTTGCAGCCGGTCAGGCGTCACGAGTGCAGGCTGCCGAGAGAAGAGTCCTGCAGTTTCTCTAGTGGAGAATGCTCTCCGGGTCGCATACGGCGTGTGTAGCCCAACAGGGGCCCAATTGGGCTACGCACGTCGGGCTGAATGCTGGCTCAAGACCGCACTGAGGCCGACAAGGGGAGGCCAGAAGGTGAAGCGCGAGGAGCGCTTAATACGGACATAATCACCGCCGAGGGCGGCGCGGTACACTTGCTCCCAGCGGGAGGCCTTTTAACAATTACCAGATCGGGTCAATCGGCAAGACGCGCAACACGCGCATGAATCAGGATTACAAAGCAAGGCAATTGCAACATCAAACATTACCTTAGTACAAAATAATGCAAGCGCGCGCTTGTGCAATTTTAACAAAGGCATTCAACAGTCCATATATAATCACATAAATCAGACGTGCACTTAACTTCTGCGTGAGCAGCAAAGAAAGAGGCTCAGGAACAGGAAATAGTGGCTCTTATAGGGTCAGACAGGATATGATGTACTGTAAAGCATCATGGGAAATGTAGTTAATTTGTGTGAATAAAACGTTTTCATTGGCTGATGTGAGTGGCAATAAATGAAAGAGAAAGCATAATCCGAAGCCTCCGGTCCTGTAATAGAATCAAAGGGCCACTGTCAGGAAGTCATTATACTGTAATGCGATAATCTTAAACAAGAGAAAGAGAGATGTCAAGTACCTTTGGAGCAAACAATACCCGATGTGGAGGTGGTTGCACCCTCACCGAAGACTCCTATTCAAGGTGCTATTGAAGGCTTTGCAAAGTCGAGATAGTGTGAATTCCAAGGTGGCTGCTGACACCCTTAGGGAAGAATTTGAGCGGTCTAGTTGCTTAAAATCAAAAGAAAGCCAATGCGCGCGTGCGAACAACGCACGTCGCACTTAACTGGATTCCCTGAGGAGATGGTAGTGCCTCTTCATCGCGTCTGTCCGTGAAGAGAAATTCAAGACAAGAAACTAGCGTATTCAGAGGCAGTTCATTAACGCTAGTGTCTCAAATGTGGTTGTGAGCAGAATCATGTGAGTAGCGTTCCGTTTTTTGAGGAAAGTTGAGAGAGGGCAGTGTTTCGTTTCAAGGATATTCCTGGAAAGCAGTGTTCCGGTTCATGAAAAGAACTAGAGGTAAAATAAGCTAAAGACTTAAGATTCAGAGTAGAAAATATGGTGGCACAAGATATAATTAAAGCGGCTCTGTGGAAATTGTTAGTGACTGAATAAAACAATAAGAGACTTCACAGACTACAGAAGTTCCAGTCAGACTTTCCTTGACAGAGTAGCGTACCATGAGAGGAGTAGTTTCAGTAACTAGATCAGAGCAATCTCTCATGAATTGGAGTTTCACTTTCAGAAAAGAAAACCTTCCTTTGAAAAAAGACCTATTTGAAAAGAGTACAAGATATCATATATATATATATATATATATATATATATATAGCTACACATCAACAAATTGAGAGAAAGCAATATCGAACATCATAAGTTCTCCTCAAGTGAATTCTGAGAACAGTCTATTTAACCTAGCATTTTATTCGACAATCCATAAAGGCAATTTAGAACTAGTTGCCATCTAATTGCTATACATCCAGAGAGAAGTAATCCTCATTGTATAAACAGGTAAAATAGTGTTTGTAGTCAAGTGTATTGAAGTATTTAATGAGAAGGTCGCAAATGTGTCCCTAATAACCTTTATGCTAATTCATTGTAGGTGCGCTCCTGATATCCTAGAGTGAGAGCAAACGAGGAAGAAAGGAAGCACCAGGTGTGAGGTTCTCTCTGTTTATCCCCTTCCCCTTTCCCCCAAGTTAATGCTCGAGACTGATATATATATATGTGATTCGGTCGCGGGTAGTGACAGTGGGGACTGAGGAATTATCTTCTGCTCCTGAGAAAGTCGAATCTAGGTACCATCTTGACAGCCTTCAACATAATTTTGGACCCCAACAGTCGGGAGCAAGCATTAGTAGATGAAAGTGGTGTGTAAACTAGGAAAACATTTTTGAAGAAGTTTCCAGAAGTATTTTCCAGGAAGGTATGGGCATTGAGAGGATTTTCTCACAGGATAATTCTTAGGAGAAATGCGCAGTCTATGGTGCATTAAATGAGGAAATTTCCGTGGAATGTGAGAGAAGAAGTGAATATCGAGATTGAAAAACAGCTGGAAGCTGGCATTATTGAAACAGTGGCAGCTTCAGAATGAAATGCCCCCATAGTGGTGGCAGGGAAACCAAATGGGAAGATTCGCCAATGTGTGGATCTGTGATACCTTAATTAAAATATTGTAGTGGTGAGATTTCCCCTACCGAAACTTAACAAAATGTTAGCCATACTAGGGAAATGAAGCGGCTTTCAATGGTTGATTTATCAAGGTAGTACAGATTTGACTGCATTTATGACACCCTCAGGATGCAATAGGTTTGTTAGGATACCATTTGGCTTAGCTTTGGCAGCCGCGGTCTTCGAATAACTCATGCATAAACTCTTTAAAGGAAATGAGGGGACATTCTTTTTCCAAGATAACATATTAGTGATGGGAAAGGAAAAGGATCACATTAGCACATCTTGGGGAAGGTGTTGACAACTTTACAAAAGAATGCGTTCTTAGCAGAGTTTTCTAAATACAAGTTTTGGATGCAAACATTGAACTATTTGGGGCATGAAGTGAGCAAGGATGGTGTAGAAAGGTTCCTCTTTTGACCTGGTTAGCCCCCAATTTTAGCCTGATATCTGATATAATTTTGAACTGTAAGTGCACTGAGTCCCTGCTAACCAGGTTCCCAGTGCCAGATCCCTTTCTCAAAAACTGTACCACGATTGGCACAACTTCAGTTACCCATGTAAGTCCCCAGTAAATGGTACCCCTGGTACCTAGGGTATGGGTACTGAAGAGGGTCCTCTAGGGCAGCAGCACTGGTTGTGCCACCCTAGAGACCCCTCACCAAAGCTATGCACTCTTCCATTGCAGGATGCTTGTCTTGGTGCAGAGAAATCCAAAGAGTCGACTTGGCACACAGTCTTGTGTGCCATGCCTCCCATACACTGCAAGGGATATAGGTAAGTCACCGCTACTGCAGGCCTTTAACCCTAAGGCAGGGTGCACTGTAGCCTATGTGTGGGCATATCAGTATGAGAAGATATGCCACTACAATGTCCAGTAATCCTGAGATATTGTAAGTGCACAGGGAAACCATAAAGAGTACATGGGCTGGATACTTATCAACACAAGTTTCCTAGCTCCATGATGGCTTCACTGATTTCTAAGGTGTTTGGTACCAAATATCTTGTCTTAATAAATCCTCACTGACGCCAGTGTTGGATTTATCACTAAAATCACACAGAAGACCCTTTTAGAGGGTCCCCTGAAACCTAATCAAACACTAGGGGGGACTCTGGTCGGTTTTCATGAGCCTGCCTCCACCAGACATGTTTCTGACCTCATAGGGTGAGAGCCAGCACTCTCAGAGGTCAGAAATAATAACTGCTTTGGGGTAATTCACACCTCCTCTAGGAGAGGATGGGCTTTCTGGACGGGAAGCTTTAAAGGCAATGCTGTCTCTGAAATCCAACCGAGGAACCTCCAGCTAGTGGGGGAGACCAGGCCCCCTTTTCTGCTCCACTTTTGGTGGGAGGAAAGGTGGGAAAATTAGTTAGATTAGGAAGAGGGTCACCACCCCTAGGGCAGGGAAGGCGAGGTGAACCCTTCTCTTGAAATTCCACCATCTTGGGATGGTGAGAAAACCCCCTATCAGGGCTAGGGTAGTGCCGCTTCCCAAAGGAAGTGATCACTAGAGGGTGTAGACACCCTAAAGGTAAGTAGCCCTTGGGCTACTATCTGTCTCCCCTTGTAACACCCCAAAATTCAGTATTTAGATGGCACCCTGGGACCTGAACATCAGATTTGATGGACAAGAGAAGACCAGGACAAAGAGGACCCGCTGCTTGAGAACTGAAGCCCTGCTGCAGAAGAAAAAGGTGACAAACCCTGCATACTTCTCCCAGGACTCGATAATTGCTGCTGCTGTGTCATCCTGAAACTTAAAAGGACTCAAGAGCCCTGGATCACCTCCAGCCTTCGAGAAATTGCTGTGAAGCTCCTTTGGAGTGAATGTATCACTCTCCTTCACACTGCAGGCACCAATCCCATGAAGTTTGGTTTGTCGGCTTGCTGCTCCTCGTCAACCCCGATGCTGTACCAAAGCAAGAAAAGGTACATCAGCTACGGAGTGTCACATCTGCCTCTCCACCAAGTTTGGAGGCACCAGGTCCTACCAGAGTAGTGTTGTACCAATACGGGAGGTACTGGACCCCCAACAGCAAACACCAAAAAGAAGAGTCCACTCCAGACTCCAGAAGCAAGCACCCGTCGAGGGCCATTGAGCCACCCAAGACCCACTTCCGGAGTGGTTCAGCTGTCTAGAGATTTCCTCTCCAAGTTGCCTGCTACTGACCCCAAAGACCTCAAGATAAATGATGCCTGGCTGGCCTGTTTACTCTGCACCCAGCCCCACCAGCCCCATCAGTGACCAACTAGCTCTGATCTCAACATCCTCAGGTGCTATTGACCTCCTCCCTCTGAGGAGACCCACCAGACTTACCTGTAAGCCCCTCTGTGCAGTGATTTTTCAAGTGGCCCCCTTCGACTTTGTACACATGGTTCCAAGACCTCAACAGCTCTGCTACCGCCCGATCTGGGATGCTCCTGAACTTCTCTTGCTGAAACTTTGGACCTGATCCTAACATCGACCTAAAATGAGATGGTGAACTTTCTGAAAACATTGTATGAATTTATATGCATTTTTCTACTTTTTCTCCATTGTTTCCTAAGGTGCATAATTGCACACAAAAGTGATATATTTTCTGAACTTTGAAAAACCGTAAGTCTCGAAGTTTTTAACTTAGAACTGTGTTTATGGTATTAAAATTATATTAAAATTGATATCATTTTTACAAATTGGTCTCAAATTTATTCTTGAGATTGTGTCTCATTTATTACCTCTGTGAATACAACCAATGCTAACACTACCCTCTGAAAAGCCTAACTGCTCATCCACACTATCACAAAAAAGAGTTAGTATTATCTACTTTTACCTCTACCTACCTTTTAGGGATCGCTCACACTCTCTACATAGTGTACTTCATTTTAGTACACTGTACAGAGAGGCAGTTTCCTACAGATGGCATAAAACCAAAGAAGGAGTTAGTTAAAGCCATACATGATGCACCTGTGCCACTGAACAAAGATGAATTAGGATCTTTTCTGGGTGTAGTGGAGTTTTAAGCCAAATTTGTAAATACTTTTTCCCAAAAAACTTATAGAATGAGGCAACTGTTGAAATGCAAAGTCAAATTTGAATGGACAGAAGTAATGCAAAGAGAATTTGAGTCATCAAGGAGGAAATAAGCAAGGCAAATACTTTGCATGGAATTGACCCTACCGCAGGGGTGGCTCCTCTGTTGGAGTGGAGGAGCATCGCCCCACTTAAAATCCCCCCCAAACCCCATGAAGAATAAAATGGTAAATTATTACCATTTATTTTTCATCGCCGTCCCGAGCCAAGCGTCAGGATGGAGGTGGGGTAACTGTTGAGTGACAGCAGCAGTGAGGAGGGTGGGCTGTCTATGCACTTATGTTTAAAGTGCGCATGTCTTTTTGGCCTGCTGTCTTGAGAAGGCCAGCCACAATGCACACTTTAAACATGTCTAATCCAGCAGTTTTAAGACAGCTGAGTTAGAGTCAGTGTAGGGCTCCAGGGTGCTGTGGAGCTCCGAGTTAGGCCACTCCCTCCAATCAGGGTGCTGCTCTCACAGCATGAGACCAGCACCCTCATTGGTCAAGGGAGTTTCATGCTCCAGCTTCCAGTTCTTGTAGAGGTCTGCAGCGGAGGATGCTGTATTTACTCGGTAAGCGTTTTTTTCGGGTTTTTTGCACATGCGCCTGCCCCATCTATCGTAGATGCCAGCCGCTACTGCCCTACCATGACTCGTATTATCACTACTGATGTGACCTGCAAAGGAATTGGAGCAGTGTTGTCACAAACGTATAAGTATGGCAAGGAAACAACAGTATCCTTTGCATAGAGAACACTTCTCCTGCCAAGGAACATTACTCAGTGGTGGAAAGGGAAGCATTGGCTGTGGTATGGGGACTGGAGCACTTGAGGAATTTTGTTTGGGGTTTCAACATGTTAATTAGATGTGGTCATAAACCCCTGAGAAAATTGTTATCCTCAGAAGGGTTGTTAACAGCCACTCCCACAATTTCCAGGTTATCCATAAGAGTTATGGATTATAATTACATAGTACAGTATGTACCAGGTGCTAAAAGCAAGGGGGCGGACTGTCTCACTGGGCTACCTTTATTGTTATGGGTAGTACCTGAAGCAAATTGGGAAGAATTAAGAGTGGCTTACACAGGAGAAGAGGAAACACTTCTTTAACTCAGGATGAATGGAATGGAGCTCTGAGTATGGATGCTACACGACAGCTAGTAAAATCATGTGTAATGGAAGGTTGGACTGAGAAGAAATACTTTGACAAATAGTGTTGCATGTTCTGGAAAGTGCAGGAGGACCTGTGTGAGATGGAAATTTACTAATGGGAGACAGAATGGTACTGCCACAAGGTATGAGGAATACAATTGTGGAGTTATGTCACAAGAGTCACTTAAGTATTGTGAAGAGTAGGATAAGGATAAAGGAAAGGCACTGATGGCCTAGAATGGATGGTGATGTGGAATGGGATGTAAGGGAGTGTGTGGAATGTGAATGTGCAGACAAATCTAAAATCACATTCAGGCCACCTTTACTTCTGGTGGAAAGTCCCAGCATGGCTTGGGAAACCATCAGTGTGGATATCATGGGCCCTGTGACGAATTAAAGTGGAGATGGTATCTATGTTTTGGTACCCATGGATTATTTCTCTAAGTGGCCGGAGGTGGCTTTTGTGGAAGTTGCCAATGAAGAAAGTGCGCTTATATTTCTGGATGAGTTATTCCAGGGGGAATGTTTACTGAGGAAGGTAATCGTTGATAAGAGTCCGCAATTTAAGGTGTCAAAAGTTGAATTCTTCTTTCAACGCAATGGTGTGGAAAATAAATTTACTTCAGTGTATCACTCAGAGAGAAGTGGTTAAGTTGGGAGATTTAACCGTGATCAAGGGTATGTTATAGATGGCAAATAATAATAAAAAGAAGAAATGGATGTTAGAAGTAAGGAAAATGATCTGGTTGTATCTCGTTACACCTGAGTGACGGGTTACAGTCAATTTATAACTATGCAACAGAGAATTCCATTTACTAAGGATACTCAAGAGTGGATGGAAAGGTCCAACCATGTTCAATGATCACCAGAGGTGGCTAAGAGTGAATCAAAAGTGTGCAGGACAAGTATAAAGTGTATAGTGACAGCAAATCAGATGCCAAGGATGTGAGACTGTGAGTGGGTGAAATGGTACAAGTAAAAAAAACAGGGAAGGTGAGGAAAGAGGAAAGCAGATTTTCTAAACCCTTGAGAGTGGAGGTAGTTTAGGTTAAGGCTGCCAAGTTGAGTGATGAATGCATGCGGCATATGAGTAGGATGGCAAGATGTAATGGCGTTGGAATGGAAAGTGAAGAGGCAGTATGAGTGGTTGAGTGAAAAAGTCACAAGATATGGAAAAGTTGTGGAAGAAAGAAATAGGCAGCAAGTGGAGGATATCTACGCAGCAGGTATCAAATGAAACCAATTGGGTGCTGGGGGCAACAGGATGCAAAGAAAATCTGGTCGCAATGTCAAGAAACCAGTGTATTTCAAAGATTATATTATGTGATGTTTTTAGCTTCTGAGTGTCAAGAAAATGTATGTTCAATATAATTGGTTATGCTAATTGTTTAGTCCTGGGGATTTTATTATTTTTGTTTTTTGCCAATTTTTGTGGGAAGGGAATATGTGGGTTATTTTAATGAATGTTTAACGTATTGTTAAGGAAAGAGGATGTGTTGTGTTCTTTAATGCTTCATCTCCTGCACGAGACGAGGGTTCTAGATTCTAGTTACGGGGAATAGAATGTGGAGTTTGAGTTGTATTCAAAGGCAGGAGGCAGTTGGAGCCAGGGAGTGGAGGAGTTATGTAGTGTGCAGTTTACACCCTAGCGGGCCCTACTACAGGTGTTAATTTATTGCTAGTAGATCAAGGCAAATCTTGTATTATGGTCCTCCTTGATCCCTCTACAGCTTCTGATATGGTCTTACATGATCTTCTACTCTCATGGCTTTCTGATATCTGAATACAAAACTCAGAATTGGGTTCGGTTCATTCCTACCTTACCAACCATTCTAAAGCTTTTTCTGCCTCTCTTTGAATCAGATTCAAATGTCTGGGGTAAGGAGTCTCACAGGGCTCATCATTAAGACCTACTTTGTTAAATCTCTGTTTGATTGCTTGGCCAACTCATTCACTCAAATGGGCTGCAAACCATGCGCTATGCAGATGACACCCAAATTTTGCTTGCTCTGCTACAAAAAGAAACATATTGATGTAATCTCATCGACTGTATAAGCCTAAAGGTTGTAGAATGACATACTAGTAAAACAAGAAAGGCAGAAGATCACCTGAATTTCAGGGTGCAAGAAAATATTGGCTCTGTACATACAAATAATTCAGAACCACACTAAGCTATGAACAGATTTTGTTGCCAAAAGGAAATTTGGGGTATCAGATGATTCTGGACCTTTCTGACTCAATTATCAAACCTATCCCTACTAGGTGCACAACTACATGTGCAATGTTCTCTTACTCTACATCATTCCACTCCCAGCATAAAATCAGTGCCATCATAAGTGAATTACATTGCTCATCCTCCAAAACATTAAACATTTCGAACATAACTGACACTTTTAACCCATAAAATCGGAACCAAACATAACAATATAATAGATTAATATAAAGTGTATGCATTTTATTCCTCTTTTGTCATCCCTTATTACTCTGTATGTCACTACACTCTTAGGTGTAGAAGCCAATGTCAAGATGAAAGCACCACTCAAGCATGGTGCCAAAATCCTCTCTAGATAGGCTCCACTCCCACTCCTGTACAGTCGGTGCAACAGGTACAGCCCAGTGCAGCTCATCTCCTCCACAGTGCTCAATGTCAACAATTTATCCACTCATTACAACTGAACAAGAAGATAGGGGCCAGAAATGTGTTCAAAAGCAGTTTAGCATTGTGAAGTAAGAAGCAGGTTGGCCATCAGAAAGACACATGAACTGACCATTGTGGTAAGAATTCTCCAAACAGTCTAAATCTACCTTTCAATCTCAGTCAAAAATGATGCATTGTTGAGATAATATATTACTACATTAAGAATATAAGAAGTTAGAAAAATGAGAGACAAGGTGTATCAATCCCAAGAGTGAGCAAAAGAACTAAGGCACATGGGGCCAGATGTACAACCCTATTTTGCATGCGCAAACGGGTTTGCGACCCGTTTGTGCATGCAAAAGTACACAGGGCCATGTACAATCCCTAAATAGCGAGTCGCGATATATTTGCGACTCTCTATTTAGGAATTGCGAGTCGCTATTAGGAAGGGGCGTTCCCTTCCTAATAGCGACCACAAAGCCATGTATGAATGTTTTGCAACCGCAATTGCGGTCGCAATACACTCGCAAATTACCACCCTCTTCAAGAGGGTGGTAATGGAGTCGCAAATGGGAAGGGGTCCCCAGGGACCCCTTCCCCTTTGTGACTGGCCACAGAAATATTTTTTAAGGGCAAGCAGTGGTCCCAGGGACAACTTTTCCACCACAAGAAGCAGACGCTTGACTCGTCCACATGCCGCCTTGTTCCACGTGATTCATTCTAGGCCTGAGCAGTAAATTCCTTTCCGCTCGCGGAATTTGGGTAATTTCGTGTTCCGCGGAGAACGCGGAATTACCAAAAATTCTGCGATCCGCGGCTTCGCAGAATTTTTTGCTTGTTCGCGCATTCAAAATGCGTGTTCACGAGATATTTCTCCCCGAGCACGCAAACAGCGTTCGCGAACAGGAAAAAAGCATCGCGAACGGGCGGAACAAGCAATTCCGCGTGTTCGCAGAACTTTTGCGTGCTCGCAGAGATTTTTTACCGTTTCGCGGAGATTTGCGTAGCGCGACTACACAAATTCCGCCCACCCCTAATTCATTCACCCCTCCTTAACTTCCCCGCACCCGGCGGCTTAAATCCAAATTAAATACCGGCCGGTAGCCTGCTACAGCCCGGTTCCCTGGAGCCAACTGCCTTTTCCAGATCGTCACTTCCAGGATCTCGTGGACCCCTCCAGTGATTGGATCTCCCCACACCCGGATGCCTCACCACGCCGGGCTTTGCTCTTAATCTGCACTACTTCCAAATCAAGTGACCTTCTGTCCTGATGATGACCTGAAATTGATCAGGTGGAAACGCCGTCGACTACCTAGCTCAGAACTTTGGCGCTGTTGTGGTCAAAATGAATTCACTCATTTGACATATTCTGACCTTGTATATATATTCTGCATTATTGACCACGTTATTATTTGTCCTATTGCGCTGTTCACGCTGTTTTTCACCTTTGTGTCACTGCGCCATCCACTGTCACTTACACGTCCAGTGCACACCTGTATGGTACGGTCACTTTTTATTTAATTATATGGTAGTGCTGATATAACTACTTATATATAAAATAACCTTGTTCCTTTCACCAGTCCTGTTGTGGTCTCCCTTTGTTCCCTCCCTTGTGATTTTTGCTTCTACCTCAAAATTGTCTTTTTTTAATGTTTTCCAGTTGAGACATTGTTCCTTTGATACGAACTGGAGTTGATGGCACCTGCATCGGTAGGCCAAGGCTGCGGTGGGGTATGAGGGCGTTGCATCATGTAACTTACGAGTGGTGCCCTTGAACCAAGGTGCAAGCAGTGACGACGATGTCAGCGTGGGGCGGCATTGTGGGGGATACCAGGGCGGCAGTGTGATGTGAGGCAGTGCCCACAGGTCACGGTGCAAGCAGCGGCTCAGTGGCGGCATCAGACATCATCGTCGGTGAGACCAGGGTTGCGGTGCGAAGTGCGGTGGTGCCCCCTGAGGTGCCTTCAGGACACAGAGCAGGCAGCAGCGTCGGCAATGGTGTTGGGTTGCTTTTTCTTCTGTTGCAGCACAAAACACACTGCTCCCAGTACTGGTAGCAGAGGATGTGAAGTCTTTGCTGTTCCTGAGACTTCTTGAACAGTGGGCAAGCTCTATCTTAAGCCCTAGGAGAAACTCAAACAAGGAAGTTGCAGAAAGTTCAGTCCAGTCCTTTCTCTGCCCAAGACAGAAGCAGCAACTGCAGGCAAACACAGCAAAGCACACAGCAAAGTGATAGTTCCTCCTCACAGCTTCTCCAGCTATGCTTCTTGGCTGGTTTCTGAGTCCAAAAGAGTTCTAAAGTTCTGGTGTCTGGGCCCTAATATTTATACCACTTTTCCCTTTGTTCTCTTGTGGCAGAGAGTCTCTATGCTTAGTCCAAATGAGTTCTGTCCTCTCTGGCCCAGCTTCCTGTCAGGCGGTAGAGTCAGCATTGTGTAAGGCAGACCAGGCCTATTCAGGTGCAAGTAAATATCCTCCCACTACGCTAAATTCAGCCCAGGTATATTCAGCCCAGCCTTGGCTCATCCAAGAAAGGCAGGACATACCTCACCCCCCCCCCAGTGGCTGTCTACAGTGAATGCACATCTCCAGCCCCAGTTAATCCACAACCCAGCAGAGGCACACAGGATGGTTAAGCACGAAAATGCCTACTTTCTAAAAGTGGCATTTTGAAACACATAATTTAAAAAACACCTTAACTAAAAGATGTGTTATTAAATTCTGAGCTCAGAGAACCAAAACTCCATTTCTCTGTCTTGTCCCAATGGGAAGTTATACTGGTAAGATGTTACAAAGTATCACCCATTCTATCCTATGGGACAGATAGCCTTTCAATTGTGAAAAATGAAATACACTGTATTTCACTATCAGGACATGTCACACACACTAGTACATGTCCTTCCTTTCACATATACTGCACCTTGCCCATGGGGGTACCTTGGGCCTACTTGAGGTGTGCCTTACATGTAAGAAAAGTAAAGGTTTTGGGCCTGGCAAGTGGGTAGACTTGCCAGGTCAACATGGCAGTCTAGTCACAACTGCATGCAGACACTGCAGTGACAGGTCTTAGAACCCTTTGAAGGGCTGCTTGTGTGGGTGGCACAACCAGTGCTGCAGGCTAACTATCAGCATTTGATTTACAGGCCCTGGGCACACCCAGTGCACTGTACTAAGCACTTACTAGTAAATCAAATAGCCAATCATGTAAACACCAATCCATAACACAATTTACTATAAAAACCAGGAGGTCAGAAAGCCAAAAGACAGGGGAAAAACGCCAAAAGATGACAGGTAAGAGCCATTCTAGCAGGAATAAAATGCATGTTGGTGGCCTTCAGGAGGGTGTCGAGGGACAATATGTGGTGGCTTATGTTAAAAACTGGTTGTGTAGCCTGCTCTCATGAAGATCCCATTCGCCATTCTTCTCCGTCGAGCACGCCCACTGGGTACCGACTCGCAAGCCCCTACCTGAAGCCAGCCCCAGACCTTTTCTGTTCCACTTGCTCAACTACCATGACTGTGACACTATCCTACGCTAGGCACATAAACTACAGAACATCATGCTCTTCTCTGACTATACCATGGTGGTGCAGCGGAAAAGGTGTTCCTTTTTAGCTGTTAAGCCTCGAAGCCGGGATCTGGGCCTACGATACTCGTTCCTGTTCCCAGCTTGCCTTCGCTTGGTGGCTGAGGGGTCTACACATTGCTTCAACTCCCTAGAGCAGTCATGGGACTTAATGGAGTCCACTGAGCTAACTACATCAAACTTCGGAATGCTGCAGGTGGCCATCACCGGAGGCGCCGTCATCAGATGCGACACTCCTCACAACCTGGTACTGATCCAAACCTGCAGCAAGTAATTTTGGAAAGATGCCAGGCCCTAAAGATGGCATCCACAATTCAGGAGTGTGCTCAGAGCCCGAACCCAGACATTGGATCCATAAAATCCTTTAGTGATGACAGCTCCTCCAATACGTGGCCCTCTACAGAAAACTCACTGGTTCCTCCTGAAGTGACCCCACAAACAGCAGTGGACATTATTTAACTTGCCCACAGTCTACACTTTTGGAGGCTCACCTGACGCAATGTAGGCTGCTGTATTCACATGTAGTTATATCCATGCACATCCTAACCTTTATTCTTTTGCAGCCGACGTGTAGACAGTCTCTTTGTAAATGTCTCATTTATGTCATGTAGTTAACATGCATTGTTTTTTTAAGCACTGTCTAATGGTAGCTCCATCATTGTCATTTGTATCTGTGTATCTTTCACATTTGGATGCTCAATCTTTGGCTTATGCGCCTTCCCTACATGTTTTCTTGAACTAGCTTGTATTGCCATTTCTTGCCTACTGCAGTTTGGCAATTTGGGCAGATACCTGTTGTCCCTCTGCTCTGATAATGTTCTCTGCTCCAGTTTACCTTCCCCTCTCAGTTACAAAATGTTGCTGAGGGATAACCCGCTCCCTCGATCACACTCCCACGCCATCATTGCTTTTTGCCGCAAGGCCTCCAGCCCAGAGCGGGGTGGCTGCATGTGTTGATACCGGGCTACTTAGCTGATCATCACCTACTGCTGCCCCTAACACAGACCAGACCTCATTCTTTCATGAGCTGTCTATCAAGTTGTCCCGCTGGAGTGGGGTCCCGTGGCTTATAGGAGGCGACTTTACCTCTGTGCTGATTACCGAGCTTGACAGCTCTTTTCTTCCCTTGCCACACATGTTAGCCACTTGCAATGCCCAGGTGCTCTGCAACTTGCTTCAACACTGGCAGCTCCTGGACATCTAGCATGCATGTAATGTTACTACGCAAGTGTACTCTTTCTAGTCATCATCACACTATTTACACGTTTAAATTGACCGGTTTGTTGGGATGGCCAGCCTGCTGCCCAATATCACACAAATAGATTATTTAGGTCGTACACACTCGGACCACAATCCCCAATATCTACAGCTCACATGGGAGGCGGGTCTGCCTGCCATCCCCACATGGTACTCCCTGCCAACAGTACTGGAGAATCCCTTGTTTTGCGCCTCTCTTGGCACCGCTGTTGGGGACTATTTTAAACTCAACTGCAATACTGCCACCACCAGAATGACAGAATGGAATGCCTTTAAAGTGACCATCAGAGGACACTGCTTGGGGATTAATTGGAATATCCTTAAGCAGCTTGACAGTGACATCTCCAATATTGAGCACACATTCAATCAGGGGTTTATAAAGGGCACTACTCACCCGTTAGGGTCTCAAGGCACTGGGGGGGGTGTGTGTGTGCAGTTCCTTTGGGGTCATCAGAAGAGCCAGGTCTTGAGGTCCCTCCTAAACTGGAGCAGTGTAGGGCTTTGCCGGAGGTGGAGTGGGAGGTTGCTCCAGGTTTTGGCTGCAAGGTAGGAGAAGGATTTTCCATCCGCTCTGTTCCTGTAGAAGCGTGGGATGTTGGCCAGGGAGAGGTTGGCTGAACAGAGGTTTCTCTTGGGGGCATAGAAGGAGAGATGGTTGTTGAGGTATTGTGGTCCGATGTTGTGGAGGGCCTTGTACGCGTGCGTGAGCAGCTTGAAGGTGATCCTGTGCAGATCGCGGAAGTGTTGGGTGATGTGGTTGTGTCTGGGGATGTCAAGGATTAGTCTGGCTGCGGCGTTCTGGACGGTCTGGAGTGTGCGGAGGAGTTTTTTGCTGATTCCGGTGTAGAGGGCGTTGCGATACTCTAGTCTGCTGGTGATGAGGGCGCGTGTGACAGTTTATCTGGATTTGTGAGGGATCCATTTGAATGTCTTACGGAGTATGCAGAGGGTGTTGAAATAGGCTGAGGAGACGGCATTGATCTGGCGGTTCATAGTGAGCGGTCGGCCAGTATGATGCCGAGGTTACGAACATGGTCTGTTGGGTTGGGTGGGTTTCCAAGGGCGGGGGCCACCATGTGTCTTCCCAAGCTGAAGGGTTGGAGCCGAGGATGAGGACTTCTGTTTTCTCTGATTTGAGTTTCAGGCAGACACTCATGTGACACGAGTGAAAAATCTGTGCTTGACCCAGCCCATGACCATCTGCTAGCAGAGGCTAACAGTGCCGCGAGCATGCTGCACTGTTAGAACGGCTGTGTTGTGTTAACTATACTGGCATTCTGCTTGTACCCATGCCGATTGCTGGTGTGGCTGGTACATCAGGATAAACCAAGACACTCTATCCTGACATTGCGCGCTTCTGCTAGTTGCCTCCTCTATACCCAACAAAATACACACTGAATTGACTCACCATTACACCTCACTATACCAATCGGTAAAGGAAACTCGACAGGGTGACATTAACACATTCTTCACCACAGTAACTCTACCCTACATCACGCCTGAACATGGAGTGGAGCACGATGACCCCATTACACTCTTATTGAAATCCAAGAAGCCATCAGGGCCCTAGCCACAGGTGAGTCACCGAGGCCAAACGGCCTGCTGGATGAGTTTTATAAAGCTTATGCCCCACGTCTATCCCCTCGACTAAACACACTACATTGGGAGGACTTATCAGCTTCATGTGTCCCTTTGTGAGGCTCTGTTCATCTCCTTACCAAAACCATGTAAATATTTGACTGCTTTGGGCACCTACTGGCCCTTGGCCTTACTTAATACCGACTATAAGGTGCTGGCTAAAATCCTTGCAGATCGCTTAGCACTCCTGATCCTGTCACTGGTCTATCTGGACCAGAATGGGTCAGCTCACAATAATTCCTTAGAACTACAGTGCTTCTTTCATGTCTTTGAATATTCCCCACGCTGAGTGCCTCACCCCGGGTGTCTGGTGCTGGATTTTGTGAAAAGCTTTTGATTCTCTGTAATGGGCTTTTTTATTTACTGTTCTGCCCGCTATGGTATCGGGAGTCACTTTCTCCGTTTAATCCAGCTACTATACACCCAACCACTCGCTAGAGTTAAAACAGACTCCTTTATATCGGACTCAATTCAAATACACAGGGGCACTAGTCAAGGTTGCTTGCTTTCCTCGCTACTTTTTTCCCTGGCCATCAGACACTTGCCATCACTATCCAGACTCAGGCCGCAGACTGAGGCATCTCTAGGCCAACAGTACCCATTCTATTTCTCTTCAAGCTGATGACCTCCGCCTGTACATTAGGGACATGCACTTGATTCTCACCATGAAAATTCTGGCACTTAACGACTTTGCTGCTCTTTTTCGTTTAAGGGTTAATTCAACCAAATCCTGCCTGTTCCCATTTGCCCCGATGCACCCGACCCAAATTTTGTCCTTAACGGAGTGCCCACACAATGGTAGCTAGATACATTTTGGTACTTAGGAGTCAGAGTGTATCATTTGTCAGCTGACTTGTTTGGAGGTGATTTTGTGTGGGCTGGGATGGCTATGCGATTCCAGATGTCCTTCTGGCTCACACCACCACTGTCTGTGACTGGCCACATAGCCCTTCTTAAAATTGTGGTCCTACCTCGGTTTCTCTATTATTTAACTACTCTGCCCCTATACGTCACAACTCCCTTCTTTCACTTCTTCAAAAAGGCCATGAGAGAATTCATCTGGAGTAACTCGCATTGCAGGGTGGCGCTGTCAAAACTCAACTTACCCACAGGCCAGGGGGGACTTGCATTGCCGAACCTTGAACAGTATATCCTTGCCACCCAGATTCAATGGGTGGCAAGGTCGTTGGCAGGACTGCACCTTGCTGACACTGCCATGATATCACCAGCCTGGACTCTCCCAGTGGTTCTTCAAGTATTTCACCCATGCACTCGCGGGAAGCTGCCACAGTCCCTGCTGCTTGGAGATGCATACCGTTGTTACTGTCGTTGCCTGTATCTTATGCGAAATAAGGTCCCATACACGCCAGCGCTGACACTGCATGGCACACCCAAGGGACGCACTACCCCTAAGACTGTAGAACTCTCCACCTGGCTAGAAGCTGGCTTGCATACCTGAGGGGACCTCTATCAGGAGAATGCCCTCACACTTCACAACTCATTGGTGGAGGAAAGTGGCCTAACCCCCTGGCCAATTCCTTCTGCATAACTCTCTACTTACAGCACTTGGAAACAAATTGATTGACATGATGCAGGAACCCCTAACACACCTCACCATACAATACCTCCATGTCATGGGACCAGGCTGACACCTCACACACTGATTTGCAGACTTGCTACACTCCTACATGGCAATACAGATCCTACCAACGTGCACCACTGGGAGGGAGACTTAACCCATCCTTGCATGGACAAGGAGTGGACTGCCATATTAGGAAGTCCGATCTGTGTCCCCATAACCTTCGCTTCTGACTTATCCAAATTTATATTGTCTTCACAGCATACCCGACCCTTGCTAAAATAAAACGTTATTATAATCACATTGACGCCAAATGTCCTAGATGTCACCTGCTCAACACAGAGCTGGTCAATATGCTATGGGCTTGCCCACTCCTTTACACTTACTGGCAAGGTGTCATGACTCAGCTGTCCACCTGCACAGGATGCCCAACATTACTTATATGGGAAATATGTATCCTGGGTCTGTTTCATATGGAAAGAGGCACAGGGTCACCTCCTGCTTCCTTGATTTTTGCATGCTGACAGCTAAACGCCTTATCACGTGATGTCAGAAATCACCTGAGCCCCCACCGCTAGCGACCTGGCGCCAGTCGCTCTTGGTTTAGGCCCAGGCTGAGGGTGCCGTGCTCCACCGGGAGGACAATTTAAGGATGCGTAAGTACCCCATCACTGCCAATTAGGATGCCATATTGCATGATTTTCAAAATGAGGAACATCCTGATCCAGGTCCCCTAGACGCTGCATTGAGAGAGGGCGGTGAGATAGGCGGAGACATGAAGTGACATTTCACGCTGGACATGTGGTGTGATGGATGGCCTTCTCTAGCTCACCGCACACCAGGATTCGTACTCAATAGGTATACCTGTAGAATCATGTGTGTCATTGATGGTCACAGGTAATTCAGTGGAGCAGGAGTGACATGGGGCTCTAGTTTGGGCTAGTTTCTTTAGTTTATTGTCTTATTGGATACTGGAATTAATTGTTCCTCTGTCGTCTTTACATGCCACTGGGTCTATAGCTGGCCCATCTTGAACATCTTGCCTGTTTCATAATGCGTTACCATGCACATACTATCTGTTATTTTTGTATTACTAAGTGCTTGCTTTTCTGCTAAAAGGGACAGTGTAATGGAACATGCACTCTGTAACATAGCAGAATCTGCTAATGCACCGCATGCTGTATATGTGTATCAATGTACATGTATCTTATCCTGGTAAAAAATCTGCGTAATGTTGTTTCAAACTTAAACAGATTCAAACAAAAAAAAAATGAAAAAACTCAGAGTGGAAGAGCCTGAATCCTTATCCCGCTGGAAACGCACCTTGAGCGGATCCATTCAGCAGGATTGCCCTGGTTCTCCCGAGGTCTTTCAAGCCAAAGAGTTTCTTAATCCCTGGTTTTCAAGGCTGGTAGGAGAAGTCTATCCAGACATGGCCAAGGGTTCCAGGACTTCTGGATCAGCACTTGGGGTCAGGTCTCAATCCAGCAGAGGCCAACAGTATGGTGCACGGCAGGTCCAATTGCAGGAAATGCCTCTTTTAATATGCTGTGTCCCTGTAGCTTAAACAGCAGGTTAACCTTATGACACTTGATAGTCTACTTCTTTATCCTGGGTACAAGAGAGAGAAAGCCCAGTCTTTCAAGGTTCCCATTAGGGTATGGACAGAAGGTTCTGATCTTCCTCAGGTCCAGTAGTGTTCTAAGAAGAGTCCATGGAATGTCACATTTATCACTGGCACCTGCTAGTGGTCAGAAGGTATACCTGGCTCCTCCCTAAGCAATGGGGTAAAAGTTCCTAAGAGTTACCCTACCCACATTTACAGCATTTTCGGTGACTCTTATTGCAAACAATCCCACAGTGCCTTTCTCTGTCTAAATCCAAGATGGTGGAACCCTTCTCCACTAGTGCAGAGCTTGTGTGACCGTCCCAGAGGTGTGGTCAGGGAAATGAGCTCTAAACCATTCTGGTGGCATTTATCCTCCCACTGGGATTAGTGACTGCCTGACTCAGGGGAAAAAGAAAGAGCCTGTTTTGGTATTCTTTATCTAATCTGGAATACCTTTTGTGGTATCCAGTTGATGATGCTTGGAACATGGAATGTGGGTGGTTACCAAGGGAGGTGAGCTTGTGGAGAGGGACGGCAGTTGCAGGTGGTTCATGGTGGATGGGGTCTCTGCTTCATGAAGACTACAATAAATGCATACTTAAACCAACCAGGAATTGCTGCTCTTCTTTCACAAGGGAGACAACAATTTTGATTGCCAAGGGAGGTGAGCTCTTGGAGAGTGACGGTAGTTGGAGGTGGTTCATGGTGGATGAGGTCTCTGCTTTATGAAGACTACAATAAATACATACTTGAACCAACCAGGAATTGCGCCTCTTCTTTCTTAAGGGAGATAATCATTTTACATTTGTTCAAAAAAAGGGTTACAAATACAGAAGTGACTCCATCTTGGGTCACCGTCAAAAGGTCTGTGGTTGATAGTGGTGTTGGTAGCACAGAAGGGTGGAGGAGAAGGGACTGAGTGAATATGGAGAAGAGGAAAAGATGGTTTGATGAGAGAAGGGCTGTTAAGAGCACTGTTGTGAATGTGGGTGATTGGGTGAAGATCAGGTCTCCTTGGAAGGGTGGAAAAAATTCCAAGTTCAGTGAGCTGTTTAGAGTTATCCAAGTATTCAAAAATGCAATTAAAACTGATGACCTCAGGGTGTGGAATTTGAATAGTTTGGCCAAATGCCAATCCAATAGAGAGGATGTAACTAAAACATGTGTTACAAGAAAATGTTGCTAGACCTCAACGGTTGATAAAAGTTCCACTCCGGTTGCAAGATTGTGTTTGTTGAGAATTACAATTTTATTACTTTGGTTTAGTTTCTGATTTTTGTTATTAATTTCTTTGTTTATGTATCTTTCAGTTGTTTGCGTAATATTGGAAGGGAGGTGATGTGGTGTTCTGTATCTAATCTGGAATACTGTGTGTGGTATCCAGGTGATGAGGCTTGGAACATGGACTGTGGGTGGTTGTCAAGGGAGGCAAGCTCATGGAGAGGGATGACAATTGGAGGTGGTTCATGGTGGATGGAGTCTCTGCTTTATGAGGACTACAAAAAATACAGACTTGAACCAACCAGGAATTGTGCCTCTTCTTTCACAAAAAGAGACAACCATTTTACACCCATCTATCAGGCTTAGGACAACTGCCTGAGACAAGGTGGGGTGCAATGAAGTAAATTTAAGTTAATGAGAGCAGCCCAAATGTTCATCCTGCCGGAGGAACAAAACACCCAGGCCTTTGTGTTGGTCCTGGGAGCAGTTTTCACACCTTAGTCAGAGCTTAAGTACGCAGAGGACTGCAACTGAATGCTAATGCAAATTAGCCTACAGAGACTTTGGACAAGCAAAAGGTAAGTTTCTAAAAGCATCTTTTTCTTAATATTTATTAGAAATCTGGCCACCACTGAATTGAGTTTTACTAAATATTACAAAGAGTCCAAGAATTGCCGACATTTTGGCCTCTAGTGTCTCGCAGGAGTCTTGAATTTTGGACTGATTCCTTTCCGAGATAGCAAACTTGTTTCTAATCTCTAAGGATAGAGCCTCTAACATCTCTGCCAAATCCAGTTGTTTGAGGTCTCCAGAGCCCAACGGGTCAGGCACTTGATTCGTCTCGGCAGGGGGGTTGAGTGGGTCGCCATCGCAATCCCCTAGGACCTGAAACCTATTAGAGGTGGCAATGCTCAAGTGAACCGCTCCTTCAGCTGAAATATTAGAATTATTGGGTTCCATGCTTACCACAGAAGCTTCGGCAGAGACCCACTTATTCTGATACAATTCCACCGTTTCCGGGGGAGGTTGGGCCTGCCTGTTGGGCCTTAGCATGGACCTTGAAAAAGGATCTCAGGGATGGGGTTATCCTGACTTGGGGTGCTTCCTTTCGTTGTCGTGTCGAGGGTATCTAAGAAGAGTTTTGAGGGTTTAAAAAAAGCTCACCCCTGTTTTCCTGCCAGGCTTTTTGGTCACAGTTTTTCCAAAAATGGGAGCAGATGGAATCGTAGTAGGGTTTGTAAGAGACCCCGCAATGCTAAACATTTTATTT
The DNA here is from genome assembly GCA_963921515.1 of Calotriton arnoldi. Classification (NCBI taxonomy): domain Eukaryota; kingdom Metazoa; phylum Chordata; class Amphibia; order Caudata; family Salamandridae; genus Calotriton; species Calotriton arnoldi. Next base: position 303,197 of record CAWUFW010005812.1, read on the forward strand.
CGTAGTGTGTATCTGCTAGGGACCTCTACCCCCTTTTCACCAGGTAAACCGTCAGTCTGTGGAGGTGAAATAGTAAACTCAGAAATCTCAGGAAAAACATGCACATCAGACACTCCCCCCTGCCTTACTTGCTCATCTTGCACGGAATCTGGCTTGGCTGACTTTGCTTTTCCTTTTCTCCGTGGTGTCTGTTTAGGAGGGCAGGAAGTGCTTAACTCCCTTCTATCGAGGCACTTAGCCCGTTTAGGGCTCATGGGCAAAGAGAAAACCGCAAAGCTGGCTGGAAGCTGCGAGGAGCCACAGAGAAGTCGGCGAGACTGGAGCAGCAATCTGCCAGAAGACTCAGTCACCGCTGGGCTCGTAGCACGGGGCACCCAGCAGGAGCTGATCCTGCTTGGAGTGCCCCGGAAGGAAATCCTCGAGGTGGCACGCCTGTCCAGGCGAACACTGTCTGCAGCCTGAAGGAGATGCCCCCCGGCAATGTGTGGAGCCAAGCTGTGTCCGCCAGCCTGCTCCGTCACGTACCCGGACCCCCACAGCCGACAGGTCGCGTAGGACTTGAACCTCTCGAGGCGGGGAGAGTGCCCGCTGCCCTATCCGCGTCACCACCCAGCTGGCCGGAGACAAGGTTGCATGGAACACTGGTGAGAAGCGGGTCAGTGGGGCAGCTGGACTGTGGGAGACTGCAAGGCTCAGAGTGTTTAGGAAAGGCTCAGGGAATTTAGAAAAGGCATATCCGGAGGGGGGTAGGAAGGAGCTCGCGGCTGGACTAACCCGCCGCCATGTTCCCCTTCAATGTGTGAGCAGAGAATCTGTGCGATGGAAGCCTCAGTAGAGGCCCTCAATAAGGAAGTGGATATCAACAAAAGTGAAATACAAACACTAAAAAGTGGCGAGAAAGCCATGCTGGATAAAATAGAGTACCTAGAAAACAATGCTAGGTGAAATAATATCAAGGCTCTCAACATCCCAGAAGGTCTGGAGGGAGATAACATTAAAAGTTTCTTCATAAACTTATTAAAGGAGTTTTTCCCCTCCATTGACTCCCAAGACCTAGAGGCGGACATTCAGAGATTTCATAGAGATCCCTTCTCAAAAAATCCAAACAGGAAAACCCCCAGGAGAATTTTGATTAATGTTAAAATATACACATTAAAAGAGAGAGTGCTGTCTGAGGCTTTAAAAGCTGGTAGTTTCACCAATGGGGAGTGGTCGTTTCGGATGAGGTCAGATCTCTCCAGAATTACGCAGGACAGGCAGTGGGAGCTGGGGAACTTTATCCCAATTCTAAGATCCTTAGGTGCAACAGCCCAACTGAGATTCCTGGCCCTACTTAAAGTCATGTAGAAGAATAAAATGTTTAACTTTAGGGATCCCAAGGAGGTAGGGACAGATAAAGGCTCAGGGTTAAATTTTCTTTTTTTTGCGTAATTGTCTCATACCGGAGGGCGATGTGAGATCTAATGGGTAACCTTTTTATCATACCCAGGTTATCGTTAGGGAGGGTTCCCTTGGGTGGGGTCACAAGAGGAGCAATTTAGTTTAGTATTTCACTGGGTAGGGAGCATATTAGGGAAAAAAGAAAATAAAGTCCTTATCATTTGGCTACAGTAATTGAGATTATAAATAAGAGAGGGGGAGGCCATGACCAAGTCGTCCAAACTGGTGTTAAGATAATAGAATTGATAAAAGTAAAATGCCTGTTTACACCCCAGTAAAAATCTTAACATGGAATGTTAATAGCCTTAGAGTAGCGGGCAGACGAAGGAGGATCTTCCAATATTTGAGCCAATCCAATTATGACATCATCACTTTACAAGAAACACATCTAACCTTTGATGAGTGGGAGGCCGCTCAAGCCAATCAGAAATAGATTGAAAGCTCTCTTCACACAACCCAAACATGTTGCACGAAAGGAGTGGCTCTTATTATTAAAAAATCGGCAAAGGCGACCCTAGGGTCCTTTAAGGTGGATGTTAAGGGGCGATGGATTATTGCTGATGTTAAAATTCAGAATGAATGGTTTGTTTTAGTGGGGTACTATGGGCCAAACATAGATGATGAAGCTCCTTTAAACTCCATTTATAATCACCTGTTACAATCTAACTTTCCAGTCATCATGGGAGGTGATTTTAATATCCTCTTAAATTCCACTCTTGATAGATCTAAAGGGGTGGGAGCAGGACCTACTAAAATGAGATCTTTTATCGGAGTCTTGATGGAAGATATAGGTCTTATAGATATTTGGAGAGCAAAAAACAAGGCAATAAGTGGTCCCCCAAGTTTTACTTTCCACAATAAAAAACATGGGCACTTTTCCAGAATTTATTTTTTCTTAGTAGACGCTAGGCTGACTAATAGCGTTAAAGCGGTGGCACATATCCCGGAGCATCTTTCAGATCACTCTGCTGTGCTTATGGAGCTACAAATAGAGAGAGGTCCCTCTAATGGAAGGTGGACCTTTGATAGATCCCTACTCTCCGATTTATCAGTGATAACACAGTTGAAGAATGACACCTTGTCTTTCTTTGAAATTAATGACTCCTCTGCCCTGTTGCATGTAATATGGGATGCCTATAAGGCATTTATAAGAGGCAGAGTTATCAGTCTTGCTGCAAAAAAGCATAAGGAATCTAGAGCTATGATACAAACACTGGAAGAAGACATCTCCAGAGCACAACAAGGCAGTCAGGAGCAGAGGGAGGGTAACAATGAAGTTATAATTAAAAGACAGGCGTCAGCAGATTATCTGGATAACATTACTAGGAGAAAGTGGGAGGCTAGTAAATTAGCTAATTATGAATATGGAGAAGGATGTGGGAAGCTCCTTGCCTGGAAGTCTCGCATCAACCAAACAAGGAATATAATTAAAGAGATTGCCAATGCTGAATCAGGAGGGGTCTGGTCGGAGAGTACTAAAATAGAACAAGCATTTGAGTCCTATTTTCAAGACCTATATACTGAGGATCAGGTAGTCTCTGACAGCCAGATTAAAGATTATGTTGATAGAATAACACTGCCCTCACTCGCTGATGATCAAGCTCAACGGTTGAATCAAAACATCTCCCTAGAAGAACTTAAAGCTATAATGAAGAATCTAAAAAGAGGTAGCGTCGCGGGGATCGACGGTATTCCCAATGAGCTTTATATTTCTCTTGCTGAGGAAATCTCCCTGGTCTTGGCAAAATTGTTTGACAGCATCTTCTCAGATGATCGTCCGATTCCTAAGTCATGGGACAAGGCAGATGTCAGTCTAATTTTGAAACGTAATAAAGACCCTAAAAAGTGTGAGTCCTACAGTCCTATCTCTTTGCTGAATTGTGATTATAAAATCTATGCGCAAATCTTAGTGTGGAGGTTGAATCATGTGATGGGCTCTTTGGTTCAGGCTAACCAGAAGGGATTTATCAAGGGTCGTCAACTTCATGATCTAACTCATGAGTTGATTGGCGGAATTGATATAGCCTCAGCTAATAAACTACCTCTTACCATCTTTGCATTTGATGCGGCCAAAGCCTTTGATAGGGTGAGCTGGCCCTTTTTACGATACATGATTTACACTTTTGGGTTAGGGAATAAGTTTGTTAGGGCTATTAGAAACATCTATAAGACCCCTACAGCGAGGATAGTGGTTAATGGGAACCTAACAAACTTAATCAAGCTGGAGCGAGGAACAAGACAGGGTTGCCCCCTCTCCCCCTTACTTTTTGACCTATACATTGAGTCTCTGGCATGTAGTATCAGGGCTATCCAAATCTTCGTACCGTTTGAATGGAGTGGGTGGGTGAAAAAAGTAGCCTTCTATGCGGATGTCCTGATGATCTTCACAAGGGAAAGCACTAACATTTTGCCTATGCTGGAGCGACTTCTAATGGATTTTGGGAGGGTTTCCGGCTATCTAATTAATCGCCAAAAAAGCAGAAATGATGTCCTGGAATACGCAATTTAATATCTCACTGACGAAACAACAAATCAGATACTTAGGAGTACAGATCACACATGACATTACCAAGTTAGCCCAGGTAAATCTTGAACTAAAAATGAAAGAGGCAGGAACACTATTAAGATCTTGGGGTAGTCTTCCGCTTTCCATTTTGGGCCGCTCCAACCTGGTTAAAATGTCTATACTGCCCAAATTTACATTTATCTTTGATGTGATTCCTCTATCTTTTAATCCCAAAACCTTAAAAAGCACTGCAAGGTGATATATTTAGCTTTATCTGGCCTAATATAGGGGTGAGGATCGCTTGGAAGAAGCTGTGAAGCTCAAAGTTAGAAGGTGGTATAGCAAGCTCTGACTTTTGCTTTTACTGCTGGGCCTTTCAGCTAAAGAATGTAAGATCTCTCTTGTTTGGATCTTCATGTTTCCCTCTCTTTCTCCAAACCATGGCAAAAATGTCCCTCAGGGTGGTGACGGCTTTCTTTTCAAGTTTGGTCATCCTAACTTTGTTTTTAAAAGTCAAATTAAAGGTCTTGAGATCTGCCTGTGAGCTCTGGTATCAGATTAGAAAGATTCTAAAGTACCCATACTATAGCTTTGGTGCCCACATTTGTAACACCCCGGGTACGCCTTCGTGCCTTAAGGATAGTTTGTCGGCCCCATGGTTGGAAGAAGGGATTGAGAAATGGGGTCAACTATTGCAAAACAACAAGCTATTCTCATGGGTCTTTCTAAGTAACATCACGAACCAGAGGCTGTCCAGGTTAAAATGTTATCAACTAGCCAGCTGGGCCGCTAATCTGGGTAAAGATGGGGATAGAAACGAAGAATGTGAGAAAATTCTCCTAGGCCCTCTCTATCAACGTAAAGAAGTTTCTAAATGGTACTGGCTGCTAGTAAAAGGGGAGCCTCCACCAACACCAATGGAGGAGCCCTGGATAAGACACCTGCCCTCGACCAACATAACACTTTTATGGCAAGTATCGATGCGCACCTTATGGAGTATTGTTAAAGCTGCCCCTCTCAGGAGAAACCATCTGTTCACACTCCACAGAGCATACTGGACTCCTAAGAGACTTTCAAAATAGGGAGGTGAAGGCGCGAAGGTCTGCTTGAAGTCTGCCTCTTGGTAAAGTGGATGACCTGCATATGTTTCGGCAGTGTCCCCAGATCCAGGGCTTCTGGCAAGACGTTGGTAAGACCATCTCAGAGGTTCTGGGGCAAGAAATTGAGGTAAGCTCTGTTTTGGTTATCTTTGGAGTCCTCCCAGAGGAGAGTGTCAGCTGTAAGCTCTCTAAACTTCAAGCCTTTCTATTATTTATCTTAATTATTTTGGCAAGGAGAGAATTTTTTTTAAATGGGTATCGCCTCAGCCCCCAGTATTTTTGAAATGGGTTGCCTCAGTTAAAACAGTTCATAATTTGGATCATGGCTGTCTCTCGAGAAAATGAACCAGATTTTGGGTGGCTTGGGAGAATTGTGTCAACAAGTTTTATAATATAACACCTTAAAAAGGTCCAATGATTATGAAATAAGTGAGATTACAGGAAATAGGCTGAACCTTGGGAAGGTTGCTACGCTCCTCCTCTTTTCTTGCCCAGTAGTCTTGCGGTTGGCCTTTCAGGAACCTTGGAGGTGGTAAAGTAACAGACGATGCCGTGACCTCCCTCCGTAGAAACCAGGAAAGAGCCTGTAACCGCTTAAAGACAATCTGCTTATTTATGAATGAGGACAAAAAGAAAAAAAAGAGAGAGGAAAAAAAAAGAAAAGAGTCCAAGAATTAGGTTTCTATAGGTTTCCTGGATAAAGATATCATGATTAAATGTAATAGTTCTTCACATCATCACCGAGTTTCTCTGGGGAACAGCCAATCTTACTGCACTAAAAATAGCTTGTGGGTGCTAGTTACTGTTAGAACATGTTTAACATTAACCTTTTACTTGTCTTTTTACAATCTCTGGCTCCATTGCTAATTTTTTAGAGATTGGTACTTAAGGGCTTTGTTGTTTATCTTTAGCATTGAACTACTAGAGGTTGTTGTTTCATTGATTCTCTCCATACTATTATACTCATTAAATCCATTTTGAATTTCACGTCTCTTTCTTCTTTCTTTTTTCCAGCATAGGATGCTTTGTGCTTGCTGGGACTGGGGAAGGATGATGGGTTCGGAGGGAGATCTGCCAAAACACTTGCAGAATTTTGGGAGGGACCTTTCAATCACCTTCAACGGTTGATTCAGAAGGATAGGTGGAGGTGTGGTGTGGGTGGGGCCCAGGGGCAGGAATGGCTATGGTGGCTTGAGTCACATGGTTGGGTGAAAAAATAGGAGGAAGTTCATGGGTCCTTAATCAACATGGTATCTGCTGATTCAATTATTACTCATTTGCCCTAAATTGAATGCTCACAGTTCAGGCAATTTAGTGAACAAAATAGTGGCTTACAACAGATGATTCAAACACTAGGTGTTTGCAATTCTTTGTTTCAATCCACGTTTTAAAGTGTTCAAGTTAGTAGCAGATACATTAGGGTGTTGTGTCATAGTTTAATGCAATTATATAATCTCTTTTTGGTTTGGTTTATTTACATCCCTAGAAATGAAGATCCACAATTTTGGCTGAGGTTTTTTTTCAAATTCAGATTCTTTCATAGTTTTGCAATTTGGTTGGACAAGGCTTTCATTTTATCTTGGATCCAATCCTTTATTGTTCTCCCCAGTCACGTTCAGCTCCAATTTTGAATAAACAGAGAGCACAAAATTCACTTTTGGGGACCAAGTAGACCTTTATCTTGGTTAATATCTTGCACTCTCACAATCAAGGAGCATCCGAATTTGCTGATAGCAACTATAACTTTGCCATCAGTCTTCCCAATCACTATAACAGAGTATGGAATTTGATAAATGCATAAATAGCCAAGAAGATGGTTATTAGTTCGCTTACTTCAGAAGAGGACCCAATTTTGTAAGTATATTTGCATAGATATTAAAATGCTTCAGGATTAAAATCTCTATTCCTCTGATATATATGTAGTTTAGGACACTTCAACACTTTAAAAGCTTTCATATGGAGTCTTTGTACTAGCGCCTGCATTGAGATACACACAAATGGGCTTAGGAAGCAGCTTTGGCTGCGTAAGGAGTTCAGCCTTGCCAAAAAGCACATCAGGGGATCAGTCGCGGCCGCTGCCAATGAAAAGTGGCAGGGCATTGGGGAAGTAAAGGCGACAGGGGGTGGAATTAATAATAAAAAAAGATTTACCTGATGCTGCCGGCTGCCTCGGTGCTCCTCTGCTCTCCTGCTCCCAACATTCCCTGGGACACCATCACAAACTCCCCATCCAATCCCTGTGTTGCTCTCATGCTATATCAAGCATGAGAGCAGCGCAGGGATTGGCCTAAGCGGGCTGGTTTATCACTCGCTCAGGCACAGGGAGTCTGTGCCGCTCCTCCACCCAGCAGTGGAATACAGCTGGGTTGGAGAAACCTAACAGTGCATGTCTGTTTGGCCAGCCTAAGATTGTCGTAAAGAAACAAGGGGACCCTGTGAGTCTGAAGGGACCGAGGGTAGACAGTATATTGTAAGAAACAATGGCCCCTATCACGTAAGTATAGGCAATGTTTTACAGAACAACATAATGATCTGTGCAATTTTGCAATCAAAAAGAGAATTATTTATTTGAACAAACAATCAAAACAACAATTAATTCATGATGATGATCCCCATATGCTAGTGGGGATCGAAAAGTCGTCGACACACCTCGTCTTGACTCTAATTGCTTTTGCCTTGATTTATGTGGAGCACAAGATGTCATTTACAATGTGACTACTGTAAATAAGTAAATGTTGTCAAGTCACTGCATGAGTTATTTAATGCCTGAGGTTTGGAAATCTGGTGATTTCCAACCCCATTTTTAACCCACTGCACTTCGTTGAATTAATTGTCGTTTTGATTGTTTGTTCAAATAAATAACTCTCTTTTTGATTGCAAAATTGCACAGATCATTATGTTGTTCTGTAAAAATTGCCAATACTTCAGTGATAGGGACCATTGTTTCTTACAATAGCCTAAGACGGTCAGCCAAACTGATATACGCACTTATTAGTGCACTCTTCTCCACTCCTCTTCTCTGCCAAGGCCCGGTCCTACCCTTCCCTGCACACGCTAGGCTCAGGCAGCTAGAGAAAAATAAAATGATGATAAAATATAATTTTATTTTTCAGCTGCTGGCTCTGAGCCAGTGAGGCGATGCTCCTACGCCGTTGCATAGGAGCCGCCACTGAAGGGGATCCTGGTCTCTAGAGTTCATTCCTTGGCTAATCATTTTTTGAAACATTTGAGTGTCCTAAAGACTAGATTATAGACTGAACATTCTGAGAAAGCATGACATAATTATCATTTCCCAGTAAACGAGGCATATGAACATAGCTAATGTTATGGTTGCATTAATGTCCTCATGGTCAAAAAGAAAAAATGATCTCATTACATGATAGAAGGTATCACATATAAGTTGGGAGATGGATTTTGTACAATTTTAGTCAGAACTCCAGTGATGTATTCCACAGTTAGGAATGAACGATATTGATTTTTTCAACACTTTAGAAAAAAAAAGATAAAGGAAGAAACAGCAAGAACTGGATTTGTAGTTCTGTTACTCTGTCAGAACACATTGACGTGATACAATCAACAAATCTGCAGTGCACAATCGCAGTCTGTTGGAATCTTATCAGGAATTTTAAGATTTTCTATTAGCAGTTTTACTTTTGGTTATCCAATACACTTTTGACCATGCAGATATTTCTACCTCAAGGCTACATGCTAACATTGCTATTTTATTAAAGAAAAACAAAGACCCGAAGTTATGTTCTTCATATAGACAATCTGACTTTTACATACGGACATGACGCTTTTGGTCAATTGTATTAATTTGTTTATGCGATAAAGTACCCCATGCTGTACATTATATGGATACTGCTAGTCACTGCAGAGTTCCGTAACCATATAGAGGACTGAGGCAGAAGGCCAAGCTCCTTTATAGGGTCATGGATGACTTACAATAACCATATAATGTATGCCAGGTGTACTTTATTCATTATAATACATGGTCACAACATCACCCTTGCCACAAACCAACTTAGGGTGGTGCTCTTTCTAATCAAAGAGGTAAGATGTTTCTAAAGATGAGAAATAAAATTAAAATCTCTATTGCAGATTTAGACACACCAAAAACAGTTAGATATTTGTTGCAAAGCAATTAGAATCAGTTTAATACAAGTCAGATTTTTTTAAATGTTGTAGCACATTTCTTTATTATAGGCGACTAGGTACATATTGCGTAATCTAGCATCATCTACACCAGTAGCTCAACACTATTTTCATCATTCAGAAGTAGCTCTTCTTATAGAAAAGGATGGAGACGCATGATCTACACAGTATGGACTTATTATGGGAATATCTATTGTTGACCATACTCATCTAATCAATATGCTATTTGATGTTGCTGTCTCAATTAAAATACCACAAAGGCAGCTATCCTTCCTGAGGCTGTATAAACATCTTACAGTGTTTCTTGTGGCAACATTTTCCGTTAATTTTATGGATGCTACCAATCTCCTTAACTACCAGATGGAACTCTCTGCTTGAACCAGTCACTTTGTAGGACATTCAGTAAAACACATTTGCAGAGTAGTTCGTCAATTATTCGGGCTATAAACATTATTGCAAAACAAAACACAGGTTTTACTTTCTAACATCGCTCCTACTAATGTAACTGCTATCGCTTGTACTAATTTACCTACTAATTTAGCTGTCGAGTATCTAGGGTTGAAGATTTTCTGACAGATATGATTACCTTTCGACTATCAACCTTTAAATATTGCCAGATAAGGCTAAGCACTTCGTAAGGAAATGCCAGAATCTACCACTTTCATTACTGGAATGGCTCAAGTTTATTAAAATGTCTATTCCTCCAAAGTATTTATATCTGGTTTGAGCACTGACTTGCTGAATTCCTCTGTCTTTTTTTAAAAGATACAGGGCTGTATTACTTCTTTTATTTGGTAACCTCAGAGAGCCTACAAGAAACCTCACCTCTCTTTAATTTCATGTATTAAATCTGCCAGATTTCGGCTGTTACTACTGGTGGTAATATCAATGGAACACCATATTAATTTATAAAGTTCCAAGCTTAAACATGTGGGTTCCCTTTGGGAATGTACACACCCCCTGTTGGGAATGACCATCTTTCGCATTGTTTCCTCCCATAGGTTTGCCTTGACTGTTTTTATTGTTTGTAGAACTCTGTGTGCTTTACCCCTGCCAACCAGTGGTAAAGTGCCTGTGTCCCCCCCCTTCAACATGATGAAATTGGCAGACCCCTGACTGGCATACTTAACTTATGTCCAAGTCCCTAGTATATGATCCCACAGAGTACCCAGGGCCTGTAAGTTCAATGCCACAAGTGGACTGCAGCACTCAATGTGCCATCCACTCCAGCGGCAATGTAAACACACAAACATGACTGCAGCATGCCACCGGCAACCTGGCTGTGGATATTTAAACTACATATTCGACCTGTCAAAAGAACCCCTTTTGTCAGGCCTACACACAATATTTTGGTCACCTCTAAGCTGGCCTTACAAGCCCATTAGGTGAATGGTATTTAAAAGTAGGGCATGTAAAGGTTTAATGTTAAACATGTTCCTAATGTGAAAAGTCATCAGAGCTAATTTCACTGTAATAAGAATAGGTGTTCCATAGGAAAGCATAGGGGTACAGCAAAGTTCATGTTTGGACGTTTTAAAATATTTATTGCAAGACCAATTCATTGGTAAAGTCATATTTGTTATAAATATTTTAGAACAGGCACATTAAAAAAGTTAAATCAAAACACAAAATCTACTCGGGTCTGTGCTAGCATGTAGTCAGTTTAGAAAGAGAAAGATTTAAAGTCTCACAGAAATCTAAAGAGGAAAATCCCTTTTAGGACGAATGCCCTCACCCACCATAGGTGGCATGCTTCATCATATGGGCTTCTCCTCCCAGTGGGAAAACCTAGTCCCACTGAGGGCTACAACTGCCTCACTGTGAGGCAGGAGCTCAGGGATGTTTTTATGAGATACTAATATTGTACTAGGGATGCTAAAACCCCATACGTGAGTTGTTGGTGTAGTGAGGGCGCAGCGCAAGAGTCATTCATAAGTGAGATAGCAAAATTGAATTTAAAACTACCTAGTGGGTGCAAAAAACCATTTATTCGCTTGCTCGCACTGGTAGGATTAAAAAGCAGTGCAGGAAGCAGTAAAAATTCAAACTGCTAGATATCAAAAACGGTCGACATGTTTCAACTTAAGCGATCTACATGAGTATCTAAGCTTTCTTCAGGACCAAGGAACAAAGCTGCTGCTAATAGTGCAATAACAAGAAAAAGAGGAAAAAATTATACACAACCAGTAATCCTATGTGGAGTAGAGTATTACTGGAACTTAACTAAAGGATAAGGATAATTAGCCACACCTCAACCTGGTGACAACTCAAGGAAGAGGGCCCCGCTTTCTCCGTCGGTACCCCGTTGTGGTACGTAAGCTGTGACCGGTTACCTATTACCTTCATGAATGAAGCTTCTGCACATTTAAAAAGTTGCCTGTTACCTTCCTGAATGAAGCCTCTAGAAGCCCAGTTGCATGAACTCCCACTGTCGCCGAGGTGCTGTATGGTCCCCTTAGTGAGGTGTGCACTTGCCTCCAGAGCTCAGACAAAGGCCTTAGGTGTAGGGAGGTGTTCTGTTTCTCTGGCAGCCTGCCCATCTGGGCTGTGCCCTGCAACATAATTAACTGCAAAGGGGCCTACCCTGTCACAGGGTGATGTAGCAAACACCTGGGCCTTCCCCTTCCTTTGTCCCCCCAGTCAGTGAGGCACTAAGCCCAGTGGGAGAGGAGATGCTCCCTAACCAGTTTTGAGTGACCACAGCGGAGGGGCTGCCCATTTTCCTGGTCAGAACTCAGGTTGGCGCAGAAGATCTGCACAGGGGAGGAAAGATTCTGCAATGTTGGTTTTGGGCAGAGAGGGGCACTATGGGATTGATCACAGTAAAACAAACATGAATTGATTTGAAATTACCTGAAAGGAGGAGGACTGCATACCCCGACCACCCCTGGTCCCAGCCACGCTCAAAAGCGCGGCATGTCTCCCGTGGCGCAGGGACGTGCCCGGCCGCGCCTGGGCAAAGGCCAGGCTAAGGGCGGCCCCGTCCATGCCCGTCGGTGCTCTGAAGAGGCTGGGCTGGGCCCTCCACCTTGGTTTTTGTTTTCTTGCTTCCTGACCTTCAGGCATCACTTCCGCCAGAGTTTTGGGACCCAACAGCGGAGTGTGGCTTGTAGAGAACAGCAGGCGATGTTGGCACTCTTACTGGGTTTTGGACAAGTATTCAGGGCGATGCGCAGGTAAGAGTTTTCTTTCCTGGTAATGGTGTACAGACCTTGCGCTGTAATTCTCGATGGTAATTCCTCTCATACCAGCCTAGTTTGTACTGGAGAGGTACCCGGAGGGCTTTGAAGCGCACTTGCTGGGATTGGCTGGTCATTTACCTATACAGACCTGACAGCTCTTGCTATGGTAAAACGTAGGTTGGTAGCGGGGGGCACCTCAAAAGACCCTTTGAGTATTGTGAGCACGATGGATGCCTTTTTACAGTGAGCAGTAGGGGTTGTGGACAAGGAGATTGACCTGGCCACTCCTCGTCTGTCTTGTTCACCTACTCTCCCTTCCTCACAGGGCTCCTCTGATTCATGAGTAGGTTCACTAGTATCAGTCCAGGATGTACGTGCTGTCACAGCACACGAAAAGGCTGTGGTTACTGAGCCCTCTTTTTGTATGACCACACCCCCTGTACAGATCATAGTACAGCCACCAGTGCCCAAGGCATTTCCTGGTCTAACTCCTGGAGTGGGGAAGGAAGTAGGAGGAGCAAAAAGGAAATGCTCCTCGATGGGAGGACCCGCTAAGCGCAGGAAAAGTACCGGCCTACAGTCGAATTTATCTGCACCACAAGTAGTGCCTAACTTGGACACCACATTATTTAATACACTAAAATCAGCCTTGCTATCAGCTCTGGACAGCAAATTAGACCCAATCCTGTTTCGCTTATCTGCACATGAAGAAAAAATTTCTGAGCTAACCGTTACATTGCAAGAGAACCGTGCACTTTCTCATACAAGACCACCTACTTTAAGCGTCATGGATAACAGGCCAAGTGGCAACGGTATGGGGCCAGAATATATGCCCACGAAGGGGGCCACTACGGATCAGACCAGCCACTCAGTGACTAAAGCATGTGATGCACGTGATGCCCTGACGGACTTATCCATGAAGTGAATTGCTCGCGAGGCCCAACAGGATAGCCAAAAAGGGAGGGATGAACCGATCTCTGGACTTCATCAGACTCGGGGCCCGGGAGCGGGTAGTTCCAAGAGCCTCCCAGATGTTGAGCAGTTAGGATTGACTACAGGGGAATTTAGAAATCCTGTGCAGAGCTTGTGTTCTGTTCACTTGTCACCAGAGTCTACCCCGCTTGTTGTGGTTTTAGCCAATGTGCCCCGTTGTGACCCAGAAATTAAGGAAAACTTTGACAACTTGAAAAATAAGGTGGTGCACTGGCTAAACTTGAATATTGCACCAGGTTTGGGGGTGGAAAACCAAATAATCATGGTGCGCAGGACATCCTGGGTGGGCAGCGCTGAGAAAGCTTTGGATGGGGACTGTGTCATTATCAATTTTAACAACTCATTTATGGTTAATCGTATCCTAAATATAGCAGAGCAATCTAATTATAGGATATGTAATTTAGCTATTGTGGCACTCCCGCTGGAATACTTTTATAGGCCAAGGAGTCATTACTTTCCTTTATCCAGCTATCCACAGGGGCGGCCCCAAGATGTGGCCCATAGGAATCATCTTGAGGCAACTACTGGAGTAACCCTGGCAAATAGGTTTACGCCACTCAACTCACTAGACGTATGTGATTGACGGTGTGTTGGCCCTATGGCTATAGATACTTTACCACACCGGGGGGAGGCACAGACTTTGGATTTGGGACCCAATGAGTGTAAAGGGTGTAGCTTTATTTCGGGGAACACTGCAGGGATTGCAAGTAAGATTGAGGATCCTGACTGGCTACTCTTTGTTAAACAATTTGATGTGATCTGCCTTCAGGAAACCTGGGCTGTACAGAATAGTTTTGATTTGGAAGATTATAAAACTTTTTTCGTGCCAGCTACTCCATCAAGGTCAGGATGAGCAAAGGGGGTCTTGTTATCTTTGTTTCAATAGCAATCAAGGGTAGCTCTAGCCATCGGATCCATAACTCCTCCACTCTACAAGTGATGCTGCTCCGGAGAGATAAAAGCGAGCTTTTGCTCTTAAACTTTTATAATGCGGGAGATGCCCATGGGGAAGAATGCAATATCACCCGGTTAGGGGCTGTATTACGGAACACAATTTTAAAAGAGCAGAGGTACCACCACCTATTTTTAGCTGGGGATTTTAATATCTGTATGTGCGGAGATATCAGACAAGGGGGGATGCAAGCCATGGGATGCGCGCAGGATTTAGGTATGCATATGGAACAATCCACCCAGGGCAAAGTTCTTAACACCTTATTGAAGGAATTTGACCTAATTTCGGCAATGAACAAACTGCCCCCAAATAAAACTGATATTGTCCCTACATTCATCGGGAGAGGGTGCAAGTCTTTTATTGATTTTATTTTTGTCTCTGTACCTTTTTTTCCCTGATTAAGGCATTTTCAGTTATGATGAGCGTTTTTAGTGATCATAACCCTGTTTGTGTCTTAACAAAATGGCCCAGAGTTAATAAACCTTTTAAGCAGGCTTTGGTACTGCCTCTTAAAGCTGTAGATAGTGAGAGGAGATTAAATTGGGGTCAAATTTTCCCGGAGCAGTTTCTCAAATCCCTCCTATCTCAGTGTCATAGGGAGTTTGCCATTTGTCTCGATAGCGAGATCTCTCCCACTGACATCTTGGATGCCTTTGGATGTATTTCTAGTGTTATAGAGAAGTTATTACAGGCCCCAGGTGGGTGTTCCACCATTTCTGGACCGAGATGGTTTGATTCAGAATGCTCTAGAGCCTCCAGGAAACTGAAGTGACGTCTTGTGACCAGGTGGCTGTTAAGCACCTCCGGAGAATAAACAAGACAGACTTAGCAAAGCGTACGTCCGTCCTGAAGGAGGAGGCCTGGTCGGAACTGGTGGAGGCTAGTACCTTGAGCAATTCTTCTAAATTTTGGAGCATCATTAATAATCCTTTTTTTAACTGGTGAAACAGGTAATTTAATGGACGCCTATATCCTAGAGGAAGATTGGGTAAAACATTTTGAGGGCATATTTCAGAATGACACTATGCCGGTAGTAGAGCGGGAAAAGAAGGAAGAGGAGTTGGCCTAACCGCTAGGGAGGTCAACCTCGAATCTGGGGAACTGGGTTTGAGTCTCGGCAATGACGCTGAACATCCTGTGATTCTGGGCAAATCACTTAATCTCCCTGTGCCCAACAAAAATGAATGTGTCCTCATGTAATGCAACTGGTGCTATGTAAAGCGCTCTGATACCCGATACGGGTCATATTCGCGCTATATAAAACTCCATTAAAAAAAAAAAGATACATCCGAGATTATCTTTTTAGCCCAGGAGGTTAGAGTGTCAGGGACTGTCCGGGACTATGTCGGGAACACAGTCAGGGACTTGAGCAAGGACTGGGGACAGGGTAGAAAACGTACAGTGCAAAGAAAGAGTAGTACAGTGCTGCCCAGGATCACACAAGGAGTCAGAAGAGAAAAAGAGATCCAAAGGGGAAGCCTGTACAAGATGACTAAGACTCAGAAAGGAAGGGCACTCACAAGGCAATGTAGCATTCAGGCTAACTACACCCAGGACGGACGTGCAAGACATATATATAATACAACATTAACAATAAAGGGAATGTGGGGTAAAGCACTCAGGAGCTCCACACGGTAAGACTGAAGCTCAGTAAGTTCCTCACCCACAATTGCTGTTACAGATACTGACTGAAAATACCCACAAAGAGGATATGTATGCAAAGGCAGGGTCTGTGGAGCTTATACCTATGGTGATGTTATAACTGTAACTATAAGACAATACCAACAGTGAACAAGAAACACCACCTAGGTAGTCAGCTGTGCCCACGGATCCTGGCGATCAAACAGGAACACGCAAGGCAGTAACAGCAAAGGGGTAGAACTAAACACAAGCACAACAGACAAGGAGCTAGCAAGGAGGAGTGCTTAACAGGAAAGGAAGGAAAGCACAGGGCACACTTGGCAGAAAGCAGGTAACAAACATACAAGATAACAGAAGCAAGACAGCAGAAATAGAAAGACAGCAAACTAGAACTGGAACCAAGGAAATGGGAAGAAAGGCAGGGACTGGGAAAGGATATACAGAATGGGAGGCTACAAGGGTATACTAGAATAGTGCAGGTTCAGGAATTAAGAAAACATAGTAGCATAGAAGGCGGTGCTGGGGCAGGAACAAGAATTGAGCTAAGGCTCAGGAGTCAAGGTAGCACTGCAGGCAGTGCTGGTTCAGGAATAGGGAATTACTAAAGCTTTAGGAGTCAAGGTAGCACTGCAGGCAGTGCTAGTTCAGGAACAGGGAATTACTA
The DNA here is from genome assembly GCA_963921515.1 of Calotriton arnoldi. NCBI lineage: Eukaryota > Metazoa > Chordata > Amphibia > Caudata > Salamandridae > Calotriton > Calotriton arnoldi. Next base: position 319,830 of record CAWUFW010005812.1, read on the forward strand.
AAGCTTCAGGAGTCACGGTAGCACTGCAGGCAGTACTGTTTCAGGAACAGAGAATTACTAAAGCTTCAGGAGTCAAGGTAGCACTGCAGGCAGTACTGATTCAGGAACAGAGAATTACTAAAGCTTCAGGAGTCAAGGTAGCACTGCAGGCAGTACTGATTCAAGGAAACTGTAAATAGCTACAGCTCAGGAAAAAAGGAGTCAAGAGAGCACTGCAAGCAGTGCAAATCAGAAACAAGAAATAGCTGAAGCCCAGGAACAGGAATAAAGAATAACTATAGCTCAGGAACTCAGGAAACAAGGTAGCACTGCAGGCAGTGCTAATTCAGGCACAAGGAATAGCTATAGCTCAGGAAACAAGGTAGCACTGCAGGCAGTGCTAATTCAGGCACAAGGAATAGCTATAGCTCAGGAACTCAGGAAACAAGGATCGGTCTCACCGGAAAACAGCTACAATGACCAACACTGGGCTGAAGGGAGCTGGGGCTTAAAAGAGCTCACAGTACTCATGCGCATCAGGAGTGAGCAGGCTAGCAGCAGCCAGCCACAGGTGAACTGAATTCCTCCACCCATCCTTGACCTGCAGGGGTGGAGACAAAGCAATGAGCAGGGGATTATAGGTAATGGAGTTTCCAGCATGAGCAGACTGGCTTCCACAAAACCCGGCATGGATTGGGAATAGATGTCAATTCCTAAATGATGTCCAAATGCCTGAAAGTCAGGATATGCATACAGGGGAGTGTCTGGAAGCATATTAGAATACTGGAAAGCCCCACAATTTGTCCCTCTGGTGGTGGGAACGAGAGAACAGGGAGTGAATCGTGACACATATATGGTGTTATGGGACTGTCTAAAAGTAAGGCCCCGGGACCCGATGGCATTCCCCCAGATCTTTATATTGCAAAAGTGGAAACTTGGGTGCCTGTACTGACAGCAGTCATTAACTCCTCGGTCCAGGTTGGCCGCCCTGATTCCTGGGCTTTATCAGCTATTGTTCCCATTGAAAAAAAGGTGATCGGGATAGCACCCTTTGTTATTGGCTTATTTCTCTCTTGGATTCTGTGGTTAAGGTGGTGGGTCGCATGGTTTTAGACTGACTGGTAACCTGGGCAGATGAGAATATTAACCGAGGTACAATACGGTTTCCATCCCGGGTGCTCCACTGTGGAACAATTAACCCTGGGCACGAACTCCGCTCCGCTGGCGGAGTTTGCAGAAATTTGCATACTCCTCGTTCCACGGAGACGCAAAGTTCCTGCAAAACTTCCGAGTCCGCAGCAGGGCGGAGTCCAGCCCTGGACCTTCCCCCTCCCACCCCTGCAGTAAATATTTTTTAAATAAAATTTACAATTAAAGTAAAATAAAAGCGCACTTACCTTATCGCGACATCCCGGGCTGCCCTCCTCCTCCTCGCCGTAATCCCCTACGTCAGACGCACATCATGGTAGGACTGCACATGACGTATGGGATTACGGCGTGAGGAGGAGCAGCCCGGGTGCCCTAGGTGAAGTGCGCTTTTATTTTACTTTAATTGTAAATTTTATTTAAAAATATTTTTTGCGGGGGTGGGAGGCACGGAGCGGAGTTTTTGGCCAACTCCGTAGAGCTCCGCATGGAGCAACTCCGCCTGGGGTTAGGAACAATGTTTAAATTTAAATATGGTATTGAACAAGTACACCGTGGTGCGTACATGTTCGATCCATCTAGCTTTTATGGATCTATCCTCAGCTTTCGATCTGGTAAATAGATCGAAGCTATGGCAGTTGATGTACTCTATGGGTATCGACAGGGATATCATCTTGTTTTTAAGGGACCTTCACAGAGATACCAAAGCGGTTGTCCGCTATTCAAAAGATCATAAGGTAACCCGTAAGTTTGACATCAGGAGAGGGGTGTGTTCGCCAAGGGTGTATCTTGGACCCATTTCTCTTTAATTTATATATCAATTCCCTGGAGAAGGTCCTCTTGGAGGCACGAGCTGATTGCCCACAGGTGGACAAGTGAAGCTTGCCAGTTCTCCTATATACAGATAATGCTGTCCTCATGGCCGAGGACGTCTAGGGTGGTTACAGTTTTTGTTAAACTCTTTCATCCACTATATGGGAGACCTGGATCTGTTGGTCAATCATAGTAAATCATTTGTCATGCAGGTGGGTCCTTGTATACCCCAGCATTTTACTTTTAAGATAGGAACATTGACAGTTCCAAAGACAAATGTTTTTTCCTATCTGGGAGTAGTGTTTGACAACGCACTGAGTTGGTCCCCCCTGATTACCCGGAAGAAGGGGGACCTGGTCAGAGCGACCGGAGCAGTTTTAAATTTTGCTTCCAGAGTGGGGGGGGGGGGACCGATAGGGGCTCTTTTGAAGATTTATAGAGCCAAGTGTATTGCAAAGGTTAGCTATGGGGTGAGATATGGGATATGCTGGGCTGGAGGCCCTGCAAGTGATAGAAAACACTTTCTTGAGACGGGTACTTTCCTTACCACAAAGTGCTTCTTCGTTTGCGGTGCATCAAGAGTTGGGGATGGCCTTTCTGTCAGACGAATTGGCGTTCTGTCCACTAGCATTGTGGTTAAAGATTTGGGCCAAGAAAAAATATGTTCTTGGCAAGGAAATTTTAAAGGATTGTCTGTCCCTTGACAATGTTAATCGCATCCGCTGGCTAAAGTATGTAAGAGATGGCCTTCATGGCCTGGGAAGGATGGATCTATTTGATAACCCAGAGGGTATATGTAAGACGGATCTTTCCTGGGCAAAAGAATGTTTTTTTAGTAGACTTTGTTGTGATAGGAAAGCAACAGAGTTGAGGAAGCCAAGTGTGCGTATGTACGTTGGATTAAAAACTGTGCAAACTATTGAACCACACCTTTTGGGGATCAAAAGTAATCATGATCGTTTTTTACTCACCAGATTTAGGCTCAACCTTTTTCATTACCTGTTGGCCCAACCACGAGGTGCCCATAGAGGCCAGTACCTCATGCCCTGTGGCTGTAACAATCGGTCTCCTCAGGACATGATGTACTTTTTAATGTTTTGCAGTTTTTATGAGGCTCCCAGAAAGTCTTTTATCATTCCTATTCTTAAAAAGGCTGGTTTTAGGAGGGTAAGACCCGCTTTTATTTTTTTACAACTTTTAACAAATGAAACTGCTTTGTATACTCTTAGGGGCAGATTTACAATCCCCCTTGCGTGACTTTTGCGCCGCCGTTGCGTCACTTTTGTGACGCAGCTGCGGCGTAAATGTTGCGGCCCATTTACAACGTGACGCATCTAGGGAGATGCGTCACGTTGCAAAGCTCTGCGTCACATTATACCTGCGTCTGGTATAATGTATGCTGGGTGGGCGTTCCCACGTATAAAGCCATGTAGAACTGACGCAGTGAAATCTACAAGATTTCACTGCGTCACTCTACGCCTTCACTGCGTCAAAATCCTTACGCCTGCAGCAGGCGTAAGGAATGATGCACAGCTTTTTGTATGGGACTCACCTATCTGTTCTGACACATTGTTGGAATTGCGTCACTTTCATGAGCAACGGCCCCCAGCGCCGAGATACCCCTTCGGGGGTGATTCGTGCGCTATACAAGTACTGGATTTACATTTACATTTACATTTACTTCAGCAATGTGTCACTTTTGCGCCAACAGATGCGTCAGAATTTCTGACGCATCTGTTAATCCTTGCGCCATAGAGCACTGTATTGTAAAAACAGCGCATCCATAGTGGCGCGAGGACATTCGGCGCTGACGTAAGGAAACTGACGCATCTATGCAGATGCGTCAGTTCCTTGTAAATCTGCCCTCTAGCTTTCTAAGGGATGCCATTAGGCTTAGGTCAAGCTGTGACTATTTTTGTTAGTAGGTGCTTCTTTCTCTTTTTATTACCTCACTTTAATCATTCTATTATGGTCACCTTTTTGGGCTATTCTGTATATACGTGGAGTTTTATTGATGTTTTTATTACTTTTATGGTTTTATCTGAAAAAATCGAATAAAGTTTGTTGCTGATGTCAAGGACTGGTGCCCTCCATTTGTAACCACCAGCACAAATTAAGCACTGCTTGCAACGGAGAGTAGACCACCACCCTTGCATTTGCTTTCCCAAATAGGAAACATTTTTTTAAAGCAGACTAAGCCCATTAAAGGGATGGGAACAGCTTTTAAAAAATGCTTCCTATTTTCTATTTGGGAACATGCAAAGGGGAGTATGCAGTGCATGCTGTCCCCAAGGCTGTCTGACATGATTCCCAAAGAATAAGATGTCCTCCAGGGACAGCTCCAATATTGTGAATCAGTTACCACCTCATTTGAGGTGTTGATATCAATGGTTCACAACTGCAATTAATACATTCCATTGTTAATAGCATTCAGAAGGAGAGGCCCCTTTCACATCTACTCCTAGTTGCGTTTTGTATTGATTCCCAAACCTCCTTTTTCAAGTTACAAAGGCTTTTATTGACTCACAAAAAGGGTTTATTTAATACCTGCCCCAACACGATTTTGCTTTTGTACTCTGTAATTTTGCAAATCGCAGGTTTTCTGACCAGAACACGGTTTAGTCCATCTAGTCTTGGTTACTAATTCAACATGTACAACATGACCTGTACTTTCTTTTCTTGAATACTCGGGCATTACTGAAGCCCTTCATTCTACATCTCAGAAGACGCAGTCAGTTTTTAACGGTGACATATTGTCAACTTTACATTCTTGTTGCCTGGTGGAATTTGAAGCTGCTTATTCCTCCTATCAAAGTCCATGTACGTGTAATCTAGCTTTAACGGGGGTAGGGCATTCTGCACACCAGCGTCAGCAGCTGCGTTAATGCAAAGCCTGCAATGTAGATAAATGTGAACGGAAATCTCCGGGGATTCAATATTATACGAAGTGGGGAATCAGCCGGAGCCCTACATACATATCGGTGAGGTTTATGTTATGCGAAATAGCTCGCTTATAACTAGAGCAGCCGTGTGCATCTCTAAAATGCCGCCAGTAGAGTTCCCTCTTGCATCACAGTTCAGTAATCACAGGGCTTTTTCTTTGATCTTTTTCTCATTTTAATCGCGCAATGGCAAAAGCCGCCTGGAAACGAGAAGATTCGAGTAACAGGGGCTTGTTTTGAATATAACACAATGTATACGCGGCTGCAGCTTCCGTGTAGAGGGGCTTACTGATTCGTGACCTGGTAATGTATTCAAAAAGGAAGTTCGCAAACGGCACGGGGAGCTGTAAAGGTCCCGCATACTTTTACTGTTGTCATTATTTGCTCCATTTAACTGTGATATGGGCACCGTGGGATTGCATTACATTCCAGGGATGAGCGGGAAAGCTGTAATCTAACTTGCATTTTCACTTAGAGGCCTCCGGTCACAGTCTGCCATGCACAGAGATCTGTAATTTGCGCTGGGTGCATATTGTTTGCGGGTAGATGAGGAGAAAATTGTAAAGTTTAGCTGGAAGAGCTAAAAAGCGATTTCCAGGAGTGGGAATTTCAATCATTGCACAAAGATGTGAATTCTTCAGCCCATAGTCAGCAAATTACATGAGGCATATGGTCAGGTACGGAACATCTTGGGGGCTATCACTTCGAACCGTGGGGGCGGAGCCATCTTCACAACCAGAGTGAACATTATTTATGGGGCTCCTTTCACTCTTGTGGCACGCTTCATAATAAGGGAGGCTTTCTTCTGGGTAATATTTGGCCAGTGATGCACCGAGAGCCACTGGGATCAGCTGTACATTCTTTACAGGGGTTAGGGGTTTTCTGAATGAGTTGTAAACGAATGAATGGAAAATGCTTCATTTTATACACGCACCGAGCATGAGATGAAATTTCAGATTCTTTTTTCAGAGACAAACAATGGTACATTCTTAAACACACTAAGCAAGTTGCATAGGTCTCAACTTTCAAAAACCAACTTTTATAGGATATTTAGGAATTCTCCCCAAAAGAATATGTTGGAAAATCCAAACCTAAAAATGCAGTAGCCGGCTATTCCATTAAGTACTCTGTGGTTTATACTGCATATAACAAATCAGAGAATACCTTTACAATGTTTGTAGGACCAGATGTTAGTACGGGAGACAACTCTCCTGTTGTCAGGAGGAATGATCCTTTCTATTCATGCTCTATACCACAGAGGGCCTGATGTACGACCATTCCATTTTGTGAGTCCCAAATTGCGAAGTCTTGTGACTCGCAAAATGGAATGTACAACAGTGTCTCAGACGCTGTTTGCGATTCCTAATGGGGTCGCAAATGACCTGCCTCCTCAATATTCACGAGGCAGGTCGCAATTTGCGACCCATGAGGAATGGCCAGCACTCGCAGAGATGGTGACCTGCTGGGGTCAGCAGACCACCATGTCTGTGACTGCATTTTCAATAAAGCAGTTTTTTTAAAATGCAGCCCTTTTTCCTTAAAGGAAAACGGGCTGCATTTAAAAAAGAAAAATGAAACATTTCTGTTTAATTTTTTAAGAGTAGGCAGTGGTCCGTGGGACTACTGCCTGCTCTCAAAAAATACTTTCGCATCCATTCACAAAGGGGAAGCGGTCACAAAACAATGGTACATACCATTCTGACTCGCTATTAGGAAGGGACACCCTTGGCACATCCCTTCCTAATAGCGACTCGCAAACACTATTTTGCGGGTCACCGACTCACAAAATAGTGTTTGTAAATACCACCATCCTTTTTTTGAGGTCGCAAACTGGCCTATTTCCCGTTTGCGACTGCAAAAAATGGTCGTACATCTGGCCCATAGACTGTTGAAGCTGAGCTCCTTGGTGCTACATGACAACCCTTCGTTCAATCTCCTAGTACATTTCTATGTTTTTGATTCGCTTGGTCACTAGCACAGCTTGAAATGGATCCCACATTTGGTTAGTTTTTGGTACTAGTGACACAAAAATCACACAGCTGGCCAGATGTGAATATCCATGGTGCCTCCAAAGCACACATTGACCTCAAACAGAAGCAACCAGTAGTAGGAGCTGCTATAACTGGATGACATTTGATACTCCTTGCACAACCATTGCTACCACTGGTCTCAGGGTTCACAAAGGAATTGGCAGGATAGGAGTAAGTAAACACAGCTCAAAAAGTCGTTTTCTTTATTTATTTACACTTTGGTGCCTCCAGCTAGCCTTTGGGTAATAAATAGATGGTTAAGAGTAGATGATGTGGTCACCCGTGTGGTGAAATTGGTGGTCAAATGGTGTGTGATATCACTCTGGTCAAATGACATGATGTCAGTTCCGCTCCTGTTGGCATTTTACTAAAATTCAGTGCAGACCAATACCCAAACTTTCACCATACTCCTAACCTCTAGCAATAAAAGAATATGAAATAGTAATAATCTTTGCTGCAATATTCAGTAACTGTACATGAATATTAACAAGTACAACTGAAACGTGGAATTTTTACATACATAGTAGAGTTCTTGTGTGAAGCAAAGGAATCATTAATTAAGACTTCTTGGGTGGGGGTGCTCAGTAGTAGTATAGCAGAGCACTTCCAGAAAGATTGGTAAATATGTCAAACTAAAGTTTCGCAGGAGACATGGGGCTAAACTAGAAACAATGAACACAAGCTATGGATAAATCGGACTAATCATAGTGTGAGAAAAAGACTGAGTAGCCAACATACTGGTGTCTACTGATTTGAAGCAAGAAGGAAATTGATTGCATAGATCAGTCTAACCATTATTTTTTTCTCATAATTTGGGGAAATTACATTAACCACCTTAAATTACAGACTTGAACCAATGATAAGCCTAGAATAGTACTGTGTGCTATTATATAGAACAATCTTATATGGTACTGCTTTCAAAACACATTATCCTAGTAAAAAACACAGGGATAACACAGCAAGTCAAACTTCATTCCTTTATGTCTTCAGCCTGGCCCATCACATGTGGGGTCCCCATGGTAAGGTATTGTTGCTTCTTTTCTTTATTGTCTACGTCAGGTCCTTAATAGGACTTATGAGTCACACAGGGCTTCATTTAACTTCATATGTTGATAACATTGAATGTACTCTTTGAGTCAATGGGCCAAATATAAATGTGAAGTATGTAATGTAATGTTATTATATCATGTGTCAGAAGGAAGGTTTTTCTTTTGAGTTCTAAACATGTAATTTCATCTGCAGTATGTTCACAAATGCCAGAAATAGCGGCAGGGAGTCCTACCAAGCTAAAGGAAAGTATTAAAACTTAAGTTTTGTTTGTAACTTGGACTTCAGTCAACTGCACAAAACAGACTGTCAAAAACTCTGCCGTACAACTAATTTTTGCACTGAAGGAGGGGCACATTTTGCCAGATTTAAACACAGGAGGTCTATCAGTAAACTAGATGGCTAAGAGTGAGCAACAAGACAGGAGCAGAAACATTCTGGTGACGGCAGATGGTAAGTGCTCTACAGTCAGCACAAGGAGTGGAACTCTATGGCAGAAGATGTACAATACTGGGAGGTCACTGTAGTCCCTGATTTATAAGGCAGTTGAGGGTTCAAACCCCAGCAGAAAGCAGGCACACAGGGCCTCTCCACCATGGTGAACTCCATAAAGACTCAGCAATATCCCAGTCATAATTACAGAAGCATCAGAAACAAACTGCAGCAAGAAGACAATGAAATAAAGTTGATGGAAATTTGTTGTCCGCAATCAAGATGGTACAGGCACATCACAAAAGATGGTAACAGTCTGCTACAATGATGCCCAGGGATCCCTGAGTAGGCACTAAATAATTAGCTGCAACAGGTGAATAAGCAGGTGCCGCCAGCATAGATGCTGAAGATGCATTGCCCCACAATTAGGCTGAGATTTGGACTCATGAGGAGGATGTATGTTGAGGTGTCACCTGTAGATCGGTTGTATGATGGAACCACGCATGCGATTACATTGCATGCCTTAACAAAGTAGTCTTTACCATGATTGCGCCTTTACCACGCATGCCTTTACCACACATGCCTTTACAACAAATTTTGTTGTAAAGGCATTTTTGTGGTAAAGGTTACACCCCAGCCACCCTCCCTGAGCCCTAAAACCCGGCCCCCAGCCATGAAAACTAAAACGAACACAGCCACCCACCCTGAGCCCTAAAACTGGCCCCAGCCCTAAAAACTACCCTGACACCAGCCCTAAAAACACTCTAGGCCCTCACACTGAGCCCTAAAATCAGCACACAGCCCTAAAAACTACCTAAACTTCCAGCCGTGAACCCTAAATGACGGCCCCAGCCCTGAAAACCACCCCACCCATAGACCTGAGCCCTAAAACTGGCCTCCCGAACCTAAAAATACCCCAGCCCCACACCTGAGCCCTAAAACCATCCCCAGCCCTAAAATCTACCCCAACCGCCAGCCCTAATCCCTAAACCCTAAACCACAAAAATTACTCACCAAGCCTGTCCCAATTCTTCCCGTTCTTCACAATCTCATCCAGGCAGGAATTCCCTCCAAGCGTCTCCAACACCTCCCACCCCCTGCCCATTCACTTCGAGTCTTGAGCACTGACTGCCGTTACCACGCATATGCCTTTGCTGCGTTTACAATGAAAATCGATTTAAAAGCATGCATGGTAAAGCAATATGCATGGTAAAGGTATATACATGGTAAAGGCAAGCGTGGTAACGCTTGCCTTGTAATGACATGTGTGGTCAGACTGCATGGTTAATGCAGTTTCCCCTGTAGATCATGACACCACTACCAAGCACTGATTCTGAGCAACAGTATGCCTCTTACAAGATTTCTGCAACCACTTGGTGGGATAGTCTAGAATAGAGGTCTCCGACCTTTTCTATAGTGAGAGCCACTTCTGGCCAATGAAAAGCATCCTGAACTGCACCCCATTATGGATTAGATAAGGGTACATGAAGGACAAGCAACTTAATCTCTGCCTTTTTATGGCACTCAGTCCTAATGCAGTGGACACAGAGCACAAATGTCACAAGAGCTGTATCTGGAAAGTTTACCTGTGGGGTCCCCAAAACCAGTTTTGTCTCTTTGTTCTTACATATGAGCCACCTCGAGTGGTGATTGTTTCACTGGGGTTTGTGGTCTTTCTCATGCAATACATTGGATTACACTGCTATGATTATGTAAGCTAGGACCCAAACGATACTACTCATCGAGCTAATTGGGATGAAGTCTGTTGGTTATTGACCAGAAACAGGCCGAGACATAATGACTCAAGATTAAGAGTTACTGATGGCAGGAACATTATAGGTTTATGGGCTAGGGTTTTATATGTCCTAGGGTAAAATGCCCACATACTCCCTGGGACACTCACAATGAAAACACAAACTTTTTTTAACCTATGCATTACATTTATAACAAAGACCGTTAACTAAGTAACTTCTACATATCTCTGTCTCCATTTCAATGCCCATGGGTATACATATGAGCCAATAAGGAAAGACAAATTAATGAATGAGAAGATCAATTTAGGAAGTTTAGTACTTTTCATGACAGAAGAGGAGAAAAAGACAGGAGAGAAAGAAAGAAAGAAAGAGGAAGAAGAGAAAGGATAAAGAAAGGAGAAGAGAAGTAAAGAAAAATACAGAGAACGTGATAAAGGAGCAAAGTACAGAAAGTAAACGACAGGAATGAAATGAAATTTGTACTTGTAAAGCGCACCCATACCCCCAAAGGGGTGTCCAGACGCTGTACGCATACCGCTGTGGAACCCTTCCTGGCTTTTCCCTGTGAAATGTCCACTCCTGGGCACCCGCAGGGTGAAGCCAGGCATCCCAGCGCTGTTGGGGCCATTGTGGAGATTAAGCAAGCTATTGCCCAGAGTTGGACCCATGATTAGAATAGGCACCGAGGCAAGAATTATCAGGTCCGAGGAAATTGAGCCCAAGACCCGCCGAGGCGGGAATTGAACCCTGGTCCCGGGCCAGATCTCTGCATCAGGGTCTGCCGCTCTAACCATTGAGCCACACTTCTCCACATGAGGCATAGAAGAAGAACAAACATGAGGATAGCTGGCAAGGAGGGAGGAAGCTTGGCAAGGAGGGAGGAAAGAATTGATGGTGAGAATGGAAACAGGAAAGGAGGTAAAGAAAGGATGGATGGAGAGAAAGGGAGCAATGAGAGGAAAGAATGTGAGAAAGAAAGGAAAGAATCAGGGGCTAAAAGAAATGAAAAAATGAAAGAAGCGAGAATGCAAAGGGAAAGAACGGAGCAAACGTACAAAGGTGAGAAGGAAAGGAAAGAAGGGTTGAAAGAAAGAAGCAATGTAAAAGAGAAAGTGGGAATGAAGCAAATGAAGCAAAAAGAAAAAAAGAGAGAGAGAATGAGAGATGCCTAAAGAAGAGAGTGAAAAAAGAAACCCAGAAACAAACAAGGAAAGGATAGTAAGAGAGAGAAAGGAGACCCAGAAAATAAGAGAGAGAAAGAAACAAACAAAGGAAAAGAATGAAAATGAAAACAGAAACAAAGAAAAAGAAAGAAAGAGACAGAAAGGAGAGAAGAAAGGTAAAAATGAAGCAAAGAAGCTAAAGAAATATTAGAAAGACAAATCGAAGAATATGCTTGGAGCCATTTATTGGTAGTCCGGCTTCTGACCAAGCAGCAGCTCAACATTGTTTAATTAACAAGAGGGTGGGCTGCATGCTGCTACTGCACTGCACCTTTTGGAATCCTCACATAACCGGTGCAAGTGCTTTGAGGTGCATCATTAGAAGAAGGGCCGCCACAAACTCCTGAACTCCACTGACAAGCCAGCTACACCAGGATAGCCTGTAAGCTTCAGGTACCTGTGATCAACCTGTTGAAGACTCCTGGTCTAATGGTAACATTCAGCAAAGTGAATGGGATGCACACCATTCTTCATTCTAGAATCAACCATGTTTGTCCAATAATCATCACAAGATGCGTGACCACTGGGTTTAGTGCCTTGCCCTGGTGGCACATAGAAACTGAACCATACAATATGGGGCAACATTTCTGCCCACGCCCAGTCGCACAGCTTTTAGGTAAAAATACTGCGTTTCTCCATACATTGTAATCCATTTAACTCCATTTCTTCCATGTACTCCACATTGTATTCAACTTTTTTAGTTTAGTCCCAGTTACTCCACACGTTGGAGTGTCATGCTATTTTCCAAAGTTTCTCATGCTCGAGATGTGCCCATCCGGACCTCTTGTCAAGAACACGAACAGACGCATGTTTCGTCCAGAAGCAGTGTTTATTTAAAAAACCCAATGCATTTCGGGCTTAGCAAGCCCTTCTTCAGGGGTCACTACAAATGACAATAAAAACATTCACCATCACACTATTATTCACTATTATACATATAGAAATCAATACTATCCATCAGTATGTGTATAAAAATCAGTACTGGCCATCTACTGTTTCTTAAACCCCAGTACCTATCATAATCATGTGCGTTATCATATTTATCCATTTAAACATCAATATCAAAGAAAAAAACATTTTATTTTGCAATCCCACGTGATCTCCCCAAAAGCCTAGTGAAACCTAATTCCATCCCCCCTCTTTCCTTTGGTTTACTATAACTCGTCACCTCCTCAGCTTATCACACTACACTATCAACTCCGTTTACCAAACAGCACACTCTATTTGGCTGCGATAAAGTGCCGCTAACTCGGCAATAAGTCCTTGAGAATATGTCCCTCTGTGTCTTTTGACCCTCTTGAAAACTTTTTGTTACCTGAATGACAGTGAACAAGTACAAGTATATAACATGCAGTACAGTTCTGCCATGTCTGACTATGTATCTTTTCTATGTTTGTCTAGTAAAGTGGATGTGTATTCAATATTGGGGCTGATTCACAATGATAGTAGTAAATCTGCACATAGAAATATACATCTACGTTCAAGTGTAGATATACTACTATTTGAAATTCACAAATTCTGGGGTGGAGAACTCAGCACATGCCCAGCACCAGCCATTCACAAGCTGGTGCTAACAGCCGATATCGCCAGTTTTCCTGCGATAGCAGCCGCAAAGAACATCGCCACGGATGACACCGGCAACTAACGCTAATGAGATGCAGTGTAGGCGTTCCCGTGCAAAAACCCGCAAAAACAACACTTCGCAATATTCCCTACGACCAGCCAGATCGGCGATAAGATCCCAAAACAGGCGATAGCAGCAGAGATTTAACACCTGCTCTTACTTGGTGTTAAGTCGGACGACAACCTGCACCACAAAAGGGAGCCCAGACCAGAGCCACACCTGAAGAACAACAGATGCCATGGAGCCACTGATCATGCAGCTCGGAGCCCCAAGAGGGCCACAACACCCACCGCCACCACACCCAGGCCCGCCACCCCCCCCCGGGGCCCTACTCCGCACAAAGATATTTTACATCAACCTTACGAAATCATGAGCAAAAAAATTCGCCTGATGTCGCACAAGTACAACAATTAACATTCATGTGTGGTCAGAAAAAGGAGAATCATTCATTCATCTTTGAATTTCCAAACAAATTATTTTATTCAAATTTAACTCAAAACAACTATTCGGAAGAGTCATGGTGGGTCTTCACTGGACAATCTGTAAGACACAGCCTGCAACACAAAATTCAAGATAAGAAGGTGTGTCATGCGCTCATCAAATGACAGAGAGAGAGAGAAAGAGAGAGAGAAAGAAAGGGAGAGAGAGAGTGAAAGAGAGGGAGAGAGAGAAAGAGAGAGAAAGGGGGAGAGAGGGAGAAGGAGAGAGAGAGAGAAACAGAAGAAGAGAGAGAGAGACAGTGACAGTGAAAGGAAGAGAGGGAGAGGGAGAGAGAGTTCCGACACTGCGGACACAGGCCTCACTGCTCACCTGCTGCCACCGGTGTGTCTCCAACCACGTGCCGGTATACACTGCACTCCACCAGGTCCCTTATCTGAAACAGAGTCCAGATCTATGAATGGCAGAAACCATATCATTGCACACGCCACCATCGCTTGGCCGCACATGCGTACACAGGCTGCTGCACCCCAGCCCCTCCTGCCGCCCAGCGGTGTTTGCCCGCCCATGCGCACCCAGGCCTCACTACTCACCTTCCGCCACCAGTGTGTCTCCAAGAGGGCCCACCACGTGCCGGTGCAAGCTCCAAGTCCGGGGCCCGCAACCTCGGCAGGCTCCACATCATGCAGCCCTGCCCCGCGGGCCACCAGGTCACACACGTGATTCTGTGTCTTGATTTCACAATGGCAGAGATCATATCAGTGCACACAACAACATCGCAGGCTGCACACCGCTCAGCCCTATAGGTGCCACTAACCCTGTGAACCGTGAGGCAACGCCACGTGGCGGTAGGCCCGCACTGCCCGCTGGCTCAGGCCTACACTGCGGTACAGCAGGGCTCACACAAACCCTTACCAGTCCGGACCACCAGGACAGCGCATCATCGCAGGCTGCACACCCGCTTAGCACCTAAGGTGCCCCTACCTCAGTGCACCGAAAGAAACCGTCCCGTGGCGGTAGGTCCATGCCGGCTGCAGTGTTTCCGGTGCCACCAACTCTGTGCAACGCAAGTCATGGACCCTTTCTGATTGAGTCACGTGATATGCCAGGCGTACCCAGCCATGTCACCTCCGGCAGTGGGGAAGAACTGGGACACGTAGCGTCGTCGTCCCCCCCTTTATACGTATGCCGAGTGGACTGGGTCGGCGTATGCCAGGCCAGCGTAGGGGTGTGAATAAGTATCCCTGGGCTCTTGGCGTGGTTTATTTCTGGGTTGGACAGGAAACCAACTGATGCGTGTGTCTCTGTTGCAGTGTCTGCGCCACACGGCCCGCAATCGACAATGTTGCAATGTTGCATGCACCGGGAGGGCGGCCGTGCACGAAGGGATTGTACAAGGAGCGCAAGGCTGCTCGGGCTCTTGGCACATGCATGCCAACTGTTGTGTGTGTATCGCTATTGGTGCACCATAAGCCTAAGACCTAGCCTCAATTGCAGTGAGAAAGCCACATCACATTTCCAGAATGCAAGCAGTAGTCAGACTAAAATTAGGGATGAAAGCTCCTCTGTCACAATACATAAGGTGGAAGGACATCTGCACCTCCGACCTTGGTCTTGCATGCGGCAGGCACCCCCTGAGAGAGACACCATAGCAGATGATAACGACTCCCACACTACGCACAGCGCTAATGAAGGACCAACGTATCCACACCCCACACACAGAAGTTCTTGCTCGAGGTACTCTTGCATGGAATGCCCTTGACACTTACGTACACAACAACCCATACGTCCAAACGTTGCACACACATACGACTCATTGCTCCGAGCTGTGGCATATGGCATACATAACTGCCGCAGGTCAGAAGAGGGCCGGTTCTACGAGAGCCACCAACGCAATGGCAGAACATCCCGGGCGCATGCACAACGCCTGTAACGTGGAACTGTACAGTGACAGAATACTGCCTGTTAGTGTCTGATGCATTGGTCTGCATGTTGTGGCCCTTGTCTTGCCCGTACTGACACGCAAATGGCAACAAAGTCCACGCAACTTCACTAGTGTTCAACTGTGATGAGTGTTGATTAGAATGACAAATCGTGTGCCTCAATGAGCATTGTCCGTACACAGGGAGGGACTGACTGATGCATTTCACTTAGGGGTGAGTCCCTATTGCCAGCTCCACCTCTGTGAGCCAGACATAGTGGTTGGGATAGTTGCTGATAGACCTGTGCTCTTACGTGTCTTCAGCAGTGTGAGTATGGTGTCCATATTCCTGCCATGTGGATCACTGTGATCCATCACTACAGGCTGTGTCCACCCAGTTGAGTGTGAGTAGGTATGCGAAGAGATGTTCTGTTGTCAAATGTGATGGGGGACACTACTTTAGGGCTACCAACGACTTTGACATTTCATACCCAGCCCTACTTCTAACATTGCGTGGGGCAAAGTTGAGGAATTGCGCGATTGTTGTTTCAGAGCAATGAGGCGACAGCTAGTGCACACATTCCCAGTCATCTCACTTCCTATGTGTGTCACGGTCAAACATGCGCATTGCTTTCATTTCCCAGGGTGTACCTTTTTGGGCAATCAATGTCCTTACATTCATCCATACTTTCATACTTGATCGATTATGGACATGACACATCTGTGTGAATTTGAATGATTTATACACATTCGGTGGAGTGTCGGAGCTGGAGCAGTACATGGACATGCAAAGCACACATTACATTGTAGCCCAGTGGAGGGCCAGCCAGAGTCATTTAGGGATTGACAAGTACATCGGAAGAGGAAGAGTACAGTCCGCAGTCTGATTGCGCTGTCATTGGTAAGCAAACAAAATATGGCAGTCCATGTCGAGGTCCAAGGTGAGTGTCGCAGAGTGTTTCGGTGGACAGTGGGAGGTGTTGTTACAGGGCATGATGCAGAGGGCAGAACCAAGCTGAAACAGGGCATATGGCGGAGAAGAATGCTACTGGCTCCTTCTTACTACAAAGGTGGATTCACCCGCATCTTCGTCCTCAATGTCATCTGTCTGACATGTGGGTGCTGATGTTTGGTCTGCAGCACTGTGTGCCACTGACACATCAGGAGCCGGAGATGTGTGTGTAGAAGTACCAGCAGCATTCATCAGCAACTGCCTTAGTGGCAGCAATGCGATGATGAGGATCTGCAGGGCATGGAAGATCCCAACAACTTTTCGCTGGTGTGCATCCGTGGCAGCCATTCTTTCCGCATGCATCCGCTCCATGTTCTCCATTATCCTCAGCATCTGTGCCAACTCTCGGCTGACATCGCTGAGGCCACTCTGACTAGACAGTTGTTCTCCTCTCAGAGTCATGACTCCAGCGATGTCGGGCATGGATTGTTGGACATCATGGAGCGAACTGTGGGTGTCTGTTAGGGAGTGTAAGTGGTCCCTGATGGGACTTAGACACCCACGTATGTCATCTAGTTTGGCTGCCATGAGGTCGAACCCC
The DNA here is from genome assembly GCA_963921515.1 of Calotriton arnoldi. Classification (NCBI taxonomy): domain Eukaryota; kingdom Metazoa; phylum Chordata; class Amphibia; order Caudata; family Salamandridae; genus Calotriton; species Calotriton arnoldi. The sequence goes on from CAWUFW010005812.1 coordinate 336,732, forward strand.
ACCCGCACCTGTTCAGCCACCTCCTTCTGGCAGTCTAACACATGGCCTTGGAATGCGATGTGTTCTTTGGTGAGGTGCTGGGAGCCAGCCGTGGTGGTGGGTGCTTCCTGCTGTGTGGTCTGTGCAGAGGGTGGGGTCTCCTCGATGCAGCTGGGCTGCCCTGCTCATGGAGGTGGGTTGCCGTAGCTGTCCATGAGCTGTTGTAGGGCGTCGGTGTCGAAGGTGTGGAGGTCCTCTTCATCATCACTGATGAGTTGTCTGGTCTGCTCTGCAGGAGGTGTTGATTGTCCCTCTGAACTGTGAAGGGGAGATGCATTTTAACATTGTGTTGACATGTATGTTGACGCATTGTTCAAGTTTACATACAGACTGCATGACAATGTACATTGTGACTGTTTGGGAGGAGCTGACTATTTGATGCGGGACAGTGGACATTTGAACTACATCACGGATGTGAGGTTGTACACGTACATTATCATCTCACAGTTTCCTGCTATGCCAGATGTCATTGGCCAGTTTGTACGCACAAGCGGAACCAGTTGTGTCCTCTGTTCTGCAGTGAGAGTGTTGCACTTTGTACCACATTGTTGTCAATGATGTTGTGCTGTTGTTGCTATGTTTGTGTGCTGCATTGTGGGAGAGTCGCCCCTGCAGCTGTGATTTTGCTGCCCCTTATCCCTTTGAGGCGGTGTGCCTTTGACTTCTGAGCTTCTACAGTGCTGAGATGTTGCAGACTTGGCTAATTTTGGCTCTAGTTCGGATTTTGGACTCTTGGGCATGGTTTATCCGCAGATGTGTTGTTGACGTCAGGGGTTGTTTGTGCACGTGGATGTGTCAGAGTGTGACCTGCTCCTTTCCGGATGTGTTCCACACTCAGCCACCTCAGTGTCGTGGCGTGCACCATGTCATGATGATTGGACTGCAGCCATGCTGTTCGTCATGCAGTGTCACTTGCATTGTCAGTGTGGCTCACAGACACGCAGCTTTGCTGGTTTTAACACGTGTGCATGGGTTGGTTGTGAGATTGGTGCTGTGTGGGGAGGGACACCTTAGTGCCCATAGTGGACGGGGGCCTACTTACTGTTTGTATGTGTGCTGCAGTGTGCCAAGGGGATCAGGGACATGATCCAGAGTCATTGTGGGTGTGCAGTGTGCTGTACTTAATTGTGCATGTGTGCCATTGTGCCCATCTCCCCCCGTCCCCCCAGCCCCTGTTCGGTACTCACCCTGGTGCTGTTGTGTCAGGTCATGTCGAGCAGAGTCCGAACCCCCAACTCCTGCCACCGTCTCCCCACTGATGACTGTGGCCACCATTTCCACCATCTCATCCAGCTCCTGGTGTTCCGCTGGACTGCCACCTCCAGTCTGCATTGCTTCCTGATGGTTGTCAGCGAGTTTCTTCTTGGTTTTACGCTTCGCATCATTCCAGCGCCTCTTGACCTCTCCAATTGTCCTCCTCCTCACTCCGACTGCATTCACCTTGTCCAGGATGGACTGCCATGTTGCATTCTTATTTGCCAATGACACGTTGGAGGTGACGAACAGTTGTTGGTTGTGGTCTATCACCTCCGTGATGATGATCCTGTTTTCCTGCGGACTGAACCTCGTCTTCCTCGTCTTCTTCTCCTTGCCCTTCCGTGACCCCGAGGTCCCAGGCTGTTCCTCCTGGGGGCTTGTGGGGTTCTGGTCGTCCTCTGTACTTGCTCCGGCTTCCTCCTTGGTGCTACGCAGTTTTAATTATTTTGTTTGTGTTTTTCGGTGCTTTTATAGTGCATTTTCCCGCATGACGCGTGGGAATTGCAGGCCTGTTGCTGGTTATCGCAGATTTTTTTATCGCGGTTGGCCACATCGCAACTTTTTTTGCATTCATGTTTCACGTTTTTTGGCCGTCACGGTAATTTTATCGCGGTCATTTGACGCATTGGCGTGAGACTATCGCATGGTACCGCCGTGTTGAGAATTCAACGTTAACACGGCATTATTTTCCCGCGATAGACTGCGATGTGCAAAGTTGCGTTAAGCTAATTTTGCGATAATTATCACACGTTCTTGAGAATATCCCCCAATGGGTATGGATTTCAACGCTTAAAAAATATATTGCAAGTGTACTGAAATAAATCAGTACTCTTTAATGAAGAAAAGCATTGTTAGATAAAAACGGTAATGAATTCTGAATGCCCACCGTTACCCCACAACACAACTGTGCATTATTTTTGCTTAGTGTTGTAATTTGTTTAAAAATAAAAGCACCTTAACTGAATAATTTTGGTATTTTAGAGACACTTCTGTAGGTGTTTTTGCCTATAGTTGTTGGAGTCTTACATTTCATGTAACCTTTCTTTTTTTCGTTTAACAACTATATCATTTTTAGCCTCGGACTGCTTGCTAAAGAGGATTATGTTAATTTTTGAACACTGTAAATGGCAAGTGTTCTGAGATGGATTTTGTGATAGCCTTTCATCCTTCTGAGACTGATAAAATGGATGAGATAACCGTGCTGGAATTCAAAACTGATGTAGTTACACAAAGATGTCTGCAGGGTGCTCAATACTGGCACATATGCCCACCCACATAATTATTTATAGACTACTTTTTTTACCAGGTGAAAGGTTCAATCTTTCTTTTCTTCAGTTATTGTTTAAATAGCACTGCTCTTTATGTTTGGTCTTACAGGTCAAAGAAAGTAAAACCGCTATTCAAATGTATGTTCAAGGGCCTCCGCCAAAAATTATATAGTTATCCCTTGGAAGGCAAGATCTTTCTGTCAGGACCCTGTCGGCATTTTAATTACAATTTAATCAAAACTTATTCTGTCTTCTGGTTTAGTATGTTGTTGCTGAGTACCCTTATTATTTATTTGTCAATGAGGGTGAATGTGATAACAGCAGATTCATCCCTCCTGTGATTTCATACCTCTCCCCCACTCACATTATACATTGCACTTCACTGCTTGTAACTTTGAGCTGAAAGGATTAGGTTTACAATAGGTTTACAAACGTCAGCAAGGGGGCTCACAGAGTAAAAAACAAACAGAGGATTGTGGAGTTTGTAAACCTCCTTAAGGGGATTAGAGCATTAGTGTAGATTTGACTGTCCTAGAGACCCTCAGCTCCAGCCCACGGACCCTGACAGGGGGGCTAAAGCCCTTTCAACCCAATGAGTGTTGCACCACTGCACATGGCCAATTCGACTATTGCATTAAATGGCAGTCGACATCAGGTGCAGCGCAGGAAGCAGTATTAGCATCACTGACGCACAAGCGCATTATTGCTCACATTATTGCATTTTCAGGTGGACTCAAATCCCAATTCGGGATAGAACAAAAAATTCACAATTACTCTTAGCACTCAGGCCATCATTGAATTGTATTCAGTGCATTAAATAAAAATATGGAAGTGTAGGTACTCACTATTTAGAGTACTTGTTTGCTCCTGAGAAGGTCCGGTACTCTCCCATTAAAAGTATTTTCAAATTAAAGAAGTGCAGGATCTTAGTACCAGCTAGTACCAGCCCATTTGAAGTACTTTCTAACCTATGTGGGGCTGTGAATCGCATGCCTACATGGGCAGCAAGCTACGCCTTGCAGAGTGTGCGGTAGGAAGGGTGTGGTCTTTGTTTTTTGGTCCTTTGTGGGAAGTGTTTCCATGATGTGCATGTTGACCACCAAGATCCTGATGAATTATCCATCTAATGTATTTCAAAATACTCTGAAGAGAGAGATATGTATAGCAGAATTTCCAATTCCGGAGTGAAGGATTGCCCTTTGTAAATGTACTGACATTTTCTTACAGTGTTCACACTTGAAAATGTCTAATCATTTGTCTACTCTATGCAATCTTAAATTGGGGTAACAAGGACATGACACAATTTTTATTTCTGTGAAGGCATGATTTACCAAGTAAAACGTGTCTAAAACCATATTTAGCTACCAATAATTTAACTACAAGGGATTAATTTAACTTTAAATTAATGAAGTAATCATAAGCACCTGGAAGGGCTTATGGACACAAAAGTGCTAGAAAACATATATGATGTTGATTGATTTTTCAACAGAAATAGGATTGTTCAGTGAGCTGAATATTTCTCTAATGTATAAAGTAATCTAGAGTTCACAAGTGTGAATCCTGGTAAGGCCGCCTTAGCCTTCAATCTTTCAAAGATTGAGAACTTGAGTACCATTGAATTGGCTACTAGTAACGTTTGTTGCTTCCTCTAATTGGAAATTGCAGAAGTGCATTATAAAAGATTTTTTAAAATGCAGTATTGTAAATATTGTAGATTTCCCTATAATGGTATCCTAAACAGGAATTGTAAACAAACTGCTCTTTAAGTAAATTTCAGAGAAAGCTGTGAATTTATGTATTGACAATAAACAAAACTATGCTATTGGCGTGTTTTTATTGTATGTATTTTATCACAATTAATGTCTTTATATACTTATATTCAAGTAATCGAGAAATTTAATCAATAAAACGAACCTGATTAAAAAATCTAGGGCCACTAACAAAATCTATCCTTTATTGAACTTGATAGGACTAACCTCTTTATAAAGGTAAGAGAAACATGCTGAAGTTTCAAAGTTAGGTTGTATTTGGTAAAGATGTACCTCTAAGAGCACAGTAACAGCTATTAGCAATGCTTTAAGTGGGCTGGGTCACCCCAGTCTAAGACCCGGTAGGAATTAAAATCAAACATAGAAACAGATCTTTTTCAGGCACTATGTTCATGTCATCTACTTCTCTGGCAAAAAAATTATCGATTTTTTAACGAATAATGTATAAAAGGTTAAGGTAATCCCTGGCAGCAATTTAGTTCCTGGTTATATTCAACATGTTTTACTTAATCTTGCATTCCCTAAGAGTTCTAACTATTTTCATGATGTTGTGTTTCTGCATTTTTTTGTCTAATATATTACTCTTGTATGGTGCATACTTTAAACTAAGTAACCTCCTGGTGCTTATAACACACCATGATTGAGAGCTCTGGAGTTGACACTGAAGGCAGTGTGAGTTTCCTATATTGGCTGTCAGTAGATTAAAAAGGGGTTCAGAATATGTGGTCATCCGATCCTTTACCTCTCTGTGGGTCAGACAGAGAAATGGTCTCATATTCCAGTTCAAACTATGATTCTGTGCAAATGTGTGTAAAGGAGGTACATAGTTGTCAAAAGATTGAAAAGGTGAGAGTAAACAAAAACGCAGTGCTTACAGGTGAGTGAGTGTGTTTGGGGTTGGCAAAGTGGGTGAAATCTGAGGAAGTGCATTCTGGAGAGAGTGAAACGAGTCTGCTGAAAAGGAAAGAGGTGTTGTATAAGATATGCAGATAGAAGCACTCTGGAGAAAAAATGTCATACATGTCTAACTTATAGTGAATGTAACAAGAGTGATTGAAAAACTCTGAATTTGACTATCCCTTCTAAAAACTCAATAATGTTTAATTCACAGTCTCCCAATTTCAGAATTGAAACATTTGCAATATTAACTATTTACAACAAAATCATTGTTGCTACTGATTTATCTTGAACAGCTAACAACCATTAACAAAGCCAATAGTCCCAGCTTGTTTTAGGTGTATTACAGTTGGTGAATTAAATATCTGGATGCAATAACAAAAAGCTCAGAGAAGCACCAAAATACAGTCTGGTGGAACACTATGGAAATCATAGAAATTTAATTTGCGTGTTTAAGCCACAGCCTTAATTACATAGGCCATGCCCCTTTTAGAGACCTCCACTTTTTTCATCCCACTCAAAGCCCAGCCTAAAACCTATTCATACATATGTTGTAGAAGTGATCAGATATATCAAATCTAATCAAAAAGATTGCATAGCCCTGTTCAAAGGGCTGAAAGGGAGAAATATTTATCAAAATAATTGTATGAAACAAATCAGCTTTACCATAAGATGAAGAAAGACTCGCTTCTGTCTTTGATGACATGTTCCCATTTGCCCATTGGAGTAAAAGAAAGAGTTTGTGGGTCAACCTCATCCAACGAATAGAAAGTCCACCGAGCTATTGAGAATTGCAAAGAACTTGTCAGCAGTTCCCTGCTGGCAAGACGTAGGCTAGGAGGCACTCAGAAAGGAAAGGTGCATCAACGTTACATCTATAATATGCCCATTTCCTGACTTGCATTGCCAATAATCTTCAGAGGTGAGCTGGATATATGAACCAGCGGGAGGATGAATGTGCTATTGGACAATGACAGTGGCTGAAATGAGTACAACTTCAAAACTGGTCTCTGTGCAGCTGATTCAAAAAAGCGTTTATAGAAATGGGAAGTAGTAGTATAGGAGTACTCTTACATGCTTTAGTGAATCTGTCTGAAATGACATTAGCAAAAGTAGAAAGGGCACAACCTTTTCTGTTTGTGCTATTTGCAGATGTATAGTCATTGAATATTCCCATTTTATTCCCAGTTTAGCTATGTTTGGGCCATGTAGACATGTAGGAGCAAGTGTGAGAGTGTAACAGGAGTACTACTTAATGTATACTCCAAAATGCCTAGAAATTTGTTCTTTTTGATCTTTTCTAGAGATATAATTTACTTTTATTGTCAAAATATACAGCAATGGTTAGAAGGATGACTGACTGGGCTTCAGATAACCAGGTGCAATGGGAACCGTATTAGCATTTTTTGAGTGTCTCTTGCCATAACCAATGGGGGTTTAGTTGAGCCATTTGCATGGTGCACTACCTCAGGCCTCCTAAAGTCATAGAAGGTTACCAGAAGCAGTGTTCAAATGAGAAAGGTAGTTTCAAGCAATGTGGGGCCAGACCGAGAGGGGAGAACACAACCAAGAAAGCTCCAAGACCATCCTTCCTAAACTGTATTTTTGGCCAACAAACCCCAGACTGAAATCCACAACTGAAGAAAGCTGGCTGTCCCTCATCAACTGACCTAAGAGCTCCATATATCTAGCATTGCTGTACTTTGTCATAGCTGCGGTTTTGAGTAAAACAATGGGATCAAGAGTTAGCTCATAGCGTAATCATAATGCCAAATTTTGGGCTCAGAATTGCATGGTAAAATTCAACTCTGATTGTATGTAGAACACGTTTAAAATGGATCAGACTCAAATATCACCACCTACCAGTGGATATGCACTCAGTTTCCTATTTAGATGAATGCCAGCACATTAGGGAAACTCTATAATGACAACCAAAAAATCGAGGGCGGTAGAGGTTAAGGCTAGGTTTACCCTCCTTACTGTATATAGTTTCACAAATTTCGAGTATATCGAAAAAACCTAACCTATGGGGGAACTAGGATTCAACGAAAGTTCGTTGTAATCACCCTACTAGAAAAAAGACTCTTTTTCTAGAGACCCCTCACCCACCAGGGTTTCCCCTAGGTGGTATGCTTCTTCATTGGGGTTCCTCTCAATCCTCTACGGATTGAGGCGTGCTTCAACTTGCGAACTATGTAGGAGCACTTAGTTATGGACTATGTGAGGTGCAGTAATGTGGAGTGGAAGGAAGATAAGTCTTAAAAATACCTAACTAGTGAACTACTATTTTATTCCCGCCCCTAGCTGTTATGGTTAAAATCAGGGGTTAATACCAGGGAGAAACCTGACCCTAATGAGTTTGGTTCCCCTAGTATTGCCTCTGTGTCAACATGTTTCGAGCTGTCCCTTACAAGTTCTTCATCAGGACTACACGGGGTCCAGCCCTGTGCGTACCACTCCTAATAAATGCTATAATGAGGATACAGTGAAGTGCACACCTAATGTGTATACACAAAATGGATACGGTTACTTAATGATACTCCGTATCTGTAAAAGAAGAAGCAAAGAGATACATTAAAAACAACTGCTGCCCACCGGAAAAGCCAGCAAGACATATAGGCTTGTAAATACATGCAGCTCCTTATCTGGATCAATGCACCCATATATAGTGGGTGCACTTAGTGTCTATGTTGTGTGCTCATCTAGTGTGAAGTGAATGTGTCACACTCGATGCCAGTGAAACCACTCTTAATGAAAACTAGTGAGAAAAGACACCACGTGACAAACAACACGTAAAATACATGTAGCATACGATGACACGTACTTCTATTTAGGCAATACTATTGCCTCATGGTCAACAACAGGGGTAGAGGGGCTTGTAGTCACACCCTAGAAATAGAGATAAGACACTTATTTAGCTGTTTTGTTCTAAAGATAAAAAGATAAAAACCGGACAATGGCAATTCCTCACCGGGGTACAGCAAGGCCCCCTTCTCGTTGTACTTACTTCATCAAAGCACGGCTCTCGGTTCATTACCTACTTCTGTCCCTGGAGACTGCATACTAATGCGTGTGTCTGCCGGGTTGCTATTTGAAGCAGTCGGCGTGGAAGTGCCATGTCATCCTGCTGAACTACTAGACCGTGTACTATAAAACAAAATAGCCGCCCCCATTGGGACAATGGCGGGGCCATCTTAGTAGTATACCGATCCTTTACTTTTCGTTTAAAACTGATTATAGGCACAACCGTGGTGAGACAAAGGGGGGAGCGGGTTCTTTTGTTTGTTAGTAAGTGGCCCCTGTAAGTATTAATTCGTATACAGTAGGCCTGAACCTGGGAGTGTCCTTTTTGTGCATTACTCATGATGACTACTGATGTTCCATGCACCAGCCGGGCTACGGACCCCGCTTATGATGTCCAGGGCATTTCTATGACGCCTCTGGTGCACTGTGTAGCCTCTGGTAACCAGAGTCGTAGATGTAACACTTGTCCCTAGGCGGAGAATATAACCTAACGGGGCTGGATCATCAGGTGCTCAAGAATAAGAATCATGCAGGTTATACCACTACACCAATTGTATTTAGGTGTGTGGTATATCTTTACAGAAGATGGTTTTCGGGGCTTGGTGAGATCCAGACAGGCTACTCCTAATGGATTAACCAACAAAGAGCCCCCAAGGGATATTGTCATTTAATCCCTCTGTGCGGAGTTTATACACCAATTGCTGCTCCTTTTCCAATAGTCTATGTTCCAAATTATCAATGTGACCAAGGTGTTCTAAAGCCACCCATTTCAGATCGTTAGGTGTATGTTTATGTTCCATGAAATGTGAGGAAATTTTTGTGGTAATTCAGTGACACCTGATGTTACTGAGATGTTCGCATATCCTGATACTTACTTTTCTTGTAGTCATACCTATATAATGTAGGTTGCATGGGCAGGTTATCATGTATACTACGCCTGTAGTGTTACAATTCGTCAGCTTACGTAGTTCCCAGCTCATCGTGTCATTGAATGATGGTAAGGTGGCACACACTACAATTACCCCATGGGTAATGGCCTGTGGGTGGTGTACCGAAAACGGATTGATTCCTATCTCTGTTCGTTACTGATGTTGGGCGGGTATGCACCAAAATGTCTTCCAAATTCGTCCCCCTCTTGTGGGAGAACATTGGTTTTGGGATGTTGAGTTTTCCACTGTTTAGAATGCGCCAGTGTTTTTTTACTATCTTGGTAACACGATCAGAGGCAATGTTAAAGGTCGTGATGCAGATAGGTCTTCTGTCTTTCCCAGTGTCCTGTTTTGAATGTGTCTCAAGTAGGGCATCCCTGTGGTTATTGGCTGCTCTCTTCTTTGCTTTTGATACCAGACCTGCTGGGTATTTTCTTGTTAGTAGTTTATCTGATAGCCTTTTGGCTTGTATTTTGAAGTCTCTGGTCTCAGTGCATCTCCTCAGCCTGAGGAACTGGCCAAAAGGGAGATTCTCCTTTAAATGTCTTGGGTGGAAGCTATCGTAAAGGAGTAAACAGTTTTTGGAGGTGGGTTTTTCGTGTGTCGTTGCCTTCAGGTACCCTTCCACTGCATAGATATTGAGGTCAAGGAATACCAACTGAGATCTGCTCATGGTGTGAGTGAATCTGAGAAAAATGTCTTGAAGATTCAGCCAGGCGATAAATTCATCCGCTCTGGACTCTTCGCCCTCCCAAATCAGCAGAATATCATCAATGTACCTTTTCCAAAGTGTAATGTGTTGGCGATATGGGTTGGTGTCTGTCAGGATTTTGTGCTTATCAAGGTGGTGCACGTATAATCCGGCCACACTTGGGGTGAATGTGCTGCCCATACTAGTCCCATGTTGTTGACAGAACAGGGTGTTCTCAAAACGGAAAAAATTCTCTGTCAGGGCCCACTTGCAGCACTCCAACACCAGATGTCTTGGTGTGTGTTAGGTCCAGTTCTCTTCATACAGGACCTCCTCATTGATGTCTAAGGTCTCCTTATGTGGTAGGCTGGTATACAGGCTTTTGACGTCCAACCCTATGAGGATGCTAGTTCCTGGGTTAAACTGCAAGTCTTTAAGAAGACAAAGTACCTCCTTTGTGTCCTGTAGGTATGTGTTTGTTCCTTGTATCAGAGGACGTTAAAAAGGGTTTCCAGTATGGATCCTATACCGGAAACAATGGGTCGTCTGGGCGGGTCCTCCAGTGACTTGTGTATCTTGGGTATGGTGTAGAAATAAGGGGTTATCGGGTGGGTGTGTCGTGTAATTCCTATATAACCTATACAGGATCTGCGCGTTTAGATAACATAAACTGTGGGATTGGTGGCAGACTGATTCCGTGCACCCCCACCTGATACGTTAGCCTATCTGTATTAGCTAGCTCACAGTGCCACTGTAATCTCTTCTTACCAAGGGGAGAATAGATTCTGGCAACCTCAGAACATGACAACGCTGATCCCTCAGAATCATGGAAACAATGTACTACCTTTCGCTCAGTCACTCGTGCTCACTTAGTTTGTCTAAGAGAGTTACACAGAATAAACAGGCTGGGCGTTTTCAATAAGTATTTATTGAACAGTTGTTATTCTAGTGTAGAATAGATGAGCTGCAACAACCATTAGACAGTAGCAGAGATATATGATTAGCAATACTACGAAAGTAAAGGGATGGTAATGTTCTACCATCTTGCCGAAATCATGAATATATACAAGTACATAAAACACAAGATAAAAAGTGCGTACTCCTACGATGCCGCCCTAACTACATGTACTTAAATGTACCTAGTGTCTGTGTAGGTGTTATGCCAAGAATCCCTCTAGGATCTAGTTAACCCCATTACCTGAGAAGGAGAGAATATGGGACCCCATCCTGGTCTCGAGTTGGACACCCCGCGAGGAATGTTAGACCACTGCGAGCTGGAGTGTCTGCATGCAGGAACCTCAGCGTCTCTGGTCAGTGTGTCAGCCGGGAAGTCTCGGTCTCCTCTGTCCTTCTAAGCAAGATGCGATGCATATATACCCATAGGTCTCCACAGGGGTCCTACCTTGCTGTGTTACTGTGTCGGCCTAAAGGATGACGTCGGGCCTGAACTTTATGCAGAGATATTATACAGGGGATGTTCGTCCTGCTGTTAGTCCTGCTGTGCTTCCAAGAAGCCTCATGCATAATGTATGAGATTCGAACTAGGGGGAAACCCACGTTCTGAATGCAGTCTCGTATCTAGGTAAAAGGTCAGTCCCTAAGCAGCGTTATGTATGTAATGTAGGGAAGAATATAGGTGAAAGATTGCAATGTTACTTGCGCCTATATAGGGTACCTATATGTTATATAACACCCACTCCTCTTCCGACTGGACGACATATGTAACTTATTACCGTACTACTAGCCTAACTAGATATTGGTACGCACAAAGTTTAAAAACATCTGTTTAGCTTAAAATGTTTAAAACTTCTAAAAAAATTCTAAAAAATATAAAACTGTCTAAAATAATTTTGCAAGCCATAGCTCTAAAGTGTCCTTTAGTTATAGTCCAAAGCACTATAAGCATTAGAAAGCCAAGCGTGCCCAATAAGTGAGAGAAATGTAAATTTTTGTTTTGAGATCCAAATTTGAGCTTTGTTTTAAAAAAAGGGCAAATTTCTTCCAGCACACGACGAGCCAAATGAGTCAAATGTTTATGTGTCCTGGCTGGTAGACGCAACATTTTTGTTGCTTGCTTTCGCAGTAGACGGCCCCTCTAGCACCTCGCAGAGTACGTCAATTGAGCACAGATGATGTTCCACACTGTCCGCAGCCGGTGCTGTGGCAGACTGTGCACCATCCAAAGCCTGGGTGTCAGAGGAGGAGCCAGTATCCATACCAACAGGTGCTGTTACTACCTGTGGGGGCTCAAGGAATTCCGCCATCAACATCTGAATACGCTGAGGACACTGGAGAACATGGGCCATTATCGGGTCTAGTAACGCATTCACGTCCGGTTGCGCACATGATGGGAGTGTCAAACAAACGTCTAACACGCATTCTTCTCCGCAAAACAGGCATCGGAGGACAGGTAAGATGCAGTCCATCCAGACTGGTCAAAATGACAAGAACCAAGATGCACTTAGTTCTCTTAAGCGAGCGTGCCTAGATGTTGTACCATGCCGTCACGGTATTTATGCTCCAGGAGTGCTCTTTCCATCTCCTTGGTGACTGGGAAATCCATTGCGTAGCAGATATAAAACAATCAGGATACCTGCTACTAGAACAGGATGAGCGGAAATCTTCGAAAGATGCTTCAGAACACGGAGTGTATGAAGTTTGGTATAACTCCAAGTACCGTCTGAAAGGTGCTCAGAAGTCCAGAACCTATGGTCTTAAATAGGTGGACCATGCCTGTCGTATCAGACATGTTAAAGATGCGATTTACCATTTCTGCAAAATGGAAAGGGCAGTTTATATGAATAAGCGCCTGTATCTCTGCCGAAGACCTTGCGATCTGGAGATCAAAAGTCTCTCGAGCAGAGGTTAAGGGCACAGACTTCTGTAAAAGCATGGCTTTCATCCTGCTTAGAGTGACAAACCGTATTAAAGAAACATTCAGTGAAGGCCATAACGGCGCCTCCCTGACTGTATGTGTCGGTGGAAACAATACTTGCATACAACAAGTAACCCTGGAGCTCACGATCACCAGATTTCCATTGCCCAGGAGCATTCCGCAGCAGCCTTGACTGTTCAACATCAAGTAACTCCTATTAGAAAGTAGCCTGAATGCTGGAGTAATCACTGCAGCTGGGGCACCCCTCAAATGGCAGGACAGGTTTGCTACAGAACCATTACAAGCCCCGTGCAGCATTATATCCTGGCATATGAGTGATCCACTTAAAGCGTTCTCACAGTTTGTACCGCTTAGAAACACTTCTCAATCCCCACTCCGGCATCGAAATCTGTATTGTAATACCCATGATTCCTTAATGTATTCCTTACCCATTTCTTCATGTCTGCCTACCTGCTTTTGTTCAAGGCAATAATGAATCTGAAAAGTAGTGACCAGTAGAGTTATGTGGCCATGGATTACCCATTCTGTGGATGGTGATTCTGCCACTGTGAATGCTAATCTATCCAGTTTTTCGATACGCAGCATTGTATATTTTGCTCCCCTTTGTGCCATTTCTATCTGTTTATCTGTTAGATTGTATTCAGAAAACAGAGACGTACTGTTGATATAACACCAAGGCACGTAGCCTGCACGCAAAGATTGCAGCGTCCAGCTTAATAACATAATAGAACGTAATTGAGATTGCCCGTGTTGTAATATGGCCAAATCTTGTTCTAGTATGTGTATCGCAGAAGATACAATGTTTCCTAAGGAATATATCCTGGAGGTCAATGTAGTTAACCCATTGTCTACCACTGCTAGAGATTTTTCTAGATTTATACGGTCTATTTCACGTAACCTCTCAGCGGCCTCTTGTTGTGATATTTTCCATATTTCATTGTAGACAGCATAATAGAAACATTTCTGACGTGGCTTCCTGGGACCTAGTAAAAAATCCCTGAGATCCACATCCTGTGACAGTAAGGATAAGTGTTGTTTCACCTTTGTGAGTGTTGAGGTTTTTAGCCAATCAAGGCACAACTTCCCAACACTGTAAGATGTCACTACCCCTGGATGTTCTCTCTGTACATAACGTGGATCTGGCCTATGGATAGCGACACCTTCGGTTCTACCCATGAATCTCGCCTGACAAATATTAGTGTCTGTAGGCCAAATCAACCATTTCTTCCAATCGGGGTCTGATCTGTTGTATTGTATAATGTCATTCAACGTAATCTCTTCCTGTGATGTTATGTTACCCTCGGTGTGTGATGGATTTGGCAGCCGAGGTGTGTTGAAGTCTTTGTTCTTGGCTAGTCCAAGGCAAGACGTCTGTTGTACTGTCTCATTCAAAAACATGATTTCTTGAGGGATAAGGCATGCTCTAAACAAAGCTTCTGTTCCCTGAACTTGTCATTCCCTAGTACCCCAGACTGATTTTAAGTCTATGGTGTCTTTCCATAAGTCGAAACCTTGTTCAGACAACTGGGCAATAAAGGAAGCAGAGTAAATCTGTTTGGTGTTTGTTAACATATTTTTCTGTGCTGATGTTGGTGCAACCTTATAATAATATGAGGCTGGGTTTGACATATTAAACCCTGAAAAATATGAAAGCTTTGTGTAAATGTTTTGGAACTGCCTTTCGGCGGTGTTGGACAATGTTCCCACTGGTGGTAAGTTAACACATTTCTAGGAATAGTAGATTTATGTAAAAAGTGATGACCATAGTGTTGATAACAATACATTGTTTCGAAAACTGATGTGCTTTCCAATGTTTCACTATTAGAAAATGCAGCAGATTTTTCCAAATCAGACAACATGTTATTAAAAGTTTCAAAATCCCAATCTTCGAAAATGTACTTGAGGTAATGATATCACTCAACGATATTTTAAATAAATGAGGAATTCTTAAAATTTTGGTCGGAACAAATATATCGAAATCAACCTTGTCCCAAACTTTACCATCAGGTATAGGAACTGCTGTAATGTTCACTGATGACAATTCTCTTTGTTCTCGATGAGATGATTGGTGTGGTTTTAAAACTAAATTCACCTTTCGGGCTGCAGAGCTTTGTCGAAGGTATTTTCCATTAACAAGCATGCTAAAAACTATTACTAAGCCTGCCCAGAAAAGAAAGAAAAGTATCCCGGTGATTACCCATAGTTCTACCCAAGGTGACACCAGGTAAGTCTTTTTAAGAAAGTTCAGAAAGTCTTTAACTTGCTGCTTGTGGGATTTTTGGGCTGGCATCGTTTCATGTTCACTTGGATCCAAAGAAAACATATCAAAGTTTACGAAGTAGCCAGAAGCAGTTCGATCAATTGTTGGTATTGCATCAGGATTTGTAGAAATCGTAGTTTGCTCTTGTCGAGGCATGTTGATGTAGACATCTGTATTTGGTCGAATTGAAATTTGTCTTTCATTTTGGTTTTGAATTTGAACTTCAGGTTCAAGGGTAACAAGTTCCATAGCATTATTGCATAGTCCATCATTCCGTGCAGGAGGCTCTTCGAATGTGATGAGTCTTTCCGTTTGAACTTCTTCAATTGTAGCGAGAGCAGGGCGTCTGCTACTTTGGAGTCCACGTGGCCTACTACTCAGTATCGGCCACATAATGTGGTTTGATTAGGTCGATTGAGACAAATCTTTTCTCCTTTTTTCCGGCAAGAGGCAGTAGAAGTACAGTTCTTGTTCCTTCGACTGCTAGAACCTGTACAGGCTTTCTGTATGATGGCCCAAATTCTTTCTTGTCTGCTATTTTCTCTCTGACCAGATCCCTGACTTTTGGGATCCAGACAGGTCTTGCCGTGACTGATTTGAGTTCCCCAGTGGCGGTCTGCTTCATATGGACATTGCTTTGTTGTGTCCTGGACTCATTTGGATCCTGTAAAACAGCCAAACGATCATGGATGTCAAAAGGCTTTTCATCAGCCGCTGTGCCTTCACAATCAAGATCAGGTACCCATATTCTTGTCCCAAATAGGACCTCATATGGAGTGATCCCCCTAGAGAACTTCTTGGCATGTTGTTCAGTGCTCTCTGAACGCCATACAAATGTTTCACCAAACTTTCACCCGTGCCTAATACTTTAGCTGTTAAAGACTGCTTCTAGTGTCGGTTTTTCCTCTCCATGACTGAATTTCCCTCAGGATGGTACGGAGAGGAGTGTCGCAATGCTACACCCAATCCTCGCATGGCCTCCTTGTAAGCCCGAGACCTAAACGCAAGGCTCTGGTCAGAATGTAATGTGCCAATTGCGTATGTCCCTAAAAAGACTTGCAAATCTTTTATAACAGTTAGAGCGTCAGCCGAGCGTTGGGGCCACACCCATAGGAATCTTGAGCAGGAATCCACTGCAACCATGAAATACCTGTAAGCCCCATCTCTTTGTAAGGGGCTGCAGTGGTCCAAGTAAACACACGCTAGTGGTTTGTCAGTTATTAATAATGGTGTCTGTGCTGGACGTGTTATGGTGGAACCTTTCATCTGCTGGCAGATGTCGCATTTCAAGCCATTGTCTTTAGTCTGCTTTGTTAGCCCAGGCCACCAATAGCGTTGTTTCAATAAAGAAACAGTCACCGTAGCTCCTGCGTGTGCAGAACCTATCCCTTCGTGTGCTGCTAGAATCAAACCTAACCTACGATCCATGTTTGGATCCATGTTTGGAATTACTCTATCCCCCACTCCAGGAATCTGAGCAAATGGAATGTTATTGGCATCTAACTTGTAGGAGTACTTGAGTGGAAACCCTTTTGGTACTGCTCCGCTGTTTTTGCGACAAGCAATGACAGCCACCATAATCTAACCGCCGATTCTCTTTTTAGAACGAGTGATTGCAGCTACGGAAGCCGTGCGTACAGCCCCCTTTGTGGCTTCATCAGCCAATGAATTACCTTCAACGTGAACGCCATCACGCTGATGACTCAGTGTATGTATCACGTGAGCTCTCGGTAGTTCGGTTTTCAACCCCACTACCTGTTCCCATAGCATTTTATGCTTAATTGTGCCATCTTTTGCATCTTTGAACCCGTTTTGAACCCAGTGCTGCAAATATTCATTATATGACTGCACACAGTAAAAGGAATCGCACACAATTAGTGTGGGGAATTCTCGATCCGTATTCACCAGTGCCAGTATCAAGGCTTTCAACTCTGCCAGCTGTGCCGTGCAGTCTCCTAGAGACTGCGTTTTTGTGCAACTTGGGTGGAACTTTCCATCCCGCATGCGACCTTTAACGATTGCGCATGCCGCGCTATATTGTTGCTTACTTCCTATGGCCGGTTGAGCAGATCTGTCAGTGTAGATTATATATTCATACTGATCCAGAGGCATTATTTCGTTTGGTAGAGGATATTCTTGTTCGTATTGCAGAAATGCTTGTGTCTTTAAATTTGGGTTGTACCTGTATTCTATATCTGTTGCAGTGAGTGAATTAGCCCATTGTATCCATCTCGGATGTAAGGCTTTAGCGTTAGGAATGCTCGCCTTTGTTGCAGCCTCTAAGGCTGGAACCAGAGTCACTACTATTATTCGTTTCTCCTGAGCCAGTGCTCTCTCACTACAGCAGTCTGTACTGCTGTTAGAATCTTTTCTGTAGATGCAAAGCGCATCTCAACATTTGTGTACAAATGTGATTTGTATGCAATCGGTACTTTTTCACTTTCATTATATGTTAGATAGGTGTACCCAGATTGACCCGCAACTATACAGATCACCAGGTTGCGTACGTTTACGCGTGTCTGTAAGTGTTTGGAAGCTATCATGTCAGCTTGTAAGGAACGAAGTGTTTCTGTGTGTTCCTGTGTCCATTGTCTTACTGAAAAATCAGGTTTTGTTAAATCGTAGAAAGGTTTTACTCTTTCTGCGTAATCTAAAATGTATGTTCTACCAAAATTTAGGAATCCCAGTATTGATTGTAAATTTTTTAATATTTTGGAGGTTGGAGCAGCGCACATTTTTCTAAAAAAATTGGCTGCCAGGCTTTTCCCTTCACTTGAAAGCTCATATCCTAAAAACAGGACACTGAGGTGGGCAATTTTTGATTTTTTAAAGTTGAATTTGTAGCCCTCAGATGCAAATCCCAAAATAAAATTATGGTATTCACTCTGTTCAAGTGCTCCTCTAGGTCATCGTCCGTTAGATAAATATCCACATAGGACAATGCCTCTTCATCCAAATTTTGAAGTAACTCAGTTACTCTGGCCGAGAACAACCCCGGGCTGTTCTTATACCCCTGGGGGAGTCGACAAAATTGACGCAGGGACCCTAGCGCTGAGAATGCTGTTAGATACCTGCTTTCAGGCGCTATATTTTGGCAGAAAAATCCATTTGAGATATCAAGTGTTGTTTTATATTTTTTCCGCACAATATTATTCATTAATGCGGCACTGTGTGCATTTTGGACTGCAAATGTCTTAGTGCAAGTGTTTAAATGTCTATAATCTAAAACTAAACGATATGAATTGTCAGATTTCATGACCGGAAACAAAGGCTTATTCATTGATGAGGTGCAATTTTCGATCACCCCTTGGTATTCAAGTTGATCTTAGATATCCCTGACCTGTTTCTTAGCTTCTTGCTTTATTGGATACTGCCTCTGTGCAGTTGGAGTATTTTTTAAAGGAATTATGTGGTGGGTTGAATCCTCATCCCATCCAACATGGTTTTTGTTATAATGTAGGGGCTTTGGCTACCACCCACTCCTGTGCATATGTGTGTTGTAGGTGCCTGGGAATATGGTCTGAGAATGCTGGTAAAATTACTGTTTCTCCCTTAGGGCAATCCATGACAAATGCTGGCGGCCAATCTTGTTCAGCTAATAAAATGTCATAGCCAAATGACAAGTTCTCCCAAAAGAGACCTTTAACTGTCCTACATTTGTCCCCCTCTATTTGGAGTGTTATTTCATATAACTTATGTGGGACACTTACCCTAGTATTAGGTGTTTCCACCGTGATATAATCATTCAAGTCCGCTGTCACCAGAAATTCCATCAGGTTCTGGCGAGCTACTGTTACTTCTGCCGCACTGTCTAGCATCGTCAGAGCCCATTCCACATTCAGTAGTCGAGTCCTCAGAATTTGGGGCATGTCTGATCTTTAGACCTGCAACCTTCTTCTTTTTGAACTGTGGCTTTTGCTTTGGTTTCTCTTCTTTTTTAGAAGTGTAATCTTGAGCGTGCTGCTTGTCTCTGGACTTTGTACGATCTTCTTGTCTGTCTGACCATCCTTCCCTCTCGGAGTTTTTCGATGAACCCTGAAAGGAACGAGAGGAACGTGTATCAGTATCCTGATACCAGTCAGATTTCCTAATATTATCCCTATTCCTAAGGTTATACCTCTTTTCGGAGGGCTCCTGTGGAGGAGATCTTCCTCTGGATTGAGATCTGTTTCCTTTAAAGTTTTGTTGTTTTTTATTGTCCCACTTCTTCTTTGTTGAAGCAGGGTTCTGCTTAGAAGTGTCTTTTTCAGGACTGCCCATCAGTTGTGGTTTTATAGCTTTCCCACCCAAACTGTCTCTGCCTAATTCTGCATACGCAGTTTCAATTATCTTTGGTAGGTCGTGTTCCTGTTCTAAAGGACTGAACTCCCTTAGGCGTTGGCGGATAGCCACTGAAGCTGCTTTCCCCTTAATATTAGCTAGTATTATGGCTGATACCTGGGCATAGTTCAACAACAGGTCTTATGCACACGTATACATGTTAGGTACAGTACAACATATGTCTGTTGATCAAAGATGAAAAGAGATGGTGTCCTTATGGAGTGTTTGTTTTTAATAGTGTTTTGCACAACAGACCAGCCAACACGTGTTTCGTCAATAGGGTGTTAAGCCCTTGACTTCTTCAGGGCTCTAAACAACATAGAAACAACTTACATCAAAATTAAGTAAACACAAAGTTGAAAAATCAAAGTTGAAAAAACATCCTCAGATACGTTACATCAAAAAGATGTTATAGACAATAGCCTAGTCATGGGGAGTAGCATCCAAAGTCTTATAAATGTGAAAGAAAGTAGAGGCTGAATCACAATTGAGAACCCTTATGGTGATGCAAACAAAGTGATCTTCGCAGTGAAAGTGGTCTTCACTCTAACCGAGCAAAACTTATCGCGGTGCTAAGTAAAGTGGTGGTGGTGATTTTACACCGGTAGGAAATCTTATTACGAGATAAGACTTCAAAAGGATCTCTGCAGTGAAAGTGGTCTTCAATCTAACCGACCAAAACATTTCGCGGTGCTGAGTACAGTGATGGTGGTGTCATAGGATGTGCCTGCGTTATCGCTCTCACTTTCACTAGTGGGGGGCGCACTTAGCGAGGTAGAACTTGAGGAGAGTGAGATGACATCTGACCTGTTTGGTTTCTCTTTCTCCTGTCCTGCCTGAAACCACTGGTCATACTTTTTTGCGAAGGTAAAAATTCTGCCCTCCTTGTAGTCATACTCGTCTTGTCTAAGCTTTCTGGCTTTCCTCTCTTTTATATAATTTTGATGCTTTAGTAGAATCTCATTCAAAATGATGTCGTTTTTCGGTAGCTTCTTTAAGATCTAGGTCCCTGATCTCTGTCTCTAATACCAAAATCTCCACTTGGAGTTTGGAGACCTTTCTTTCGGCATTTTCAATTAATATACCCATAAGAGTATTTGAGTTGTTAGTGAGTGCATCCTCCCATTGTTTAAGGAGGTCCTCTTCTAGGTCATCGTAGGTGAGGAATATCTGGGATCTTAGACCCCTGGGGACCCTGTTTAATCGTAGATACTGCTTGAGTGTGGCCCCGTCCCACCATTTGGAGTTTTTGCTCTTTCTAAGTCTTTCAAGCCTTAGGAACTTATCTCTAAGTCCCTCTCTACGTTGTGGGTTCCCAATTCCAGTACTTTTACTAATGGTGCTCCCCTTAGCTAGATAGATTCTCAAAGAGTTCCTCAGCTATTTTATCTCTGTCCATAGTTAGATAAGTTTCACGTGGTAGCTGCCTTTTCTGACTCTAGTATGTGCAGACAAAAGTGGGGGTGTTAATTCTCACAGGATATTCAAAATGGCGCTTGCCAAATAGCGTGAAGTAAATAGAATGAAGTTAGTAGATGCGGTGCCACAGGCGAGGGAAAACCCCTAAACCCTCCAATTTAAGACCCTAGGGTCCGAATATGCACAACAACAGGTCCTATGCACACACATACATGTTAGGTACAGTACAACATATGTCTGTTGATCAAAGATGAAAAGAGATGGTGTCCTTATGGAGTGTTCGTCTTTAATGATGTTTTGCACAACAGACCAGCCAACACGTGTTTCGTTAATAGGGTGTTAAACCCTTGACTTCTTCAGGGCTGGAAACAACATAGAAACAACTTACATCAAAATTAAGTAAGCACAAAGTTGAAAAAACAAAGTTGAAAAAACATCCTCAGATACGTTACATCAAAAGGATGTTATAGACAATAGCCTAGTCGTGGGGAGAAGCATCCAAAGTCTTATAAATGTGAAAGAAAGTAGAGGCTGAATCACCATTGCGAACCCTTATGGTGATGCAAACAAAGTGATCTTCGCAGTGAAAGTGGTCTTCACTCTAACCGAGCGAAACTTATCGCAGTGCTAAGTAAAGTGGTGGTGGTGATTTTACACCGGTAGGAAATCTTATTACGAGATAAGACTTCAAAAGGATCTCTGCAGTGAAAGTGGTCTTCAATCTAACCGACCGAAACATTTCGCGGTGCTGAGTACAGTGATGGTGGTGGTTTACACCAGTGGGAAAGCCTATTTCGGGATATAAATCCAAGGTGAATACCGGATTGTGTAAGTTACTGATATTATGACGGGCTATGCAAGTGTACGTGCAGAAAGTCTAAGTCATGACAGTGCAATGATGCTCTGGGTCTGAACTGCCTAGAATATAGTGTAGAAAAAGCCTACCTGTAACGCAGCAAGTGGTATCATAGACCTATAACACAAAGCATGTATTTCAGTCAATACATGCATCCCTATGTCTAATCCAACATATACGATTGGTACACTTAATTTACTATCAGAGAAAGCACAAATCATATGATTCTCACCTCAGAACCGGTGATAATTCCGACCCGGTGGGTCATAAATAGTCCAAATTCACGTGATCAAAGGTTAACTCCCTGTCATTCTGTGAGTTGAGTCTGGAAAGTAACGGCTGACAAAAACATTCCTAATATCAATAATGTGAAACGTACTACATCTCCAAGTGCCATTCTTACAAAGTGCCACCCACATTAAGCCCTCACCTTAACTCTGGGCGTCAACCAAAGGACCGGTGACCATTCGTAGGGTAGGTTCTTCCAAGATTAAAATGCCAGCCGAGTACGCTACATATAAAGTAGTCCTGTGTCCAAATTATATCCGATGAGAACGGGCAGATGTTAGCCGTAAATTAAATCTAAGACAAAGTTGCATGGAATTCAAGTTATTTAATGCTTATACGAGCCTTCAATATTGCTCAAAACCGTAGCCTAATGCACCACAGTGCAACAGCATAATGCCACATACCTTGTGGCGAGTACGTATCTAGCCTTAGCACGTCCGGGTCCGTATTCAAACCGAAGGCGGTGTGAAACGCGACCCGGAAGTGTTATAATACCCAAAGAGTGCTGAAACCGCTGGACCGCACACCTTCTGTTACGTAAGGGCAGACTGGTGCCTCACGTTAGAAGTAAGCCGTGACCCATTAGACATGCGCAGTTGATGGATATAGGATGTCAAGTGCGGCAGGGCGTGATGTTTAAGTGAATATTCGAAGGATAGTCCAAAGGAGAGCATAAAGTAAAGAGGGCATAGAGTAAAGAAGGACCCCATCACTGCCTTCAAAAAATTATTACTGCAGTAAAAAAAGGGGGGGGGGGCCCGTAGTATGGCAAACAGAAACACAAAATCGCATTACAGTGTAAATGACATAATGTCGGTTGCACAGTCAAAGCATAGGTACATGTAAGTCAAATTCAAGGCTTAGGGACATTCAGAAAATATATGTAGTAGGGTGCAGTTACGCACGTGGAAATGGGGTGTATTTGGCAGAGCAGCAGTTGAAATTTACAGTCGTGTTTGGAAGTACGTAGACACACTACATACCTGACAATATTAAGAAAAAAGGGATGATGCAGCAACATTTAGCGGTTTAGAAAGTCGTGTTGTGGAAAAGGAGCATGTGAAACGGGCTCTATCACAAAGCAGTACACGTAGGAAAAATCACAATACATAGTGCAGAGTTGGTATGAGTGACTGCCAATTATATAACTATAGAATACAATGCATGGTATCAGTGACTGCCAATTGTCCATCTATAGCATACAATGCATGGTACAGTACACATATTTAGGCGATGCATACAGTTAGGTACATAGACTCAGCAACTGACCAGTGATTTCTGTGTCTCATATTTGTATTGACATATCACAATGTGTAAGTTGTAACCCGGCAGCATGTTAGCAGTATCCCTAGAAAGAGAACACCTGTAATTAGATTAGTATTCATTTAGTCGCCCAGGAAATAGTGCAGTTCCTGATCGCTGTTGAGACCCTGTTCATAAGTTCTAAGACGCATAATCCAGGTCGCCTCAGAGCGTCTAAGTCATAGTTCCCTATTCCCTCCTCTAGGGCTGGGTTCAATCAGGTCAATGCCATAAAAGAGAAAGCGTTTGTGTTGGCCTTGAGAGGGACATTCCCACACATGTAGTGCCATTGGGTATCTAGGGTCTTGTTGTTTAAGTGCCCGGGCATGCTCCCCAATTCTTTCTCTCAAGGTCCTAATGGTGCTACCCACATATTTTTGTCCGCAAACACATTCTAACACATAGACTGGAAATTTTGTTTTGCAGTTGATGTTGAATCGTATGTAATAATTTCTGTGGGGGCCAGAGAATTCTTTCTTGTGGTCAGATGCCCACCTACAGACACCGCACGAGCCACATTTATGGAAACCCAAAGAACATGGTGTCAGCCAGGTGTCCTTTTCTTGCACTTTTGGATAGCTTGGACTAAGTCTAGTCCTCAAAGTTCTAGCCCTCCTGTAGGTGATCTGTGGTTGCTTGCTGATGTGATCAGCAAGGGACACATCAGTTGTTAAAAGCTTCCAATGTTTGATAAGACTTTTCGACAGTACTCCACTCAGATTGTTAAAATCTGTGACCAATCTCAATGTTTTTCTACACCCAGTGTTGTGTGTCCTGTCGCGCAGGGTTGCTTCACGACGTATCCTTCTTATTCTGGTTTCAGCTTTTATTAGATTGGAGTGTGTGTAGGTCCTGTTCTTAAATCTAGATTTCATTGCTGAAAGACATGTCTCAAAATCTCCCTCACTGCTGCAATTTCTTCTTGCTCTGGTGAATTCGCCAAAGGGGATGGCGCAAATCTGATGGGGTGGGTGAGCACTATTTGCATGCAGAATTGCATTGCAGGCAGTGTCTTTGTGAAACAGGCGGCTATGTAAGGTGTTCTCTTTGATATAAACTTCTATGTCAAGGAAAGTAATGTTCGTCTTGCTAATCATATGAGTAAATTTCATGTCATATGTTTTGGTGTTTAGATATGTACAAAATAGTTCCAGTTTGTCTTGGGTGCCAGACCAGGTTAAAAAACAGTCGTCAATATAGCGACCCCAAAAAATAATTGAATCATTGAAAGGTGTGCCCCTGTGGCCCAGATCCATTCTTCTTCAAGGCGGCCCATGAAGAGGTTGGCAAAACTGGGTGAGAATTTTGACCCCATTGCCACTCCTCTCTTCTGTCTGTACCACTGTCTCTCAAATAAGAACACATTGTTGTTCAAAATCAACTCCATATTGGACAGTAACATGTTTGTATGCTGCCACTGTGTGGCCGATCTTTTATGTAGAAAATGTTGAATCGTCCTTACACCTAGATCTGGTTTGATGCTTGTATAAAGGGACACGACGTCCAAGGTGGCAAGGATCATGTCCTGTTCCCAGGTGAAGTCTGCCAGGATGCTGAGTATATGCTTTGTGTCCCTAATATATGAAGGGAGATTTTGGACCAAAGGTCCAATAAAGAGATCAACATATTCGGCTAGTCGTTCAGTAGGGCCCCCTATCCCTGAGACAATAGGTCTCCCGGGGGGGAAAGGTAGGTGTTTGTGTATTTTAGGAAGGGTATATATACAAGGAAAGTTTGGCCTGAATACTTTCATGTACATGTGTTCATCGTCATTAATGAGACCCGCAGTGTGCCACTCGTTAAGAAATTTGTTAATCTCAGTTGTTAAAAGGCCTATGGGATTGCACGGGAGGCACTCATAGCATGTTTCATCGCAGAGTTGTTTATGTATTTCTTGGTTATAGTCCACCCTTTTTCTACACTACATTCTAGCCAGTTCAGACCCAGAGCGTCACTGCACTGTCATGACTTAGACTCTCTTCACGTACACTAGCATAGCCCGTCATAATATCAGTAACTTACACAATCCGGTATTCACCTTGGATTTATATCCCGAAATAGGCTTTCCCACTGGTGTAAACCACCACCATCACTGTACTCAGCACTGCGAAATGTTTCAGTCGGTTAGATTGAAGACCACTTTCACTGCAGAGATCCTTTGAAGTCTTATCTCGTAATAAGATTTCCTACCGGTGTAAAATCACCACCACCACTTTACTTAGCACCGCGATAAGTTTCGCTCGGTTAGAGTGAAGACCACTTTCACTGCGAAGATCACTTTGTTTGCATCACCATAAGGGTTCCCAATGGTGATTCATCCTCTACTTTCTTTCACATTTATAAGACTTTGGATGATTCTCCCCATGACTAGGCTATTGTCTATAACATCTTTTTGATGTAACGTATCTGAGGATGTTTTTTCAACTTTGTGTTTATTTAATTTTGATGTAAGTTGTTTCTATGTTGTTTCCAGCCCTGAAGAAGTCAAGGGTTTAACACCCTATTGACAAAACACGTGTTGGCTGGTCTGTTGTGCAAAACACTATTAAAAACGAACACTCCATAAGGACACCATCTCTTTTCATCTTTGGTCAACAGACATATGTTATACTGTACCTAACATGTATGCGTGTGCATAGGACCTGTTGTTGTGCATATTTGGAACCTAGGGTCCTAAATTGGAGGGTTTAGGGGTTTTCCCTCGCCTGTGGCACCGCATCTACTAACTTCATTCTATTTACTTCACGCTATATGGCAAGCGCCATTTTGAATATCCTGCGAGAATTAACACCCCCACTTTTGTCTGCACCTGGGCATAGTTACCTAGTAACTTCATCCCTAAGTTCAGAGCAGGCTCTGCTCCATACTCGTTTTGTATTTGTCTCAGTACATCTGGTCCTACTGCTAATGACGGGATACCATGAGTTCTGGTATAAATGGCAGCAAAGACTGTACCACAAATCCTCTATTTGTGGTGTTATCCCCATGGGCAAGCAGATTGTTAGCATTCTGTGTTTTTCATACGGGGTAGTATTCGGGAATACTGCCTCTAGCTGTGTTATTTTCTGAGCTACCCAGAATGGCATTTGTTCACGTTTTGTGGGCATTTTACCCATCACCGCGTGTAATGTTTGTGGTGTGATTTTAGTTGGTGTACTCTGAGTTTGAGTTCCATTTGTTGCAATTATTGCTGGTTGGACTGTAAGTGTCCTCATGAAAATTACGTCAAGTTTCTGTAAATTTTTATTAATTCTTTGTGTTGTGTGAGTAAATCTCCTGGTAGCATTGTTTCAATGTCAGGATGTGGTGTTTAGGCGCTAATATTGGCCATGTTGCCCCTTCTCTTCCGAACGGGCCGAGTCTCACTCTTCTTCTTATATGGGGTAGGGCGCCTTTAAACCAGTATTAGAGTTCCTGGTATGTGAGCGGAACCTCAATGTCCTCAAATGGACAGTATTCCGCTGGTGCATCTCCTTCTATGTAGGAGTGAAATGTTTTTGTTCTTGCATTTGCTGCTGGGAATGTAACCCACGAATAAAATACCTCTGTTCTATATGATTCGTGTGCCTCAATCACGAAAGCTACTATGCCACCCCTGGCTGTTACACCATGCGCAAGTAGTTTCAGGGTGACTGTATTTCTAAGATTCTCTGCAATCGGAATTGCATCTGCATTTTCTTCTTCGTCTGAAAGGTGCAAACTGTGCACAACTCCTTCTGTGTTTTCCACGCTTTCAGTCATTTTTCAGAGGAAGAAGTATCGGAAGGAAACTAAGATAAGGTGTGTTTGCACAATTTTAGGAACACTGTGTCCTTCAAGCTTGATTAACCAACAGCCAATAAATAGGATTTTGTAGCCTACTCAACTGTGGCGGAGTTTGTGCCCACCCACTCCAGACGTCTATGGTGTTTTGTGAGTAGGGGTCTCTGAGAATAGCACAACTGAACCACTCAGATTCTACTGTTAAATAAGTACCCAACCAATGTTGGCGGCACCATGTCGTGTAGTTCCTATATAACCTATACAGGATCTGCGCTTTTGGATAACATAAACTGTGGGATTGGTGGCAGACTGATTCCGTGCACCCCCCCCGGATACGTTAGACTATCTGTATTAGCTAGCTCACAGTGCCACTATAATCTCCTCTTACCAAGGAGAGAATAGATTCTGGCAACCTCAGAACATGACAACCCTGATCCCTCAGAATCGTGGAAACAATGTACTACCTTTCGCTCACTCACTCGTGCTCTCCTAGTTTGTCTCAGAGAGTTACACAGAATAAACAGGCTGGGCGTTTTCAATAAGTATTTATTGAACAGTTGTTATTCTAGTGTAGAATAGATGATCTGCAAAAACCATTAGACATAGCAGAGATATATGATTAGCAATACTACGAAAGTAAAGGGATGGTAAAGTTCTACCATCTTGCAGAATTCATGAATATATACAAGTACAAAAAAACACATGATAAAAAGTGCGTACTCCTATGATGCCTCCCAAACTAGATGTACCTAAATGTACCTAGTATCTGTGTAGGTGTTATGCCAAGAATCCCTCTAGGATCTAGTCAACCCCATTACCTGAGAATGAGAGAATATGGGACCCCGTCCTGGTCTCGAGTTGGACCCCCCGAGGGACGTTAGACCACTGCGAGCTGGAGTGTCTGCATGCAGGAACCTCAGCGTCTCTGGTCAGTGTGTCAGCCGGGAAGTCTCGGTCTCCTCTGTCCTTCTAAGCAAGATGCGATGTATATATACCCATAGGTCTCCCCAGGGGTCCTACCTTGCTGTGTTACTGCGTCGGCCTAAAGGATGACGTCGGGCCTGAACTTTATACAGAGATATTATACAGGAGATGTTTGTCCTGCTGTTAGTCCTGCCGTGCTTCCAAGAAGCCTCATGCATAATGTATGAGATTCGAACTAGGGTGAAACCTGCATTCTGAATGCAGTGTCGTATCTAGGTAAAAGGTCAGTCCCTAAGAACCGTTATGTATATAATGTAGGGAAGAATATAGGTGAAAGTTTGCAATGTTACCTGCACCTATATAGGGTACCTATATGGAATATAACAGGTGTTGATCAGGAAATCCCCTTCTTGCTTGGTAATCCAATCGTGCAAGATGGCCTCCTCCACCATGCTTACGATTCCTACTCGTAGGCGTTCTGTAGGGTCGTCTCGGATGCGTAGGTAGTTCCTCTCATCTTCAAGTAGTCGCATACACTCTCGGCGGTATGCCTCAAAGGTCTATAGCACAATGGCGGCCCCTTTGTCTGCCGGTTTCACAACTATGCTGGTGTCATCGGCCAGTTGTTGGATGGCTTCATGTTCAATTTTGCTCGAGTTGTGGAAGATTTTGATGGCCCTTGGTCAATATCCAGTATGGGCAGCACATTCGCCCCAAGTGTGGCTGGATTATACGTGCACCACCTTGAGAAGCACAAAATCCTGACAGACACCAACCCATATCACCAACACATCACACTTTGGAAAAGGTACATCAATGATATTCTGCTGATTTGGGAGGGCGAAGAGTTCAGAGCGGATAAATTTATCGCCTGGCTGAATCTTCAAGACATTTTTCTCAGATTCACTCACACCATGAGCAGATCTCAGTTGGTACTCCTTGACCTCAATATCTATGCAGTGGAAGGGTACCTGAAGACAACGACACACGAAAAACCCACTGCCAAAAACTGTTTACTCCTTTACGATAGCTTCCACCCAAGACATTTAAAGGAGAATATCCCTTTTGGCCAGCTCCTCAGGCTGAGGAGGAATTGCACTGAGACCAGAGACTTCAAAATAGAAGCCAAAAGGCTATCAGATAAACTACTAACAAGAAAATACCCAGCAGGTCTGGTATCAAAAGCAAAGAAGAGAGCAGCCAATAACCACAGGGATGCCTTACTTGAGACCCATTCAAAACAGGACACCGGGAAAGACAGAAGACCTATCTGCATCACAACCTTTAACATTGCCTCTGTTCGTGTTACCAAGATAGTCAAAAAACACTGGCGCATTCTAAACAGCGGAAAACTCAACATCCCAAAACCAATGTTCTCCTACAAGAGGGGGAGGAATTTGAAAGACATTTTGGTGCATACCCGCCCAAAATTAGTAACGAACAGAGATAGGAATCAATCAGTTTTCGGTACACCACCCATGCAGTAATTGTAGTGTGTGCCACCTTACCACCGTTACTAAGAAAGTGTCATTAAATAACACGATGAGCTGGGAACTACGTAAGCTAACGAATTGTAACACTACAGGCGTAGTATACATGATAACCTACCCAGGCAACCTACATTATGTAGGTATGACTACAAGAAAAGTAAGCATCAGGATATGCGAACACCGCAGTAACATCAGGTGTCACCGAATTACCACAAAAATGTCCTCACATTTCATGGAACATAAACATACACCTAACGATCTGAAATGGGTGGTTTTAGAACACCTTAGTCACATTGATAATTTGGAACATAGACTATTGGAAAAGGAGCAGCGATGGGTATATAAACTCTGCACAGACACAGAGGGATTAAATGACAATATCCCTTGGGGGCTCTTCGTTGGTTAATCCATTATGAGTAACCTGTCTGGATCTCACCAAGCCCAGAAAACAATATTCTGTAAAGCTATACCACACACCTAAATACCATCGGTGTAGTGGTATACCCTGCATGTTTCTTATTCTTGAGCACCTGATGATCCAGCCCCATTAGGTTATATTCTCCGCGTAGGGATAAGTGTTACATCTATGACTCTGGTTACCAGAGGCTACACAGTGCACCAGAGGTGTCATAGAAATGCCCCGGACATCACAAGCGGGGTCCGTAGCCCGGCTGGTGCATGGAACATCAGTAGTCATCATGAGTAATGCACAAAAAGGACACTCCCAGGTTCAGGCCTACTGTATAGGAATTAATACTTACAGGGACCACTTACTAACAAAGAAAAGAACACTCTCCCCCCGTTGTCTCACCACGTTTGTGCTTATAATCAGTTTTAAATGAAAAGTAAAGGATCGGTATACTACTAAGATGGGCCCGCCATTGTCCCAATGGGGGCGGCCATTTTGTTTGATAGTACACGGTCTAGTAGTTCAGCAGGATGACAAGGCACTTCCACGCCGACTGCTTCAAATAGCAACCTGGCAGACACACGCATTAGTATGCGGTCTCCAGGGACAGAAGTAGGTAACGAACCGAGAGGCGTGCTTTGATGAAGTAAGTACAACGAGAAGGGGGCCTTGCTGTACTCCGGTGAGGAATCACCATCCTCCGGTTTTTATCTTTTTATCTTTAGAACAAAACGGCTAAATAAGTGTCTTATATCCATTTCTAGGGTGTGACTACAAGCTCCTCTACCCCTGTTGTTGACCATGAGGCAATAGTATTGCCTAAATAGAAGTACGTGTCATCGTATGCTACATGTATTTTACGTGTTGTTTGTCACATGGTGTCTTTTCTCACTAGTTTTCATTAATTGTGTTTTCACTGGCATCGAATGGAACACATTCACTTCACACTAGATGAGTACACAACATAAACACTAAGTGCACCCACTATATACGGGTGCATTGATCTAGGTAAGGAGCTGCATGTATTTACAAGCCTGTATGGCTTGCCGGCTTGTCCGGTGGGCAGCAGTTGTTTTTAATGTATCTATTTGCTTCTTCTTTTACAGATACAGAGTATCATTAAGTAACCGTATGCATTTTGTGTATACACATTAGGTGTGCACTTCACTATATCCTCATTATAGGATTTATTAGGAGTGGTACGCACATGGCTGGACCCCCTGTAGTCCTGATGAAGAGCTTGTAGGGGACAGGTCGAAACATGTTGACACAGACGCAATACTAGGGGAACCAAACTCATTAAGGTCAGGTTTCTCCCTGGTATTAACCCCTGATTTTAACCATACCAGCTAGGTGCAGGAATAAAATAATAGCTCACTAGTTAGGTATTTTTAAGACTTATATTCCTTCCACTCCACATCACTGCACCTCACATAGTCCATAACTAAGTGCTCCTACGTAGTTCGCAAGTTGCAGCACGCCTCAATCCGTAGAGTATTGAGAGGAACCCCAATGATGAATCATGCCACCTAGGGTAAACCCTGGTGGGTGAGGGGTCTCTAGAAAAAGAGTCTTTTTTCTAGTAAGGTGATTACAACAAACTTTCGTTGAATCCTAGTTCCACCATAGGTTAGTTTTTTTTCGATATACTCGAATTTTGTGAAACTCTATAATGACTCACATCGTAAAGTTATAAGGCCCAATTTACAAATTTAGGAGAAAGCCACAAATGTGTGCCTCATAGGATACTGACTTGAATTTGCAAAGATTTCTGCTGATTCAGGAAAATGCCAAGGATAATGCTTTGTCATCTAAGGAAATAGTAGTAATTCATGAGCACTCAGCCTGGACTAACTTTCTCCATTATTCTGGCAGCATGTCAGCTAATCCCTAGAAGCAAGCTTGATGTATTTGTGAATTTGCGCAGATTTGTTTTTTCCCCCTTTTTACCTGTGCAAAATGTGCGTGACTTACAAAAAACAAAAACACGTGCTCTTTTTAATATACTATGCATAGGCTAGAATACAGTTGGAAATTTTGCTAATCTTCACGTGTTTTTTTCCATGTATGGAATAGATTTCAGACATTTGAGCGATTACTTAAGAATTCTATGAGTACTCCAACTTTATAAAATTTATTTATGTGGATTCTACCAGTTGCAAAATTTGCATGAGTAAATGTGCAAGAATGCACTGTTTCACATGTAAGTTATTTTACTTTTTTTAAATTGTTTTATTTATACAATATTTTATTGACAAAATTGCAGCACATAATACATTAAATAATGACAAATTCATTAATTTGACCAAAGGAAAATAAATCTCAACATTGCCACCTCTTCCCATACAATGCATGGGAATATGGAGATATTTATTTCCCTTCCCTATCTTGAATAGGAACTCAGGGCTCCTGACAAGTGCCCCAGTATCAAGTCAACTACCCGCCTCCCAAGTTAGCAAAACAGAGGCATTGGTAATTCCTGGGGAAACTCTTTTAGCACCTCAGAAGCGGAATAATCAGCATGCATTCAGTGTCGTGGCCTACTAGAGGTTAACAAATCCTTTTAATATTTCTACAGGCAGCAGAGCCCACTGAGGGTGAAAAATGTAACTCCGATTGGAACCACAAGTCCCAGCCTGCATGGAGGAAATCACGTGAGACCCACGAGGGGTATGTAAATGAGCAGGCTGTTATCGGAGCCATCTGCTGGTGTCGAAAAGAAGGGAATCCGTGACTAAGAGGCACACAGCCTCGAAACGCGTCGGATGAGAACTTTGACACAGACACTGGAGTTTGCTTTCCTTGTTAATAAACCGTGAGGTTCTTCTGATGTCGAGTGCACTCTCGTTGCTTTGGGCACTTTGGTGAAAAAAAAATATATATATATATATATATATATTCACTGAAAAAACCATAGGTTTTAGGGACAGTTATAGTTAGTTGGACATTGCACTCGTACAAAACCCGTGAAATTCCCCATTATAGTTAGTTCAGCTAACTATAACTCGCGCCCCGCAATGCACTGCTGATGACGTCACATATTACATCACTCATGACATGGTCAGTGACATCACTGATGACATCACTGATGACATCTCAAATGACATCACTGATGACATCATCCAGTGATTGTGTTTCTGTAAAGTTTAAATATTTTTAATATATATAGGGAAAGGCGTATTGAAGAATGAGTGGGTGTATAAGTGTGTGTATGGATGATTTAGTAGGTGCGTGACTAATTCTATAAGTGAGTGATTAAACGTATCTTACTGAATGCATGGGTTAGTGACTAAACTGGGTTAATGTCTGTATCTGTCTGTTGCTGTGTAAGTGGCTGCATGGGTTTGTGAATAGCTACATGAGTGTCTATAAGAGTTATTGATTTGTTGTCTGAGTATCTGTATGGGTGCCTGAGTGTTTGTGTGGATGGGGTGTGTGCGACTGTGCATAGATGTGTGAGTGGGTGATTCACTGGGTGGATGGTTTCAAGAGTGCATCTGTGATAGACTGTATGGGTGGGTAAGTGTGTGTAAGAGTGTGTTAGTGAGTGAATGTATGTCCCAGTGGTACATGTGTGAGTAACTACATATGTGAAAGGCAGTATATATGTGTATTGGAGTATATAAATAGCTATAGCTTAGAGTGAGTGATTGTGATAGTGGCTGTATGGATGAGTGTGTGCTTGTATCAGTGATTGTATAAGAGCGTAACAATGTGCTAGTATTTGTATGATTAAGTGAGCTGGTGTGTGTATAACTGTATAGGTGAGTAAATGGCAGTGTGTTTAATTATTTGCATGACTGACTAGGTGTGTGAGTACCTCTATGGATGAGTGGCGGTGTTTGAGTGTCTATATAGGAGTAAGAGTGCATATGATTGTCCTGTACTGAGTGACCATAAGTATGAGTGACTGTACGGGTGAGTGAGTGGATGTGTGTGTGTAGACCTAAGAATCAGTGAGTGGGTATGTAGTTATTGGTGTTGGAGTGTCTATGGTTTTGCGAATGGCAGTCTGTAATTTAGATTGGGTGTATCAAAGGTTATATTAGGGTGTGAGGAGGTGCATCAGATTATCACGTGGATGATGTCATCAGTGATGTCATTTGAGATGTCATCCATGATGTCATCAGTGATGTCACTGACCATGTCATGAGTGATGTAATATGTGACGTCATCAGCAGGGCATTGCGGGGGCGCGAGTTATAGTTAGCTGAACTAACTATAACGGGGGAATTTCACGGGTTTTGTACGAGTGCAATGTCCAACTAACTATAACTTATCTGAAACCTATGGTTTTTTCAGTGAATTTCAAAGGTTTTTTAAATGCTAATTCCTAACTATAACATGTCTGAAACCTACGGTTTTTTCAGTGAATTTCAAAGGTTTTGTAAATGACAATTTTTAAATGTATTAATTGTTATATTAATTTTTTTCATACTGATTTATTACATTTTTAGATTTTTTTTTACATATTTAATTTTTAAATTACATTGTAATTACATTATACATTACATTACAAAAATACTTTCTCAGAATGAATTACTTTAGTTTAAATACTTTGCACATAGGCAATAGACTTTTAAGTACAGTAGTTACAGTTGTTGCAATGGGCACCACATTTTCAAACACAATGCAACATTCAGCTCAATGTGAATTTCTAGTTAAATGCAATTAGTTACTTTATGGATTACTTTTCTAACCACAGGACTGGATCCTAGATTCAGTCCTGGTACATCTCCTGTAAACAGTTGAGTAAAAGCGTTTTGGTTACAGTCGTGATTTTTAAGGAATATTATTGTATTTTAAAAGTTGACACTTAGAAACTTTTTCTCATAGAATCACCAATGGTATCCTATGGAAGGAAATTCACTTAGCAGGTAAAAACTGTTATCGTTACTTTTTCTTACTCAGTGTTGGATCCTGGATCCAGCACTGGTGCATCTCCTGTAAACAGTTGAAAGAATGCGTTTAAGTCATACAGGCGATTTTTAAGGAATATTTATAGTTTGTGAAAATCGACACTTTGAAACTTTTCTGCTGAAAACCAGACAATGGATTCCTATGGAAGAAAATATAAGTTACTGGTAAGTACGGTTAAAATTACTTTTCAGGACCAGTACTGGGCTGAAAGATGCAGCACTGAGGTCTCTCCTGATAACAGGTGAGTAAATCGAAATTCGTATTTCGGCTGATTTTAGAGGAATATTTGTATGTTTCAAAAATCAACACTTAGAAACCTTTTAAGCAAAAAGCAGGCAATGATATCCTATGGAAGGAAATTCAAGTTACTGGTAAGTACGGTTAAAATTACTTTTGAGGATCAGTACTGGGCTGAAAGATGCAGCACTGAGGTCTCTCCTTATAACAGGTGAGTAAATCGGAATTCGTATTTCGGCTGATTTTAGAGGAATATTTGTATGTTTCAAAATCAACACTTAGAAACTTTTTCAGCAAAAAGCAGGCAATTATATCCTATGGAAGGAAATTCAAGTTACTGGTAAGTACGGTTAAAATTACTTTTGAGGATCAGTACTGGGCTGAAAGATGCAGCACTGAGGTCTCTCCTGATAACAGGTGAGTAAATCGGAATTCGTATTTCGGCTGATTTTAGAGGAATATTTTAAAGTTCCAAAACTCCACACTTAGAAGAATTTCCAAGTGAAACCAGTCAATGTTAGCCTATGGAAGGAAATTCAAGTTACTGGTAAGTACGGTTAAAATTACTTTTCAGGACCAGTACTGGGCTGAAAGATACAGCACTGAGGTCTCTCCTGATAACAGGTGAGTAAATCGGAATTCGTATTTCGGCTGATTTTAGAGGAATATTTTAAAGTTCCAAAACTCCACACTTAGAAGAATTTCCAAGTGAAACCAGTCAATGTTAGCCTATGGAAGGAAATTCAAGTTACTGGTAAGTACGGTTAAAATTACTTTTCAGGATTAGTACTGGGCTGAAAGATGCAGCACTGAGGTCTCTCCTGATAACAGGTGAGTAAATCAGAATTCGTATTTCGGCTGATTTTAGAGGAATATTTGCACAGTGGTGAAGGGAGGGGCGGGGCCTGAGGTGACATCTGTGCAAACGCTCCCGTGGCGCGTTTTAAGTTGGGGATTAAGTCCCCTTGAATCATGAGGGTCCCTACGGGCCAACTAGCCCACCAGGAACCTCCAGTATGCGCCAGGGGCTGCGTTGCAGAGACATGTACAGAGGCCACACTCCTTTACACCTCTCTGCAACGCAGCTCTGTGGCGCTTTCTGGACGTACCTGTAGGGCTAGTTGGCCCCCAGGGACCCTCAGGATTGAAGGGGATTTAATTCCCCATCTTAAAACGCGCCACGGGGCCTGTTTGCACACATGTCACCTGAAGCCCCGCCCCTCCCTTCACCACTGTGCAAACGCGCCCCATGGCGCGTTTTAAGTCGGGGATTAACTCCCTTGAATCCTGAGGGTCCCTGGGGTGCAACTAGCCCACCATATACCTCCAAAGCGCCACAGAGCTGCGTTGCAGAGAGGTGTAAAGGGGCGTGGCCTCTGTACACCTCTCTGCAAGGCAGCCCCCTGGCGCATACTGGAGGTTCCTGGTGGGCTAGTTGGCCCCCAGGGACCCCCAGTATTCAAGGGGAATTCGTTCCCCCTCTGCAAACGCGCCAGGGGGCTCAGAGCCCTCCCGCACCATTATACATAAAGCCCCGGGGGTGGTGGTCCCCGGGGCTTGGGAGCCCTTAGAGGCCCCCACACATAAAATTAACCCCCCAGCATGCCCCCGGGACTTGACCCACCCGGGGGCCAATGCTATCGAGCGCGGGAGACCGCGCTTCGATTCCCGGCAGGATTCACGCACCCTGAGCGCATCCTGCCGATTAAAAAAAAAAAAATGCTTTTGCTCAGGGGGTCCTTGTGGGACCCCTGAGCAGGCCTAGGGGTTAGGGTGTTTCTACCCTG
This sequence comes from Calotriton arnoldi, assembly GCA_963921515.1. NCBI lineage: Eukaryota > Metazoa > Chordata > Amphibia > Caudata > Salamandridae > Calotriton > Calotriton arnoldi. Next base: position 373,476 of record CAWUFW010005812.1, read on the forward strand.
CCTCCTTTGTGCGCTTTGCGCATTTGTTTCTGTCCTCGGTTCTACCGAGGGACAAAATGGCTGCCAACACTTCCTGATTTGGAGTGCTGACATCCAATTAGCATGCAGCTCGTGATCGGGAGGGTGCGCGAATCCGACGCGGCCATAGATATACCTATCTTTTTACTTTTGATTTTCTCAGCAACTACTGAACGGATTTATACCATTTAACAAAAAGGGTTCTTTCTGAACCAAGAACTACCTCTTTGCCAAATTTGGTGTAATTCCGTTCAGCAGTTCGGGCTGTAGCCGTGTCTAAAGTTTCCTATGGAAAATTGCATGGGGAAAACACGTTTTGGGACCCCCTTTTTCTCGGCCCCGCTTGACGAATCCCCCGAGACTTTCAGGGTAGGAGCGGACCGGAGCGCCCCACAAAGTTTGAAAATTTTGCGAAGATACGTCAACCGGCAAGAGAGTTATTTCAAATAGAATGTCGCGGATTTCCTATGGATAATAGGTTGTAACTATAACTATCTACTGGCGACCGCCAGTAGATAATATATATATATATATATATATATATATATATATATATATTTATATATATATATATATATATATATATATATATATTACCTACTGGCGGTCGCCAATAGGTAGTAATAGTTAGAACCTAGTTTCCATAGGAAAACCTTTTTTTGATTTGCCAATAACTTTAGCGCCGTTTGACGAATCTTCGTGAAATTTTCAAAACTAATGGGGCGCTCCGGTCCCCTCCTGTCTTGAAAGTTTCAGGGTGATTCATCAAGCGGGGGCTGTGAAAAAAGGGGGGTCCCCAAAACGCGTTTTCCCCATGTTAATTTCCATAGGACATATTGGAACAGGCTACAGCCCGAACTGCTGAACGGAATTACACCAAATTTGGCAAAAAGGTAGCTCTTGGTTCAGAAAGCGACCTTTTTTTTAAATGGTGTAAATCCGTTTGGTAGTGCCTGAGAAATTAAAAAAAGAAAACTTTTGATATCTGAGCACCGAGGAGGGTTCACGAACCCTCCCGGGCACGAGCTTCACTCTGATTGGCTGCCAACGCTCCAAACCAGGAAGTGTTGGCAGCCATGTTGTGTCTCGGTAACCGAGTCACAAGAAAAGAGTTAAAAAAAAGGTGAAAAACAAGAAAAGGCGGCAGGGTACAAACACCCTGACCCCCTAGGCCTGCTCAGGGGGTCCCACAAGGACCACCAGGGCCAAAGAAAGCATTTTCTAAAAAAAATTAAAAAAACAAAGCGCAGGCTCCAGCGCTTCATAGTATTTAAGCCCCCAGGTGGTCCAGGTCCCAGGGGCATGCCAAATTATGTTGCGGGAGCCCGCGGGGGCCCCCGCAGCCCCGGGGACCGCCACCTCCCCAGGGCTTCATTTATGATGTGTGGGGGGCACGCGGCCCCCCTGCAGCCCCGGGGACTGCCACCTCCCCGGGGCATAATGAAATAAGGGTGGGGGGGCCTCATGGGCCCCCCAAGCCCCGGGGATCGCCACCTCCCCGGTGCTTTCTTAAAATTATGGTGGGGGGCCTCGCGGGCCCCCCAAGCTCTGGGAACTGCCACCTCCCCGGGGCTTTGAAAATAATTAGTGTGGGGGGCTCAAGCCCCCCACACTGCCCCGGGGACCACCACCTCCCCGGGGCATTGATTATTGTTATATGGGGGTCCGTTATGGAACCCCAGCCCCGGGGACCACCACTTCCCTGGGGCTTTACAAATGATGGGAGGGGGGCCACGCGGCACCCCTCCTGGAGCCCTTGATGGCCCTGGGGACCACCATCCCACAGGGCCGGCTCCTGCAATGTCCCGGGGTGCCCACCCCCGGGACATTGCCGTTTGCTATGACAGGGCGGGAGCACGGCTCCCGCCCTTGATAGCAAACTCTGCTTTGGTTTTGGAGCGAGAGCAGGAAACCTGCTCTCACTTACAAAAACCAAGCAGAATTGCTTTTGCACAAGGGAGCTGCATGTCAGCAGCTCCCCTTGTGCAAAAGCAATGCCGGCTCCCGCAGGAGGCGGGGAGCCGGCGGGACCGTCGGGGCATTGGGGCTCCCCCCACGGTCCCCAACGGTGAGACCAGGCCCCGGGGGATGGGGTCCCCGGGTCCAGAAGTGGCCCGGGAGGGGGGCCACGCGGCCCCCCTCCCCTCTAATTAAAATAATAACAACAAAAAAAAACAGAAAGGCCGGCCCTGGGGCATGGGGTCCCCAGGGCCATAATTGGCCTGAGGAGGGGGGCCACACGGCCCCCCTCCAAATAAAATAAATATTTAAATAAAAATAAAGTCTGGCCATGCCCCGAGGGATGGGGTCCCGGGGCCAAAATTGGCCCCCTTCCCTATTTAAAAAAAAAAATATTTATAAAAAGGGGTCAGGCCCTGGAGGATGGGGTCCCCAGGGCCCCAAAAATATAAAATAAGGGGGACCACACAGCCCCCCTTGTAAATAAAAATATTTTTTAAAAAGCCGGCATCTCGCCGGAGGCCACGCCCCCTTTCTCCACCACTCTGCAAACGCGCCCCCTGGTGCGTTGTTAGTTGGGGAATTAATTCCCCTTGAATACTGAGGGTCCCTGGGGGCCAACTAGCCCACCAGGTACCTCCAGTAAGCACCACAAAGCTGGATTGCAGAGAGGTGGTCCGAGGCCACGCCCCTTTTTACACCACTCTGCAAACAAGCCTCTTGGCGCACTGCTGGTGGGGCAATGAGGTCAACTTGTGTCCTGAGGACCTGAGGACACAAGTGGACTTCATCCCCTGAGCAGCAGTGTGCCAAGAGCGTGTCTGCAGAGTGGTGTAAAAAGGGGGTGTGGCCTCAAACCATCTCTCTGCAATCCAGCTGTGTGGGGCTTACTGGAGGTACCTGGTGGGCTAGTTGGCCCCCATGGACCCTCAGTATTCAAGGGGACTTAATCCCCCAACTTAGAACACACCAGGGGGCGTGTTTGCAGAGTGGTGGAGAAAGGGGTAAGAGGTAGGCTAGTTGGCCCCTAAAGGACCCCCAACAGCAAAGGGGACTTCAATTCCCATCCAAGAGCGCGCCAGGGAGCGCGTTTGTAGAGTGGTGGGCAAAGGGGGCGTGGCCTGCTCTGAGAACTTAGCAATCTGGCTGTGTGGGACTTACTGGAGGTAATAGGAGGGGTAGTTGGCCCCCAAGGATGTCCTTGGGGGCCAACTACCCCTCTTGTTACCTCCAGTAAGTCCCACACAGTCGGATTGCTAAGACGTGTTCGGAGGCCATGCCCCCCTTTCTCCACCACTCTGCAAACGCGCCTCCTGGCAGACTACGGGATGGGGGATGAAGTCCAATTTACTCTCGAGGGACTTTGGGGGCCAAGAAGCCCTACTGGTACCTCCTGTAAGCCCTACGCAGCAGAATTCCTGAGCGCCGGTCGGAGGCCCAGCACCCTTTCTCCACCACTCTGCAAATGCGACTACTAGTTAAAGAAGTGTTTGCAATGTAATAGGTTTCGCATTTGCGAGAATTAGAGCTATTGGCGTTGTGAATGCAAACGTTTTTTATTAATGTTTTTTGGAGTGGAGTGGATGTACGTTGTGTGTAGTGGAATTATGTGGTATGTTGTGCAGTGAAATTATGTGGAAAGAAAGTATGTGGTATTTAGTGTATAAATCATGTAGAGTGGGATTATGTGTTATGGAGAGTAATTATGTGGTATGGTAGTCTGTGTTGTGGAGTGGTAACCTCAGGGTTAGTCTTCCTTCTTTCCCTAGAAGCTCAACTATGAACTCAGTGAGACAAAAAAGATGGAATCACTGATGAGCACTTGTGGACCTAGTCAGAAGTATGAGCAGAGCCACTGGAATTATGTGACTGTTTGGCTGCACCGACTTTCGCACAATTATACATTTTCTGCATTAGCCACATAATTCATCATCTGCACCCTAATCTGCAGATTTGAACAAAAAAGCCTTGTTTCTAGCTCAAACGGCTCAAACGTTACCAAAAATGCAGCGACAAGTGTTACAGCGTGGTGGAAGGCCCTTTGTAAACCTAGAATGGTCACCTGTTACTTATTGCTAAATGTGGGTGTTAAATTGGTACTAATGGTGTGCAAGCCATTCTTGCTTCCCTCTGAACCTCTCTTGCCTCTTGCCTCTTTCTGCATTTCTGTTGCTTCTTTCTGCACGTTTCTTTCTTGTTCTGCACTTCTCTTGACCTCATTCTGTAAATCTCTTGTACATTCTGCACCTCTCTTCCCTCTTTCTGCACCTCTATTGCCTCTTTCTGCAGTTCTCTTGCCTCCTTCTGCACTTCACTTGCCTCTTTCTGTAACTCTCTTGCCTCTTTCTGCACCTCACTTGGCTCTTTCTGCACCCCTTTTGCCTGTTTCTGCACCCCTCTTCCCTCTTTGTGCAACTCTCTTGCATCTTTCTACACCTCTCTTCCCTCTTTCTGCACCACTCTTGCCTCTTTCTGTACCTCTGTTCCTTTTTTCTTCACCTGTCTTGTGTCTTTTTGCACCCTTCGTGCCTCTTTCAGCACCTCAGTTGCTTCTTTCTGAAGTTCTCTTCCTCTTTCTGAACCCCTCCTGTCTCTTTCTGTACCCCTCTTGCCTCTTTGTGCACCTCTCCTAACCCTTTCTGCACCCCTCTTACCTCTTTTTCCACCTCTGTTGGTTCTTTCAGCACCTCTTTTGCTTTGTTCTCTACTTCACTTGCCTGTTTCTGTACCCCTCTTGCCTCTTTCTGTACCTCTGTTGGTTCTTTCTGCACTGCTCTGGCTTCTTCCTGCACCTCTGTTCCAAATTTCTTCATCCCGCTTGCCTTTTTCTGCACCCCTCTTCCCTCTTTCTGCACCTCTCTTGCCTCAGTCTGCCCAGCTGTTCCCTCTTTCTGTACCTCTTTTGCCTGTTTCTACAACTCTTTTGCCTCTTTCTACAGTTCTCTTGCCTCCTTCTGTACCTCACTTGCCTCTTTTTGCACCTCTGTTGGTTCTTTTGCACTGCTCTTGTTCTTTCTACACCTCTCTTGCAAATTTCTGTACCCCTCTTGCCTCGTTCTGCACCCCTTTTACCTGTATTTGCACCTCACTTGCCTCTGTCTGCACCTCTGTTCCCTCTTTCTGTACCTCTTTTGCCTGTTTCTGCAACTCTCTTGCCTCTTTCTGGAGTTCTCTTGCCTCCTTCTGCACCTCTGTTGCTTCTTTCTGCACTTCTCTTGCCTCTTTCTGCACCCCTGTTGCTTCATTCTGCACTTTCCATGCTTCTTTCTGCACCTGTCTTGCTTCTTTCTGCATCCCTGCTGTCTCTTTCTGCACTCGTCTTCCCTATTTCTGTACCTTTCTTGCCTGTTTCTGCATCTCAGTTGCCTCTTTCTGTACTTTTCTTGCTTCTTTCTACACCTCTGTTGCTTCTTTCAGCAATTCTCTTGCCTCTTTCTGAAGTTCTCTTACCTGTTTCTGCACCCCTCTTGCCTCTTTCTGCACCCATCTTCCCTCTTTGTACAACTCTCTAGCCTCTTTCTACACCTCTCTTCCCTCTTTCTGCACCACTCTTGCCTCTTTTTGTACCTCAGTTGCTTCTTTCTGCACTTCGCTTGCCTCTTTCTGCACCCTTCGTGCCTCTTTCAGCACCTCTGTTGCTTCTTTCTGCACTTCTCTTCCTTCTTTCTGCACTCTTCGTGCCTCCTTCTGCACCTCAGTTGCTTCTTTCGGCACTTCTCTTGTTTCTTTCTGTATTTCTCTTGCCTCTTAGAGCACCACTTTTGCTTCTTTCTGCACTTCTCTCTCCTTTTTCTGCACCCCTCTTTCCTCTTTCTGTACCTCTGTTGCCTCTTTCTGCACTTCTCTTGCTCTTTCTGCACCCTTTGTGCCTCTTTCAGCACCTCTGTTACTTCTTTCTGCACTTCTCTTCCTTCTTTCTGCACCCCTCGTGCCTCTTTCAGCACCTCTGTTGCTTCTTTCTGCACTCCTCTTCCTTCTTTCTGCACCCCTTGTGACTCCTTCTGCACCTCTGTTGCCTCTTTCAGCACCTCTGTTGGTTCTTTCTGCACTGCTCTTACTTCTTTCTGCAACTCACTTGCCTCTTTCTGCACTTCTCTTGCTTCTTTCTAAACCTCTGTTGCTTCTTTCAGCAATTCTCTTGCCTCTTTCTGCACTTCTCTTGCTTGTTTCTGCACCTCTGTTGCTTCTTTCTGCACCCCTCCTGTCTCTTTCTGCACCCCTCTTCCCTATTTGTGCAACTCTCATGCCTCTTTCTACACCTCTCTTCCCTCTTCTGCACTACTCTTGTCTCTTTCTGTACCTCTGTTGCTTCTTTCTGCACTTCTCTTGCCTCTTTCTGCACCACTCTTGCCTCTTTTTGTACCTCTGTTGCTTCTTTCTGCACTTCCCTTGCCTCTTTCTGCACCCTTCGTGCCTCTTTCAGCACCTCTGTTGCTTCTTTCTGCACTTCTCTTCCTTCTTTCTGCACTCCTTGTGCCTCCTTCTGCACCTCTGTTGCTTCTTTCTGCACTTCTCTTGGTTCTTTCTGCACTGCTGTTGCCTCTTTCTGTATTCCTCTTGCCTCTTAGAGCACTACTTTTGCTTCTTTCTGCACTTCTCTCTCCTTTTTCTGCACCCCTCTTGCCTCTTTCTGTACCCTTTTTGCCTCTTTCAGCACCTCTGTTACTTCTTTCTGCACTACTCTTCCTTCTTTCTGCACCCCTCATGCCTCTTTCAGCACCTCTGTTGCTTCTTTCTGCACTCCTCTTCCTTCTTTCTGCACCACTTGTGACTCCTTCTGCACCTCTGTTGCCTCTTTCAGCACCTCTGTTGGTTCTTTCTGCACTGCTCTTACTTCTTTCTGCACCTCACTTGCCTCTTTCTGCACTTCTCTTGCTTCTTTCTAAACCTCTGTTGCTTCTTTCAGCAATTCTCTTGCCTCTTTCTGTACTTCTCTTGCTTGTTTCTGCACCTCTGTTGCTTCTTTCTGCACCCCTCCTGTCTCTTTCTGCACCCCTCTTCCCTATTTGTGCAACTCTCATGCCTCTTTCTACACCTCTCTTCCCTCCTTCTGCACCACTCTTGTCTCTTTCTGTACCTCTGTTGCTTCTTTCTGCACTTCTCTTGCCTCTTTCTGCACCCTTCGTGCCTCTTTCAGGACCTCTGTTGCTTCTTTCTGCACTTCTCTTCCTTCTTTCTGCACCCCTCGTGCCTCTTACAGCACCTCTATTGCTTCTTTCTGCACTCCTCTTCCTTTTTTCTGCACCCCTCTTGCCTCCTTTTGCACCTCTGTTGCCTCTTTCAGCACATCTGTTGGTTCTTTCTGCACTGCTATTGCTTCTTTCTGCACCTCACTTGCCTCTTACTGCACTTCTCTTGCTTCTTTCTACACATCTGTTGCTTCTTTCAGCAATTCTGTTGACTCTTTCTGGACTTCTCTTCCTTCTTTTTGCACCCCTCCTGCCTCTTTCTGTACCTCTCTTGCCTCTTTGTGCACCTCTCCTACCTCTTTCTTTACCCCTCTTGCCTCTTTTTGCACCTCTGTTGGTTCTTTCTGCACTGCTCTTGCTTCTTTCTGCACCTCACTTGCCTCTTTCTGCACTTATCTTGCTTCTTTTTAAACCTCTGTTGCTTCTTTCAGCATTTCTCTTGCCTCTTTCTGCACTTATCTTCCTTCATTCTGCACCCCTCCTGCCTCTTTCTGTACCTCTCCTGCCTCTTTGTGCACGCCTCCTACCTTTTTCTGCACCCCTCTTGCCTCTTTTTGCACCTCTGTTGGTTCTTTCTGCACTGCTCTTACTTCTTTCTCCACCTCACTTGCCTCTTTCTGCATACCTGTTCCCTGTTTCTGCACCTTTCCTGCCTGTTTATGCACTTCTCTTGCCTCTTTCTGCACCTCTGAGTTATAGGTAGTTTTAATCCCCCTGCCCTATTATGCACTAGGGCCTTACAGGGGAGGTCATGCCAATCACAGGGGTACCCCAACCCATAGTGTACCCTAGTGTATGTAGGTGTTTTCACTGTATTCTAAGTGTCTTTCAGCATAGCACTGGCTCTGGGCCTGGTTAGTCAGTCAGCTACCACCAGTAGCAGTCAGTAAAAAGTTGGGGGCACAAGATGACTTTGCAACAAGGCCTTTTTCTGCACCTCTGTTGGTTCTTTCTGCATATCTCTTGCTTCTTCCTGCACTTTTCTTCATCTTTCTGGACTTCTGTTGCCTCTTTCTGCATTTCTCTTGCTTCTTTCTGTGCCTTTCTTCCTCTTTCTTCACATGTCCTACCTCTGTAGGCATAGTTAGAAATTAGCATTTAAAAAACCTTTGAAATTCACTGAAAAAACCATAGGTTTCAGGGACGTTATAGTTAGAAATTAGCATTTAAAAAACCATAGAAATTCACTGAAAAAACCATAGGTTTCAGGGACGTTATAGTTTGTTGGACATTTTACTCGTACAAAACCTGAGATATTCGGCCGTTATAGTTAGTTGAGCTAACTATAACTCACGCCCCAGCAATGCACTGCTGATGACGTCACATATTACATCATTCATGACATGGTCAGTGACTTCACGGATGACATCACTGATGACATCTCAAATGACATCACTGATGACATCATCCACGTGATAATCTGATGCACCTCCTCACACCCTAATATAACCTTTGATACACCCACTCTAAAATACAGACTACCATTTTCGAAACCATAGACACACCAATACCAGTTACTACATACGCACTCACTTATTCCTAGGTCTACACACACGTCCACTCATTCACCCATACAGTCATTCATACATGCAGTCACTTATCAATACAGCACTATCATGTGCACTCATACACCTATACAGACACTCACAGATCGCCATTCATCCATAGAGTTACGCACACACCTAGTCAATCATGCAAAGAATCATTCACACTCCCATTTACTCACCTATACAGTTATACACACACCACCTCACTTATTCATACAGATACTAACACATACTTACTCTCTTTTACAATCATTGAAAAAAAAGCACACACTCATCCATACAGCCACTCTCACAATCACTCACTCTCACATATAGTCATTTATAAACTCCAACACTCACATATACTGCCTTTCACATATGTAGTTATTGACACATGTACCACTGAGACATCCATTCACTCACCAACACACTCATACACATACTCACCCACCCATACAGCCCCTCACAGACGCACTCTTGAACCCATACACCCAGTGAATCACCCACTCACACATCCTTGCAGTGAGTCACACACACCCCAGCCACCCACACAGACACTCAGGCACCCATACAGATACTCAGACAAGCAATCAATAACCCATATAGACACTCATGTAGCTACTCACCAACCCATGCAACCGCTTACACACCAACAGACAGACTGATACAGATATTCACACAGTTTAGTCACTAACCCATGCATTCAGTAAGACACGTTTAATCACTCACTTATACAGTCAGTCACACACCTACTAAATAATCCATTCAGACACTCATACACCCACTCATTCTTCAATACACCTTGGCGTATATATATATATAAAACATATTTAAACTTTACAGAAACACAGTCACTGGATGATGTCATCAGTGATGTCATCAGTGATGTCATTTGAGATGTCATCAGTGATGTAATCAGTGATGTCACTGACCATGTCATGAAAGATGTAATATGTGACGTCATCAGCATTGCATTGCGGGGGCGCGAGTTATAGCTAGCTCAACTAACTATAACGGCCGAATTTCTCAGGTTTTGTACGAGTAAAATGTCCAACAAACTATAACGTCCCTGAAACTTATGGTTTTTTCAGTGCATTTCTATGATTTTTTAAATGCTACTTTTTAACTATAACGCCCCTGAAACCTATGTTTTTTTCAGTGAATTTATATATATATATATATATATATTCACTGAAAAACCATAGGTTTCAGGCACGTTATAGTTAGAAATTAGCATTTAAAAACCTTAGAAATTCACTGAAAAACCATAAGGTTTTAGGGACAGTTATAGTTAGTTGGACATTGCACTCGTACAAAACCCGTGAAATTCCCCGTTATAGTTAGTTCAGGTAACTATAACTCGCGCCCCGCAATGCACTGCTGATGACGTCACATATTACATCACTCATGACATGGTCAGTGACATCACTGATGACATCACTGATGACATCTCAAATGACATCACTGATGACATCATCCATGTGAGAATTTAATACATCTTCTCACACCCTAATATAAGTTTTGATACACCCACTCTACATTACAGACTGCCATTCTCAAAACCATACACACTCCAATACCAATAAGTACATACCCACTCACTGATTCTTAGGTCTACACACACACATCTACTCACTCACCCGTACAGTCACTCATACTTACAGTCACTCAGTACAGGACTATCATATGCACTCATACACCTATATAAACACTCACACAACGTAACTATAACGTGCCTGAAACCTATGGTTTTTTCAGTGAATTTCAAAGGTTTTTTAAATGCTAATTTCTAACTATAACGTGTCTGAAACCTATGGTTTTTTCAGTGAATTTCAAAGGTTTTTTAAATGCTAATTCCTAACTATAACATGTCTGAAACCTATGGTTTTTTCAGTGAATTTCAAAGGTTTTGTAAATGACAATTTTTAAATGTATTAACTGTTATATTTATTTTTTTCATACTGATTTACTACATTTTTAGAAACAATTTTTTTTACATATTTTATTTTTTAAATTACATTGTAATTACATTATACATTACAAAAAATACTTTCTCAGAATGAATTACTTTAGTTTAAATACTTTGCACATAGGCAATAGACTTTTAAGTACAGTAGTTACAGTTGTTGCAATGGGCAACACATTTTCAAACACAATGCAACATTCAGCTCAATGTGAATTTCTAGTTAAATGCAATTAGTTACTTTATGGATTACTTTTCTAACCACAGGACTGGATCCTAGATTCAGTCCTGGGACATCTCCTGTAAACAGTTGAGTAAAAGCGTTTTGGTTACAGTAGTGAATTTTAAGGAATATTATTGTATTTTAAAAGTTGACACTTAGAAACTTTTTCTCATAGAATCACCAATGTTATCCTATGGAAGGAAATTCACTTAGCAGGTAAAAACTGTTATCGTTACTTTTTCTTACTCAGTGTTGGATCCTGGATCCAGCACTGGTGCATCTCCTGTAAACAGTTGAAAGAATGCGTTTAAGTCATACAGGCGATTTTAAGGAATATTTGTAGTTTGTGAAAATCGACACTTTGAAACTTTTCTGCTGAAAACCAGACAATGGATTCCTATGGAAGAAAATATAAGTTACTGGTAAGTACGGTTAAAATTACTTTTCAGGGTCAGTGCTGGGCTAAAAGATGCAGCACTGGGTTCTCTCCTGATAACAGGTGAGTAAATTGGAATTCGTACTTTGGTTGATTTAGAGGAATATTTTAAAGTTCCAAAACTCCACACTTAGAAGAATTTCCAAGTGAAACCAGTCAATGTTAGCCTATGAAGGAAATTCAAGTTACTGGTAAGTACGGTTAAAATTACTTTTGAGGATCAGTACTGGGCTGAAAGATGCAGCACTGAGGTCTCTCCTGATAACAGGTGAGTAAATCGGAATTCGTATTTCGGCTGATTTTAGAGGAATATTTTAAAGTTCCAAAACTCCACACTTAGAAGAATTTCCAAGTGAAACCAGTCAATGTTAGCCTATGGAAGGAAATTCAAGTTACTGGTAAGTACGGTTAAAATTACTTTTCAGGACCAGTACTGGGCTGAAAGATACAGCACCGAGGTCTCTCCTGATAACAGGTGAGTAAATCGGAATTCGTATTTCGGCTGATTTTAGAGGAATATTTGTATGTTTCAAAAATCAACACTTAGAAACTTTATCAGCAAAAAGCAGGCAATGATATCCTATGGAAGGAAATTCAAGTTACTGGTAAGTACGGTTAAAATTACTTTTCAGGATTAGTACTGGGCTGAAAGATGCAGCACTGAGGTCTCTCCTGATAACAGGTGAGTAAATCAGAATTCGTAGTTCGGCAGATTTTAGAGGAATATTTGCACAATGGTGAAGGGAGGGGCGGGGCCTGAGGTGACATCTGTGCAAACACGCCCTGTGGCGCGTTTTAAGTTGGGGATTAAGTCCCCTTGAATCATAAGGGTCTTAGGGGCCAACTAGCCCACCAGGAACCTCCAGTATGCGCCAGGGGCTGCGTTGCAGAGACGTGTAGAGAGGCCACACCCTTTTACACCTCTCTGCAACGCAGCTCTGTGGCGCTTTCTGGATGTACCTGTTGGGCTAGTTGGCCCTCAGGGACCCTCAGGATTGAAGGGGATTTAATTCCCCATCTTAAAACGCGCCATGGGGCCCCGTGGCGCGTTTTAAGTCGGGGGATTAACTCCCTTGAATCCTGAGGGTCCCTGGGGTGCAACTAGCCCACCAGCTACCTCCATTAAGCGCCACAGAGCTGCGTTGCAGAGAGGTGTAAAAGGGGCGTGGCCTCTGTACACCTCTCTGCAAGGCAGCCTCTGGCGCATACTGGAGGTTCCTGGTGGGCTAGCTGGCCCCAGGGACCCCCAGTATTCAAGGGGAATTACTTCCCTTCTTAAACGCGCCAGGGGGCGCGTTTGCAGAGTACTGCAGGGAGGGGGCGAGCCTCCGGCACGATGCCGTTTTTTTTTTTTTTATGGGAGGGGGCTGCGTGGCCCCCTTCCTCGGCCACTTTTGGCCCCGGGGACCCCATCCCCCGGGGCCTGGGCATTTTTTTGTTTTATAAAAAAAAAAAAAAACGGGAAGGGGCCGTGTGGCCCCCCTTCCCTGGGCCTCTATTGGCCCCGGGACCCCATCCCCCGGGCATGCCCTCATTTTTAAATAAAAATATGGGGGGCTGCGTGGCCCCCTCCTCAGGCTATTTAAGGCCCCGGGGACCCCATCCCCCGGGGCCGGCCTTGCCCTTATTTTTTATTTTTTATTTATTTTTTTATTTGGGGAGGGGGCTGCGTGGCCCCCTCCCGGGCCACTTATGGCCCCGGGACCCCATCCCCGGGGCCTGGCCTCTGGTTGGGGACTGTGGGGGTCCCCAAACCCCCCACAGTCCCGCCGGCTCCCGTGTCCTACGGGAGCCGGCATTCCTTTCTCACATGGGGAGCAGCTAACATGCTGCTCCCCGTGTGGAAAAGCAATTGGTTTGCATTTTGAAAGAGAGAGCAGGTTTCCTGCTCTCTCTTTCAAAATGCAAACTAAGTTTAGCTATGACAGGACGGGAGCCGCGAGGCTCCCGTCCTGTCATAGCAAACTACAGTGTCCCGGGGGTAGGCACCCCGGGACACTGGAGGAGCCGGCCCTGGGGGTGGCGGTCCCCAGGGCCATCAAGGGCTCCAGGAGGGCCGCGCGGCCCCTCCCTACATTTTGAAAGCCCCGGGGAGGTGGTGGTCCTCGGGGCTTGGGGGTCCAAAACGGACCCCCATTTTCAATGTTCTTAGTGCCCCGGGGAGGTGGTGGTCTCGGGCGTGTGGGGGCTGGAGCCCCCACACAGGTTTTAAAAATAAATAAAAAAGCCCCGGGAGGTGGCGGTCTCCGGGAGCTGCGGGAGGGCTCAGAGCCCTCCCGCACCATTAATGATAAAGCTTGGCCCACCCGGGGCAAATTAACATCGGCGCGGAGACCGCGCTCGATAGCTGCATTCGGCAGGATCCGTGCTCCTGAGCGCATCCTGCCGATTTAAAAAAAAATGCTTTTTGCCCAGGGGTCCTTGTGGGACCCCCTGAGCAGGCCTAGGGGGTTAGGGTGTTTCTACCCTGCCCCTTTGTGCGTTTTGCGCACTTGTTTCTTTTTTTTCTCGGCGGATCCGCGCACCCTAAGCGCATCCCGCCGATTTAAAAAAAAAAAAATGCTTTTGCCCAGGGGTCCTTGTGGGACCCCCTGAGCAGACCTAGGGGGTCAGGGTGTTTCTACCCTGCCCCCTTTTGCGCTTTGCGCACTTGTTTCTGTCCCTCGGTTCTACCGAGGACAAAATGGCTGCCAACACTTCCTGATTTGGAGTGTTGACAGCCAATTAGCATGCAGCTCGTGATCGGGAGGGTACGCGGATCCGACGCGCCCATAGATATATATGTGATTTTAATTGTGAATTTCTCAGGAACTACTGAACGGATTTACACCATTTTAGCAAAAGGCACCAGTCTGAACCAAGGGCTACGTCTTTGCCAAATTTGGGGTAATTCCGTTCAGCAGTTCGGGCTGTAGCTGCGACTAAAGGTTCCTATGGAAAAATTAATGGGGAAAACGCGTTTTGGGACCCCCCTTTTTTCTCGGCCCCCGCTCGACGTATCACCCCGAGACTTTCAGGGTAGGAGCGGATCGGAGCGCCCCAACAAGTTGGAAGCTTTGCGAAGATTCGTCAACCGGCGCCAACGTTATTGCAAATAGAATGTCGCGGATTTCCTATGGATAATAGGTCCTAACTATAACTATCTACTGGCGACCGCCAGTAGATAATATATATATATCTATATATATATATATATATATATATATATATATATATATATATATATATATATATCAGGAACACTCCGCTTGCATCCCCTTGCCACCAATTTCAGTAACGGAGCACGGACCACGTTGTAGTGCAAATTTTGAAGTTTATTCAACTCCTCCAACACCAGCCATCATGACGTGTTTCGACCCCAAGAGGCCTTGATCACATGATGCGCTCTCAGGTTGCAGGTAGGTTTAAATACAGTTTTTTTCATTTTCTCTTAAAGTGACAATGTACTGGGTGTTTTTACAGTTGACATAAAGAAAAGACTTGGCGTTTTACAAAATTGCAAATTGCATGTAAACATCGGAAAGTTAGCAAGGTATATATAAATATAAATATATATATATAAAAATATCAATTCATGGTTAAAACCTTATAGATGTCTAAAAACCACTGTTTTAAAAGCATAGTATATAAGCAATTAAAGACCACTTGGTTATGTTCTGTCATCTTTTCCATCTTCCTTTGCTTTCGATCGGACACTATGGGGCCGATTCCAATTCAGGCCGGAAATCACTCCGACCGAGCCGGACCCGGAGAGATTTCCGACCGAATCGGACTCTAGCAGCCCGACCGAACGAGTACGATGCGTACGCATGCAATCGGACTCGAGTCGGTCGGACTCCCATTGAAGTCAATGGGAGGCGGTCGTACAATGCGTACGCGGGCTCCCATTGACTCAATGGGTGCGAGGTGAACAAGGGCCCCCCCTACAGCGGGTACACATCGATGCGACTCGTGCCATACATGCACAGGTAGGGGGACCCATCGGTCCCCCCTGTGTGCGACTCGTGCGGCTACGCGTACAGGGGGCTCCGACACGGACCCCCAAATTCCGGCTCCGACTGCCGTTTTGAGCCGGACGGCACGAGTCGGTTGGACTGCTCGAGGCGCGCATCGTACTTGCCCGGCCGGGGAACGTCTCCATTGCGCGGTGCGAGTCGTGTCCATGCGAGTCGGTCGGAGCGGTTCGGACCCGCGAACGAGTCGGTCGGCGATTTCGCGTGCGCTCGCATCGTACTCGCTCGCCCAGACGCACGTTCGAATCGGTCGGGAAAGAGGGCTCCGAATCGGATCCGGTTAAGCCGAATCCGATTCGGTGCCCTACCGGCCGAGATCGGAATCGGCCCCTATGTGTAGATCTCATGAGTTTAATCTCAAATGAATTACTATTGGTCCTGGCAAAGTGTACGTGCTATGACAATTTGTAAATTATTTCACATGTCTTATAGTGGGCCAGCTGTTCCGGACTGGATTTAACAACATCTATCCTTTAATTTGGTCTCCAATAGCAATTTTTTCCGATGTATGGATTACTGTAATTTATAGTGTAAGCCATCAATTAGTCTATAAGGACTGTTTGTAACGCCTCTCAAGGGTATTGACCAGGCTGTAACCCTTCACTTTTCAGGCGTGCATGACGTTCAGGTTTGAATACCTGAGTTTCTATCGTCACTCTGTTAATTAATCAGATTTTAAAATGCAGATGTTTTATTACAGTACTAGTATACGTCAAAAATAAGTTATCCTAAAAACTCCCAGTTACATGAAGTGCTAGTGTAAAATGTTAAATTTATTAAAGTGCAATGTGCAAGTTATACTCTTATCTTAAAACACCCTATCTAAAACCATGAAAATTGTGTTAAAAAGTGGGTTTTAAAAGTGACGGCGGTTTTCATTTAAGATTAAATAATCTCATTTTACGCTGTTAATAATGATGTTGCAGACAAGCAAAGAAGCAACATTTGTGTGTTCAAGCGGCTATAGGCAAGTAAAAAGCTCCTCAGTGGCATTCAAGCCCCCTGGGGCCTTCGTGTCAAGATATAAGATATAAAGAGTCTCTAGATATCTTAGGGCTTTTTCCCTGTTTCCTCCTTTCTTTTTGGGTGGGATGGCATCTATCAGGAAGTATGTGAGTCCCTTAGGATCTCCATTGTGTTTCTCCTCGAAGTGCCTAGCCACCGGGTAAGCTTGATCATGATTCTTGATGGCTCTGATGTGCTGGAGCACCCTCTTGTGCCCCTGTAGAATTGTACTACCTACATATTGTAGGCCACAAGGGCACTCCAGCACATAGACAACAAACTCACTTTTGCAAGACAAAACTTTGGTGATAGGTTTTTCCACTTCACTGAAAGGTGTTCTCTAAGCAGTTTTGTTCACACCGAACTGACATGCTTTGCAAATTTTTCATTTATGGAAACCCTTTCTCTGGGATAACCATGTGCCATTTGGTTGACTTCCTACATCATTATGAACTAGGGAATCTCTCATTGAGGGTGCCCTACTAAATGTGACGGATGCTTGTCTGGGTAGCAGATGTCCTATAACGGGATCACCTAACAGGAGTGGCCAGTTTCTCTTGATGATATTTTTTATGGTTTTGTGTTGACGGTTGTAGCCAAAAATCATTCTGAAAGTTGTGTCTTCATCACCCTGATTAGTCTTTTTACATTTGACTACGTTTTTTTGGAGGAGAGTTTCCCGTTGGATATCTGTACTCTTCTTTATAGCTGCATTGACACATGCTGGTGTATAGCCTCTTGCTAGAAATCTGGATTTGCTGTCTGCCTGTGCTTTAATTAACTCCTCTCGGCAACTGCATATCCTCTTTAGTCTAAGCATCTCCCCGTAGGGGATGCTATAGATTAAATGAGGCGGATGGGAGCTGCTCGCATGTAAGACAGAGTTTCCTGCCATGGGTTTTCTATGCAGTGTGGTCTCTATCTTGTTTTCCTTGATAAATACCTCAACATCAAGGAAGGTAACTCTTTCTGAACTGATGGTGGACATGAAATGGAGATTGAGACTGTTGTTATTGAGATCATCTACAAATTCTTGTGCAGCCATACTAGGACCTTGCCATACGACAAACAGATCATCAATAAATCTATACCAACATTTTATGTTATTGACCAGTGTTGTTTCATGTTGCTTATGCAGGACCAGCTCCTCCCACCACCCCATATGCAAACAGGCATAGCTGGGGGAGAAGCTGGCCCCCATGGCAACACCCCGTTGCTGTTGATAGTGGGTGTTCTGAAAAAGGAAAATGTTATTTTTCAAACAGAAATCAACCATTTTGATGATCATTTTGCTGTGCTGTACTTGTTCCGGTGCTTTTTTGGCAAGGTAGTGACCCAGAGCCCTGAGTCCATCCTGATGGTTAATCGATGTGTAGAGTGATGTCACGTCTAAAGTAATCAATAGATAGTCATCTTTCCACTCCATATTGTGTATTTTAGATAAAAAATCCCCCGTGTCTCTAATGAACGAAGGCAGTTGCTGGACATGTTCCTGGAAGTAATAGTCTACATACTGTGATGTTGCTTCTAGCAGACTGTTCCGAGCCGAGATTATTGGCCTGCCTGGGGGCTTTAGGGGGTTCTTATGCACTTTTGGGATAAAGTATAAGATAGGTGTAACTGGATGGTTATTGCGTAGAAATTTGTATTCCTGTGTTGTGATCAGTCCAGCGTTTTTCCATACTAATAGCTTGGTATAGTAGTTGTTGTACATCGTCCTGATTGATATCTGATCACAGCGAAGGTAGCATTCCCTGTCCTTCAATTGGTTGTTGGCCTCTTCAATGTACGCTTTTTTGCTCCAAATGACGAAGTTACCCCCTTTGTCTGAGTTTCTGATGACTTTCTCTTTGTTAGATTGCAACTTTTATATTAGTGGATGGGATTGTAGTTCACTAGTATTTGTTTTCTTCTTGTTCATTTTGTTGACCTCTAAATTGAGTTTTTTAATGTCAGAAATCACATGTTCCTGAAAGATGTCTATTGCATCCCTGGTGGTGATGGGATTAAACGTTGAACGTGGTCTGAACGGAGTTGTTTCAATGGGCAATGCGGTATGATCTCTGGATGTTGTTATTTTATTGCTTTCATTTGCCAGCTCCAGTAGATTATTTAATATTGGCTCATCGGAAGGTGTAAGGTCAAATAGAGGTGAAGTGATTGAAGAACTTGCTGCGCTTTCTATTGGCTCTATATTTGATTTCGCCAGTTGGCGGAAATGTTTCTTCAATTTAAGCTTTCTCACGCATTTATAGATGTTGACTCTGGTTTCTGCATAATTAAAGCACGTTTGCGGGCAATATTATAGCCCGAGAGCTAGAAGCCGCTTTTCCGCTTCACTGAGTTTGATGTCAATCAGATTTATGATCGTCTGGCTACTGTAATGATCTATTGTGTTTAACGCCTCCATTTCCTTTTTGGTTTTTGTGTTGTTTTTCTGGATTCTCCGCTGTTTTGATTTCCGCCTCTCTCGTCATTTTGTTGTTCTTCCCGAGGCGGTCTGTTTGTTTGGTTTCTGGGGCGCAGTGTTTGTCTTCGTTCCCAGACTAAAAAATCTACCTCTTCTGCCAGTGAGATTTTCTTTGGTATTTGTCTTAATGATTGACTGCATGCCTCTGTCTCAGCTTCACTTTCTACGGCCGAGCTGAGCTCCGAATTAGAGGTGGTCCCAGTTCCTGCTGCTGCCCCTGCTGTACCGGCTGCTGAGGTTTGTTTGATGTTGTACTTGGATGCTTTTAATGTATCATATTTTTTGGCTAAGGTGAATATACTCCCTGTTTCATAGTCCGTGCGGTCTCTATGAAACTTAAAAGCCTTCCGCTCTCTAATCTTGTCTTCTTCGCGTTTCAGCCTTTTGACCATTTCCTCCTTCTGTTTTGCTATTTCCTCTTTTTGTCTCATAGCCTCAAGTTCTTCATTTATTTGGTCTATTTGTTCCTGTATTCTTTGACGGTCTTTCTCTGCATATCTGACTAAAATCACCGTAAGTCTGCGTGATGAGTCCAGAATTGTTTCAGCCCATTCACGCATCATGTCCTTATCCGGGTTTTCATAGCTGGGTGCCGTTAGTATTCTCAATCCTCGAGGCACTCTGCCTACGTCCAAGTATCTTTGGAGGGATTTTCCCTCCCACCATTTACTTTGTTCTGTTTTGCTGAGTTTTTCTAACACTTTGATTTTGTCCCTTATGCTGGTATTGCGCGTTCCCACCGATGCATTGTGGGAGATGGAGTTTAAGCTGGGAATGTTCGCATCACTAAACATATCCACCGCCGCCTCCTCCCTTTCTCTGAGCACGTCCGCTGACATGGCGCTGGTTGGAGTTATAAATGAAAAATGTCACTATTGTGGGTAAACTGCTATGGTGTCCAGATTTAGGTTAACCTCTTTAGCGTTGATACCCGCACACCACTTCACCCTGCTGAGCACGTATTTGGCTGCCTGTTCACTCACCATTCACTGCATATAGATATACATATATATATATTTTTTTTCACAGAAAAAACCAAAGGTTACAGGGACGTTATAGTTAGGAAATAGAAAAAAACTTGTATAATACCGGTGAAATTCTGCAGTTATAGTTACCTAAGCTAACTATAACTTACGCCCCTGCAATGCACTGCTTATGACCTCACATGTTGCATCACTCATTACATGGTTAGTGGCATCACTGATTACATCACTGATGACATCTCAAGTGACATCACTGATGACATCATCCACAGAACCGCTCACACACTCAGTCATACCTCTATACAGCTTCACATACACGTACTTGCACTACTACACAACCACTCACAAACCCATTCACAGACTCATACAAGTACTCACACACCCGCTCACAGATTCATAGAGTCACTCTCACATCCACACACTCATACAGCTACTCATGCATTGACCCACTCATACACCCATACAGCAACTCACACACTGAGTCACCCATACAGCTACTCCCACACCTACCCACTCACCTAGTCACTCATACAACCACTCACTCACCCATACAGTTATTACACACCCACTCACTTACTCTTTCAGATACTAACACATGTACTCACTCACCTATACAGTCACTGACATAGGCACGCACTCACCCATAAAGCCACTATCACATTTACTCATTCACCCATACAGACAGTCACCCACCTACACATTCATCCATACACCACTTATATACCCACCCACCCATACAGCAACTCACACACCCCATAACTCACCTATACATTCTCTTACATACCTACTTACTCACCCATATACCACTTACACACCCACTCACTCAACACCTACTCACTCACCTACACAGTCACACACACAGGCACTCACTAACCCATACAGCCACTCACACAGCCACTCACTCACTCACTCACTCACCCATAGAGCCACTCAGATACCTACTCACACACAGATACACACAGTCACACAGCCACTCACATAATATGTGTTACAAATAGTATCACTGTTTAGTAGTACAGAAACTATACTTAGTTACGTTTTGTAGTATCTTAGTATATATCTTTAACACTCAGAAACTTATAGAAAACACTCACACTCACTGGATGATATCATTGATGTCATTTGAGATGTCATCAGTGATATCATCAGTGATGTCACTAACCATGTCATAAGTGATGTAATATGTGAGGTCATAAGTGGTGTATTGCAGGGGAGTAAGTTATAGTTAGGTCAGGCTACTATAACTGCTAAATTTCAATGGTTTTGTATGAGTGAAATCTGAGCTTAACTATAACGTCCCTGTAGCCTTTGTTTTTTTCAGTGAATTTCTATGTTTTTTTTAATTGTATTTCCTAACTATAACGTCCCTGTAACCTTTGGTTTTGTCTGTGAATTTCTACGTTTTTTGGATTCTATTTCCTAACTATAACATCTCAGTAACCTTTGTTTCTTTTCAGTGAATTTCAACATTTTTTAAATTTTTATTTCCTAACTGTAACCTGTTGAGGTTTAATTTCTGTGAAATGAGCATCATGCCAGAATGAATCTTGCCCTGTGAATATATCCAAGAAGAGGCCACTGTTTTTTGCAACACCTCTACCCAACTAGAGTACTTTCAACTGACTAATTAGTATGTGCTACCCCGTTGGGAAAATGTAAAGTGCATCTCCCACACTACAGCTGTGTAAAGAACACATAGGAAATGTCTCTAGTGAAGTTATGTGTCTGTAACTTTGTTAATTGTTCCTCAAGCGTCTTCACCGGATAACTTTATAAGATGGAATTGCAGAGAAAGCACACTTGGAAGATTTCTACATTACAGAAGTATGCACTTTTTTTTTTACTATGGGGAGGGGGTCCCCGCGGGCCCCCCTCCACAGGGTGATTTTGGGCCCCAGGCACCCAATCCTCCAGGACCCAGCCATGTCAGCTGTGTACCCCTAGGGTACCAAGAGTGGAATGGGACAGTGGTGGGAGCCTCAAGGCAGGCTCCCTGCCTCCTTCAGGAGCTGGTATTGCTCTGACAGACAGGGGGCTCCTGAAAGGCAGCTCACACTCTGACAGATGAATGTTTTCATCTGTTTCCCTGCACGGATATTTGTGAGCAGGGAAAAAGATGAAAACTCGGCTTTCTGCAAGCCGGAGCTGTTTGACAGCTCCGGCTTGCAGAAAGTGGAATTATGCTTGCTTTTGCTCTGGGGGAGCTGTCAGCTCCCACCAATCAAAAGCAAACAGCTACCTCCTGAGGGTGGGCACCATGGGAGGTAGCAGGAGCCGGTCCTGGGGGTGGCAGTCCCCAGGGCCATCCATGGCTCCCCTCATTGAAGTAGCTAGCCCCATGCAGGTGGTGGTTCCCTGGGCTGTGGGGGATCACATGCCCCCCTAATTTGAATGAATTTCACCAAGGAGGTGGCAGTCCCTGGGACTGCAAGGGTGTGCATGGGTCCCCCTGCATTAATTATGTTTAGCCCTGGAGAGGTGGCGACCCCTGGGGCTGCAGGGGGAGACCATATGGGCCCACTGCATTCATTTTATCTTTATCCGTGGAGAGGTGGCAGTCCCCAGGGCTGCAGAGAAGGCTGTACAGGACCCAAGCATTAATTTTCTCTTTAGCCCGGGGAGGTGGCAGTCTCCTCGGCTGTGGGGGAGGCTGTGTGGCCCCATCATTAATTTTATCTTTAGCCCCGGGAAGGAGCGGTCCCCAGGGTACTGGTAGGCCAAGTGGACCCGTCCACGCACATATTTCTAATTACCCCATTGGACATGTGGGGAGTGCAGCAATGGCATACCACACATATATATATATTTCCTCATGCCCCCGAGACCTGCCCCACCCGGGCGCTAAATCTTACAGCCATTATTCCAGCGCGGGATATCTGCAGAACCCCCCCAAGAGGCCAAGGGGGCCAGGGTACTCCTACCCTGCCCCCTTCTCTTTTTTTACCATTTTTTTTCTGGGACTTGGCTGAAGCCCAGTCCCAAGATGGCTGCCAACACTTCCTAGTTCCACCATGGGACTGTTGGATACGCCGAGGATCCGCGTCTCTATATCAAAAAATTTGGATTTCCCTTAATATCTCCAGAACTACTTATTGGATTTACACCAATCCAAAAAAAGGCACTTCCCTGGACTAATATCTACCTGTTTGCCAAATTTGGTGTAATTATGTTCAGCGGTTCGGACTGTAGTCATATCTAAAGCTTCTATGGAAATTAACATGGAAAATGCATGTTTTTTGACTCCCCCGCTTTTTCACTGTCCCTGCTTGATGGATTGCCCTGAAACGTTCTCTACACAACAAGAATCACCGGGGAAAACTTTGTGAAGGTACGTCAACTGCCGCCAAAGATATAAGCAAGTCAAAAAACACTTTTCCTATGGAAACTTGGTCCTAACTATAACTACCTACTGGCGACCACCAGTAGGTTATATATATATATAAATATATATATATATGTAAATAAATAAATGAATGGGTTTACACTGGATATCTGAAAGCGTAATATATATTCCTGCCAAATTTGGCACAAATTCCGTGCAACAGTTTTGGCTGTACTCGTGTTCGAAGCTCCTATGGGAATTAATTTCGACTCTCCTATAGATATTTATATATACATATTTATATATATATATATATATGTATATATATATATATATACATATATATATATATATATATAAATATATATACATGCAAAAAAGAAGCTGACAACTCTGGGTAGTTCTCAAGTTTAGGTGGAAAGCAGCTCCTGTATAGAGCACCCTCAATACCAGCGGCACTCTAAATTTGCTCACCTCAAATGTCTGCTTTTCTATCAAAGTCTTTAAGCATAGGATTAGCACACTACCATCCACAACAAGATAGAAAGGGGCAAAGTTGTTTACCATTTCTACAGCAAAGTCTTTAAGCATAGGATTAACACAGTGCTATCCATGCTGAGCTGTAAAATGACCAAAGCCTTTTACCACTCTGGGCACAGTATTACAGCTTTGAAGTGGTAAAATACCATCCAAGCCAACCTGAAATAAATAAAAGCAACCCCTGAAACGTGTTTTGCTCTCATTAGAGCTCTTCAGAGAGGTATAGCTTTGTCTAGACACAAGGGAGCACCCAGTATAAGTCAAAGCAAAACCCTTTCAGGCATAGAGTGATGCATAAATTATGCAAAAAAGAAGCTGAGAACTCTGGGTGGTTCTCAAGTTTAGGTGGAAAGCAGCTCCTGTATAGAGCACCCTCAACACCAGCGACACTCTAAATTTGCTCACCTCAAATGTCTGCTTTTCTATCAAAGTCTTTAAGCATAGGATTAGCACACTGCCATCCACGCCGAGATAGAAAGGGACATATTAGCAAGGGCCTTATCGCCGCTTTAGCAGCACTTTTTGCCGCTAAAGCGGCGATATTTCTATCGCCCTATTAGCAAGCTGTCGCTAACAGCTGTTAGCGACAGCTTTATGGCGAAAGCGACCGTTTTGGTGCCGCTTTGCATGTCAGCGATATATATCGCTAATGACATGCAAAGTAGGCGTTCCTCAACTAAAGCGACTGAAAACAGTCGCAAACACAACTTCTCCCTATTAGCAATGCCCGTGAAGCGATAAAAACTCGCGCTAACCGCGATTATCGCTGGAATCTAACACCTGCTAAAAACCTGACTTAACCATTCTAGTCAATGGGAGGTGGATTGTAAGGTTAAGTCCTCACCTGCCTATTAGCAAGCTTTTCATTAGCGCGTTGAATTTATCACTGGATTTCTCGCGCTATTGCTGGGTTTCGCTGCTATCGCTGGATTTTTTATCGCCTTGGAGATAAGCGTTGATAATAACGCGTTATCTCCGCGATGAAATCCAGCGATAGCCGGCGATAAAAAAACAGCGCTAAGCGCGCTTTGCGATAATTATCGCAATTCCTTGGTAATATCCCCCATAGTCTTTTACCATTTCTACAGCAAAGTCTTTAAGCATAGGATTAGCATAGTGCTATCCATGCCGATCTGTAAAATATGTGTATATATAATAAATCAACTTACGCCAAGAAAAGTGGAGTTCGCGCTTTCTTCATCGCCGTAAGGAGGTTGAGGAGGGGAATCTCTTTGTAATATATATATATATATATATATATATATATATATATATATATATATATATATATATATATATATACGCTTTCAGATATCCAGTGTAAACCCGTTCAGTAGTTGTTGAGAAATTGAAAGGAAATCAAATAAGGATATCTGGGCGGAGCCTAAGCACATATCTCATGGTGAAACCGGGAAGTATGGACAGCCATCTTAGGACTCTGTTTCAGTTGAGTCCCACAAAAAACGCTTAAAGAAAGAAAAGGGGGCAGGGTAGGAATACCTTAACCCCTAGGTGTAGTAGTGGGATCTCTCTGTGACTCCGACAGGGCCAAAAATCACTTTAAAAAAACAAAATTGCCACAAAAATGTGGTGGAATCAAGCTACAGCAAAAATAAAAAAAAATTAAACAAGCGCGGGCTACCGCACACATTTTGAATAAGCCCCTGGGTGGGCCAGGTCTGGGGATATTTTTTTTTAAAAGAGCAAACACTCTGCCTCCAGCAGCAGAGAGCTGATAAATGCAGACAAAAGGATTTCTCTGACAGACAGGGAGCTGCATGCTTAGCAGTTTCCTGTCAGTGAGAACAATGCTGGCTCCCGCAAGAGGCAGGGAGCCAGCTGGGACCACGAGTGCCTTGAGGCTCCCTCCACGGTCCTGGGGAAAAAAGACAAGAAAGAGGCAAAACTAATGTCAGATCTGTTCAGAAAGAAGCAGAAAAAGGTCAGAAACGAGCAGAAAGAGGCAGAGTAAAGGTCTGAAAAGAGCAGAAAGAGGCAGAATAATGGTCAGCAACAAGGAGAAAGAGGCAACATAAAGGTGAGAAAGGAGCCGAAAGAGGCAGAATAGAGGTGAGAAATGAGCAGAAAGAGACAGAATAATGGTCAGAAATGAGGAGAAAGAGGCAGAATAAAGGTCAGCAACAAGCAGAAAAAGGCAAAATAAAAGATAGCAATGAGCAGAAAGACGCAAAATAAAGGCGAGAAACGAGCAAAAAGAGGCAGAATAAAGGTCAGCAATGAGCAGAAAGAGGCAAAATAAAGGTGTGAAATGAACAGAAAGAGGCAGAATAAAGGTCAGAATTGAGCAGAAAGAGGCAAAATAAAGGTAAGAAACAAAAATAAAGAGGCAAAATAAAGGTGAGATACTAGCAGAAAGAGGCAGAATAAAGGTCAGCAATGAGCAGAAAGGGGCATGATGGAGGTAAGAAACAAGCCTTAAGAGGCAGAATAGAGGTCAGAAACTGGCAGAATAGATGTCAGAAATGAGCAGTAAAAGGCAGAATAAAGCTCAGAAACGAGCAGAAAGAGGCAAAATAGAGATCTGAAATGAGCAGATAAAGGCACAATAAAGGTCAGAAACAAACAGAAAGAGGTAAAATACAAGTCAGAAGTGAGCAGAAAAAAGGCAGAAAACTAGAAGTGGGTGGTAAACTCTGCTCCGCCGGCTGAGTTTGCAGAGTTTTCCCACTCCACGCTCCGATTGGAACATGGAAGTTGCAAAAACTCTGCCAACCAACCAGTAGTGCTCCCCGAGGAGCATTTGCAGAGTGGTTGAGAAAGTGGGCGGGCCTCCAATTAAATCTCAGCAATCATCGCTGTGGGGGACTTACTTGTGGCAACAATAGTTTTTTTTTGCCCCCAACGACCATCAGCTGCCAAGGGGACTTCATCCCCCAACCACCAGTGTACCAGGAGGTCCCTTTGCAGAGTGGTTGAGAAAGGGGGCAGGGCCTCTGACAAGGTCTCAGCAATCCCACTGTGGGTGACTTACTTGTGGCAACAATAAGGTTTCTTGGACCCCAACGACCCTCAGCTGCCAAGGGGACTTCCTCCCCCATCCAGGAGGCCCCTTTGCAGAGTGTTTGATAAAGGGGGTGGGGCCTACAACGAGGTATCAGCAATCCCCCTGTGGGTGACTTACTTGTAGCAACAATAGGGGTCCTTGGCCCCAGCGCCCCTTAGCAGCCAAGGTGACTTCATCCCCCAAGCAGTAGTACGCCAGGAGGCCCCTTTTGCAGAGTGGTTGATAAAGGGGTGGGGCCTCTGATGAGGTCTCAGCAATCCCATGTGAGGGACTCAGTTGTTGTAACAATAGGGGTTCTTGGCCCCCAATGACTTCAGCAGCCAAGAGGACGTAATCCCTCAACCAGTAGTGCACCAGGAGGCGAGTTTGCAAAGTGAATGAGAAAGAGGGAGGGGCCTCCGACAAGGTCTCAGCAATCCCACTGTGGGGGACTTACTTGTGGTAACAATAGTGGTTCTTGGCCCACAACGACCCTCGCCAGCCCAGGGGACTTCATCCCCCAACCAGAAGGCCCCTTTGCAGTGTGGTTGAGAAAGGAGGTGGGGCCTTGGGCTACATCTCAGCAATCCCACTGTGTGGGACGAACTGGTGGCAACAATAGGAGTTCTTGGCACCCAACGACCCTCAGCAGCCAAGGGGACTTCATCCCCCATCCAGTAGTGTGCCAGGAGGTGCGTTTGCAGTGTGGTTGAGAAGGGGAGAGGGGCCTCCGGCGAGGTTTCAGCAATCCCACTGTGAGGGACTTACTAGTGGCAGCAATAGGGTTTTTTCGGTAACCATGAAATTCCACAGAGTGAAACTCAGCAAGTTCCACCCAGGCCTACAGAAAACAAGCAGAAAATGAGCAGAACCCACACAGGCATGCATGCACCCACTCACAAAATAACTCAGACACTCTCACAGCCACTCACAGACCAATACACTCATGCACCCACTCACAGACAAACCCAGACATGTACTCCAACTCAGAGACACAGTTAGACACTTATGCACCCACTTACAGAATCACTCATACTCTCTCTCACCCACTCACAGATCTACACAGAGATTCATGCACTGACTCACTGACTCTCTCAGAGAATCACACACCCACTGAGACACTCATATATCCACTTACAGCCCTACTCATATTCTCTCACACCCATTTACAAACCTACTCAAACACCCATGCACTCACTCACACATTGTTTCAAAGGTTAGTGGTTACAATAAGGAAATAACAATTTAAAAACACCTTACAAATTCACTTAAAAAAACCAAAGGTTACAGGGATGGTATAATTAGGTAATAGAATTGAAAAAACTGTAGAAATTCACTGAAAAAACAAAGATTACAGGGACATTAAAGTTAGGAATTAGAATAAAACAAACTTAGAAATTCATAGAAAAAACATAGGCTACATGGACATTATAGTTAGACTCAAGTTCAAGTTAATTCAAGTTTATTTGGACCAATTGGTCCTCAAACATTACATATACATACATATACATATTAGACTCAAATTACACTCATACAAATCCAGTGAAAATCAGCTTTTATAGTTACCTGAGCTGACTATAACTTACACTCCCTCAATGCATTGCTTATGACTTCACACAATACATCACTTATGACATGGTCATTGACATCACTGATGACATCACTGTTGACATCAGCCATATATACATAATTTGACTAAATAAGCCAAAGGTTACAGGTACGTATATATATATATATATATATATATATATATATATATATATATATATATATATATATATATATATATATATATATATATATATTTATATTATCTACTGGCGGTCGCCAGTAGATAGTTATAGTTACAACCTATTATCCATAGGAAATCCGCGACATTCTATTTGAAATAACTCTCTTGCCGGTTGACGTATCTTCGCAAAATTTTCAAACTTTGTGGCCCGCTCCGGTCCGCTCCTACCCTGAAAGTCTCGGGGGATTCGTCAAGCGGGGGCCGAGAAAAAGGGGGTCCCAAAACGCTTTTTCCCCATGCAATTTTCCATAGGAAACTTTAGACACGGCTACAGCCCGAACTGCTGAACGGAATTACACCAAATTTGGCAAAGAGGTAGTTCTTGGTTCAGAAAGAACCCTTTTGTTAAATGGTGTAAATCCGTTCAGTAGTTGCTGAGAAAATCAAAAGTAAAAAGATAGTGATATCTATGGCCGAGTAGGGTCCGCGTACCCTCCCGATCACGAGCTGCATGTTAATTGGTTGTCAGCTGGCTGTCAACATTCCGATTCAGGAAATGTTGGCAGTCATTTTGTCCCTCGGTAGAACCGAGGGACAGAAACAAGTGCGCAAAGCGCACAAAGGGGCAGGGTAGAAACACCCTGACCCCTAGGTTTGCTCAGGGGTCCCACAAGGACCCCTGGGCAAAAAAAAAAAATTAAAAAAAAATCGCCAGGATGCGCTCAGGGTGCGCGAATCCTGCCACATGGTGGGGGGATAATTTAATGTGTGGGGGCCTCAAAGGGCTCCCTCAAGCCCCGGGGACCACCACCCCCCGGGGCTTTTTTAAAAATGGTGCGGGAGGGCTCTGAGCCCTCCCGCAGCCCCGGGACCACCACCTCCCCGGGGCTTTTTTTTATTAATTAAAAACCTGTGTGGGGGCTCCAGCCTCCCACACGCCCGGGACCGCCACCTCCCGGGGCACTAAACATTTAAATATGGGGGTCCGTTACGGACTCCCAGAGCCGCGGGGACCACCACCTCCCGGGGCTGTGAACTGAATGGGAGGGGGCCGCGCGGCCCCCTCCTGGAGCCCTTGATG
This sequence comes from Calotriton arnoldi, assembly GCA_963921515.1. Lineage (NCBI taxonomy): Eukaryota > Metazoa > Chordata > Amphibia > Caudata > Salamandridae > Calotriton > Calotriton arnoldi. Next base: position 402,940 of record CAWUFW010005812.1, read on the forward strand.
GCCCTGGGGACCACCATCCCCCAGGGCCGGCTCCTGCAGTGTCCCGGGGTGCCTACCCCGGGACACTGCTGTTTGCAATGACAGGATGGAGCCTCGCGGCTCCCGTCCTGTCATTGCAAACTGCTTTGGGATATTGGAAGAGAGGCAGGGAAACCTGCTCTCTCTTCCAATATCCAAAGCCGATTGCTTTCCACATGGGGAGCAGCATGTTAGCTGCTCCCCATGTGTAAAGCAATGCCGGCTCCCAAGGGACGCGGGGAGCCGGCGGGACTGTGGGGGATTGGGGACCCCCACAGTCCCCAACGAGAGGGCCAGCCCTGGGGATGGGGTCCCCGGGGCAAGTAGTGGCCCGGGAGGGGAGCCACGCGGCCCCCTCCCCAAAAAATAAAAAATAAAAAAATAAAAAAAACGGAAAGGCCGGCCCCGGGGGATGGGGTCCCCAGGGCCTTAAATGGCCTGAGGAGGGGGCCACGCAGCCCCCTCCCTACAAAAAAAAAAAATCGAGGCCATGCCCCGGGGATGGGGTACCCGGGGCCAATACAGGCCCAGGGAAGGGGGCCACGCGGCCCCTTCCCGTTTTTTTTTAATTAAATATTTTAAAAAGGGGTAAGGCCCTGGGGGATGGGGTCCCCAGGGCCCAAAAACAGGAAAAAGGAAGGGGGCTACACAGCCCCCTTCAGGGGACAAAATTTTTATTTATTTTTTTTAAACGATCGGGCCGCAGGCCCCGCCCCCTTCCTTCACCACTCTGCAAACGCGCCCCCTGGCGCGTTTGCAGAGGGGGAACGAATTCCCCTTGAATACTGGGGGTCCCTTTTTACACCTCTCTGCAACGCAGCTCTGTGGTGCTTTTTGGAGGTATATGGTGGGCTAGTTGGACTCCGGGGACCCTCAGGATTCAAGGGGACTTAATCCCCAACTTAAAACGCGCCACGGGCGCGTTTGCACAGTGGTGAAGGGAGGGCGGGGCTTCAGGTGACATGTGTGCAAACAGGCCCCGTGGCGCGTTTAAGATGGGGAATTAAATCCCCTTCAATCCTGAGGGTCCCTGGGGGCCAACTAGCCCAACAGGTACATCCAGAAAGCGCCACAGAGCTGCGTTGCAGTGAGGTGTAAAAAGGGGTGTGGCCTCTCTACACGTCTCTGCAACGCAGCCCCCTGGTGCATATTGGAGGTTCCCGGTGGGCTAGTTGGCCCCTAGGGACCCTCAGGATTCAAGGGGACTTAATCCCCCAACTTAAAACGCGCCACGGGGCGCGTTTGCACAGATGTCACCTAAGGCCCCGCCCCCTCCCTTCACCATTGTGCAAATATTCCTCTAAAATCTGCCGAACTACGAATTCCGATTTACTCACCTGTTATCAGGAGAGACCTCAGTGCTGCATCTTTCAGCCCAGTACTAATCCTGAAAAGTAATTTTAACCGTACTTACCAGTAACTTGAATTTCCTTCCATAGGATATCATTGCCTGCTTTTTGTTGAAAAAGTTTCTAAGTGTTGATTTTTGAAACATACAAATATTCCTCTAAAATCAGCCGAAATACGAATTCCGATTTACTCACCTGTTATAAGGAGAGACCTCAGTGCTGTATCTTTCAGCCCAGTACTGGTCCTGAAAAGTAATTTTAACCGTACTTACCAGTAACTTGAATTTCCTTCCATAGGCTAACATTGACTGGTTTCACTTGGAAATTCTTCTAAGTGTGGAGTTTTGGAACTTTAAAATATTCCTCTAAAATCAGCCGAAATACGAATTCCGATTTACTCACCTGTTATCAGGAGAGACCTCAGTGCTGCATCTTTCAGCCCAGTACTAATCCTGAAAAGTAATTTTAACCGTACTTACCAGTAACTTGAATTTCCTTCCATAGTATATAATTGCCTGCTTTTTGCTGAAAAAGTTTCTAAGTGTTGATTTTTGAAACATACAAATATTCCTCTAAAATCAGCCGAAATACGAATTCCGATTTACTCACCTGTTATAAGGAGAGACCTCAGTGCTGTATCTTTCAGCCCAGTACTGGTCCTGAAAAGTAATTTTAACCGTACTTACCAGTAACTTGAATTTACTTCCATAGGCTAACATTGACTGGTTTCACTTGGAAATTCTTCTAAGTGTGGAGTTTTGGAACTTTAAAATATTCCTTTAAAATCGGCCGAAATACGAATTCCGATTTACTCACCTGTTATCATGAGAGACCTCAGTGCTGCATCTTTCAGCCCAGTACTGATCCTCAAAAGTAATTTTAACCGTACTTACCAGTAACTTGAATTTCCTTCCATAGTATATAATTGCCTGCTTTTTGCTGAAAAAGTTTCTAAGTGTTGATTTTTGAAACATACAAATATACCTCTAAAATCAGCCGAAATACGAATTCCGATTTACTCACCTGTTATAAGGAGAGATCTCAGTGCTGCATCTTTCAGCCCAGTACTGGTCCTGAAAAGTAATTTTAACCGTACTTACCAGTAACTTGAATTTCCTTCCATAGGCTAACATTGACTGGTTTCACTTGGAAATTCTTCTAAGTGTGGAGTTTTGGAACTTTAAAATATTCCTCTAAAATCAGCCGAAATACGAATTCCGATTTACTCACCTGTTATCAGGAGAGACCTCAGTGCTGCATCTTTCAGCCCAGTACTGATCCTCAAAAGTAATTTTAACCGTACTTACCAGTAACTTGAATTTCCTTCCATAGGATATACATTGCCTGCTTTTTGCTGAAAAGTTTCTAAGTGTTGATTTTTGAAACATACAAATATTCCTCTAAAATCAGCCGAAATACGAATTCCGATTTACTCACCTGTTATAAGGAGAGACCTCAGTGCTGTATCTTTCAGCCCAGTACTGGTCCTGAAAAGTAATTTTAACCGTACTTACCAGTAAATTGAATTTCCTTCCATAGGCTAACATTGACTGGTTTCACTTGGAAATTCTTCTAAGTGTGGAGTTTTGGAACTTTAAAATATTCCTCTAAAATCAGCCGAAATACGAATTCCGATTTACTCACCTGTTATCAGGAGAGACCTCAGTGCTGTATCTTTCAGCGCAGTACTGGTCCTGAAAAGTAATTTTAACCGTACTTACCAGTAACTTGAATTTCCTTCCATAGGCTAACATTGACTGGTTTCATTTGGAAATTCTTCTAAGTGTGGAGTTTTGGAACTTTAAAATATTCCTCTAAAATCAGCCGAAATACGAATTCCGATTTACTCACCTGTTATCAGGAGAGACCTCAGTGCTGCATCTTTCAGCCCAGTACTGCTCCTCAAAAGTAATTTTAACCGTACTTACCAGTAACTTGAATTTCCTTCCATAGTATATAATTGCCTGCTTTTTGCTGAAAAGTTTCTAAGTGTTGATTTTTGAAACATACAAATATTCCTCTAAAATCAGCCGAAATACGAATTCCGATTTACTCACCTGTTATAAGGAGAGACCTCAGTGCTGTATCTTTCAGCCCAGTACTGGTCCTGAAAAGTAATTTTAACCGTACTTACCAGTAACTTGAATTTCCTTCCATAGGCTAACATTGACTGGTTTCACTTGGAAATTCTTCTAAGTGTGGAGTTTTGGAACTTTAAAATATTCCTCTAAAATCAGCCGAAATACGAATTCCGATTTACTCACCTGTTATCAGGAGAGACCTCAGTGCTGCATCTTTCAGCCCAGTACTGATCCTCAAAAGTAATTTTAACCGTACTTACCAGTAACTTGAATTTCCTTCCATAGGATATCATTGCCTGCTTTTTGCTGAAAAAGTTTCTAAGTGTTGATTTTTGAAACATACAAATATTCCTCTAAAATCAGCTGAACTACGAATTCTGATTTACTCACCTGTTATCAGGAGAGAACCCAGTGCTGCATCTTTTAGCCCAGCACTGACCCTGAAAAGTAATTCTAACCGTACTTACCAGTAACTTGTATTTCCTTCCATTGGAATCCATTGTCTGGTTTTCAGCAGAAAAGTTTCAAAGTGTCGATTTTCACAAACTACAAATATTCATTAAAAATCGCCTGTATGACTTAAACGCATTCTTTCAACTGTTTACAGGAGATGCACCAGTGCTGGATACAGGATCCACCACTGAGTAAGAAAAAATAACGATAACACTACTTACCTGCTAAGTGAATTTCCTCCCATAGGAAAACATTGGTGATTCTATGTGAAAAAGTTTCTAAGTGTCAACTTTTAAAATACAATAATATTCCTTAAAAATCACTACTGTAACCAAAACGCTTTTACTCAACTGTTTACAGGAGATGTCCCAGGACTGAATCTAGGATCCAGTCCTGTGGTTATAAAAGTAATCCATAAAGTAACTAATTGCATTTAACTAGAAATTCACATTGAGCTCAATGTTGCATTGTGTTTGAAATTGTGTTGCCCATTGCAACAACTGTAACCACTGTACTTAAAAGTCTATTGCCTATTTGCAAAGTATTTAAACTAAAGTAATTCATTCTGAGAAAGTATATTTTGTAATGTAATGTATAATGTAATTACAATGTAATTTAAAAAATAAAATATGTAAAAATAAATAGTTTAAAAAAGTTTAGTAAATCAGTATCAAAAAAATAAATATAACAATTAATACATTTAAAAATTGTCATTTACAAAACCTTTGAAATTCACTGAAAAAAACATAGGTTTTAGGGGCGTTATAGTTAGAAATTAGCATTTAAAAAACCTTTGAAATTCACTTAAAAAACCATAGGTTTCAGGCACGTGATAGTTAGAAATTAGCATTTAAAAACCTTTGAAATTCACTGAAAAAACCATAGGTTTCAGACACGTTATAGTTAGAAATTAGCATTTAAAAACCTTGAAATTCACTGAAAAAACCATAGGTTTTAGGGACAGTTATAGTTAGTTGGACATTTCACTCGTACAAAACCATAGAAATTCCCCGTTATAGTTAGTTCAGCTAACTATAACTCGCGCCCCGCAATGCACTGCTGATGACGTCACATATTACATCACTCATGACATGGTCAGTGACATCACTGATGACATCACTGATGACATCTCAAATGACATCACTGATGACATCACTGATGACATCATCCACGTGATAATCTGATGCACCTCCTCACCCTAATATAACCTTTGATACACCCACTCTAAATTACAGACTGCCATTCGCAAAACCATAGACACTCCAACACCAATAACTACATACCCACTCACTGATTCTTAGGTCTACACACACATCCACTCACTCACCCATACAGTCACTCATACTTACGGTCACTCAGTACAGGACTATCATATGCACTCATACTCCTATATAGACACTCAAACACCGCCACTCATCCATAGAGGTACTCACACACCTAGTCAGTCATGCAAATAATTAAACACACTGCCATTTACTCACCTATACAGTTATACACACACCAGCTCACTTACTCATACAAATACTAGCACATTCTTACGCTCTTATACAATCACTGATACAAGCACACACTCATCCATACAGTCACTCTCACAATCACACACTCTCGCTTATAGCTATTTATATACTCCAACACACATATATACTGCCTTTCACATATGTAGTTACTCACACATGTACCACTGGGACATACATTCACTCACTAACACACTCTTACACACACTTACCCACCCATACAGCCTATCACAGATGCACTCTTGAAACCATCCACCCAGTGAATCACCCACTCACACATCTATGCACAGAGTCGCACACACCCCACCCACACAAACACTCAGGCACCCATACAGATACTCAGACAACCAATCAATAACTCATATAGACACTCATGTAGCTATTCACAAACCCATGCAGCCACTTACACAGCAACAGACAGACAGTTACAGACATTCACCCAGTTTAGTCACTAACCCTTGCATTCAGTAAGATACGTTTAATCACTCACTTATAGAGTCAGTCACGCACCTACTAAATCCTTCATCCACACACTTATACACCCACTCATTCTTCAATACACCTTTCCCTATATATTAAAAATATTTAAACTTTACAGAAACACAGTCACTGGATGATGTCATCAGTGATGTCATTTGAGATGTCATCAGTGATGTCATCAGTGATGTCACTGACCATGTCATGAGTGATGTAATATGTGACGTCATCAGCAGTGCATTGCGGGGGCGCGAGTTATAGTTAGCTGAACTAACTATAACGGGGGAATTTCTATGGTTTTGTACGAGTGAAATGTCCAACTAACTATAACTGTCCCTAAACCTATGGTTTTTTCAGTGAATATATATATATATATATATATATATATATATATATATATATATATATATATATATATTCACTGAAAAACCATAGGTTTCAGGGACGTTATAGTTACAAATTAGCATTTAAAAAACCTTTGAAATTCACTGAAAAACCATAGGTTTTAGGGACAGTTATAGTTAGTTGGACATTGCACTCGTACAAAACCCGTGAAATTCTCCCGTTATAGTTAGTCCAGCTAACTATAACTCGCGCCCCGCAATGCACTGCTGATGACGTCACATATTACATCACTCATGACATGGTCAGTGACATCACTGATGACATCACTGATGACATCTCAAATGACATCACTGATGACATCACTGATGACATCATCCAGTGACTGTGTGTTTCTGTAAAGTTTAAATATTTTTAATATATATAGGAAAAGACGTATTGAAGAATGAGTGGGTGTGTAAGTGTCTGTATGGATGATTTAGTAGGTGCGTGACTGACTCTATAAGTGAGTGATTTAACGTATCTTACTGAATGCATGGGTTAGTGACTAAACTGGGTGAATGTCTGTATCCGTCTGTCTGTTGCTGTGTAAGTGGCTGCATGTGTTTGTGAATAGCTACATGAGTGTCTATATGAGTTATTGAATGCTTGTCTGAGTATCTGTATGGGTGCCTGAGTGTTTGTGTGGGAGGGGTGTGTGCAACTCTGTGCATAGATGTGTGAGTGGGTGATTCACTGGGTGGATGGTTTCAAGAGTGCAACTGTGATAGACTGTATGGGTGGGTAAGTGTGTGTAAGAGTGTGTTAGTGAGTGAATGTATGTCCCAGTGGTACATGTGTGAGTAACTACATATGTGAAAGGCAGTATATATGTGTGTTGGAGTATATAAATAGCTATAAGCGAGAGTGAGTGATTGTGATAGTGGCTGTATGGATGAGTGTGTGCTTGTATCAGTGATTGTATAAGAGCGTAAGAATGTGCTACTATTTGTATGAGTAAGTGAGCTTTGTGTGTATAACTGTATAGGTGAGTAAATGGTAGTGTGTTTAATTATTTGCATGACTGACTAGGTGTGTGAGTACCTCTATGGATGAGTGGCAGTGTTTGAGTGTCTATATAGGAGTATGAGTGCATATGATAGTCCTGTACTGAGTGACCGTAAGTATGAGTGACTGTACGGGTGAGTGAGTGGATGTGTGCGTAGACCTAAGAATCAGTGAGTGGGTATGTAGTTATTGGTGTTGGAGTGTCTATGGTTTTGCGAATGGCAGTCTGTAATTTAGAGTGGGTGTATCAAAGGTTATATTAGAGTGTGAGGAGGTGCATCAGATTATCACGTGGATGATGTCATCAGTGATGTCATTTGAGATGTCATCAGTGATGTCATCAGTGATGTCACTGACCATGTCATGAGTGATGTAATACGTGACGTCATCAGCAGTGCATTGCGAGGCGAGAGTTATAGTTAGCTGGACTAACTATAACGGGGAATTTCACGGGTTTTGTACGAGTGCAATGTCCAACTAACTATAACTGTCCCTAAAACCTATGGTTTTTTCAGTGAATTTCAAAGGTTTTTTAAATGCTAATTTGTAACTATAACGTCCCTGAAACCTATGGTTTTTTCAGTGAATTTCAAAGGTTTTTTAAATGCTAATTTGTAACTATAACATGTCTGAAACCTACAGTTTTTTCAGTGAATTTCAAAGGTTTTGTAAATGACAATTTTTAAATGTATTAATTGTTATATAAATTTTTTTCATACTGATTTCCAAATTTTTTAGAAACAATTTTTTTTTACATATTTTATTTTTTAAATTACATTGTAATTACATTATACATTACATTACAAAAAATACTTTCTCAGAATGAATTACTTTAGTTTAATTACTTTGCACAAAGGCAATAGACTTTTAAGTACAGTAGTTACAGTTGTTGCAATGGGCAACACATTTTCAAACACAATGCAACATTCAGCTCAATGTGAATTTCTAGTTAAATGCAATTAGTTACTTTATGGATTACTTTTCTAACCACATTACTGGATCCTGGATTCAGTCCTGGAACATCTCCTGTAAACAGTTGAGTAAAAGCGTTTTGGTTACAGTCGTGATTTTTAAGGAATATTATTGTACTTTAAAAGTTCACACTTAGAAACTTTTTCTCATAGAATCACCAATGTTATCCTATGGAAGGAAATTCACTTAGAAGTTAAAAACTGTTATCGTTACTTTTTCTTACTCAGTGTTGGATCCTGGATCCAGCACTGGTGCATCTCCTGTAAACAGTTGAAAGAATGCGTTTAAGTCATACAGGCGATTTTTTAGGAATATTTGTAGTTTGTGAAAATCGACACTTTGAAACTTTTCTGCTGAAAACCAGACAATGGATTCCTATGGAAGGAAATTCAAGTTACTGGTAAGTACGGTTAAAATTACTTTTGAGGATCAGTACTGGGCTGAAAGATGCAGCACTGAGGTCTCTCCTGATAACAGGTGAGTAAATCGGAATTCGTATTTCGGCTGATTTTAGAGGAATATTTTAAAGTTCCAAAACTCCACACTTAGAAGAATTTCCAAGTGAAACTAGTCAATGTTAGCCTATGAAGGAAATTCAAGTTACCGGTAAGTACGGTTAAAATTACTTTTGAGGATCAGTACTGGGCTGAAAGATGCAGCACTGAGGTCTCTCCTGATAACAGGTGAGTAAATCGGAATTCGGATTTCGGCTGATTTTAGAGGAATATTTTAAAGTTCCAAAACTCCACACTTAGAAGAATTTCCAAGTGAAACCAGTCAATGTTAGCCTATGGAAGGAAATTCAAGTTACTGGTAAGTACGGTTAAAATTACTTTTCAGGACCAGTACTGGGCTGAAAGATGCAGCACTGAGGTCTCTCCTGATAACAGGTGAGTAAATCGGAATTCGTATTTCGGCTGATTTTAGAGGAATATTTGCACAATGGTGAAGGGAGGGGGCGGGGCCTGAGGTGACATCTGTGCAAACGCGCCCCGTGGCGCGTTTTAAGTTGGGGGATTAAGTCCCCTGAATCATGAGGGTCCCTACGGGCCAACTAGCCCACCAGGAACCTCCAGTATGCGCCAGGGGCTGCGTTGCAGAGACATGTACAGAGGCCACACCCCTTTTACACCTCTCTGCAACGCAGCTCTGTCGCGCTTTCTGGACGTACCTGTTGGGCTAGTTGGCCCCCAGGGACCCTCAGGATTGAAGAGGATTTAATTCCCCATCTTAAAACGCGCCACGGGGCCTGTTTGCACACATGTCACCTGAAGCCCCGCCCCTCCCTTCACCACTGTGCAAACGCGCCCCGTGGCGCGTTTTAAGTCGGGGGATTAACTCCCTTGAATCCTGAGGGTCCCTGGAGTCCAACTAGCCCACCATGTTCCTCCAAAAGCGCCACAGAGCTGCGTTGCAGAGAGGTGTAAAAGGGGCGTGGCCTCTGTACACCTCTCTGCAAGGCAGCCCCCTGGCGCATACTGGAGGTTCCTGGTGGGCTAGTTGGCCCCCAGGGACCCCCAGTATTCAAGGGGAATTGTTCCCTCTGCAAACGCGCCAGGGGGCGCGTTTGCAGAGTGGTGAAGGAAGGGGCGGGCCTGTGGGCCCGATCGTTTTTTTGTTTTGTTTTTTTCTCTGAAGGGGGCCGTGTGGCCCTCCTTCCTTTTTCCTATTTTTAGGCCCTGGGGACCCCATCCCCCAGGGCCTTACCCCTTTTTTTAATTAAAATTAAAAAAAAACGGGAAGGGTGCCGCGTGGCCCCCTTCCCTGGGCCTGTATTGGCCCCGGGGACCCCATCCCCCGGGGCATGGCCTCTTTTTGTTTTTATTTGGAGGGGGCTGCGTGGCCCCCCTCCTCAGGCCATTTAAGGCCCCGGGGACCCCATCCCCCGGGGCCGGCCTTGCACTTTTTTTTAATTTTTTAAAATTTTTTTACTTTGGGGAGGGGGGCTGCGTGGCCCCCTCCGGGCCACTACTTGCCCCGGGGACCCCATCCCCCGGGCCTGGCCTCTGGTTGGGGACTGTGGGGGTCCCCAATCCCCCACAGTCCCGCCGGCTCCCCGTGTCCTACGGGAGCCGGCATTGCTTTGACACATGGGGAGCTGCTAAGATGCAGCTCCCCATGTGGAAAGCAATCGGCTTTGGATATTGGAAGAGAGAGCAGGTTTCCTGCTCTCTCTTCCAATATCCAAAGCAAGTTTGTAATGACAGGACGGGAGCCGCGAGGCTCCCGTCCTGTCATTGCAAACAGCAGTGTCCCGGGGGTAGGCACCCCGGGACACTGCAGGAGCCGGCCCTGGGGGTGGCGGTCCCCAGGGCCACCACAGGCTCCAGGAGGGGGCCGCGCGGCCCCCTCCCTACATCGAGAAAGCCCCGGGGAGGTGGTGGTCCTCGGGGCTTGGGGGTCCAAAACGGACCCCCATTTTCATTTTTCTTAGTGCCCCGGGGAGGTGGTGGTCTCGGGCGTGTGGGGGCTGGAGCCCCCCACACAGGTTTTTCAAATATAAAAAGAAGCCCCGGGAGGTGGTGGTCCTCGGGGCTGCGGGAGGGCTCAGAGCCCTCCCGCACCATTATCCATAAAGCCCCGGGGGTGGTGGTCCCCGGGGCTTGGGGGCCCTTAGAGGCCCCCCACACATAAAATGAACCCCCCCAGCATGCCCCCGGGACTTGGCCCACCCGGGGCCAATTAACATCGAAGCGCGGGAGACCGCGCTTCGATTTTTTTTTTTCGGCAGGGTTCGCGCTCCCTGAGCGCATCCTGCCGATTTTAAAAAAAAAAACAATTTTTTGCCCAGGGGGTCCTTGTGGGACCCCTGAGCAGACCTAGGGGGTCAGGATGTTTCTACCCTGCTCCCTTTGTGCGCTTTGCGCACTTGTTTCTGTCCCTCGGTTCTACCGAGGGATAAAATGGCTGCCAACACTTCCTGATTTGGAGTGTTGACAGCCAATTAACATAAAGCTCATGCTCGGGAGGATCCGCGGCCCTAGATATACCTATCTTTTTTTCTTTTGATTTTCTCAGCAACTACTGAACGGATTTACACCATTTAACAAAAAGGGTTCTTTCTGAACCAAGAACTACCTCTTTGCCAAATTTGGTGTAATTCCGTTCAGCAGTTCGGGCTGTAGCCGTGTCTAAAGTTTCCTATGGAAAATTGCATGGGGAAAACGCGTTTTGGGACCCCCCTTTTTTCTCGGCCCCCGCTTGACGAATCCCCCCGAGACTTTCAGGGTAGGAGCGGACCGGAGCGGGCCACAAAGTTTGAAAATTTTGCGAAGATACGTCAACCGGCAAGAGAGTTATTTCAAATAGAATGTCGCGGATTTCCTATGGATAATAGGTTGTAACTATAACTATCTACTGGCGACCGCCAGTAGATAATATATATATATATATATATATATATATATATATATATATATATATATATATATATATATATATATATATATATATATATATATATATATGGTGGTTGCCAGTAGGTAGTTATAGTTAGAACCTAGGTGCATATGTAAAAGCCCCTATCACCACCACAACATCATCTATATTGATGTTGTGGTGGCGATAGGGGCTGCGCCTTAAGTACAAGGCAGCGTTAAGCCACTTAACGTGGCTTAACGCTGCCTTGTACATAAGGCCCCCTTTCACGCTATGGTTAGCGTGAAAGGGGTGGGAAGTGGGTGTTGCGGTGGGCGTTCCACCGCAACACTCATTCATTTTGACACTGCCCCCTATGTACAAGGGTGGCGTGCATAGGAGGCAGCACCAAAATTAGGACCAGGTAAAAACTGGTCTTAAGAAGGTGAAACGAGGAGAAATGCATTATTTCTACTCATTTTTGCTTTTTTCATGTGTGCTGCCTTGTGGAGCACACATGGAAAAAGCAAAATGCCATTTTTTGTTTATGTGTATGAAGGTGTCCCTTCCTGCACATAAACAGACTTTAAAAAAATTCAATTCTGTCACTTTCATGTGTGCTGCATGAAGCAGCACGCATGAAAGTGACAGGATGGCATTTCTAGGGTTGTTTATTTGCAGGAAGGGACATCTTCCTACACCTAAACAATCCTCCCCTGCATACAGACACCCTTGCACTATGGTGCAAGGGTGCCTGCATTGCCATCGCAGGGGGAAACGCAGGGCTGCATCACATTCTTGTAAATATGGTGCAGCCTTGCGTTTCAGAAGTGGAGGAGAGAGGCGTTAAGCCAGGAAGTCTAACGCCTCTCTCCTCCACTTCATTGTACTTATGGCCCTTAGTTTCCATAGAAAAAGCATTTTTTGACTTGGCTATAACTTTGGTGTAGTTTGACCAATCTGCATGAAATTTTGCCAAAAAAAATTCACAGTGGGTACTATTGATTGAGAACGTTTTGGGGTGATCCATGCAGTGGGGACCAAGAACTTAGGGCATGAAATAAGGTTGAGTGTGTTGTGTTAATTCCCATAGGAACCTTTAGCCACCTGTACAGCCCGAACCGCTGAACGGACGTACACCAAATTTGGCAGGGAGGTAGATGTGAGTTCAATGAAGTGCCTTTTGCTTATTTTGTGTAAATCCATTCAGTTGTTTTTGAGAAATTTAAGTTTAAATTTATAGTGATATGTCTCTGGCTGCTGATATTTCATGGTGGTTTCACGATGAATTGCGAATGCACGCGCCAATGGGAATAATCTGATTGGCTGAATGCAACCTGAATAGAAAGTTGCAGCTGCCATTTTATCTATCAGGAACGGTTCCCAGGGCTGAAAATTTGTGTGAAAGCCAAACATAAGGGGTCAGGGTGGAGATACTCTGACCCCATGGTTGAGAAATGGAGGTGTTAGTGACAAAGGTTATGTGTCCAAAATTGATTTTTTTTAATCGCAGGCGATATTTGCTATGACACCGTGACTGCCAGTGTGGCCCCGTGTACCTCTGCAGGGACATCGCGACTATCAATGTCGTCGCGAATATTGGTGAATCATTAATGCGCATTCTTAAAGAGATAATGAGATTCTGATAAATGTTTTTATAGAGTTATTTATATAGTGAGTTATCTACTTTTATGGTTAGAATTAATTATATAGTCATAATTTTTTAATGTGGTGGTGGCCATTGAAATCCTGTTTTGCTTTCTGCTTTCGCGACATAACTGCGGGGTTCACGATGAGCGACGTCATTGCGATCTCTGGAGGCACCGCGAAAATGAAAAATAGGTTTTAGAGATCGTTGTTCTTGAAATACACTAGAAAAACATGACTTTGAAGTGTACAATAATAAACCCCTAGTGTGTAAAATATTGTAATGTGTGTGCATATATGTGTTTTCACTTTATGGGAAAGGCGCGATCGTCGCGGTTAGCAACATCATCGCGGCATCCCGAATAACGGTGAAAATGGGAAATAGGTCTGAGTGATGGTTTTAAAATAAACTTAGTACACAAATATGAGTTTAAACATGCTTTGAAAGAAGTATGTATATAGTAATGTGTGTAGGGCAATGTTCAGAATGGAATTTTTTACATATTATTTTTGGATGTGTTGGTGGCCATTGAAATCCTGAATTAGCTTTCCGCATTTGCGACGTAACCGCTGGGACCGTGATGAGCGAGTCACCGCGAAAATGAAAAAAAGGTTTTAGAGATGGCACTAGAAAAACATGAGTTTGAAGTGTACAGTATTAAACCTCTAGTGTGTAGAATACTGTAATGTGTGTGCATGTATCCATGTACTTATCCAGTCACTCAGGCACTACCCTTGCACTCATCCATTCACTGAGGCACTACCATGCACTCCTTCATTCACCCAGGCACTAAACTTCTATTCATCCATTCACCCAGACCCTACCCTTGCACTCATTCATTCACTGAGGCACTATGCTTGCGCTCATCCATTCAGTCAGGCACTACCCATGCACTCATCCATTCACTTAGGCACTACCCATGCACTCATCCAATCACCCAGGCACAATCCATGTACTCAATCAATCATGCAGGCCCTATGTATTATTCACCCAATTACCCAGGCACTATCTATGCACTCACCTAATCACCCGGCTACTACCCTTGCACTAATGCAATTACCGAGGCACTATCTTACACTCATACAATCACTCAGGTGTTACCTTTCCAGTCATTCATTTACTCAGGTACTACTGTTGCACTACCCATGCACTCATCTATACACCCAGGTACTAACCATGCACATATCAAATCACCCAGGCACTACCCTTCTACTCATCCATTCACCCAGGCAGTACCCATGCACTCATCTATTCATCCAGCCACTATCCATGCAGTCATCCAATCACACAGGCACTACCCTTGCACTCATTCATTCACTGAGGCATTACCCATGCACTCATCCACTCACCCAGTCATTACTCATGCACTCATCCAATCACTCAGGCAGTACTTATGTACTCATCCAATCAACCAGGCACTACTCATACATGCTTCCAATCACCAAGGCACTACAATTGCACTCATCCATTCACTCAGGCAGTATGCATGTGCTAATGCATTCCCTCAGGCACTACTCATACACTCATCGAATGATCCAGGCACTACCCATGCACTTATTCATTTACTCTGGCATTATCTATGCACTCATTCATTCACCCAGGCTCTACGCATGCACATATCCAATCAGCTAGGCACTACCCTTCCACTCATCCATTCACTCAGGCACTATGAATGCATTAATCCATTCACTCAGGCGCTATCCAAACACTCCACTTATGATTAAGGCAGTACACTTGCGCTCATCCATTCACTCATGCACTCATGAATTCACCCAGGCACTAAGCATGCACATATTGAATCACTCTGCCAGTACCCATGCACTCACCTATTCACACAGGCACTACCCACGCACTCATCCATTCCCCCTGCCACTACCCATGGACACATCCAATCACTCAGGCACTACCCTTGCACTCATCTGTTCGCTCAGGTACTATGCATGCGTTCATCCATTCACTCAGGCACTTCCCATGCACTCATCCAATCACTGAGGCACTATCCATGCACTCATTCATTCACCCAGCCATTATCCATGTACTCATACATTCACTCATGCACTACCATTCAATTCTTCCATTAAGTCAGGCACTACTTATGCACTCATTCATTCAGCCACACACTACCCATGCACACATGCAATCACCCAATCACTAAGTTTGCACTCATCCAATCACTCAGGCACTACTCATGCATTCACAGATTTACTTAGGCACCACCGCTGCACTCATTGTAACATCTATGCACCAGTTTTGCACTCATTCAATTATCCATACACCAGTCACACATTCATTCCAACCTATATACATACTTTATCCTTTTTAACTGTAAAAGGCAGTTCCAACAGGATTTTTTTTAAGGCTTTTGTAAAGTTTTACATTTTTGTTGTTGTTTT
The DNA here is from genome assembly GCA_963921515.1 of Calotriton arnoldi. NCBI lineage: Eukaryota > Metazoa > Chordata > Amphibia > Caudata > Salamandridae > Calotriton > Calotriton arnoldi. The sequence goes on from CAWUFW010005812.1 coordinate 418,591, forward strand.
TATAATAACAAAAATGGCAACTGGAACAGCAGGAATTGAAAAACATGCCCTAAAAAATGTGCAAAACATATAAAAGAGGAAAAAAATTAGCATGTATGCTGTTTTGCAGCACCGTGAATAGCTGTAAGAGACTGCTCACCTGCACTTATGACAATACTACAATCAATGCAGTACATGGCCATTCTTGCCATCTTTGGAGCCATATCTGATGCAGTACTCTGCACCTCAAAAGGGAGTTTTTGACCAGGAATTTTTGCTGCTGCCACTAAGGTAGATGGTCTTCCAGCTTCCCTCTGCTTGATCGCCAGTTGGAGAGGTTTTTTATCATAGTTTTTTTTATACCGTATAACATGGACGTTGTTCCACATGGATATTTCTTCTTGGTACCTCTAGAAAGAGTCTTCTTGCAAATTGTGCATTGCACAAGTTAGGCAGTTGTTTTTGATTCACCTGTTGAGATTGAACAAAAAACCCAAGGCACACTGGCTCTCTTTTGTGTGAGTTCCTGTTCTACCAGATCTTCACTGCCCACCTCCTCCACATCCTGGTCCAGATGTTGTTCCTGTTGACCCCCATCTACTTGCTGTGTTGCCATTTCTGAATTAAAAAAAACAGCAAAATGTTTCCACTGCAAAATGAATCATTCTGCTCAGAATGAAGTTCTATGAAAGAAGATTCAAGAAGTAGCAGTGGGTGTGTACTTCTATTGATTTTGCTGAAAAGTATATCATCCAATGATAATCCTTGCTTTCCCGGTCACTTGATATTTGCGGTGACTGAAATAGTTGCGGTTACCGCAGTGAAGCAGAAATGCAAAATATAAGATTAAAGTAGTTTTTTGTTTAAAAATAGAAAGAAAACCAGAATTTGCAATATTATAATAGTGAACACATATTCTATACTTGGTCACAGTACCTCTTCATATACGTTTCAGAGTTGTTGAAAACGCGTGATATGCACGACTACCGAAGTCATCGCGACTTCCTCTGTCTTCGCAGAAATGGGAAAAAGTGTTTGGAGGCGATTAAGCTGGAAACCTCTACTGGTAAATATACTGTAGAATATCTCTCTCTATATATATGTTTTACACTTTGTATAAACCACGCGCTCCTTGCGACTACCGACGTCACTGCGATGACGTCGGTAGTCGCGAATAAAAGTTTTTTGTGAGAAGGTGGCTTTCTTCCAAATTGATCGTAGAAAGAAAAGTTGAAGGAATAGCTACTGCATATTTAGAGTTAAACTTTATTTAAAAAATTTCTTTAAGTGTATTTTTCAGTAGGTGAAATACAATTGCTGATGACAGAATCTCCACTGTAAATGCAACAATGTTGTACCGACTTACAAAATTGTTGAAAATAAAATCAGTTATTAATGTATTTTCTGATAAAGACATATGAACTAAAAAAATCAGTGGTGTATTATATAAATATAATACACAATATCCAATTATAGAAAGAAAGTATGAAAATCATACAGGTTCTCTTACAAAGAAATGGACATTACAATTAAGAAATGGAATTTTAAAAAAAACATAGAAATTGAAATAAACAAAGGATACAGGAACATTACAGTTAACAATTAGCATTTAAAAAACCTTAGAAATTGACTGAAAAAAAACAAAAGTTACAGGGATGTTATAGTTAGGCTGATATTTCACTCGTACAAAACAGAGTACTTCAGCAGTTATAGTTAGCTGAGCTAACTATAACTCAAGCCCCCGCAATACACTGCTTATGCCCTCACATATTACATCACTCATGACATGGCCAGTGACATCACTGATGACATCATGGTGACATCTCAAATGACATCATTGATGACATCACTGATTACATCATCCACAGAATCTCTGATGCAGCCACTCACACCCCTATGTAACTATTCACACACCCACTCCAACTTTTACACTACCATTCTCCAAACCATTGACACACCCAACCCAGGACTTACATACCCACTCACTCATTCATAGGTCTACCCACACATCCACTCACTCACCCATACAGCCACTCATACACCCACTTGCTCACTAATACAGCCACTGACATATCCACTCATACACCCATACAGCCACTCATATACAGTCAGACACTCATATAGCTACTCATACACCTACTCACTCATCCATAGAGTCAATCGCACTGCCACTTACTCACCTATACAGTTATACACACACCAACTCACTTATTTATATAGATACTAACACATACTTACCTATACAGTCACTGACACAAGCACTCACTCACCCATACAGCTACTCTCATAATCACTCACTCACACATAGTCACTTATATACTCCGACACTCACATATACTGCCTTTCACATATGCAGTTACTCACCCATATACCACAGAGATATCCATTCACTCATTGACAGAGCCTTATGCACACTCACTCACCCATATAGCCCCTCTCAGATGCACTAATGAACCTATACAGCCAGTGATTCATCCACTCACTCATCATTGCAGGGAGTCACACACACCCTCACCCACCCACACAGACACTCAGGCACCCATACAGGTACTCAGACAACCAATCAATAAGCCATATAGGCAGTAATGTACCTACTCACCAACACATGCAGCCACTTACACTCCAACTGACAGACTGATGCAGATATTCTCACAGATTAGTTACTCACCCATACATTCACTGAGACACGTATAATCACTCACTTATACAGTCAGTCACGCACCCACTAAATCATCCATGCAGGCACTCATACACCCACTCATTCATTAATACACCTTGGTGTATATATATTTAACACTCATAAACGTTTTAGAAACAGTCACCGGATGATGTCATCAGTGACGTCATTTGAGATGTCATCAGTGATGTCACTGACCATGTCATGAGTGATGTAATATTTGAGGTCATAAGCAGTGCATTGCGGAGGAGCGAGTTATAGTTAGCTCAGCTAATTATAACTGCTGAAATTCTCTGGTTTTGTACGAGTGAAATGTCAGCCTAACTATAATGTCCCTGTAACCTTTGTTTTCTTCAGTGAATATATATATATATCTATATATATATATATATGGATATATATATATCTTTTTCTAGCTACTCGTCAATGGTTAAGGGTTTACAAATAAGACATTATGTAAGTGGTAGAATTCTGCAAATTTAAAATATTGCATCTTATATCTCTGTAAAGTGATGTCTTGCCATGCCATTAGACAAAGCACTATTGTTTGGCGAACTGAGGGGGCTCTGAGAAACAGAAATTGTTTGGAGTACTTGAAGCATACAATCGGGAGTGATTTATCTATATAACAATCAGCAATATCTGAATTGTCAGTAGTAAGTACTGCCGGCAGGTTATTTTGTGAAACGTATTCTTTAACTAGCAAAAGCAAGAAAAAAACTGATCACATACTGAAATACCTTTGAAAATGTTTTAGATACGACAATACAGCTGGAAAAAAAAATAATTTAGGTAATACGCTTCCAGGCTGTCTAAATGCCACTCTTGTGTTTGAAAAAGTGTGGCAAAGAAATAGTTTGCATTCATTTTGACTCATACCTTGACAATATAATGTTTTTCTACTTTTTTTCAAATACTGTGAACTAATTTAAGATGATTAAGACTAGAGAGAGAAACTATAATTTTAGAAACAATCATGTTGTCAATGTTCCACAAAACAGCACATCCTGTTTTGGTACATTGTGCTATAAACCTGTGACCTGCATCAAGTCACAAACCTTCTAAGTGCAAACTTTCTTGAACAATCAATGTGCTTGTTTCTTCTCGCAGACGCATTGATGCTTCTATGCAGTCAATACATTTTTCATTGGTTTCTTCCTGCGCTCCATTTCTGGCAACCATTTTTATGACTAGAAAAGTGAGCCACGAGTGCCATCATGGGAGTTGTGTGCGTTCAATCTATCACTGTAGCTGATTCTGAAGTCAATAAGTACACTCTATGATAGTAATGCCCCTGCCTTTCTTCTTTCTGAAGGGTTTTCTCATTAAAGCTGCGATTCACAAATACAAAGTTTCCAAACTTATAAAGAGAGCTAAACTTTTCCCAATTCTACAAGATTGTCTTCATATTTTAATCAGTGTCACATTGGAATTAACTCTAAAAATACGAGTCATATTGAAAGTTAATGAAAAGTTCAGAGAAAGGAGCAACTGCAGTTGTTGATGCTTAACAAAAACCCTTGAAGAAAGCCAAGTTATTGGTTGATTACTAGACTCTTCAACTGGTCATGAATGTCCTCAAGATAGCTGGTCAACAACTTGCAGTATTTGAACTAAAGTTGTATTTTAGATACTTTTGAATTCTTCCAAAATTCAATGACAGTTAGCCTGAAGAAATTATTTAAAAGGTGTAAAAATATGATTTACAACACATAAGAGAACACTTTACTTAGGGCCCGATTGCAATGTCGGGTGGACCGCAACCGACCGACCTTCGGTTGCGGTCCGACCGACATCTGCCTCTGCGATCCACCCGCCGCATTACGGTGCAGCGGCTGGAGGCATCAGGCGGAGAGACTGTCCTTGAGCCCGTCGAAGCATCGGAAAGTATCACAATCCCATAATGACAGTGGAGCCAGCCTTGGCTTTGCCATTGGGATCATGATGTCACTTTACGACAGCCTTTCCATGTCGGCCTTTCTGCCATGGAAAGGCTGCCACAAAGTGACTTTGGGTGGCTCTAGCAGGGCCCCCGTCCCTCCGTGAGCTACGCTATGGGGAATGGGGGGGCACCTATTGTGACCCCTAAGCATCCGTACACCGTGTGGCAGGCACTGCATGGTGCCTGCCACAAGGTGCAGGGATGTTTAAAAACATTTATTTTTCAATGGCTGCTTGTGCTGCAGACCTTTTCCGCCCACCACACAAGCTGCCATTGAAAAATTGATGCTTCCGACCGCCCATAGGGCGGTCGCATCAAAATTGTGCGGTCTGAAACGCCGACCTATGGTCGGGTGGTACCAATCCGCAACAGTGTCAGGCAGACGCAAATCAGCCTGCCATCGTTATGAGGCCCTTAGTCTTATTTTAATGTGACTGACAAACATCATGAGATGTGAAGCAATCCACAGAAAAGTTCAGTTTCAGGGAACCCTAGATCTGACATCCAAAAATGTAATCCCTTTGGATTAATCCTATGTTTGGAACATAATTTTAACTTTAGTGCTATTCATAAGGAATCCAAAAAGAATTCCTGGAAATTTACAGCAGTTAAAGATTTCCATTTCTACTTACATACTTAAAATGTATGGATTAATGATTTTCCATCAGGTGCAAAAATAAACAGGTGCATTTGATAACAATATGCATCTACATATTTTAGTTTGTTTTTATTTGTGTACTAGTAAAATATTTCCCGCTCTGGAGAAACCCATTTTGCAATATCTGCATTCAGTATGGAAGTGTTTCATTCTCACCCTGGTATCCCACTTACTTTTGCCATTAATTCATACCTTTCTGTGTTTTCATAGAGCAAAAATTCTTGCCAGGTGTTTGGGAATAACCGCAAACCTAAGAGATTTCAGGAGTTCACTTAATGTTTGTAGGATGACTAGCAATGTGAGCTTTCTGTGTGTCACTGAACGTACAAAATACAAACTAATTAGGAAGCAGTGGTGTGCTGCTCAGTAAGCCAAACTCAGAGATGCACTTTGTAAGTAAGAATAGTGTAGTTTGCCCATGGTGTAGTGTAGGAGTATTTTTAGAATTCTTCTGAAATGTAGGAGGATTGGTATTATTCTGATATTGATGGGACTATTCTTTTAGATCTAGAGTACATAGATAGTAAAGATCTGTTTTCTGGTCCTTTCCTTCTTGCATTTTGTCTCCAATTCTGTGATGTCTTGGCTTCTGATATGGTGCCTGTAAGAAATTGGGTTGTTGGTTCACTGGGGTGCAAGCCCTGGCCAGGCAGCAATCACAATCCTTGTCAGTGTAAGGCACAAGCAAACCCTAAATTAGCCTGTGCTAAACCCCTTGGTAGTTTGGCGCAGAGCAGTCAGGCTTAACTCAGAGGAAATGTGCCAGTTGAGAAGCGTTGTGTGGATCCGGGTCGAAGATATACTGCGCAGCAGAAGAAATGCGTTGAGTCTGAGATGTGGCGAGGCTGCAGTGCAAGGACCTGTTGAGTCATCATTGAGGGTCCCATCGACGGGGCTTAAGATGCGAAGTACAGCATCAGGGATGCGGCGCACAGCTGGTGATGAGTTCCAAGGAGCTGTGAAGCTGGGTTTCAGAGTCCATCATTGTCGTTGAGGCTGCCGTCAATGAGAGATGTGAGGACATGGGCTGTGGCTGAGCTGCGCCACAGGTGCAATGTGTCAGTTCCGAGAACTATGGTGGGTGAAGTGGATCTTTGCTACAGGCACAATCCATGCAGCAGTGTTGATGTCTTGGTTCTGCAAGGGGATGCGCTGCTCAGATGAGGAGATGAGTTGGATCAGTCGTGATGCATCGCTCATAAGAGAAGGTGCATCAGTTCCACTTGCAAGCAGCCTAGACCCACTTCCAAGGATCCAGGACTGGGGTGGCACCACTTGGCAGGGCAGACTCACAGATGTTGGAGTCCAGGTGCAGGTGCAAGATGGTTGGAAGCGTGTTATGTCCCTGAGGATTGGAGTCACTCTGGGTCCTGGGTTCAAAAGATGAATGTCCAGTACTTCTCACCCAGTCAAGAGGGCAGCAGGCAGTAGGTCAGCACAGCAAAGCAGGAGTCCAGCATAGTGCAGTCCAGCAGAGGGGCAGTCCTTCAGCAGCACAGCAGGCCTTCTACCTGACAGTGTCCACAGGTCCAGAAATGTACTGAAGTGGTGGTGTCTAAGGTCCTTCTTTTATACAAAGTTGTGCCTTTGAAGTGGGGAGAAGCTTTTAGAGGCATGCCTTTGAAGTGCACAGATGCTCTACCTAACCTGCCCTGGCTCCAGACTATCTGTAAGGGGTATGCAGTTCTTTGTGTTGGAACAGGGCTCACCCTATTCAGGCGTGAGTGAGGCTGGGCTAAGAACCTCCCTCCCATCCTGCCAGTGATGGCCCATTCAGTTACACCTAAGGTCCATTTTGTGTGGCTGTCTAGGAGGAATACACAAAGGCCAACTGCCAACTACATTTTCAGAATTGTAATTTAAAATCCGACTTCACCATAAGTTAGAATTTTACATAAGGATTCCAGAAACACCAAACTTGAAACACGTCTATCTTTCCATTTAGAAATTACACTCATAAAATATAATAAGGTAATCCTAATGTTATCCTTTGGGAGATATAGGCCTTGAAGTAGTGAAAAATGAATTTGAGGGGTTTTCACTACCAGGACATGTAGAAACCTAAGAGCATATGTCCTGCTTTTTAAATACTTTGCACCCTGACCTTTGGGCTTTCCAGGGCCTATCCTAGGGGGTGATTTATGTGTATTAAAAAGGAAGGTTTAGGCCTGGCAAAAGGTTTATTTTTCCAGGCTGAAATGGCAGTTTAACCTGCACATACAGGCTCTACAATGGCAAGCCTGAGACACGTTTAAAGGGTTATTTAAGCGGATGTCACATTCAATGCCTCATGTCCACTAGTAGCATATAATTTACAGGCCCTGGGCACTTCTAGTGCACTTTACTAGGGGCTTATAAGTAAATTTAATATGTCAATTTGGTATGAGCCAAAATTATCAGGTTTAGAGGCGAGGCCACATACACTTTAGCACTGGTTATGCCCATAAAAACGAGATTAGAAAATGGAGGGTGGAGGCAAAAAGTTGGGGGGGAAGACCACCCTAAGGCTGACAGGTCTAACAGTGCTGTCTGCCTGAAATGGATAGTTTCTTAGCCACATATGCTTGAGTATTGTGTCTGAAGATTTAGTAGGTGATGCATCTGGTTTTACTCACTCTAGTGCGGAAGACAACCTGTTGACGTCCTCCACTACCTCCTCAGGGTTGTCAAGGGTACACCATGAGCAGTGAGGCAGGTGTAATCAGCCTTTACAGAGAAGGAAATATTTGGCAGCCATTTGTTATTTCTGGTACTGTCTGGGGCCTTTCTGCTCCCCCCACGGCAGCACAGTTAAAAAAAAGGGCCCCCATTGCTTCAAACTATAATCTGTGGTAGACAGAATAACTGATCAGTAGCTGAAATGGGCTCGCCCATTGTCCTATGATGTATGCTGAATTGGGTGGAAGTAAACTATGATTTGCCCAATAACTGTTCAATGGCTAAGGTGAGCTCACCCATTAACCCATGATATCTGCTGTTTTGGATGGTAGTAAAATGTGAATGCCACAATACCTCATTAGTGGCTGAAGTGGGCTAACCCATAGCCCATGATGTATGTTGCGATGGCTGGAAGTAAATGTGAACGGTACAGTAATTAATCACTGGCTGAAATGTGCTAAGACATCGCCCTATGCTCTGAGGGTCGAAGGAGAGGCCCACATGGTGAACATGCTAACTTCATTGTGAGTTACCCACAATCTGCTCTTACACAAGGAGCAAGTTGTCTCACAAAAAAGTTTCTCCTGGCATCAGAAAGAATATGGCATTTGGTGTTTTTGCCTGTTTGGGTGAGTTCCAATTAGTTTAAGAAAATGACTGAGTTTGGTAGGTTTTCCTGGGTGGCGGCTGAGGCTGGGCCCAAATACAGCAGTTACCCCCATCACCACAAATGATCATTTTTAACAGGAAATGTTCATGTCTCAATGTTTTTGGGGGCCTTTTGTGTCATAGGAGTTAGGCCAAGCCACACAATTGTGGCACCCTTTTTATCGGATGCAGTGTAGGAACCCTGGGTGGTAGGACTTTTATGGATCCCCACAGGTTATTGATGTTTCCTTGTCAGAAATGTATGGAAAATACATGATTTTAGACACATTAGTGGTTTGCAGGCATTGTGGGTAAGAAAACAGCTTGCAATTCACAGAAGGCACATCACCCTGGACTCTCCTGGGTGTGTAGTTTTCAAAATGTCTGGGTTTGGTTTCCCTGAGTGTTGGCTAAGTCTGGGTCTAAATACCACAACTACCTCAATCTCTAAAACAGGTCATTCTTTTGACTGAAAATGTTGATGTCTCCACATTGCATTTTGGGTCCTTTTGTGTCGGGGGCACTAGGTAGAGCTACACAAGTGGGATAGCATTTTTAATGAGAGAAATGTTGAAACACAAAATAGTATAACATTTATTCTTAATTAAATTTCTCTCCTTTATTGGCTTCCAAATGTAAGCAAATGTGCAAGAAAGATCACATTTTGTGAATTGTCCTATGAATAACATGATAGTGTGTGTAACCCCAAATGTACCTATTTTCATTACTTATTATTTCAACATTTAGTTTCCTTTGGAAAACCATGAGAAGTCTGAACAAATTACCCCTTGTCGAATTCAAAATGTTGTTTAGTTTTAAAAAATGTATAGATTTCCGGTTTCACCCATGGCCTTCACACCTGTTTCTACAACCTAAACTGCAAGTAGGTCGAAACTGCAAAAAAATGCACTATCAATTCGAAATTTCACAAAAATGTTGCAAAACACGTATTTCTTTTACAGCTGTGCTTGTTCCTGAAAGCTGGGGAGATGATGATCTTAGTACAGCAAACCTTTGTTGATAATTTTTTTAAAGAGAAAGCATATGATTTCTTGCACAACATTTCCCATTTTCCAACAAATTACAACATTTTGCTATATTTTGACTATTTTCTCAGTTCCCTCTGGAGCAATCCACAAACCCTGGGAACCTTAAGAAACCTCAGGATGTGGTAAAAGAGGATGTACTTATGGCCTGGATACATTTTAAGAGAAAACATATAAAGGTCTGAGCACGAAGTGCACCAAACATCCAAAATGAAGGCTCAGCACTATGGGCCACATAGATTACTAAGATTTTGCTTCAGGATTGCGTCACTTTTGTGGCAAAGCTCAGGCACATAATCAGTTTGCGTGGCTGTGCGTGGTTTAGTAAATACAAATTAACACAAGGCAGAGCATTACTTTGCGTCGGGTAGGCGTTACATTGGTGGAGCTTGGATGTTCCTATGCATCTTCCCATGTGTTTTGCTGCAAATCTAGATATGCAAAAACTTGTAAACCTGAGTTTGTGCCAGAGGTGCAACAAGGAGAAATATCTTCATTTCTCCTCTTTACCTCCTCTTTCCATGTGTGCTGATTTCACAGCACACAAAGAAAGAGGAATATGACTCTAAAGATTGATTTTGTGCAGGAAGGTATCCTTTTCGACACAAAAACAATCTTATCTGTAAAGCAGGCACCTTTGCACCATGGCACAAAGTTCCCTGCATTGGCACTAGGCTGCCTGAAGTGCGCCAGTGCTGTAAGAGAGTAGAATTGTGCAATATCTTAGTAGATATGTCACATTTCTGCTCTCTCCCTTTCACGCAACACTGCACTGCAAGTTCCTTTGCTGCTTTGCCCAGCATGCAAGAATAGTAAATCTGGCCCTAAAGGTGGAAAAGCCTCAGCCGCATAGGGGTTAAAGTTGATGTGTGCCTAGAGGAGGTGAAATTGTAGTTCCTTTACACCTGGAGTGATGTGATTCCATGTTGTTGAACCCTTGTTTAGATGAGCTGTAGCAAGTAAGATGCTGTTCACAAGATTTGATGTGATGTCAAGGAGACCCTTTAGCAGATTGCTGCCACAAACTAGTGGGAATAGGACCAGGACTTATACAGCTGTTCTAAAGTCATTTTTGGGCAGGAAAGGTTTTACATTACCAAACAATTCCACAACCTTGAAATTTGCAAGTGAAAATATTCTACTATAGGTTTACAATTTCCACATTAACTCATGCAATTTGTGCAAGTACAGTTCTTGCACTTCTACTTCTCTGAATATGAATTAGATTCTCTCTCAAGCAAATGTATTTGCCTCTTTGCAAAAGTTGCATTTTAGGTTCCCAAACAGCTGTTTATGGATCGTGCCCTGAGATTCTTTAGGTAGCAAAACTGAGCATCTAGTTATTGAGTCTCCTGAAGGGCCTTGGGGGAAAAAAACTTTACACAGCCCACTGGAAGACAAAATAAAATAATCACATTCATCGCATTTAAAATCCACATATACTTATATGTTTTGATATGTGAGGCAATATGTTGGTCAGGAGCAAAGCCAGCAACAAGAGCCCTTTTGAGTTCCTGCAAGGTTTTCTTACTCTCTCTGACCGGCCATGAAGTGCTCAGCCAAACAGAGAAGTACACAGACATCTCTATATTTACCCAATCAATATAATCGTATCATTAAATCTCAGCTCTCAGTACGGAATTCCTGATAGGGACTTTGGAAGGCAATTCTTACCATAGGGGTCAGGAAGGAAAAGACACCCAGAGCACTCCAGCAGAGGCTTGGGCTGACACGGGCCGAGGACCTGCTTATTGGCACACCCGTTGTTACACAGTACCAGGTCTTGGGGGGATCTTGTCATCTCCTGTGTCTTTTCTATGAACTCAAGCCTCCAAAAGTGACTGGGTCTACTTAGCACGTGCACTTGATTTGACTCAGTGTGCTTCTGCGCATTCCAGATTCCTAAACCAGTGCATTGCGCACCCCACACCACCCTCCAGTACTCCTGGTTTCCAGATCCAGATCTTGGCGCTCTGCTTTTCTGGCTAGAGTCTTGGGGAGGTGGAAGCTGATCAGGAAAATGACAAGGGAGGGACTGGCGGACAGGTAGTGGGAGATATTCCCAATATGGTCAGGGAAGCCAAAACGTCTCTGCAGAAGGTAACACTTTATCAACCTAACATGCACACACCTTGATTAGATCATCCTTCATACGTACACTATACTACATTGTAGAAACTGCACAGGCAATCCTGAGCAATAGTTTGAGGTCTAAGGTAGCACCACAGCTTCACAGCCCTCATACTATATTTTAAATGCTAAAATCCAAGGATGTCAAGATCACAGTCATAAGAAGAACAGGGTTGGGCAAAGGTTAAATCAGCCCCCCCAGCAAATAAATACTCCTTTTCATATAAAGGAACATACATAGATCCAACAAGGCAGTGGATACCATGAAAAAATACAGCTGATCCCTGGGTAACTTTTGAATGGAATAACGAGAGATAAGATTGCCAAATAGGAACAGACCCTGTCAACTCTTGATGAAGTTGACACCATTGAAAACCCCCCATGATCTACCCCTCTGTCACCAACAGAATTACCCAAATTTGCTAAGGTTAATGCAAATATCAGCCCACCTGATATTGATTCAGACGCAATGGAAGAGATTAGAATATCAGTAGGGCCACAACTTCAGTCCAGCTATTGGTCTTCAAGCTCCTGGCTCAGCACACTCAGTTAATTTTTCATAAAAAGAAGTTGAATTGTCTTAACAGAGTCATCTTGAGAGCCCTGCAGACATAGGAGGTCAAAGGATTCCACAAATACTGAAATTTTGAAGATTTCCAATAATTTTTCTTCTAGACATGACAAAACTGATCAGGAGCCTTATTTTTTGACTATCATGGAATCTTAAGATATACTTACTCCACCCTGCAATCAATTGGTGTCAATAAGCAAAAATCACATAGCACTTCAAGGCTCACTGGGAACATGCCACGTTGCCAAGCCACATCATCCGTTTCACCTGCACTCACTGGCAAGGCAATTAACACTGGCAAGGCATCTAAGATCTCCCTCCATTGATTTTGCCATCTTCCCTTGTCTCATTAACAATCTAATTATCGGTACCAAAAGAACAGGGATATGAGTGGGCTTACACAGAAAAGAACCAAAAGTGGTCAATCTCCTCTTTATACTGCAATGACTCACAACTACAGAAGGATAAATGCTCAAAACTTCTCACTCACCAAAGTCTCCCTTTACTGTTGCCCTGATCTAAAATAATGATTCAGTCAACCAAACATGCAAGCTGTTTCAAGAGCGCAGCCCATCTTATACATGTATAAACAGTAAAACAAATGATGCTACCCAAAATGGTGTGAGAACAGCCTAAGATATATCTGCAACCTCATTCTGTATTCCATAAACTACGTGAAGCCCTCAAACTGCCAGCAGGATCTAGTTCCAACTAATTCCACATATTAAACCAGATCACTGAGCAGCTAATAATGGTGAACGGAATATATTAGATACCTCTCTTTCTGGTGTGGAACTGTCTCAGATTCAGCTCTCATCATGCACCGAGGACTCAGATGATCAAGGAGCAATGGGAAGTACCAAGTTCTTGGCAATTATGTCACCCATAATTTAAAGCAATGCAGAATGAAGTTAAAACCATTAAAACATCAAGCTAAACAAGTAACTGGACTGGATGCTTTAACACAAAAAGTTAATTCAATAAATGTAGGTTAATTTCTTCAATTGAATCATATATAGGAACAGAAACAACAGTAACCTCTTTAAACCAGGATAACAGATCCACGCAATTGCCATGTGTAAGATAAAGCTGCAGATTATTAATTCCAGACAACTTTGGGGGTTCGTATCGCCGAGTTCATAGAGTGCCATCTGGCACACCTAGGTTCAGCAGCAGACCTTGCGCTATCATCATTTTCTTTCATGATTTCACTATTGAGGAGAAAATACTGTATATTACGCAAGAATAAAGATGTTGATAGCAACTAAAGAAGGCTTGGGAGACAGCACTATAATAATGTGAAATGTGGGTTCTAAACCCTGAGTTTTGAGCTCTGGCAATACCAGCCATGCTAGTCTACAACACATCTCTGAAAATTATTTGGCAAAGGTCCCTCTTGCTCAGAACCAACTCAAGACAGGCTTTTTCTTTTACAGCTCCATTAAAATGTTTACCCTTAGACATACCTCAGTCGCTGATGCCCCTTATGTCTGAACTTTGAGACCAGGGTAGTGAGATAAGTCACCTCAAGGCCTCTGCCATATTACGAGGATGTGTATAGATGCAACCAAACAAAGATGGGAGAACCCAACGCATCTACTGGGCAAGGGGAGGAATGGAAGTTTGGATATTGAAGAATTAGCAGGGATGGCAGGAAGAAGGGAAGCAAGGATGGATATAGAGTTTAGGTATAGATGGTCCAAGATGATAGAGCTGGGTTACAGACAGCCCAGAAGCAGAAACGGGGGTGCAAAGAAAAAGAAGAGCAATAGCTTGAGCTTAGCACAATATTGTGAATCCTTCAAGTAAATTCTTACTATTCCATTTTGTTGGTCCTTTTTCCGTTTGTCCTAATATCCAAGGAGATTAGACTGCCAAGACTACTAATCTTTTCTGCCTCGGACTTGCTCCAGAAGCAACATGCCTGTACATTCCCCTTCAAAATCAATGTTCACTGATATGAATCAAGAAAAATGATGGTGACAGCACTGGGTTAAAGGGAACTTGGTAAGGAGAGACTTTCTGTACCAATACACAGATTACAAGCAAATTGGTAGAATGTGGCCAAAGGCCAGGTAAGTAGATACAAAACAGACAATGTAAATAGTAGCTCTCTCGCTCTCTCTCTCTCTCTCTCTCGCTCTCTTTCTTTCTGACTCTCTCTAAGTCTCTCCAGATTGAATATTACAATCAGTACATTATGTATACATCAAGAAGGAATTTGGAGCCTGGTGTACAAAGCCATTTGTGGTTGCAAAACCTGAGATTTGCAAAATCATAGTGTTTGCAACCACAAAATGGCTAATTTATATACTAAACTCATTTTCTGATTCAGTACATGCCAAGAATTGCAAAATGGGTTGAAAAACCTATAAAAAATTGGAATTTGGAAGGGGCTTGTTTAGGGCATCCTTTCCAAATAATGATTCATTAAGTTACTTGCCAATGTTTTGCGACTGATGTGCGGTCACAAAATGTTTTTAGTTTTACCAGCACTTCAAAGGAGGGGTTAATACATTAGCATATGGAAAGGCATCATCTTGGAATCCTTTTCCTTTATGAATATAAAAAAAATGTCTGTTGGGGTGTAGGCAGTGCTCCACGGACCTCTTGCCTACTGTAAAACCAACAAACAAATACCTTTTCTTTTTAAATGCGGCCCTGTTTCCTTTAGGAAAAAAGGACTGCATTTCGAAAAAGTGGGCTTTATTTAAAATGTGATCACAGACATGGGGGTCTGCTGACCCCCGAAAGCCACCATCCCTGTGATGGCATCCAATCATAGTGAGTCACAATTGACAACCTACCTCATAAATATTGATGAGGTAGGGCAATGTTGCAACCCACTACAATTAGGACATTTTTGAACCGTTCTATTAGTACATAGTTTGGTTTGCGAAATTTGCAAAACGTCAGTGCACATTTTTCAACTAGTTTTTGCTAATTGAAATTATGTACATCAGACCCTGTGGCCTTTATGTACTAGCTCATTGATACAAAATAAGAAAACCCTTTCTTATCATTGGGACCTTTCTCATTAGTTGATATTGAATAGAGGAGTCCAGTACTGACATGTCACAGTTATAATTCTGCTATTTGTAGCTCTTCCATTGATTATTCTTATTTGGCTTGTTTTAGTGGCCACACCCAGAATTGTTTGTTTAGTTTCAAGTTTCCCAGTTATTCAACAAAACTGAGAACTCCTTCCTAGTTCTCCCGTTAGAAGAAATATGTTTCTCACACTAATAGAGGATAGCTCATTAAGTTTTTATTAATTTGTACAATTCTAAATATAATCCTTTATTTTAAAGATTTAGCTCTTAGTGCTCTGTTAAATGTATGCATGCACTGACCTTGAGGAAAACAGGCCCTGATGGAGGTCTTCTTGAGTTTGGCTTGTTGCAATTAGCGGGGAAAAGCAAAAACCACTCAGGAGAAGCAACAAGTAGGTTATCCCCAAAGGCTGTGCATTATAGCCAGGCAAATGAATGGTGCTTGGGTGCAGATTAAATAGAACTGCATCTAATATGGCAGCCCATTTTCCTGATATCTCCTAGTCTCATTGTGATCAAGAGAGTTCAAAAGACAAACATGGCAGACTAACACAAGGATGTTCCTCTACCAACACTTTATATGTGAGGAGCTCAAAGGTGGTAGAGGTATATGCTATCACATCATATCATGCTTTTTAGTAGTGTCAGCTGATTACATGAGAGGAACATTATTGTTGTCATGACTGCATGAGGATCCAGATACAGACTCAGGATGGTTCTTATCTAGTGGGGAACAAGTTTTAAAATGAAGTATTGGAATGTCTGACTGAGTGACACAAGGTACAATTACACATTGGAATATTGGGATGCCCAACAGAGTGGAACAAATTATAGTTACTCATGAAAAGAAATAGTATACCTGTTGGACTTGGCCCTTCCACAGGGTCATCCCCAAACTTTTTGCCTTCGCTCCCCAACTTTTACTAAATTTGTTTTTGTTGGCCTTGGACTCTGTGCACCTTAACACTGCTAGCCAGTGCTAGAGTGCTTGTGCTCTCTGTTGAAAACATGTTAGATTGGCTTATATCCAACTGGCATATTTAATTTACTTATAAGTCCCTAGTTAGGTGGCACAACATGTGCCTACGCCCTCTAAATTAATTGTTACTAGTGGGTCTGCAGCACTGATTGTACCACCCACTTAAGTAGCCCTTTAAACATGTCTCAGGTCTGCCATTTCAGAGCCTGTGTGTGCAGTTTAAGCTGCCATTTTGACCTGGCAAATTAAACCTTTTGCCAGACCCAAACATTCCTTTTTATTACAAATAAGTCATCCCTAGGGTAGGCCCTGGAAAGCGCAGAAGAAACGGTGCAATGTATTTCATAAGTATGACATGACTGTACTTTTAAGCTTTACGTGTTCTGGTAGTGAAAAACCCTTAAATGTATTTTCCACTACTGCAAGGCCTATCTCTCCCATTGTATAACACTGGAGTTGCCTCATTGCAATTTGTTGGTGTATTTTCCAAATAGGAAGGTTTGACCAGTTCATGTTTAGTGTCTCTGGAATCCAAATTTAAATCCTAACTTATGGTGAAGTCAGATTTTAAATTGCTGTTCTGAAAAAGCACTTTTAGAAAGTTGGCATGTTCTTGCCTTAGCCATCTGGTGCCAGCAGCCTGACTCTGGTCACATGACTGAGATAAGTTGACAGTTGGGCTTTGTGTTTTCCTCCTAGACAGCCACACACAATGGGAGCTCAGGTGTGACTGGATAGACCATCTCTGGCAGGGTGGGATGGAGGAGCTGAGCACAGCCCCACTTACACTTGAATAGGCTGCGTTCTGCTTCCACACAAAGGGCTGCATACCCGCTGTAGTTAGTCTAGAGCCAGGACATGGAAGTCAGGGCGTCTGTGCACTTCAACGGCATGCCTTTAGAATTTTCTTCTTACTTCAACGGCACAACTGTGTATAAAAGACACCAACTTTTCAGTACACTTCTGGACCTGTGGATACGCTACCAGGAAAAAGGACTGCTGTGCTGCTACAAGGACTGCCACTCTGCTGGACTGCTGCTCTAAAGGAACTGCTGCCCTGTTGTGCTGACCTGCTGCCTGCTGCCCTCTTGCCTGGGGAAGAAAAACTGAACCAGCAACTTCATCTTGAGCCCAGGACCCGATAGTGACTAAAAGAGCTAGTCTGCTGGCCTCCTCTTCTGAGTCTTAGGAACATAAAAGATTCCCCAACAGCCCCTGGACCCATCTTCAGTGAGTTCCTGTCCCCCAAGTGGGGTCTCTCAAGACCTGGACCATTGGTGTGGCCCGTCTCTTTACACAGCAGCATCGACAGCCCACGGGGTACCGCCAACACATAGCTCCAGCCCACCCATCAGCGGTACAATGCCAACTGCCACCGCTGATGCTCTCCTTGCTCCTCAGGACCCTCTCCAATATAAACAAGACTCTTGGTACAAAACCTGAGAAGGAGAAACTGCAGCTGGCCTAATCTGGGCTTGTATCTGCCGGGGTTAGCCTGAAATTTTGAATATGACCCTGTCTAGTACAAACAGATATCCCGATTTGGGACTTTGTGCATTTTGGCGCTATATTCACTAAATGATTTAAAAATTCATATCTCCAGTTCTACTGATTCGATTTTTGCTGGATCTGTCTTGCTTTATTTATTACAGTTTGCTCTGTTTTTCTAACCTTGTGTGTGATCTTTTGTGTGGTGTTTTCTCTGTTTTATTGTTTGAGGTGTCGTGCAAATACTTTTCACATTGTCTACAAGTTAAGCCTGACTGCATCTTCGCCAAGCTTCCAGGCGGTTGAGCACAGGCTAATATTGGGGTTTGCTTGTGCCTTACCCTGACTAGGATTGTGGTTGTTGTTTGACCAGGGCTCATACCCCAGTCAACCAGTTTCCTGATTTCTAACAATACCTCAATGTGCAGTCCTCAAATCCCGCCCTAAACAACATCAGATAACTCATAACTCAGAGTATGGCCCCAATACTGGCTCCCTTGATATTTAGCAATTCTAACTATACACATTATTGGAGCTTAAGTTGCTCTTATTCTGTCTGGGGATTTTAGCTTTATTCTTTGCTCCAAAAAGGGCACTATCAATAAGAAGTTGCAAAGCCCCATGACCTTTGTTCATCAAGAAATTATTACCTTGAGAGACGAGTTGGGCTTAATTGTTTCATTGAGGTACAAGCATCCAAAAATATGGCTTACATTTGTTTCCTCTGTACATCAACAATACTCCAGGATAGATAAATTTTTAGGGAGTAAACAGCTAATATTGATATCAGAGGTAAGTTTCCATCCTATGTTGGCATCAGACAATGCTCCTCTTTCTCTGCATTTAAATATTCTTGTCCTCCAGAAGTCAATATCCTTGCATTTCTGTCCTCTAATAAATTATATATTGAGCTTAGAGAGAAAAGTATTGCCACATTTCTACAAACTAATATTTATTCTTTAATATTCCCATCATATGAGATGCTTTAAAAGTTCTAGTATGCAGTCATGCTTTACAAAATTTTTCCTGGCAATTGAAGTGGAATAAGAAAGATGAACAACAATTATGTGTAATGCTGAGTGAGACATAGAGGGGACATGTTACACTAGTTCATACCAAAGATGCACATGCCACCATACGTGCTCCATACTGACCCAGGTCACAGATATTCAAATGGAACATATTTCATAATTTGACAATCATCTACATTTCAAAAGTGTTAACAAAAAGATAAAAAATGCTCTACAATGGCTTTGTTAACTCATAAAAATAGTACTCATCTAAATATTCTAGAAATTTTAGATATTCCGGAAAATACATGTTTGTCAGCCCCCAGAGATTACTGCAAAGTTTTTTCAATACTATCAGATGCTTTATACCAGTGAAGATAAAAAAGAATAGAGCCTACCAAAAATAGAAAATAAATACATTCACTTAATTTATCTTCTCTAGGTCCCAAACGAATCCAAGAGCAGAGGGTTCCAGTGACCTTGGATGAACAATCAGAAGTTATATACAAAGTCCCTTTGGCCAATGCCACCAGTTCTGATACTTAACCAAGCAAAGACTATGTTGCCTTTATAAAAACTCATGAGATGATTTTGCCTAATGTATGAAAATCTTATGGGGCATGTAGATTTCTGGTGACCTTTATGAACAGCACTCATTTTCAAGGTGTTCCACATTAATAGCTCATCAGCCATGCCAGCTAGAGGTATCAGCAATCACTCTCCAGGAGTTGGTCTGTTAAAGATAAATGGAAACTCTAACACAAGACCAAATCTATAAACCAGGTGCATAGCTAATAGTCCTGTAACTATCGACAAATCAACTGCTAGCAACTTGTTAGAAAGAAGAAAATCAATGTTCTCTCTGACATGAAAACAAAATTCCACCCTGGTCAGAGAACAGAATATGCACTGATTGACACAGGGTATGGCATTAAGACTGTGAAGAATTCAAACAGATTAGTAGCAGTTTTGACATTGGACCTCTAAGCTGCCTTTGATATCTCCTATCAGCTCACATTTTGCCATAATCTCAATACCATTGGACCAAATGGCATTATACATCAGTAGATTGCTTACTAATCTCTTATACAACCACTCCCCACTTTATTCTTCACATCTTTTCTGTTGACTTTCCCACTCCCACAGCTAACCTACTCCATTAACCATCAACTGCTGCAATTACACCATTGATATACATTTTGTCCTAAAACTGGAGAACATGTCTAATCTTGATTCCTTGACTAATGCCCAATGCCTTAGAGTTGTTGACCAATGGATGTTAACTAATCACTGTAACTAAATGGAATCGTAATTTAGGGGCAGGGCTCACTGCAGAGTCTCAATATACTGCCTGGTGAAATAAAGTACATTTTCAATGAGAAAATTGGGGATTACCCCTGGTAGCAATGACACAATGCAGAAGGATTTCTCACAGGGAAATGTATAATTAGTATTTCAGCATTACTAAAACAACTTCAAAAACATGAAACCAATCCACAAACACTCCAAAATAAATAAGTAAAAAGTAGAATGTAAGGATTAAAACAATACCATAATGGCGGCAAATTAAAAAGGAAATAACGTAATGTGAATGAAATGTCAAAACACATTCCAAGGAACATTGGAGGTGTAAGAGCTAACGTTAGTCTATATCCACTGCAGACCACTCTTGCACCTCAATTGGGAAACTATTACCAGCAAGTTGAACTGTCTTAGACTGGAAGGAGGGCAAGGGCCTGGTCAGTTAATGTCATGCTGCAACACTGAAATAGTCCTACGTTTTTTAATTTTCTACAAGCCTTCTTTCTGGAGACTCCTAACATTTCAACCACTCTCCTAAGCCAATGCTCCATCACAGGTCCTACTTCCCAATGCTCTGCTGGTTTTTATATAAAGATGTTGTTTTTACTTTCGGTACTGCATTGCAGGTGCACAAAATCAAAGCACATTAGCAGATGGGTAACACGCTACACAGTGGGGTAGTGCTTGGCTATAAGATTTTGATATTGAAGGCTGGTCTATATGAGATAAAGTGCTGTAGTGTCAAGCAGAGTGACTACAGTAATCCTGTTATCTTTTGGTATGTCATTGCTCCTAAGGCTTTAACTTGAGGATGAAGTGTGAGAGAAAGAGTTCATGTGTGATTATGGTTGACTATTTGGTTCTCTATAGATAGAGCCATGAATGAGAGAAAAGCAGTCCGTTGTGTGGAATCGATAAAGGCCATTGTATTAGGGGTCTATTTAATTTCCCAAGAGCTGAGGATGAATCACATAACTTGGAGGAATTCACCCAATCATGACAGATATTCTCAGAGAGTGTGTGGCTTACACTGCATACAAGCAGTCATAGTGTAGTGTCTATGTAGCACCACATGGACTAGAGAATAGGTATGTGCAAAAACGGGGTGTACAAAATCAACTTTCATGACTGGCCCATGAAGACTGTCTGTGAGATCATCCAGTAATGACTAGGAGTAACCCAAACCAGGCAAGGGACAGCCACAATCATAGCAAGAGGTATTTTATGGACCAGATATGTATCGGGGAAGCAACAACACTCCGAATTGCACATGATGATTTGATAATAATTAGCCACAGTATGATTACTACAAAATTTCTATATAGTCTTTCTTCCTGTAGACAAATGAGAGGGACATGTGCGTGTGATGTGGAAGCAAGGATAGATGGCCCATAAGAATGCCTAGCAGTAAACGATCAATTCAGGGGCATACCCAGCCCAGAAGGTATAAAAGGGAGAATTGCAACCATAATCGCTGATGTTTATGCTTTAGCTTGGATGATTAATGTAATCTGCCAGCATATGCTGGTCACAAACAGTCTAGGTCACTGTGTGTCAAAGACTCAAGACAGATGTTACAAGCCAAGGCAAACACATGTGGTAGGGCACATATCTCAAGGGTACTGCTATGTGCCCTGTTGGTACAATAACATTTATGCATTGCAATGGAGATTCTGCAGTGCTAGGTGAATGTTGGGAATAGAGCATGGATTGGTTACCAACTATCAGGATGCAAAGCTAGAGAGGAAAAAGGCATGGGCATGTTTTGGTTTACTGTTTATTTGCAACCAGGGTGAGTACTCTATGGTCTATCTAGGTTCTTTGAGATACATACTTAATGTTTCCATCTAGGAGTGACAGAGGTGTGGTTAAGTGCATGTAACTATTTGTTTTATTGGCTGCTAATGTCAGTCTGTGGTGAAATAGATGGTGTGGCTTCAGTAGGCATTTCACACGGTTAATTCAGAATTCATATTCTGGAAAAGTGGAAAGTTTTAGAGAATGTATAGAAGTGAATGGCAGTCAAAGAGCAGGGCTTTGAGACAGAATAACAGCTATTATGAAGTGTTTGGTAGCTGCCTGAGGAATTTCACAAGGGACCCCTGAGTGCTCCTGTTGCTCAAAATTTCTATATGTAACTGTTGTTTACAATGCTTAACTATAAGACATTGAAATATCACATTAAGGATACCATGCAAACTCCCTCACTTCATTTGGTGACAATTGGGTTCCCAAAGAAACAAGTAAATTACAAATGTAATTACTGGAATGTAATAGCCTAGACTGCTCGAAAGTAACTCTGTGACTTTTGTAATACATTATGCCTATTGCTAGATTGACACTATCTCAGGATGCCTAATTACATATGTATTTTGTGTAACTGAAAAAGATATTTAAAAAAGAGCAGGGCTTTGAGCCCCAGACCCTTTTAAGGTCAGGTCACATGGTTGAGAGAAAAAGAGAAGAAGATTAAGAAAGTTGATTTGTAAGGGATATTTCTAGCTAAGTCATTGCTAACCTAAAATCTAAATTAAATGGAGACAATACCTTTTAATGGTTGTTTATACACCCCGTCATCTGTGTAATCTTATATTCAAAGAATATTCTATTACTCCCTAAAAGAATGCAAGGTCATATCCTATATCTCTGTAAAGTAAATATATAATATTTTCTAATAATATTGCTTCATACAATATCAATTAACATATGTATAGACTCTACTGCTTCAAGGGTAGAAGATCAGGAGTTGCTCCAATCTACCTGTGTATTGCAGTTGAGGATTGTAGCAGCTGTTCCATTAAAATGGAATAAAATCTGTTTTGTTGTATCTTATACTTTGAAACTAAGTGAGTAGATTGCTGATAAATCAAAGAGTGGCAGAATAATTCAGGAGTAATAGTAAACCCTGTCCTATATGATAATTTCTCACCCTATGTGTTGACGAGTAATCATTGATAGAGATATAAAATAGCCAGTATTTCAGACCTTTAAGACCAGGCTAACCAAAACAGAGGCATAATGAAAACCGTTTTATGGGGGCACCAAAATCTAAAAGTTGTAGATATGACTCGGCTCTCATGTTTTCTACAAATCTTGTTATATGCATCACTCTGGCCAGCTGTACAGACTAAAGGCCTCAATACGAGTTTGGCCGGGCGGTTCACCACCACCCTGCTCCCACACCACCAAACCCTAATGCTGCCCGCCTTACAGATTGCGATACAAATCGTTGTCTGGCGGGCGGGCGGGCAGAGCAGCTGTCCCACGGCAGTGCAGTTAAAAGGCTCAATGAGCCTTTAGTACGGCCTCGCCGTGGGACCACCAAAGCACATTCCAGCATGGCATGGACTGTAAAGTCCATGCCGTGCTGGAACTGGGGGGTGCTTGCACACAGGGTGGCACAAGATGTGCCCCCCTGCATGGACCTACCTGCATGGGGCAACCGGGCCCTGCAGGGCCCTCTTTGTTTCCCCACCACCAGATTTTACATGGTTGTGCTGACTGCCATGTAAGGCTGGGGGTCGGGAACTCAAAATATGCATGGTGGTGCCAGAGCAGCACCGCCAGCATATTCTGAGACCCTGTGAAAGTGGGTAGGAGGGGACTGCTTGCATGTAACAGCGCCATTACCCCATAGCGTCTTGGTAGTTGTAGTTCAGTTTTTCACACTAAGTTCATATTATTTTTCAGCTAATGCCGTCTTTCGTAATCGTATCTCTAGACACCAATGTTTTGGGATTCCTCCCTCATCAGTAGAGAATATTTATGGGTTGCTAGACATGCTGCCAATTTTCTCACGTATAATCCCACTCATAGTGTGCAGGAATTCCAAAGCTCGTCAGCTTGGGTGCGGCTCACGAGAGCCTTTTATCAGTGAAAGGGGGTAGGAGCGCACTGCTTGCATGTAACAGCGCCATTACCCCATAGCGTCTTGGTAGTTGTAGTTCAGTTTTTCACACAAAGTTCATATTATTTTTCAGCTAATGCCGTCTATCGAAATCGTATCTCTAGACACCAGTGTTTCGGGATTCCTCCCTCATCAGTAGAGAATATTTAGGGGTTGCTGGACATGCTGCCAATTTTCTCAGGTATAATCCCACTCATAGCGTGCAGGCGTTCCAAAGCTCGTCAGCTTGGGGCGGCTCATGAGAGCCTTATTTTGTATCAGTGAAAGTGGGTAGGAGCGCACTGCTTGCATGTAACAGCGCCATTACCCCATAGCGTCTTGGTAGTTGTAGTTCAGTTTTTCACGCAAAGTTCATATTATTTTTCAACTAATACCGTCTTTCGAAATCGTATCTCTAGACACCAGTGTTTTGGGATTCCTCCCTCATCAGTAGAGAATATTTACGGGTTGCTGAACATCCTGCCAATTTTCTCAGGTATAATCCCACTCATAGCGTGCAGCTGTTCCAAAGCTGGTCAACTTGGGGGTGGCTCACGAGAGCCTTTTATCAGTGAAAGTGTGTAGGAGCGCACTGCTTGCATGTAACAGCGCCATTACCCCATAGCGTCTTGGTAGTTGTAGTTCAGTTTTTCACACAAAGTTCATATTATTTTTCAGCTAATGCCGTCTTTCGAAATCGTATCTCTAGACACCAGTGTTTCAGGATTCCTCCCTCATCAGTAGAGAATATTTAGGGGTTGCTGGACATTCTGCCAATTTTCTCAGGTATAATCCCACTCATAGCGTGCAGGCGTTCCAAAGCTCATCAGCTTGGGGGCGGCTCACGAGAGCCTTTTATCAGTGAAAGTGGGTAGGAGGGCACAGCTTGCAGATAACAGCGCCATTACCCCATAGTGTCTTGGTAGTTGTAGTTCAGTTTTTCACACAAAGTTCATATTATTTTTCAGCTAATGCCATCTTTCGAAATCGTATCCCTAGACACCAGTGTTTCGGGATTCCTCCCTCAACAGTAGAGAATATTTACGGGTTGCTGGACATGCTGCCAATTTTCTCAGGTATAATCCCACTCATAGAGTGCAGGTGTTCCAAAGCTCGTCAGCTTGGGGTGGCTCACGGGAGCCTTTTATCAGTGAAAGTGGGTAGGAGCCCACTGTTTGCCTGTAAAAGCACCATTACCCCATAGCGTCTTGGTAGTTGTAGTTCAGTTTTTCACACAAAGTTCATATTATTTTTCAGCTAATGCCGTCTTTTGTAATCGTATTCGGAGACCCTGACTGTCGCGCCACCACCAGGGATCGGGGTTCCCTGGCGGTTATGGCGGTCAAATTACGGTCTAACCGCCAAACTTATAATACGGCGGTCGGACCGACCGTGCGGCCTTGACTGGACCGCCAACGCCGCGCCCCCGCGAGTCTGGCGGTCCATGGAACACCAGACTCGTAATAAGGCCCTGAGCAACCATCTCATTTAAGTCAATTGATACAGAGAGATAGTTTTGATCCCTCACAGGCAAATATGCACCTTTGATAATCTGGACCTGATTTACAGAGGTAACTTGCACTTTTGATTAATTTACACTTTTGCGTATGTTTACTACTTTTTGCATATATATTCATTACATTCAAGTATGTGGCACTACTAACAAAAAAAAAAACAAAAACACAAGTAAGTCCAGGACACCTATGTTCACCCACTGGTAATGTAACACCGTCCCATAGAAAATGAAAATAAAACCCTATAGGAAATTGTTAAATTAAATTACCTAAAATGGTAACAATTTAAATAAATATAATTTAATGCTACAAAATATAAAAAATGTCATATGTATTATATGGCTATAAAAAAGTTTGACACTCTATTTTGAATTTAAAAATTAATGTAACAATATATTTTTTTAAATATAAATAAGTTGCATGTAAATAATTCTTTGCACCACCTCTGATAACTATTAATGCATGCTGAGAAAAAATCTGTATTTATTTTTTAATTTAAACTTTAGAATTTTATTTTCAATTTAGTTTCCTATATTTCCATTAATTAAAGATTTATTTAAAAATTAATTTAATTTAATAGTGCTGTAACATTTTTTATTTTGTTCTACATTAAAAAAAAGTTATACAATGCATTTACATGAATATCTAATCCAAAAATATTTCTAATATTTATTTTCAAGTTAAATTAACTTTTATTTTCCCTATACCTGACTGCAGAGCCTTCCTTTTCTTCTCTTTATATGTTGATTTGATGAAAAGATTCAACCATTCATGTGGAAAATTCATGATTTGAGGCAATATAGACAGACCTTTTGCTTTTTTGAATGAATGATCTCCGAGTTTTTTAGGTAGTTGGGCCCATTAAGCTAATGGCCATATATAAGAAATGATATGGCAATATGGAAAGATCGAAATGTTACTTGAAGCATCAACACTGCTTTATCAATGCTTATTTACACATATTTACCTTCTCAACATGATTTTTATGTTTAATTATGTCTGCTGAATTTATAATATTATTGAAAAACACCAAAACAAAATCATCTTTAATTTTGCCATTTTATATCCATAAAGTTTTGTAATTGCTGAGATGTTGATTTTCTGAAATAAACCTGAAATATATTTCCACTGCTCGCAAGTCTAATGGAATTGGTTCCTGAAACTTTATTTATAGTAAAATCAAATGTCACAATAAATAAACACTAGCCAGGTACACTAAGGACCAGATTTACTAAGAGTTTACATCTGGATTCAATCAATCAATCAGTAGATTTGAAGAGCGCTACTTGTCACCTGTGAGGGTATCCAGGCACTGCCAGAGTCCAGTTGATTAGCCAAATAGCCAGGTCTTCAGGGACTTTCAGAACTCTGGAAGAGATGGGGAGTTCCGTAGATGAAAGGGTAGCTCTTTCCATGCCTTCGCTGCTAGGTAGGAGAAGGAGTGACCTCCGCATCTGCTACGTTGGATGCAGGGGGTGAGGGTTAGAGAAAGGGATGCAGGGCGGAGGTGTCTGGTGGGCTGATGGAAGTTTAGGTGTGGGTTCAAGTAGGTGGGTTCGCAATTGTGTAGGGCCTTGTCTGTATGAGTCAGGTTGTGTCACTGTTGTGACGCAGCCCTGGTGCAAAATCCAATTTGGCATTTACTTATCCACACAAAGTTGATTTGATTGGCATTGACTGGTTTGGTTTGGGAGCATCAAAGGCAGTTCCTACAGGACATGGACTGTCAAATCCATGCCCTGCAGAAACTGGGGTTGCATGCACACAGGGGGGCACCCCATGGTGCAGAGGCAACAGGGGGCCCTGTAAGGTCCCCTTTGTTTCCTCATGCCACACTTTTCATGGTGGTCACACCACCATGAAAAGTGTGGCAGTGAGGAAACTCCCAATATGCTTGGTGGTGCTGCAGTGGCACTGGCAGCATATTAGGGGCCTTGGACCGCTTTGCCACCACCAGGGATCGTGGATCCCTGGCGGGAGAAGCGGTCCCACCCGCCACAGTCCTAATGCGGTGGGTGGACCGCCAGGGTGGCGGTCCGGCGATCCATTGGACAACTGAACTCCTAATAAGAGCCTAAGTCTTAAAGATAATGGGGTAAAACATAATTGGAAAATGTGGGAAATATTGGCTGGGTTAAACGTTTATACTCCTGTGATTATTTCACTCCTGAAGTCTCCTTTTTTGCCAATGCTATAGGTCACATGGATTGGGCAATCCTATTTTTGATGTGCTCCTCAACATGCAGAAGAGTGGCAGTTTGTTTCTGCAAGGAATTAATGTTCAATACCGTTTCATTATCATTAAATCAGAAAGGTTTGTGTATCAAGCTTTCTTTCCTCATATTAAATCTGTGTATAAATTCAAGAGTTATTATGGGCCAATTCCTGATATCCTACAACCTCTGTATAACCTAAACCTGTCTCTGTCCTCTCCTCCTGAATAGATAAGTGTAGGCAAGGATATTTGAGTCTTGCAATCCTTATCACTTGACAGATCATATCCCAAAAGAATACAAAAGAAACCAAATACAGTGAAAGCAATTACATCCATTTTACTGAATTATATTTGCAGGATCCTTGATGTATTCAAATCCTTGGTTCCTTCCAATTCAATTGTTCTTCAAGATGATATGCATCAGCAAGTCATTGGGATTTCTTTTTATTTTACAACACTTTAGTTTTTAACGTAGAATTCAACCCAGCCTTCTTCTACAATCATACATTAATTCTATTAGAATTGGGCTGTAATGTTAAAAAGCAAAACATTCTGGCATTGATTTTGAAAAACAATTTTTTATCTAATTAGATCTTTACATCCAGAATTACATAATTATTTCAGAATTCTTCACTGAAATGATGGATCAACATATTCCACAGCGGTGTGGGAAGCTCTTAAGGTCTCTATTCATGGAGAAATCATATCCTTTTGCAATTCAATATTCTAAAGACTAGAAATTGCAACTTAGGAAGTTCAGACGGCCTTTACATGTTCAATAAAGTCTCACAGCAATTGATGAAGCCACAGTTGAGGCCAAAGCATTTTGACCCATAAAAGACAGTTGTAAACTCACATAGAGTACATTGACAGGTCAATGACAAGGAAGAATATGTGAGAACATAATTACAGTAATTAAAATTCCACATTCTGATCAAATCATTGGAATTAAGGATCACTTTTTAACTCACTATCAAATTATTTATCAAGTCGCCAAAGCAGTGTTGATATTTTCAATTAAAGATGTTCTATAGGACTTATCATTTCCAAAATTTGCCTTTGAGAATGCCTTGATGGCATTAGATGTAGTAAGCAGTTTAGCAAGTTGTAAGGCATGTGTGGATGTCTGCCTTTATGATGAAATTTACAGAACATTTGTAGCTGTAGTAAAAACTCCATTCATTACTTATTTTAGATAGAGGAAGTTGTTCTTCCTTCTTCTATATATATACTAGTTCGTTTTTTAAATCCTGGTATATTGTCAACTGACACTCCCTCTGCCTCATAGAGCCCCATTACACAATTGATTTCAGAATACAAAATATAGGCTAAACCTTTGGCAACTATGATCAGTGGTCATGTGGATCAATGAATTGCTACTGAACAGAATGTATTTATTTCATTTTATTGATTAGTGACTAATATCCTCAACCTGATCAAAGCGATTCATTTATTTTAAATAGAAACATACTGGCTGCCAATATGCTTTTAGTTATTGATAAGGAGTTTGACCACAGGAGCTAGGATTTCATATTTGAAGGTATGCACAAAATTGATTTACCCTTCCATTTGATAGGTAAATCATGTTTCTGTAACAAACGAAATCTTATGCAAGCATAATTAGTAATTCAGAGAAGCTGGAGAAGTGCCAGTTAAACTAGGAACACACCACAGGTGTGTCCTAATCCCTCTTAATGGAATCATTTGATATTTCTATCCTGTCATGACAACATATTTTCCCTTCCTTTGACGGCTTGCAACAAATTAAAGATTTAAGCAGACAACATAGTATTATTCATTCATGCAGCTAGACACCATAGAAGGCAAAATGTGGTCAAAGCAATCACTGAGAGCACTGGTAGGGTATAAAATTAATCTATCAAAAATGGAGGTACTTTTTTATAGATGATAGCAAAGATTTTAACCTCCAGCTTTGTGACATTTTTTGCTCAGTAACCCAATAAGTATTTGGGTGTGTGGGTGTCTGAGAATCTGGTTGAATTTCATGACTTAACTGGTTCTCTACTTTTGAATCAAGTAAATGTGGTATTTGCTTATTGGCAGGTGCTGCTGATATGCAACATGGAGTGTGCACTTCAACAATGGGCTACACTAAAATCCACCCATGAACCTAGGGTGGACAAGTATACCAAATCAATGCTTCCCAAACTGATAAATGAGGCACATTCATATATAGGACAATGAATGTCAAAATGATTCTTATGGAAACTTATTATAAATGAGTACCATGAGACAATGTATTTATTTATTTTATTTGAGTTTTTATATAGCACTAGCTAGACCAGAAGGAATCAGAGTGCTGTACATGTTATGCAAAGTCAAAGAAAAACATACAATACAGCATTGAGGTAGGCAACAGTCAAAGTAAAAAGAGTGAATAAACAATACAATGTAGAGGTAATGGTGATTAGTGACAGATTATAGACCCATGAGTCTGGTGCCTGCATTGGGACATTGTGTAGCTTGGGGTTGGATCCTTGAGAAAAAGGTGGGTCAGCTTCTGGGCGAGTTAAAGTAGTTGTTAAGCAATAAGGTTTTGAGGTCTTGTTTGAAGCAAGAGAAGGAGGGGTCCAGCAGAGGTCTTTAGAGAGTGAATTCCAAAGCTTAGGAGCATTTCCTGAGAAGGAGCGTGCCTGGGATGATTTCTTCTTCAATTTTGGGAATATGAGAAGAAGTGAGTTGCAATGCAAATAAACAGGGTGACAGGAGGTAATGAAATGTTGTGCTCAGTGCTCAAGTGATTCTCACACACACACACACACACAAGTACACACACTAAAAGGGCTCAAAGTGTGAACAAATGTGACCACCAAATGATCAAGAAAGCAAATCTTCTTGGGCTGTGCTGTGAGAAATTGAACAGTTTCAACAAAGACAGATATTAATCAGGAATGTTCATATGGGTATAGTCAACAATGTTTCTGTGCAAAGATATGAGAGAAGTCTCATTTGCACTGAGAACTGAAGAACTCCTGCGATGGCAACTGAAAAAGAAGAAAGAGAAGGCCAGCCATGGTCAGGAGCGAAGGATGCAGATTGCAGCAGGCCCAGGAAAGCAAAAACCTTTACTCTGATGAGGGTCGGTGGACAATAGCCCCCAGAAGGAGAAAGGAAATGACTGAGGTTCTATATGAACTGGAAAATGAATGTGAGCACACATGGATAAGTGAAGCACACCAAACAAAATACATACAAAATGAAGCCCACCCTAAAAGAGAATATATAAACTGGTTAGGAATCTACAAATTGAGGCAAGAGAGCGAGGCAAGCTAGAAAAACTTAATTGAATGCAGATATAAGATGCTACTTAGTTAGGGTGACCAGGTCTCAGGGATTTGCAAGGACAGTCATGCTTTTTTTAGCAACTGTCCTGACAGATTTCAGCATATTTGGTTTGTGTCCCAGTTTTTAGAGAGGGTCGAATGTAAAAAGTGGAAGGCACGTTTTTATGTGTTTCAAAGCAGGGCTAGTTAGCAAATGTTATAAGAAAGCAATTTAATTAACAGGTATGATACTGGGTTTAAAAATTGCTTTTTAAGTTTTTTCTTAGTACCTATTTGTCTTTCTATGTTGATGAGCTCCGCTTTTCTGTGGCACTCGGATAATGTAACATTGTAGTCCTTCTTCTATTTTTGGGAACTGTCCCAGTTTTTGGTTTTTAAAATCTGGTCACCCTATACTTATTAAGGGTCCAATACTGGGTCCACAGGAAATGCATCAAAACCTCCCACAAATATGGTAGATGAACTTGCCAGCAGAGATTCAATCAGAATTGTAAAGGGAGTTTCCCAGGAATTAAATGGAATGGAATATAGAAATGTTGCACCCCAAAGTGCAGCGTAACTAGACGTCAATTTTGGTTTAGATGATTTTGAATTTGACGCTTTGGTAAGATGAAGTTCTAGTTTCTTATCTTTGGCCACAAAGTTAACTGTAATGGAGCTACAACCTTCATTAGACTGTGGGGTCAATGTTTCAGAATTCTAAGAGTATATTGTGGCGTTTCGTAGTGGAGTTCCTGAAAAAAGAAATCAGATTTGGGTATGGTAGCATTTCACTTCTCTAGATGGAGGTTTTTTAGGTCATGTGAGTATTTGCAGGTGGATTTTGAACAATGATCTTCTGTTATTCTTCCATTGGCAACCAAGTGCAACTATTTTGTGCTTTGATCTTTTTTATTTCTTCATTGTACCACAGTCTTTATTGTTGCTTTATATGAGCATAACATTACATTATACAAGCACCAGATTACATTGCACAGGTTTTTTTTTTTTTTTAGCTTGGGGAGATTAAGGGGCTGATTTATATGTTGATGGAAAGGGTACTCCATTGCAACTGTGATGGAGTACCCTTTCACTAACATAACGGTGTGCACACAATTTAAATGTGGGTGGAACTTTTGTGGTCACTCCAAATGTAGGTTTATTCTCTATGATCTTGATGAGATGGGTAAGGGTGAAGGGTGAATTAAGAGAGTGACTGGATAAATGTGTATGCTCTGTGTAGGAATGTGCCTCTTTTTGCATGGTTAGCCCCCACTTTTAGCCTGATGCCTGATGTGATTTCGCACTGTAAGTGCACTGGGTCCCTGCTTTACCAGGTTCCCAGTGCCAGGTCTCTTCAGCTACCCTGTAAGTCCCTAGTAAATAGTACCCCTGGTACCTAGGGCAAGGGTACTGAAGAGGGTCCTCTGGGGCTGCAGCACTGATTGTGCCAGCCCAGGGCCCCCTCACCAAGACTATGCATTTTGCCACTGCAAACTGTGTGTTTTGGTGCAGGGAAATCCTAAGGGTCAACATGGCACACAGCCCTGTGTGCCATGCCTCCCATGCACTACATAGGGTATACGTAAGCCACCCCTACTGCAAGCCATAAAGAGTACATTGGCTGGATATTCGTCAACCTGAGTTCCCTAGCTTCATGATGGGTTCACTGATTTCTAAGGTGTTTGGTACCAATCATCTTGTCTTAATAAATCCTCACTAATGCCAGTGTTGGGTTTATTACTAGATTCACACAGGAAACCCTTTTAGAGGGTCCCCTGAAAACCTAACCAAACACTAATGGGTCTCTGGACGGTTTTCACCAGCCTGCCACCACCAGGCATACTACTGACCTCACGGGGTGAGAGCCAGCGCTCTCAGAGGACAAAAACAATACCTGCTCTGAGCTGGGGTGTTTCACACCTCCTCCAGGGCAGGCTGGCCTTCCCGGGCAGGAAGCTTCAAAGGCAATGCCACCTATGAAATCCAACTGAGGAACCCCCAGATAGTGTGGGAGGCCAAGCCCCTTTTCCTGCTCCACCTTTGGTGGGAGGAAAGGTGGGGAAATTAGTTAGATAAGGAGGAGGGCCCCCTCATCCTGCACAACCCTAAGGGTGGGGCAGGCAAGGCGATTCCGGCTCCTGAGATTCAACCATTTTGAGATGGTGAGAAAACTTCCAATCAGGGCTTGTGTAGTGCCTTTTCCCACAGGAAGTAGTCACTAGAGGGTGTAGACACCCTAAAGTTTAGAAGCCCATTGGCTACCTGTCTCCTCTTGTAATGTCCCTAAATTCAGTATTTAGGGGGCTCCCCCCGAGACCTTGACTTCAGATTCCATGGACCTAAACAAGACCAAGGAAGAAGACGTGCTGCTGATCCAGTCACTGAACCCTGCTGCAGAAGAAACCAGCGCCAAACCCTGCCAACTGAAAAGGGCTTGACAACTGTGGCTTGCTGTCCCTACCTGACACCTGTGCTGCCTCCGAAAAACCTGGACCCCTGTCAGCCTTCACCAGTTGCATGGGACCTCCCTTTGGACTGGTGGTACTAGTCCCTAGCACGCTGCCGGTAAAGACCGCCACAAGGTGAAGAATAGCACGGACCTTGTCAAGGCGATTGACCTCGTCAAACCAAAATTGCAGCAGCTAATGCCTGTTGGTCACCATTCCGGTACCCGACCACTTCAATGCATCCACCAGCCTGAGGGATCATCACAGTACCTGGTACAGTACAGTAATTGCAAAGGGTCAATGGCTGACAGAGATGTCAGCATGTGGAAGAGAAGGAAAATAACAGTATCTATCACAGAAATGTCTGAGACAATGGATGTGCTTGGATGAGATGTATAGTTGTCTTTGGAGAGCATTGTTAGGGTAGGTAAATACATATGGAGTTAGGTAAAGAAAATCTAGACTTGTTGATATTTCTTTTCGATATTTGGCCCTCATATTGTGTCCCATCGATATTCTAGGGTCGATATTCAGGGTCCCTGCCCTTATTTAGCTTACTCACTACACTCTACTCTCTAGCCCTTTTGGTGCTCATGATGGAATGGTTCCGTCATGAGCACCAGTGCTCCTGTACGGAACCATTCCGTCATGAGAACAGGGGCACTAAATCCCTCTGCTGCAGACAGCAGAGGGATTTCCTGCCCAATGCAGAATCAGCTAAAAACGTATTTTTAAAAAAAATTTGCGCTTAGAATTCATGGTGCTATACCCTTAATCCCTATGTTTTTGGCCCTTCCCAGTAACAGGCCTTTGGCCCACCCACACAAGGGAGGTATCATTTTACTCGGGAGAACAAGGGGAACGTTGGGGTGGTAGGACATTTGTGCCGGCATGGTGATCCCACACAAAAATGTGTGGAAAAAGTGATTTTTTTCAGCTAAATTTGAGGTTTGTAGGGGATTCTGGGTAGGGAAACGTTGGGGGATCCACGCAAGCCATACCTCACTGGACTCCCCAGGGTGTCTAGTTTTCAGAAATGTGTGGGTTTTTAGCTGATTCTGCTTTGGACATTAATCAAAATAGACAATCTGACAGTACAGTTTCCTATTGACTTTTCACATATACAACATTCATCATCCATTTCGTACAAGCATGAGTGAAAAAGTAAGTAATATGATGTTAAGTCGGTTTTGTTAAACGTGGGTTCTAACGTTTTTTCCATTGATTCAGTCCGATATAGTAGCGTTCCTTTACTGTATAACCAAGCCTTGCATTGTTATCGCTGTACACGCGCCAGTTGGTGTTACTCAATCAACTTAAAGTATCTGCCTCGAATGCATCGCTTCTCTAGGGTACACATCAGCAGCAAAAATATTGCTTGGCGTCAGCTAGATGTAATTAGCAGAAGAGGTTACAGATGTGACGCTGTTGTTGCTGCATTAGCTGCGGGCCAGGGGATGCTCTGGCACACGGAAGGAGCGCGTGCCACTGAAGGACAGCATCTTTTCCACACTTCAGAGGCCATCGATCCCAATTGTGTTTTATCTGGAAGGTTTTCTTTCCGGATGAAGTAGAGCAGCTGTGCACTCTTGTGTTACACACACGTTTAATTTGTGTTCTCTTTTCAGAATGATGAATGAAATGGATGTGAACTCACATCTCCAACGCATCATTTCTCCTACTCGCAATGCCTCTTTTTGTTTAAGGGCAGTCATTAAAATGATGTTACATTTAGAAATAATTGAATATATTGACATTTTCCCTACAGACATTTATCATTTTTAGATAGCACGTCATTGATTTTAAATTAGGATAGGACTAAAGAAGCTCAAACTTCTGAAAGATGTCCACTCATTTTGAACAAATAACCTGCACAGGAGCAAAAATGAAAAAGAAAGTACTACTCTTCACTAGTACATATCAGCTGCTTTGTGAAACTGAGAATTTTGTGTCTGAAATGTTTGTTGAATTAGTGAGTATTGACCGCGAGTTGGTTTGAATAAGGCATCAGTTGAGAAAAACGTTTTTCGTAAAAAATCATAACTGTGATGCTGAATATATTGACTTGTCATTTACTAAGAAGCTGCAGTCCCACCTTCAAATTTTCAATGAGTAGAAACCATGCAGAGGCTGCGAGTGACGTGGCAACTGCAAACTGTAAG
Organism: Calotriton arnoldi; assembly: GCA_963921515.1. Lineage (NCBI taxonomy): Eukaryota > Metazoa > Chordata > Amphibia > Caudata > Salamandridae > Calotriton > Calotriton arnoldi. Next base: position 454,243 of record CAWUFW010005812.1, read on the forward strand.
GCAGTTGAATGACCAAGAAGCAGATGAATCTAAATGTGTTTTGTAACTGTCCACCCAGCGCAATTGCACGTAGACGTTTGTGTCAACGCACTGGATTCTATCTAAGCACAACTTACTTTATCAGATTAACAGATTTTTGTAAGTCGTGTTTCGATTTGTTGGTTTTAAAAGTTGATGGCAGTATTTTCCTTGACACTGATTCACCGAAAATGCCAGGGATACCAGAAATGACATCATCACCCATTGACCTCAAGGACAACACAGGAAGTGACATCATATGATTGTTGATGCTGAATCTTCCCAGAAAGTTATGCCACATGATCTTAACCTTGATATCAATACAATGAATGTATGACGGCATTCCGCACGTATTTTTCACGCATGCCTTAGAAACTCCGTCATGCGAACGAATGTGTCTTTAGCACGCAATTGTTCTGCACGCAAGTTGCTTTAATGACTATTTTAGGGGGGTGCTGGATATTGGAATAGTTTAATTTACTAGTCCAACTCCAGTCTGCACAACAGTAGGGAAGGCGCTGGACTTTAATTCCAACACCACTCCACCATTGTGGCCCCCAAAGCAAGTCGTTGTAACGACTTCCATGCAGAACAATTGCGTGCTAAATACGCATTTGTTCTGTTGAGGGCGCTGTGAAGGCACAGCGTGATTCCGGCTTCGTCCTAAAGGACGTGTTTCCCCATCACAATGCTTGACATCAATAAAGTTCCATAGTACCTGCATGATAAATATAACAACACAAAAGTCTTTTTCAGATATTACCTATATTAGGGTGTTGACATGATCTTTGAAAGTGCTGTAGGTATAATATGTGCTGTAAATTGTAGGAAGCGAGTAAAGCGATTGAGCCATATCTTTTCTGTGTGAGTTTAAGGGGTTCTCCTCCATGAGGAAACAATGAAATAAATTGGATCAAATAGTGCACTTTAAAGCAGAAATTTCACATCCATTTGCTAAAATGGCATATTCTCTGAAAGGATACTTATTAAATATTCAAGTCCTTTTATGGTGTGCCAAATCTGTGATTCCTGATTCTCCCCAGGAGTTGACCCCATTTTTTTCAAAATGTGCTATGAGTTTCCCCTCATTGTGAAAATGTACCTCCATTGTGCCAGGGACAGCATTTTATCATGGGTGCCCCATGCATGTCTGGGTATCCCCTAATGCCAAAAATGTCATATAGATGTCAGTGCTGGAATTTTGTCATTAATGACATCCATATAGCATGGGTGACCCTATTGTTAAAAATGAGCAAAACATTTCTGGGGCAGCACTTTCTTGCTGTTGCACCCTTCCATATGGTTCACTAACAGGATATCGAAAACCAAAATATCCGCATACCACAATATCGAGTTATAAATATCGATGTCAAAAACATTGAAATCCTATATTTATAATTGTAAGTACAAAAATATTGGAAAAAAATATATATCATATATCATAGATATAGTTGTACAAAATATCGTATATATATATATATATATATATATATATATATATATATATATATATATATAGGATATTGATTGACAAAGGCTTCTGCGAAGCCGAAACGTGTCTCTTTTTACCGCGAGGTCGAGTGAGACCCAGAGAATAGAGAAGGCCATAAAACAAACTTCCTCCAGTACGTGCCTTCTTCCTTGTTGGAGTGGGATGGTGTGTTCATATATATATATATATATATATATATATATATATATATATATATATATATATAAAAGAAAGTACCAAATATTAAATATATTAAAGAATAAAATTAATAAAAAAAAAATTAGATTTAATATACATTTTAACAGATAGAACAAATAAACGTAATTTTAAAAATTTAAACCCACATATCTAATAATGAATATATATATATATATATATATATCACTTTTCCTCGTGATACATCCTGCTGCTAGCGGAACAAAGACGAGTGCAGACCTCCAATGGTGCAAGTATTTTTTATTTTCAGTCTTCTGCCACAACGCGTTTTGGCCATGCAAGCGGCCTTGATCACATGATGGCACCCAGCAAGACATCCCGCAATTTAAAGTGCCAGTGCTTAATTCATTCATGAAAATAGACAAAATACTCGGATCGCTCCGAAAGTACCTGCTTAAATGCTTTCAATTCATGTTAAATGACATTTCTGACATCTATTACACTTTTAACATATGGTATGTTCACGGTTATTAAAATATAAATATTATTTGAAAACATATAGTCCAATGCTGTCAAACATCAAAATAACGGCTTGAATGCCTATTGACCCGTATTGTAAATTTCATGAATTAATATGCTACGTGAAAAATACACAAACTTAAATTCCCCCTTTGACGTGGAAATGAACTTATAACAACAAATCTTCTCGATACAAATAAAGAAAGGTGAATAATATATATATATAACAGATCCCAAATACCTCTGCTCGGTATGCCACATAGTATTCATCTGTTAGTATTGAGAGTAAGGCTCCCATTAGGCCTTTACTGAATGAGACCGATCCACTGCTGTGCATCATTCTTTCATAGCATTAATGCCTTTTATACACTTCAGTAGATCATTTAAGATCTGTATCAACTTATTTCAATGAATAAATAAAGTGACATTGTGCAACAGTACTTCGGAATAAAGTGACTTATGCCATTAAGGTGCAACTATAGAGAAATCAGGAATTCAAGTTTTTACAGGTGTGCAAACAATCACAGTGCATTATTAGATCCATTTGGCCAAGATAGTATCTCAAAATTGATCAATCAGATTTCTTGGAAGTTACTAAAAAGTGACCTAAGAGACAGTATTGGTGGAAAATACCATAAAAACCCTGTTTAAAATGACCAGAAATAAGACACAATGATAAAACTACCCTATGTCTAAAACCACTCCTTAAAAACAAGGCTAGTTCTAAAACGATGGATAGTTCAATTATTGTCTCCTAACCAGGGAAGAGAGGGAAACTATGTATGAGCCCCTCTTTAAAAATTACATAAAAACAGTTTCATTGCTTTACATTCATCTTTATAGAGGTTGACGGATCTGCGGTTATATGCTAAGAAGACCAAAATATTAATCATAGAAAAGTGTGAAGATCTTCTGTAATGTTGAGCCCGCCCGGAGACTTGGAGTCGAACTCCAATATATAGCTAGTCTCCAAGCGTCTCAATTTTGCTTCTCTATCACCCCCTCTTTTTGTAATGGAGATGGCTTCAATGGCAAAATAACGATGATATTGTGGGATGCTATCATGTACAGATTGAAAATGCCTCGCAACAGGGTAATTCTGATCCTTGTTGATTATTGCCCTAATGTGTTGCAGAATGCGTTTATGGACTGCCAATTTACTACCTATATATTTCAAATGACAGTCACATTCCAACATAAACACAGTATTCTGTCTTACATGTTAGATGTTGCTTAATTTCCCTGACTGTTTCAGAAAAGGCAGTTGTATACGTTTTCGCATTGATTCCAAATTGGCAGGCCTTACAAGATAGACATTTAAAAAAACCTTTCCTTATTGTCAACCACATATCTTTGCGGCAACTCTCCTGACTGTTTTTGACTAACATGTTCCCCATACTCATTGATTTTCTAAAGGAGATCGAGGGATTGGAGGGCATCTGGTCACCTATCACAGGATCATCCTGGATATTATGCCAATTATGTCTTATGATGCTCCTCAGTTGTTTCTCCTGTTTAAAGTAGGTTAAAATATGCCTTACAGGTTGTATACTCTGTTCTACAGCCATCTAGAATTATAGACGAGGAGATCCCACCTGGCCCTCGCTTGAGATTTTCTCATAGCGGCATCCACTATTTCAGTGCTGTAGCCCCTGGCTAGAAATCTGGCACGACTTTCCATTTGATTCATCCTCGCATCCTCTGGATTGCTACAGATGCGACGGATGCGGAGCATCTCCCCGTAGGGAATGCTCTTGATTAAATGTGAAGGATGTGCACTCGACGCATGTAAAAGTGTATTACCTGCCGTCGGTTTTCTAAAAAGGGTAGTGGTTAAGACATTATTTTCTGCTAAAATTCGAACATCTAAAAAGGTCACTGAGTGCCTGCTGATGGTCAAAGTGAATTTAAGATTAAAATCATTTTGATTGATCTCATCTATGAATTTTATGGCACTTTCTTCACTTCCTCGCCACACAATAAAAAGATGGTCAATAAAACGCATCCAAGAGACAATGTTAGTGGTGTATACTTGTTCATACTTTTGCATGAGGACCAGTTCCTCCCACCAGCCCATAAACAAACAGGCATAGCTGGGGGAGAAACTGGCCCCCATTGCTACACCCTGAATTTGTTGGTAAAACTGGCCATTAAAAAGGAATAGATTGTTTTCCAAGCTAAAAAGCAACATATCTAACAACATGCGTGTGTGTTGTGCATCCATCATAGGTCTTGTGCTAAGGAAATGCTCCACAGCTCTCAGGCCATCCTGGTTTCTGATGCAGGTATAAAGAGAACATACATCCAGTGTTACAAGCAATAAATCAGAGTCCCATGGCACATCTTTGATTTTGTTTAAAAAGTCACTTGTATCCTGGATATATGATTTTAACTGCTTCATATGTACCTGCAGAAAATATATATATATTTACTTTAAAACAATTTTTAAACTAATAATTTTAATGTATTTTACAATGTAAAAATTATATAAAAATTAATTTAACAAATAAATATATATATATACATACATATACCAATTACATAAAATCTATTAAAAAAAACATTCTATTATAAATTGAAACATTAAACTATTTAAAAATCTTTAAACTTAAATTTCCCACACCAGTCAGTGCAACAGTAGGGAAAGTTTTGGATAGCGGAGGGTCAAAAATTACTATTCCCACTTCAATGAGTGCAACAGTAGGGAAAGTGTTGGATAGCGGAGGGGTAAAAATTACTATTCCCACTCCAGTGAATGCAACAGTAGGGAAAGTGTTGAATAGCGGAGGGATAACATTTACTATTCAGACTCCAGTCAATGCAACGGTAGGAAAAGTGTTGGAAAGTGAAGGGGTATAAATTACTAATATCACTCCAATGAGTGCAACAGTAGGGAAAGTGTTGGATAGCAAAGGGGTAAAAATTACTATTCCCACTCCAGTGAGTGCAACAGTAGGGAAAGTTTTGGATAGTGGAAGGGTAAAATTTACTATTCCCACGCCAATGAGTGCAACAGTAGCGGAAGTATTGGATAGCAAAGGGGTAAAAATTACTATTCCCACTCCAGTGAGTGCAACAGTAGGGAAGGTGTTGAATAGCAGAGGGATACAATTTACTATTCCCACTCCAGTGAGTGCAACAGTAGGGAAGGTGTTGAATAGCAGAGGGATAAAAATAAATGCACTATTCCCACTCCAGTGAGTGCGAAAGTAGAGAAAGTGTTGGATAGCAGAGGGGTAAAATTTACTATTCCCACGCCAGTCAGTACATCAAAAGGGAAGGTGTTGGATTGAGGAGGGGTAAAATTTACTATTCTCACTCCTGTAAGTTCAAAATTAAAAACAAACTAAATATCATCAACAAAATAAAAATATATATATTTTTTTAAATATATATATATATATATATATATATATATGTTAAAAATTTAAATACAAATATATTTATTAAAAATAAAAAATAGAAACATATAATGTTAAATACACCACAAATACCTAAAAATATTATATTAAATAAAAAAATAAAACTTTTAAAACAAATAAATATTTTTATTTAGAAATTATTTATTAACAAAAACATTAATTATTACATACGTTTAGTCTATTTACTTTCTACCTAGAACACTACACAACTCACGACCCACATCAAAAATAAAAATAAAGTATTTGCATAATTAACATAATTATCAATTACACAAATATTATTAATTAAAAAACAAATTAAAACACATAAAATTCAATTAACTTCCCACCCTTTACACCTATAATCCCCACAACCCGCAACTAATATTAATTACATAATTTCCATACTTAATTGTAAATTAATAATAATTAACAACTAATTATTAATTAATAAAAATAAATTACTTCTCACCCTTTACCCCTATAAACCCCACAACCCACACCTAAAACTAATTACAAAATTACCACAATTAATTGTCAATTAATTAATATTAATTAACAACTAATTATTAATTAATTGAAAATAAATTACTTCCCACCCTTTACCCCTATAAACCGCACAACCTGCACCTAAAATTTACCCCAAAAAATTAAAAACACAATTAACATTATAAAATCTTGATTAAATAAATATTAATAAATAGAAAATGTTAATTAATTTATAATAATTAAGGGGCTCATTACGATGGCGGGCGGAAGCACAACCGCCGTGCTGGCGGATGCAAAAACCACCAGTTACCGCCGGCACGCAGCAGTCCACACGCCCGCCCAATTACGATGCGAAAAGTAGGCCAAACACCGCCGGCAAGCCAGCAACACCGTCCGCCATCAAAGTGCGCCCGTACATGTAGCGGCGCAGCCCAACTGACACACACCGTCCGACCAAACACGTCCCGCCCGGCGCATAAATTACGATGCCGCAAACAAACGGCTCCCACGGCCAAGAGATACCGTACGACAAACCGAAGCGGTAACACGGACGCCGAGCACGGACAACGAAGAAGCGGCTCCCCCAGCATGAATCCAGCACTGCAGGCCCTCCCCATGCTCCTGCTGATGCACCACCAAGGACGCAACGTACCGCGGAGACGCAGGTAGGCACACACACAACAAGTGCACGCAAACAGCGCACACAGTGCAAGGGCGGAAAAAGCGGACAACCCCCCACCAGCGCGTGTACACTACACATCCACCATCGCATCCACATATGACACACATGCCAAATCGTAACATCGCAGAACACATGTGTACACACCACCTGGGACTAGGAACCAACCACCCCGTCACGGCCCCAAAGCGCCGATGACGCCGCCACACATGCGCACAACGCAGAGGCCAACCGCAGCGCCATGCATGCGTCGCCCACAGAAACAGGGACACAACCAAGCAGCACACACATCAGCCCCACCCCGAACGCACATGACACGTGACAGGCCGGCCACAGACATGTCCTCAACGCCCAATTCACGGACAACACCCAACGCCACACAACGACGCACACATATCAGTGAAGACACGCAACAGCAGGACACACCCCAGTGTAACAAACATGGCGTAGCACACAGCGGCGGCAACACCAACTAGGAGAAGCAGGGCCCCTTCGGGAAGAGGAACGCCAGTACCACACAGAAACACCCATACCACCCTGCACATATGAACAAGACATAAAACGGAACACCAAAGAGCCCGGGGACCGACAACAGGTGGCCCAAGAATAACATTCACACACAAGGCCCAACGCAGAGCGGAAAGGCAGCCTGCCGCCCACACAAGGGAGAGCAGACAGCACTGAATGACCTTCCATTCCAACTCCGAAACCACAGCCCTACGACAGAAGCCGGTGAATACAGCCATTGTCCAAGAATAGACCAACACAGGCATGCCGAGGAGACCGACCACAGGGCAGATAGCGCATATCACAGAAGCACACAACGGACGGGGAAGAAAGAAGAAAACACTCCCCCATGTCGGCCACATGCAAGTTAATTGGAAGGAGTCACACAGCACTGACCTTGAACTGTCTGAGAAGCATGTGGGAAGAGGGCCCGTGTCCTCCAAACAAGCCAACAGAACACAAGTCCTGTCTCCCTACGACTACACAGAGCTCACAGCAACCCCGGAGCGTGCACATTGCAGACTGCACACACAGCCGGAGCACGCCACCTCAACGAACCGCTGCGAAATGGCAACCGCAACACACCTACCCAACTACGCCGAACAGCTCAAGCTGTACAAAACCAACCTGTGCCATACATTGGGATGCGATCTCCTGTCCCTGCTGAACGTAAGTTACCGACTGACTTACCGCATCACATTGTTCAGCTGCGTCATGCCCGTCTTCTACTGTCGGAGGTGTCCCTACCAGCATCCCGTCGAGATATGCCTCTCCAACCCGGCATGTCTGAAGGCGGACCTGCTACCACTACTCCTCCCTCTGGACGCACACGACAGGGCCTGCTCTGCCTATGGGGGCATGGCGTATGTGGCCAACATCGCACCCGCACTGAAATGGGACCACTGTGCCTCCACACGACGGATCATCGATAACAGCTACATCGAATGTCACCCAGCATGCCCCATCATGGTCCTCCAAGGGACAACCTACGAACAACACCTTGACAGCCACCATCCGCTTCATTGGCTGGCAAACATGTACACCACCAATGACATGGAAGCCCTGCTGGACGGCATCGCATACCTGACAACCTGTAAATACGTCGGACCACAACGCAGGTTCCCCGAGTGACCTATGATGTCCAACCCCGCACCCATGCTTAGCTTCCGCACGGACTGGCCAGTCACCACCACAACAGCCATACCAAACGACCGGCAACTGTAACCACACCATCAACGACATCGCCATGACATCGGATATGACCGGGACATGCACACTGTTCCCCATCACATCCAGGAACACCGCATGCATCGTGGGAGGCAGTGGCATGGGCTCTGTGTATCGCACCCACATGGACGGAACTGCACGAACAACCAGGACACGACATGGATCCAGCGCCCATGGACACACACACCGCTCAGTGGACATGAATAGGTCGCCTGTAGTCTGTGGGTGCTGCACCCCTCCCACCCCCGCCCCGGGAATCCCATACCAGGACCTTTGCATGGACGACAAGTGCATACAACAACAACACGACCCCAGTGACTGTGACATGTCCAGTAACCACCACAGTGCAACAACAAGTGGCACGCCGCTGCATGCACGCAAGCACATGCCCTGATGTCATCTCACATGCACGCGTGCATGAGGAACAACCGCAGCAAACCTGTCACATGGAACTGAGATGGACTGTGCCCATGATGCCAAGCGGTCTGGTAGGCTACATGTATACCGTCTGTGTCAAAGTCCGCAGCTCCGCAGCTATACGTAAATGTACATTAGCACAGCCTTGGCCAAGCAGATGTCACTCTGAAGCCCACATCCCACATGCAACAGCCAATCACATGTAACCCCACACCCTATCCCATTTGCAATCATGCTCAGTATATCCTCAACATGTATCCCGCTGCCAGTAGTGTCCACTATACTGCATCACAGAGGACAGAAGACTCAATATAATGTTTGAAACCAAAACTGTCTCCGCTGACTCATTTCACAAGTACGAATGAGAGAGGATGAGAGTATGTGAAGTACACGGCAGTCGTGACATGACCATGTAGTCCACTGGTATTGGATGTCAACGCAAATGAGTAGCACTACTGTGGAAGACACACATGTGTCGTGTGAAGTCGTATGGACGCAGTGCTCAGGTGGGTGGGTGCGACGGGTAGATGCGCACATGCCAAGTTGGAGCACGCCGTGTTGGGAGGGGTCATGAACAGTACACCACCGCTTCCCTGGGCATTGTGAGAGGACACCTGTCGGGGGGAGTGAACACGTGTGTGCACAGCAGCCGGGCACACGTACAAAGCGGTACCAGGCGCACCTCAGCCCACCCTCTGTGGACAAGCTGGATCCTGTTGTGCACCCGCCATGCCCCTGACAAGGCACACACAGCCCCAGTCAACCAGGTGTAACCCCAACATAGTCAATCCGCACAGGCGATACAGGGCACGGGATGGCAGTGGAGCATGGTGTGTGAGAGGTCTCCTCGCGCTCCTCCTGGTCATATCACGCAGGCAATAGAACCTCAACGTCTAGCATGGCACAAGTCACATGGAAGTGAAGGGGGGATGCACCACAGCACGAGCAGCACAGACGTCACGGGAGGTGGCTCGCACCATCCCATCCATTGCCCATCATACCAACCACGCCACATGCCATTGCGACTAAGTGCAAGCGCATGCGCCACCACCCCCGAGCCCTCCCCAGAGAGGCCAAAGAGTGAATGTGTGGGCCATCAGCCACAGACGGACGCGGCCTGGCCGCAAGGGTAGCCACAGCCACTGGGTGTCGCAGGTGGCGGATCCGGAAGGCGAAGACTGTGATTCTTAGTCCATGCAGGCCGGGTCACCATTTGGGGCACCACGCAGGTGGACGGCGTCCCGCGACACATCATACCCTGAGACAGCCCACTCGTGCAACTGGACCCACACATACACTCCTTGCCCTCTCTGGTGCGAGCTTGGGGCTGCCTGTGCAAGCGCTAGCCTCGCAGGTGAGCATGCATATTGGGGGAGCGAGGGGAGGACATGAGGGCTGGGGCGAAGATGACTGTATCACTGTCAGTTAGTACAAGGGATGACCCAGATGTGGAAAGGAAGAGACGTGTCCCGTGTGTACTGCAACTAGTCGCCAATACAACTACCCCCGCATGTCCGGAATGTAAGCCCGCACCTAGGCCCGCCCATCCGCCACATCGAACATACCAGCAGCACGACAACCTTCCCATTCGAAACACTGACTGGGGGTGGCGACCAGTGTACAATCATGTGTAGCCTACCCACGCGTACATGTGGGCCCTCCATGATCCATGTCACCTGCGGCAAAGTCATGACATGCGCAATGAGGGAAGTGAGGAGAGCTGCCCGCCCCACGCGCAGAAGGTGCATCAGCTCCACAGACCCAGCAGCGAGTCCAGCAGGGGTCACATGTGCAGGGGCAGCTGTGCCTGGTGTGAAGGCACATGCATATAGACAGCACATCGACCAATGTGTAGTCTGCCCACATCTACAGTCCATCATCATGCGGACATAGGAATTGAACACAGGGCAACACATCTTAGTGGGTGCACCCACCGTGACCAACAATGCGCAATCATCGATGTACCCGCCCTGTGCATGGCCCCCACCCAACGGCGGCACATCCAGTGCCACCATCCCACACACACAAGCCTTCCACGGAACATGCTGTGTCCAATGGTCAGTACAGAGTCAGCGCCCATCTGGTGGATCCTGAACAGGAGACACATGCACACACATGCCAGCTCCCACTATGTACGACTGCCACCTGGCACGTGCAATGTAACCTCTCACCTGTGACGTGTGACTGCAAGCACACAGCCGTCTTGGCATGGGGCTGTCAATGTGGACACCTGTCAATGTTTCGGGAGGTGTGATCCGTACAGTGCTGTACATAGGGTGCAGTGCTGATACCTACTACTGTCTCATATCCCCTCGTGCCACAGGTCCCACTTGTTTTGGCCGCTCAGCCTCTGCCCACATCGTCGTCGTCGTGTGCCATACTCATCCAGCCGCGGAAGCAGTTCCATGCTCAGCAGACATTCATGTTGCCGTGGCGTTGCCGCTTGACGGATATGCAGTCAGTCCCCATCAGCACGCCCCGCAAGTCATTGGGGCCTGGATCCCCATGTGCATGCACATGGCAGTGGTTTGTATCACTAGCCATTGCCATTGTTGGGAGACCTGTGTAAGTGTATTGTGGCCGTGCCGTCCCAGCTTGACAGCTGGGCTGTGGCTCCTGTGCTTACTCAGTCATGTCAGTGATGTGTTTGCGAAATTGCTATGTGTCGTGTTGCTTTGACATGTGTCCTCTGCCATTGTCCCTAGGCGGAGACCGAACATTGACCGCCCATACCAATTGCTGGCGGACATGGACGATACAGAGGTTATTAGGAAGTTTCGGCTGGACAGGCCAACCCTGCATCGACTGTGTGCCATGTTAGAACCCCATCTCCGTCCCCGCAGGGTGTATCCGACTGCTGTCACCCCCACAGCTAAGGTGATGGCCGCCATGCATTTCTTCGCCACTGGGTCATTCCAGCACACAGTGGGCATTGGAGGAGGGATGTCCCAGCCCATGTTCAGCAAGGTGCTGAGGGATGTACTGGCAGCCATGATGCTGTACCGGAACAGGTACATCCACTTCCCCAGGGCTCGTGAATTGGCGGCAGTGAAGGGTGCATTCTATGCCCTTGGCAGAATCCCACACGTCGTTGGAGCCATTGACTGCACACATGTCGGCCTTGTTCCACCACAGGTCACTGAGCACCTGTACCGCAACAGGAAGCACACACACTCCCTGAATGTGCAAGTGGTGTGCCTTGCGGACATGGTGATCACCCACGTGTGTGCAAAGTTCCCAGGCTCGGCCCATGACGCACACATAATGCGCAACAGCATCTTGCCACGACTGATGTCCAATATGCAACAGGATCGTGCCTGTATTGTCGGTGAGTATGTGGAGTGGTGTAGCGTGCTGGCTGTGCGATGCTGTCCCCTGTCCAGTTGGATTAGCAACGGTTCTCTGTGTCCCTCACACCCAGGTGACTCTGCGTATCCGAATGGGGCATGGCTGCTCAGTCCATTGAGGAATCCTCGCACCCCAGCAGACGATCGCTACAATGAGGCACATGGGAGGACCAGACGTGTGGTCGAGCGTACCTTTGGCCTCCTCAAGTCCAGGTTCAGGTGCCTGGACCGCACCGGGGTGCGCTGGCGTACTCCCCACAGAAGGTGTGCCGGATAGTGGTGGCGTGCTGCATGCTGCACAATCTGGCCATTCGGAAGCAGATCCCCCTCATCGTGGATGACGGAGATCAACCAGGGCCCCAGCCCGCAGACCAGGACAGCTCGAGTGAGGAGGACAGCGGAGAGGAGGAAGCTGGTAATGTGCGGCAGCAGCTCATCGCCCGCTACTTCACTTGACGGTGAGTGTCCATGTACGACGGCTGATGTGGCTGTATCTGTGCAGGTGTGTGTGTGCTGTGTCAGGGTGGCCGTTTGTTCACTGCGTGCTGTGTGTCAACGCTCCATGGCCAGGGTAGTATGCCACTGTTGGTGGCTGTGGCATTGTGCCCTATTGCTCTGTGCGATGTGTGTACATTGCTTGTAGTTGTTGACATGTACTGTGTGATGGGTGTGTGACACACTCATTGAATGTGCTCCTGTTCTGTCTCCCACCCCTAGGTCCCTACAGGCCCTCCGGATTCAAATGCCATGCCACGCATCAGGTGCCTTTCCGCCCAAGGTGGCCGTTGTATTCCGTACAAATAAGACACAGGGCACAAACAGCAGTTAGTGAAAAAGGTGCATTTATTACAAACTGTGACATGTGATTGTGTGTAAGGTGATGACAAAAGTGGTGCGTGCAGTGACAATGAGCTGTCGATCATGGCTGCGTGATGATCAGGGTGTACCCACTGGTTCTATGTCCATAGTCCAACACACACATGCCATCCAGATGGCTGTGTGGAGTGGGATCGTAGTCCAAGTCAATGCAGTGGCTGGTCAAGGAAGGCTGGCGGAAGGCTGGCTGGCTGCCTCACTTGCGACTGGAGCGTGCGAAGTCCTCCCGGGAGATCTGTTTCCTCTTCGGACGGCCCCTTCCACGTTTGCGAGGGGGTGCCTGCTTGCGACATGCTGGTGGTTGAGGTGTGATCACTGGCTGTGGACGCAGGGGAACTGGACACTGCTGCTCCACCCTGCGCCCCGGCAGGTGGTGGCGGAGGGGAGCTGCTGTCCCTGGCTGTGACCTCACCGCCACCACCAGCTGTCCCATGAGGTCCACGATTTGGCCCATACGGGCGTCCATGGACCTCAACACCCCCAGCACCTCACGCGTGTCTGAGGCAGACCGGACCCATTGTCCTTGGGCCTCTTCATAGGCCCCAAGGACTCTGGCCATGTGAGGCAGGGCATGGCTCCCAGGGGAGGCTGGCGTTTCCCTGACCCTGCTCCTCCTACCAGTCCTGCTGCCACCGGCCTGCCCACTAGCCACATTGCTCACCACGGTCCTAGCTGTGGCTCCCAGGGTGGATCCAGTCGTCCGGGCCACCACCTGCGCTGGGGCTGGTGCCAGCAAAGACGTGGCGGTGGTGGTGGCGGTGGTGGTCGGTGCGGCGATGGTGGCGGTTGCGGCAGTGGTAGTGGCCACAATGACCGTGGGTGTGGCCGCAACGACAGTGGCAGCAGGGGGCTGTGAATGTTCAGCAGCCCTGGATGATGGGTTGGTGGGTAGGAGGGGTCCTGGGGAGCGGCTGGGCCCTGCCACACCAGATGGGCCTGCTTGGTTGTCCGTGTCCGAAGAGGAGGACAGATCCTCCAGATCCGTGTGTCCTCGTTGGGGGCTTGTAGGCTGGCTGTGCTGGCTGCTGGCTCCATCCCCAGCATCCAGCAGTTCGTCACCTGTGGAGAGAATGAGATTTGTTATTGTGTTGCACCTGGCGAAGTATGTATTTGTCGTCTGACATTGACAGTTCGTGCAATCTCGTACATGGGTTTCCCGGAGGCGTGTGTGTGGCTGTAGCATCTGTAGTTGTGTGTGCTTGGCAATGGGACTGTGTGCTGTGCACATGTGGCATGGGACGGATTGGCCATGCCGATGGGTGTGTTGCTGTGCCCCTACTTATTGTGACTCTGGTGTATGCGGGCTCCTGGCCCATCCTGGGTCTGGTTTGTACTTTGCTTTTGGTGTTCAGATGGGACGCTTAGGAACGCATATGGCAACATGGGGGCCATGCCCCAGATTCGCATTTGGGAGGGAATATGCTTTTGGGGTTCAAATGGAACGCTTAGGAACGCATATGGCAACATGGGGGCCATGCCCCAGATTCGCATTTGGGAGGGGATATGCTTTTGGGGTTCAAATGGAACGCTTAGGAACGCATATGGCAACATGGGGGCCATGCCCCAGATTCGCATTTGGGAGGGAATATGCTTTTGGGGTTCAAATGGAACGCTTAGGAACGCATATGGCAACATGGGGGCCATGCCCCAGATTCGCATTTGGGAGGGGATATGCTTTTGGGGTTCAAATGGAACGCTTAGGAACGCATATGGCAACATGGGGGCCATGCCCCAGATTCGCATTTGGGAGGGGATATGCTTTTGGGGTTCAAATGGAACGCTTAGGAACGCATATGGCAACATGGGGGCCATGCCCCAGATTCGCATTTGGGAGGGAATATGCTTTTGGGGTACATGCTGTGAGCCATGGGTGCCGAACGTGACATGTGTTGTGGCAGCATGACAGTGCATGGTTTGAGGTGTGTGCATGCTTGACATGGCCTGCATATTTGCTGTCTGTTGTGATTACTGGACATGGCATTGGACGCATCGTTATGAGTGAGTGATAGTTGTGTGCCAGCCAACGTATTGCAGTTGTCCCATCTCCTTGGTGTGCGTGCTGCCCTGTGCCATGTGCATCACTGCAGTGCTCGGGGGGTGTGGCCCATGTTGTGTGTTGTTGCTCACAGTGTGTCGTGCGCTTCATTGACTTCTGGCACATGGTTGGTCATGGGCATGTATCTTAGCGTGACTGCTGTATGTGTGGCAGCTGTGCGGATGACATGCCTTTCATGAGACTGGGGCTGACGGATGGGATGGATGGTATGTTGTATGTGCATGGTGTGTCAGTGAGTTTGATGGGTTCAGTGGTGTTCGTGTGCATTTATGTTGTTCCGCTCTGTTGCGTCTAGTGTTGTTTGTCTTACATAGGCGTAGTTGTGGGGTGTGTGGTTGACAGGCAGTAGGGGCTACATGGACAGGACTTCAATGGTGTTTCGGTTGTGTGTGATGAGTTGCACAGTGGCTGCCGTGTGGTACTATGTTCAGTGTGGCTTGTGCATGCAGACGTGGCTCCTTGGGTGTTGCTATGTCTGTGATGGGTCATGTGGGGTGTGAGTCTGTTGTTCATGTCCGTGTGCACATTGTTCACTTGTTCGTGACGGTGGGCGGTGCTGCGTGTTCGTCTGCTACGTGACATGTCCCATGTGTTGGTCGTGTTATGGTCCTCATGCCTCCAGTAATCCAGCCCTGTCCAGTTTCCCACCTGCAAGTTGTTCGTGCGTGCACTGTACTGGATGCCACATGGATCTAAGCGGGGGTGCTCCATGTTGCAGGTCTGTGGGGGTGGGGGGTGTTGTGGGTCGTGGGGGTGGCTGGACACCCACTGACACCGATTGCTGTGGACCGTGATGTCTGCCTTTCGGCTGACGTTGTGCACTGCGGTGGCTGACACGTGGCTGTGGGGTGTGGGGGATGCTCCTCCTTGCTGTGCTGTGGGACTGGGGCCTGGTGTGTGTTGTACTTGGGCTGTCCACCGTCCCACCCACTGCACTTTGTGTTCCTGCCACTTACCTGTTACTTGTCGGTTAGTGCAGCTGTGGCGGACACATGGGTGTGGTGGGTGCTCGTTGTGGCGCTTCTGGCATATTTGGGGACCTGTTGGTGGTTACGTGGCTGGCTGAGTGTACACATGTCCCCACGCATCTTACAGTTGTTCTGTTTGGGCTGTGTGTGGTAGTGTCTGTTGCATGTGTGTGTGATGTGTTGTGTATTGTGTGCTGGACATGGGGGTGTTTGTCCCTGGGAGCTGTGGCATGGTGGTAGTGCATGTGAGTACATAGCGGTGTGCTGGTATACATTAGTTTGTACTTACCAGCCTCCACTCCCCCTGCTAATCCGGCGAGGATCTCCGGATGGATTACGACTCGCACCTTCTCCTCCCACGCTTTGAAGGTCTTAAAGAGCGCGGGATTCCCTCCGCCAGTGACGGCAGCCAGCTCTCTGTTTTTGCCCTCCTTCTTCTTGACCAGGCTCTTTACGTCATTCCAACGTTTGTTAATCTCGACCCTGTTCCTGGGCAGGGTCCCGACTGCATTGACCTGGTCTACGATCCGGTTCCACATTCTGTTTCTGGTGGCTAGTGGTGTGTGCTGGACCATGTTCCCATAGATTTGTGGGTACACCTTGATGATCTCGTCGACCATGACCGTCAGCTCCATGGGCGTGAACTTGGGCATTCTTTGTGGTGCCATGATGTTTGTGGTGCTGGTGCGGTGTGTGTTGTGTAATGTGCAGGGGGTTTGTGGTGCCGGTGTTTGGTGGTGGTGGTGGTGGTGGTGGTGTTTGGTGGTGGTGGTGGTGGTGGTGGTGTTTGGTGGTGGTGGTGGTGGTGGTGGTGGTTGTGATGTGTGCGTTTCTGTGGTGTGCTGCTGTCCTTGCTGTGTCACTGTGTCCTCTCCTCTCCTCTCTAGTTTGCAATGTAGCAAGGGGTTGTGGTCTGTGGGAGTGCTGCTTTTGTACTCACCTATGTGGGTGTGTCCTCATGGTCTGTTGTTTTCAGGTGTGTTGTGTCTGGGGTTCTGGCCTTTGTATTTTTTGTTTGTCCGGGGGGTGTTTTCGGGATGTGTACTGTGCTTGTGTATTTGTGCGTGCCTTGCTGTGTGGACTTGTTGGCCATGTTGTGTGCTATTGGTTTTGTGTGCGGATGGTTTCTGTGCAGGTACGTTGGCGCCATGGCTTCTGCCGTGTCGATTCTCATCGGCGTTGTTTGCGCTGGCGGGCGGTATATTTGTGGTTTTTCCGCGCTCATGTCGGTGCGATCGTAATTTCACGTGCGGTGTGTCAGCCGTGAGGGCGGGCGGTTTTGTGTTGTCGTGCGTGTTTCCGTCCGTGGCGGGCGGTTTGTCTCCGACTCGGACGTTGGCGGGCGGTATTTTGTGTGCTTTTTCCGCCGATGGCGGTATTCGGTTTGTGTAATCGTAATGGCGTGGTCGGTGTTCAGGCGGTGTGTGCGGGCGGATTTTTGCCGCTTCCATGCCTGGCGGAATTATTTACGCCGGGTATCGTAATGGGCCCCAAAATTACTACCCACCTCATTCCCCTATAAACCCACAACCTGCTACAGAACTAAAAAATGCAAAATGTCATTAAAATAAAATTAATAACTACTAAAACTTTAACACATATATTAAAAAACATAAACAATACTTATACAAAAAAAATACATCACATACAGTTAAAATATATACTAAAATACATAACACTAATTAAAAAATCGATATTTTAAGCAACTATATATTTGCAAACGATATTAATGACTTCTATATTTTTAAAATCAATATTTCTTACCTTAAAGTCGATTTTCTTGACTACGATATTCTTGCTGTCGATATTTCTGTGTCACGATATTTAAAACTCAATATTAGTGTAAGTCGACATTTCTAACTCGATATTTTGACTGAATACCCTTCCATATACTACTGTTGCCCTCCTTTATGCCAAGAATTACCTCCAATATGCTAGCACTAGCATTTTGCTGTGGGTGCCCCATTTGTCAAGAATTTCCGAAAATATGCCAGCCTTTTTCCACAGGTGCCTATTGTGTCAAGAATTATCTCTAGTATGACAGTAGCAGTATTTTGACACTGGTGCCTGCCATGCTAAGAACTGCCTCCAATATGTCAGCACCAGTATTGTGCCATGGGTGCCTCTATAGGACAAGAATTACTTTCAGTATGCCAGGGTCAATGACAAACTCTCAAGCATAACACCACATTCTCACTTACGATTGTTTACACTCACTCACTCACAACCATTCACACTCACTCAGATTCACTCTAATTCATTATCATTCACTTATTCTCACTCATTTGAATTTATGAATTTTCAATCTAACACACACTCATTTGCACTTAGGGCCTGATTACGATGCGGTTAGGAAAGCATTCCCACCTAGGGTCCGATTACGATGCGGTTAGGGAGGCCTCCTAACGGCATTTGCTCATTCCGATTGGATCGGGAACGTGTCTTCCCGACCAAGGGGCAGATTACAATGCGTTTAGGAACATATGCTCCCATAGAAGTCAATGGGAGTCCAACCAAATCGTATCTGGAAGCACCCTGGTGGGTTGTATGATGGAACAACTACCACTTGAACAACTACAGTCTAAACAACTACTCCTTAACCACTACTTAGTCTAAACCACTAAAGATTTAACAACAACTATTTTTACAACTACAATGCCTTTACCACGATTGCCTTTACCCCATTCATGTATCTATTTTACAGGTAAGTATGAACATATATACATATATATATATATATATATATATATATATGTATATGTATGTGTAATGGGTTTGTATGTACCTGTAAAACGCTTAAATTTCGTGGTAAAGGCATGCATGCTAAAGACATATGCGTTGTAAAATTAATGTTGGTAAGTATTAACACTATATTCATGTATATATATATATATATACACACACACCCCTGTACTCACCTATACTCACTATTAATGTTATAAAATCCCTTTCCACCCCAAAAACCTACACCCACCCAAACCTTAAAAATTCCCTTTCCACCCAAAAACCTATACCCACCCTAAACCCTATGAATTCCCTTTCCATCCAAAACCACCATACCTACCCTAAACCCTAAAAATACCCTTTCAATCTCAAAAACCCATACCCACCCTAAATCCTAAAATTACCCCTGCCACCCAAAAACCATGCCCACTCTTTTCACATATACCTATCACTACACCTTGCATTGAATCTTTAAAGCCTGGGGCATTTGGCAATTCTCCTACCATCAATACTGACTCACTAGAAAAAGGGGCTGATGTATCAAAGGTTTTCACCCATTCTCTGTCTGTGGGTAAATGTGATGGTACATATTGGGAAAGATTCTTATGAAACCATCCATTCTACCTGCCAGTGAAAGAATCAAATGTAGACAAAATATCAAATATGATTTAGATATGTCCTTATTCTCTACAGTTTATAAAATAATTAAATAAGACCAACAACATGCTTCTAAACCCTGCATCTTCAGACCAAAGAGCACAAAACTGAAAAAATCAAAAGGAAGAAGAAACATTATTTTAGTGACATCCCTAAACAACAAAACTCAAGAGGAATAATGTTAGCCCAGTCTTTCTTGCTGCTACCTCATATAACAAAGTTACATTGTATTGACCCCTTCAGGAAGAAATAAAAATGACTCTTTTACTCTCCTTTTCCTTTCTTTGAATGGCATTTAGTTTGTGGTTGTGCAGGGGTTTATCAGTGTTTATATGTTTACACTGGTGAGGGCTATTTCCCTTAAGGTTAAAACTAAAACAGGATAGCCTATATAAGGATAATAGGATAAGAAGGAATTCTTCGAAGAGGAAGGATTAATTCATGAATGCAGGTAACATACTCTCCAAGTTGCTACAAAGTAATTACCCTAAGAAACTGTTGAAACGATCAATGAAGCAGGCTTGGAACTCCGCACAAGAGAACCTACTCCAACCAGGAAGTAGAACCAAGAGCTATGTGATGGTATACATGGCAACTTTCTCTGGCGTAAGAAATTTGGGGGCATATTCTCAAGGAGTCATCGCCGATTTATCGGCACTTTAGCGCCGCAAAAGTGGCGATAGACTTATTGGCCTATTCTCAAGCTGGTGTGAACTGCCGATATCACCAGTTTCCCAGCAATATCCTCCGCAAAAAACGTTGCCACGGATGAGAGCAACAACTAACAGTAATGATATGCAGAGTAGGCGTTCCCGTGCAAAAACACACGAAAACACCACTTCGCGATATTCTCAATAACCAGCCAGATCCGTGATGCGACCCAAAAACAGGCAATAAGGCGCGTTAGCAGCAGGGATTTAACACCTGCCTTTTACTGGTGTAAAGCAGGATGACAACTTGCAGCATGAAAGGGAGCCCAGCCCAGAGCCACATCTGAAGACCAACACATGTCATGGAGCTACTGACCATACAGCTCGGAGACCCAAGAGGGCCACAACAGCCACTGCCACCACCCCCAGGACCCCCCCCGGACTACCACCGAGGAAGCGCAGAACAAGACAGCTGACCTTCCCAAAACGGCATGGCCCATCAGCCACACAATTGCAGAATGTGGGGAGAGGTGGGAACCAAGTATGTGTGAAGGAGGCAAGTCACCCATGAATAAGAATGTACACAATGCCAAGAGTGGCGGTGATGTGCTGGACAGACTACAGTATGCAGACCACAGACATGTCCATGTGGACATATACTGCTGGTGTGTGCAGTGTTGTGGACAGTGGACGCAACCATCGTACCTCAGGCAGTGGGGAAGACCTCGTTCATGTATCTGTGTCTCCCCCGTAAGCGTAAGCGGAGTGGGCTGGGCCGGCGTACGCCAGGCCCACATAGGAGTGTGAATAAATAGGCCGGGGCTCTGGGTGTGATTCACTTCCCGGATGGCCAACACGTCTGCCAGGGAGGCGCCCCTCACCCTGCCGCGAGTCCGCTGCCATTACCGCCAGCCTCCTCAGCCGATCGCTGGCCTCCGCGACACAGGCCCCCAGCGCACCCAGCGGCACAGCACCACGGAGTTATGTGTGTGCTGACTACTGCCTGCGGCCTACACTGCGGTCAGCAGGGCCCTCAAATCAAATCCAATCCTGACCTGCGAGGACACGCCATCATCTCTGGCTGCACACCCGCTGAGCGCTTCAGGTGCCACCAACTCAGTGCACCACAAGTCATCGCCACATGGCTGTGGGCCCTTTCTGACCGCTGCCTCCGGCCTACACTGCGGTCAGCAGGGCTCTCAAATCAAATCCAATCCTGACCTGCAAGGACACGCCATCATCTCTGGCTGCACACCCGCTGAATGCTTCAGGTGCCACCAACTCAGTGCACCACAAGTCATCGCCACGTGGCTGTGGGCCCTTTCTGACCGCTGCCTCCGGCCTACACTGTGGTCAGCAGGGCTCTCAAATCAAATCCAATCCTGACCTGTGAGGACACGCCATCATCTCTGGCTGCACACCCGCTGAATGCTTCAGGTGCCACCAACTCAGTGCACCACAAGTCATCGCCATGTGGCTGTGGGCCCTTTCTGACCGCTGCCTCCGGCCTACACTGCAGTCAGCAGGGCTCACAATTCAAATTGAGACTTGATTTATTAATGGCGCAGTCCAGTAGGCAACAGACACTGCTATCAGTGCGGCCTGCCCGGACGATGCATCATCGCAGGCTGCGCACCCGCTGAGCGCTTCAGGTGCCACCAACTCAGTGCACCACAATGCATGTACTCTTCATGATTGAGTTTTGTGCTGTGGACAGCTGACGCGATAATGTCGCCTCAGGCAGTGGGGAAGACCTGGGACGATGATGATGAAGATGAGGCAGGTGTACCACACCCCACTGCAGCTGCAGCGGGAATATCCCGAAGGGACACATGATTACCAATCACTTCACATGAGCACGCTCATCTCTGGTGCCCCTACCTCAGTGCACCACAAGTCATGGACCCTTTATGTTTGAATCTTTTGTGTGTGATTCCAGATCTGGTGCCCCTACCTCAGTGCACTGCAATTCATGGACCCTTTATGATTGAATCTTTTGTGTGTGATTCCAGATCTGGTGCCCCTACCTCAGTGCACTGCAAGTCATGGACCCTTTATGATTGAATCTGTGTGTGTAATACGAAGATCACTGTTCTAGTTGTTGCCAGCACCAACCACTCCCTGAGTGCTGGCTTACACTCACCCCACACCCATCCAGCACAAGCGTCACTGGACATGTGACCCTGGCAATAAAAAGTGGCCGGGCGCACGTGCCCATAGCCAGTTCCACTATCTATCTAAATGTGTCCTTGTGGTCATTATGTATGCATGATGCGCCAGGGCCCTACCACCTTACCTTGTGCTGTGGACTGCGGACGCAACCATGTCACCTCAGGCAGTGTCTAAGACCTTGGACACGTAGCTCTGTCGTCCCCCCTGTAAGCGTAAGCGGAGTGGGCTGGGCCGGCGTACGCCAGGCCAGCGTAGGGGTGTAAAGGATTTGCCCGGGGCTCTGGGCGTGGTTCGGTTCTGGCCTGGACAAGGAGGTAACTAATGCATGTGTCTCTGTTGTAGTGTCGGCGCCACCCTGCCCACAATCGACAATGTTGCAATGTAGCATGCACCCTGAGGGCGGGCTCGCACGAATGGAGAAATGAAGGAGCGCAAGACCTCTCGGGGTCTTGGCTCATACATGCCAAGTGTTGTGTGTATCTGTAATGCCGCAGCAAGAGCCAAATGCCTAGACCTACTTGCAGTGCGAGTTCAGCCACACATAGACTCTACATCTGTGTCCGCCCTATCCTTACCATAGGCCTACACTCACGTGGCTGCCCACCTTCAACAGACAACATCACAGTGTGGTTGTCAGGCTTGTGGACATGCGCAGACAGGCATGACAATGGTGTGCCGTAGGAGTGCAAGTGATGCAACCGCGCTGCGCGCACAAGTAAATAGGCTCGGGGGAGTGAGGAGCAGCTGTGAGGCAACGTAACACACAGTGATGCCGCACATTTGCCACATGCAAGACATGTCAAACATGAATCCCAAAGTCGAACACATCCCACCCCACCCCCAACAAGCCACTTCACATTTCCTGAATGCAAGCAGATGAGAAACTAACATTAGGGATGAAAGCTCCTTTGTCTGAACTATCAGGCGGAAGCACATCTGCACCTCTGACCTCGGAATTGCATGTGCCTGGCACCCCCTGACAGATACTATAGCAGCTGATGTCGACTCCCACACAATGCACAGCCCGACGAAAGACCAACGTATACACACCCCACACACAGAAGTCCTTGCTCGAAGTTATCTTGCATGTAATGGCCTTCACACTTACTCCCACACCATCCCAGGCGTACAACTGTTGCACACTAAAACAACTCATTGATCCGAGCTGTGGCATGTCATCCACAGAACTGGTGCAGGTCAGAACAGTGCCGCTTCAACCAGAGCCACTAACGCAATGGCAGAACATCCCGGACACATGCACAACCCCTGTCACGTGGAACTGTACCGTGCACGTATGCTGCATTTACTGGGGGTAATGCCATTGGCAGTGCTGCGGATCAGTTACCGGCTAAGCTTCCGCCTTGCCAAAGTCACCTGCGTTCAGCCTGTGTTGCATTGTCGATCATGCATATTCGAGTGGTCCATGGATGTCTGCCTATCCAACAGGACGGTAGCTGAACTGGATTTTGACATGTGTGTGCGCCCCCTGTTGGCCCACGGTCAGGAGTGTCACTGTGATACCCGTTTATGGGATGCCTTGATACTTGGCATATATGCTGGTAGCTGGACCTGGGAGATTGCACAACTCCTCGTGTGCAGTGACCACATTGAACCACTCCCCTATTGGCCTGTAGTGCTAATTGGTGAAAGGGGGTGGACGCAGCACATCTGTCCGGAACTGCTAATGGATGGCCTCGCCGTCCTGTTTGATGAAGTCGACAACGAGCTCATGTTGGAAATGATAGCCTACGAAGCTGCTATCGCTTTTATGGACGAGTAACTACGTACCTGCAGCCACAACAGATTGGAACCCATTGCACATGTCCCAATACCTTGTTGCATCTTGGAGATCTGGTCACATATCCCACGACAACAGTGGACATGGCTGCATTCGCCTGGACTCCGAATACATGAGCGGACAACAACGCCGAACAACACACACCTGTGAAAGGTGAGGCACTCCCCGGAGTGGTCAGCGGCGCTTGGCAACGTTCATCATTCTGACATACTGCTGCATTGGTCTGCATGTTGTGGCACTAATCTTGCCCGTACTGACACGCATATGCTAATAAAGTCTACTCACCTTCACTTGTATTCAACTGTGATGAGTGTTGGTTTCAATGATAATATGTGTCTCACTGTCTATCTGGGTCACGGCCATAGATGCGCACTGATAGCATTACCCAGGGAGTACCTTTTTGTGGAATCACTGTCCCTACATTCATCCATACTTTCATACTTGATTAAGCATAGCCATAACACATATGTGTGAATTAGAATGTTTTATTCACATTCAGTGGAGTGTTGAATCTGGACCAGTACAGGGCGATGCAAACTCCACTTTGCAATGTTGCCCCGTGGAGGGCCAGCCGGAGTCCTTTAGGGATTGACAAGTTCATCGGGAGTGGAAGACTTCATTCTGCAGTGTGCTTGCTGTGTCATTGGTAACCAATCAAAATATGGCAGTCCATGTCGCGGTCAACGGTGAGTGTCGCTGAGTGTATCGGGGGACAGTTGAAGGTGTTATTCCAGGGCATGATGCAGAGGGCAGAACCAAGCTGAAACAGGCCATATGGCGGAGATGAATGCTACCACTTCATTCTTACCACAAAGCCAGATTCATCATCATCTCCGTCCTCTGATGTGTCCGGTGTCTCACATGCGGGTGGTGGTGTTTTATCTGCATCACTGTGTGGCAGTGACACATCAGGGGCCGAAGGTGGAATTTCTGCCACAGTGTGTGGCACTGACACTTCAGGTGGCGGAGATGTGGATGGAGTAGTAGCAGCAGCATTCATCCGCGCCAGGCCTTGTGGTGGCAATGCCATGACGAGGATCTGCAGGGCATGGAGGATCACAGCTACATCTGACTGGTGTGCAGCCGTGGCAAACATTCTTTCTGCCTGCATCCACTCCAAGCTCTCCATCATTCTCCTTATGTGTCCTAACTCCCGGCTGACATCGCTGGAGCCACTCTGACTAGACAGTTGTTCTTGGCTCAGAGTCATGACTCCAGCGATGTCAGCCATGGATTGTTGGAGAGCATGGAGCGGACAGTGGGTGTCCGTTAGGGACTGTTAGTCATCCCTGATGGGACTTAGACACCCACGTATGGCATCTAGTTTGGTTGACATGAGTTCGGACCCCACCCGCAGCTGGTCAGCCATCTTCTCCTGGCACCCGAACACACAGTGTTGGAATGCCATGTGTTGGTCGTGGGGGTCCTGGGAGACAGCTGTGGTGGTGGGTGCTTCCTGCTGTGTGGTCTGTGCAGGGGGTGGGGTCTCATCGATGCAGCTGGGCTGCCCTGCTGCTGGAGGTGGGGTGCCGGAGCTGTCATGAGCTTTTGGAGGGCGTCGGTGTAAATGTTGGTGTGGTCCTCTTCATCATCAGTGCTGTGTTGTTGGGTCTGCTCTGCAGGAGGTGTTGATTCTCCCTCTGCAATGTGAAGGGGAGATGCAGATTGACATTGTGTTCACATGTATGTTCACGTATTGTACAAGTTTACATACAGACTGCATGACAATGTACATTGTGACTGTTTGTGAGGAGATGCCAATTTGATGCGGGTCAGTTGACATTTCTGCGCCATCAGGGATGTGAGGGTGTACTTGTACATTATCATCTCACAGTTTCCTGCTATGCCACATGCGAATGGCCATTTTCTACACACAAGCGGCAGCAGTTGTGTCCTCTGTTCTGTTGTGTGAATGTTTCAGTTTGTACCACATTGTTGTCAATGTTGAGGTGCTCTGATTCTTAGGTGCGTGTGCTGCATTGTGGGTGAGTTGCCCCATCGGCTCTGATTTTGCTGGCCCTTACCCCTTTCAGGCGGTGTGCCTTTCACTTCTGTGCTTATACAGTGCTGAGATGTTGCGGACTTGGGTAAATTGGTCTCTTGTTCGGAGTTGTGACTCTTGGGCATGGTTTGTTCGCAGATGTGCTATACTTAATTGTGCATGTGTGCCACTGTGCCCATCTCCCCCCGTCCCCCCAGTCCCAGGTCATTACTCACCCTGTTGCTGTTGGGTCAGGTCATGTTGTACAGTGACCGGTCCCCCAAATCCTGCCACCGTCTCCCCAATGATGGTCCCAGGCTGGTCCTCCATGGGGCTTGTGGGGTTCTGGTTGTCCTCTGTACTTGCTCCGGCTACCTCCATGGTGCTTCACGGTTGTTTGTGTCTTGGTTGTGTTTTTGTTTGCTGCTTTTATAGTGGTTTTTCCCACCTGACTTGTGTGACTTCCAGGCCTGGCGCTGCTTATCGGGGAATTTTTTATCGCAGTTGGGCACATCGCAACTTTTTTCACGTTCGGGTTTAGATTTTTATCGCCGTCCAGGTAATTTTATCGCGTACATTTGACGCATTGTCGGGAGACTATCTCATGTTACCGCCGTGTTGGGAATACGACTTTGACACAGAGTTATTTTCGCGCGATAGACGGCGATATGAGAAATTGCGTTAGCCTATTTTGGCGATGTTTATCGCACGTTCTTGAGAATATCCCCCAAGGTGTAGGAATCCATCAGGGAAAACTGGAAAATCAATAAAGGCCTACAACATTCAAGGAACTGTCCATGTTTGTGCTCAAATGGAATAAGAATATCTGAGACAGCCTTGTCAGATCAAATGCAGCTTTAATAAGTAAGACCAGTGAGAGAACACCACAAGTGTGGGAACTGTTTCACGTGTGACAGCACAATTGAGGGGGAGGTGTTCACTTACAGACAACTCAGTCAGTCAGATTTTCATTATTTGATTAATGATAGCAATCATAATGTAAATAATTAAAAACTGTTGAAAATCTTTGGTCAATACATAGGCTATCCAGAGGCTACAAAGTCATATACAAGCATAAAAAAGCCCCTTCTGAAAATCTAGATGGGTAGCAACGTACATTACAATTATCTAAAAATAGCAAAATAAGAAACATCTAATAATAAGACACAGTTGGTTGTGAGTGAACTGTAAGGAGGCTCATCTTAATAGAACCTAACAAACAAAAACCTCAACTTTAGGGTCCGCTATGTTGGTAGGAAATAAAAGGGGCCACCTAGATCCATTAATTTAATCATAAATATCTTTGTACAATTTGCGTATGTCATTTAAACAGTTCTTGGCGAAATGCACAACCAAAACATCCATATTTCTGGGCGAGGAAGCAAGATGGCGGCCGCTTAGGAGGCCGGTAGCAGCGCGGACCGAAGGGCTGCAAGTGCAGTGTGAAGGATCTGCGGTACACAATGGAAAGTAGACGCATTTAGCGGGAATTAACAAAACTGATGTCCCCCAGGCTTTGCTCTCGATCCTGTCACTGCTGTATGTGGGCGGATCGATTAAGGCTCGACCTGTTGGTTTTAAGGTTGGTAAGGCAGTACTTACCGCGAGCGGACTGGTGTTGGCGGACCTGGCCTCTCAACGCGATGGGTCCTAAGAATCCAGGCCCGGGAGCTGTCCCCAAAGCGGGAGGAGCTGGAGGAGTTCGGCAGACACGGGGTGATCCCGCAGGGGAGGCAGAGAAGCTGGTTCCCGCAGAGCCGGCTTCCGCGCGCGGACGCCGGACCCAGACGCAGCCGCAGTTCCAGCAGGCTGAGGTGCTATCAGAGAAGCGAGGAGAGGCGGGGTTATGGGTAAACAGCGTCCCGCTGGCCCCACAGTGATAGACTTGCTTCAGAGGTCTCGAGAGCTCCCGTCGGGTGGCGGAGGAGCCAGTAGACTGCCAGCAGACAGGCAAGCCTCTGAAATGAACACGAAGGCGAAGACAGGAACGGACTCTCCCCAACAGCAGATGGCAGCTGGAAGTGTCTGCAGCAGCTGAGGTGTCGGTAGGGGCTTCGCTGAGTGAGACGGTTGAAGGTAGGCTCATGGATTCAGATGTTATTCAGCAGAACCTTCAAGTAGACTGTGCTCAAATGGGGGGGGATGTAGAAGGGCCCCCAGACATCGATGAGCTTTCAAACAGTGGGGGTGTGAATCTGATTGAAGGTCAGGTTCAAGTGGCAGCCCAAGCTGTATCAAGGAATAAAGAATCCACTCAGGCAGAAACCGCCGCAGAAAAGTCAGGAAGCAAAAATAAAAGCAAAAGTAACCAACCGGTGGTACTAACATCAGCCAATCAGCAGCAAGGTGAAGAGGAGAGGGAAAAAATTAACAAAGCAGACCCCGATAAAGAGCCCAGCGATTGTTTCTTCTCAGTTTCTGAAGGGGCAGGATGGTCAGAGGATGGTCTTGACTCCTCCTCTGATCTTAGTAGTATTGAAACCGATCTGGAAGGCAGCGAAGGAGCTCAAGCTCGCACAGCCTGGAAACGAAGACGGAAATCCAATACACAAAGACTGGGAGGCAAAGACCTAAACTGGGACTATACTCTGTCCACTCAACTGGCAGGCTCCCCCTTAGGTGAGATCAACACAGTAGTTAATCAAGATTCCCCATCATTAGATGCTATATACCAGGCAATATTGATGCACAGAGAGGAGACACGTCAGGACAGCCGGAAAGCGCAGTCCGCTATGCGAAAGATGCAAGGGGTCATCAGGAAACTCGCCAAATCATGTAATATCATTGGGGATCGTATGTCTGAACTGGAGGCTAGAGTGGTTACGGCAGAGTCAGATCTTACAGGCGCTCAAGCAAAGACGGAAGAACATGACGCCCAGTTGAAGGACATTCAATGGAAGCTGGAGGACCACGAGAATAGGCAGAGGAGGAATAATCTTCGCGTATTGGGGGTCCCGGAAGGAAGTGAGGGATCGGACACTAGGGCTTACATAATCGAGACATTTAAATATGCATTTCCGGAACTTACTGATTGGAACTGGTCGCATGAAGTTCAGCGGGCTCACCGCACCCCTTTTAAGCCAAGGTATCCACTGAAAGAAGATTCAAGGCCCCGTGCGATTCTAGTCCATTTTGGAAACTTTCTGCTTCGCCAGGCAATTGCAGAAAAAGCCAGGCCTGAGTCAAAAAGATCAAGTGGGGGGGTGTCCTTTTTTGTGCGCCCCGACTTTTGTCATGCTACAGTGGAGAGGAGGTGGAGATTGAGGCAAATGATCAAGCCTTTCCAGGATAAAAATATCCAAGCATATTTAATTAATCCAGCACAATCGAAAATTTACTGGGAAGGTCAGACGCTCTTTTTTTCTTCGGAAATCAAGGCGAAAGAATTCCTGGATAACTTGGATAGACCAAAATCATCAGGTTCATGACTAAGCTTCTGAAGTTAGTTCAGATGGATGTAATATACGGATGAAATAATGAACTGTAGTTGATAATGTTGTATGAAATATAAATGGGGCGGTGGACGGGGGAACAACACGCTAAATTAGGCACACGATAGAATTATTAGCCACAGGCCTATTATGTAAATATATGTGTATGTATATTATTATATGTATATATATATATATTTATTTATTTAGCTGTTTATCTTTATTTAATTTTTTTGCAGCCTCAGTCGGTCGCGCTGCAATCATCACAAGCACAGACACAGGTCTGAGCGCTTCACCAGGGTGGTGGTGGGGGAGGGGTGAAGTGGACGAAGGGAGGGGGAGGGGTTGGATTCTAGCAGGGGGGTGTGGGGTCCGAGGGGAGTTGGGGGTGTTGGGAAGAGGGGGTAAAAAGCAAGATAAACTTTATATACCCAGAGTTGAACATAAGGTTCACGGAAAAAGAAAATGTTGTAAAAAGAGTAAGGTAATCAAGACTAGGCAGGCAGATATGGATGGTGCAAGGAACCAAGGAAAAGATGGGTAGGTTAAATATTTGTACGATAAATGTCGCGGGATTGAAAGATCGGAATAAAAGAATAATGTTGGCCGAGTTTGCTAGAACGAATAATATAGATGTTTTATGTATACAAGAAACCCATGTTCCCTGGGAAAAAAGACTTTGATGTATATGAGAGGTTATAGCATGGTGGCCTGTACATCTCAGACCTCAAGCATTAGGGGGTAGCAATATTTGTAAAGACTACCATAGGGGAGCTAAACGGAAGTCAGCCGATATATTGGGGCGCTGGGCAATGGCTGAGCTAGTGGCGGGGGTTACCATCTGTGCAATCTATGGCTCAAATCAAGACGACCCCGAGATTCTAGAGTACCTCGAGATAGAATTAGCTACCTGGTCAGGTCCTTTAATCATTTGTGGTGATTTTAATATTTCTGTTAATCTAGGTAGTAGAACAAAATATTTGGGGCGGAAGCCCAGGGTGTATAGAGCTTTATCTTCCCTGGTTGACAGTCATGGCTTGATAGACGTATGGGGGAATAAAAGAGGTAACGATCCGGGATTTACCTATTATTCTTTTCCCCATAAGAAACACACGAGGCTTGATTATTTTTTTGTATCTGAGTTACTCATTAACAAGGTTGGGGTTAGAAAGATTCGAAAGTTATTTCGGATCATAATCCGTTAGTCCTTGATATTGAGGTAGAGACTCTCAACAAGAATTATAATAAATGGACCTTTGATAAGAAACTCCTGGTTAGCCAGCTTTATATAGAATATATCAGGATTTGGGCTCAAGAATTTTTTGATATTAATAGATATAGCGCCCGCCGCAATATGGTATGGGATACCTTTAAAGCTGCCCTAAGGGGGGAGACTATTAGTTTTGTTGCACGAAAAAAAAAGGAGAATCGCCGAGAAAACGAACGATTGCTAGCAGAGCTTGCAAGGGTAGAGGAAGATCATATAGCGTTGGTAGCACAGAGACAAGAAGTTACAGGTACACAACTGCAAATGGTCTCCCTAAAAGCAGAAATAAAAAGCTGGCTCACACAGAAATCGGCAGAAATATATCAGTCACAACACAGCAAATTTTATGAGACAGGTGAACAAGTAGGGAAACTGTTGGCACTGCGAACTAGGCAGGAGACTGTTAAAAATCGGATAGTAGCTATTAGGAAGGAGGCGCAGACCTATACGGAGACTAAGGATATTCTTGGGATATTTCAGGAGTATTATCAGTCTTTGTATAAAGAAGAGGGAGGGACAACCTAAGCAGGTATATCAAGCATTGTAGAATCTGAGGTAGGGCCACTTCTGGACAGCCAGACTAAAGAGGAACTGGACAGTGATTTCACGCTGGAGGAGGTGTTAGCAGGGCTGCAGGAGCTACCATCAGGGAAGGCAGCCGGGCCTGACAGCATCCCGTTAGAGCTTTACAAGCAGATTCAGAAGGTGATAGCCCCCTTACTTCTAGACTTATTTTTAGGGATACAACACAGTGGACAGGTACCGGAATCTTGGAGGGAGACCGATATCATTATTTTTCTCAAAAAAGGCAAACCACCAGATAATCCATCATCATACAGGCCCATATCCCTGATTAATTCAGACACCAAATTATATTCCAAGATATTGGCTAACAGGTTGGGGAGGATCATTGGCCGCCTGGTTTCGCCCTGGCAACACGGGTTCATTCCCGGTAGGGGAACGACCGATCATATTAGACGGGTGATATCATTATTCAATATCCAGGCCGCAACGGGGGGGCAGATGGCCATGATCCTCCTCGACGCAGAAAAGGCGTTTGACCGGGTGGCATGGGGTTTTTTATGGAGGTTGTTAGAGCAAAAAGATTTTGGAACAAGAATAGTTAGGGCAATAAGGGCAATGTATGTTAACCCCAGGGCTCGTCTTCGTATGATGGGGGAGACTTCAGATAATATCGCTATATCAAGGGGACGAGGCAGGGTTGTCCCTGCTCCCCTTATTGTTTGCCCTATATATAAACCCCCTGATAGAAAAACTTATAAGGAGCCAGATAATCAAACCTGTAGTTTCCAGTGGTTTTGAAACCAAGATATTGGCATATGCAGACGATGTTGCCATTTTAACAACAGATCCTGCTAATGCGATTAAAGAAGCCACTGCTATCGCAAAGGAATTTGGGCAGCTATCAGGCTACTCCCTTAATGTAGACAAGACTCTCATTGTCTGTACAAATAATTTAGATTTTAATGACCGAAGGTGTGTACAGAATGCTACATATCTTGGGGTAAGTATTAGCTCGGCAATTAACACAATATTAAAAATCAATCTCGAGCCAATGATTAAGACTATTACTGCGGATCTGAGAAGAATAGATAGACTGCATTTGTCAATAATTGGAAGGGAAAATGTCCTTAAAATGACGATGCTGCCGAAAATTTTGTACCTCTTTCGCGCTATCCCATTTATGATAGATTTAGAAATCCTAAAAATGTTGGAAAGTATCTTCTCAAGGTTTATTTGGCAGTATGGGAAAGTTAGACGCTCTCTAAAATACATGTCACTTCCGCAATCTCAGGGTGGGCTAGCAATTCCTAATATCGGATTCTATCATTGGGCTTGTCTACTCCACCAGATGTCGATTCTATTCAGCTCCCCTCTGAGCCAAGATATGGAGGAGGATAAGATCCCGACTATATTTGAACTTATCATTGGGAAGGGTGCTAAAGGGGTGCTCATGCGTCAGACCAAACCAAGCTACTTTAAGAAGCTTCGATCAAAGGTTATGTATAGCGCCTGGGAAGTATGGAAAAAGGTGCAGAAGGTTATGACAATTCCCAAAATAAATTATTATACTTCACTATGGCATGCACAAGATCTTCCACATTCTTTTAATGACGTGATGGGTAGGCAATGGGAGCAACTAGGTTTAACAAGGGTAGGCGACCTGTTTGAAGCAGGTCAGTTACGCACGTTCAATGCTTTACAGCAGGAGTATGGAATTTCGCCCAGGCAATATTTTAAATATGTTCAAATCCGTGAGTACTTTATTGGTCAAGGATCAACGATATCCCCGGGGGGAAAAATTCTATTAATAGAGCTAGGAGCTGGGAGCGGTAATAGGATTAGGAATATCTATGGCCTCTTGCTCAAAAGTATCCAGGATGATCTTGAGGCAATTGAATCAGGATGGGCAGGGAAATTACATGATCCGGATGTAGATGTGTATATGTCCCTGCTAATAGCAGGCAAAATTCTTCGCTCAACAAGCCTCAAGGCTCAGCACTATAAGACGTTATTTAACCTCTATTTCACCCCAGCTAAATTGTTTAGCTGGGTATGAGGGAAGATGATAGATGCCCAAGGTGCGGTCAAGGGCCAGCAACGCTAGTTCATATGTTCTTTGATTGTGATAGATTGCTATTCGTTAAGAAGGAGGTGATTAGTTTTTGTGAGAAGCTGTTAGGAAGGAGCATTAACCTATCCTCTACATTGTTGTTAACGGGTTATGATAGTAGTGCTGGCTTGAATACCGCAGAAAATTATTTCTTATTTATGTGTACAGCAGTCTTAAGATTATTAATAGCCGCAAGATGGAAAGACTCGGATCCCCCTACCTTTTCATTGTGGCTAGCGCGGCTTATGGGAGTCTACAATCAAGAGATTGCGCTCTTCACCTGTAAGGGGAGGGGTGCAAGAAAACTAGGGCAGGCAATATGGTTACCATTAGATAGTTGGAGGAAGGGATTGAGATGACAAGAAATCAATAGCAGTAGTGGAATAGAGGTGTAAATTGAGGCTGGGGCATGATAATATGTGTATTCTGTATTTTCTGCACCGGAAGTTTGTAACATGCAATATTCATCCTAGTGTTCTTGACTTTCTGATTGATAAATTATTTCAGTGCAGGCCCAGGTTGTATCTGAACTAGGATTTTGCTGTATTTTTTTCTGTTGTTTATTATTTATTTATTTATTTATTTTTCTCTATTTACCTTTTTTTTTTTTTTTTTTCTTTGTATCAAATATTACTGTTAAGTGTATATATATGGATATGCTTATTATAATGTAATTATTTGCTTACTCTGAATTTTTTTTTTCTTTCTATAATATATGAAATTCTGTGTAAACATTTGGGTATATATAAATAAAAAAAATAAAAATAAAATAAAAACAGTTCTTGGCATCGTGCGCACTGTGTCACATGCCTGAAGTCATCATCATCATCATTAACTCCTTATTTCGATTAGCATCAGCGGTCATAAAAATACCACAAAAACATGGATAAATTGAAGATAAGGAGCATGCAATGCGGGGGGAGAACATGGCGGCCGTGAGCTGAGCGGTCGCTTGCCGCCAGTGGTGCTCTCGTCCTGAGGTGCCGTACAGCAAGCAGGAAAAAAAACGGCAGGAGAATGGCAGGAAAATAGAATGAATTCGGCAGGATAACCGCGTCACAAAACTTTGGGCCTGTACTTGGGAAAAAAACCGATCGATAGTTCTCTACATACCTGGGGATGTGTATTGGTGTGTTTTCGGACCTCCCACGTTGGTCCGCAGCGGCCCTGGAGCTTAGGAGGGGCCGGAAGGCGGCGGCTCGCGGATTCCTTCGTGTGGAGTCCGGAAGAGGCAGAGGCAGCACAGGGTGCCGTGCTGCGGCTGCTGAGGCTGTGGTATCAGCCGCTTTGGAGAGGCCAGATGGTGGTGTGGAGTTGGGCGGAGGGCTGCCCACAGAGAGCAGCGGGTTGATTTCAACTACACGGAGCCCAACGCTGGATCTGTGTGAGGTATTGGGAAGCCAGGAGGAGGGGGCACAAGTGAATCAACCAAGTGCGGCGAGTTTTGTTTATCCCTCCCCTCAGACCTCAGAGTTGTTTAGGTCAGACCGTGAAAGGTCAGGAGGGTCAGAAGGGGGAATCCTTGAGGTCAGTACAAAACAGCCTAGTGGAGGCTTAGGGGGCATTAAGTTAAAGGCAGAAAAGCCCTAGAAAAAGCCCCGACGACGACACAAGGTGCGAAGAGAAGTAAAAAACGAGGAATAGCTGCGTGTGGGTCTATAAAAAGGAAAACTGTCAAAAAATCTGCCTCACTTGTGTATAAGAAGGGGGATACTCCTGGAGAAATAGTATCTGAAGATAGTTCTGATAGCTCGTTCTCTCGGCGCAGTGAGATCAAGAGTGCAGGCACTAAAATCAGTAGAAAGAAAGGTCGCCCCCTAGATTCTAAAATAAAGATCACCCCCTCATTAAGGTCATACTTTAAAGTCCTCCCACAGGTATTAGACGTGGCACAGCAGGGAGAGACTCTCAGTAACTACTTTGGGAAAGATCTCGGGACAGTGAGACAGCCCCCTCTAGGATACATGGAAGAGCTTGACTTAAGAAATACCTCCACTCCCTCTCTAGTATCTATACCGGCAATACCTATTGTACCTGCCAAACAACCTGATGTAGCAAACAATTCAGAAATCGCAGGTATAAGCATGACTTCATCTGAAGGTAACAGGCTTGCCAGAGGCGGAAGCCTTGTCGCGGAAAATGCGGAAAATGCAGAGGCCAGTGGTAATGAGAATAGTTGTGGCATTAGTAATCGAAGCAGAGAAGGGGGGAAAGCATCTT
Source organism: Calotriton arnoldi (assembly GCA_963921515.1). Classification (NCBI taxonomy): domain Eukaryota; kingdom Metazoa; phylum Chordata; class Amphibia; order Caudata; family Salamandridae; genus Calotriton; species Calotriton arnoldi. The sequence goes on from CAWUFW010005812.1 coordinate 489,930, forward strand.
TGGAGGCCCTTTTCTCTACCCTATCTTCGGATATTAGAAAGGGGTTTGCTATCTCGGAGACAAATCAGGGGGAGATTAGGCTTTTTTGTGAATCTCTCGAGAAGAAATTTGATCTCCTAAATTCCAGGACAGTGGCTCTAGAAAACACAGTGGAGGAGCTTAAAGACAATCTGGGAGCAGCCAAAGTTGATATCTCAACACTAAAAAAGGAAGAGGTCGTGCTCCGAGATAGATTAGAATCGTTGGAAAACAACTCCCGACGCAACAATCTACGCCTTCTGAACATCCCTGAAGGGAAAGAGAGAGAAAATCTTAAAGGTTTCATCGTAACTCTCATTAAAGAAGCGGTTCAGATTGAAGAGTCTGAGGAGGATTTGATGAGAGATATACAGAGGATCCACAGGGACCCCTTTAGGAGACACCCCAATCGCACTAAACCAAGAAAGATTTTAATAAACTTCCTGACTTTTTCCCTGAAAGAGAAGATACTAAATGCTGCCCTTAAGCAGAAATCATTGAAACCTAGAGATTTCACTTTTGAAATTCGTTCGGACCTAGCTCGAGTCACATTAGATCGACAATGGGAGTTGGGGAAAAAAATGGATGATTTTAGGAAATTGGGGGCTGTCGTCTATTTAAAGTTTCCAGCACACTTAAAAATTATGCATAATAATAAAATGTATGATTTGAAAACAGTGAAGGAGGCGGAGGAGCTTTTGGGAAACTTAAGTAAAAATCCCTAACAAGTTCTTGAACTGGAAAATTAAATTATAGACCTATTAGGGTAGGTGAATAGTGGAGGTGAAAAGTACAGTATACTATGATAAATATCTATAAACCTACACTTACACTCAGTGTTAAGATATACATGAGAGAAATAGGGTTGGGAACTGGGTCAATTTAGAATACACAGGGTTCAGGGGGGTCACAAGGGTCACAGTATAATATATAAACCACAACATAACACTACAATAAGATTAGAAACAATATTATTAATGGCGAGAGTTTTTTTTGTTGTTTTTTTTAGCTTTTTGCTGTTTGCTCTTTTGACTGTTTGCTTACTTTAGTAATTTGTTACAGTCAGGGACAGAGTAGGGTACCCCGGCAGGCAGAATCTGGACTCATAGTCCAGGTAAATGGGGGTAGGGTTCTCCGGGGAGGGTTTCAAGGGTAGAGTAGGGGGAGCACGGGAGGGGGAGCATTGGGGTAAAAAATATTTTAAAAAATCCTCATTCACCTCTTGGCCTGATTATTTTTTTATCGGTTATTGTTCTTGGTTTGGTGTCGATCTTCGGGCAGATTCGGCATATTCAGGGTTTCGCTTTTTAACCTATCATGAAAATGTTACAATGTTTGTCCTGGAACGTTAATGGTCTCCGGGTTAAAAGCAGGAGGGAAAAATTCTTCAATATCTTAAGGACTCCCCCGCTCAGATAATTATCTTACAGGAAACACATCTCCTGAGAGAAGAAATAAAGGGGATCTGTGGGAAGCTTAGATGGGTGGAACACTGTGTTAGTTCCTGTCAAAGTGCTAACATTAGGGGGGTAGCCATTATAGTAGAAAAACAAGCAAAAGCTCGTCTTTTAGATACTAAGACAGATTCAAGTGGCAGGTGGGTGATTGTTAAATTACTTGTTCAGGATTCTTACTTGACAGTGGTAGGCTATTATGGTCCCAACCAGGATGACCCCTCTACATTGAAAATTATCTTTGCTAACTTGTTGGGATTCCCAGATTCGACCATTTTAGCCGGAGATTTTAACATAGTCTTAAATCCTCAACTGGCTAAATCACTAAGTAGTAGGGCAAATGTTTTGTCCAAATCAAGGACATACCTTCAGCTGATGATGAGACAGAATGCCTTATCCGATATTTGGAGGGAAAGATCAGGGACTCAATTAGGTGTATCATTTTATAATCGGAAATACGGGCATAAATCCAGGATTGACTATATTTTGATTAGTAATGATTTAAGGGGTAGAGTTAAAGACATAGGCTATTTGACACCTCACCTATCAGATCACGCGGTGGTGTGGATGGATCTTAACTTGGTAAAAAAGAACAATTGAGGGTGTGGACACTAGACCGTACACTTCTTCTAGATGAATCAGAAACTTGTTACCTGTCTCAGGAGACAGAGTTTTTCCTAAATATAAATGTAGGTTCGGCAGAGATTCCGGTGGTGTGGGATGCCCTGAAGTCTTACCTGAGAGGGTTAATAACAAGTAGGACCTCTTATAAAAACAGACAGTACAGGGAGGAAGTTGCACACATTGAGTGTGAAATGAAGGAGGTTGAAAGAAAGATCAACAATGAGGTAGATCAAGTAGCTTGTCAGGCACACGCTGTGAAACTGAGAACTTTAAGGGATCACTTAGAAAATATTATGCAGACCAGGATCGCGACACGATGGGAAGCTAGCAAGCTTGCCCATTTTGAATATGGTGAGGGGGCTAGTAAACTCTTGGCTTGGAAGGCCAAAACCGACAGAGTACGAAATTTTATAAAGCAAATTGACAATGAATACACTAATTCATCGGTAGTCAATGATGAAGAGATCAGAGAAGCCTTTTTCACTTTCTTTCAAGATCTGTACAAAGAAGAGAATGAGGTAGATAGCAACCGTGCACGGGAATGGCTGAATCAGATCAACCTTGCCTCCTTAAACTCCTCCCAACGAGAAAACTTAGAGTTAGAGATATCTCAACAGGAGGTAAGGAAGGCCATTTCTGCTTGTAAGGCGGGTAAAGCGGCGGGGCCAGATGGCCTTCCTGTAGAGTTATACAGAGTCCTGGGGGAGGTAGTGATTCAGACAATGACAACCCTCTTCAATAAAATACTACTAGAAGGAGTTAGACCCCCTATCTTATGGGGAGAAGCCACCATAACATTGATTTTAAAACCTGGGAAGCCTCCAGCTCATTGTGGGTCATATAGACCTATTTGACTTTTAAATACCGACTATAAGGTTTTTACCCGAATTTTGGCTGATAGGTTAGGGGTGGGGGCAGGTGGTTTGCTGCATCCAGATCAGAAGGGTTTTTTGAGAGGTAGGAATCTTTTTGATCTCACCCATGATTTCATAGGAGCCATTGATTTTGCCTCCACTTTTTCACTTCCTCTAGCAGCAATGACATTGGACGCCACCAAGGCTTTCGATAGGGTCAACTGGAACTACCTAGCCGCGGTACTGGAGAAGTTTAATTTTGGGCCAAAGTTTAGTCGAGTTATTAATCTTATATATAGTAGCCCTTCGGCGAGACTTTTGGTCAATGGAAATTTGACCAAACCCTTTAAGATTGAAAGAGGAACCAGACAGGGCTGCCCCTCTCCCCTCTCCTATTTGACATGTACATAGAGCCTTTTGCTCAACGTCTCAGAGAGGAGACGGGTATTACACCATTTAAATGTGGAGCCTGGGAGAGAAAGGTAGCCCTGTATGCGGATGACGTATTAATTCTTTCATCAGATCTGGAGGAGTCCTTTTCCAACGTTATTCGCTTAGCACAGGATTTTGGTCAAGTCTCGGGATACGAAGTTAATGCAGGAAAAACAGAGATTATGTCATGGAATTTGCCGGGGTGTCGACATCCTATTAGGAGCGAGATGAGATATTTGGGTGTGAAGATAGTCCAGAATATAGAAAAGATTGCAGAGACTAACCTCTTGAATGTTTCGAGAGAGTGTCAGAAACTTTTGAAATTTTGGGCCCATCTTCCTCTGACCATTTTTGGTAGAATTAATTTAATCAAGATGGTAATCCTTCCAAAAGTTACTTTTCTTTTTAATACCATCCCTTTATATTTTGAGAAACAGGCAATTGATAAACTCCAGCAATCTATCAATTCATTTGTGTGGGCCTTTAAAGCAGTGAGGATATCCTGGAAAAAGCTAAGGCGTAGGAGGGTAAAAGGGGGCCTCACATTACCAGATTTACAGTACTTCGCCTGGGCTTTCCAGCTGATGCATTCAAGAATGTTGTTGAAATCCCCAGATTTATCGGGGAGGGGGGTAATGTTTTCGATCATGTTAGATCAAGTGGGATTATCTAAAGAGAGTTTTCTTTTTAAATATGGAGACCAGAAATTTTTCAAGAAAATACAATTGAAAGTCTTATTGAGTGCGGCCCGTACATGGGCCAAAATTAAACAATGCACGGGCTTGGGCTATTTTTCAAGTCTGGCTCCACTGTGGGATTCCCCGGGGTCCCAAGCTGTTTGAAAGATAAATTGGCAGCCTCTCTTAAAACAGCTGGTTTTTAGTGTGGGGAGACTTAGCTGCGGAGGGCTCACTTTTACCTTGGGCATTATTAAATGACAAATTGGAGGAGGGCATGTCGAGATTTAAATATCTACAATTAAAAAGCTGGTCCCAGAGTCTTAAAAAACCTATAGGTGAAGGGAATGAGCTGGAAGAGCAACTGGTACAGAGGCCGACAGGAAAGAGGGAAGTATCTTTCTTTTATTGGTCTATTGAAGAGGCCATAGACGGGGATTTTAGGCTAGCAGAAGAACTGTGGGGAGCATTAATACCAGATACAGATTGGGTAGATCTGTGGCAAACCTCTTTTAATATCTTATTTGCAGTCGTAAAGCCAGCCTGGTTCAGGAGAAACCACTATTTCACCACACACAGAGCTTATTTATCCCCAGCTAGACTTTCTAAAATTGCCAAGGGTCCCCCTGTTAGTTGCAAAAATGCGGTATGGTGAATGCCTCGGATACACACATGTTTTGGGATTGCCCAGCCATCCAAGTTTTCTGGGAGAGAGTAAGGAACACCTTAACAGATATCTTGGGGCTCCCAGTACACGTTTCTCTTGGTCTTATTATTTTTGGTATATCAAATGAAATTAGAGGCCTGAGCAGGAGTTTCCTGTTTTATTCTATCTTGTTGGCAAGACGAGAAATATGTAAGAAATGGGTTGAGGTCACACCCCCACACACTCAGACTGGTTGTCCTCCTTGTATAAAACCTCCAAGACTGATCTGGCCAGACTGAAAAATAGTAGAAAGAAAGCCGTATGGGATTGTCTCATAAATTGGTCTCTCGGTTAATGAATGTTGATAAATACTGCTTTATCCTATGATTAAGCCTCATGGGAAGCTCTCAGACTATGCTGGGCCTCGTCCTCTGGTTCTTCCCACTGTCGATTTCGGGTGGGCCTTAAGCAACAGTCACCGGTTGTGAGTAATCGGCAGAGAGTGAGACCACCCTCTTCTCGATAATGGGAGGTCAGCAACATGAAGGGGGATTATTTGCTATTGGTAGGCGGGTGACACCTCGAGGGCCTACGTCTCAAAATTGAGTAACAGTGGCGACTTCCCTAACCTTCTAGTTGTCTGGGGTTGGAGGCGAATGAGGAAAAAAGAGGAAAAAAAAAAAAAACATCGATAAATTAATTGACCATAGCATAAAAATTAACAAAATCACATCATACACAAGCGAAAAACACCCCTGGTAGAAATCTAGATAAATACCAACATACTTTAATATTATCGAAAAATTGCAGATATAAAAGAGCTGGTCTTGCTTGTTGAAAATTCAAAGGCACGAGTAATGGACGAATATATTTATGTTGCAGGTTGGCCCATTTAGGGCAAATTAAAACAATGTGCAAAGTGTCTAGTGCAAAGGACCATCACATGTATAAGGTGGGGGATCTGATGGCTTGTGCCATCCCGCTAGTAATTGAGGGAACATATTGAGACAAAAGTATGTTAAAAAACTTCTGTGCATAACCGGCATATCCAATGTTGGGTAAAGTTCAATTTTTTCCATAAATTTCACAATAACATAATGTGTGTAGCAATGTTTATTCTGTGATCATACGGTTCTAATTTCCTGAGTATGTACCTTAAATGTTGTCTTAACCCATGCCATATCTGATTTAGAATTCAGCTCTGGAGAATAAAAAAGATGTGTATTACCCAAATTTGTCAGTGTCGTTTTTATGTAACTTAACCAAGGTATGCGCAAGGTATGCTCCATATTCAGACAATCTCTCAGAATCAATCCATTGAATTCCAAATCTTTTTTGACTCATATCGAAAGCCATAAAAGTATAGGGCGCAAATATATGTGATCAGAAATAAAGCCTTCACCTATCTCATCATGCACTATTTCTACAGGCATATTCTGCGGAATTCGTAACAGTTTTCTAAAAATATTATTTTCAGCCACCTGTATAGTAGTAGAAGACTTACAGCCTCAAATCTCCATACCAAAGGATACAGTTGGAACACACTTTGCATTATAAAGGTGTAATATAGACTTTATATGGCTATAGCCTAGTCGCCTAGAGAAGGTATCAATACTGAAGGCCACCCTATTAAAAGATTGGATGTGCCCTTTTATTAAGGGATCCCCGGACAATTTTTCATCCCGCAAGATGCCTAAGTAGCAGAATTTATCCGCCTTTCCTTTAACATGTTCCCTTATTGCGTTGGTTTTGCTTTTAGTATTTCTAGGTCCCATTATCATAGTGTATGATTTAGTATAATCAATTTTTAGGCTCAGATTTTCCCACAAAATCATAAAATCGGCACAATAAAAGTTATAGGCCATTAGCTGTGTGGGAGATAAGAACAGAATCATCCATGTACAGCAAAGTGGGGACCATTCTGTGTCCTACCTTTGGCACATCTTTACAATGCTCCCTTAAAAACGGATCTAATTGATTAATATATAAAATATTAAGTATAGGTGCTCGAATACATCCCTGCCGGACCCCCTTCTCTAACTGAAAAATCACTCCCTCACAGACATCAAATGGACAGTACTAAGACACATTAAAGCAACTAACTCAGAACCTAAATTGCTAAGACTAGAAGCATAAAATATACTGTGCATGTGCACTACAGAGAATGGCTTGAACTAACTATTGGAGATAGGAAATGTCTTTGCGCAGTAAGACACAAGCCCATATACTCGCACTAGCGAATGAAGACGGGGCCACTCAATCATACAATTTCTACCTCAAGGGGTAAAGAACGCAATAAGAAATGTGAGCTCTATATAAACATGATAGGGATTATTCTCATTGGGTAATAGATACATCACAATGAATCCTGAATATACTACATCCACATGACCGACAAAGGGTGATGAATAACACATGTATAAATCCAACATGAGGGTACAAATGCTCCATACATACAATTGATTTTTATTAGCACAAAGGTGCATAGCAATATGTATTACCGCCATGAGAGCAAGACTTTTTTTGTATATGTCAATGATATGAGTAAAATCTGTCTCAAATGATGATTATAACATTCAGGAATGTGTCACACCATATGAAATTCCAGTATGTAAAAATGCTTGAAAGGCATACATTTCATTATCCAGTATATGTCTGGGTGAAGTACTGGCATATGGTAAAATGTATATAAAAGTTATTGGATATACATATGCCTCAAAATCATTATGTAGCCTCCTAAACCGTGACAAAGTAATAGGTCCTCCAATTACTGATGGCCACACAAACAGCACCTGCCCCCGATACCAGGGATTTAATCTGTGACATGCATCACATTAAACTACATGCCCCATGATCCTCTCACGGCCACACACTCACTTCCAGCCGAGTATTTATTCAGCAAGAGACCCAGTGCAGCTTAGAAACACAGGACCGGGCAAATTAGGAGAGAAGCCACTACTGCAAGTGAATTCGAAGGTAGGTCCTCTGCCCCTCAAGGCAGCATTAAATGAACCGATGGGTGAATATGAGGCACATTTGGAATGCATTTATGCCGTTGTCTCCCCACCAGCACCTGGAGCGGCATCAGAAACGTGTACTATGGAGCAATCATTTAATTAAGCCACAATACAAGAGTTTCGTCCGGCTAATTTCCTAAACTTTGAAACAAGGTAGGAAGACAGTTTCCTACCATTTGAGTCAAGTGTGGGTTAAACTAGCAGCACCATTGAACAAGTTTTTCAGGCCATGCCTTGTCATTTTTAACCCACAGGGGATTCGATCCCATCCCTACACCATGCCATGTTCCATATCACATTGTAGTGGCCCACATGAAGGAAGACACCAGCCCCCCTTCATAAAATGTGGGACCCCGCGAAACCGTCTTTGCCCCACCATCCGCTTCCCTCCCCGAATCAAGGGTTGAACTTCCTGCAGCATCTTCTGTATTAGGATTACTCATGGGCTGACATTGGTTGAACCACAAGGAACAGATACACAGTAGGTGATAGGTCTAGGGCCAAAATGGCTATTTACATTATGTTGCTATATATAATCCTTTTTAAAGAATAATAGCATCATTACTTTTCCCCTTTTATGTTTCGTATACAGTGTCCCTAACAACAAAAAGCACTCAGCCCCGAGAAAACCTACTTCAAACCAATAGGCCCAACAAGAAGCTCAAAACACATCGGCATAGCTAAGGATGGACAGAAGGCACACATATGCATAAAGGTAAAAATACAACAATAGAATAAATTGAGAGGATTCATACCTCCCATACTTCTGAATATTTGAAGTATCACATGCCCCGACCTCATAGGGCCTGATGGCCTCTGGAGGACCATACACTTGGAGGAAAATATTAAATACCGTCAGTGATATAAATCTACCATTGGTTGGACACTTTGCTTAGTTTTTTTATATAAAGAGCACTGTACATGTTGGACACTTATGTATGTTTGTTAATAACAGATGTGAAAAATATTAATACATGTAACAACAATTGTTGGCACCTTTATGAATATTTAAGTCTTTTTGGGTTTAAAATATCATCTATGTAATTTTTTGTTTTGTATTGTCTTATGAATATATTTTGGGGATGAAAAAGCCCACCAGAAAAAGTCTTTCTGTGTACTGCATTTATTTTCATTTGTGTGTTAAATGTTTGCCAGTATGTGTTAATTTATATGTTGTGTCAATATTAAAGGAATAGAAGTGCGAGGATACATGCAAGGAACAATACAAATAGATCTCCAACAAATGTTGGTTATGAGAGGTGCAGAATAATTTCATAGCCTGTGCAAGCGTTACATAAATCTATGATGTAGGTGGTTAATTGTGTATACTCCATCCTTCTAAAAGTGGCATTTTGAGAATTGTGACAAAGAATTTGACTTTACCATTAAAGAGGGCTTTTAATTACAATTCTTTAGACACCCAATGTGACATGTCCACCTACTTTCAATTGAAAGTTACCATTTAATAAATATATTAAGGTAGCCTAATGTTATTGTATGGTAGAGGTAAGCCTTGCAGTAGTGAAAAATTAATTGAGTAGATTTTCACTACCAGGCCATGCATATGCCCTACCTTAGGAATGATTTATATGTATTAAAAAGGAATGTTTGAGCCTGGCAAGAGGTTTATCTTGCCAGGTCGAAATGGCATTTTAAAACTGCATACACAGGCTGCAGTGGCAGACCTGAGACATGTTTAGAAGGGTTACTTAAGTGGGAAGCACAATCAGTGCTGCAGGCCCACTAGTAGCATTTAAGTTACATGCCATGGGTACACGTGGTATCACTCTACTAGGGACTTATAAGTAAATAGTATGTGCCAATTGGGTATAAGCCAATTCCACCATGTTTTAAGGAGAGAGCGCAAGCACCTTAGTACTGGTTAGCAGTGGTCAAGTATGCAGAATCTTAAGCAGAGTAACAACGAGAACTGCAAAAAAAATAGGGGCGGTGAAGGAAAACGTGTGGGGGAAGATCACCCTAAGTCTGACAGGTCTAACAGCTGCACACTGTCCCTGCTTCTTTTTGCCATTGTGATTGAACCACTGGTGTGCCAGTTGAATGCAATTTGTGCGCTTAGAGGCATAGTATTTGCAAGAAAAATATTGCTGAAATCATAGTTAATTTGAAGAGAGTGCTAAATGGCCCTTTAAAGTGTCAGCTTGTGGAAATCAGTACTGTCCAATGTTTTGTGCATGGCATGACTAAGCCTGAATATAAAGAGATTTTAGCCTCTATTCTTAAGCCATGCCAATTACGGACATTCACACGCTTCCACTGAATGCCAAGCCTGTGGTTCGAGAATCCTTATTGAGAGCAGGATGTCTAGCCTGGGTCAACTTTATCTGGAGAATAATTTATCACAATCACCTTTTTTTTGCAGGATAGGGACTCCCCCCCATTGTAGGTTTTCATGTAATATAGACTGCAGTAGGCGCTTAAGTAGGCTAACCAAACTTTTCCAGCAGAACCAACAGAATTTGCTACCCGACCTTGATTATTTCCACAGTTGGTGGAGATTTTTTTCAAACTCCACGTTCCAATCAGAGCGCGGTGTGACAAACTCTGTGAACTCTGCCGTCGGAGTGGAGTTTACCGCCCAACCCTAGCAGTGAACTCCGCTCGACCAGTAGAGTTCATAGAGTTTTTGTCACTCCGGGCGTAACGTGAAGTTTGGGAAAAAAATATGCCAAAGGAGCAGAGTTTACCCGTAGTCGGCAGTGTACGCGCTCACCCCTAAAATTTGCCATGCTGCTCCATCGATTGTCTTTTTTACTAGGTGGAATGAGAAAGGGCAGCCACTTACTCAAAAAAAGCCTGGTGTTTCTGGGGCCTTTATTCCTCCTCCATCACACTGGTCATGCTCTCCATTCCCCTAATGCACTGGGTGAAAGCCACTTGTGTTTCAAGCCTAGCTCTGGAAGTGTGCTGGGTTTCTTCTGGTGCAGGTTTGGAGGTGAGCAATGCTGTCATTTACTAATGTTCATGATGCTGCAGCTTCTGAGCTCCCACGGGGTGGAGCTCCACCCCCCTCTTGCTCCCACCGCCCACCACCCGCTGTTACTCCACAGCCTTGTCTACTGCACTGACTTGACACGCATCATCCTCCAGCCGCCTGGAGAGCACTGGGGTATGAAGATTTGTAACCCCAAATCAAGGTAAGCGCGTGAGGCGCAAGCTTTTAGTGAGGATCAGTTGTCTAAAATATCGAAAGAGTAGCAATGCCAATATGCAGGGCATACACAAATGCTGACTGTCTACTTTGGACCTATCATCTTTGCCAATATTTGGATTTTGTTCTCTTGCATGCAAGTGTAGGAAGCGGAAGGCCCTGCCAGTGTTTATTCTGGTTTGACAGAGCAGTTGTTGCTATACATTTAGGGAACTTCACCCACTCACGGAACTCCGTGGAATTCCACTGAGTTTTTGGATGACTCTTTGGAATTCCGTGGAGTGAAACTCCGCGAGCTCTGCCCAGTCCTAGTGAAGATCAGATTTCCTAACCATCACGCTGGCATATAATCTTAAAATACATTATATGACAAGCAGGGCGCATGAGTGAGACTTAAGAGGCAGTGGAAAGGGAGAGGAATACAGATTAATAGGAGTACTAAATGAGAGAAACACAATATTTTGTAAAATAAACATTTTGGGCTTTCAAAACAGAGATGAGCAAGAGTGCGTGTGTGTTTTTGCCAGTGTGTGCATGCAAAAATCCGAGGTGAAATCCGACAGACACCTCACATACCAGATTGAAGACACCTGTACCCAACTATTCATCAGAAAATACAATTATTAGGGGGGCTGTAACACCCCCCACTAAAGCTTCACTCCTGCATTTATTTATTTGAGGAATTTACATTCGAAATTTTGCTAAACTAAGAAATCATAGGAAAACAAAAAAACGTGCAGCTTGACTGAAAGTCTAGAACCTTTTCAATAATAAGCTAGTTCCCATTCAAGGAAATTATCTTCCTAGAAGATTGTGTGGGTAAATGTATGTTTTAATATACATAAAAAGGTTTTAGGATGAAGCAGTCTTTCCTGTATTATGGCCTTATAGGTGGTGTACTGGGCCCCAACTAGGTAGCCCTTATACTAGTTATTGTATTATTTGAACAATGTTGATGCGGCGCCATACGTACCTTAAATCATGAACTTTATTCCTTTTGTATTGTCCAGGTTCTTGTAAACATTAGTTTAAAACAATTTATCAAACAATCAATGTGGTTTATGAAAATATTCGTATATGTAACATTTTATATAATTGATAAAGTCTAGTTGCTGTAATAAAGTTTGCTTATTTTAGAGTACAGAAATATCACTACTGATCAATACTCCTTATACATTTACTTGCAGAAATCAACCAGTTTCCTGAGTTTAGTGTATTGTTCATATGCATGACAGTTAGATAGACAACAGCTTACACGTGTTTTACTCGCTATGCTTGTTATCCTAGGGCTTTCTCAAAGCTTAGCAAGATCATAAAATATTTTCATTATCCCTGTACAAAACATGCATAGTTGATTAATTATTTTGGTAGAAACATGGATAAATAGTAGTATGGGTTAATGGAGGACATTTTTTGTATTGGGGCAAAAAAAAGCTCCTAGAATCGATTGCTTCCTTTTCTATGTGTGTTTAAAGATAAAATAATATTAAACAAATTTGTGAGCATCTAACAGATGAGGCAGCAATATGTATGAATGTGGCATAGACTCAAAATATAGGAGTCTTCCGAAGAAGGAGATATCATTAGGACTGTGAAGGATACAGGGTGTAAGGGGGATCACAGCATTAATACAGTTAATTTCTTATAGTATATTGAAGGATTCTCTCCTACTTATTGAGTTCAGGGCACATGTAGAACTATAGATAAAAGGAATGCCAAATGCAGAAAGACAAATGAGATAATTTGCATTTGCAAAGCACACAACATGGGCTGAATAACAGATATTTATTGTTTCCCAAATCAATGGTGTTCATTTATCGATTTCAGAAAGTAGAAATGCTGATAGGACCCACCAGGATTCAAAGCTGTAGCCATGAGGTCAAACACAGATTCCTGGAGTTGATGCTTAGTCCAATGAGCTGCCATACTCGGGTTAAGCAACTGTTCGGCCAGGTGATCCATCAATTTGAGGTGATCTGTTTAGTAAAGATGGCTTATGTGTGATTAAGACAGCATGCTAGCCAAGAAAGAGCATGTTGGAAATTGGGTTTCTGGTTGAGGGGGGTGAAACCCTACTCAAGCAGCAACCACAATCTCTGTCAGGGTGAAATACAAATAAACCCCAAATTAACCTGAACTCAACCCTCTGGTAGCTTGGCACAAAAGCAGTCAGGTTTAGCTTAGAAGGAATGTGTAAAGTATTTGTGCAGCACTTCAAACAGTAATAACATGAAAACGTGACACAAGAAAAATGTCACACCAATCTAGAAAAATATAACAAAGTATTTGACAACAAAACAACAAAAATCCAATCAGTAGAACCTGAGATATGCAATTTTAATGATATCAGGTAAGTAAAGTGCTTAAAATCACAAAACGCCATTCACGGTTATCTGGTCGCATGAGACTGGGGAAAAGTAACAAGTTCAGGCCGACCACGATGGAGCGTGGGCCGGATAAATGAACAAGGTTAGTCCAGCTGAAAGAGTTACCTTCTAACTTCAGTGCAAAGAGTTCCGTTTGCGGTGGATGGAGCGGCAAAAAGCAGGGAGAGCATCGCGGATGGTCATCGATGTAGCGCAAATAGCAGACCAGGCTTCATGGCTGTCATTGCTGTAGTGTGAAGATACTGTCTGGTGCCTGAGGGCGGTCTTTGCTGGAGCTTCGCATTGGTGGGCACTACAACCTGGTATTGCTGTAGCACAAAGTGCAGATCTTGCACTGCCAGGTGTAGTTGGCAGTCACTGTTGCGCAAAGAATTGGGCTTGCCGGAACTTCGCATTGGCAGGCTTGGCAAGCGGCAAGATCTTGGCGCAAAACGGCCCGTTTGGGAGGACCCCTAAACTTCAGGATTTCTACTTTTCTTTGAATGGAAGCTCAACTAATGCTACACCAAGGGTCCAGGACCTGAGGGGCACTTCTTGAGGTCAGGAACTCACTCCAGCAGAGGCCTGCAGTGCTCAAGCAGGTCCATTTACAGGTCCAATCAGCAGGTCAGCTGGGCAATTGTATGGCTCCTCTAAAGCTTGTTATGTCCTTGTAGCTCAAAACAAGATGTAGCTCAGAACAGGAGGCCAGTCAGCTGACTCTTAGAGTCACTTCAGCCTGAGATGAAGGGTGCAGGTCCAATTTTCCTTCTCAACATGCAGGGCAGCAGGCAGCATAGCAGCAAAGTAGTAGGGCAGCAGAGTGATCGTCCTTATGGTAGCAAAGTAGCACAGCAGTCCTTCTTCTGTAGTTGGGTCTGAGGGTCTACTACTTATACTTGGTGCCTTCTTTGAAGTAGTAGTTCCTAAATAAATCCCTTTGACGTGCTTGAAGTTTCCTGCCTCCACTGACCTGGCTCTAAGTTGGGTGCATGAGCAATGCAGTGGTGACAAGTCCTTTATGTAAAGGCAGGGCACAGCCTAATAATTTGCAAATGGGGCTGTGACCAGCTCTACCCCACATCCTTCTAGGTGATGGCCCATCCAGGCTACCTAATTCCTCCTTTGTGTGGCTGTCTGGAAGGTATAAACAAAGTCCAACTGTCAACTACGGCCAGTCATGTGACCTAGGAACAATCTGCTGAGGGGCGCCAAATGGATGAAACAAGAAAAGGTCAACTTTCTAAAAGCGGCAGTTTCAGAATTGTGACTTGCAATCTGACTTTACCATTACAGATGGCTTTAAATTACAATTCTTTAAACACCAAACTCGACATTCCTACCTGCTTCCGATTGAAAGATATCACTTATTAAATATAACACATTAACCCAATGTTATCCTATGGGATAAGTAGGCCATGCAGTAGTGGAAAACAAACATAAGAGTGTTTCACTACCAGTACATGTCCAACTTATTAAATGCACTGTACCCAGGCCTCTAGATTGTTGTTGCCAGGTTGACATGGAAGTTTAAAACTGTACACAATTGCACAACTGCAATGGCTGACCTGAGACATGTTTAAATGACTGTTTAAATGTGTGGCTCAATCAGTGCTGCAGGCCTACTAGTAGCATTTCATTTACTGACCCTGGGTACATGTACTACCAGTTTACTAAGGACATATATGTAAATGAAATGCACCTATTGCGTGTAAGACAATTTTACCATGTTTAAAGGAGAGAACACAAGTACTTTAGCACTGGTTAGCAGTTCTAAAGTGTGCAAAGCCCTAAAAACTGGATCAGAAAACAGCAGAGTGAAGGCAAAACGTTTGGGGATGACCCTGCAGAAAGGGCTAAGTCCAACAGCCCATTACACTAGCTGGGTTATCAATTACAAAGAGGGAGAGAAAATTAGGATTAAGTTAACCTGTCAAACAAGAACAGATAGGTCCAAAAAATAGATCAAAAGCAAAATTAGGCAAATATTTAAGAACAGCACATGTCAGTTTGTGATTGGATAAGGTGAAGTCACTGAGAAGTGTTGAAATTAATTTTGTCTATACTTTGAAGAAGATACAATCGCAGTGGCGGCTCGCAGAGGGAGTCCTGCGGGGTGGTGCGGCAGGGCGGGGGAGGGGCTGGGTGGGGTAGTAGTGGAGTCGGACATACAGGAGTAAGGTAAGTAAATAAATAAATACAACTATTTACCTTGCGCTTGCTGCATCGCCAACTCGGCACAATAACTATTAAGAATGGGGGGCATTTTTTTTTTCTTGCGTGCTTGGAGTCGCGACTCCATTGCATCCAGCGTGGCCCCCCAGTGTAAACGCGATGGGTTCACAACTCAAAGCAAAATTTAAAAAAAAAGAATATGTATGTTTTTTAAAGGTTAAGATTCACTGTTGGGTAATAGGGTGTCTCTAAAAAGAGCCCTTGTGTTCATTATTAGTTTGTTGTAGCTACATGTAAGTGCGGATGCACAGCTTAATGTTGTTGAGAAAAAGACTCTGTTTCCTTGGTCTGTAAAGTGTACTCCATCACTTCTGTAGATGTTATCCATATCAAAACGTAGATTGTTGTTATAGATTGAGCCCATCCTATGGTCTCTGAGATAAGCAGAAACAGCTTTATTGACATTCCTCCTAGCTTTTTCAATCTGTGGACAAAATTGATTTGACCACTTCCAATTCTGTCTTTGCCATATTTTAGAGTAAACAAAGACAGTTTGAGGTAAAATCAACATCAATTGTGCAAAGGTGTCCTTCATTAGCATTTCCTGTCCTACCCCAGTCAATGTGCCTAGGTCATTGCCACCACAGTGCACAATCATGAGGTCAGGGGGTTGGAGATGCAAAAAGGTTTTAACCAAAGGCATCAATTGGTGCCACTTTAATCCTCTCTGTGTAATCCATTTAATATCCACATTTTGCAAAGCTAGATCTTTGGCAATACCTCTGCGTTCAGCATACTGTTTGCACCAGAAAACATAGCTGTGCCCAACAATCCACACTGTAAGCATCTTGAAGAGATGTCTGGAAGTAATGAAAAGATGTCTGTAGCTGAGGTAGTCAGTTGGTAGAATGAGAAGTATCTAAAATGGTGTACAAGATGCTGTTTTTTAAAAAGTAGATTATTGATTGGCCGTTTAAGAACATTGTACACTGAAAAATAGGGTGTATGTTACTTTTTTAAAAAGCATGTTTCTAATCGGTTTCTTAAAAATGTTTGAACGGTACAGTAGATAGGATAAGGTCTTACTTTGCAAACGTCAACCACATCTGCTGTTTGCATTTGTAAGCTTGTGTGCTGAACTTGAAGATATGGTGAACTTGTGACCTGTCAGTTCACTTCAATGTTCCATGAACTGTTGCTATGGAAACTGGCATTAGGCAGAAGGGGGGAAGTGTTGAATGTTATCTGTGGTTTTAAAATGTGGAATTGTAATTCATATACAAGTGATATGTTATTAGAGTAAGATTTCCCAAGTCAGTACTATCTTTAGAAGTGGTGTGTTCTTAAAAAATAGTGGTATTTTTATTTGTAATACATTTTTGAACTCCCGTATGTATTCGCGACTCCATCGCTAACATACACGGTGGAGTCGCGACTCCTGAAAAATTACAGAACCAGTTTGGGCTCTTTTAGAAGTCAGTTGGTAAGGGTTAATATGTCTAACCAATACAAATGTGTTTTTCAATTTGAAATTATGTAGGAAGGAATGTGATTTGTTATTTAGATTTATTTGTGTGGAGAAAGAGAGGGAAAGTTTGCCATTACTGGTTTAACCTTTTTGAGAGCAGTGCATTATATTTATTGTGTGCATAAGAAAATCTTTTATGAGTTTATGAAATTGATATTCTACAAATCAATTTTTAAGGTGAGTTATACATTTGTGAGGTGTATTATGTATTAGGTTTATTTTTAAACTTAAAAAAATATTCAAGAACTGTGATGTTTGAAATATATTATTAAATGTAGAGATGTGTATTGTAGTTTGTTTTATTGTGCTTACATGTTGTTTGAAAAAGATTATAGTAATATATGTATATTGGAAGATGGATTAGTGATTATGGTAGTCTGTTTTAGTGTCTGGATATGTACATTTGTAGTATACCGCATAATTTTAGCTGTTGCTTTCATATTGGATGTGCAGTCTGTCACGTTTTAAGGTGTGTATGG
Source organism: Calotriton arnoldi (assembly GCA_963921515.1). Lineage (NCBI taxonomy): Eukaryota > Metazoa > Chordata > Amphibia > Caudata > Salamandridae > Calotriton > Calotriton arnoldi. Next base: position 507,372 of record CAWUFW010005812.1, read on the forward strand.
ATTTGTGTCTGAAGTATGTGTATACTTATATATTTATTTTCATATGTCTTATACATTTGAAGGTGCATGATTTATAACAAAGATGTGGTGTTGCTTTTTATATGGTAGGCTCTAGATTGTGAGTGGTAGTAGAATGGTGAAGATGGAGCACAAAAGTGTGGTTGAGATAAGTCTCTAGAGAGGTAGAGATGAAATATGCCACATGATTTTTGGTGTTTGCTTGAAATTGGAAGTTTGTTCTGTGAATTTTCAGGTGTGCATAGTGTTGTGGTACAGACTTATGGATGCATGTTTTCAGGAATATGATGAGACTGATACCAGAGACATGTGAAGGGTTCCTGCTTTGTCTTTGGCTACGTGTAACATTATAAGTAGTTGTAGAATGGTAAAGCAGCAGCATAAAAGTGAGGTTTGAGATATCTTTGTAGAGATATTATTTATCAGAGTAATTTGTATGAGTTTGTGGAAAGGTATATTTCAATTTTACTGCATAATTTTCACTGTGTGTTTGAAATTTGAAGTGTAGTTTGTAAAGTTTTATGCTGTGGATGCTGTTGTGAGTGAGGTATGTCTCTACTTGCATATGTATTATGGTATGTGTTATGTGTCTGAAGATGATAGATGTAGAAAACTTAGGTATACATGTTTCTGTATATTAGTTTTATATATGATGCTGCTAGCAAAAGGTACGGACATATGCATGTATGCTTTTAGGAATATGGTGAGACTTACAGTAAAGAGATCTCATCTAATCACCCTGTGAGGATCTACACTTTTCCAATCACTGAGGCACTACAGTAAAGAGATCTCAATAAAAGCTTTATTCGACTGTTACAAAGACAATCATAAAAGCATAAAAGGTACATAAAATCAAATTCATGTCACTGATTACATACAATCATAAATACTAATACGTTAAAAAGATATGTGTCCAATGTACTTATCACCTGAAACATAAAAGATCACATAAAAACAAGTTCATAACACTCATTGGGTACAATCATAACAGTTAATACATTTAAAAATGTATATCCAAAGTCCTAATCAAGAATCTCAATCCTGACCCATCATCTCATTGCTATCCCAGATCATAGTTTTTCTAAGCCGTAGGACTCTTTTAATATATAATGCAATCCTCCATGCAATATGAACATTTTCCAAAAATTGCAGGCGGATTAGTGCTGGGCGACACTGTTTAAGGCCATAAGCTTTTAAAACTGGGATCAGTAACTCTTTTCTTTGTTTCATATAAAATTTACAAAAGAACATCACGTGTGATGTAGATTGAGTTGACTGCGAATCACACGGACAGAGGGGTAAAGTACGGGACCAGTCATTCATTGTCGGGAAAGACAGGAGTCTGTGGATAGTACCCATCCTAAATCTAAATAAAATCATTCTATCAAACCCGCTAGAAACAAATGACAAATAGGGCTCCAACCCCTCCGAAGTGCGTATTAGCTGGTGTTGCAGGGCACTAGGTTTCAATAGCTCTCCTGCCGATCTTACATCACCTAAATATGCTAAGCCCATTAATTTTAAATCTTTTCTAGAGAGTCTGGACATTGAGGCAGGGTTTGTATAAAACTCTGGGTGGCCTAATGTTGATAAAAATGTTTTCACGTACTTCACCCACGGTATCAAATGAACCCCCTCCAGTCTCATTAGGTCCTGCATGATGGTTCTATTTAACACAGTCTGCTCCCTAGTTCATATTCTGTGCCAGAGGATTATGGGTTCCAATTTAATTAGATCCGAGACATACATAAGACCCAATTCCTCATGGCACACAAAAGTGGAAGTACTTTGCGGGGCCGATAACAGAAAACGTAGAAAAGCATTTTCCACTAGTTGCAACTCGTGTGTGTTCGTAAAACCCCAAACCCCTGCTCCATACATAGCCACCGAGAGACATTTTGCCTTGTAAATTTGTATAATTTCAGCTGGTGGCCTACGTCCCAGATTCCTACAAAAAGTAACAAGTGCACTAGTGGTTCTCATAAAGGCTAATTTTTTTGCAGTTACAGTTTTTGCCCAAGTATCATCGTCATTGAATAATATACCCAAATATGAGAAACTTAGAGTCTGAGATACCCTTTTACCCTCCAGGTATATTTCCCTGCCTCTACCTCTAAATTTCTTATGACCAGAATTCATTATAAAAGTTTTAGTAATATTAATATTTAAACCCAGATTCTTCATAAAATCGTTAAAACTAACTAAAACCCTTTGGAGACCATTCTGCGTACGAGCCATCAATACTGCGTCGTCCGCATATAGTAAGGTAGGTAACGAGCGACCTCCCACCTGAGGAAAGTCTAGCCCGCTCTTGAGAAGTTCGTTCCCTAGTTCATTAATGTACAAATTAAAAAGGAAGGGGGCCAGAATACAACCCTGCCTGACCCCCCTCCTAATTGGAAATGCTTTAGTACATTCGCCTCCCTTACCATATCTGACCCTAGCTGCCGCATCACTATACAATTGCTGTAAAAAATTTACTATGTTCTGGTCCACACCCAGTGAGACTAAGATCTTCCATAACTTACAATGTCTCACTGAGTCAAATGCGGCCGTTAAATCCACAAAGGCCATAAACAGACGGCCCTTTTTGCCCTTGTGTACTTCCCTACTAGCATTGATAAATTCAGGCTTTGCTCAATCGTGCCCAGTCCTTTTCTAAAACCATATTGTAGGTCCGAGAGGATACCTGCTTCGTCTGCCCATATTTCCAATCGCTCTAATATAATCCGCCCTACCACTTTCAACATTGAATCAAGGAGGGAGATAGGTCTATAACACCCCGGATTAGTTCTCTCCCCCTTCTTGAATATCGGAATTATGGTCGATTCTGCCCAGGAGTTGGGCGGTTTTGACCTAAGGCTAGCGTTAATTACCTGAGTAACTACAGGACCCCACAGATTGACATTATCTTTAAACAAATCAACTGGGACCCCATCGGGTCCTGGGGCCTTACCTCCCTTGCTCCGTGACAGAGCCGTAGTCACTTCCTCTAATGTCACCTGCATTGCTTCTAGGTGGATGGCCTCTTGAAAGCCTTTATTCCCACACCATTTAGGGTCATCATCCAAGTTATCGTTATATACATTAGAGAAAAAAGTTACCCAGTCCTCTTCTGCGATCGCTATCTCTATAGAGGGTCCCTCAGCCGGGGTCAAACAGGGGGATCTAACTATACGCAAAAAAGCCACATTGTTTTTCTGCCGTGCCGCCGTTTGGAGTGCTTCCCATGCCTCTTCCCTTAGGCATCTCTTTCTTGCCTTAACTGCTCTCTTGTAATCAAACCTAGCTGCTTTGACTTCAGGGATAGACCTCGGATTTTTATGCAACGCCGTCTTTAGCTTGGAATGGGCTTGCGAGCAAATTTTGTCAAACCAACCCACAGTATTCTGTTTATTTTTTTTATTGAACCCACAAGAGGTTCTTCACCTCTTTAGATAATTCTAAATAGGATTGTACTATCTGATCGCAGGGGGCATGCTCATTCAGACAGATATCCATCGCATGTTTGCTAGTGAAGATCAGTTGTTTAGTCAGAGCCACGGGGTCCACCTTAGACCATCGGATAGAATATCCGTTTATTTGATTTAATACTAGATCTCCTCGCAAAATAATGCCTCTGTTACTCTTATGCTCATCGTGAATGATCAGGGGGCGTAAGTGATAAACAAAGGGGAAAATGATCACTTATTGCTATGTCCCCTACCTTAAAGGTTTTGAGCCTTGATGAATGGGGGTGAGAGACTAACATGTAATCTATTATAGAACGGTAGCCTCGACCGTTAAAGGTGTATGACAGAGGTAAAAAGGAGTTAAAAGATCATTTACTATACTGAGATCAAACATGTGCAGGAATTCATTGAAGCAGTCTCCTGCCCTTGAGTGACTAAAATGAGTACAAGATTCATCTCCAATCTGGGCCAAACCACACATCTTAGGATCCCTGTTTGGGCAGGGTGGACAGTTTAAATCTCCCTGAACTATAATCATATTATCTCTGGTGCCTGTTTCAAGAATGGTACTTATATTCCCACTTAACTCTTTCATCACACTGCTAAGATTTTCTATCGGGGCATTATTATAGAAATTTATCACAATCAAGGAGTGGGTTCTTCTGCATACAATTTCAATAATATGGAAATGGCAATTTCCTTGATGGAATATAATTTTGTTCACACTAAGGCGGTTGGAGACATAGGTACACAGCCCTCCTTTTGGTCTCCCCCTACCTTTCATGGCCTGACTATTATACATTTTAAAGCCATTGATATGTATCGGTTCTAAGCACCACGTTTCCTGGAGGCTTATGATGTCCAGATCTTGTATGAACTCAACCCACTCTTTATTATCAATCTTGGGCGCAACCCTGCTATATTCCATGCACAAATGTTCCAAGTTATAGCAGAGGGGAAATTACACAGCTTTCCTTACCTGGGCACAATGCGCAATTAAGATTATTAATATCCGAACCCCCTATATCAATTTTGCGGTCACTCGCCACCGCCTGTTCAGCGGTAGGAGTTACTGGGACAGATATTTTCGGTGGAGTCGCTACTTGGCCTAGAGTTAGGGGAAAAGATACGTCAGACCCCTGTTCGGGTGCCCTGTATAGATATTATCACAAGCTGCTATTTCCCCTGATCTCAACGTAGATATATTACATAGTCAATCTATCTCCTCCAGGTTGTTTATCGCCTGAAAATGGTTAGAAGTAGGTACCGTGTAAACATACGCCAGGGGACCAGTTGAGAGACCATCCTCTCTGCTGGGCCATACTAATTTAGGGGGGCAATAAAAGAAACCCAGCGGAACCACACTAATCCCAGTGCTCCTTACTGGCCAATTACCCACGCTTTCCATAATCATTCGTACCAGTTGTCGTGAAGTAAAAGATAACACTATGCAGTCACCAGTCAGGGTTTTCGCAGAGTTCCCCACCCAGGCGATTCGCCGAGCCATTTTAAATTCGGAGAAAAGTCTGCTATTAATTCCTGTTTTCCCCGACAAAAAGTTTAGGGCCTTATTTCTTAGTGCCTGCCAATGTTCTACTTCTCCAAATGGGAGAGGCGGGACATTGACCAACACCACAGTTATCGGAGTCGCATCTGGTGGTAAATGTAGAGTCTTAGGGGGTCGTGTTTGCGATGGTGTTTGTGGATATAAAAGGGTATCATTTTCCTTTTTAGCTACTTGATCCCCTCCATCTGCTTGACGACCTTGACGAGCTTTCCCCAAGGACTCTATCTGTGGGTGCGGTAGACCCCCCTTCCTATGTTCTGCCATCCTATCTTTCCCCGTTCCCTGATGAGATGGACCGGCAGAGACGTTTGTTATTATCGGGGGTACAGCCCTATGTTAGTGTGGTTTCTGCGGTTCGTATCGCTATGCCCGCTCACCCGAGATACGGGCGTCTGATCCTCTACCAGCTGATGTAAATCGATATTTGGGGGGTATGGGTACTCAATGGCGCTATCTGGGTAAGCAGTCCTTTCTCTATATTAACTAACCTCTTCTCCATGATGTCCAACTTATTTATGACAGGTTTTAATAGTTCAGTAATGATTTCCTTGACTTTATTCCAGAGTTCTCCGTTGTCAAGGTCATGGTCATGGTCATAGTCATGGAGAGTATTCGTTAGAGTACTAGCTTCCTTCAAGTGAGGGATTACTTGCGCAGAGACAGTTATTTGATTTCTCCCTTCTATATTACCTTGTCTAACTGAGCCCTGACCTTTTCTTTTCTTTGCGGGCGGTTGATGCGGTCTCGTCTGGCTGATTTTTAACTTCTGCCCCCGAGTCCTTGCAGTTATGGGATTTTCCACAATAGGGGGTTGTTGTCCTGGGCTACAGACATGAGCATTCCCCACCAGAGGCACCGGAGCCAAGGATGCCGGTGATGATGCTTCCACCGGCCGTACGTCAGAGGGGATAGGGTCGTGGAGCGTTGCACGTAACCGAGGCGTTTGAGGAGACCTCGCCAAGGGTTCTAGAGACAACCTCCGCTTGGTCAGTGCCATTTCGTGCATCAGCGTAGATTCTGCTCTCTGCAGGAAAGCATCAAGTGTTCCCACCACACCCTTCCCTGTTAGATGTTTAGCCTTGCTCATTGTGCACGTGCTCTCCTGAGGGAAGGTGACAAGCAGCTATTGCCACTTACAACCCCCGAAGCGTTCAATCGTAAGCAGTAATGGGTGGAAAAGTCTCACCGCAGTTTTCATAAGTTAGAGGGCTGGCCCAGCCCAGCCTCGACCGGTCTCGGACGGGAACAGACGGGCCCGCCCTTGGCCCGGGCTTCGCCCGCGCGCGTCCCACGCTGCGGGAGGCAAGTCAGGGATTTAAAGCGCCGGCTGGCGCGGGATGTTGACGCGGCTCCTGCCGCGATTCAGCGTAGTTCCTGCAGTCCTCCCCTGCAGCCAAACCAACACGGTGATCTACAGCTCCCGCGCTGCGGGAGGCAAGTCAGGGATTTAAAGCGCCGGCTGGCGCGGGATGTTGACGCGGCTCCTGCCGCGATTCAGCGTGGTTCCTGCAGTCCTCCCCTGCAGCCAAACCAACACGGTGATCTACAGCTCCCCATATTCAAGAACTGTGATGTTTGAAATATATTATTAAATGTAGAGATGTGTATTGTAGTTTGTTTTATTGTGCTTAAATGTTGTTTGAAAAAGATTATAGTAATATATGTATATTGGAAGATGGATTAGTGATTATGGTAGTCTGTTTTAGTGTGTGGATATGTACATTTGTAGTATACCGCATAATTTTAGCTGTTGCTTTCATATTGGATGTGCAGTCTGTCACGTTTTAAGGTGTGTATGGGTTTGTGTCTGAAGTATGTGTATACTTATATATTTATTTTCATATGTCTTATACATTTGAAGGTGCATGATTTATAACAAAGATGTGGTGTTGCTTTTTATATGGTAGGCTCTAGATTGTGAGTGGTAGTAGAATGGTGAAGATGGAGCACAAAAGTGTGGTTGAGATAAGTCTCTAGAGAGGTAGAGATGAAATATGCCACATGATTTTTGGTGTTTGCTTGAAATTGGAAGTTTGTTCTGTGAATTTTCAGGTGTGCATAGTGTTGTGGTACAGACTTATGGATGCATGTTTTCAGGAATATGATGAGACTGATACCAGAGACATGTGAAGGGTTCCTGCTTTGTCTTTGGCTACGTGTAACATTATAAGTAGTTGTAGAATGGTAAAGCAGCAGCATAAAAGTGAGGTTTGAGATATCTTTGTAGAGATATTATTTATTAGAGTAATTTGTATGAGTTTGTGGAAAGGTATATTTCAATTTTACTGCATAATTTTCACTGTCTGTTTGAAATTTGAAGTGTAGTTTGTAAAGTTTTATGCTGTGGATGCTGTTGTGAGTGAGGTATGTCTCTACTTGCATATGTATTATGGTATGTGTTATGTGTCTGAAGATGATAGATGTAGAAAACTTAGGTATACATGTATCTGTATATTAGTTTTATATATGATGCTGCTAGCAAAAGGTACAGACATATGCATGTATGCTTTTAGGAATATGGTGAGACTTACAGTAAAGAGATCTCATCTAATCACCCTGTGAGGATCTACACTTTTCCAATCACTGAGGCACTACAGTAAAGAGATCTCATCTAATCACCCTGTGAAGATCTACACTTTTCCAATCACTGAGGCACTATCACAGTACTTCTCCAATAACCCAGGCAGTACTGATGCACTTTTAAAAACACCCAGGCAATTTCTATGTGCTCTTGTAATCCCCCAGATATTACCTCTTAACTCATGCAATCACCCAGGCATTACTTATGTACTCTTTAATCCCCCAGACATTACCCCTGCACTCATGCAAACACCAATGCATTAGCTATACAGTGGTTCAATCACCCAGGTACTATCCTTCCACTCCTCCAATCATCCTGTCAGGATCTATGCACTACTCCAATCACTTAGCCAGTACTCATACACTTATGCAATCACCCAGGCACTACTCTAGTACTCCTCCAGTCATCCACACACTACTCTTGGTCTCATGCAATCACTCAGGCACTTCTCTTGCACTCCTTCAATCACACAATCAGTACCTGTGAAGTCCTTCGATCAGCCAGCCACTAGCTATGCACTTATAAAATCACCCAAACACTACTTTTGCACTCCTTGAATCACTCAGGCACTACAATAGTACTACTCCAATCACCAAGGCAGTATCCATGCGCTTATAAAATCACCTAGGCACTTCCTATATACTCCTGAAATTCCCCAGACATTACCTGTGCAGTCATGCAATCACGAGGCATTGGGTATATATGCGTCTAATCTCCCAGACATTAGTTCTGCAATCATGCATTCATGAATGCATTAGGTATACACTGGTTTAATCACCTAGGTACTACCCTTGTAGTCCTCCAATCACCCTGTGAGGATCTATGCACTCTTCTAATCACTTAGCCAGTGGCCATGCACTTATAAAATCACTCACTTACTACCTATGCACTTATGCAATCACCCAGGCAGTACCCTAGTACTCCTTCAATCACCCAGGTACTACCCTTGTTCTCATACAATCACCCAGGCACTACCCCTGCATTCCTTCAATCACACAGTCTGTCTCTATTTGTATATGTATTTTCATATGTCTTGTACATTTGAAAGTGCATGATGTATAACAAAAAGGTATTGTTGCTTTTTATGTGGTAGGGTCAAGACTGTGAGTAGTAGTAGAATGGTGAAGATGCAGCATAAAAGTGTGGTTTAAAGGAAGTTGAGATAAGGTATTAGTCACTATGCTAGTTTTTATAAGTCTCTAGAGAGGTACAGTTGAAATATGCCACATAATGTTTGGTGTTTGCTTCAAAGATGAAGCTTGTTCTGTGAATTTTTGAGGTGTGCATAGTGTTGTGATACAGACATATGCATGCATGCTTTCAGGATGTTGCACTTTTTGACTCACTGAGGCACTAACACAGTAGTACTCCAATCACCCAGGCAGAACCCATGCAGTTATAAAATCACCCAGGCACTTCCTATGTACTCTTGTAATCTCCCAGATATTACCCCTCAACTCATGCAATCACCCATGCATTATCTATGTACTCCTTAATCCCCCAGACATTACTTCTGCACTCATGCAATCACCAATGCATTAGCTATATACTGATTCAATCACCCAGACACTACCCTTGCACTACTCCAATCACCCTGTCAGGATCTATGCACTCTTCCAATCACTTAGCCAGTACCGATGCACTTATAAAATCACTCAGTCACTACCTATGCACTTATGTAATCTCTCAGACTGTACCCTAGCACTTCCCTTGCACTTCTTCAATCACCCACCTACTACCCCTGAAGTCCTTTGATCACCCACCCACTACCTATGCACTTATAAAATCACCCAGGCACTACTTTTGCACTCTTTCAATCACTGAGGCACTACAATAGTGCTACTCTAATCACCAAGGCAGTATCCATGCACATATAAAATCACGTAGGCACTTCGTATGTGCTCCTGAAATCCCCCAGACATTACTTGTGCACTCATGCAATCACAAGGCATTATGTATGTATTCCTCTAATCCCCCAGATATTACTTCTGCAATCATGCAATCATTAATGCATTAGCTATACACTGGTTTATTTACCTAGGCACTACCCTTGCACTCCTCTAATCACCAAGGTACTACCCTTGTTCTCATACAATCACCCATGCACTACCCCTGCATTCCTTCAATCACCAAGCCAGTGTCTACTTGTATATGTATTTTCATGTGTCTTATACATTTGAAGGTGCACGATGTATAAGAAATAGGTGTTGTTGCCTTATATGTGGTAGGGTCAAGACTGTTAGTAGTAGTAGAATGATGAAGATGCAGCATAAAAGTGTTGTTAAAAAAGAAGTTGAGATAAGGTATTAGTCAGTACGCTACTTTTTATAAGTCTCTAGAGAGGTATAGTTGAAATATGCCACATAATGTTTGGTGTTTGCTTCAAAGATGAAGTTTGTTCTGTGAATTTTTGAGGTGAGCATAGTGTTGTGATACAGACATATGCATGCATGATTTCAGGATGTTGCACTTTTTCACTCACTGAGGCACTAACACAGTAATACTCCAATCACCCAGGCAGTACCCATGCACTTATAAAATCACCCAGGCACTTCCTATGTACTCCTGAAATCCCCCAGACATTACCTGTGCACTCATGCAATCACCAGGCATTATGTATCTATTCCTCTAATCCCCCAGACATTACTTCTGCAATCATGCAATGTTATGTTATGTTATGTTATGTTATATGTTATGTTATAAATTTTTATAGAGCGCACGGCTGCCCTAGCAAAGGGGCGTCCCGGCGCTGAGCGCAGAAAACTACAAAGCAAATCACAGAATGAGACAGCTTATAACGGAGGGAAGAGGTATGTTTTCACAGCTTTCCGAAAAGGCAGGTAGGACTTTAAACTGCGAATGGAGATGGGGAGCGCATTCCAGAGCTTCGAGGCCAACACACGAAAGGAGCGCCCACCAGCGCGCGCCCTCCTGACCCTGGGGACAGCCACAAGATTCTGTCCCATGGAACGAAGTTGGCGAGAGGGGATATAGAAGGTATGAAGATTAGTCAAGATGCAAGGAGATGAAAAATTAAGGATTTTAAAAGTAATGCAGAGGGCCTTGAACTCTGAACACTTGGCCACGGGCAGCCAATGAAGGCGGCGGATGGCATTAGAGGTAGGACACCTCCTCGACAGACCAAGGAGGGCACGAGCCACTGCATTCTGAACCCTTTGTAATCTGACAATCTCAGACTGGTTGACCCCCAGATAGAGGGAACTGGCATAGTCCAGTCTTGACAGAATCAAGGCCTGAATGATAACCTGCCTAATAGGGGGATCAAAAAAGCCCAACAGGGGTTTGAGCCCTCGCAATAGCCCAAAACAAGTCCCTGCCACCTTCATGGTTTGGGTTCGAAAGCAGAGGGCGGTGTCTATCCAAAACCCTAGGTTTTTTACAACCTGTTTGGGAACAGGTGCAGACCCCATCGTGGCAGGCCACCAGTGCTCACTCCACAGCTCTGCATCTCTCCCCACCAGCAGTACTTCAGACTTGCTGGCATTGAGCTGGAGACAGTTGGCAGTCATCCACTCCGAAATGGCCACAAGATCGCTATGAAACTTACAAGCGTCCCGGGTAATATCATCGGAGAGTGTGACCACCAACTGAGTGTCGTCTGCATACGACACTATCGTAAGCCCTCTGTTCTTAGCCACTCTTGCCAGCGGTTGAACGTACAAATTAAAAAGGGTAGGGCTCAAAGCAGAGCCCTACGGTACACCCTGCTTGATGGCAATAACTCTAGAGGTAAAGGGGGGAGCGGCAACCTGGAAGGTCCTTCTAGAGAGAAAGGAAGCAAACCAATCCAGGGCGGAGCCCGTTATACCCGCCTCCTCCAAACACCTCAACAGGATCTGATGGGAGACCGTATCAAACGCGGCACTGAGATCAAGCAGAATCAGTGCCGACGTGCGGCCCTCATCTAAGGCCCATCTCAGATGTTCGGTAACAATCAAGAATGCATTAGCTATACACTGATTTAATTACCTAGGCAGTACCCTTGCACTCCTCCAATCACTTAGCCAGTGCCCATGCACTTATACAATTACCCAGGCAGTACCTTTACACTTTTCACATCACTGAGGCACTACTACAGTAGTTCTCCAATAACCGAGGCAATACTGATGCACTTATAAAATCACCCAGGCACTTCAAATGTACTCTTCTAATCCCTCAATGTTTATTCCTTAACTCATTGTAACACCAAGGCATTACCTTTGTAGTCCTTAATCCCCCAGACATTACCCCTGCACTCATGGAATCACCAATACATTAGCTTTACAGTGGTTCAATAACCAAGCAGTACCCTACCACTGCTCCAATCAGCCTGTCAGGATCTATGCACTCTTGCAATCACTTTGCCAGTATCCATCCAGTTATAAAATCACTCAGTTACTACCTATGCACTTATGGAATTAACCAGGGACTACCCTAGTACTCCTCCAATCACCTAGGTACTATTCTTGTTCTTATGTAATCACACAAGCAGTACTCCTCCATTTCTTCAATCACCCAGCCACTACCCGTGAAGTTGTTCAATCACCCAGCCGCTACCTGTCAGAACCTTGCCCCAATCAAGTCTTGAACTCGGAGCGAAAGTTTAGTTTAAGGTAGTGGCGTCGTTTGGTTACTGACGTTTTAGTTTCTTCGCGCCTGGAAGAAAATACCTGGAGACACTGGTCTCTTCTGTTGAAGCCAAGTAAGGTTTTTCCTTGTATTCAGTATTGTGAGTGAATTTGCGCATTATCATAGTGTTGGCATACAGAGTTTGCGCAGTAATTGTTTTCGGACCTTTCAGCCTGCGCAATACCTAGTGTTCTTTCTTTTGAGTTTGCGCAGTGTTTTGAATTGGTAAAACGACACAGAGTGTTTCTGTTTTGCGCATGTCAGTCTGGTTAATAAATAGTTGCGGTCAACTGTAATCGCATTGAGCCGATATTTAGCCAACGTTATATGAATTTGGTGAGACCGAGGAATTCTAGTTGCACTCGCGAACAGTCCTCCGGTACGTCGTTGATCTTATAAGACCATTCAGTGAAGAGATAGTTAGCAAGCGTTTGGCTGCCCTTTGCTACTGCAGTTCTGTCGAGTAAAATTAAGCTCACATTAGCAGGCACAGAAGTGTGACTTAGGAATCATTAGTTCTTATACTAGACTCTCCTGTGAGTACACTACACTTACCTGAGGAAGGTTGAAGCACTGGCATTTTCGCTCTTGTCTTTCCCACTGGAAATACACTCTAGAAGAAATGAAAATAGAAACAACATTAATGCAAGCATATAATTACTAGTTGCATACACGCTATAAAAGAGTAAGTCGCTCTTAGTAAATAAAGGAACAAAGAGCTAATATCGTTACAATATTTAAAGAAGAGGAGCAATAGCCAAGTGAACAGTGGGTATGTAAAAGAATAAATGTATTTTAAAAAGAATAAGCAGAAGATAAATGTTATAGGGTGAGAAGAAAGTTTGTATGTTTATTTGCAGTTTTGTCGCCCTTGCTCAAAACACAGAAGATAAGACTAGAAAGCAGGAGTGAGCAAGAAGATTGGGAGAAGAACTACTGAAGACTTGGCTGTCTCTTCTCTGTCCCCTACCCCTTTCCCCCCTTTGAGTTATCTTGGCGTTCAAGTTAAACATTGGCGCCGGGGAAGTCGGAGAGGGGCATTGGGTTCAGGCGTCATTCTGCTCCCATGCATGTGTGCTAGTCTGACAGAGTGAAGTGCCCACGTGATTTTTGCCCCTGAGCAGAATGGCGGAAGGTCTGGATCTTAAGAGTTCAGGAGAAATATTAGAAGGGATTCAAAAAGAATTAATAGCAGTACGAGATGAAAATCGAGACTTGAAGCAAGATATTCTAATGGCTAGAAGAAAGACAGCAGACTTAGCAGTTAAAATGAACAATGTAGTGCCAGGACCTAGTTTAAAAATCCCAGCATCTCACGAGGAAGGTCTCAGTGATTCTGTTAGCTCCCAATTTAAGTCCACAACCCAAGTTATTCATTCTCTCTCCCCAGTAATACCATTGGTACCTCCAGAGCGCTTTAATGGAGACCCCCAGAAGGCTCAAGTATTTTTGACACAGTGCCCTTACACTTCATATGTCGACCAGCGGTTTTCCCGGATGCACAATCGCGAGTGGCCTTCATACTGTCATACCTCAGTGGTGATGCCGCATCATGGTCAATGCCATTGGTCTCCAGAAATGATCCAATTCTATATGATGTAGAAGAATTCAAGAAAGAAGTTTTGTGAATATTTGATCGACGGAAAGCATCGCAAGCAACAGATAACGAGTTACTAGAATTGAAGCAAGGTAATCGAGATCTAATAGCCTATCTCGCACAGTTTAATAAGCTGATAGTAGAGACTGATTGGCCTGAAAATAAGAGATCAGCAGTGTTTTATCGAGGGCTCAAGGATAAATTAAAAGATGACCTAGCTCAGGTACCCAACAGACCAACAGAAATCTCAGACTTGATAGATTTGGTCCTGGAGATAGACTCTAGATATAAACAAAGAAGGGGTGAGAAGAGGCGAGATTTTCGCTCCAGTATACCAAGATTTGATCGAGTCAAGACTGAAGTCTCAAAATCCGGTGAAGGACAACGTGGTGTTGAACCAATGCAAATCGGAACAATTCTAGGTCCACTTTCAAAGGAAAAGAAGGAAAAACTAAGACAGAATAAATTATGTCTCTACTGTGGCAACAGTGGTCACTTTGTTCGGAATTGTCCAAAGAAACCAAAACAGATTTCGAAGGAAAACTACCAGCACCATCAGTAACCGAAGTTGGACTGATGGATGCAGATTTGAATTCAACTCCAAAAGATCATCTTTTGGCAAACACGTTGCAAGTATCCTCCCCCCATCTTGTAATGTCCAGGTCACTAAGGATCAGAGAAAAGCATTTAAGGAATATTTCTGTGATGGTGGATTCCGGGGCTACAGGGAACTTCTGTGACCTGAAATTCGCAGAAAAGGTTGGATTGAGGTCACTTAAAAAAAAAAAGTGAGACAGTCAGGGCAGTGGATGGTACTAATCTATCATCTGGACCAATCGTCAGTCACACAGAGCCAGTAGAGTTGGAATCTTCTGAGGGTCATAGTGAAATCTTGCAATTCAATTTAATTGATGCCCCTCAGTTCCAGCTGATTTTGGGGTTGCCATGGCTTACCGAACATAACCCCACTATCAATTGGAGCGCCCGAACTATTGTGTTGGACTCCAAATTCTGCAGAGAAAATTGTTATCATCATGGAAATTCTGAGTGTCAACACACTCCCGCTACTCCTTTGTGTGAAGGAGGAGCAACAGTGTGTGTCATTCACACCACAGAAATTCCCTCTGAGTATGCTGAATTTGAGGATGTCTTTAGTGAAATTGAGGCAGAGAAACTCGCCCCACCCTAACATTCAACTGTAAAATTGAGTTGGAACCAGGTTCCAATCTGCCCTGTAGCAGAATATACGCATTAACAGAAAGAGAGAATCAACACTAAGAAGAGTATATCCAAAAATATTTGAAAAATTGATTCATTCGACCTTCTCAGTCACCTGTGTCATCTCTGCCTTTCTTCATACCCAAGAAGGAAGGCAAGTTGAGAACTTGCATAGATTATAGAGCCATCAATCGAATCACAGTCAAGAACCGATATCCCCTGCCATTAATCTCTGTTTTGTTGGACCAGGTGAAGGAAGCTAAGGTGTACACGAAGCTGGATTTGAGAGGGGCCTACCATCTTGTCTGAATTCAAGAAGATGATGAGTGGAAGACGGCTTTCAGGACTAAATATAGGCTTTTCGAATACCCTATGGCCTCTGCAACGCCCCAGCAGCATTCCAACATTTCATCAACAATGTGCTAAAAGAATATATAGATCAATGTGCCATTGTCTATATTGATGGCATCTTAATCTATTCAAAATCGGAAAAAGAACATGAAGGTCACGTGAAGGGTGTACTGCAGAAATTAAGAGAGAATAGCTTATTCGTAAAATTAGAGAAATGTGCTTTCAATATCTCCAAAGTGGAGTTTTTAGCATTTGTTCTGTCACCTGCTGGAATAACAATGGATCAGAGAAAAGTCTCAGCGGTAACTGAATGGAAGTCACCAAAATCTGTAAAGGAGGTTCAAAGCTACATAGGATTTGCAAATTTCTATAGGAGATTCATTCAGGATTTTTCTAAAAAATTAATTCCCCTCACACGTCTACTTAGAAAAGGAACCACCTTTGAATGGTCAAAAGATGCGGAAGCGGCCTTCAACTCACTAAAAGAGGATTTAACCACAGCCCCAGTTTTACTGCACGCGGACCCCACGGAGCCTTTCTTTGTAGAAATTGATGCTTCAAATTTAGCTTTAGGTGGGGTGTTGTCCCAAAGGCACAAGAGAACTGGGCAACTACATTCTGTGGCTTTCCGATCTCGGAAATTGACTCCCGCGGAAATAAACTACACCATCACAGAGAAGGAGTTGTTGGCAATAAAAGACACCTTTAAGGAGTGGAGGCACTATCTCATGGGGGCTAAGCACACTGTTACGGTCTTTACCGACCATCGGAATTTGACGTTTTTGAAGTCAGCCAAAACCTTCACACCAAGGCAATTACGATGGTCATTCTATTTTGCTGATTACGACTTTGTTATCACTTATCGTCCAGGAGCAAAGAATGGAAAAGCGGATGCATTGTCCAGATTGGAAACTGAGGATTTGCAAGACAAAATTGAGGAACAAAATATTATCCCAGAAGAAAAGATTATTTGTGCTGTTCTTCAAGAAGAAAAAGGAGATTCTATTCTGAAATCCATGAATCAAACCGAAATGGAAGAATGGGTTGCGCAAGACCCAAAGAGAGAATGCCGAGGAAACTTACTGTATCATGAAGGAGCTTTGTACTTACTTGAGTTGCAAAAGAAGGCTTTAAAAGAATGTCATGATCACCAACTATCCGGACACAAAGGAATACAGAAGACTGAAGAGTTGGTGAAGCGTAGATTCTGGTGGCCTCAAATGACCAAGGACATTCGACAGTATGTGGCTACTTGTGAAGTGTGTGCTTGGGGAAAACCAGATAGACACTCTCCAATAGGTATGCTAAAACCCTTACCCAAACCACCTCACCCTTGGCATACTGTCACCTTAGATTTGATAGTGGATCTACCATCCAGTCAGGGTTTGATACAATTCTGGTTTGTGTGGATGCATATAGTAAAATGGCTCATTTTGTCCCCTTAAAAGGGATGTCTACTGCTAAAAAATTAGCACAGGTATTTAGTCAAAATATTGTCCAAGCTCACGGCATACCAAAGGTTTTGGTTTCCGATCGAGGTTCCCAATTTCTTTCCCACTTTTGGAGGGCCTTTGCCAAGAAATTGAATATTTAGACCAGGTACTCCACTAGTTATCACCCAGAAACAGATGGTCAAACAGAGAGAACCAATCAAGAATTAGAACAATATTTGTGACTATATTTATTAGATCAGGAAGGTGATTGGCCAGAACATCTTTGGGCAGCTGAATTTGCGTTTAATAATGCAGCAAACTCTTCCACCCGTTTCTCCCCCTTTTTTATGAATACAGGTAGACATCCAAACCTCTCAGTGAGTTTCCAAGAAGCCACAGTTCCAGCAGTCAAGGACTTAGTGCACCATATGGCTCATATCCACAACTCTGCCATGGAGAATTTGACTGAAGCTAAGGAGAGCTATAAACTCTATGCAGATAGGAAGAGAAGAATAGGTCCTGACATAAAAATTGGGGACGAGGTTTGGCTAAATACTAAGAATATGAGACTCAAGGGGACCAGAAAGTTGCAGCCAAGATTTGTGGGTCCATACACAATAGAGAAGAAATTTAATTCAGTCACATATAAACTAAAACTACCAAAGAGTCTTAAAATTCATCCGGTGTTCCTCCTCCGGTGTCATCCTTGGGCATTCGAGCGCTATATAAATTTAACAATCAAAATCAAATGTTTCATTGCTTAAGAAAAACTTCATCCCCAGAACCACTACAGACTGAACAGGGAACCGAGTTTGAAGTGAAACAGATTTTAGACTTGAAGTTAGTCCATTGACAGGTTTATTACTTGATAGATTGGAAAGGATATGGCCCAGAAGAAAGATCTTGGGAATTGTATTCCGATGTTCATGCACCTCAAATTTTGAAGGCTTTTCATAAAACGTTTCCATGTAAACCCAGATCCGGAGGATCTGCCTTGCGTGGGGGAACTGTCAGAACCTTGCCCCTATCAAGTCATAGGAGTGAGACTGTTAATTCAGTGATTATGAAAACTCCTCTTCGTTCAAAGAGAATAAGGTTGTTCAGACAAGCATCTGGCAAAAAGAAGTCCAAGATGGCCGCCAAGAAGCGAAGCACAGAACAGCGTTCTAGTGTTTCACTGCAGGCAGCAGGTTTGGAATGTCCAAGGGAGTCTCCTTTAGAATCTTGCACTTCACCAAAGATTCTTGAGGAGAAGGTCCTTTTTCTTGAACTCGGCGCGAAAGTTTAGTTTAAGGTAGTGGTGTCGTTTGGTTACCAAGGTTTTAGTTTTGTCACGTCTGGAAGAAAATACCTGGAGACACTGGTCTCTTCTGTGGGAGCCAAGTAAGGTTTTTCCTTGTATTCAGTATTGTGAGTGAATTTGCGCATTATCATAGTGCTGGCATACGGAGTTTGCGCAGTAATTGGTTTCAGACCTTTGAGCCTGCGCAATACCTAGTGTTCTTTCTTTTGAGTTTGCGCATTGTTTTGAATTGGTAAAACGACAACGAGTGTTTCTGTTTTGAGCATGTCAGACTGGTTAATAAATAGTTGTGGTCAACTGTTAATGCATTGAGCCGATATTTAGCCAATGGTATATGAATTTGGTGAGGCGGAGGAATTCTAGTCGCACTCGCGAACAGTCCTCCGGTACGTCGTTGATCTTGTAAGACTATTCAGTGAAGAGATAGTTAGCGAGGAAAATTAAGCTCACATTAGCAGGCACAGAAGTGTGACTTAGGAAACATTAGTTCTTATACTAGACTCTCCTGTTAGTACACTACACTTACCTGAGGAAGGTTGAAGCACTGGCATTTTCGCTCTTGTCTTTCCCACTGGAAATACACTCTAGAAGAAATGAAAATAGAAACAACATTAATGCAAGCATATAATTACTAGTTGCATACACTCTATAAAGAGTAAGTAGCTCTTAGTAAATAAAGGAACAAAGAGCTCATATCGTTACAACATTTAAAGAAGAGGAGCAATAGCCAAGTGAACAGTGGGTATGTAAAAGAATAAATGTATTTTAAAAAGAATAAGCAGAAGATAAATGTTTTAGGGTAAGAAGTAAGTTTGTATGTTTATTTGCAGTTTTTTCGCCTTTGCTCAAAACACAGAAGATAAGACTAGAAAGCAGGAGTGAGCAAGAAGATTGGGCGAAGAACTACTGAAGACTTGGCTGTCTCTTCTCTGTCCCCTACCCCTTTCCCCCCTTTGACTTATCTTGGCCTTCAAGTTAAACATTGGCGCCGGGGAAGTCGGAGAGGGGCATTGGGTTCAGGCACCATTCTGCTCCCGTGCATGTGTGGCAAGGTTCTCTGACACTACCTGTGCACTTATAAAATCACCCAGGCACTACTTTTCCAGTCCTTGAATCACTCAGGCACTACAATAGTAATACTTCAATCACCAAGGCAGTATCCATGCACTTATAAAATCACCTAGGCAGTTCTTATGTACTCCTAAAATCCCCCAGACATTACCTGAGCACTCATGCAATCACCAGGCATTACGTATGTATTCCTCTAATTCCCTAAACATTACTTCTGCAATCATGCAATCATGAATGCATTAGCTATAGACTGGTTTAATCATCTAGGCAGTATCGTTGCAGTCCTTCTGTCACCTTGTGAGGATCTATGCACTCCTCCAATCACTTAAGCAGTGCCTATGCACTCATAAAATCACCCAGGCAGTACCTTTATACTTCTCAAATCACTGAGGCACTACTACAGTACTTCTCCAATAACTGAGGCAGTAGTGATGCACTTATAAAATCACCCAGGTACTTCGTATGTACTCTTGAAATCCCTCAATTTGTACTCCTTAAGTCATTGAAACACCAAGGCATTACCTATGTAGTCCTTAATCCCCCAGACATTACCCGTGCACTCATGGAATTTATTTATTTATTAAATGTATATGGCGCACAGCTACCCAGAGGTTTCCTGGCGCCTACGGACATACAAGACAAGAGATAAGGGCCAGAGCTATTGATAAAAAGGCTCTACTGATTAAAAAGCCATGTTTTCAATTGTTTGCGAAATTTGAGGTAGTGCTTTTCAAGACGAAGATGCATTGGAAGAGAGTTCCAAAGGGAAGGAGCCAGATAGGCAAAAGAACGTCCTCCCATTCTGGCACGTTTGATCCTAGGTACCTGGAATTTTAATTGATTAGAGGATCATAGTGGGCGTGAGGGACGATAATGGTGCACCAAAGCACTTAGATAGTGGGGAGCTGAGCCCATGTTTATTCTGTGCATATAGCAAAGGGCTTTAAATTTGGCACGATTCTCAATTCTCAGCCAGTGTAGTTTACGAAGTGAACCTGAAGTGGAAGCCATTCTGGGTGTTGGCAAAGCAGTCTTGCAGCGGAATTTTGGACTACCTGTAGCTTGCGGAGCACTTCCTTACTAGTACCCAGATAGAGCACGTTGCCGTAGTCCAATCTGGACACTACTAAGGCCTGGATGACAGTTTTTTGCGTAGCGGAAGGAAGCATCCAGAGAATTTTCCTAAGCCACTTTAGAATAGCAAAACAAGTGGAGGCAACTTTGATCACTTGCTGCCTCATAGACAATTGGTCGTCAATAATAACTCCAAGGTTGCGGGCCGATTGTGATGGAAGGGGAAGATCGCCCATTTGCGGTGGCCAATGTTGGGGGCCCCAGAGAGTTTTATTACCACTGAAGATGAGGAGTTCTGTCTTCCCACCATTAAGTTTTAGTTTATTTGCATGCATCCAGTCAGCGATCTTTTTTAGCCCCGGCTGGAGAGAGGATGTCTTCGAAGTCTCCTTGGAGGAAAGCGAAAAGATGAGCTGGGTGTCATCCGCGTAGGAGTATATAGTTAACCCTGCTTGCTCTGCTATCATAGCCAGAGGGCTGACGTAGATGTTGAAAAGCAATGGACTAAGTATGGAGCCCTGAGGGACTCCATATGGGGAAACCTGAGTCTTGGAATGAGCAATAGAGGTGAAGACCTGGAAGGTCCTTTTGGATAGAAAGCTGGAAAGCCATTTGAGTGCCATACTGCCAATGCCCTTAGATTGAAGGATTTTTAGAAGAGAAGTGTGGGAAACAGTGTCGAATGCGGCACTTAGATCTAGTAAAATAAGTGCCACTGTATCTCCTTTGTCGACCTGTTGACGAATGTTCTCAGTAACTCCCAGAAGTGTTGATTCTGTGGAAAAACCTGCTCTAAAGCCTGATTGAGACGGATGTAGAATGTTTTGTGCTTCAACAAACTTTGTCAACTGGAAGTTGATATGTTTTTCCAGAATCTTTGAGAACACAGGAAGCAGGGAGATGGGGCGAAAGTTAGAAAGAATCTCAGGGTCAGAGTTGGCTTTTTTAAGCAAAGGGAGCACCATAGCATGTTTCCAGGCCACCGGAACCCTAGCTTCGTATAGTGATGCGTTGAGGAGCTCCATGATAATAGTAAGAATAGGGAGGTCTAGTTTTTGAAGCACAGAGGGGGGAACCGGATCCTTGGGGGAGCCAGATTTGATGCTCGTGAGAATACTACGAAAAGCAGAGAAATCAAGGGGAATCCATTTGTCTAGCAGGATATCACTGTTCACTAGAACGACTTCTTGTGAGAGGCATTGTGTTGCCAAATAATTAGTTTGCAAATTTGTTGTTATAGTTGTATGTTTGTTAAAATCCGAGTAGATTTTATCAATTTTGTCCACAAAAAATTCCGCTAGATCATCACACTGTTTAGAGTTGAGACCCGGAGGCTCAGGTTGACAACTGGCACCAGATAAATCCTTCACTACTTTAAACAAAACTTTGGGACAATTTTGTGAATGTAAAATAGTGTGATTGGCGTGTTCAGCACGAGCCATGTTGCACATGGAGTGATAGTTTTTTAAAGCTAATTTATATGTGGTTTTTTTTTCCGGCTCGTAGTTTTTCCGCCAGCATCTTTCTAGATTTTTACATTTAGTTTTTTCCATTTTAAGTTTTTTTGAGAACCAAGGAGCTGGAGGGCGATGATGATCCAATTTTTTGTTAGACAATGGGAGACATGCGTCAATAGAAGAGGTTAGCCATTTATGGATGACCTCATCTTCATCTAGGCTAGCTATCGAAGTAACTGGCATGGTGTTATTCAGAAGGAGGTTCCAACCGTTCACATCTAGATTTTTCCAATTTCTACAGTTTCTTGACCCAGAGAGAAGGGATGAATTCTTAAGGCACAGTTCATGTTTAACCTTAAATTCCACCAGAAAGTGGTCAGACCAAGGATTAGGAATAGCAGGCTTGCAAGAGACAGTGGTAAGGTTAGAAAAAATGGGATCCAATAGGTGTCCAGCCTTATGGATGGGGCCTGAGTTGTGAAGAGAAACATTCATAGCGGGCAAATCGGCAATGAGCGTGGAGCTAGTGTTGCAGGAAGCTTCATTAAAATGTAAATTCAGTTCACCTAAAATCAGGAAATTAAAGGCTTCTAATAGTAAGGGGGCAATAAGATCTGGGAGAGCAGCTGCCCAAGGTCCAGCCGGCCCCGGGGGGCGGTAGATTAAGGTCCCGGAAAGAGTGAAATTAGGGGACTGTAAAAGTTTAAACAGACCGGCTTCGCAGTCCTTGAGACCCAAGTCATCCCATTTACACGTGTAGGATGATTTAAAAATTATTGCTATGCCTCCTCCACTCTTAATTGCACGATTCTATCCAAGATATGTGTAGTTAGGGGGAAGTGCATGTGCAATATCGGGTCCGGAGCTCTCATTAAGCCAGGTCTCTGTTAGGAAGATGGCGTCAGGTTGAGAGTTGGTGAGGAGGTCAAGAATATTTCCCTTATGTTTTGGGAGTGACCTACAATTAAGACTAAAAAAAGTGAATTCAGAGTGGATATCATTTTTCTTCTTGGTCGAAGTAGGCATTACAATATATTTACGACAAGTAGATTTCAAATGGGATTGAGGTGTGAGGGTGTATCCACAGCCGGGGCAGTTTGAGGGATCTGTGTCGGGAATGAAAAGTGAGCAGTGCGGGGCTGGCTTGGGTTGAAGGGCCCGAAGTGTTGTGCAAGAATAAGTAATCCGGCCGTTATGGATTTGGGCATAGGGTCTGGCCCCAGGCCCCATCCGGCCGCGGACAGGCGCAGACGGGCTTGCCTTTGGCATTAGCTTTACAGTGGTTCAAATACGCAGGCAGTACCTTCCCACTGCTACAATCAGCCTGTCAGGATCCATGCACTCTTGCAATCACTTAGACAGTATCCATCCACATATAAAATCACTCAGTTAGTACCTATGTACTTATGCAATTACCCAAGCACTACCCTAGTACTACTCAAAACATGTGGGTACTATCCTTGTTCTTATACAATCACACAAGTAATACTCCTTCATTCCTTTAATCACCCAGCCACTACCCCTGAAGTTGTTCAATCACCCAGCCCCTACCTATGCACTTATAAAATCACCCAGGCACTACTTTTGCACTCCTTGAATCAATCACTCAGGCACTACAATAGTACTACTTCAATCAACAACGCAATATCCTTGCACTTATATAATCACTCAGGTAGTACCCATGCACTTATAAAATCACCAACACACTTCCTATGTACTTTTGCAATTACCCTGGCAGTATCCATACACTTATAAAATTACCTAGACAGTACCTATGCTCTTATATATTCTCTCACACACTACCCTTGCACTCCTTCAATCATGCAGGCACTACTCATGTACTTATGTAATCGGTGAGCTAGTAGTCATGCACTTATTAAATTACCCAAGCACTACCTTTCCACTACTCTAGTCGCTCATGCACTATGTTAGTACTTCTACAATGAACCACACAGTATCCATACACTTATAAAATCACCCAGAGATTTCCTATCTAGTCTTGCAATCCCCTAGATATTATACTTGCAGTAATGCAATCACCCAGGCATTATGTATGTACTTCTTTAATTCCCCAGATGTTTCCCCTATACTCATACATTGCTTCAATCACCCAGGCACCACCCTTGCAGACTTTCAATCACACAGAGACTGCCTTTGCACTTATGTAATCACTGAGACAGTACTCATGCACTTATAAAATCACCCAGGCACTATATTTACAGTCTTTCAATCACTGAGGCACTACCACAGTACTTGTACCATCACTCAGGCAGTAGTCATGTACTTTTGAAATCACCCAGGCACTTCCTATGTACTCCTGTAGTTCCTCAGATATTATCTCTGCAGTTATGCAATCAGTAATGCATTATATATATATATATATACTGGTTTAATCACTCAGGCACTACTGTTGCACTCCTCCAATCATACTGCCACTACCATTACAGTCATACAATCACACACACATTACCTATGCACTCATGCAATCACTTAGACATTACTCTTGCACTACTCTAATCACTCACTTTTGTAGTGGTTCTTCACCGTTGTAGTAATGTTGAGGGTGTTGGGCCTATGCAAATATAAAACATAAATGTAAGACATATGTGAGCTGTAAGTGTAACTATATTATGAAAATAATATATGGATATGTGTGTATCTTTTAAATTGAATGTATTTTTATACTAATACATGTGAATATTTGTATATAATTATTTTAATAATATTAAATAGTTTAAAAAAAAAAATCTCCGGATATTCTGCATAATTATTGAGACAGATTCAGTATGACAAGAAAAGTGGAAAGAAAAAGACAACAAAAAAAACCAGTTGTATTTAAAGGAGAGAGAAAAACTGAAATTAGATGAAGTACAACATGTGACGTTAAACAAAAAGTCTTCTGGTAAGAGAACTAAAGAATTTGTGAAAAAAGTTTTAAAGAATGTAGCAAATTGACAAAATGAAGAAAAGAGAAAGAAAAGTACTACAACCAAACAGAAGGAAACGAAAAAAGGACAAAAAAGTGGAAAATCGGGTTATGGGAAAACAATCTATGTTGAAAGAAGGATGAAACAATTTATAGACATTAGAAAGAGAATGTATAAAAGTAGGGTACTTCAAAATGTGTTGAAAGATTGCAGAAAATATAAAAAGAGATCAGCATTTTACAAGAAAAAACAACAGATTGAAAGTGTAGTTGAAAAGGCTTTTGAATTGAAAAGAAAGTTGTTTATATTAGTATTGAACAGAATGAAAACATTAAATAAAATAATGCACTTTATGAAGGAGAAAAGTAAAAGAAAAAGACTGGTTAATAGAACTAACTTTTGCAAAATATTTTCTGGGGAATGGAAGCACACTTCTAGTACGGAACCTTTTTTTCATGAAGAAAGCTATTCTCAAAAAAATACATTAGTTCACGCAGTTGATACCAATGGTCGTTGCTATGAAGTTAAAGATGGTTGTCCAATTGAAAAAGAAAGGATGGTTCCTAGAAATCTTGAAGAAGTAATAGCTGAAGAAGTTCAAGGGAGAGGTACATAGGCCCTGGTGTTTAAGTGGGATTGTAGTAGTATTTGTAGTGTACAACAGGAATCTATTGATATATTACAAAATTTCTTACGAGATTATGGAAAAAAAAGTGTAAAACAGAAGATTAAGATGTTGCAAGGGCTAGATCCTTGTAAAGTGAGAAAATATACTAACTTGCAGGCTCATTCTCTGGCTTGTCTTTCTAGGAAAGTGTGTCAAAGTCGTTTTCATCATTTAAGAATGTTAGCAGTACATCATTCAGAAATGCGGAAGTTAGTAAGAAGATTATACTATGTAAAAAGTCCTGCATTATGTCTAAATGAAATTAACACAGCTCTTTTGCATGGTTCAGTGTTGGATGTAAAAAAAAGTTTCTGATGATATACAGTTTCGTTTCTTTGGTTCACATGAGGAGTGTAGAAAAAGTGTGAGTGTAGGTGTTGAAGAAGAGATGGAAGATACTACTACTGTGAAGTTTGAAAAAGAAACAACAAAGTTTAATGTAGTTTCTGGTGAAAATCCAAACTATGTTTGTATTTGTTGTCGACATACTCACTATAGAAGTCAAACTAGGAATGTAGATCTGTATTTAAAAAGTGAAAAGGAAAACAATGATAAATGGAGGCAATTTGCTGCTTATTTGTTTGTGGAAGGTCGTTTTGAGTTGGATAGTGATCAATGTATTTGTAAATATTGTTACAACAAATTAGAAGAGAACAAAATGCCAACTAGAGCTATACATAACAACCTAGAGTTGGTAGCTATACCTCCGGAACTGGTAGATTTAAATACATATGAGTCCATTCTTATTCAATCTGTGCACCTGTTTCAGGCTATAATTCGTATGGAGCCTAAAACAGGTAAGCTGCCTCCAACAGATCTACAAAGAGGTTTAAAAAGAAGAGTTGTGTATTTACCTTTAGATTTTAAGAAAAATATTGAAACTGTTGGTGTAGAGAGAGAGGAAGGTAAACCTGTAGTAATTCTAGTTAATGGTGTACCAACAAAGAGTCGGAAAATTTGGCAAGAGTTAGTAGATGTCACCAAACTTCAAAAGGCTACATTATATCTTGTACAAAACAATATTTACTATAAAACTGTAAAATGTGGAACAACAAGAAATATGTTTAGAAGATGAAACAGAAATTTCAAGTGGCCAAATAAAAAAGTGGAGAACTCCAGGAGAGAAGACATTTACCAACATTACAGTATACACCCTCTACATTCAAAAGAAGTGATAGGAAACACTATTGAATTATTCCAAATGAAGAAAGTGAAGGGAACTCCCATGAGTGTATGGGAAAAAAGTTTGGAAGCTCGTTGTTTTCCAAAGCTGTTCCCCACTGGAAAAGGTGGACAATATGATGAACGACCAGTTCAGATTCCAGCTTCAGAATATTGTACATTAAGACTGTACTCAGAAGATCCAAGATTTCGAAAGTGTATTCCATATTTATTTCATCTTCTGTTTGAAAGTGACTTGTTTGGACTTTCATATGCAGTGAACCACATATTAAAAACAGGAGTTCATCTTACACATGTTTCTGCAAAGGAATCCATGGACAAAGTTCAACAAAGAGACAATAATTTAGAATCTCAGTTAATTAATATGATGGCGTGTCAACATGGTACTAATGAGTATTGGTATCGTCGTCACGGAGAACTTAAATGTATGTTAAGGAACTTAGGAACCCCTACGTAGTTTGTTACGCTTAACTGTGCTGAGTACGCATGGGACGATTTACTTGATTTTCTACGACAAGCAAATTCAAATGTAAAAAACATTGAATTGAAGCTGGATAACTGTGTTCCTTGGATCCTGTAAATGTGTGCAGATATTTTAATCATAGGTTTGAAGCTATGATGTTTTTATCTGCAATAAAAATAATCCACCTCTTGGAGAAGTTATTGATTTCTTTTGGAGAAAGGAATACCAAGCTAGAGGTGCACCTCATATTCATATGCTGTTATTGATGAAGAATGCACTAAAATTTGGAACTGATACTGATGAAAGTGTTTTGTCTTTCATTGAAAAATATGTTACCTGTGCCATTCCAAAAGAAGGAGGAGAAAACAACTTGAGACAGAAAGTTTTACGATTTCAAAGTCATCGATGTGGGAAATATTGTCGACGGAAATACAAATCAAAGGGAAGATTTTATACAAAATGTCGTTTTGGATTCCCACGTCCAGTAATTTCAAAAGGAAGAGTCAACAGTTTCATGTCAGCGGTAAGGCATACTATAACTCGAAAATCTCCAAAGAATACTTACAGCATAAAAAAAACTGAAGATTCAAAGTATATTAATGACTACAATCCAGTGATTTTGACAATGTGGAATGCTAACATAGATATTCAGTATGTTGCAGATAATTTGATTGCTGATGCTCGCTATGTTGCGTCATATATAACCAAATCTGAAAAGACAGAGTTGTAAGAAATGTGGGAAGAAATTTCACAAGAGAAGACTCTTAGTAACAAATTGTACAGCTTTAGTTTGAAGATGCTTTCCCATCAAGAGATTGGATCCTACGAATCTTCGGATCGGTTAACCTCTGCAAGTTTATATTCAAAGTCAAGAGGAATCATTTGGGTAAGTCTTGGTCTTGCTGCAACACAAAATCGAGTATTGAAATCTGTACCAGAAATTGAATACTTAGCATTGAATGAACCAGAAAGTACAGATATTGTTAAAACAAATATGTTGGATGCGTACTAGCCCAAAATGAGTCCACATCTGGAAAACATATGTCTCTATGAAGTACTGCAACATTACAGCTTTAAAAGAAATGTTACAGAAAATATAAATGAAGACAAATATGCAGTAATTGGATGTGAAGGATGTTTGGTAAAACATGCCAAAGGACATTTTATTAACCACAGGAAACTCAGTTGCGAAACTTCAGATAAAAGGGAATTTTTCGATTAAGCACTTCTGCAACTTTTCAAGCCTTGGCGTAGTGAAATGGAATTACTTGGAGATTTTGACTGCTATGAAGATTCTTTTAATGCATGTAAAGATAGCATTAATGCACAATTTTTCCAAATTATCTACAAATGTTAAATGAAGAGATTCAACAAGAAACTACTATTGCAGCTGAAATAGCTAGAGACAGTTCTCAAGATACTCAAAGTTCTGCTCCACTAAGTCAAGATCCATTAGGACAACCAATTATTGAAAATGAAGCAGCAATAGCCATGAATGAAGTAGAAATGGCAATGCAACAAGCACAACAGGATATTATTGAGTTGGGAAACTTGGAAGAACAACTAAATATTGAACAAAAATAAATATATCAGCAAGTGACAGAACAGATACAGCATGATTTACTGCATGAAAAAAAAGAATGCCAATGCACATCATTTAAACCTATTCAAATGTATATCAGTGGTCAAGCTGGTACAGGAAAAAGTTTCTTATTTAAAGTTTGAACCAGTTATCTACAGAAAACCACTGAATCATATTTATCTTGTGTTGTAACCGCTCCAACTGGGTTAGCAGCACACAACATTAAAGGGATTACATTACATTGATTACTCATGCTACCAGTTGAACATGAAAATAAGTTGGAATACCACAAGCTATCTGGAGAAGCTTGTTATGAAATCTCAAGAGTACTGAAGAAAATCAAACTTCTAATCATTGATGAAGTGAGCATGGTATCAAACTTAATGCTTGCCTTTGTACATTTAAGAATGCAACAGATTTTAAAAACAGATTATGATGTTTTATTTGGAGGAAAACATGTAATTGTATTTTGCGACCTACTACAACTTACTCCTGTGAAAGGACAACCAGTTTTTAAAACAGTTGTCCATGAAGACACTAGGAAATCTTTGGGAAGTATTGGAAATGTAAACATTTGGTCTCATTTTGAATATGAAGAACTTATGAAGAATATGCGACAAGCAAGTGATGAACATTATGGAAACATTCTTCAAGATATAAGAATTGGTGTTTTGACAAAACATGGTAAAGAAGCTTTACAAAGTCGGCTACTAACAAACTTGTTTCCAAATGAAAACATAGCACCTGACATAATATACAAAAAAATTGGAGAAAAGAACTCTATAATTTGCCTAAACCCAACACTGCAAGAGTGTTCTACATTCAATGAAGAACTTTTGAAGCTGGAAAAACAACAAATAATGAAAATGGAAGCCATTGATAAAATAGAACACGAAGGAGTTACTATTATTCTCTCAGAAAAATTAAAATCAAAATTGGATTCTTTGGAAAAGTCTATATCTAAGACTGCTGGTTTAGAAAATACTTTATATGTAGGTGAAAACAGTTGGGTAATTTTACGGCGTAATTTGGATGTAGAAAAAGGTTTAGTAAATGGAGCAATGGGAAAAGTTGTTGATTTTGTTAATTATCAGAACAGAGATGGAATTGAATTTTTGAAGATTAAATTTAATCAGATTGATGAGGGAAAACAGATTGGACGTTGTGCTGTTCGTTTTTTGCTTGTAAAAGACTTGTATGTTCGTAGAAAACAGTTTCCTCTTTCTTTAGCATATGCAGTGACCATTCATAAATCTCAAGGTTTAAGTGTTAACAATGCTTTGGTAAATATTGGAAGTACAGTGTTTAAAGAGGGCATTGCATATGTTGCATTATCTCGAGTAAGAACATTATCTGGTTTGTATTTGATTGATTTTGATGAGAAAAAGGTTAGTGTTGATGTAAATTGTGTAAAAGAGTATAATCGGTTAAGAAGAGTTTATGCTCCTAACTTAGGTGAATATCCCATATATGAAAGACATCTACTATGTCCAAAACGGAAATATGACAAACATTCTAGTGAGATTCAAAAAAAGAAAACAATTAAAGAGAAGCATGAAGCTGCAAAGTAAATGAAAATGGACACTGTTGATGATATTGTAGGATACCAGTTAGAAAATAGTTCAGGTATCAACTGCTATGCTAATGTAATTCTAAATGTTGTCTTTTATCTAGAAGATCTTTATCATAAAATTATGGAAAATTGAGAAAAAAGGCTTTGTTCTTTATTAACTGATAGAACTAACATCTATACTGCTTCTGGCATTCAGCATCTTTTGGATATATGTACTGGTTCTTCGCAATTTACACTTACTATGCAACAAGATGCACAAAAGTTTCTTATGTTTATGCTTGCAGTATTGGAAGATGAAGGGATTGAAATTGAAAATTTGTTTGGACTGAGTTACAGATGGGATCATAAATGTGAAGAGTGCTCATTTTCTTCTACCACTGCAATAGACACTGAACGATTCATATATTTGACAATACCAGATTGCAAATCAGTGTCTTTTAACAAATTAGTAAAAACAGTTAATCAAGATATGAAATGTTCTCATTGTAAATCAGAAATGTTGTCAACATTATTTATAGAAAGATTTGGACAATATGTCATTTTAATGCTACAACATTGTAGAGCAGATGGAAGAAAATTGGAAACCAAAATTAAAAATGTTGTGGCAAGTCAAGTATCAATTTCAGGAAGAAATTTTAACCGCTTCGCCGCGATCGGAATTCCGCCCAGGTGCTGGACATTCCGATCACGGGTGTGGTCGTGACGAGCTGAGCTCGTCATGCGCACAGCCCGACCGTGCAGCATGACGAGCTGAGCTCGTCATGAGCATCGAAGGGGTTAAAGCTGTGGCTATTATTTTCCATGATGGACCTACTACAACATCTGGACACTATACTGTGTATTTAAAGTGCAATAAAGGATGGACACATTGTAATGATGCCCATTTGGAATTCAAATGTCGGTTGCCTTATGAATTACAAAACTCATATCTGATATTTTTGAAGCCAAAGTTTTGAAAACATCATTCGGCCTATTGGGAAGATGTGAACACGAATTAACGAGTTTATTTTGGATATTTTGAATGCAAATAGATTTAGAAACATTATTCGGCCTATTGGGAAAATGTGAAGAATTACTGTTTGGATTATTGTTTGTGCTAATTCTTATCGCGTTTACAAAATTGTGTTTGAAATAAGTAGTTTATATATTTGTTCTTTATATCATACGCGATGTACATGAGAGTGTATATTTTAGAAAATGTATTTCAGAGAAGTAGACAATTTAATGTAGTTGAAGAATGTAATTTAGAAACTGTAGATACGTAAACAGATAGTTGAACTTGTTGTAAATATTTTCAACACAGATTTGTTTTTTTTTACAATCTTACTGATTGTAGTTTTTTCCCGGCTGTTATATGATGATCAACATTGAAATCACTGTGTATGGTGAAATTCAATAAAATCTGAAAACAGCAAAAAAGGGAAACTGAATATGTTATGTAATTCTAAAATTATATTGTGTTCTTAAAAACGTGAATATTATATGCAATAACAGTTTTTTTATTCTCTTTTACAGAAGGTAATACTAAAGTTTGAAAATATTTTAAATTTAGTTTATAATGAAACAACTGTAAAATAGTTTCAATGAGTTTGATATCTACTTCAATAAAGAA
Source organism: Calotriton arnoldi (assembly GCA_963921515.1). Classification (NCBI taxonomy): domain Eukaryota; kingdom Metazoa; phylum Chordata; class Amphibia; order Caudata; family Salamandridae; genus Calotriton; species Calotriton arnoldi. Next base: position 539,129 of record CAWUFW010005812.1, read on the forward strand.
GGTAAGATGAAATAATGTAATAAGCATAATAATATGAAGTAATGTTTACAGTCACTTTTATTGTTGTCATTCATTTTTTCAAACTCTACCAACTCACTCCTCCAATCACCTCAGCACTACCCATGCACTCCTTCAATCACTGAAGCATAACCTATGTACTTACAAAATCACCCAGGCATTACCAATCCACACCTTTAATCACTCTGGCAGTACCCATATAACCCAGACATTACTCCTACAGTCTTGCAATCACCCAAGTATTACCTATGCACTCCTTCAATCATCCAGACATTACTCCTCCACTTATGGAATCACCCAGGCACTAACCATGCACTCATGCAATCACTCAGGCATTACCCATGCACTCCTGCAATCACCCATACATTAGCTCTACAGTCATGCTATCACCCAGACATTAGCCATGCATTTACAAAATCACCCAGACATTACCCATGCACTTACAAAATCTCCCAGGCATTACCAGTACACTCCTCCAATCACCCAGGCACTACTCATCCACTCATGCAATAACCCAGGCACTACCCATGCACTCATCCAATCACCCATGCACTAGTCATGCACTCCTCTAATCACCCAGACACTAGTCATTCACTCCTTCAATTACCCAGCCAGTAGCCATGCACTCCTCCAATCACCCAGCTACTACCAATGCACTTATAAAATCACCATGCACTATCCTTGCAATTCCTCCAATCACCCAGGCACTACCCACGCACTCATACAATCATCCAGGCATTACCCATAAACTCATGCAATCACTCAGGCATCACCCATGCACTCTTCCAATCATCCATATATTACCTCTGCACTCATGCAATCTCCCAGGCATTACCCATGCACTTACAAAATCACCCAAGCAATACCAATGCTCTCCTCCAATCACCCAGGCACTACTCATCCACTCATGCAGTAACCCAGACACTACCCATGCACTGCTCCAATCACCCATGCACTACCCATGCACTCCTCCAATCACCCAGCCAATACCCATGCACTCATCCAATCACTCCGCCACTACTCAAGCACTTATAAAGTCACCACGCACTACCCTTGCACTCCTCCAATCACCCAGGCACTATCCATGCACTCATGCAATCATCCAGGCATTACCCATAAACTCATGCAATCACTCAGGCATTTCCCATGCACTCTTGCAATACCCCATACATTACCTCTGCACTTATAAAATCACCCTGCACTATCCTTGCACTCCTCCAATCACCCAGGCACTACCCATACACTCATGCAATAACCCAGACACTACCCATGCACTCATGCAATCACTCTGGCACTACCCCTGCACTCATGCAATCAGCCACGGACTACCAATGCGCTCATCCAATCACTCAGGCACTACTATTGCACTCATTCATTCACTCAAACACTAGCCATACAGTCATGCAATCACTCAGGTACTACCTATGCACTCCTCCAATCATTCAAGCACTTCTATTACACTCATCCATTCCCTCAAACAGTACCTATGAAGTGATGCATGCACTGACGTACTACCCATTTGCTCATGCAATCACCTACGCACTACCCATATATTCCTCCAATCACTCATGCACTACCGCTACACTCATGCAATCACTCTGGAAATTTTTCTATTTTTAACCAGTTTATGTGGTTCCGTAAGAGCCGTTTTTTAAAAAAAAACTATTTTGTATTTTCTTTGTATTTTTAAAGATTTTTTGGGGGGATGTTTTTCACTTTTTTTGAAGAAAAAAAATCAACACTCCAACATCAGTAGTTGAAAAAAAACAGGAAAAAGAACAATGTCAATGACAGAAAAAAAAATTAACACTTGTGTGCTTTGATTGCATTGAGAATAACATCAAGACATTGCTCCGCAACACACAATTTTGCATTCCATTTGCAGCAATTAATGGACACATTTACCAGCTCTGGAACAATGTGTGGCCGAGGTGAAGCTGGAAGTCCTGCACCCAATGTTAGTGGGGCATTATTGGCAGCCTGGGTAGCTTGTTCGTTTTTCTCCCGCAGCATGATTTCTTTTGCTAAACGAACAGGATGGATAGTCTCCAAGTGTTTCTTCATAGAAGATGTTCCGCAGGAGTACTTCTTCTCCGAACCTCGGGAAAGTACTCTGTGGCAGAGAGTGCAGGTCACTTTCCTGATGTTCACTTTCTTTTCACCCTCTGGCACTGAAAAGAAAGCCCAGACTATACTCTCTTTTCTTTTTTTAACTGGCTCTTCCACTTCCTCAGGCTCTTCTTCAACATCTTGGTCAGGATGACTTTATGCCATATTGCTCAAAAAAAGTCAAACACTACAAAAAAAAGCAAATCCAGCAGCCTACAAAAAATAGGTCTTGCCAGGAAGACAGACAAATAATAAGGGAAATAAAATAGGTGTTGGATCCTCCCTCTAAAAGAATGAAAGGTTTTAAACCAATCAGAACTTTTCTTTTCAGGTCACATGAAGTCGCATAGGGTGTGCGCACCCGTCGCTTACATGTCGCGCACCCGTAAAATTTTGTATACATAATTATAAAGTATAAATAGATTTTGTATTTTTTTCGTATTTTTAAAGATTTTGTTTTTGGGGGTGTTTTCCCTTTTTTTGAAAACAAAATAATCAACACTCCAACATCAGTAGTTGGAAAAAACAGGAAAAAGAGCAATGTCAATGACAGAAAAAAAAATTAACACTTGTGTGCTTTGATTGCATTGAGAATAACATCAAGACATTGCTCCGAAACACAGTTTTGCATTGCATTTCCAGCAATTAATGGACACATTTACCAGCTCTGGAACAATGTGCGGCCGAGGTGAAGCTGGAAGTCCGGCACCCAATGTTAATGGGGCATTATTGGCAGCCTGGGTAGCTTGTTCGTTTTTCTCCCTCAGCATGATTTCCTTTGCTAAACGAACAGGATGAATAGTCTCCAAGTGTTTCTTCATAGAAGATGTTCCGAAGGAGTACTTCTTCTCCGAACCTCGGGAAAGTACTCTTTGGCAGAGAGTGAAGGTCACTTTCCTGCTGTTCACTTTCTTTTCACCCTCTGGCACTGAAAAGAAAGCCCAGACTATACTCTCTTTTCTTTTTTTAACTGGCTCTTCCACTTCCTCAGACTCTTCTTCAACATCTTGGTCAGGATGACTTTATGCCATTTTGCTCAAAAAAAGTCAAACACTCCAAAAAAAAAGCAAATCCAGCAGCCTACAAAAAATAGGTCTTGCCAAGAAGATAGACAAATAATAAGGGAAATAATGTAGGTGTTGGATCCTCCCTCTAAAAGAATGAAAAGGTTTTAAACCAATCAGAACTTTTCTTTTCAGGTCACATGAAGTCGCGTAGGGTGTGCACCCATTGCTTACACGTCGCTCACCCGTAAAATTTTGTATACATAATTATAAAGTATAAATAGATGTTTATAAAATATTTTTTAAAGTATATTAGTGAAAGTGTTTATATAAATCTGATATTTGAACTTTGTATAGTGATATTTCACACTTTGAAAATACGCCAAAGTCGCGACCCCGGCGCAATTCCGGCACGACCTTGGAAATACGTGCAGGGCGGGGTCACGCACCCTACGAGCATACGTCGCGCACTCATGAAACTTGGTACAGTTAATAGTAAACTAAAATATACTGTTTATCAATTATTTTCTTTACCAAAACCGATATTTATAATTTCTACAATGATATTTCATACTTTTAAAATTAAGCCGGAGTGGCGACCCTGGCGCAACTCTTGAAACACGCATCAGCCGGGTTAGTGCACTCTTTAACCGCGCACCCATCGTGTAGGTTCGCATGGGGTGCGCGACCACTGTGTAAATGTTTTTTTTAAAAAAGCATAACAATACAATAAAACAATTTTCACAGTATTAAAAGCATTATTTCAAGTAAATATAAATTTAAGTTGTACGTATAAATAACAAAGTATATTTTTCGTAGTGTATAATATATGTATTTTAAAAGAGTGATTTTAATTGTAGAAATAGATTTTAGAGAAACGAAGTATAATTTGAAAAATAAAAGTTCAAAAATATACTTCCAATCATTTTTAAAAAGAAGGAATTCTAAAAAATACTTACAAATATCGTAGAAAAGGTAAGTTTAAAATAATTATATAGTTAATATTTAGCATTTGAAAAACCTTTCAAATTCACTGGAAAAAAAATAGGTTTCAGGAACGTTATAGTTAGAAATTAGCATTTAAAAAACCTTTGAAATTCACTGAAAAAAAACACAGGTTTCAGGGACGTTATAGGTAGAAATTAGCATTTAAAAACCTTTGAAATTCACTGAAAAAAATCATAGGCTTCAGAGACATTATAGTTAGTTGGACATTTCACTTGTACAAAACCAGTGAAATTCGGCCGTTATAGTTAGTTCAGCTAACTATAACTCGCGCCCCCGCAATGCACTGCTGATGACGTCACATATTACATCATTCATGACATGGTCAGTGACATCACTGATGACATCACTGATGACATCTCAAATGACATCACTGATGACACCACTGATGACATCATCCACGTGATAATCTGATGCACCTCCTCACACCCTAATATAACCTTTGATTCACCCACTCTAAAATACAGACTACCATTTTCAAAACCATACACACACCAATACCAGTTACTACATAACCACTCACTGATTCTTAGGTCTACACACACATCCACTTATTCACCCATACAGTCACTCATACATGCAGTCACTCATCAATACAGCACTATCATATGCACTCATACACCTATACAGACACTCACACACCCACACTCACCCATAGAGTTACTCACACACCTAGTCAGTCATTGAAAGAATCAATCACACTCCCATTTACTCACCTATACAGTTATACACACACCACCTCACTTACTCATACATATACTAATACATACTTACTCTCTTATACAATCACTGATACAAGCACACACTCATCCATACAGCCACTCTCACAATCACTCACTCTCACGTATAGTCATTTATATACTCCAACACTCACATATATTGCCTTTCACATATGTAGTTACTCACTTATGCACCACTGAGACATCCATTCACTCATCAACACAGCCATACACACACTCACCCACCAATACAGCCCCTCACAGATGCACTCTTGAACCCATACACCCAGTGAAGCACCCACTCACACATCCATGCAGGGAGTCACACACCTCCCACCCACCAACACAGACACTCAGGCACCCATACAGATACTCAGACAACCAATTAATAACCCATATTGACACTCATGTAGCTACTCACCAACCCATGCAGCCGCTTACACACCAACTGATAGACTGATACAGACATTCACACAGTTTAGTCACTAACCCATGCATTCAGTAAGACACGTTTAATCACTCACTTATACAGTCAGTCACGCACCTACTTAATACTCCATCCAGACACTTATACACCCACTCCTTCTTCAATACACCTTGGCATTTATATATAAAACATATTTAAACTTTACAGAAACACACAGTCACTGGATGATGTCATCAGTGATGTCATTTGAGATGTCATCAGTGATGTCACTGACCATGTCATGAATTATGTAATATGTGATGCCATCAGCTGTGCATTGCGGGGCGCAAGTTATAGTTAGCTGAACTAACTATAACGGTCGAATTTCACTGGTTTTGTACGAGTGAAATGTCCAACTAACTATAATGTCTCTGAAATCTATGGTTTTTTCAGTGAATATATATAGATATAGATAGATAGATTGCCAGTAGGTAGTTATATTTAGGTCTGCTATATATATGGATATATATAGATGGATATATAGATATACATATATCAATCACCAGTAGGTAGTTATAGTTAGGTCTGCTTTTCCATAGACGAATCGTTTTTTGGTTTGCTAATAACTTTGGCCCCGTTTGCCGAATCTTCAATGAAACTTTGTAAGTAAGAAGTTCATCTAGATCAGCTCCTTCCTGGATTGTTTCATGGGCCGAGAAAAAAGGGGGGCCGAAAACAGAAAATCACCATGCATTTTTCATAGACTTCTTTAGGCAAGGCCACAGCAAAAACCGCTAAAATGGAATTGCACCAAATTCGGCAGGAACCTAGATCTTGGTCTGCAGATTGTGCTTTTTGTGATTTGGTGTAACTCTGTTCAGTAGTTTTTGAGATATTGTACGTATAAAATATTTGTATATTTTGGCAGTTCTAATTGTGAGAGTCCCGTGGGCCTCCCACGAGGATGCAAAATCAACAAGCTGTGGCAATGCCAATAGGTCTTGCCATATTGTGGATTTTAGTGGCGTAGATAGGATTGAAGAGCAGTGTTATGAAGTAGATTAAAGTGTTGTGGGGGGAGTATATTGTTATAGAGTGTTGTGGAATAGAGTATAGTGGTGTGCAGTAGTTTGTAGCTGTGTATAGTGTAATAGTGTGGAGTGGAGTGTGGTAGAGTGAATTATAGTGTCGTAGAGTAGAATAGTGTTAGTTACATATAATGGTGTAGAGTGTAGTGGCATAGAGTGCAGTAGATTTGAGAGGCGTTGAGTGCAGTAATATAAAATGTAGTGGTATATAGTGTAGTTATGCAGAATAGAGTTTAGAGTGTACGTTTGTATAGTGGTGTAAAGTATAGTGGTGCATAGAAGAGTAAGGTAGAGTATTGTGGTGCAAAGTAGAATAGAGTAGTATGTAGTGTAATTTGTTAAAGTGTTGTGATGATAGTGTGATGGCATAAAGTGATGTAGCATGTAATGTTGGAGAGTGCTGTGATATATGTTAGAATGTAGTTTTTATAGGGGTGTAAAGTGCAGTGATGAATAATAGTTGTATGTGTAGTGGTGTAGGGTATATTAGTTTTTTATCAAAGTGGTGTTGAGTGTATTTTATATAGAGTGCAGTTTTAGACTGCAGTGGCAGAGCAAGTTTGTATAGGCGTAGAGTGACGTAGTGTATAGTGAAATGGCATATAGTTGCATGTTTAGTAGTGGTACAGAGTGTAGTAATTTATAGTATATTGTTAGAGAGTATAGTGAATTGGTGTAGAGTGTAGTGATGTTGAGTGTAATGGTGTATATTGACGTATGTTACAGTGGCATATAGAAAACTGTTGTAATGTATGTTGGTGTAAAGTGTAATGGTGTAAAGTAGTTGGCTTAGGTATAGTGGGGTAGAGTGAATCTTTTGATTAAAGTAAAGTGAAGTGTTGTAGAATGTAGTGGTTCTCAGTCAGGTGGTGTAGTGTAGAGTGCAATGGTGTACAGTGGAGTGATGCAGAGTAGAGTGGCATAGAGGAATAGAGTGTAGTGCACTGTGGTGTGGAGTGGTGTTGAGTATAGTGGTTTATAGTGTTGTGGTGTATAATGCAATTGTATACAGTTGAGTGGGTGCCACTGCTGAAAGGCCACACACAACCATGAATATGGTTCACTGCAATTTAATGTAAATATGATAAAGTCTCTTCAAAATTCAATTTTTTTTATTTCTTTAACAAAGAAGCTTTAACAGTAAGAGGCACATTATAGCACTGCAATGAGAAGTACTTATTTATGTGTTCTTTTTGTACAACTGGTAGTCTGAACTTATATATCTGGAAGTGCTTTCATATGTGATAATGAAGAAAAAAGAGTTTTAGTGAAAAATGAGATATAACAGAGGCACGTTAAACTATGACATATTAAATACCCAAAACCCTAAAGCATTGAAAACTAAACAATCACATTGATTAAGCTCTGCAATAAAACGCCTCAGAAAGTGGTTTGTCAATCAAATTTCAGAGCAGTAGTGCCTTCAAACCACAAAACAGGCCTGTATTCACAAATCATGACTGATATGTGGCACTGTACTGACTGCCTAAGCAGATAACTTAGCTCAAGGGGTTAATGCGCCTGCTGCAGAAACCAGTAAGTAAGGGCAACAATTGGTCCCTGACACACCTGAATATACTTCAATTAGTAAGTATATTTACAGAATTTAGTACAGACACATCCAACAAACAATTCAATGGTCACCAATAATAAATTAATTTACCAATTTATTCTTTGTATCCAAAACATGGAGAACATACATAGAATATGCTATATTGCACGGTTATTTTCAAAGGAAAGAAAGGAAAAGGTAAGAAATAAGTGCTCATATAACCGTGCAATATAGCATATTCTATGTATGTTCTCCATGTTTTGGATACAAAGAATAAATTGGTAAATTAATGTATTATTGGTGACCATTGAATTGTTTGTTGGATGTGTCTGTACTAAATTCTGTAAATATACTTACTAATTGAAGTATATTCAGGTGTGTCAGGGACCAATTGTTGCCCTTACTGATCGACACCCAGGTCCCGTGACACTTTAACTGGGTTACCCCATTTTTATAATGGCAGAAACCAGTAAGGCACCTGCAAGTCACACATTTGGATTATGATGAGACTGATTCAGCCTCGATGCTGGAATAGAGGGCGACCCATCCGAGCTTCTATAGTTATTGCCAGGACAAATCTGTGATGTAGGACAGCCCCAGAGGGGACTACTGACGGGACGATGCCAACATGTTCATGTATTTAAAAAAACACTCATCAAGCCTTCTTCAAGAACTTAACAATGAAGGTCTACATTTCACACTAAAATTGCGCAGATTAAAGTGTTTTGTCAAAAATTAAACTCCGGTTTAAAGACGTGAGAGAAGTCCTTATCAGGAACACAGCAACTTGTTTGTGGGTGAAAGGGGTCTAGGAGTCAGTGGGAAGTCACCCTAAGAGCACTTCCAGGAGATGATCAGCTGGCTAAAGTTTTATATCCCACTTATTGCAAAATCCAGTTGCTAAATTAGACCAGAGAATTAAGCACACGCTTCACCCAGCATTGATCCAGCGCTGAGCTATTTAGCAGTAATACTGACAGCTGTTGTGTGAAGAAACACAACTGGTTAGTTCTGCCTTTAAATATCCAGCCTTTATTTTCCAGGGACCTTTGGTGACAGCAATGGGCTGTGGCAGGACTGTGGGCAGAGGAAAGCACTGACAAGGCTGTGGCTAGAGTGAAGAACTGGGCATGGGACAGTGAAGGCGTAAAGGTAAAAAGGGCAACATGAAGGGCTATCCAATGGTGAATAAAGGGGTACAGGAAGGGGAGGCATGAGAGCAGCAACCCACAGGCAGTGAGGTGGCTTTCTTATTTTTACTTCACACTGAGCCCACTGTAAAGGGTTAATCGGAGAGGCGGCTTGGGGCAGAGTAAGGCTGGTGTCAAAGTGCTGGGCTGGGGCAGCCCTGTGGGCAGACTGAAAGATTGAAGAATGGTAAATGATGGGACAGAGTAAATGAGTAGGAGAACAGAGCAGGGCTTGGGAAGAGGCTAGGCCTAGCCACAGAGGCCAGGGCTAGGGGAGGGCTAGGGCAAGGACAAGACACTGAGGGCAATGTGGGGAAGTGGGGCAGATCCTAGGCAGAGGGAGTGTAGGATGGGATGCTGGGCAGGAAAGACTGGGGTAGAGTGCAGATCCTTGAAAGGAGGTCGTGGTGGTAATAGGCAGGCCTGCAACAGTGAATGATTGGAACAGTTAGGTACTAGGACAGAGTAATGCTGGACTGTGTCTGAATGAACAGCATATGGCATATGGCAGGACTGGAGCTAGTGAGGGATGGGACATGACTAATTGCAAGGCGCAGGTTTCGGGTGCAGGGACAGTGTGCATTTTCTGACAGCAGCAGACCACAAGTCCTAGGTAGATGCACATCTTCGGTAGGGTGCAGATCTTGGGTAGATTCAGGGTAGAGTGCACAGCAGGGACAGGTTGCAGAATGGGAGCGCAGTCACAGCTCTGGGTAGGTAATTTGCAGTGCAGGTCCTTGATAGGTTTTTGGCAGAGTGCAGGTCCCAGGCAGGAGTGCTGGAGCAACGTTCTGACCCTGGACAAGACAGCCATGAGTGATGTCATATCGGAGGTCATAAGCAGTGCATTGCGGGGGCGCAAGTTAGAATTTGTGCTATTAACTATAACTGCTGGATTTCTGTTTTTTTTTAGTTCAGAATGTTAACATTGTCACTAAGAAATACTTCTAACTATAACATTACTTTAACCTTTATTTTTTGAGTGAATATATATTCACTCTATTATCACTATATACATATATATATATATTCACTGAAAAAATAAAGAACATACATATATACATATATATATATATATATATATATATATATATATATATATATATATATTCACTGAAAAAACCATAGGTTTTAGGGACAGTTATAGTTAGTTGGACATTGCACTCGTACAAAACCCGTGAAATTCCCCCGTTATAGTTAGTTCAGCTAACTATAACTCGCGCCCCGCAATGCACGGCTGATGACGTCACATATTACATCACTCATGACATGGTCAGTGACATCACTGATGACATCACTGATGACATCTCAAATGACATCACTGATGACATCATCCAGTGACTGTGTGTTTCTGTAAAGTTTAAATATTTTTAATATATATAGGGAAAGGCGTATTGAAGAATGAGTGGGTGTATAAGTGTGTGTATGGATGATTTAGTAGGTGCGTGACTAATTCTATAAGTGAGTGATTAAACGTATCTTACTGAATGCATGGGTTAGTGACTAAACTGGGTTAATGTCTGTATCTGTCTGTTGCTGTGTAAGTGGCTGCATGGGTTTGTGAATAGCTACATGAGTGTCTATAAGAGTTATTGATTTGTTGTCTGAGTATCTGTATGGGTGCCTGAGTGTTTGTGTGGATGGGGTGTGTGCGACTGTGCATAGATGTGTGAGTGGGTGATTCACTGGGTGGATGGTTTCAAGAGTGCATCTGTGATAGACTGTATGGGTGGGTAAGTGTGTGTAAGAGTGTGTTAGTGAATGAATGTATGTCCCAGTGGTACATGTGTGAGTAACTACATATGTGAAAGGCAGTATATGTGTATTGGAGTATATAAATAGCTATAAGCGAGAGTGAGTGATTGTGATAGTGGCTGTATGGATGAGTGTGTGCTTGTATCAGTGATTGTATAAGAGCGTAACAATGTGCTAGTATTTGTATGATTAAGTGAGCTGGTGTGTGTATAACTGTATAGGTGAGTAAATGGCAGTGTGTTTAATTATTTGCATGACTGACTAGGTGTGTGAGTACCTCTATGGATGAGTGGCGGTGTTTGAGTGTCTATATAGGAGTAAGAGTGCATATGATTGTCCTGTACTGAGTGACCATAAGTATGAGTGACTGTACGGGTGAGTGATTGGATGTGTGTGTGTAGACCTAAGAATCAGTGAGTGGGTATGTAGTTATTGGTGTTGGAGTGTCTATGGTTTTGCGAATGGCAGTCTGTAATTTAGATTGGGTGTATCAAAGGTTATATTAGGGTGTGAGGAGGTGCATCAGATTATCACGTGGATGATGTCATCAGTGATGTCATTTGAGATGTCATCAGTGATGTCATCAGTGATGTCACTGACCATGTCATGAGTGATGTAATATGTGACGTCATCAGCAGTGCATTGCGGGGGCGCGAGTTATAGTTAGCTGAACTAACTATAACGGGGGAATTTCACGGGTTTTGTACGAGTGCAATGTCCAACTAACTATAACTGTCCCTAAAACCTATGGTTTTTTCAGTGAATTTCAAAGGTTTTTTAAATGCTAATTCCTAACTATAACATGTCTGAAACCTACGGTTTTTTCAGTGAATTTCAAAGGTTTTGTAAATGACAATTTTTAAATGTATTAATTGTTATATTAATTTTTTTCATACTGATTTATTACATTTTTAGATTTTTTTTTTACATATTTTATTTTTTAAATTACATTGTAATTACATTATACATTACAAAAAATACTTTCTCAGAATGAATTACTTTAGTTTAAATACTTTGCACATAGGCAATAGACTTTTAAGTACAGTAGTTACAGTTGTTGCAATGGGCACCACATTTTCAAACACAATGCAACATTCAGCTCAATGTGAATTTCTAGTTAAATGCAATTAGTTACTTTATGGATTACTTTTCTAACCACAGGACTGGATCCTAGATTCAGTCCTGGTACATCTCCTGTAAACAGTTGAGTAAAAGCGTTTTGGTTACAGTCGTGATTTTTAAGGAATATTATTGTATTTTAAAAGTTGACACTTAGAAACTTTTTCTCATAGAATCACCAATGTTATCCTATGGAAGGAAATTCACTTAGCAGGTAAAAACTGTTATCGTTACTTTTTCTTACTCAGTGTTGGATCCTGGATCCAGCACTGGTGCATCTCCTGTAAACAGTTGAAAGAATGCGTTTAAGTCATACAGGCGATTTTTAAGGAATATTTGTAGTTTGTGAAAATCGACACTTTGAAACTTTTCTGCTGAGAAAACCAGACAATGGATTCCTATGGAAGAAAATATAAGTTACTGGTAAGTACGGTTAAAATTACTTTTCAGGACCAGTACTGGGCTGAAAGATGCAGCACTGAGGTCTCTCCTGATAACAGGTGAGTAAATCGAAATTCGTATTTCGGCTGATTTTAGAGGAATATTTGTATGTTTCAAAAATCAACACTTAGAAACTTTTTCAGCAAAAAGCAGGCAATGATATCCTAAGGAAGGAAATTCAAGTTACTGGTAAGTACGGTTAAAATTACTTTTGAGGATCAGTACTGGGCTGAAAGATGCAGCACTGAGGTCTCTCCTGATAACAGGTGAGTAAATCGGAATTCGTATTTCGGCTGATTTTAGAGGAATATTTTAAAGTTCCAAAACTCCACACTTAGAAGAATTTCCAAGTGAAACCAGTCAATGTTAGCCTATGGAAGGAAATTCAAGTTACTGGTAAGTACGGTTAAAATTACTTTTCAGGACCAGTACTGGGCTGAAAGATACAGCACTGAGGTCTCTCCTTATAACAGGTGAGTAAATCGGAATTCGTATTTCGGCTGATTTTAGAGGAATATTTGTATGTTTCAAAAATCAACACTTAGAAACTTTTTCAGCAAAAAGCAGGCAATTATATCCTATGGAAGGAAATTCAAGTTACTGGTAAGTACGGTTAAAATTACTTTTGAGGATCAGTACTGGGCTGAAAGATGCAGCACTGAGGTCTCTCCTGATAACAGGTGAGTAAATCGGAATTCGTATTTCGGCTGATTTTAGAGGAATATTTTAAAGTTCCAAAACTCCACACTTAGAAGAATTTCCAAGTGAAACCAGTCAATGTTAGCCTATGGAAGGAAATTCAAGTTACTGGTAAGTACGGTTAAAATTACTTTTCAGGACCAGTACTGGGCTGAAAGATACAGCACTGAGGTCTCTCCTGATAACAGGTGAGTAAATCGGAATTCGTATTTCGGCTGATTTTAGAGGAATATTTTAAAGTTCCAAAACTCCACACTTAGAAGAATTTCCAAGTGAAACCAGTCAATGTTAGCCTATGGAAGGAAATTCAAGTTACTGGTAAGTACGGTTAAAATTACTTTTCAGGATTAGTACTGGGCTGAAAGATGCAGCACTGAGGTCTCTCCTGATAACAGGTGAGTAAATCAGAATTCGTATTTCGGCTGATTTTAGAGGAATATTTGCACAATGGTGAAGGGAGGGGCGGGGCCTGAGGTGACATCTGTGCAAACGCGCCCGTGGCGCGTTTAAGTTGGGGGATTAAGTCCCCTTGAATCATGAGGGTCCCTACGGGCCAACTAGCCCACCAGGAACCTCCAGTATGCGCCAGGGGCTGCGTTGCAGAGACATGTACAGAGGCCACACCCCTTTTTACACCTCTCTGCAACGCAGCTCTGTGGCGCTTTCTGGACGTACCTGTTGGGCTAGTTGGCCCCAGGGACCCTCAGGATTGAAGGGGATTTAATTCCCCATCTTAAAACGCGCCACGGGGCCTGTTTGCACACATGTCACCTGAAGCCCCGCCCCTCCCTTCACCACTGTGCAAACGCGCCCCGAGGCGCGTTTTATGTCGGGGGATTAACTCCCCTTGAATCCTGAGGGTCCCTGGGGTGCAACTAGCCCACCATATACCTCCAAAAGCGCCACAGAGCTGCGTTGCAGAGAGGTGTAAAAGGGGCGTGGCCTCTGTACACCTCTCTGCAAGGCAGCCCCCTGGCGCATACTGGAGGTTCCTGGTGGGCTAGTTGGCCCCCAGGGACCCCCAGTATTCAAGGGGAATTCGTTCCCCCTCTGCAAACGCCATCCCCCAGGGCCTTACCCCTTTTTTTTAAATTAAAATTAAAAAAAAAAAACGGGAAGGGGGCCACGTGGCCCCCCTCCCTGGGCCTGTATTGGCCCCGGGGACCCCATCCCCGGGGCATGGCCTCTTTTTTTTTATTTGGAGTGGGGCTGCGTGGCCCCCCTCCTCAGGCCATTTAAGGCCCCGGGGACCCCATCCCCCGGGGCCGGCCTTGCACTTTTTTTTTTTTTACTTTTTTTTACCTTTGGGGAGGGGGCTGCGTGGCCCCCTCCGTGGCCACTTATGGCCCCGGGGACCCCATCCCCCGGGGCCTGGCCTCTCGTTGGGGACTGTGGGGGGTCCCCAAACCCCCCACAGTCCCGCCGGCTCCCCGTGTCCTACGGGAGCCGGCATTGCTTTTACACATGGGGAGCAGCTAACATGCTGCTCCCCATGTGGAAAAGCAATCAGCTTTGGATATTGGAAGAGAGAGCAGGTATCCAAAGCAGTTTGCAATGACAGGACGGGAGCCGCGAGGCAAACAGCAGTGTCCCGGGGGTAGGCACCCCGGGACACTGCAGGAGCCGGCCCTGGGGGGTGGCGGTCCCCAGGGCCACCACAGGCTCCAGGAGGGGGGCCGCGCGGCCCCCCTCCTTACATTTTGAAAGCCCCGGGGAGGTGGTGGTCCCCGGGTCTTGGGGGTCCAAAACGGACCCCCATTGTAATTTTTCTTAGTGCCCCGGGGAGGTGGTGGTCCCCGGGGCGTGTGGGGGGGCTGGAGCCCCCACACAGGTTTTTCAAAAATAAAAAAGAAGCCCCGGGAGGTGGCGGTTTCCGGGGCTGCGGGAGGGCTCAGAGCCCTCCCGCACCATTATACATAAAGCCCCGGGGGGGGTGGTCCCCGGGGCTTGGGGGGCCCTTAGAGGCCCCCCACACATAAAATTAACCCCCCCCCCAGCATGCCCCCGGGACTTGGCCCACCTGGGGGCCAATTAACATCGAAGCGCGGGAGACCGCGCTTCGATTTTTTTTTTCGGCATCCTGGTGATTTCTTTTTTTTTTTTTAATGATTTTTTTTGCCCAGGGGGTCCTTGTGGGACCCCCTGAGCAGACCTAGGGGGTCAGGGTGTTTCTACCCTGCCCCCTTTGTGCGCTTTGCGCACTTGTTTCTGTCCCTCGGTTCTACCGAGGGACAAAATGGCTGCCAACACTTCCTGATTTGGAGTGTTGACAGCCAATTAGCATGCAGCTCGTGATCGGGAGGGTGCGCGAATCCGACGCGGCCATAGATATATCTATCTTTTTACTTTTTATTTTCTCAGCAACTACTGAACGGATGTACACCATTTAACAAAAAGGGTTCTTTCTGAACCAAGAACTACCTCTTTGCCAAATTTGGTGTAATTCCGTTCAGCAGTTCGGGCTGTAGCCGTGTCTAAAGTTTCCTATGGAAAATTGCATGGGGAAAACATGTTTTGGGACTCCCCTTTTTTCTCGGCCCCCGCTTGACGAATCCCCCCGAGACTTTCAGGGTAGGAGCGGACCAGAGCGCCCCACAAAGTTTGAAAATTTTGCGAAGATACGTCAACCGGCAAGAGAGTTATTTCAAATAGAATGTCGCGGATTTCCTATGGATAATAGGTTGTAACTATAACTATCTACTGGCGACCGTCAGTAGATAATATATATATATATATATATATATATATGCGCGCGCAGGTCATTTTGTCCTTGGTTCAATGAACCAGCACTGTTGTATGGGGAATTATAACATTGTTACAGTATCCTCGAGTGCCCAACGGAGAAAATAGCGCTCGCATTTGACCAAAAGAGCGCGAACAGACAGGGAACACAGCACGATGTGTGAGGCAATTCGCAAGCGACTGGGTGTCGCAAGGGACCTGTTTAATGAGGAGGAGGATTCGAGTCTATCCCACACCATGGCAGTGGCGGAGGGTAACCGCAATGCCAGCAGGACCTTGAGACAAACACTGGGGTCCTATGAAAAACTGTGCAGAAAAGAAATAAATCGCAGCTGGGAAGTAGTCTCACTTGACAACTATATTGAAGTGGGAAGAGTTCCCAGGTGGCTGCGTATTCTAATTACACCAACATATCAGGACCCACACCCTAAATTACTGGAGGAATGGTCATCCCTCATGGCATCCACATGCAAGCAAATGCTTGGCCTGCTCTCCATGGAGTTGGAGCAGGTGATAGAAGAGATTAAAACCCTAAAGGAGACATTGGACAAACATTCCCAGCAAGAGGAAGTACAGAACTTTCTAAAGGAAATGAAGGGAAGACTAACGAAGTACGAGGACGAGCTCAAGACTAAGAAAAAGTGGAAATTTACACGCGATAAAATTGACTACGCGTCAGGTCGCATCCTGACTTTCGGCAGGAGGTTTGCTGTGGCCAGAAAGGAGTTTAGGCGCACGTATGCCCTGAGACAACAGGAGACAGCTACATCCGAGTCCAGCTCGGACGTCTCCAATCTGGACGAAAGACAATCAGCATCTGGAACGGACCAGACTCCTTTTACCACACTGGAGGAATATCATTTTTTACGACAGAACCAGGAGCCAAGACGGAAACAACCAAAAGTCATTCTCTCCACACCCCTGACCTTATGTCTAGCATCGTCCAGAACTTTGCGTGTATATCCCCTTTGCAGGAATCTCTCAATCATCTTCCCCTCCTCTAGCTCATAGGCTTCCAGAGTGCTGCAGTTCCTCCTGGCTCTGAGGAGTTCCCCATAGGGGATACTGCATTTAAGTTTGGGTGGGTGGTTGCTCCTCGCATGCAGGATACTATTACCAGCAGTCTCCTTCCTGTGTAGCCTCAGACTACACATATTCCATATTATTTCTTATTCTTTATTTCAGTTTCCACAGTGGGAGTTGGAATATGTGTAGTCTGAGGCCTTTGACAAATACACCAAGCATCTGGTCCTTTGGACCAGATATATTGATGAAATTTTTCTCATCTGGGACGGGCCCCAAGCCATCTTAGATGAGTTCCTCAATGTCATCTCCATCAATGACCTGAACCTCAAATTTACCAGTAAAACCAGCACAGAAAGGATTGATTTCCTGGATGTAGAGGATGGAGTTCAGGATGGGACATTTGAGACAAGGCTACACAGGAAGGAGACTGCTGGTAATAGTATCCTGCATGCGAGGAGCAACCACCCACCCAAACTTAAATGCAGTATCCCCTATGGGGAACTCCTCAGAGCCAGGAGGAACTGCAGCACTCTGGAAGCCTATGAGCTAGAGGAGGGGAAGATGATTGAGAGATTCCTGCAAAGGGGGTATACACGCAAAGTTCTGGACGATGCTAGACATAAGGTCAGGGGTGTGGAGAGAATGACTTTACTCAAACCTAAGCCACGCACATCCGCCAAACCCGAGATCAGACTCATAACGACTTATAACTAGAGCTGTACTGAGGTTCAGGCGATAGTGAGGAAACACTGGCATCTGGTCAAGCTGGACCAGGTCATAGGTAAACTGGTTAGTCCCAACCCACAGATCACATACCGCAGGAGTCACTCTTGGAAAGACATGCTAGTGCACACTCTAATGGAACCAGGCAAATTACAAAGCAGCACTTGGTTGAGGGAACTCCCCGGTTTCTATAAATGCAGCAAATGCAAGGCGTGCACACACAGTACCATCACCAAGTCTGTTCACTTACGCAGTGGTAAACAACACAAGATCAAGCCTTTCATCAACTGCAACAGTGACTATTTTGTATATGTGCTTGTATGTGTGTGCGGCATGAGATATGTGGGGAGCACAATATTTCCCATTAAGAAACATATCCTAGAACACCTAAGGGCAATTCGGAACAATGGCAGAACATATCCCATGGCTAGGCACTGTAACATCTTACATAGCTCCATTGAAGCTGAGAATCTCAAAATCTCATTTTTGGGAATTGACAGGGTGCCAATCAACACCAGATGCGGAGACAGGCAACGGGCCCTCAGAAGGATGGAATCCGGATACATAATTTATCTCTGCAGCAAATCCCCGGGAGGCCTCAACCAGGATGAGGCACTTCATGTACATTTGGGATAGCTCCCCTCATAGCAACAACAGTCGTATGCTACCCCTCTGCTACCCCTCCTTTCCTCCCTCCTCTTTCTGCTTTTCTCTTCTCTCCCCTTTCTCTCCCCCTCCCTTCTCCCTCTCTCCTCCTCCCCCTCCCTTCTCCCTCTTTCCTCCTCCTCCCTCCCCCTTGTTTCTCAGCACTACTGTGACACTGTTTTAACACGATGACCTTGCCTCTTTGCCTCTTGCTTCCGGGAGGCTTGGGGGCTCTTTTGTACCTTAGTCCCGCATTTGCATAGAAACTCTTTTATTTTGCACACTAGGACCCTTCCCTCCTCCCATTTCCCCTGATCTGTTCCCGGGGTCACTGGACCGACACTCCTCATCTCTGTACTCCAATCTGGGCATTTAAAAGAATTACTGTTGCACCGCAGATTACATGCACTTGCATGATGTATGGTTTACCTGATCAACTGAATGATCTTCTGTTTTCCTCTTTTATAATTTCTTTTTAAATTATTTCTTTTTATACATGAAGATATATAATGTTTATTTATTTTAAGGTGAAGAAACATTTTTTTGTTGATATATGAAGTCTTTTTTCCTAATACTGAGTGGCACAATGTCTATTAATTATGCAACAGTGTTTCTCTGACTATATAGAGAACACTGCCACAATGTTTCCCCAGCTTTGAGAAAGACTGTCAGGTCGAAAAGCATCAGTGACAATAAAGTTACTATTGGACTAACCTGGTGTGCGGGCCTTCCTTGCAGCGCAGCGGCGTCAGCAAGGGATTGTGAATATATATATATATATATATATATATATATATATATATATATATATATATATATATATATACACCACTCTTCCAATGAAGGAAAGTCGACGCCGGGTCGTTTCGCCACAGTTACTTTATTGTCAGCTGATAGTGTCAGACGCGTTTCGCCTGCCCAGCAGGCTTGCTCACCAACAATTGAATAAAGTTTTTCTGCAAATTTAACTGAAAGTGCTTCCGTGTCACATGCAAACTACAAAAATAGATAGTGAAAGCAGACTCGTAGTTTTCTTGGAATAGATAACCATATTGTTCCGGACACTATTGCAACAACGCTTAATATACGCTCAATTAAATTAATGTGGAATGCATATTAATACAATCACACTTTAAATATTTATAAATGCAAGATTCGGCAAATTTCATTACTGCCAAATTAAAATATATATTGATTAATCAATTTACAATGTCCCTTTTAACTGCCCCAGTGGGCTAAATTGCAACATGATCAAATAATTTCTTATCACTCAAACAGATCGCATACCATTTCACATATATATATATATTATAAACATGTCGAGCCTCGTGCTTATGTTGCTAAAATGTAAATATGTGATATGAATAATCCATTTTGCTAGCTCCAGCCCCAGTGGGCCTTTTTTCCTTCCAGGACAATGCATCTTTATCGTATAACATTTATACATTTTCTTTATAGTATACATACTCTCCTGCTTCCACCAAACTAGTGCTGATCGTGAATGTGAATTTTAAAACCAGTTAAAAACAGCAGGGTCAGGGGGACATTACAAATGAGTATGGAGATCTTCCTCCATATTGAGGCCTGTAGGGATCTTAGTATTCAGTTTGATGATGGAACTTGACTCAAGCCTACCCAACATTTTTTGACGGTCTCCTCCCCTTATACTCAAAGGTACAGCATCAATTACAAAGTACGTAAGACCCCCACATTTTTATTGTGACATTTGTCAAAATGGCGGGCAACGGATACGTCTTATCACCGTTTTTAATGGCTCGCAGGTGTTGCAGCACCCGTTTGTGGACTGGAAGAATGGTACTACCCACGTACTTCAAGCCACAAGGGCACTGAAGTACGTAGACCACAAATTCCGTTTTACACGAAAATTGCCCCTTTATCTTTTGTTCATTCTTTGCAAAACCCAAAGGATAACTTACAGTGTTTTTACCAAAGGTACAGGCCTTACACTTAGTGCACTTAATGAACCCGTCCTTTCTAGTAAGCCATGTTTTACTCGGCTTGGTCCCCGTTTTCATCGGTAACATGTTGCTGACTAATGATTGTTTAAGAGAACGAGCCCTTCTAAAGGTTATTTGAGGTTTCTTTTGGACCAATTTTCCTAAGATGGGATCATTACGAATGATGTGCCAGTGTTTATACAGGATGTTCCTTAATTCCTTCTGCTGGCTGTTGTAAGTGGTAATCAACCTACATTGTGAGTTCTCTATGTTAGTCCGCTCTTTCTTTTTGTTAACCTTAAAGAGAATTTCCTCCCTTGATTTCTGTCTTGCCTTCCGTATTGCTTCACCAATACACTCTTGGGAGTACCCTCTCATGGCAAATCGAGTTTTAAGGCATTCTAATTCTGCCTCCAAATCATCATTGGTACTGCAATTCCTCATTGCTCTGAGGCATTCCCCATAGGGGATGCTTCTAACCAAATTAGCCGGATGAAAACTTGATGCATGTAGCAACGTGTTTCCATCTGTGGGTTTGCGATAGAGCTTAGTATGTAGTTTCCCATTATGAATATACACTGTCAAAACCAGAAAATGTACTTCTGTCTCACTGATGTCACTAGTAAATTTTAAATTCAGATTGTTAGTTTGTAGTTTTTTAACAATGTTCTTGGCACTGTTTTCATCCCCCTTCCACATAACAAATAAGTCATCTATATATCGACTCCTGTGGATCACATTCTCTTGCCATTCTTTCTACCATAGGGATTGGACCACCTGATCCTCCCACCAGCCCATATGCAAATTAGCATAGCTGGGGGCGAAGCAGGTGCCCATAGCTGTCCCACACACTTGGTGATAAAGTTCTCCATTAAACAGAAAAAAGTTATTTTCAAGGCAAGTGGTGATCATGGTTAGTAACATCTGCGTGTGATGCCAAAGTTTCACAGGGCGACAACCTAAAAAGTGTTTAACAGCATTCAATTCGTCTTTGTGGTGGATACTGGTGTACAAAGTTGTGACGTCAATGGTCATCAGAAGGAAATTGGATTCCCATGGAACGTCATACACCTCACGCAGGAAGTCCCCTGTGTCCTGGATAAATGAAGGAAGCTTCCTTACCAAAGGACATAAAAATGAATCTACAAATTTAGATGTACCTTCAAATGCACTATTGATAGCCGAAATAATAGGTCGACCAGGGGGATTCATGATGTCTTTATGAATCTTGGGGATTAAGTTGAACACTGGGGTGGGATTGGTTATTCTCAAAAAGGACAATTCATCTTGGCAGATCAAACCTTGCCTGTGCCACTCCAATAACAGTATGTTATACATCTGATAGCTGGTATTCATTTAATCTGTTTTCATTTTGACATAATTCACTCTATTCCCAAGTTGCTTGTACGCTTCAGTGAGATATTGCTGCCTGCCCCAGAGAACCACATTTCCCCCTTTGTCGGCATTACGAACAATCACATCATCATCATTAAACAGTTTATCAACCAAAGTATAATACTCTTTAGCTTTCTGAGTAAATGGTTTTTTCTTTGCATTTATTCTTTGACACAAATTCTTAACCTCATTGATCACTAGATCATTAAATACATCAACAGAATCTCTTGCTGTCAATGGTGTAAATTTAGAAGTGGGTTTAAACTTGGTTGTGGCACTACTGCTTATATTAATGTCCTCATCTTGGGCCAGCTCAATCACCCTACTCGAGGTACTCGATAAATCTTGCATTTCAGAAGTGCCACCTCCCGCCTCATTACAGAATTGCAGTTCTTGTAGCTCCACCATAAAGTTCATATCGTTCACTACTAAATTACCCTCGTCCTCCTGTGTGTTGCTCGATCCACATATAGCTGGATTTTTGGGGGTTACTGCAAAGTATTTTTTCAATTTTAGGGATCGCACAAATTTAAAGACATCCACCCTCGTTGTAGTGTAATCCATATCAATTTTAGGACAATAAGAAAGTCCCAGTCTCAAGATTTTTTTTCTCCTTCTGAGAGATTAATCGTTGTGAGGTTAACAATTGTTGCATCATTATTACCATCTACTTGTTGACTTTGGATTTGGGCTTCTCTCCTGATGTTGCATAATTTGGCACCTTTGCGCCTCTTCCTCCTCTGCCTCTTGCTCTTTGAGGTCTGAACTCTACTGGGGGTCTTGGACGCAGATTGAAACGTCTTTCCTCCCTTAAAAAATCAAACTCATCGATAACTGATGGAATTTGTAGAGATCTTGTATTGGAAGGCCCCTCTTCCAGATCAGTATCGGGCTCGGAGCTTTGCATACTACTTTGTTCTGACTGCTGTGCCTGCTTTCCCTGAGCACCATTGTTCATCCGTTGTCTTCTCATATTTTCGAACTTCTTAGCGAATGTATAGATTTGTCCCCGGTCATAATCAATTTTGTCCCGCAGGAACTTCTGTGCTTTTCTTTCTTTAATAGTTGTTTCCAATTTGCCAAGACGTTCTTTCATTTCACTCATGAATTTCATAATCGGCTCTTGATCAGTTTCTTTACTAAGCATATCCATGATTTGCTCTATTTCCTCCAGAATTCTCACCCGGTCAATCTCGGCATACTTAATTAAGATCACTAACATTCTGCTTGAGGATTCCTGATTGTTCTCGGCCCACTCTCTAAGCATATTCGGATTCGGATCTTCGTAAGTGGGGGCCACTAATATTCTAAGCCCACGAGGGATTCTCTTAACTTCCAAGTAGCGATTCAGAGATTTTGCCTCCCACCATTTTGCCAGTTCAGACCGTTTGAGCTTTTCCAGTCGTTTCAAACGAGCCGTTACATCCGTTAACTTTGTACTTGTGCTTGCTGTTGCCGTCTTCTTGTTGCTGATAAGTAAGTTGTCATCAAAAATCGACAACGCTGCTTCCTCACGTTCCCTTACTTCGGCAGCTGACATATTGATCAAATTAATGTCCACGTAATAAACTATACGCCAAAAACGTATGTGGGGGGTCTTACGTACTTTGTAATTGATGCTGTACCTTTGAATATAAGGGGAGGAGACCGTCAAAAAACGTTGCGTAGGCTTGAGTCAAGTTCCATCATCAAACTGAATACTAAGATCCCTACAGGCCTCAATATGGAGGAAGATCTCCATACTCATTTGTAATGTCCCCCAGACCCTGCTGTTTTTAACTGGTTTTAAAATTCACATTCACGATCAGCACTAGTTTGGTGGAAGCAGGAGAGTATGTATACTATAAAGAAAATGTATAAATGTTATACGATAAAGATGCATTGTCCTGGAAGGAAAGAAGGCCCACTGGGGCTGGAGCTAGCAAAATGGATTATTCATATCACATATTTACATTTTAGCAACATAAGCACGAGGCTCGACATGTTTATAATATATATATATGTGAAATGGTATGCGATCTGTTTGAGTGATAAGAAATGATTTGATCATGTTGCAATTTAACTGGGGCAGTTAATAGGGACATTGTAAATTGATTAATCAATATATATTTTAATTTGGCAGTAATGAAATTTGCTGAATCTTGCATTTATAAATATTTAAAGTGTGATCGTATTAATATGCATTCCACATTGATTTAATTGAGCGTATATTAAGCGTTGTTGCAATAGTGTCCGGAACAATATGGTTATCTATTCCAAGAAAACTACGAGTCTGCTTTCACTATCTATTTTGTAGTTTGCATGTGACACGGAAGCACTTTCAGTTAAATTTGCAGAAAAACTTTATTCAATTGTTGGTGAGCAAGCCTGCTGGGCAGGCGAAACGTGTCTGACACTATCAACTGACAATAAAGTAACTATGGCGAAACGACACGGCGTCGACTTTCCTTCATTGGAAGAGTGGTGTATATTTCGGACCAAGTTTCGGAGGTCCGTAACGCCGACGCGCCCTTTGGCCTGGAGGTGGTGGGCTAACCGAAGCAAACGTGGAGTCCATATATATATATATATATATATATTCACAGAAAAAACCATAGGTTTCAGACACGTTATAGTTAGAAATTAGCATTTAAAAAACCTTTGAAATTCACTGAAAAAACCATAGGTTTTAGGGACAGTTATAGTTAGTTGGACATTTCACTCGTACAAAACCCGTGAAATTCCCCCGTTATAGTTAGTTCAGCTAACTATAACTCGCGCCCCCGCAATGCACTGCTGATGACGTCACATATTACATCACTCATGACATGGTCAGTGACATCACTGATGACATCACTGATGACATCTCAAATGACATCACTGTTGACATCATGCAGTGACTGTGTGTTTCTGTAAAGTTTAAATATTTTTAATATATATAGGAAAAGACGTATTGAAGAAAGAGTGGGTGTATAAGTGTCTGTATGGATGATTTAGTAGGTGCGTGACTGACTCTATAAGTGAGTGATTTAACGTATCTTACTTAATGCATGGGTTAGTGACTAAACTGGGTGAATGTCTGTATCCGTCTGTCTGTTGCTGTGTAAGTGGCTGCATGTGTTTGTGAATAGCTACATGAGTGTGTATATGAGTTATTGAATGGTTGTCTGAGTATCTGTATGGGTGCCTGAGTGTTTGTGTGGGAGGGGTGTGTGCGACTCTGTGCATAGATGTGTGAGTGGGTGATTCACTGGGTGGATGGTTTCAAGAGTGCATCTGTGATAGACTGTATGGGTGGGTAAGTGTGTGTAAGAGTGTGTTAGTGAGTGAATGTATGTCCCAGTGGTACATGTGTGAGTAACTACATATGTGAAAGGCAGTATATATGTGTGTTGGAGTATATAAATAGCTATTAGCGAGAGTGAGTGATTGTGATAGTGGCTGTATGGATGAGTGTGTGCTTGTATCAGTGATTGTATAAGAGCGTAACAATGTGCTAGTATTTGTATGATTAAGTGAGCTGGTGTGTGTATAACTGTATAGGTGAGTAAATGGCAGTGTGTTTAATTATTTGCATGACTGACTAGGTGTGTGAGAGTACCTCTATGGATGAGTGGCGGTGTTTGAGTGTCTATATAGGAGTAAGAGTGCATATGATAGTCCTGTACTGAGTGACCATAAGTATGAGTGACTGTACGGGTGAGTGAGTGGATGTGTGTGTGTAGACCTAAGAATCAGTGAGTGGGTATGTAGTTATTGGTGTTGGAGTGTGTATGGTTTTGCGAATGGCAGTCTGTAATTTAGAGTGGGTGTATCAAAGGTTATATTAGGGTGTGAGGAGGTGCATCAGATTATCACGTGGATG
Organism: Calotriton arnoldi; assembly: GCA_963921515.1. Taxonomy (NCBI): domain Eukaryota; kingdom Metazoa; phylum Chordata; class Amphibia; order Caudata; family Salamandridae; genus Calotriton; species Calotriton arnoldi. Next base: position 564,567 of record CAWUFW010005812.1, read on the forward strand.
ATGTCATCAGTGATGTCATCAGTGATGTCATTTGAGATGTCATCAGTGATGTCATCAGTGATGTCACTGACCATGTCATGAGTGATGTAATATGTGACGTCATCAGCAGTGCATTGCGGGGCGCAAGTTATAGTTAGCTGAACTAACTATAACGGGGGAATTTCACGGGTTTTGTACGAGTGAAATGTCCAACTAACTATAACTGTCCCTAAAACCTATGGTTTTTTCAGTGAATTTCAAAGGTTTTGTAAATGACAATTTTTAAATGTATTAATTGTTATATTTATTTTTTTGATACTGATTTACTACATTTTTTAAAACTATTTATTTTTAGATATTTTATTTATTAAATTACATTGTAATTACATTATACATTACATTACAAAATATACTTTCTCTGAATGAATTACTTTAGTTTAAATAGTTTGCAAATAGGCAATAGAGTTTTAAGTACAGTAGTTACAGTTGTTGCAATGGGCAACACAATTTCAAACACAATGCAACATTGAGCTGAATGTGAATTTCTAGTTAAATGCAATTAGTTACTTTATGGATTACTTTTCTAACCACAGGACTGGATCCTAGATTCAGTCCTGGGACATCTCCTGTAAACAGTTGAGTAAAAGCGTTTTGGTTACAGTAGTGATTTTTAAGGAATATTATTGTATTTTAAAAGTTGACACTTAGAAACTTTTTCACATAGAATCACCAATGTTATCCTATGGGAGGAAATTCACTTAGCAGGTAAGTAGTGTTATCGTTACTTTTTCTTACTCAGTGTTGGATCCTGGATCTAGCACTGGTGCATCTCCTGTAAACAGTTGAAAGAATGCGTTTAAGTCATACAGGCGATTTTTAAGGAATATTTGTAATTTGTGAAAATCGACACTGAAACTTTTCTGCTGAAAACCAGACAATGGATTCCTATGCAAGGAAATATAAGTTACTGGTAAGTATGGTTAGAATTACTTTTCAGGGTCAGTGCTGGGCTAAAAGATGCAGCACTGGGTTCTCTCCTGATAACAGGTGAGTAAATCGGAATTCGTAGTTCGGTTGATTTTAGAGGAATATTATAAAGTTCCAAAACTCCACACTTAGAAGAATTTCCAAGTGAAACCAGTCAATGTTAGCCTATGGAAGGAAATTCAAGTTGCTGGTAAGTACGGTTAAAATTACTTTTCAGGATCAGTACTGGGCTGAAAGATGCAGCACTGAGGTCTCTCCTGATAACAGGTGAGTAAATCGGAATCCGTATTTCGGCTGATTTTAGAGAAATATTATAAAGTTCCAAAACTGCACACTTAGAGGAATTTCTAAGTGAAACCAGTCAATGTTAGCCTATGGAAGGAAATTCAAGTTACTGGTAAGTACGGTTAGAATTACTTTTCAGGACCAGTACTGGGCTGAAAGATGCAGCACTGAGGTCTCTCCTGATAACAGGTGAGTAAATCGGAATTCGTATTTCGGCTGATTTTAGAGGAATATTATAAAGTTCCAAAACTGCACACTTAGAAGAATTTCCAGGTGAAACCAGTCAATGTTAGCCTATGGAAGGAAATTCAAGTTACTGGTAAGTACGGTTAGAATTACTTTTCAGGACCAGTACTGGGCTGAAAGATGCAGCACTGAGGTCTCTCCTGATAACAGGTGAGTAAATCGGAATTCGTATTTCGGCTGATTTTAGAGGAATATTATAAAGTTTCAAAAATCGACACTTAGAAGAATTTCCAAGTGAAACCAGTCAATGATATCCTATGGAAGGAAATTCAAGTTACTGGTAAGTACGGTTAAAATTACTTTTCAGGATCAGTACTGGGCTGAAAGATGCAGCACTGAGGTCTCTCCTGATAACAGGTGAGTAAATCGGAATTCGTAGTTTGTCTGATTTTAGAGGAATATTTGTATGTTTCAAAAATCGACACTTAGAAACTTTTTCAGCAAAAAGCAGGCAATGATATCCTATGGAAGGAAATTCAAGTTACTGGTAAGTACGGTTAAAATTACTTTTCAGGATTAGTGCTGGGCTAAAAGATGCAGCACTGGGTTCTCTCCTGATAACAGGTGAGTAAATATGAATTCGTAGTTCGGCTGATTTTAGAGGAATATTTGCACAATGGTGAAGGGAGGGGGCGGGGCCTGAGGTGACATCTGTGCAAACACGCCACGTGGCGCGTTTTAAGTTGGGGGATTAAGTCCCCTTGAATCATGAGGGTCCCTGGGGGCCAACTAGCCCACCAGGAACCTCCAGTATGCGCCAGGGGGCTGCTTTGCAGAGACGTGTACAGAGGCCACACCCCTTTTTACACCTCTCTGCAACGCAGCTCTGTGGCGCTTTCTGGACGTACCTGTTGGGCTAGTTGGCCCCCAGGGACCCTCAGGATTGAAGGGGATTTAATTCCCCATCTTAAAACGCGCCACGGGGCCTGTTTGCACACATGTCACCTGAAGCCCCGCCCCCTCCCTTCACCACTGTGCAAACGCGCCCGTGGCACGTTTTAAGTTGGGGGATTAAGTCCCCTTGAATCCTGAGGGTCCCTGGAGTCCAACTAGCCCACCATGTACTTCCAAAAGCGCCACAGAGCTGCATTGCAGAGAGGTGTAAAAGGGGCGTGGCCTCTGTACACCTCTCTGCAACGCAGCCCCTGGCGCATACTGGAGGTTCCTGGTGGGCTAGTTGGCCCCAGGGACCCCCAGTATTCAAGGGGAATTATTTCCCCTTCTTAAAACGCGCCAGGGGGCGCGTTTGCAGAGTACTGCTGGGAGGGGGGCAAGGCCTCCAGCACGATGCCGGTCGTTTTTTTTTTTTTTTTATGGGAGGGGGGCTGCGTGGCCCCCCTTCCCTTGGCCACTTTTGGCCCCGGGGACCCCATCCCCCGGGGCCTGAGCATTTTTTTTTATTTTTTTTAATAAAAAATAAAAAAAATGGGAAGGGGGCCGCGTGGCCCCCCTTCCCTGGGCCTGTATTGGCCCCGGGGACCCCATCCCCCGGGGCATGCCCTCGATTTTTTTTTTTTAATTTGGAGGGGGGCTGCGTGGCCCCCCTCCTCAGGCCATTTAAGGCCCCGGGGACCCCATCCCCCGGGGCCGGCCTTGCCCTTTTTTTTTTTTTTTTTTTTTAATTTGGGGAGGGGGGCTGCGTGGCCCCCCTCCCTGGCCACTTATGGCCCCGGGGACCCCATCCCCCGGGGCCTGGCCTCTGGTTGGGGACTGTGGGGGGGTCCCCAATCCCCCCACAGTCCCAGCCGGCTCCCCGCGTCCTAGGGAGCCGGCATTGCTTTTCCACATGGGGAGCAGCTAACATGCTGCTCCCCATGTGGAAAAGCAATTGGGTTTGCATTTTGAAAGAGAGAGCAGGTTTCCTGCTCTCTCTTTCAAAATGCAAACCAAGTTTGCTATGACAGGATGGGAGCCGCGAGGCTCCCGTCCTGTCATAGCAAACTACAGTGTCCCGGGGGTAGGCACCCCGGGACACTGCAGGAGCCGGCCCTGGGGGGTGGCGGTCCCCAGGGCCATCAAGGGCTCCAGGAGGGGGGCTGCGCGGCCCCCCTCCCATCCAGTGCACAGCCCCGGGGAGGTGGTGGTCCCCGGGGCTTTGGGAGTCCGTAACGGACCCCCATATTCAAATCTTTAGGGCCCCGGGGAGGTGGCGGTCCCCGGGGCGTGTGGGGGGGCTGGAGCCCCCCCACACAGGTCAAAAAATTTAAAAAAAGAAGCCCCGGGGAGGTGGCGGTCCCCGGGGCAGCGGGAGGGCAAAGAGCCCTCCCGCACCATTATTTTTTTTAAGCCCCGGGGGGTGACGGTCCCCGGGGCTTGGGGGGGCCTTAGAGGCCCCCCCACATATTAAAATGAAACCCTGCATGCCTCTGGGACTTGGCCCACCCGGGGGCCAATTAACAACGAAGCGCGGGAGACCGCGCTTCGTTTTTTTTTTTTTCTCGGCGGGATCAGCGCACCCTGAGCGCATCCCGCCGATTTAAAAAAAAAAAAATGCTTTTTTCTGCCCAGGGGGTCCTTGAGGGACCCCCTGAGCAGACCTAGGGGGTCAGGGTGTTTCTACCCTGCCCCCTTTGTGCGTTTTGCGCACTTGTTTCTTCTGGGTTTTTTTTCTAATCGCCAGGATCCGCGCACCCTGAGCGCATCCTGCCGATTTTTTTAAAAAAAATGCTTTTTTCTGCCCAGGGGGTCCTTGTGGGACCCCCTGAGCAGACCTAGGGGGTCAGGGTGTTTCTACCCTGCCCCCTTTTTGCGCTTTGCGCACTTGTTTCTGTCCCTCGGTTCTACCGAGGGACAAAATGGCTGCCAACACTTCCTGATTTGGAATGTTAACAGCCAATTAGCATGCAGCTCGTGATCGGGAGAGTGCGCGAATCCGACGCGGCCATAGATATATATGTGATTTTCCTTTTGATTTTCTCAGGAACTACTGAACGGATTTACACCATTTAACAAAAAGGGTTCTTTCTGAACCAAGAACTACCTCTTTGCCAAATTTGGTGTAATTCCATTCAGCAGTTCGGGCTGTAGCCGTGTCTAAAGTTTCCTATGGGAAAATGAATGGGGAAAACACGTTTTGGGACCCCCCTTTTTTCTCGGCCCCCGCTTGACGAATCACCCCGAAACTTTCAGGGTAGGAGCAGACCGGAGCGGGCCATAAAGTTTGAAAATTTCGCGAAGATTCGTCAACCGGCAAGAGAGTTATTTAAAATAGAATGTTGCGGATTTCCTATGGAAAATAGGTCCTAACTATAACTATCTATATATATATTCCAAAAGAAATTGACGCACAGACGGACGTCCAGCCTCTCGAGTCGGGGTTTGTACAGCGGAACGTCACTGCTTATATAGTCCAAAAGAAAAACACGTATTACTCCAAATGAAGTGGAGAAAGCCCTCCATCCGTTTGTTTAGCAAGTATTTGTTAGCGTGGAAATCGCTGCCATAATGGGTTTCAACTCATCTCGGGCCTTAATCATACGGCAATATGGAACAGATGAATGACTTCTCTTTTAAAAGGTGACCTGTATAGACAGTGAAAATGTAGATGCAGTGAAGATACATGAATGTACACAATGTTCTTAATAGTGCTGGTTTAATCCATCTGCTTTGTTTTGTAGTTCTCAACAGAAAACTAATTTTCACTGTTAATTCATTTGTTCCTTCTTTTACGCTTTTTGGACTACAATGTCACCAGTATGTATATATATATATATATCTATATATATATGATTAAAGTAAGGTGTTTTAGGGTTTAGGGGTGGGTAAGCAGAATTGGGTGATGAGGGTGTTTTTAGGGTTTGGGGTGGGTGAGGGACTAAGGTGGGGAGGGTGTTTTTAGTAACCCTGGGCAAAGCACTACGCTACGCTCGCGTAGTTTGCGAAGTTTGCGCTACTTCGCACTACGCAAATTGCACGTAGCACAGTGCAAACACGCGTAGCGTAGTGCAGCGGTCATTTTTTGCTTGCTCGCGGTCCTCAACGTCAAGTTGGCGACCGCGAGCAAGCAAAATGACATCCCAGCGAGACTTTTTCCTCGTTCGAGATCAGCAACATCAAGTTGCCGATCGCGAGCGTGGAAAATAAACCTCCCGGCGAGATTCTCAACGCGGGGAGGTCAGGTTTCTCATTGCGAGTGGTCGCGTATGCTCGCGACCGCTCGCGATGAGAAACTACCAGTCCGCGTTGAGAAAGCTGACGCTCGAGTAAAAATCTACTCGAGCGGCAGTAAAAGACAGCTCGCACTGTGCAAGATGCCATTTTCAATGATTGCACAGTGCGGACAAGCATCCGGCACTGTGCAATCATCGCGAACAGCGCACTATGCAGTTCGCGTAGTGCTACGCGTAGCTCGCGTAGTGCGAAGTGCACTTCGCGTAGCTTCGCGTAGCGCTACTTCGCGGACTATGCCCAGGGTTAGTTTTTAGGGTTTAGGGATGGGTAGGGGAATTGGGTGGTAAGGGTGTATTTAGGGTTTGGGGTGGCTAAAGTTATGGGTGGTAAGAGCTTTTTTAGGTTTTAGGAGTGGGTAAGTGTATAGTGTGGTAAGCAATTTTTTAGGGGTTAGGGCTGGCTAAGGAAATTGGGTGGTAAGGGTGTTTTAGTGGTGGCTAAGGAAATTGGGTGGCACTGGCAAGAGTGGTTTTAGGGTTTGGGGTGGGTAAGGGAATTGGGTGGTAAGGATGTTTTTAGGGTTTGAGGTGGCTACGGTTATTGGTGGTAAGGGTGTTTTTAGGTTTTAGGAGTGGGTAAGGGTATAGGGTGGTAAGAGTGTTCTTAGGGTTTAGGGATGGCTAAGGAAATTGGGTGGTAAGGGTGTTTTAGGGGTGGATAAGGATATTGGGTGGGAAGGGTGTTTTAGGGTTTAGGGGTGGCTAATTGTATAGGGTGGTAAGGGTGTTTTTAGGGTTTAGGGGTGCGTAATGGAATTTGGTGGTTTGGGTGTTTTTAGGGTTTTGGAGTGGGTAAGGAAAATGGATGCTAAGGGTGTTTTTAGAATTTGGGGGTGGTTAAAGGAATTGGGTAATAAGAGTGTTTTTAGGGTTTAAGCATGATTAAGGGAATTGTGTGGTAAGTTTACAAAAAGAAAGGTTTGGGTCTACCCCAAAAAATAACACATTTATTTTCTAATTTTAAAAATGGGGGAGGGTTGGGGTGGTTCCCCAAATTTAAAAAATAAGTTATCTATCTATCTATCTATCTATCTATCTATGTGATTTTCACTTCCCTTACATATACTTACCTTGCGTTATAAAGGCGTGTGTGTTAAAGGCACTGTGTGGTAAAGGTATTGCATTGTAATTGATGCATGGTAAAGGCATGCATTTTAAATGTATGTATGCTAATGTTATACAAAAGCAGGAATTCTAAGAAATTCTGGTCCTTTGTTTGCAAGAACAGAGGTATGTTGTCGATGTAGCAGGTAACGAAATGGACCACAGAGCTAGTACACATGCACGTAACATGTTGAGAATAAAAAAACAAGTTGTATCTGTAAAAAGATGAAGAACTTCTATGTTTTATCACAGTGTTTTTCTAACAGACTAATTTGCTGCACTAATCAGTTCGCTACAGTTATGGAATTCTGTAATTTAGGACACGTGCCTTGTCTGTTATGTGTTCGAAATGATTTCTTGTCAATGATTTATTGTATCATGAATACTCTTATTAGTGTGAACAACTTTCCTCGGGCAGGGCCATGCTTTATTAAATAACCAACATATAATCAAAACATAAACTAATAACAGTATTACAAGATGTAATGTATGATTCCAACTTAGACACATATTTCCTGATAAACGGCAGAATTTATAAACTTGACAACTTTCAATCCAATCTTACAGTGGAAAAACAGGTTTGCTAGTTTATTGAGGGAAATTTCGATTTAATATGATATCATCTGTATAAAAAGAGCATAACGCATTAACGTAATCTAATTTTTGTAAATAACTGAACCATTTAAACGTAAATTTCCTCTCAGCTGAATGATTACAATTTTATCAACCGTGTAATGAAAATGTAGATCTGCAGCATGCTCATTTCATGATTTATGCTTAAATTACATTTCAGAATTAAACAATACACTAACTATGCATGTAGTTTTATCAACCGGGCAGCTCATTACTGAATCGTCTATTCCAAATGGAAAAAAAATGCGTGGCTCATGCGCGTGCAGCACAGAAAGAACAATGGATCCCTTTAAATATGAATAATACAACATGAGTTGGTGGCAGAAGTGTAGCAAGGGTGCCATGGGGCCTGGTGCAAGAAAGGGAAAAGGCCCCTTTGTGTGCTGCTGAGGCAGTCAAATACATCAATTATCAGGGCTCAATGGACCCCTCAGAGCTCTCGGTCCCGGTGCCACTGCACCTGTTGCACCAATGGTAGCTGCGCCCCTGGTTGGGGTAGAATCAGTGGCGAATGTCTATTTCTCATTGATTCAGTACGTTGTCCCTGCATCAATAGAGGCCTCTACATGATTAAATAAGCAATGCAAAGAAAAAAAAAACTTAGGAAAGGGGTTTAGGGTCGAATTTTCAAGAGAGATTTTCAGATTTAAGACTGACTGACAAAACTAACAGGAGAAGCACGTGCAACTGGACAACGTACGCACTTTTTATGTTTTTTGCTAGGTTTTACTTCTGGGCATCCCTTTCGGTGTGTCAGAAATGTGGTCAGGGAATTCCCATGCAAATATGATGTAACTTTTATTGGTCATTTCCAAACATTAGTTGCTGTAAGAAATTGGATTATTTGTTGAAGGGGTGAGAACCTGCCTCAAATAATAATCATAATCCTCGTCAGTAGGAGCCACGAAAGTCACTAAATAAACTTGTGCGTAAACCGCCAGTAGCTTGGTACACAAGCAGTCAGGCTTAACTTAGAGGCAATGTGTAAAGTATGTATGCAATATTCAAACTGAAATAAAGTGAAAACACAACACAAGAAAAATCTCAAGCCAATTCAGAAAATGTAGAGAATATTTTAATAAACAAAATGACACCAAATCAATAAAAATCCGATCTGTAGAACTAGAGCTGAGTTTGTAAAGCTTTAGATAAAAATAGCACCAAGAGCAGTGGGTATCTGGTCACGCAGGACCGAGACAAAGTTAAAAGTTCAGGCTGACCATGCCGAACGGGCAAGACACTGGCCCAATTTTGATGATTGTATATAATACGGTCATGTAATGTTGATTTATACAAAAAAAAGAATGTTGCAAATTGAACTAAGAAAATGAAAGATTGTAAAAATTAAACTTTGTTTAAGTTAAGGATCAATTTGATGGATTGAACACTGAAGGAATTGGTGGGACATAAATAAATGAAAAGGGTTGAAGAATGAAGAGAAGTCTGAAATAGCCTGTGGTCATCGGGCATATAAAAATGTATGGTGCACATTGGGACTACGCTAAGCACGAGTACCAATCACACTGTTAACTTTCGAAAAATTGCATTTTCAAAATAGTATTTTAAAATTAAACTTTATCATCAGTTTGGATTTTAAGTTACTATTAACTTGAGTCCTTGAACCATGGTTTTAGATATTCCCAAATGGAAGTTATAAATTATAAAAATTCTAATGTAACCCAGTGCTTTTCTATGGGAGATCCAGCATTGCCACTGTGAAAAACTACTTTGGAGATTTTTCACTGTCAGGACATGTAAAGCTTAAATACATATGGCTTACTTTTTAAATACCATATACCCTACCATATAGGCATGTAGAGACTATCTTAGGGGTTGACTTATAAGTATTAAAAAGGCAGATTTAGGCCAGCCGAAAGGTTTATTTTGCCAGGTTGAATTTGCAGTTTTAAAACTGCACACTCAGGCTGCAGGGGTAGGCCTGAATACATGCTTTGCTCTGTTACTTTAGTGGTGGCACAATATGTGCTGCACTCCACTGGAGACATTTAACTTGCTCTGGGTACATGGGTACCATATACTAGGAATTTATAGGTAAGTTAAATATGCCAATCGGGGATTAGCCAAATGCACATATACTTGAGGGGTAGGAGCACTTACACTGGATGCTTGACATCAGTGTTGCAGTGTTCAGATTCAGTAAACCAGCAATAAATCTATTAAATGGTGGTGGCAAAAAGTGGGGTTGATCTTCTAAAAGAGCATTTTCTCACAAATGGGGTTTCCCTTTCCAATGGCTTTGTGAGTGTTCTAGATAGATGTAGCCATTAAGACAGCTTTTATTCGGGGGCATGGTTTGGCCACGGAAGAAAATGGCTGCTTGAGCATGGAGCTCCGCAGCGAGATGGACCCCAGATGGTGCCAGCAGCTTCATGGTGAGGCGGAGGAACAACAATCTTCCATAACTACTGCCCGCATTTCACCCTGCCTGGATCGCGCACCAGCTTGACCGCCATGGCTGCCTGCAAGCTGTGGAATCTGCGCGGCTGTGTGGGGCAATCGGGTGGGGGAAATGTTGCAGTGGTCTCTGGCGCTTAGCCACGCCCCTCCTATTGGACCGCAGCAGCCACAAATGACTTGGCCCCCGCTGGGGCTTAACGGCGCGCCGGCCACACAAGAATGAGCCCGGAGGGATCTTCACGCCGACCCGAGGCCCTGCAATGTCACTGCTATGGCGGAGACATACTTTAAGCTGGCCTTCTGATTCCCGACGTCCACACGGGGGCTGTCTGCACAGTACGTGTTCTGTGTGGCTGAGCAAAACAGCTGGGCCTAAGGGGAATACGCAGCTGCGACCTCTGACGCCGACCCTACCCTTCGTCCTGGACTGCAGCCACACACGCTTTTGCCCCTGATGGGACTTCACAGGGTGCTGGCCACACACAGAGGAGCCAGGGGCGCATTCTATGACACTGCTATCGCGGCAACAACACCCACCTGAATGACCTTTTGGTTTTTGGCATTTGACACCCAGATGGGGGTGCTTGGCAGCACACTGTACCGCCAGCATTGGGAGATGCAACCTTGAGACTGCCTGATGAGAGCCTCCAGCTACAGGTAGGGGGTGCCCCATGCTCAGCCCTTCCTCACCTCCCGCATCCTCATGAAGCTCTCAGCATAGGAGCCCCTGCGCACTAGAGGGAGTGCCTGAACCACTGCCTGGAACCTTAAAGGCATGTAGATGCTCTCTCTCTCACCCCAGGGTCCCGGCACAACATCATCCTATCTAGAGACGGTGTGCTCCTGGGGTAGGAGGTCATTTATCTAAATACGGACCCACCCTGACCAAGGGCTGCTGGATTGTGATACATGTATGCCTCAGCTCTCCAGCAGCATATTTAATGTGGCCCTACCTCCTCTGGTTACAGAAGGTCTTCCTGCTCATCGAGACACTGAGCGGCACAGCAAAATTGTACTGTGGCACTCTGCCCTCTCCAACCTCTGTGGGACAGCTATATCGGATCCAAAGTGAGCACTCCCCCCAGCTATTCCATATTCTGATCAGTGCAGGAGGCATATCAGACCACCCCTCTGGGCCCCATCAGCCCGCGCCCCATTAGCGCCCCACGGTCTGCTTGCAAGGAGGGCAATGCACCAGACCTGGTGAAGCTGGTTTCCACTCCGCAACCTACCTCTTTGGCTAATCCCATGTCAGGAATGGGCAGCCTGACCTGTCGGCGCCGGAGCCTTTTGCCAGAAGTTAACTGATGGAGGCAAGCCCTCCTCGCGGTCCAGATGAGGGGAGTGGGTTCAACCAAAACTGAGCAACCTGATGGCACGGCCAATCCTGCTTGCTCCACAAGTCTCCTCTTTGGCCACTCTGAGCCCACTGCTTCCGCGAGGCCCGAACACATTGCTGGCTTGTGTCACGTGAGAACTGAGTGATCTGCAACGTCCTTAGGAGAATGTCCTCTGGCATGTCTGCAGGCAAACCCGCAAGGCAGCTTCTGTTTACAGAAGCTCTCAACCTGCCCTGCACCACAGCCGCGCCTAAGGGACCCACCTCCTCTGCAGTTACCCTGTCCCAACCCCGTATGAACACCGTTCAGGAGAGCACCATGGAGCGAATTCTCCAAGAAATCTCGGCTGTGGGCCGCCGGCTAGGAGGCATGGATGTGCACATATCAGCCCTAACGGAAGAGATTAAATCGATCCAGCTGGACATCGCAGGATTTCAGACCTGATTCGATGGGCTTGAACAGAGGGTGACGTCGGTGGAGGGCCGCTTTGACGCCGTACCCAATAGAGATTGGGAACTTCTCTTTCTTGGTAGTAAGGTGATTGACCTGGAAGATCGCAGCGGAAGGGATAATGTCTGTTTTGGGGGATTTGCCAAATCCACAGAAGGGCCTGACACCAAAGCCTTCCTCAGAGATGCTTTCCCTAAGCTCACAGGTATCTCCTTTGGCCGTCCGCTGGAAATGCAATGTGCCCACTGCATCGGTCATCTACGCACAAGGCCCCTAATTGCCTGCTTTTTGTGACATGAACAGGCCCAACAACTATCTGTGGCCCACTCCCAAGGCCCGTTCACATATGAGGGCTACGAAATACACATGGCAGTGGACTTTTCCAAAGAGACCAATGATCGCCGTAAAGCCTTCCTCTCCCTCCGTTCCCGACTGCGCCAACGGGACATCAAATATGGCCTCTTCGAACCTGCGTGACTCCGGATAACTAAAGATGGCATCTCCAAAGAATTCTACGACCCGGAGGACTTGCGTTGTTTTTCTGAACAACATACACAACATGGACACCTCCAGCTCACTGACCGAGGCGAATCCCATCTTGTTGCCTCCCCCCTCGTCGCCGGTGGAAAGTGGCATACCGACAGTGAGACCTACCATAGAGGCAGGGCCCCTGAGAGGGCAGCCCACATTCCTGGAGATAGGGTGCAAGCTTCTCAGCCAATAGCTTTCCTCACCCAAGACCAGGACCGAGACAAATCTCGATCCCCCCTGAAACCCACTGCTGTAACGGAGTGACGGCCAAGGAACTCATGCTACTGCTCTGCAGCCGGACTCCCTGATCTTGTTGGCACAGGATCAACCGGAGCAGCGCCCGCCAGATGGCTGAGTATTACATAACCAATCCTGAATGCTTGCATAAACGCCTACACTGATTACTGTTATGCCTATTATTGTTGCTACCACTATCATTGTTTGACATATGCTGTGTACCTTGACTCCTAGCTCCCCTTTATTCTGCCCCTGTCCTCCCCAGGATAGCGGCACCCACCCCCACCCCCGCAGCACGTAGTGATAAGGGTCAGACAATGAAGTACACTGTGCTCGCATCAGAATGTCACCCATATCTCCTATCTCTGGGTCCCTATCCTACCGTCCTTCCTCCGTGCAGTCTGCCTTCATCCCCGCTGCCCTGTCTCACCCTGAGCAGTTCATTGGTTCATCCTATTCAACGCCCTGCAATCCAGATGGGGTACTCTCAAAGCGATGTCTCCGCAAGTATAGACCTGCGGCACAAAGATCTGCGATCCCAGTACTGCACTCTTTGGTAGCACTCTCCTTGATCCCCTTCCTTCCTGCTCTCCTCCTCCCCCTCCTTCAGCCTCCCTTCATTCACTAATACACACATATTCTCCTGCTGTTTCCCTATCAGCTAGGGGTACATACCCTCCCTATCATCCTGGCTGTTGCCCCTAAGCCCCTCCTTCCTGCATGACCAGAGTTATGCCCATCCCCTCCTTCCCATTCTTCCCTCCCCCTTTTTTGTTTCTCCCTCTTCTTTCCTCTCTTTTCCCTTCTTTCTCCCAGCTCCCCTTCCCACCCCCCTGCAGCTCCCTCTCCTGCCATGAACTTTTATAATCTGTACTTACCCTCACCCCTCCTCTCCCCCTTCACTCAGATCTCTCCTCCTCGCTGCATTGCTCCTGCCCACAGCCATTGCTACCATCTCACCTATAATCTCATGCAGCATAACCCTAAATATAGCCTCCCGGACACACCTTATCTCCCTTTCTTTGGCTGTGCTACATGATCTCTGAACCAATACGTGGAGAAGAGGTCTAAAGCTGCCACACCGACACCAGCCATGTGCGCTTCCCATCATCTGAGTGCCCTTTCTTGGAATGTCAATGGGCTCACACATTACATCAAGAGGAAGAAAGTACTCTCTTACCTCCAGCCCAAAAGAATAGACGTGGCTCTGCTACAAGAGACAAACCTGGATGCCCTGGAGTCTGACAAGCTACGCCGCGATTGGGTGGGCAAAGTGGCACATAGCAGCTTTACTACATCGACAACCCCCGATAGTGGAACTCCCCGCAAATGCCGAGCCGTGATCCTTATCCGCAAATCTCTCTGCAAAACAAAAACATGGTCTGACCCTGAGGGCAAATATGTCTTCACCAAGCTATGCCTCGGAGACAATTTCTTCTGTGTGGGCTCTGTCTACCTGCCTACTGGGGCAAAACGACCTTTTCTAATACACCTGAATCGATTACTAACAGAGATAGGAGCCTCACAATATATCATTGGCAGAGATTGGAACCTCGCACGAGCCCCGATGTTAGACAGGACAGGCCCCCTAGACAGGAGCTATGATGCCGATAGGGCCCTACTTAGTGATGTGGCCTCGGACAAAGGCCTAGTGGGCCACTGCCACCTTAACCACACAACAGATGCAGAATATACTTTTGTTTCCCCAGTACACAGCACACTCTCCAGGCTGAATTACTTCCTCATCACTCGAAAGATGGTCGCCCTTGTTTGAGAGTCCCGCATATTAGAGGTGGCACTGTCAGATCACTCTCCAGTCTTACTTACCTTGGACGTCGGACTGGTCTCCCCCGGATGCAAACCATGGCGAATGATCATGCAAAGGTATCACACAACCCAGGTCAAATCCCAGCTGAGATCCCACGTCTCCACATATCTCTCTGACAATAAAAACTCAGTAGGTTCTCGTAGAGTAGTATGGGCAGCCTCAAAAGCCACAGTCAGGGCACAACTTATGAGAGATGCTGCAGTGGCCAATAAGCAGGAAATTACTCATAAGAAAGAACTAGAGGGGGATATTGCTACCCACACCCGGCTCTACTCGAAACATCCCACTCTACACCACCGCAGACTCCTAGAACAAGCCCAGATGGCCCTTAACAGCCCCTATACCTCTAAGGCTGGTCATGCCTTGCAGCGTCTGAAGGGACGACAATATGAGCAGGGAGAAAAGGTTGGTCAAATGCTGGCAGCCTAACTACGACAGAGAGAGGCTGCCTTGGCTATACCTGCCATAAAAACAAAGGGGGTGAGTTCATTATCCGTCCCCAGGACATAATGAACGAGTTTGCCTCGTTCTACCAGACTTTGTACACCTTGGACACACCGGCTAGCCCAGAGCACGTGGCCACCTTCTTGGATGAGGTAGACCTTCCCTGACTCTCAGACAAAGGCAGAGACCTTTTGGAGGGAGAGATTAGCAAGGAGGAGATTGCACTTACAATATCCAAACTGCCCTACCACAAAGCTCCTGGGGCGGATGGCTTCCCTGCGGACTTTACAAGTGGGCTGGAGAAGAGACGATTGACGCCCTGCATGCCACCCTATGGGAGGCGGAACAGACGAATTCCCTGGGAACCTTATCCAACAAGGTAGTGATAGCGGTCCTACCCAAACATAGTAGAGATTCTGTACTGTGTGGCAGCTACAGACCCATCTCCCTGCTCAACTGCGACATTAAAATCTTGGCCAGTGTTCTAGCAGCTCGTTTGAGTAAAGTCCTCCCTTCTCTAATCCACCATACACAGGTAGGTTTCGTGCCGGGCCACTCCTCCAGGAACCATCTCCGTACTCTGGTGCATACTCACTGGATGGCCAGGGACTTGCCCACGGATGCGCTGACTCTCTCACTAGACAAAAAAAAGGCATTTGACAGTATCAAATGGGACTTCCTGTTTGCTGCACTCAAGCAATTTGGCTTGGGTGAACGTTTCATTGCAAAGGTGCGACTGCTAAATAACTGCCCCACGGACCAAGTTAACTGTGGGTGATTCCTATCCGAACCCTTCACAATCTGAAGAGGCACGCACCAGGGCAGCCCTCTCTCCCCACTCCTGTTCCTTCTAGCCAGGGATCCACTTGCTTCCACCATCTGCAAATCTGCCAGCATAGTGGCATCCCACTTATATCCAGATACTCCAAAATGTATATTTATACAGATGACATACTGCTAACCTTAACAGACCTTACTCACTCCCTCCCAGCATTGCTGGGCGTCGATGATGATATTTCCATCCTATCTGGGTACAAAGTGAACTGGGACAAGAGCGAGGCCCTCCCAATATCCGTTGGCACTACAAAAGCGGCCATACATGGATATCCCTTCCGACGGCATGCCTGTCACCTTAAATACCTAGGGATTTTGGTGAACGGAGGAATGAAGGGGTTAGTCTCAGACAACATGGACCCACTGGTGGTCCAGATGAAAGGCGACTTTGAGAAATGGTCCGGCCTAGGGGTTATCCATGTGGGGCCAAGTGCAGGCAGTGCGGATGGGTACATTGCCACGCTTCACATACACACTTGGGTTGCTCCGCATCCCGGTATCCTTATCCATTTTACACCTCATCGACTCCCACATACAATCCTTCATATGGGGATCCTCCAGACCCCGTCTAGCTGCGGTCAAACTCATGGCACGTTGCTCAAACGGAGGCCTAGGCATCCCATCGGTGGAACACTTCTTTCTCGCCCTCCAGCTCTCCCAATTGGCATACCTGCTCCCTGGCACCTCGGAGCCACCGCAATGGGTAAACATTGAACGGGAACTGCTCTCCGCCAGCACAGGGCTTTCTGCGCTTTATGGGGAATGTGCCCGCTGCTCAGGACCCCCACAACCGATACTGAGTGCTATGCATCAAGCCGGGCTATGAGCCCGCCGCCTTCTCGAAGTCGACCCGTGCTCACACGAAAAAGCACCCCTATGGGGTAATGACGGCATATGCGTCGATGGCAGGCCCCTGTCCTGGACTCAATGGAGGGAAGCAGGTATCCATACCCTAGATCAACTCCTGCTTAACGGAGATCTTAAGCCGTTTCATCATTTGCAAGGGGAATTTGGCCTCCATCTGCGACAACTCTGGCGATACACGCAACTATGACACTGCCATAGACAGTGTTTGCGCCCCCGCCCCAGCTACCTACAGTCCTTGCCTAAAACATCTTATCTGACCACCTGGGGACACCACAAGGGCGTGATGTCCAGACTATATGGCACGTTCTCCACCCACCTTTTCTCACAACCCCTTTCGTGTACTCTCTGTGTCAAATGGCAGACTCGACTACAAACTTCACATGCAGACATCGAATAGGCAGATATCCTGGAAGCCCTGAGCAAAGGTATGAGAGAGGCTAGCCTGAAGTTTTGCCTCTTCAAGACGCTACATGACTGGCATTGGACACCGATGAAGCTGAAGAGAGATGGTCTCCTCCCCCACAAGAACTGTTGGCGATGTGCGGCCACACACTGCGACATAGTACATATAATATGCGGTTGGCCTTCGACTCACCGTTTCTGGTTGCACATAGATGTCTTGAGCTCCTCCATGCCACTACGCCTCCCGCTCACTCCTCCAACTATTCTCCTTCATGATGTGAGAGACTCACCAGAACTCACATGTCTGCAGTGCTGCCTCCTCCACACTGCCTTGGCCACGGCCAAGATATGCATTCTTCGCCAGTGGAGGTCACCAGTACCACCGTCGCAGGAAACTTGGTTGGTGGCAATGATCCAAACGGCCTCCCATGAACGCATCATTTATAATCTTCAAGACCAGACTGAGCTATTTTTACAAACATGGGCACCCTTTCTACCGGATGGAACTGATAATGGACATCCTGCACCAGGCCCCAACCCCCCTGAGCCCCAAAGAGCTGAAAGAGACCACACAATCAACTACAGCCATCTCACTGATCGCCTAGGGCCCTCCACCACCCTACAGTCCTTTGGACACCTCACTCCTGGTATCCAAGCAGGACGGCCCCCCATATCCCCTGTTGCCACCCCCCTCTGTTACTTTCCTCCCCCATAGCTCTACTACTAACCCTGGGCAAAGCACTACGCTACGCTCGCGTAGTTTGCGAAGTTTGCGCTACTTCGCACAATGCGAATTGCATGTAGCACAGTGCAAACACGCGTATCGTAGCGTAGCGCAGTGCAGCAGTCATTTTTTGCTTGCTCGCGGTCCTCAACGTCAAGTTGGCGACCGCGAGCAAGCTAAAATGACATTCCGGCGAGACTTTTCCTCGTTCGCGATCAGCAACATCAAGTTGCCGATCGCGAGCGTGGAAAATAAACCTCCCGGCGAGATTCTCAACGCGGGGAGGTCAGGTTTCTCATTGCGAGTGGTCGCGTATGCTCGTGACCGCTCGCGATGAGAAACTACCAGTCCGCGTTGAGAAAGCTGCCGCTCGAGTAAAATCTACTCGAGCGGCAGTAAAGACAGCTCGCACTGTGCAAGATGCCGTTTTCAATGATTGCACAGTGCGGACAAGCATCCGGCACTGTGCAATCATTGCGAACAGTGCACTACGCAGTTCGCGTAGTGCTACGCGTAGCTCACGTAGTGCGAACTGCACTTTGCGTAGCTTCGCGTAGCGCTACTTCGCGAACTACGCCCAGGCTTATCTACTACCCTTCACTCCCATCCAATAACCTACTCTCTTCTCTCCCCCCATATCCCCGGACAGTAGGTACACTCAATGATAGGCTTTCCGACCCTTTCCCTGCCAAGGGCAACAGCCCACACCCCCAAATCCATAAGTTACACCCTTCATTGTATTTTTACCTTTTCTCATTACAGACTGTACAGGACCCCCCGATCCCCACCCACATCTGCTGCCTACATTACCTGGCTCAAAGTGGTACGCTCTACCGCCTTATTTATTTACTTTTTATTGATGATCACCATCATTCTAAGGCATACCCACTCTCATCCCTGAGCATATTTGCTGATATGTAATATTAAATTCTTCCGGTGTAATATTAAATTCCAGGTGTCAATTCATGTATTATGAATATGCAAGGTAACTTTATACTTATAACATAAGCCGTTTGTGTACCTAAGTGAACTTTAAGTCACCAACACCTTTGTCAATCGAGCCCATAGCGAAAGGGGATAATTACTATTACTGAAAAAAAGTCTAACTTAAAGAATACATTTAAGAACCTCTTGGGAATGTGGCATAAAATACTTAACAAGATCTTGTAAATCTGGGTGTTGGACTTGGCCCTTTTTGCAGGGTCATCCCTGAACTTTTTGCCTTCACTTTTTGCCTTCCTCCTGAATTGTTTCTGACCTGTTTTTGTTGGTTTTAGGACTCTGGGCACTTTACTACTGCTGATCAGTGCTAGAGTGCATATGCTCTTTGTATAAAGTGTTATGGTAATTGGTTGTCCATAATTGGTATGTTTGCCTTACTAGTAAAGTCCCTAGTAAAGTGCACTATGTGTGCCAGGGCTGGTAATGCAAAATGCTACTGGTGGGCCTGCTGCACTAATTGTGCCACCCACACAAGTAGCCCTAAAGAGAGAACTCAGGCCTGCCACTGCAGTGCCTGCACGCAGTTTGCTAACTGCCATGTTGTCCTGACAAGTGCACCCACTTGCCAGGCCTTACCCATCCCTTTCTATGCACATCAGACACCCCTATAGTAGGCCCAAGGTACCCCCCTGGGCAGGGTGCAGTGTCTGTGAAAGGTAGGACATGTACTGAGGTGTGTACCATGTCCTAACAGTGAAATACTCTCCATTTCGTTTTTCACTGTTGCAAGGCCATCTTGCCCATAGGACAGAATGGGGAAGGCTGTGTAATATGTTTCCAGCCTATCTTCCCATAGGCTTAAGATGGAGAGGTGAAGTTTAGTGTGCCTGAACTCACAATTTAATAACACATCTTTTTGTGAAGGTGGTTTTTGAATTGTGTGTTTAGAAACCACGCTTTTAGAAGTGGCTGGTTTTTTGTTCTAACAATTCTGTGTGTCTCTGCCTGGTTGTGGATTGACTGTCTGGATTTGAATGTGATAGGATCTGGGAAATGTCTTGACCCAGGGGAGGAGTAGGTGAGACAGCAACAGGCTGACCTGCATCTGGAGTGTAGGGGGGAGGGGTAGTCCCCTGGAGGTGAAAAGGCCTGGGCTGCTGCCATAAAAGAATGGCTCCCCCTCCTGCTGAGTGATTGAGGAACCAGTCCCCCACTATCAAAGGAAGAAGGTGCCACTGGCAGGAAGACACCCAGAACTGGTTTGGACAGGGGTCAGTGCCCCCTGAACACAAAGACTTCAAAGACATTTAGGGGTATAACTACGAGAGCTGAAGCCCCTGAACGTTGGACTAATCAAGACTGAAAAGGATTGAAACTACTTCGTGGTCAAGAGGAACCTCTGCCAAGGAAGAACAGCTGAAGAGACTGAAGAGAAGGACCGACCCTTGCTGTGTGTTCTGGGGCTGGCCTGCAGTTTGCTGATTTAACTAAGGAGAGGCTAAGAGACTTTGCTGTGTGCTGTGTCCCCCTGCTTGAAAGGACTTTGCTGTGTGCTGTGTCCCGAAGTAACTTGTCTCCAAGGGCCCGAGGAGAGCTGGCTCCCTGTTGTGGAAACTCAGGAACATCAAAGTTTCCAAGTGTGTCTCAGCAACGCTGTGTGCATGTGCTTTTTGCAGCCTGAGACCTTCGTAAGCATTGCACCGGGACTGTGTGGCCCGAAACCCAACCGAATCTCAGCGACGCTTTGTGCGTGTGTGTGTGCAGCCTGAGACTGCCGTGGGGTCCGTGGTACTGGTTGGAAAGTGCCCTGTGACTGCAGTGCCCCGCAGCCTGAATCATCGTACACGCTGCTGTGTAGCTGTTTGTGGCCCGAGCCGTCATCGGAACTGAGGCTGCAGATCAAGATTGCCGCCGCCGGCCCGAGCTGCAACGTGCTGAAGGATTTCGTAAAGCTAAGGAAGTCGTGAGGTAATCGTGATCGTTGTTCGCAAGAGGAATCTGCCCAAGATCGTCAGCAACGGAGAAGGCAGCGCCGTAACTTGTCCGGCTACAGCGTCGCCTTGCATCGGAGCTGCGTCGTCATCGGGAGTGCCCAGCAGGACGTCCGACGAGCGGGGAGAGAGAGAGAGCGAGGCAGCGCATCCCCCAGGTAAGGCTTGGACTCCGGTCGGGAGCCGCAAGCGTGTGTGGCCTGGGAGGCGCAGGAGGAGTACCGGAGTGCTCCCATCTCTCTCCTGCTGCATCTCGTTAGACGCGCTGAGTCCTCGAGCGGCCCGGACCTGCCCGGCAGTACCGGGGCCGCCCTCGGAAGTTCAGGACTGTTGTCTGTGGTTGGGGCTAGTGGTGCCCGCGCTAATCGCGTCGATTGGCCTGGTATTATTCCTGCATTACGAACTGCCTTATTACGTGCATTAGGGATTGTATTATTCCTGCATTACGAACTGCCTGATTCCGTGCATTAGGGATTGTATTATTCCTGCATTACGAACTGCCTTATTACATGCATTAGGGATTGTATTATTCCTGCATTACGAACTGCCTTATTACGTGCATTAGGGATTGTATTAATCCTGCATTACGAACTGCCTTATTACTTGCATTAAGGAGTGCGTTATTCTTGCATTACGAACTGCCTCATTACTTGCATTGAGGATTGCATTATTCTTGCATTACGAACTGTATTAGTCTGATAATACGAACTGCAGTACGAACTGCATAACATTGCATTAGGACTGCATTTGAACATTGTGAACTGCTCATTAATACCGCAAAAACCTATAAATGTTTGTTGGCCTAATAACCGGCAAAGTGAAATATTACGAATACGCATATGTTGGATTTTTATCGTTTGGTCTTACCGTATTTTTCTGCTTGATAAAGATACCGCTATTTTCATACATCAGTGTGGTGTCCATTTGTGGTGTTATTACTGTGTCACTGGGAGTGTGGTTGCAAATACTTTACACATTGCCTTGAAGATAAGCCTGGCTGCTCGTGCCAAGCTACTAGGGGGTAAGCAGGGGTTATCAACGAGGGTGTCCCTCCTTTCCCTGACTAGAAGCAAGGGTCCCTATTTGGATTAAGGTAACTGCCTCAGCCAACTAGAGACCCCCAGTTCTAACACTGGGCATTTCAAAATGAAATAAAAACAAAAACTGAATCAAGTCCTATCTGGTGCAGACTTTTTCTATGATTTCCTGAAGTTCCTATGTACATAATACATTCATAGGGGTTTTGAGTTTATAAGCACCAGGGGCCTTATTATGCATTGTGATTGTTTGCACCCGGCGCACCTTTTAAAAGGTGCGCCGGGCGCAAACAATCACCATGCACCGTATTATGGTGAATGCGCTGCCCCCAGGGCAGCCGCGAACTCGCCCTGCCCTGGGTGCAGGGCATTCATGTGAAAACATGGAGCAGCTGCTCTGTGTTTTCACAGTGCAGGCGGCACCAGCCTGCATTTCTACAGGGTAATAGAGATACCCTTGCAGGCAGGTGCAGTCAGTGACTGCACCCGCCTGCAAGGGGATGTCTGGGGGGTCCATGGGACCCCCCTTTACCCCTTGCAGATGGCTGCTGTCAGGAGGTGCACTGACAGTGTGTCACCTTTTAAATGGCGCACTGTCAGTGCACCTCCTGAGGGCCGCTTTGACTCTGCATCTGCGTCTTCCCTTATTTGCATAGAACACGCCCCTATGGAAATGAGGGAGCACCCACTGAAGGTAGCACTGGCTCTTTAAGTGTGCCAGCGCTATCGATATTATAGAAGGGGATGCACAAGCGTCTGTGCCCCCTTCTATAATACCAAAGTGCCCCTGGGGCGCGCAAAGCAGGTGCAAACACCAGTTGCGCCCCCGGGGCACATTCTGTAATACGGCCCCTGAAGCAGAGTTCCTTGTGTCCAGCAGTTTTCAAACAATAACACAAATGTCAAGATAACTGGGAATTAATTTTCCTGCTGGAGAGAAACTAGTCTATTGATTAGAGGCAGTTTTGACTCATCATGAAGTAGCACAGTGGGTTAACATGTCTGCTACAAAGAACGTGTACCATACAGAACTGTGTTTTATGTGAATAGATCAGTTAGGTTTTTTCTTTACTCTTTCAGTATGCTAGTGTTGCTAAAAATGGTTTGTTTGTGTAGAAATACATTCCTATTAGTAAAGCCAACCCCAACTACTGTGGTAAGGTTTAAATCCTGAGTTTGTGCTTCTCCAGACCAAACACTCTTAAAATGTACTGCTTACTAGTATGGATGACACATGATTTCTACTCCTTGTAATCCTCATTGTTTTAAGTAACATTTTCTATGGACTGATTTACACACATTTGATTCATTGTCTCTGTATAAAGTGTGTGTGATGAAAAGTGCTCTGACACCCTACACTAGTATGATTAGTGCTAGCTATAAAACAAATGAAATGCATGTAAGAGAGGGGGTATGGAGAGATGAGGAGCACCATTGGAGGAGGGTAGTGAGGGTATTCGTGGAGAAGGGGGTCATTGGGGGGTGGTACCAAAAAAGATTTTAGCATCAGGCGCTACATCCGGCCCTGATTGTGGGCAGTGAGCAGACTCCTGAGTTTGGAAACTTAATTTAGAAAAGAATCCTTCACTATCCGTCACCATTAGAAACGATTTCCTTGTTGCATAGTCAACACGCTTGCCAGGATAAATTCATAAACCGTATTGTCATAGTCTCTTATGAAATTCCTACTAATTGCGTATAGAGTGCTGAGATATATGCTAACTCTAAATGTGGTATAACATTTGTTTATCTCTAACGCATTTGAGGATCCAGTTGGAATGGAGTCCAAAAATCCAGCACTCATAATAATATATTTAATTTACAGCAGAATCACCTCTACTCACTATTTTGCAAGAATATGCAAGGTATATGCCATTATAGATATTTTTCTCCTTTTATTTGGCATTATTTTTGGAAGAAACTTGTGGTGAGCCATCCTATGTTGTGGCTTGTCCAGGGCTTTAGGTAGGATGAAAAAGCGGGAAGCGTTCTCTAAAAGAGGAGTCACCAAGAAGTGTGGCAATGAATCCTTTCCAAGAGGTGTAGCCGATGTAGTTGAAGGTGTGGCTGAATACGTGTAGGCCAAAAATTCAGTGCTTCAAACAGCATGCACCTGACTACTATTTGAGTGCCTTTCAGTGAGTTTTCTGTTTTTGTATCATGACGCACGACACAATAACGGATATGAGCCTGAAACAAGACTATCGGCTTAGCCAATGCTAAATATCAGAATCAGATAAATGAGAAACAGTGATATTGTTGTAGCAAATAAATTAAAATTGAAAATATTTCAAATCTGAAAACATGAGACGGTAAATTAAACATTACTAAGGTTTGTGGAGCAGGTATTGGTCTTCCAAGTGTCGCAGGCACTCCTGTTCATCTCTTCTCAACACTTTCCTCTGCTACCTCTGTCAGAAACGTACACCTCTCCTCACATCTTTCTGATACTCTCCATCTGCATATGTCACAGCTCTTCTCTTTCCACTTCTGTACCCTACTTTCACTCTCGTCTTCTGCATATACTTCCTTGCATCCCCATCACTTCACCTTCCCCTACACATTTATAGAAGAAAAAACCTTTCTAGGGGTTCACTGATGCACCTGGTCCTTAAACCAACAAAGAAGAGATTGGCACGGAAGCTGGAATATCAAAATAACAACTTTATTAACCTCACATGAGGGAGACTGTGTCAATACAGTACCCTCAGGCCACTGTAGGAGACAGTCTAAGGAGTACCAAGATCCTGTGTCTTTTATGCCCAGTTTACCGCTGAGTTAGCATGAAGACTCAAAAAGAGGCGGTACAAGTATGCACATGAATAGCTAGTTACATATAAGGATACATAAGAATTGCTTAGTCAACAGAGTGGGAGGGTTTACAATATTGCTGATATTAGTTAAAATAGCCTGACAGTTACTCTAAGAGCAGGTGCATTCTAGCAGCTAGACCTTTCTGAGCATGTGCAGTGCTCTGGCTCAGTACTGAAGGAGTTCATTTAGTTCCTGACTCAAGTGAAATACAAGAGCAGGCAACAGTGAAGAGGGAGAAAGCACATGGCGAGCACATGGCTAACTAAAATGGCTGCCAAAAACAAAATGGCTTCAGCTGATGCTAACAACCATTGCAGCTAGTTTTCCACAACACATATTCCTGTAAGCACTCAATTTTCTTTTTTTACACTGTCAATATTTCAACAGCTTTTCACCTCTTTTGTACACTTTCACATACGCTCACAATTACAAGTGGCACATGTAACCATAGCTGTGTGCGCTCGCAGAGGGGAGAAGGATTAGATGAGCATGTATTCTGAACACCCTTAACACTCACTGTGGGAGCTTCTCACTGCCTTCAGCTTCAACTCCAGAGCTCTCGATCATGGCTAGTTATAAACACTCACACACAACCTGCCCTCGCACAGAAACCTTAAGGTGACCCAGTTCAAAATATAATAGATACAATGTAAGATTATAATAGTGTATGAAAAAAATGAGAAAAACAGCATTGTGGGAAAAGTAAACATTCTTGAGGAAGTAAACTAAGTAAAACATGTGAAATGTAAACAGGAGCTCCCTCACCAACATGGATTGCCTTAATGATCTTTACATATATTATTAAGATATCATTGTTAGGAAATCGATCAGTGTTTTACCTTACAGGACATCAATATATGCTAGGACAGGCACCCGTTTTAAAGTCCGTTTTTAATTACTGCCGAGCTGAGAACTGAGGGGCCTCGCTCAATGAAATCCCTGGTTCTCAAAAAACATTCAACCAAATGAATGTAAGCAGATAATTAATTTGACATTTAATTCACACTCAGCGTCATTGATTCCTTTGTCTAAATCAGAGACAAAATATATTTAAATTGTTGACCGATTCTGTTGGAGATGTTCTGTTTTGTAAATATAGTGGCAAACAGAATTTCACCATTCCTAAAAAAAGTGTTACATTCACAGTAAGTTTTGACAGCCTGCAAAATTTGAGGATGCTATATGGACATTTGTAGAGCTGAGAGCATAATTTTAGCGGTCAAAATCCTCACCCACCACCCCCTTAATAGCATAGATGAAAACACTGTTGCTATACCAGGTTACAACTGCAGAGGAATTCTTTAATTGTATCAAAAATCCTATTCTTTATCTATCTCTAAATTTGGCAATATGATTAGACTTTGCATTTTATTAGTGGTTAGTAGAATATGCAAGGCCATACCAAGATGTCCTAATAACAGATTTCTCATTTACAGGCATTACTTCACTTCATAACATGGTAACACTAAAGTTAGTCAATGTCTCCTTAACCCTGCTCGTCAAGACAGTTACACTGAATGGCTTGACAGATTCCAACCCAATTAATATATCTACTTTATAGAACTAAAGGAATTATATTTAAATACAACCACATAAAACCACAAGTGGTACTACTGTGTTAAAACCACATTCTTATTTTTAATAACTTCAGTTTCTAGGTAGCAGGAGACTCACTGGCACTAAACCCAACATTTCACAGGTTTTTTGGCTTTCTTTGCCTAATCGGACTAAGCACATACTCAGCAGATGTGGGCTCAGTTACTGTGCATATTTGCTATACATCAGCTTTAAAAGCTCTTGAAAGAATTGGATACTGGTTTTGACATTCTGTGCCTGTCAAGCAAACCTGCTGCCATCAAGTCTTAATCGTTTTCTAGTGGGCAGTGAATTTTAATTATTCTCCTGAATCCAAGCTAGTAGAAATGTCCTAGTATGCCAGACAAACATTATGATGCTGTTCCTATTCTGAGAGAGTACCTAGTTATGCCAAAATTCCCCCAGAACTCATTGCAAGCCAAACCGCGACATGGCTGGAATATAGCTGTTTAAAACGTTGGACATGAATAACTTTGCTCTATAGTTTCAATAACTAACCCATGGGGAACAGAACAGTTTGTACTGTTTAGTTACAGTTGTCTTACTTGGGTAAAGTTAATCATTTGGTATTTTTAAGACACAACCCAATACCCTGACTGACAGGAAATCAAGTCAGGGTCATAGAACTACAAGAAAGACACAAGTGTATTGGTTTAATTGAGAGTACATAACTCAGGGCTGGTTAACAGATCTCATCCTACAGCAGTGATCCAAACCAAAATTAAAACTGTGTAAAAAAAATCTGTTACTGATCCAGCCATTTGTCTGTATCGCTGCTTTGTTTTTCGTAACTTTGTCTTTGTCTGCACCATGTGTACATTGAATGCAATTAATTTGCATACATATATAGAATCAAATATATGTACATATGATGTTTATTATTGAAATTATATTAGCAAGGCAATTTCTTTTAATTACTAAGGGGCAGATTTACAAGGCCCTTGCGCCACTTTTGCGCCGCCGTTGCGTCACTGCTGTGTGGATATAATTGGATATAATTGATTTGTGGATATCGTGGGCAGATTGCCAAATTCCTCATCTGCTGCTGCCTCTCGTTCACGGACTGTTTCCGCAGACATCGTGAGGTGTTTCTTTCCGTAGTAGGTCCTAAGAACTAGCAATGTGAGTGCCTTCCACTAGACCTCCCCACCTACGCCTTATGCCATGTAACTCACCACCTGATTCAGATCCTCAACGAGTCCTCCGACCTAGTCGTTTCACATCCTCTGGTTGGTGAAAGTATACTGGCTGCAGAAGGGGGCGGCCGCCAAAGTTCCACCATGGACGTACACAAGCTTCGGTTGAGGGCGGCTGCCGGCTTCCAGGGAGGGGGTCCGCCCGTGGAAGCAACCAACTTCCGTAATGGTATCCAGCGATTCACAACCTCCCACAACCTCCAGACGGCGATGAGGGAGAGACGGACCACAGGGTATCAGGCAAGATGTTTTTCTTGCGACCTTCTCCTCACAAAACGATGACGCGTTTCGGGCTCAGACAGCCCTTGATCACATACGGAGAACAGTCATCCATGTTTGTTTTTAAATGCTGCTGAGTGCACACCCCCCTCCCTCTCGGGTTCCGTGTCATGTGACCACAAACAGGAAAAACAGACTTAGCAATCTAACAACTTGTCATGTTAGCACAAGAAATTATGGAGGCTACAAACTCTTTGAAATATATGAATCGTAAATCATGACTCATGCTATTGCCTTCCAAGCGTATTTTTATATATATACATTTATATATCAAAACGAATTCCCTTCCTTTGTGAAACAAAACCAGAGCTGACTTCAAATGCGGTATGTAGTTTCTTTATTTTCTCCGTCAGCCTACATATATATATATTTTTTTTCTTCACGAAACGCATAGCCATGTTTAGGAAAACGATTTCGAAAATCAACAATTGCTTCTTCGTATTTACTGGGTAAAATTCTTTCGGTATGCCTAGGTGGAAACGTGAGCCCCTTTCAATCAGAAAAATATGACCAAACATAGGGCTTCTGTTTTTTAATAACCTTTTTTCAGAATTTGTTTTTTTGTTTGTTAATGTTGGCTAGCATTTCTCTGCTTTGCTGTTACCACTCCTTATCGACCCTCTGATCTTGCCATATTCTGGGGCATATTCTCAAGTCCTTATCGCCACGGGAACGTCACTTTTTCTGACGTTCCCGTGGCGATAGGGTCAGCGCCTTATTCTCAAGGCAGCATTAACCCACTTAACGTGGCTTTAAGCCATGTTAAGTGGCTTAACGCTGCCTGGAGGATAAGGCCCCTTTCACGCTAAATTTAGCGTGAAAGGGGCGTGCAGTGGGTGTTGCGGTGGGCGTTCCACTGCAACACCCATTGTGATCGACGCTGCCACCTATTATCAAGGGCGGCAATAATAGGTGGCAGCGCCGAACATAAGACCAGAAAAATCCTGGTCTTAAGGTGGCGAAATGAGGAGAAATGCTTTATTTCTCCTCGTTTTTGCTTTTTCCATGTGTGCTGCCCTGTGCAGCCCACATGGAAAAAGCAAAATGCCATGGTTTGTTCATGTACAGGAAGGTGTCCCTTCCTGTACATGAACAAACCTTTTCAGAAATGCCATTTTGTAACTTTGATGTGTGCTGCACGAAGCAGCACACATGAAAGTTACAAAATGGTATTTTAGGATTGTTTATGTGCAGGAAGGGGCACCTTCCTGTGCATAAACAACCCTCCCCTGCACACAGACACCCTTGCACTTTGGTGCAAGGATGTCTGCGTTGGCGCTAAGTCGTGAAACTTAGCGCCATCGCATGGGGAAATGCCAGGCTGCACCACATTCTTGAGAATAGGGTGCAGCCTCGCGTTTTCGAAGTGGCGGTGAGAGGCGTTAAGCCAAGGAGGCTAACGCCTCTCACCGCCATTTCCTTGAGAATATCCCTCTCTGTCTTTTAAGTGTTTGGTAGGTATGTCTTCATAGATTGCATAATGCATTGTGCAGTCAAGTAGGTAACAGAATAATGTTTATCTATTCTTTTCGGTTTTGTTGCGCGTTTTACTCATGCGTTGCTTACTTAACTATTCGTGTACAAAATACTTTTAAAAGTGAGTAAATAGGTCCCTTGGTTTTAATTTTTTTTATTTTCTGAAGTGAAAATGGCATTTCTTCACCAAATATTAATGTCTCAGTCATTTGTAATTATTCATTCATGATATTTAAGTATCTACATTAGAGTCTAAGGGATCAGGTGCATGTTCTACCGAAATAATAGCGATATGTATAAGTGTAGTTCTCTTTGCAAATACAATGTTTACTGGAAACTAGGTGCCATATATGCAGGCCTTGGGTCTATTTAACCGCTTGCACTCTCATAACTTAATTCAAATATGTGGCTAGAATACGGTTTAAAAAGGTAATATATGACTCACAGTGTAAGAACCATGGATAGCAAGGATTTGACCTTGAATGAAACTTTTATTAAGTGTGATGGATATTGAAGAACACGTGGTATGGGTGAGTAGTTTAAAAGAAAAATACAAGCAGAGTTTCCTAGTAATGTGGGGTTCCAGCGCCAAGGCCTTCGGTAGATTAATGCGTTCTTGTGATTAAGTGCGCAGTTTCACCTGTGTTGCTCTCTGTGAAGTTGGATCTCTGATGGAAAATGCAAAATCCCTACAGAGTTGTAGCGTCATCATTCTTTTTGTAGTGTAGGCCACTGCGTGTGGCAGGCGAAGGTGTGTTATGGGTCAATAGCTGCTTGACTGAAAGAAAATCAGCAGGACGCAGACCTCTTGAAAAATGAGGAAACATGAAAAAAGCATCAGGCACAGAAGCTGGAAATATTGATCCCAAATGTCAGTTCTCGGGAGGCAGTGCTGATGAGCAAAACTGCAGCCAAGCAAGCTGCTAAGGCCAGGAACAAAATCTGGCAGGTCATTTCAAAATGCATCAATAACCTATGACATGTCAATTGATATTTCATTCAATAATGGCAAAATTTGTGCTGGCTGTATTTCACATGTACCCTTGAAAAAGACACAAAATTGCATGATTCAAGAAGTAATATCTTGGAAAGGTTTAAAATGTCGTCTCCCAACAGCGAATTCTG
Organism: Calotriton arnoldi; assembly: GCA_963921515.1. Classification (NCBI taxonomy): domain Eukaryota; kingdom Metazoa; phylum Chordata; class Amphibia; order Caudata; family Salamandridae; genus Calotriton; species Calotriton arnoldi. Next base: position 594,501 of record CAWUFW010005812.1, read on the forward strand.
TAATTACAAAGTGAGCAAATGGAAAACTATCGTGTGCATCCTAGACACATGCATCATTATGCTTTCAGATGTGTTTCTAAACAAACTTTAATAAATGGTTAAATACTAAGGGGCAGATTTACAATTAACTAACGCAGCACGGCGCAGCAAGTCATTTTGCTGCGCTGCGTTAGTTTTGAAGCACAGGGATGCGACATATTTACAAGAATATGTTGCATCCTTGTGCTTCCCCCTGCGCTGGCGCACAAACTGCAGCCATGTGCCGGCGCAGGCACCCTTGCACCATGGTGCAAGGATGCCTGCGTCGTGGGGAGATTGTTTTTGTGCAGGAAGGGGCACCTTCCTGCACAAAAACAATCACTACAGGCATTTTCCTCTTTCAATGCGTGCTGTAGAATGCAGCACGCATTGAAAGAGGAACAAACGAGGAGAAATGAAAACATTTCTCCTCGTTGCGCCTCGCTACGCCACCTCTAGGGTGGCGTAGCTTTCAGACGCATCTCCAGAGTTACGATTTCTCGTAATTCTGGAGATGTGTCTTGTTCCATGGGTGTTGCGTGGGAACACCCACAGCACACCCATGGAACGCCCCTTCACCGCAAAGTGCTGCGTGTGAAGGGGCCGTATTTAAGGAGAGGAAAAGTCACGCAGGGTGGCTTTTCCTCTCCTTGTAAATATGGAGCAGCCCCTGCGCCACCAGTACGTCACGAAAAGTGACGTACTGGTGGCGCAGGGGGCTCGTAAATCTGCCCCCATGGGCCTAATTTACAAAGATTTGGCGCACATAGGGCAGTGCCGCAAGTCTTTTTGCTGCACTGCCCTACGCCAAATCAAAAGGGCAGGAATGAGCCGTATAGATGAAATATGGTGCATTCCTGTCCTTTCCGCCTGCACACAAATTGGTGCCTAGGGCCATCGTAGGCAATTGTGCAAGGGTGTCTGCATTGCTGGGACAATTGTTTTTGTGCAGGAAGGGGCACCTTCCTGTGCAAAAACAATTGTTACACCTGCCATGGGAAGGCGCCCGGTTATGACACATTCCCAGATTTATGATGTGTTGTAAATCTGGCAATGTGTCAATACAATGGCATTGAGTAGGAACACCCACCGCAATGCCCTTGGCACGCCTCCCCGACGCAGTGTGAGGCAATGCATCGACTTGCGCTGTGTTGCCTGACACCATATCTATGAAGCCAAGAAAAGCCCTGCAGGTTGACCTTTCATGGCCTTGTAGATAAGGCTCGAAAGTACTCAATCATAACAGTGCTGGAAAACAGAAGACAGATGAGAAAATACCACTAAAGAACGCTCAAACAAAAAAGCAATGCCTACATTCAATGGGCCTCATTTATGCGCTGCCCTACGGAGAAAGAAAAGGGCACAAATGTGCTGTATCTATCAGATACGGAGCATTCCTGTCCTTTTCCCCTGCGCTGATGCACAATGTGCTGCCGTGCGCCAACGCAGGCACCTTTGCACCATGGTCCAAGGGTGCCTACTTTGCGGGGATTATTATTTTTGTGGCGGAAGGGAATCCTTCCCGCACAAAAACAATCACAAGAGGCTTTTTCTTCTTTCTATGTGTGCAGCAAAATGCAGCACTATTCTGCAGCACACATAGAAAAAGGAAAAACGAGGAGAAATAAAGTTATTTCTCCTCGTTGTGCCTCCCTTACTCCTCCCCTGGGGAGGCGTAAGTTTTTGGCGCTGCCTCAGATTTGAGATTTCTCGTAAATCTGGGGCAGTGTCAAAAAGCCATGGATGTTGCTTGGAACGCCTTCAGCAACACCCATTGCACTTCCCTTTAACACAGAAGACTGTGTTAAAGAGAACGATATTCACGAGGCAGAATTAAGCCCAAAAAAGTAGCTTAGTGCTGCCTCGTAAATGTGGAGAGCAGGCTCCTATGCCACGGAACATCACACAAAGTGACCATCTGGCGGCACAAGGGGCCTCATAACTGAGGCCCCGAGTACATATGCCAGTCGCGGCTCCTGGAGGGAGTGCTGCAGGGCGGTGGGGCGGGGGAGGGGCAGGGTATGGGGTAGTCAACTCCTGTATACGGCCGAACGGAGTTAAGTACATAAATAAATAAATAAAACAAATTACATTGCGCGCGCCGCATCGCCATTTGGCTTTGCAGCGCGTGCAATGTAATTCTCCCTCACAATCACATTTCTTACTTATCCCGTCAATATGCTAGTAAATTAACAAACTTTGCACAAAGGTTTTGTACATGTATACCAAGTGCATATCGGGTGTCAATGTAAAGGAAAATACTTTTCCACTAGCACCTACAATTCACCATGTACTTTTAGAAGTTCATGTATTGTACAGAAAGGTTGCTGACTATTTTCCTGTGAAGATTTAATTTGCTAATTTCTGATTGGATTGTCCCTTCGAAGCGAAATTCACAGTATAAATGGAATTCATTATGAAAAGACCATCAAAACGGTCAGATGTTTACTACTATTTGTACTCAAATCAGCTCAGCGGCATGCTGAACAAACTGTAATTAATATTCCTGGATCAACAACTATTTTTTGGGCTTGGGTAGGTAGAGCCAACGTCAACTATTTCACCAAAAGGGGACACAATTGAAAACGGAATGGTGGAAAGCATAGCGTAGGCCTTCGAGGTCACATTTACTCCTTCTTGCACACTTCTTTTGAAAACAAGGAAGAACCCAAGGCTCTTCGTCAGACCCAGTTTGGTGGTTGAGGTCATTTTCCACTGCTATCCAGGGGCCCATCCTACGATGGCTCAGCATACTGGACCAAGTACACCCTTTCTGCACTTTACTCTCAGGGCAGGGATGGTGAGCAGTCAAATGCTTCTCAAGGAGGTAGTCTGGGGGCATAGACATATAACCCGACAGTCAAAGAGCAAACACAATAATTCATTGTCCACCCCACTGCTTGCCTCATTAGTAAAATGAATGATGTACTTTTAATATCACAGCAGTACAAATCATCATACACTGAGATGTGTGTATGGCTACAAGGTTCAACAATCTCTTTCAGTTTAGGCAAGATTAGGCACAAGTTCAAGATTCACTAAGCGGTTGCCATCTCGGCAACTCATCAGTCAATTTGAACAGTTCATTGCCCAAACAGCCTCACCAAATAAAGATAACTCTGGATTGTTGGCAGGTGCTAGAGGGTGCACGTGTTGGCTCACAACATTGGCACCTTCTGTGACATCACATGATTATGGTGGTGGTCTTGCTCCTCCCTGCAGGACTGCTGGAAGTATCAGCTTAATAAGATTCAAGCAAGAGACAGGGTTTATGTGAAAAGGTAGGAAAATGGCCCCTGCCTAGGGTGTACGCCTGTAACTGTATCGTGTGAAGTTGGACGGTGCAGACAGGAAGGGGTGTCTTGTGGTTTATGGCCTCCTGGTCTGCCTTGCTACGTTGACTTAGGCCTGGCTGCCATGATGCTTTTTTTGCGCACATTACTTGTGCCATTGTTTTTCAGCCTCTGCTTTTGCCTGGCTATTTTGGACCTGTCTGCATTTCTGTCTTTCACCTTTTCTCCTGTTCCCTTTGGGCTACGTCTGCACAACATGTACAAGGTCGAAAAACAACGTCCCTTGTTCTTGCTGATCTGGCCAGTCCCTCGCACTTAGACATAACACTATGTACAGCTGCCATGGAGAAATTCGGGTGCTTTTAATATTGTGATTTTCACGTTTAGAGGCACTTGGAGAAAACCTTTCCAGAGAGAAGAGCTGTGTATGTCTGATGATGTAAACCTTGCATCTAGATCTTGAGGTATGGGGTTTCCCTAGTCAAAGCCCAGAGGTCTTCTGTTTTTATAATAAACTAGCTACTAGCACGGGGAGGGTGGTAAGGTCATTTAGCCCTATATCCACTGCTTTATGAAATGCTTTCCCCGTTTGTATTCTATGGAGTTGTAGTAACCATGCTGATTATATTATTCTTATGCATTATGCTGATAGTACTGACACGTGTCCTGTATCTTAGAGCACGTTAGTTAAAATAAACATTTTAAACTATACAGTGTCTCTTCTTACGCACGTTGTGGACAGGTATGAGTGAGTTATGAAAGGGTGTTCTTGCTACTGCGAGTTCTGAGAGAGAGAGATACCGTGTTCTGGGTTGTCTAATCATTGGTAGCATTGTTGCTAATGAGACGCTACAGCTAGTCGGGTTGGGGTTTTAGGTGCTGAGGATTATGGTTGGCTCACCACCATATTCCGAGGTCCTATTATACTGTGCATAGCTCTGTGTATGTGCAGAATACCTATAACATGGTGCAACCAACGAGTGGGCTGCTTATCTGCGAGACGCTTGAGTAGTATTTTATGCTTGTCCACAACTCCCCTCACAGACGCTTCCGGAAGCGTGTGTGACGGTGATACCTCCTATATTGACGTTTTTATAGGTTATTTCAAGCTTGAAGTTGTTAAAAGGTTTCTTAACTAATACCCTGTATTGTGCTGCCTTACATTAGGTTGTCGAAATATTTTAGGCTAGAATGGCTATTCAAATTACGGCACATAGTCGTGCAGCGCTCCGGGCTCACATGACAGTGTATGGAGTGCCTGACGCGGGTGTTGATTTGATCTTTGTGGTACAAGCAGATCCAGCTTACCACTTTGAGGTGTTTTACTCTTGGGTCACCTTTCCGGCGGTGGATGCGAACGATAATTTGTTCCATGAATATGAAGCCACCGTAGTTCCTAATAACTATAGACCGTATAGGAACCTTGAAGTACCGCTCACGGCTTGGCAACACCGTGTTTGGTTTGATGGCGCCCTCCCCCAACCGACTACCACGGATCGTTTAGGCCCCTTATCCATTGATGGGGCCACTTGGCCTGTTTTGGCCGGGTATACCCCACATCCGCGGTATATGACAGTGGCAGTCGCTGAATTGCGTGATATGCATTCGTCTTTGATACGAGTACATCGAGCTTTAGTACAGTATGTTACAGGCAACATCCAGGGAGCCCCTCTTGGAGTTGCGGCCCATCCAGCTGGTGCAGGCGGTGTAACCATAATTCCTGTCATGGTGAATTCCGTGATGGGCAAGCGCCCACAAAATAAGGATGATTTTCCTTATTGGCTTGCAGAGATGTTTGACCAGCTGGAGGCAGTTTTTCCAAATACGTCGCCCGTGGAAAAACACAGAATTCTGACGATTAGTTTGCCAAAAGACTTAATCCCCGAGTTGGCAGAATGCAATAACTGGGGCAGGGTATTTGCGGCAGTATATGCGAAGTGTTTCGGCACTCCTTCCATGACAGTTTTCCCCTCTGTAATTAAACGAGTGCAGGATGAACATGGCCCTGAAGTGGCTGTGAAATTAGGGATGAGACTGGTGGGAGTGTTCGACGTAGTAGCTGATTTGATCCTTGCGAATGTCAAGGGCGATGCAGTGAACTTTCAAGTAGCTAATGCTTTGGCTTTGGTCCCAGATCCGGACAAGCCGTGCAAATTACCAAAAAGTATTGCTCAGGCTTACAAAACAATTGGCCGCAATAGCCTAGGAGTTAAGCCTTTTGCTAAATAGCAAACACAATCGCAACAACAACAAAAAACTCAATATGAAAAAGATGAGAAAATAGTTTTTACTAAAAAGAGCTGGAGGTTGAAAAAACAGGGTAAGCAACAGAAGAAGCCGGGGTCGCGAGGCGCATCCCCGGTTTCCGTCTCTTCTGAACGCACTTATGATTTGCGCGATAGGGCGAGAATTAAATATCCAGATAGGTTTCAGTTCCCTGATACGCGTTCTCCTCGTTCTTCACAGGCACCGACAACTTCGCAGGCCAGTGGAGGAGATCGCCAGGATAGAGGAAGGGGTCGAGAGGCTCCACAGGGATGAGACCAACCTCGACAACAGGTCAGAGGGAAAGCTGAAGACTTTCAACGCTCTTGCCCACAGTTTCAGAAGAAGAAGGTTGCCGCTGTAACAGCGAGATATGCCACCGACGGTGAGAACGAGACTCCTGAATTGGATGTGGGCAGTGACCCTCCTAGACAGCGCCGCAGAAGTTACCATAGTGCGGGAGGTGCTACGTCCTCATGTGGAGGCGACAGCAACTGAAACATTCATTACTGTCGAGACAGCAGACACCGAGTGGCACCCCTGACAGATTATATAATATTGTAATTCAAATTGAAGGTGATATACAGCGTGTTATAAAAGGGATTTTTTGGGAAAATATGACCTCTTCGTACGACATTTTGTTAGCAGAGGCGGATTGGCCGCCCCCATTCGTACTTGCTGCCCGTAAAGGGGAGGAGGTAATACTTCCGAGATTTTCTCGACATGTCCCAAAGGACAAAGCAGAGGCTCTTGCAGCTGAGTGGGCTGTGTCCCTGGCTCCAGCGTTATACCGCAACCACATGGGTTGGGATGAGGATTCTCCCCCCATGAAATACCATTGCGGTCGCTGCCACAGCCACAACCCCAATATCCCATTAAACGGGAAGCAAAAGGTCCCGTTTCTGAAATTCTGACTCAGTTAGAATATCAGGGAGTAATTGAGACATGCGTGTCTCCGATGAATAACCCCTTTTCGCGGTTTCTAAACCCGATGGATCGTACCGCTTGGTTTTGGATTATCGACATTTAAACTCACATTGTCGGACCTTTGCGGTGCAAAACACACATAGTTCTGCGCTTGTAGACAGTCTTGTTCGTAAAAAATATAAAACTACACTTGACCTATCCAATGGATTCTACATGCACAACTTGGCCCCGGAGAGTAGCCAATGGAGCGCTTTTACTTCCGGTGGTAAATTATTCAAATTCCGGCGTTTACCTATGGGCTACTAGAACAGTCCAGGTGTATTCGCTGCCCGTGTTGTCTCTTTGTTAGACGGCATAGACCCAGATGCTTGTTCGTACGTCGATGATATTTATCTGACAGACGACAAATTATTCCCGCATCTTTCCCGAGTGGACCGCATTATTCTAGAATTTGCGGTGTTAGGTTACAAGTTTAACTTTGCCAAATCACACATTGCTGAATTTACCGTTTTGTTTTTGGGCTATGAGCTCAACAATGAAGGTAAGGGCTTAGCCCCCCATTTCCTAGAGAAATGTGCACTACTGTGCCCTCCTACTACTCTGAAGAAACTTCAGTCTTTACTGGGTTTTCTGAATTTCGGGCGTACTTACATTCCCGAATATGCCCAGCGTATCAAGCCACTATATGCCTTGATACAACCTAACTTTTCGAAGTCATGCTGGCTTCCGGAGCATACCTCCATTCTGCAGTCTTTGCAGACAGACCTTCTTGAGTCTAAATTCTTGTTGACGCGTGATAACCACACAAACCTGGTGATCAGAACAATTCCAGGGGCAGTGGGTTTCACGTACTTGACCTTTAACGAAGGTGACACAGTACCCATCGCATACAAGTCACATCTATACACTTCCGCAGAAATGCGCTTTTCATCTGTGGAGAAAGTTTTGAATGCGGTGCAAATGGCGATTCTGAAGGAACGCGCACTGGCACAGGGAAAGCGCATTCTGGTGGTAACACCATATCCTGCCCTGGAGGCAGTGACAAAGGCAAGTGTTCCGAACTCTAAAGCTTTCCACCCCCGTTGGATTCAATGGGCAACATCTTTGACGTCTCCGGATGTCACTTTTATTTTTGATTCTTCCCTTCAGACTCAGGAGTTTTTACAGTATGAATTCGTTCATCCTCCTCCTCTGTCCTTGCTACCGCTTGAGGAATACGAGTGTGTTATTTATACCGATGGTTCGGCACAACCGTCCACGGGTTCCAAGCATGCTTATTCAGCAGCATGTGCTATTGTTGCAGGTACCTTTGTGAACGGAAAGTTCAAATAAAATCTAGTGCACACTCAGGCACTCGGGGACAGTACTGCACAATTGGCCGAGCTGCGCGCAGTGGTGCTCGCACTTGAGTTCGCAAATACGGATGTGACAACGCTAGTTGTATGCGATTCTTACTACTGTGTTCAGTCTTACAATGACAATCTGTTCTTTTGGTCGCAAAACGACTACAGAGACGCAAAAGGTAGCACAATTAATGCTTTGGGTTCGAGTGGCAGATTTGCAACAACGTCTGCCCCTCACACAGGTGGTTCACACCCTTGGCCACCAGCGTGTGGGCGCACACGCTGTCGGTAACGGTTTGGCAGACGAAGCTGCCAAATCAGCAGTAGTCACGTGCTCAGTTGCAGCGGTCACTAGATCCATGTCTAAAATTGATACCGATATTTTAGCAGCTATTGCTGCAACAAAGGAAGGTGCTAATTACCCTAGGGGTTTTCCTTCCAAATATTCTTACCAGTTAGGTCCCGAACAGGCTCCTTATGTAAAAATACCCGGCGTTGGTGATCGGCTGATTCCCAACGCGGACCGCAGACTTTCCTTGATAACTGCAGCACACAAAGGCATGGCTTCGGCACATGCTGGAGTGTCTGCGACTGTTTCCATATTGCAGCAGCGATACTGGTGGCGTGGGTTATACAAAGAAACCCGTACTTATGTGCTTTCTTGTGACGTTTGTCAGCAAATTAAGCCTTCCACGGTTACACGGCCACCGTAGACCCAGCTCTGCATTTCTAACAGACCCATCGGGTGTGTTTACCTGGATCACTGCGGTCCATTTTCTTCTGACACTGCCTATAAATATATCTTAGTGGCAGTGGATTCGTGCACACGTTTCATCTGGGTTTGGCCACAACGGAGTGCTGACGCTCGAAATGTCATAAGGGATTTGCGTGTCTTTGTGGGAATTTTCGCCTGTGGCACCTTCCATTCTGACCAAGGTCCAGCGTTTGCCTCTAAGGCTTACAAGGACGCTATGGGTTCACTGGGGGTGCGGGTGAAATTTTCGTCTCCTTATCGGCCTGAGGGCAACTCGATTGTTGAACGAATGAACAGTGACTTAAAGCAATTCTTGACAGCTAGAGTCTTAGGTACTGGCATGAACTGGCTGGCCCACTTGTATACCGTACGACATGCACTTAATAATCTCCCTAGAAGACCCATGGGTGGGCGGACCCCATACGAAATATTCTTTGGCATAAGAATGTTTGTGCCTGACCTTGATGGTCTAGACATGGCGGCGCAATCCGCCATTTTTGATGTAGATAACCATTCTACTATGTTACAGGACTTACAAGAAGCCTGAGACAAACTTGCGATTGCACATTTACCTTCAGCCACGGACACTGCGCTGCAGATCCCGGTTGCCGGCTGGCTTCCGAAGATTGGAGATCTGGTTCGAGAGAAGGTGGAGAACAAAAAGGAATTCGGCCCCTCTTATCGTGCACCGGTTCCAGTCCTGGGCTTGAAGGGAACTCGTACAGTCATCTTACCACCGCTTCCTGGTCGCAAAGAGAACAGATACATCTCAGTGGAAAATGTCAAGCTACAACCTCTGGCCGATCCTGAATAGTGTTACACCAGCGGTCTCTTGTCCTGTCATCTCCCGGACGAATGTTCGTGGCCCTCCGGCCCGAACGGTCACTGATGTTGCAATTGAGATGGTTGATTTGCCTGATCGCTTACTCGATATCCCGGTCTCCCCCTGCAACGACGAGACTGAGTATACCTATCCCGATAACGAGTTGGTGGCTCACTTACCAACTATGCCACTGAGCCCAACACGTTATTCCTTTGACTCGGATTCCACCTCATCACTTGTCCCATCCAAATTCAGTATTTTTGTATCCTGGTTCAGAGACAATTTTTGGATTGCCCCCTGGACATACATTTGGTTGGTGCTATTCCTGATTTTTTTGTTCATGTCCATTGGCTTTGTCACAGTGTTTTTCTACTCATCAATGGTCACTATTTACCGGAACGCTCTGCAGTGAACTGTGTCGCTGGAACTTTGGCTCCACATTCTTCATCTCACATCATGAAGCGAGACCACACATTTGTGAACATTTCAGCTTTTCCAGTCGCTGATGGTATCGTTTGGGATGCGGTAAACTTCCAAATTCATAAACCAACCGAAATTATTAATGTACCAAATGTCCTTCGTGTATCAATGGGTGATGTCGTAAAAAGTAATATTCATTCTGACGATTGGGATGTACATGCAGTTGAAGATTTATTTACTGATTTGAAATATTATGCTGCTTTTAATGCTGGGGATTTGTACATGAATTCTGCAAGTTATGCTGATTTGCATTGTTACCAGCATTGGGGCAACCACTTTGTCCATAAACAAAGTGCACTGCATGGTCCTTTTAACTACACCCAATGGGAGCATTGTCCAACACCTTTACCAGGTAGCTCCCAAACTCTTAGACATAAATTTTCTTACTTCACAGACTTTGATAGATCTAACCCTGGGTCCTATTTTTTTTAAATTAAATGCTACATCCACTCAGAAAATCATGTGTACCCACACCAAATTGCTATTTTCGGGTTCCTTTTTGAGCACCTTAGCTGTGGGTGGTTATGAGTACTGGAAGGACACTGTTGACTTGAAATCAATCTGGGGCTCCAAACCATGGCAGGTGCAAGGCACAGAAGCCTTGCACCGTGCTTGCCTTATCCCGGCCCAGATTTTATTTCTGAATAATACCATTTATCAAACTACGTGCTGGGGTTTGGCTACTGCGAAACAATTGAATGCACCTTCCTTCCCTGCATTGGCTTCCCCTCCAAACGGGAGCTTGCCTTTCAATATGTCCCTTCAAAATTTGCCGGTTCTTTTGCGAAACAATTCGTTTAATATTTCTACGCTTGTTCAGACACCCTGGTTGGCTTGGCCGATAGCATCTAATGCCTGCCAACTGCGTTTTCATGACTCAGTTCCTGGTTACAAACAGGATAGGCCAGATCCGAGGTTTTCTGACTCTCGTACTGTAACAACATATTCTGTTGGTAAATTATGTAAACAGTGGTTGCAGCGCTCTTCCCTAGATTCTGTTAAACAACATTTATCCCTCCTATCAGGCAACATTGATCTGTACGACTTTATTCTGGGGCCTCGTGGTCCACGACCTAAGAGATTCATTTATGAAACTTATAATGAACTCTGGAAGCTTTCGCAAATTGAAGCTGCTTCCCGTCTACGGGAAATAGATCAAGCAAATTTGGAAAAGGTGCTTGCTTTTGTTGACAATAGTATTAATACCCTGTCTTCCCGCATTTACACGTTAGAGAATATAGTGTCCTCTGTGGTTGATATTGTACAAGATGATGTTTCTGTGTTATATCATGGTCAGAATCAATTGCGTTCAGTTATGCAGTTTGCTTGGACTTTGCAAACACTTAAGTTAGGTAAAGTTCTGTGGCATTTTTTGAACACCTCTGCCTTATTTCTGCCTTTTAATTTAACTGACAAACCGCAGTTCATGTCCATGAAGGATGCAGCATACACTCTGTTACATATCGAGAAAATAGAGCCCTTACCATTCTCTGTGGCGGAATTGGATTCGGCCGTGTGGCTAGAGCATGCGGTTATCGCCTTACCTTTTTCCTTGTTTGAATTTAGTTTGTGCATGAAACATTATCCTGTGGGCCGTTTCCAGCCCTTGGGCAGTGCCTTCCTGCATGAACTGTGGTCCCTGCCTTTCATGTATAAATGCCTTAGAGATGGGAAGGAAGTATTTCTCACGGGGGAGTCATGCGATTCTACTGTGGGTCATTCCCTTATTTGCAAACACATTAAATTGCACGGAGCTTGTAACGTTTCGGCTCCGAATATTGCTTGTGTGTTAAAAGGTGTTCCTGCTCCTGCTATTTCTCCTACTTTCACTGTGCTTGCTAATGGTAGTTATCTGCTTTTGAATAACCAAGACTGTTGTGGCATGCTAGCCGGCATTCCCGATATCGTTACAGTTTCACACAGGGTTGTCTGCTGCAAAAATGTGCTCTTTCCTCCCCCGCACGACATCATAGATAGTTCCGTTTGGCCTTCCATTCCTACTCAGAAGGCGGATTTCAATAAATTGAGCACAATAAAGGCGCTATTATTGAACCAGGAGGTTATGCTCACATCCGCCCGGGAGACATTCATTCTCCATTTGGCGAGTACCCACAGTGAAATACAGGCCCTTTTGAACACTAACCTCCCACAACATTTCGGTGAACTGATTCACCGTGTTTTTAATGCATCACGCACTGAAGGTCTGGTGCACTTTTTTAAAGTTGTGGGCTCTGGCCTTGTGACCTCTTTTCAGACTATTTTTGGTGTCATACCGGCTTTTATTCATTCTATTTTTTCCAGCGTCTTTGGTGGCTTTCCGTTGATCCTCGCCTTGGCGGCTGGTATATTGCTGTTGGTCTGTTTACTACGCAATGGCTGCACCTCCTTGGGCCCTTCTCGACCCAGGTCGTCTCCAGATGCTACGTGAGCGCATCCTTGCTGGCTTCGGCGTCCTGCCGTTGGCGACACTGAGTGTGTCCTAGAGACTTTCCTTTCGCTTTGCGTATTTCACTTGCGTGCAACCTGTGATGTCTTGCATCAGATGTCCTTTCTCATGGACCATGGATTATTGCCTCTCCAATAAGTCTTTGTCTGTTCCGGATTTTGTTCAGTTGGTGGGTCCCTTAGAGGCCCATGAACGGGACTGTTCCACTGCAGGCTACATGGCGCGTGCGGCTGCACTGGGGATTTTGGCACAATGGGATATCTGGGCGGCTGCTCAGAATCTCCTAAAACGAAGTTATATTGAGTATCACGCAAGTTGTCCCGCATTGCTATTCGCTGCTCCCTCCTGCGAGGAACATGCCTGCAGCTTTGATTTACTGGACTGGATGGCGTAGCTGTTTTACGACGATTCCAATGATGTCCTTTTGGAAGGTGTGGCGTTTTTCTGCACTTACACTCTGTTGGATTGACAGGGCCTTAGCTTCCTGCGACCTGCCTCGATGGATATTTTTTTTTGCCTCTACAATTTTTTTCGTCTCATTCGTTGTCCTTCATGGGGACTACTTCACAACAGACGTTTCTGTTCTGCTCCATCTATTTGAACTCTGTCTTCGTCCTATGTCTTGGCCCGTGGACTGCCCAGGGGAGGGTGTCTTGTGGTTTATGGCCTCCTGGTCTGCCTTGCTACGTTGACTTAGGCCTGGCTGCCATGATGCTTTTTTTGCGCACGTTACTTGTGCCATTGTTTTTCAGCCTCTGCTTTTGCCCGGCTATTTTGGACCTGTCTGCATTTCTGTCTTTCACCTTTTCTCCTGTTCCCTTTGGGCTACGTCTGCACAACATGTACAAGGTCAAAATACAACGTCCCTTGTTCTTGCTGATCTGGCCAGTCCCTCGCACTTAGACATAACACTATGTACAGCTGCCATGGAGAAATTCGGGTGGTTTTAATATTGTGATTTTCACGTTTAGAGGCACTTGGAGAAAACCTTTCCAGAGAGAAGAGCTGTGTATGTCTGATGATGTAAACCTTGCATCTAGATCTTGAGGTATGGGGGTTCGCTAGTCAAAGCCCAGAGGTCTTCTGTTTTTATAATAAACTAGCTACTAGCACGGGGAGGGTGGTAAGGTCATTTAGCCCTATATCCACTGCTTTATGAAATGCTTTCCCCGTTTGTATTCTATGGAGTTGTAACCATGCTGATTATATTATTCTTATGCATTATGCTGATAGTACTGACACGTGTACTGTATCTTAGAGCACGTTAGTTAAAATAAACATTTTAAACTATACAGTGTCTCTTCTTACGCATGTTGTGGACAGGTATGAGTGAGTTATGAAAGGGTGTTCTTGCTACTGCGAGTCCTGAGAGAGAGAGATACCGTGTTCTGGGTTGTCCAATCATTGGTAGCATTGTTGCTAATGAGACGCTACAGCTAGTCGGGTTGGGGTTTTAGGTGCTGAGGATTATGGTTGGCTCACCACCATATTCCGAGGTCCTATTATCCTGTGCATAGCTCTGTGTATGTGCAGAATCCCTATAACAGGGGTTAACCCAGAACCCCCTACTTAAAGACCGATGGTCTACTACAATTGAAAACAAGCCTGTGCACACGTCTCGTTTGTGTTACAAAGTAAGTACTATGACTCTCAGTATTCAACCAACATACACAGTATATATATGATCTTAGAGACAACGTAAACATTTAAGAAGTTGATGTATGTTCTTCTTTATTCTTTTCAGAAATGCCCAGCCAACACGTGTTTCATCCGGGTGAATGACCCAAGACTTCGTCAGGACTTCAGGCAATACGAAGGAGATCTCAAATCTCTCTGCCGGTTGTACTTCCATCCCGGCTGGCCAAGGAAATCGTAGCGGGTAAAGTACCTCAGAAAATTATTCATGCTGCGTGTGAAACACCACTCAGAACCGGTTGTAATTCCGACCCGGTTCCCTGGTCAAATTGATTAAGCGGAATGGACACAAGATCGTCCGTCACGAGTGATTGGGAGAGTGTCCAGGCGGATGCCAGAGGACTGGCTGATCCAGCTAGTACGCTGGTGCAGAACCGACCATCACAGCATCCGCTTAATCAATTTGACCAGCCGGGACGGAAGTACAACCGGCAGAGAGATTTGAGATCTCCTTCGTATTGCCTGAAGCCCTGACGAAGTCTTGGGTCATTCACCCGGACGAAACACGTGTTGGCTGGGCATTTCTGCAAGAATAAAGAAGAACATACATCAACCTCTTAAATGTTTACGTTGTCTCTAAGATCATATATATACTGTGTATGTTGGTTGAATACTGAGAGTCATAGTACTTACTTTGTAACACAAATGAGACGTGTGCACAGGCTTGTTTTCAATATCAGCTTAATAGCTCATACTGGTGAATGCTCAGCTTCAGCAGTTGCAACACTGTCAACAGCCTGGCGAAAGCTGTGTCTTACCAAATGCAGCAGCTGAGCCATTCTGATGGGTGTCAATCTTAGGCAGTTGCTGTCCCCAAGCCAGAGCAGAACTCCTGATTTGGCATTAACAGCACATTTGAGGTTACGCCTCATGTCAGCAGCAGTAGCACTAGTATTTTGGGCTGCAGGACTGCTGGAAAGCATGTTGTTGCTTGGCTCAAAATTTCTTCACATAGTTCAACGCAAAAAACAATCTCTGGAAGACTGGAGTAGCCCTCACAACACGTCAGCCCCAACAACACAGTCATTATGTAGCCAGCTTCTTATTAGACTCCCACATTAGGAACATAACTTGAATTCCCCTCCAGATCATTCTCTCATACTTCAGGGACAAGTAGTCTCCTTCCCACTCAGAACAGGCAAGCAGGTTTCTAGGCACTCAGCAGACCAGTAGCTTTTGCAGCAAGTCACTCAGACTTCAGGTGATGTCGCCTCACCTCTTGAAGTGGGACTGTCATGTAGACGCCAGCCCTGGTCCCGCAGCACCTTTTTGACTATTCTGCGGAGCACTTCCATAATGAACAAATTGGACCAGGAACCCAGTAGCGAGGTTTGGGTCCTACTTTTGTACTAATTTTACATACATGATATTCTACTCCCCTGTCTAAGGTTCTCGAACTAGTTTGGAGTGGTTACCTTTCAAATATCATTTTCTGGCTGTAGTGCAGACAACCTTTGTGCAAGGTGATGGATCTCACAGAAGGAAGTGCTAATGATGGCTCCAAACAGGAGTATTCAAATCTTGGACACAATGAAATGACTCTGCAATCAGCGACAGACAAATCAGCATACCCTGCCCATTAAAACTTCCTCGCCTTTAACAACATAATCTGCAGACTCAAGCCCTCTGCCCTTCCATCCGCCAGAACAACAATGGTCAGGAAAATCTAATAAGAAATCCCTTGCTTAAGGGTACTCATCGAATTTCTAAGGGTAGTCCTCTCTCCATCTTCCCTTTCTTCAATATATGTGTCTCCATCCTCTTATTTTAGGAATCCAAGTAATACCTTTCCACTGTCTAGGGTGAGCCATATCTATCTTCCATGGATCCCACTTGTTCCAGCACACATGCTCACATTGTACACATTCTTACTCTCGTATGTGCCACACATGCCCAACTCAAACACTCTCTGGACATACATGGGGGCATCAGCACAAGGTTCTGGAAGCCCCAAAGAAGCAGAACTTTTAACTGAGTGCGGCTGATAGGCCACAGTCCTTTCGAACACAGGAAAAAGGTCTGGTCAGAACTATTAATTAACAAAAACTGGTAGGCTGCCCCCACCACTTCATGTTAACTACGCAGGATATGGACAGAAATTTCATGTCACCAAATGAGGGAACGCTTAAAGTGCTCTTCCAGTTCACAGAACCATTTCTAGACCTTGGCATTATTAGGGACAGGTCTAGGCTACAGTGCACACACTACTTTAGCATGATAAGAAGGCCAGTACAATATCAGAAACTAGTTTAACTTGCATTTGTGTCACTTAGAACAGGGGTGTGCATCCCTATACCAGGCAGGGTGCCTTCTTGTCCCAACAGTCTTAGAGACAAAATTACCATGTCTGGAACATATGAGAAATTGAAGGTGGAAATTTCATCTGATGATTGGTATCTGAAACTAGGCTAGCCAAACAGATGGATTTGGTAAAGGACAGTGGTACAAGAATGGAAATATCTGCAATGACCGTACCTGTTGTGAAAGAATCACAGAAATGGTGGCATATCCTTGGAACAGAAACTGTGTCTCATTGCAGCTGAAAATAGGAGGGGAAAGCCTAGGAAGTTTAGTTTTCACTACTACCTGCTCTGACTCTCTGTCTCTCAAATTTGTCTCTACTTCCTCAGTTTCTACTTATGTCTCTTCTTTGACTGTTTCAAGACTGCAACTCTTTTTGATGCTCTCCTTCTCCTTTTTATGGTCTCAAGCCAACCATCTTAGAGCCAACCCTCAACTTTAGACCCATTTGTGACAACTGCTGCACCTTCTTCTTCACTTTCTGACTGATTTGGCTCAGTTTGCTGTTTTGCACTCCGTGCTTATTCCTGATTTACTTGTGCCACCCTCTGCATCCATGTCAAGAACTTGAATTTGACACTGTAAATTAGTGGTTGTTGTCCCCACCTCTTCATCTTCAGTCTTCACTCACTTTGTGTAAAATGTGCAAATCCTCTGAGGCAAGCCTGCACACTTTATAGCTGTATTTGTCACAAGTATGATTTATGCCACCTTACATCAAGGCATGTCTTCCTCATGTGCTTCTTCACCATGAATCATTCACCAGAACCAGATAATGGCCTGCTCCTTACTTGTTGATGATCTTGTCAACTTTAACTTGTAAGAAATAGAGTATACCACATCCGCCAAACCCTTACAGTTGTCCACCATAAAGCCACCAGAAATATTTACAAGTGCTGTAGCAGACAAACCATTAATTTGCATCACTTTCCGCATTAGGATCTTGTGGGGAGAGTCTAGTCACTTTATTAGGGGTCCTTCGTAAACTCATCAGTTCAAAAGGTAAGGCATCTGGCCACTTCAGAGGCACTGAATTGCAGATTTTTTACAACTTTGACTTGAGAGTACAGTTCACTTTCTCAGGCAATCTTGATGTTTCAGTGGAACTTCTGATCTATCTTCAATGTGGAGCACAAGAGTCTCATCAATTAATTTTTAAAATAGGTCCCTTTATCGGATTCTAAAGAAGATGGTAAACCAAATCTAAGTATCTACTTCCTCAACAAGAGCTTAGCTATAGTCATACTGTCACACTTCCTAGTCAGAAAGGCTTCAATCACCTTGAAAATAAAGATTCACCAACTAGGATGTAACACAAACCATTACACCTAGGCAGAATACAAATTGACCTCCTAGAAATGCCTTTGCTCCTCCGTGTTGCTGAGTAAGTACAGAAAGTGAACACCCTTTCTCTGATTACAGAATAAATAAATGTATATCTCATAATCTGCAGTCCAGGAAGGCATTCATACAGTTATCATTCCAGGTCACCACATCACTTACATCACTATTAGTAAGCCTTTATAAAGGCTTAGCTATTAGGGAAACATTTGGAATGCACTGGCAACAGTATGAATCGTTCCCAAAAATCATTCTCACTTTTGGGTAGTTCGTGAAATATAGAGGTCTGTTCTGCAGGCACCTTCCTCACTCCTTTCTCAATTTGATGACCCTAATAAATAACTTCTTTCTGGCAAAATTGCAATTTAGTTGATGGAACTTCATGGCCATGCTCTCCAAGTTGGTTCAACAATGTAGTGTCAAGCTTGCTATTTTCTCTCATTTTAGATGTGATCATCAAATTGTTGATACATTGTACCAAGACTGAGTTACTGGGAAAGAGCAAGCTTTTAAAATCTATCTCCAGGATTTGGGAGAAAACCGAGGGATTCTCCTTATACCCTTGTGGAATCCGACACCAGAATATTGCCCTATTTAAAAATCTGATCGCAAATAGATACTGACTATCCTCTTGAAGAAAAACACTTGGCACTAATCAATTACAGTGAACCACTCCACAACAGTAGAGATCTGGAACAAAATGGCTGCATGATTCGGCAAATATTATTAGTCACTCTAAGTGGGAAGGGTATGTCCAGATGTGGGTCCCGTGCTCGCTATGCCACTGGATTCAAGATAGCCTGGCTTATGATGGGTGATACCCTGAAACCTGTCCTGGGATGCTTGCTTTCCTGTCCAGGGAGGAACTGGCATGGCAGTTCGGGCTCGACTGTTACGATCGGGAGCAGGGTCAAGACTAATTTGCATATGGCTTGGGTTCAGACTTGAACTGCATGGTGAGCAAAAAAACGATGAATTTAGGCCCACATTGCTGTACTGGGGGTGAATGTTTGACATTGTTCAGCATTCCGTCCACCAATTGTTCTTTTTATGTTTGTTAGGCACGAGTGCAACGGGCATGCCCAGACGTGGGTCCCGTGCTCACCATGCAACTGGAGCCAAGCTAGCCTGGCTGATGAGGGGTGATACCCTATAACCGGTCCCAGGTTGCTTATTTCTGGTCCAAAGAGGACCTGGCCTATCAGTTTGGGCTGGTCTGTTCCCACTGGGAGCAGGGTCAAGACTAATATGCATATGGCTTGGGTTCAGACTTGAACGGCATCGTGAGCAAAAAAACAATGGATTTAGGCCCATATCTCTGTACTGGGGTGAATGTTTGACATTGTTCAGCATGGTCCCAGGATGCTTGTTTCCGGTTCAGTGAGGACCTAGCCTGGCAGTTCGGACTGGACTCTTCCCATCAGGAGCAGGGTCAAAGCTGATCTGCATATGGCTAGGTCCAAACTGGAAAGGCATGGTGAGCAAAAACACAATGGATATAGGCCTAGATCTCTGTACTGGGGGTGAATATTTCAGATTGTTCATCATTCCATCCATCAATTGGTCTTTTTGCACTTGTCACCCTGAGTGGGACGTGCATGACTGGTGTGGGTCCCACTCTCACCATGCCACTGGAGCCAAGCTAGCTTGGCTGATGAGGAGTTATACCCTGAAACTAGTCCTGAGATGCTTGCTTTCCTGTCCAGGGAGGACCTGGCATGGCAGTTAGGGCCGGACTGTTCCCATCGGAAGCAGGGTCAAGACTAAATTGCATATGGCTTGGGTTCAGACTTGAACTGCAAGGTGAGCAAAAAAACAATACATTTAGGCCCACATGTCTGTACTGGGGGTGAATGTTTGACATTGTTCAGCATTCCATGCATTAATTGTTATTTGCATTTGTCACCCTCAGTGCAACGGGCATGACCAGACGTGGGTCCCATGCTCACCATGCCACTGGAGCCGATCTAGCCTGGCTGATGAGGGGTGATACCCTACAACCCGTCCCAGGGTGCTAGTTTCTGGTCCATGGAGGACCTGGCCTTGCAGTTTGGCTGGACTGTTCCCACTGGGAGCAGGGTCAAGACGAATTTGCATATGGCTTGTGTTCAGACTTGAACGGCATGGTGAGCAAAAAAAACAATGGATTTAGGCCCACATCTCTTAACTCGGGTGAATGTTTGACATTGTTCAGCATTCCGTCCATCAATTGTTCTTTTTGCATTTGTCACCCTGAGTGGGACGTGCATGACTGGTGTGGGTCCCACTCTCACCATGCCACTGGAGCCAAGCTAGCTTGGCTGATGAGGAGTGATACCCTGAAACTAGTCCTGAGATGCTTGCTTTCCTGTCCAGGGAGGACCTGGCATGGCAGTTAGGGCCGGACTGTTCCCATCGGAAGCAGGGTCAAGACTAAATTGCATATGGCTTGGGTTCAGACTTGAACTGCAAGGTGAGCAAAAAACAATACATTTAGGCCCACATGTCTGTACTGGGGGTGAATGTTTGACATTGTTCAGCATTCCATGCATTAATTGTTATTTGCATTTGTCACCGTCAGTGCAACGGGCATGACCAGACGTGGGTCCCATGCTCACCATGCCACTGGAGCCGATCTAGCCTGGCTGATGAGGGGTGATACCCTACAACCCGTCCCAGGGTGCTAGTTTCTGGTCCAAGGAGGACCTGGCCTTGCAGTTTGGCTGGACTGTTCCCACTGGGAGCAGGGTCAAGACGAATTTGCATATGGCTTGTGTTCAGACTTGAACGGCATGGTGAGCAAAAAAAACAGTGGATTTAGGCCCACATCTCTTAACTTGGGTGAATGTTTGACATTGTTCAGCATTCCGTCCATCAATTGTTCTTTTTGCATTTGTCACCCTGAGTGGGATGGGCATGTTCAGACATGGGTCTCATGCTCTCCATGCCTCTGCAGCCAAGCAAGCCTGGCTGATGCGGGGTAACACCCCAAAACCGGTCTCAAGATGCTTGTTTCCTGTCTAGGGAGAACCTTGCCTGGCAGTTCGGGCTAGACGGTTCCCATCAGGAGCAGGGTCAAGGCTGGTTTGCATATGACTGTGTCCAAACTGGAATGGCATGGTGAGCAAAACAACGATGGCTTTAGGCCCAGATCTCTGTACTGGGGGTGAATGTTTGACATTGTTCAGCATTCCGTCCATCAATTGTTCTTTTTGCACTTGTCACCCCAAGTGGGAAGGGCATGCCCAGCTGTGGGTCCCGTGCTCACCATGCCACTGGAGCCAAGCTAGCCTGGCTGATATGGGGTGATACCCCAAAAGTAGTCCCAGGATGCTTGTTTCCATTCCAGGGAGGACCTGGCCTGGAAGTTCCGGCTGGACTGTTCCTATCGGGAGCCAGGTCAAGGCTGATTGCATATGACTGGGTCCAACCTGGAATGGCATAGTGAGCAAAAACCAATGGATCTAGGCCCAGATCTCTATACTTAAGGTGAATGTTTGCATTGCTCAGCATTCCGTTCATCAATCGTTCTTTTTGCAGCTTTATAAAAGTGGCATTTCTACAATAATAATGTAAAGAGGACTTTAAATCACAGTTCAAAGGAGTTTGTCTATGCTGCTATCAATCCAAGCATTTAATATGTGTAAATATTTAGCCCAATGATTCCCTATGGCAGCAGCCAGTCTTGCTACAGTGAAAATCATTTTTAGGGATAATTCACTGTAAGGAAAGGTTTAAGATTAATTACTACATATCCTACTCTGAAATATCTGCACCCTGCCTTTATGACCAAGTAGGCCTATATATGGGTAACTCATTTATATTTAAAAGGAAGGTTTGGGCCTGTCAAAAGGGATATTTTGATACGTCAAATGTGCAGTTTAAAACTGCTGCAGGCAGGTTACCTGTGTGCAGCTATTAGGCTGTGCAAGACTGTTGTCTTTCACGTGCAGCCTGCACCGGTGTGCACAGGGTTGTGCACGTGTTCACCAACCCATTGTCACTTTCCCTAGATTGCTTTGCAGCAGCCTTATCTTAAAAACCAGACACTGGTGGTAAACATGTGAAGTCCAATTTACTATGAAATTACTGGGTGTGAGACTCATGTAGAGAGGCTCACCTACAATAAAGGTCCAAATCCAAGTGACCAAAAAGGAGAAATTCTGGGTGTACTAAATGGGTGGAACCCATTTGCAACAGTAAGATTACTTTTTTCTCCAGTGACAAAAAATAATAAAACAGAGCAGTCACACTCGCGCAACAGATAAAACAGCATCTTAGAGGCAAGAACAATGCAATATACAAGCCTTAATCTGGCTCTCTTTCTCCCACAAACATTGCCATAGCCACTGCACAAGTGTACCTGTTCTGGCCCATTATAAAAATTGCAGCCGACAGGTATGTTGCCACCAGTATGAGAAAGCACAGCACATCATTTATATTTGCAGATGTGAAAGAAGTTGTAAAGAAGGGACAAAGAAATGTCAAGTAGCATGAAAGCTAACTGCCCAATCCTGTTTATTCAGCCTAGCCACCTTCCCCCAGGACTGGGAACATGCAGAAGCCATGCGCTACTAAAGAAACCATGGGCAGATCCCAGTTAACTGAGCAACTACCAGTCGATCTCCCTGCTCTCGTTCCCATTCAAAGTATAAGAAAAAGCAATCAACCAAAAACTCTCCTCACATCTGGAATGGAACCTCCTACTTGACTCCTCACAATCCGGATTCCGCAGCAACCACAGCATTGAGACAGTCCTCATCACAGTTACCCGACCGAGCAAATACCAAGGAACTCTCGGTCCTGAAAAAACCATTGGGACCCTGTGGGGATTAGAATAACTGGCTGAAACATGCAGACCCAGGATCTACCACTGTTTTTACTTTACACAAGGTTCCTATTATTAAAATGGCTGTGAGTGGTGGGCAACCTTGAGGTAATTTCAATTCACTGATCCTGCAAACCAAAACCTGCTCTGCTGTAATTTAGGCATTGTTGCATACCCAGATGTGCTATGGATCTCGGGTGCGAACCCTATGAAGAAGCATGCCACTAACTAGTGTTAGTTGGTGAGGGTTCTTTTAAAAACCTAAGGGGATTCCCTACTCACATAAGTAAGAGGCATCTCAAGATGTTTTGCACTTTGGTAGCTAGCTCACTTTCATTGATTGCTGTACAACTATCTGGTATTCAAACAATGCAGTTGAGCTCTTAGAGATCCTTGGTGTGCCCTAACACACAAGTAGCATGCCCTTAGGACCCATGAGCCATTCTCCTATAGACCCTAAGACTTCCCCTACATTTACCTGGTCTTTACACTCTTCTAGACCCTCTAAAACTAAAGATAGGCCTTCAAATACCACACAGAAACAGCAGAGTAGAGAGATGCTTTACACAGGTCTATTATTTATCTTAAAAAATTCACCTTAAATATACAAGAAATATGACAGGCATAAGAGCAAGGAGAAACAGAAGCATTGATTAGGACTGAGTTGAGTTACGCCATCTTAAATCTTCATCATTGGGTCAACTCCTTACTCTGCTATAATGTTTTCAATGTTCAGGAGTGCTACTATTGAGGAGCTCTTATAAGTAAATTGTTTCACGTAGTGATGAAGTGATGACTGAAACAAGCGTTTCATTCATCAGAATGAGAAGGGTCCAAAAGAAAAACTATTAAAATTACCAAACTGTAGACGCAAATTGTTTATTTATGTCCCTTGTGCTAAGGTAAAAAACATCATTGGATAATAAAGGTGTTGTTCATCCCTTTTATCCTTTAGACAACATGAGAGGGGCACATGGAAGGCAGTGCCAGTGGGGTACACTGGGGCCATGCGGTAGGTATTTGCTCGGGCAGTGTATTTATCAAGCATGTCGTTAGTGGGCTGCTCTGGCACATCTTTTCATGTTTCCCTCACATATTTAGAAAAGGGCATATCACCTAAAAACAAAGTAAATATAAAGTGTAATAGCATTTTTGAAAACAGGCCAGTCCTTGAGAAGAGGTGAAAGAACAAACATTTGGGACTTATTTCCAAGTCCCAATGGTGCATCACTTTTACCATGGGAAAAATGTGATGTATGGGCGGCGCAAGGGGCTTGTAAATAAGCCAGATAGTGTCTGAGTCCTGGGAAGCATAGTCAAGTTGGACGGGGTGGGCAATTAAAAAAAAAATGTGGATGCCAGAAGGTGTACATTTACAGTTCACTGTGGAACATTGCAAGCATTAGAAAATGTCCAAAACAAATAGTCCAATTCGAAGTCCAAGTAGACAAAAGAGTAGTTAATGCAGAAAAAATACCAAAGTTTAACTGAAATTTAAAATTAGTGTTCGAACCCAGATGGTCTGCTCTGGGTTGGGAACAAAAGATCCAGAGCAAACACAAGGAGATGATGGACGGAGTGCTGAAACTTTTCAAACACTCACCCCCAGTCACAGATCTGGGTTGAATCCATCATCATTCTTTAGCTCACTTTGCCACCCCAGTTCAGACATAGCCATATGCAAATCAGTCTTGACCCTGTGCCTCATGGGAACAGTCCAGACCAAACTGCCAAGCCATGTCTTCCCTGGACCGGAATCAAGCATCATGGGACCGGTTTCAGGCAAAAGATCCAGGCCATCCTCCAACTCAGATTGTATGACCACAAGCCCCTTCTCCTCTGACGCACACAGTTGGGGTTCTAGGAAAGGATGGGCACTACCTGAAGGACTGAAAACACTGGGATAGGTCTGGGAACAGGACGGGTGGACATAATAGAAAACACACCAGCAGTGGATGGGGAAATGGTGGTCATTAGAGAAGGAGAAATTCCTGCAAACCAGAAGGTCAGGAGGCTAGAAAATTCATATTGCTGGTCATATTTCGTTTTTCCCTGAACTTTGCTGCCATCTCTTTGACATCTAGAGAGAGCCTCTGCTGACCCAAAATTGGTTGCCTCATGGCCTTCTGTAAAGCAGCCATTGTAACTCACTCTGAGACTTGGGTGAGGAAAGATGTGAAGGCTCACGGCTGTCTGATGCAAATATTACTCTCAGACCAGCACTTGCATAAGGAAGAGGGATAGCAGGGGTGCAGCGTATTGTTGTGGGTGCCACTCGACTGGTGGAGAAGGTCCTTCTTATGGGAGGACCTGCTCCTGAGACACGGCTGATGTCCCATCTTCTGATCCCAGATGAGCCCCATGGCCTGACTACTCCTAGCATATGGTGTCCAACAGCACCAAACCCTCAGTGGACTAAATAGCCTCCACTCAGAGGACCTCATTTACAAATGTTTTGACGCACAGCAGCGCTGCAAGCCTTCGTGCTACACTGCCATGCGTCAAAAGAAAAGGGAAGGACTGCATTGTATCTAGTAGGCATGGCACATTCCTGTCCTTTTCCCCAGTGCTGGCAGACAAGGCTGCCATGTGCCAATGCAGGCACTCTTGTGCCATGGTGCACGGGTGTCTGCATTGTAGGGGTGATTGTTTTTGTGCACAAATCAAAAACAATCACGAGAAATGTTTTCTTCTTTCTATGTGTGCTGCAGAATTCAGAACATATAGAAAATAGCAAAAACAAGGAGAAATAAATGTATTTCTCCTCGTTGCGCCTCCCTTACGCCTCCCATGGGGAGGCGTAGGAATCTGACGCATTCCCAGGTTTACAAAACCTGGTAAATCTAGGAATGCATCAGGTTCCATGGATGTTTCATGGGTCCACCCACAGCAAATCCCATAGAACACCCCTTTCACGCAGAGTGTGAAAGGGGGCCATATGTACAAGGCCATGAAAAGCCACGCAGGGTGGCTTTACATGGCCTTGTAAACATGGGCAGGCACACTGCACCGCTGGTGCATCAAAAAGTGATGCATCAGTAGCGAAAGAGGCTTGTAAATAAGCCTCAGAATCTTTGGGTGGTAAACGCTCTATCCCTGCTAGTGGATTGTCCCTTTTCTTAGTGGTGGTCCTGGACTCTTCCAGTGCCCGCCTAGCAGCCAATGTCCTTTTTCTGACTTAGCTCATTATCATGTTCTTCCCTGGTTTTATCTACACTGCCCACGGAATAGGAATGGTGATGAAAAAAAGAAATAAATAATTGATCAGTGCAAATGTCCTCTGCTTCATGTACATTAAAATACCTTTTCATAATAACAGCACTAAATGTGACAAAGAGTAACCCTCTCAAGCACAGTACACTCCCTCGCAAGATTGTCAATTCTCCATGGCACTTTCAACAATGATTGTCTATGGTTGACCAATATGCAGCTGAAGCAAATGTTAACTCCCTCAAACATTATCATTGGTCTATGATGTCCCTGGTGAAACATCAATTCAGCCCATGGGATTCCTTGAAGTACTCAAGCATTGCCAACCTTACATTCACTCATGATGGCAAACAGAAACGTAATTCTAAAGTGTACATTATATGTACATTATATTACATTGACTATTTGGTGTATCTAATTATGCTGATATGGCTGAGACCAATTCGAAACTGTATCAGGTCTATATCCAACATAATTTTAAAATAATAAGGCTTATGTATGTTTCATAATATCAAATAATGTCTCCTTTACATAAGGCCATGTCCCAACAGTGATGTCAATATTTTCTTCAAACATAAAATCGTTCTCTCAGAAAAGTTCCTTTGTGCCTTCATATTGTCATAAGATTTAAAGCGAGTTTAAAAAAAAATATAAACCAAAATGACATTCATCCAATCACACATTTTAAAGTGCAACATAATGTATAGGAAAGGTTGACATAAAAAGACAAAAGACATGAAATGACACCACTTTAAAAAAAGTATGACATTATGTATTTTAATGTTAATCATGCTTACTTTGTTCGATCTGCCTGTGTGCCTCCTGCTAAGCTTGCAGGTTTCACCAGGCAGTTGTCATGCCCTCTGGTGGAGTGGGAAGAGCCTGAGCTACCACATATGTGGCTAGGAGGACACCACTAACACGTCATGTGCCTACTGACGTGCCCAGCACTGACGGTCTTCATACAGATTGCAATACTCCATCGCTTTACAGGTGAGAACGCCCACTGCAGTGCAGCGTGTGGATATTTCCTACTTATCCTGCAGATAGAAGCAAGACCTCCCTGCATGCTAGGGAAGCTGGAGTGTGCTTGAGAAGAGAAGTGACTTAAGCCTTGGAAAGATAGCCAAACCCCAGTTGATAGGATGGGCCTGCATTTTGACTTCTCAGGATAATAAGACGCATAAGATTGCTCCATCTCAGCGGAATTTATGACTGCGTTGAGCTGCTCTGTCATCTTCAGGCATTGAGAAGGATGAGCCTGCCTAATTCTAACACACTCCATGCTCTTAGGTTGCCTATACTCACCTCTCGTCACCTCCCATTAGACCAAATGCCATTTTGTCTTCAACCCACAGTGTGAGGTCTGGACCCATTGGCTGGAGGAGGTCCACCAAATTGTGGAAACATTGGAATTACCCTTCGAGCTGGTGCAGCTCCAGTGATAACACAGGTAAAAAGCATAGTCACCCTCAACTAGTCCAGATACCAATAGCTACTGATACTGATAGTTCATGTGACTGCTGTGGGTGCCCCAGTCATGTAGGTGCCCCTGACACTGTAAAATCTCAACTCAGTGAGTTCTGAGATGCTCGTCTTCTACCCCTCAAGACACTGAATGAGACATGTACTGGGTACTATGTAACCACTGTCCCAGTGTATAGTCCAGTTGAACTAACGACTCCAGTTTACTGGACTGTGGCCCTTCACCCAAAAAACAGTGATTGGCTATTGTGACCCCCAAGACACCAATGGGAACAACTAAATATTCTGTTAGGTGCATTTATAGCACATTCCTCCCATTTGAATAGCCCCAACGTGCTCTCCGAATCTGGGTACTTTATGGTTCTGAGATTCCTTTTGACCTGAGTCAACTCAACATGGTTTATTGATATTGTATTGGTTGCGTTTAATATAATTTAGAGGTGAGTCACAATGGGTAGAATACATAAGTCTGATCTATAGTACTTTTTTGTTAGACAAGGGAATACATTACATAGTGGTTGACTAGACCCCGTTATTGATTTTGTGTGAGGCTATATGTACACTGATGCATGTGCTGAAGGACAATGCAAGTTGTTTCATTCTGCTGGGTTGTAAAATTGTTTATTGCTCATCACCAGGTTGTTTTGATAGTTTGAGGACTCTTTGCCCATTTTGTGTTCTTGTTGCTCCTCTGCGTGTTTCTGGGTGTAGGATGTTTAAGAGAACATCTTTTAGTTGGTTGTATTAAGGTTAATGAGAAGATATATAGACGTTGCATCATGTCCTGAATTGATGTAATGTTGGATCCTTTGGGCCTCAGAGCCTCGCTCACCCCTGACTGTCTTTCCTTATCTGGGCAGGTGTCATGTTAGAACCTGCCACTTTCCCACCTACATTCTGATTTTTTGCTGATGCTGCAGCTCAGTTCACTGTTCTTTAACACGTTATAGTCTTTTTTCTTCTTGGTCCATGTGAGTGTTTCTTTTAAGAGCTCCGCGTGATTAGTCATTATCAAATCAACCTAAAGCAGAGTCAATACTCTCCGGTCATGCCATGGTTACAATCTAATGTCAAAAGATGGTCTACAGATAGCAACAAATCGCCCACCTCCCCATACAGTCCCAACATAATAACTCTATCTGCAATCACAACACTATGACTGGAGTTATGACTTGCAGCTGGCAGTCTAAGTGATAAATGATGAAGAGCATGCATTCCCTACACTTTTAATCGGGATATCTGAAGTATTAAAAAATGGATGACCACAAGATGAAGACCAATCTCTATTCAACAGGAATATTCAAATGTACAAACATGAGGACATAGCAAAATACTAACATGATGTATTATTTGATCCTGTGTTCAAAGAAACAAGTAGGTTTCAGTTCTGCCCCTGCCATGGTATTTTATATCTGAAAGGACTATCCAAAATGTGATGGGAGTTGTCTGTATGTAGAAGGTTAGTTCTACAATACTTGAATTGTATCATTGGGTGTATAATGCAATAACGTGTTTAGATGTTAAGCATTTCTATATACCTTGAGAACAAATTGTAATCAAGGAAGTAAATCCTCATCTTTGGAGAAAAATACTAATAGCAATGCTAATATTTTATTAAAGTGACACTCAATCTGCCAATAGCGTCCTCCATTCACATGTGACTACTTAATAATATTAATTGCAACCAATATAGAAATTGTGGTTACATTCACTGTAACTTAGCAATTACATTGTGAACAGAGGAACTACAGGGGCTTTTTGAATTATACTCTGCCTGCTTGTCCTTTCTTCTTGCATTGTGAATTCTCATTCTATTATGTGCTGGAAAAATGACTAAAAGCAAGACTGTCGAACCAATGTTTTAGATGTTTATTGTGCTATTTATGAAGAAATCCAAACCCAATTAAAAAACACACCTTTTCCGGTCATTACCATCAAAGACAGTATGTGGAGTGTGTCATTTTCTGGGTAATGTTACCTATTTTGCGTATTTCATTCAGAATCCATCATCTTTGATTGAGGTGCTGAGAGTTCTCCTGATGGCAGAAAGCACAATAGAGTTGAAGAGGAATAGGGAATCATGGGTAAGAACACAAAAGGTACACTGTTGATAGCAGTTACATTTTTTAAGGGAATAACATAACACAACCAATGCATCTGTGGGTAACACTCCAGCCTCAGTGTTCGGGGTACGGCAGGTCTTCACTTATCTCACTTGTGACCCAAAAGTCAAAGGCTCTAGGCAGAGGTTGAGGCATAATCAAAATAACCAAATTACCAAGTAACTGTCAAGGGGTGAGCCCAACACCAAAATATCCAAGAAATAGACAGGGGCCCACATTTTAAGGCCTTGCATTGGGCGTCTACATTTTCTAAGGCCTTGCATCGGCACAAAGCGATGCAAGTGAACTAAAGTGGCACATGGTATTTACTATCAAGCACAAAAGGTGTTTCGTGCTAGAAAATGCCATTTTCTCAGCACAAAAACAATTTGCACTGCTTTGCATTACTTTGCATCAAGGGATTGTTACTGGGCAGATCATTGCACACACCCTAAGATTTTGATGCGAAGCTCAATCTACAGAAATAGCAAGACTGGGCTTTGCTTCAAGTAGGTGCTAACAAGGGGAAATATGTATTTCTAAAAAGAAAAAAAACAATGCATTGCCTGTGTGTTGCTCTGGACCAATCTTATACTTTGTAACAACAAGCCCGAGAATCAACTCGGATCAAATTATGAATGGCAATCCTGTAAGGACACTTAATGCACCATTACTAAAGTTTTAGTGAGTGTCATAGAGTTTATCTACCTTCACAAACCTCTGTGTGGTAACCGAGTCACCCAATTTGACACTATGTAGCTTCCCTCCTTAGAGGACTGGCTCGATAACATCCCACCAAACTTCTCATCCATAGCAAATTAGAGCTATTCTCTTCGGTTTGTCTGAAGGTTTGCCCCTGCTGTGATTGGACAATTGCATTTATCCGGAAGGCCTAGACCTGAGGGGTGATGGTCACAATGTTTTCTGTGTTACCTTTTCCCACCAAATGCGAAGGACGAATACTTTGTAGCCTGAGGTGTCATCAGCTTTCTTGTTTATTTATGTGCCACCTAACACTGTCCTTGACTCGTTTCTGGAACACATGTTTGGGTAGGAATGTTATGGCCAGAGGTTGCCAGGATAGTGTGACAATAGAGTTGGGATGATAACCCACTCTCTGCTGATTTGTTAAGAGTGGCTTTTCTTGAGCATGATGTCAGGGCTATAGTAAAAGATGGGGCAGTAGTTTCTACTCACTACTGCTGCAGGATTTTACAGTGCTTCGGTGTCTTGATCCTTAGGGCAAGTGCAGGGTGTGTCACAACACAGCACAGCAGCACTGGCTCCGTCACCAGTCCAATACAAAGCATGTGTTACTTCACCACCTTCTAAGTTCTAAGTGAGGAGAAAACCCCAATTTGCATGAAATCAATTGTTCTAAATATCTACACTGACTGAATTGTACATGTATGTGATCCTGATTTAAAAGTTGGATGAGGGAAATCAACTATTCTCCTAGGCTTCTAAACGTGTTCTATGGGTTAGCTAAATACAATGTAATCAATTTCACTGCACACATATTGCAATGATGAAATGCTTCAGCCGATTTGTCTTTAAACATTTCACAGCAGCTCGAAAGTTCTTCACGCTTGTCACTTTCGTTAATGGAAATGTCTCAACCCAGGTGTGCAAAAAAATCTTGCAATGACTTTAGGCCCAAAATTGTTCAATTATGTCACAATTTTCCAACAAAATGTACTTTAATTAAAGGATCTGTAATAAAAAAAAACGTGGACTTCTATCTTTAAAAAAAAAAAGTACACCATCATACTCAAGTTCCCTGGGTGCATTGAATTTAGAAACAAATATATCTAGTTTGAACATTAGATTCTTTTAGTAGTTAGAAATGTAGGGCAGCATATCCCAAGAGCTCCATGCAGTTTTTATGTTACAGTAAATTGAATATCAGTGCCATAACTAAATTAAGAAGCCCAAGCACAAGCTTTGTGCCGTTATATAAAGTGAGATCTAAAGTGTTTTTAAATATTAAAGCTAAATGTTGATATTCTTCCAACGGTAAGTGGATATGTGATCATAAATGTTTAAATGTATTTTACAAATAATGTATATATCAATTAAGAATGTTTTAAAGGAAAGAACATTAAGATACAACCTTGTCTGAAGAAGTTTCCTTGTGGACAAGTTCGGGTTAAGATTTTCTAAGCACATGCAAAACCAGTTTAACTGTGTATTTCAGAATGGAAGTTCTCAATTTGAGGGACACAGGTGAAATCAATACAAACTGTATAACGTAGCACCCAACCTATGATTAGTAATGTGTGGTAATTCCAGTACAAAAGTATACAAAGGCAGCGCTTTGAAGTGGCTCACAAGCATAAAAGAGCACTTTACAAAATCAGTGAACAAATATATCGAAATACACTGCGCAGACGGAGCTCTCTACCACCTCTCCTTGGAACTTTACAAATGCAGCAGCTTGTTCTGGCTCAACCTTTCCTAACCATAAAAAAATAAAAATACAATTAGTTATTTTGACCAAAGCAATTTAAAAATGTTTCAACTGACTTTTTATATGCACTGTATAAACACAAATGTAGCGGAAAACAGTAGAATTCACTTGTAATCTTTAGCACCAAACTTGCTATGTTATAAATATTTGAAGTTCAGGTTTAATGAAATACAGAGCAGAAGGGGTCTACTTCCAACCATGAATTCTGATACAAACTGACCAAAATGTTGCCTTTAGGTGAAAGAATAAACTCGGAATTTATACTGCTTTCTTGAAAAAAGCTATAACCTTTGCAACCCATGACACTGGTGATTAATAGAGGCAGTTCTCTTTGCAGAGTTGACATCTGCGGCCTTGATTACAAGTAGGGCCAGACTGTGAACAGCAACAAAGCCTTGGCAGTTTGCTGCTCGACTGGCCCTGGGAGCAGTGGGGAGGGGCTGCTAGCAAGAAGCACCGCTCCTGCTTTTGTTACAGGGGGCGGATATTGCAGCACTGCTGCAAAACCGGCCTCCAGTGACAAAACCGCCCCCCGCGAGCACAAAACCGGCCCTCACTCCTCCAGCCTACCGGAGTATGCCCAGTGCCCGCTACGGCCAGCCCCCACCCTGATTACAAGCAGTACTAAGTAGATTTCCCGTATGGAATACCACTCTGCACATCAGGGGATCGATGTTGCCTCACCAGGAACAGCAGGCCCGATTTTACAAGCTGGAAAATCCATTCTGTAAAATCACTTTGGTAAAGGACTGCCCTGTGCAGGCCAGACCTGTTCCTTAGCCTCAGTTTTGGTTTAGTCCCTTAGTTGTCCGGCTAAGCTCATTGCAGGCCCGTAGCCAGAAGTATATGTTTAGGGGGACATGGCCCTCAAATATAACAAAATATCAAAGCTGTGCTCTATAGGAGCATTCTTTCCCAAATGCTGGTTGTGCTACTAAACAACTACCGCCAGAATATAGTGGTTCAAGAATATCGAGGGCAGAATATCAAAAGGGAAGTGTATATAGGGAAGCATAGATTTACTATTCCTAACTCCACATCTACGTACCTTGAAGATATATATATTGCATAGGTACATGCATGTGGAGTAAGGTTTAGAAAAGCTATACTTACTTACCTGTCAATATTTTGGATTCAAAATTCTGTCCTTGATATAATGTAGCATCGATATTCTGGTTTCAGTATTCAGGTACACACCGTTTAATTCTATGTGAAAGAATATGTGGATTTTCTTTAAATGTAAAGCACGATCAATCAACTTTTCACAATCAAGTTTCAAAAGTGAAAGCAGATCACGCTAATGGAATTTGCCGGGATCCACAAATGTACTATCACATAGCTTTTCAACACTTCTCCCAATAACAATAGTTCCCCACTTCTGTGACTGAGCTTTCACCCATGAAATGAAAGGCTCCCTAAGGCCCCTAAGACACAAGAAAGGATCAAGATTTTGCCTTGCAAAATTACCATATTTGTAACTGCAGTATTTAGGCCAGGACTCGGTTAGATCCCAGGGAAACCTTCCAGGCTGAGACATTTCTGAAAACAAGGTGCCTAGAGTAGTCTGGGGTGGTGTAGCTTGCATGGACCCAATACCTTTTCTTACCCAGAATGCCCCGCAAATAACAAACATTGGCTAAATCACATATTTTCCTCATTTTCTGTAAAGAAATTTCTGGAATCTGTGAGGACCCATGAACATTCCTACCACCCAGCATTCCCACACTTCTTTCAATATCAAACCTTATTCACAAAGGTAAGCTTACACTCTTGTGTAAGTTTACGATTTTTTGCAATTCACAAAGCAATTTTACAAGTAGTATTTTTATGACTACCTATCATTTTATGTGCAAAGCCAACACGAGTGCGGCGACTTCATAGTCGTAAAGATACTACTCATGAAATTGTTGTGCGAATTGCAAAAAACATAAACTTACCTTTGTGAACCAAACCCAAAAACATTTAATACATTAACCTAACAATTTATCTGGCTCCTGCAAACAAAAATAATGATCTACAGAGAAGATACATTATCTCACCAGGATATATTTGACAACAGGCCAGTGTAGGCTGAAGCAATGTCAGTCAAATGTAAGCCGCACCTGACTTGTGATAACTCTGACCAAGCACGATCGGCAAATCAAAGCTATATGCCATATTGGAATCTGGAGTTTCCTAATTGGACATTGCTTCTGAATGACTGGTAGTTTTAGGTAGTGACAACCACTTATGTATCAGGAATAGGAAATGTCATGAAAGTTGCAACGTTAGGAAATCTCCGTCCTACACATAAACAATCAATAAATGCAGAATGCAGCACACATAGAAGTAACAAATAGCCATTCTGGATTGTTTATGTGCAGGAAGGGGCACCATCACCTTCCTGCACATAAACAATCATTCCCTGCAATGCAGGCACCCTTGTACTATGGTGCAAGGGTGCCTATGTTGGCGCTAGGCAGCTAATTTCAGTGCCAGCACTAGGGAAAACACAGGGGTGTGCTGTATTGTAGTAAATATGGCGCATCTCTGCATTTTGAAAATGTCAGAGCACGGCTCTACCAAATTTGGCGCAGCTCCGAAATTTTGTTGTACATATGCCCCCTTGTGTTTTGCTTTTTGGTTACATTATCAATCTGCTTTACCAGATGTTAATGGCAGTGGGTCCAATCAATGGCCATACTTTAAAGCTGCCTGTCTACTGATAAGTTTAGTCATGTTTAAAATTATAAACGTTAACTCAACCATTTTGTTCCTCACACAAGAAGGATCTGTTTTTTTCAAAGACAAATTTGATTTCACTTTAAAGTTTTTAAAATAATCTCAATTGTGCCCACAGTTTCACAACAACATATGGCAGTGCCAATTCGATTTCTTTAAAATTCAGATAAACCAGTGGTTAAATAGTGCACATGGTATAGGAACTTTGAAAGCCCTAATTTTTATTTGTGTAGGTTTTGTGGGTCAAAAGACTTACCCAAAATTAATCCTCGACAAGACAGTTTTGATATTGGGAATGAATGACATGAAGCTGTTAGGAGACTTGAATTATCATTTGGTAAAGAACCAAATGTCATCATAGAAAGATTAAATTTCTTTTGAAGGAAACAAAACAGAGAGGAATGCATCAAGCATTTTGTAGCAAATCTATGGATTTTATCTTCAGTTTGCAATTTTGAAACTAACATTGATACTTACCTACGTGACCAGCTAGCTATGGGAATAATACTGTTTAAACACAGCCGAGCAACACTAAGGTAGTGTGCAAAACTATGATATTATGTTATGGAATTATTCTTGTCATAGTGTTCTGTGCTGGGTCTCACTCGTAGTGTTCAAGGCATGACAGTTGCTTCTGACAGAGCTTGGAGGGGCTGCAAGCAGTCACCGGTGCTGGCTTCTCATCTAGAGAATAATTACACTTGTTCACCCTTTACTGACTTCCAGTGTAATCCTTTGATGAGGCCACAACATAAATTGGCGACGAGATTGGTGTGAAGCCAGCACCCAACAAACACACAAAGGATGGCAGTAATCATTATCCCTGTTGATCTGTGATCAGCGTGCAGCCTACTGTTGTGTTTTACAATTTACAGAGTGAGGCCGCACTTGTGAAATCGGATATGGGGTACGACGGTTCCATGTTTAACGCTTGGTCAGCATTTTGAAAATGTTATGACCCCGCGCCACATGGCTCTCCAGCATGCAATTTTAAAGGCAGATGCTACAAATATTGATCTCTTTTCTTACAAACAAGGCTGACGAGCGTGTCGCGCTGTTGGAAGGTGGTTTATTAGCAGGGGTAAGTAGGTACCTACCACTAGAAATAAGGCCACAATCACAATCACAATATATGGCCAGTCAAGGTCTCAACAAATTATTCCCTTGCTCAACCCTTGATAGCTTAACTTAGGAGACAAGAGTGCAAAACATCTAAAAACACCTATCCATTAACCCCTTCGCTGCTAGGCCTTTTCCCCCCCTCTGCTAAGCCTTTTTTTGGCTATTTGGGGTAGTGCGCGCTTAGGCCCCTGTAACTTTTTGACCACATAAGGTATCCATGCCAAATTTGCGTCCTTTTTTTCTAACATCATGGGGATTGTAAAGGTACCCAGGGTTTGTGGATTCCCCTGGAGGGGACCCAGAAATTAGCCAAAATACAGCTAAATTTTGTTTTTTGGGGAAAAATGCGAAAAAGGGCTACAGATGAAAGCGTCTTGTTTTTTCCTGCAAACGGCATCAAAAAGGGGTTGTGGTGCTGAAATCACCATCTTTCCAGCTTTCAGGGACAAGCAGACTTTTGTCAGAAAACCAACTTTTTTACACAGTTTTGGCATTTTTCTGGGACATAGCCTATTTTTGCTATTTTTGTGCTTTCAACCTCCTTCCAGTTAATGGTAGAAATGGGTATGAAACCAATAATGGATCCTGGAAAGCCATACATTTCTGAAAAGTAGACAAAATTCTGAATTCAGCAAGGGGTCATTTGTGTAGATCCTTAAAGTTTTCGTTATAGAAACTAACAGTTAAATAAAGGAAAAATTGAAAATTAGTTGAAAAAAATAGCCATTTGTGTCAACGTTTTCACCTGTAACTTCTTCTAATTATGACAGCTATTTGAAGGCAATATACCGTTATATCCGCTGGACCTTTCTGGTTGTGGGGATATATAGGACTTGTAGGTTCACCAAGAACCCGACGAACCCAGAGCCAATAACTGAGCAGCATCTTGCAATGGTTTTTTATTATGTACCGGGTATATAGCAATTATTTTGGGAAAATGTATACATGGAAAAATTGTTATGAAAGACACCTATGTATTTCTGAAATGGGAACAAAATGTAGATTTTAGAAACAGTAGATATTTGCACATTTCCGAAATTGGGAGTACCCATACTAGCATGAGAATTATAGGTCATTTTTCAAAATGACTTATTTTTACACATTGTCTTTCATTTGGAAGGCAGAAATGCATCGAAAGTCAATAGGTAATAACAGTTGCTCTACAATTCTGTGTTACCCTAAGTCTCCCGATAAAAATGGTACCTCACTTGTGTGGGTAGGCCTTGTGCCCACAACAGGAAATGGCTCAAAATGCAACGTGGACGTACCACATTTTCACAATGAAAAATTACCCTTTTTTGCAAAGTGCCTAGCTGTAGTTTTTAACCCTAGCTCTGCGGGCACTTAGGGAAACCTAGCAAACCTATACATTTTTGAAAACTAGACACCCAGGGAATTCAGGATGGGGTGACTTGACTGGCTCTCACCAGGTTCTGTTACCCAGAATCCCTTGCAAACCTAAAAATTGGCAAAAAAACACATTTTCCTCACTTTTCTGTGGTGGAAAGTTCTGGAATCTGCGGGGATCCACAAAATTTCACCCACCCGCGTTCCCCAAGGTCTTCCGAAAAAATGGTACCTCACTTGTGTGGGTAGGCCTAGTGCCCGCGACAGGAAGCAGCGCAAAGCGCAACGTGGATGCACCACATTTTCACAGTGAAAAATGACCCTTTTTTTGCAAAGTGCCTAGCTGTAGTTTTTGAACCCTAGCTCTGCCGGCACTTAGGGAAACCTAGCAAACCTATACATTTTTGAAAAGTAGATACCCAGGGAATCCAGGATGGGGTGACTTGACTGGCTCTCACCAGATTCTGTTACCCAGAATCCCTTGCAAACCTAAAAATTGTCCAAAAAACACATTTTCCTCACTTTTCTGTGGTGAAAAGTTCTGGAATCTGCGTGGATCCACAAAATTCCACCCACCCCGTGTTCCCCAAGGTCTTCCGAAAAAATGGTACCTCACTTGTGTGGGTCAGCCTAGTGCCCGCGACAGGAAGCAGCGCAAAGCGCAACGTGGGCGCACCACATTTTCACAGTGAAAAATGACCCTTTTTTGCAAAGTGCCTAGCTGTAGTTTTTGAACCCTAGCTCTGCCGGCACTGAGGGAAACCTAGCAAACCTATACATTTTTGAAAAGTAGACACCCAGGGGAATCCAGGATGGGGTGACTTGACTGGCTCTCACCAGGTTCTGTTACCCAGAATCCCCTGCAAACCTAAAAAATTGGCAAAAAAACACATTTTCCTCACTTTTCTGTGGTGGAAAGTTCTGGAATCTGCGTGGATCCACAAAATTCCACCCACCCCGCGTTCCCCAAGGTCTTCCAAAAAAATGGTACCTCACTTGTGTGGGTAGGCCTATTGCCCGCGACAGGAAGCAGCGCAAAACGCAACGTGGATGCACCACATTTTCACAGTGAAAAATGACCCTTTTTTGCAAAGTGCCTAGCTGTAGTTTTTGAACCCTAGCTCTGCCGGCACTTAGGGAAACCTAGCAAACCTATACATTTTTGAAAAGTAGACACCCAGGGGAATCCAGGATGGGGTGACTTGACTGGCTCTCACCAGGTTCTGTTACCCAGAATCCCTTGCAAACCTAAAAAATTGGCAAAAAAAACAAATTTTCCTCACTTTTCTGTGGTGGAAAGTTCTGGAATCTGCGTGGATCCACAAAATTCCACCCACCCCGCGTTTCCCAAGGTCTTCTGAAAAAAATGGTACCTCACTTGTGTGGGTAGGTCTAGTGCCCGCGACAGGAAGCAGCGCAAAGCGCAACGTGGACGCACCACATTTTCACAGTGAAAAATGACGCTTTTTTTGCAAAGTGCCTAGCTGTAGTTTTTGATCCCTAGCTCTGCCGGCACTTAGGGAAACCTAGCAAACCTATACATTTTTGAAAAGTAGACACCCAGGGGAATCAAATATGGGGTGACTTGACTGGCTCTCACCAGGTTCTGTTACCCAGAATCCCTTGCAAACCTAAATACTTGGCAAAAAAAAAAACATTTTCCTCACTTTTCTGTGGTGGAAAGTTCTGGAATCCGCGCGGATCCACAAAATTCCACCCACCACGCGTTCCCCAAGGTCTTTCGAAAAAAATGGTACCTCACTTGTGTGGGTAGGCCTAGTGCCCGTGACAGGAAGCAGCACAAAACGCAACGTGGACGCACCACATTTTCACTGTGAAAAATGACCCTTTTTTGCAAAGTGCCTAGCTGTAGTTTTGAACCCTAGCTCTGCCGGCACTTAAGGAAACCTAGCAAAACTATACATTTTTGAAAAGTAGACACCCAGGGAATCCAGGATGGGGTGACTTGACTGGCTCTCACCAGGTTCTGTTACCCAGAATCCCTTGCAAACCTAAAAATTGGCAAAAAAACACATTTTCCTCACTTTTCTGTGGTGGAAAGTTCTGGAATCTGCGTGGATCCACAAAATTCCACCCACCCCGCGTTCCCCAAGGTCTTCCGAAAAAATGGTACCTCACTTGTGTGGGTCGGCCTAGTGCCCGCGACAGGAAGCAGCGCAAAGCGCAACGTGGACGCACCACATTTTCACAGTGAAAAATGACCCTTTTTTGCAAAGTGCCTAGCTGTAGTTTTTGAACCCTAGCTCTGCCGGCACTTAGGGAAACCTAGCAAACCTATACATTTTTGAAAGGTAGACACCCAGGGGAATCCAGGATGGGGTGACTTGACTGGCTCTCACCAGGTTCTGTTACCCAGAATCCCTTGCAAACCTAAATACTTGGCAAAAAAAAAAACATTTTCCTCACTTTTCTGTGGTGGAAAGTTCTGGAATCCGTGTGGATCCACAAAATTCCACCCACCACGCGTTCCCCAAGGTCTTCTGAAAAAAATGGTACCTCACTTGTGTGGGTAGGCCTAGTGCCCGTGACAGGAAGCAGCACAAAACGCAACGTGGACGCACCACATTTTCACTGTGAAAAATGACCCTTTTTTGCAAAGTGCCTAGCTGTAGTTTTGAACCCTAGCTCTGCCGGCACTTAGGAAACCTAGCAAAACTATACATTTTTGAAAAGTAGACACCCAGGGAATTCAGGATGGGGTAACTTGACTGGCTCTCACCAGGTTCTGTTACCCAGAATCCCTTGCAAACCTAAAAATTGGCATAAAAACACATTTTCCTCACTTTTCTGTGGTGGAAAGTTCTGGAATCTGTGTGGATCCACAAAATTCCACCCACCCGCGTTCCCCAAGGTCTTCCGAAAAAATGGTACCTCACTTGTGTGGGTAGGCCTAGTGCCCGCGACAGGAAGCAGCGCACAACGCAACGTGGACGCACCACATTTTCACAGTGAAAAATGACCCTTTTTTGCAAAGTGCCTAGCTGTAGTTTTTAACCCTAGCTCTGCCGGCACTTAGGAAACCTAGCAAACCTATACATTTTTGAAAAGTAGACACCCAGGGGAATCCAGGATGGGGTGACTTGACTGGCTCTCTCCAGGTTCTGTTACCCAGAATCCCTTGCAAACCTAAAAAATTGGCAAAAAAAACACATTTTCCTCACTTTTCTGTGGTGGAAAGTTCTGGAATCTGCGTGGATCCACAAAATTCCACCCACCCCGCATTCCCCAAGGTCTTCTGAAAAAAATGGTGCCTCACTCGGGAGGGAGGCCCAAGTACCCGCGACAGGCAAGGGCCCACAACGTATTGAGGCGACCTCAAAATGGCCTATCACAAAACGACCTGGTTTTGCAAGGGGTCCCATGACGTTTTGGCCCGGGGCTCGGTGGCCACCTAGGGAAACCTACCAAACCCACACATTTCTGAAAAGTAGACACCCGGGGATTCCAGGGAGGTATGGCTTGCGTGGATCCCCCAACGTTTTCTTACCCAGAATCCCCTGCAAACCTGACATTTTGCTGAAAAAATCCCTTTTCACACATTTTTGTGTGTTAAAGTTGTGGCATCACGGGGTTGACACAAATTTCCTACCACCCAGCGTTCCCCAGGTCTCCCGATAAAAATGGTGCCTCACTCGGGTGGGAGGCCCAAGTACCAGCGACAGGCAAGGGCCCACAACATATTGAGGCGACCTCAAAATGGCCTATCACAAAACGACCTGGTTTTGCAAGGGAGGTCCCATGACGTTTTGGCCCGGGGCTCGGCGGCCACCTAGGGAAACCTACCAAACCCACACATTTCTGAAAAGTAGACAACCGGGGATTCCAGGGAGGTATGGCTTGCATGGATCCCCCAACGTTTTCTTACCCAGAATCCCCTGCAAACCTGACATTTTGCTGAAAAAATCCCTTTTTCACACATTTTTGTGTGTTAAAGTTGTGGCATCACGGGGCTGACACAAATTTCCTACCACCCAGCGTTCCCCCAGGTCTCCCGATAAAAATGGTGCCTCACTCGGGTGGGAGGCCCAAGTACCCGCGACAGGCAAGGGCCCACAACGTATTGAGGCGACCTCAAAATGGCCTATCACAAAATGACCTGGTTTTGCAAGTGGGGTCCCATGACGTTTTGGCCCGGGGCTCGGCGGCCACCTAGGGAAACCTACCAAACCACACATTTCTGAAAATTAGACACCCGGGGATTCCAGGGAGGTATGGCTTGCGTGGATCCCCCAACGTTTTCTTACCCAGAATATCCTGCAAACCTGACATTTTGCTGAAAAAAATCCCTTTTTCACACATTTTTGTGTGTTAAAGTTGTGGCATCACGGGGCTGACACAAATTTCCTACCACCCAGCGTTCCCCAGGTCTCCCAATAAAAATGGTGCCTCACTCGGGTGGGAGGCCCAAGTACCAGCGACAGGCAAGGGCCCACAACATATTGAGGCGACCTCAAAATGGCCTATCACAAAACGACCTGGTTTTGCAAGGGGGTCCCATGACGTTTTGGCCCGGGGCTCGGCGGCCACCTAGGAAACCTACCAAACCCACACATTTCTGAAAAGTAGACACCCGGGGATTCCAGGGAGGTATGGCTTGCATGGATCCCCCAACGTTTTCTTACCCAGAATCCCCTGCAAACCTGACATTTAGCTGAAAAAATCCCTTTTTCACACATTTTTATGTGGTAAAGTTGTGGTATCACGGGGCTGACACAAATTTCCTACCACCCAGCGTTCCCCAGGTCTCCCGATAAAAATGGTGCCTCACTCGGGTGGGAGGCCCAAGTACCCGCGACAGGCAAGGGCCCACAACGTATTGAGGCGACATCAAAATTGCCTATCACAAAATGTTTTGGGCCCTTGCCTGTCGCGGGTACTTGGGCCTCCCACCCGAGTGAGGCACCATTTTTATCGGGAGACCTGGGGAACGCTGGGTGGTAGGAAATTTGTGTCAGCCCCGTGATGCCACAACTTTACCACACAAAAATGTGTGAAAAAGTGATTTTTCAGCAAAATGTCAGGTTTGCAGGGGATTCTGGGTAAGAAAACGTTGGGGATCCACGCAAGCCATACCTCCTGGAATCCCCGGTGTCTACTTTTCAGAAATGTGTGGGTTTGGTAGCTTTCCTAGGTGGCCACCGAGCACCGGGCCAAAACGTCATGGGACCCCCTGCAAAACCAGGTCGTTTTGTGATAGGCCATTTTGAGGTCGCCTCAATACGTTGTGGGCCCTTGCCTGTTGCGGGTACTTGGGCCTCCCACCCGAGTGAGGCACCATTTTTATCGGGAGACCTGGAGAACGCTGGGTGGTAGGAAATTTGTGTCAGCCCGTGATGCCACAACTTACCACACAAAAATGTGTGAAAAAGTGATTTTTTCAGCAAAATGTCAGCTTTGCAGGAGATTCTGGATAAGAAAACTTTGGGGATCCACGCAAGCCATACCTCCCTGGAATCCCGGGTGTCTACTTTTCAGAAATGTGTGGGTTTGGTAGGTTTCCTAGGTGGCCGCCGAGCCCCGGGCCAAAACGTCATGGGACTCCTGCAAAACTAGGTCGTTTTGTGATAGGCCATTTTGAGGTCGCCTCAATGCGTTGTGGGCCCTGCCTGTCGCTGGTACTTGGGCCTCCCACCCGAGTGAGGCACCATTTTATCGGGAGACCTGGGGAACGCTGGGTGATAGGAAATGTGTGTCAGCCCCGTGATGCCACAACTTACCACACAAAAATGTGTGAAAAAGTGATTTTTCAGCAAAATGTCAGGTTTGCAGGGATTCTGGGTAAGAAAACGTTGGGGATCCACGCAAGCCATACCTCCTGGAATCCCGGGTGTCTACTTTTCAGAAATGTGTGGGTTTGGTAGGTTTCCTAGGTGGCCGCGGCCCAGGCCAAAACGTCATGGGACCCCTTGCAAAACCAGGTCGACTTTGTGATAGGCCATTTTGAGGTCGCCTCAATACGTTGTGGGCCCTTGCCTGTCGCGGGTACTGGGCCTCCCACCGAGTGAGGCACCATTTTATCGGGAGACCTGGGGCCGCTCCCCTCCCTGGTGCCTAGTGGGTGGATCCCTGCTTGGGGATCGCCCTCCTGGGGTGATCCCCAAGCAGGGATCCACTAGCGAGAGGTACCATTGGAAAGGGAGATTCTCCCTTTCCAACGATACCTCTCCTGAGTTTCTACGTGCTCAGGGGGCTGAGATAGCCCCCTGAGCACGTAGAAACTGAAACTGAAATGAGCCTCTTGGCTCATTTCAGTTTCAGTTTCACTGAAATGACATCAGCGCGACGTGCGCGCCGATCGTCATTTCAGGGAAACCAGGGGGCCTCGGGAGCTGGGGAAGCTCTTCCCCAGCTCCCGAGGCTTTAGGGGAGAAAAGGGAATCCCTCTGGTGCCCGCACCAGAGGGATTTCCTGTGCTGGGTCCCATGACGAGCTGGACTCGTCATGAGCACACGAGCACTGTGTGCCATGACGAGTCAAGCTCGTCATGAGCATCGAAGGGGTTAAATAAATAAGACACAACACACAATAAAAATCCATCCCCAATTTATAAAAATAGGAAATATTTGTAGGATTAAAATGACACCAAAATAACAAAAATCCAATGTAGGGAACCAGAGAAATGAATTTTTAGGGATTAAAAGTAAAAATAGGGCTTAAAAGCAAATAGAGCTCAATGGGTTAAAAAGGTTGCACTGCACAGGGACAAAATCCAGAGTTCAGGCCACCCACAATACCACAATTTTTACTTACTTCCAGAAGTGTTTCTTGATGCAGGAAAGTGGTCCACAGCACCAGCCAAGGGTTCAGAAGATCTGGTTTCCTTCTTGGGGTCTGAGACTACAACTCCCACAATGCACATGATCAATCCAAGTAAAATCCAGGTGAGGCTTGTCAGCTGGAATTGTCCTTGTTGTTGATGTTGCAGGTAGCCCTTCCAGCACTTTTCTACCTTTTGCTGATCAGGGAGTCCACTCCTTATCCTTTAAGACAGGTAAAGTCCTTTTGATGTGAAGCCCTGTGAGTGCAGCAGGTGCAGTCCTTATGATTGTAGTCCTCCCTTGTGCAGTGCAAGGGTCCAGCAGGGCAGTCCTTCTTCTCCAGACATTTCTTTTGGGTCTTTGAGGGTCCACAACACCAATCCAAGGTTCCAGAATCTCTGAGTTGCTCCTTGTAAAGTTGGGACAACAAGACCCACAATGCACCTGGCTAAATCCTTAAAAGTCCACTGAACACTGTCCAGCTGGGTTCTTCTTGATTGAGATGATGCAGGTGGAGCTCTTTTAACCTGTTGCTTTCAGAGAGTCCACTCTTCAAACTTTTAGAGACAGGCAAATTCCTTCTTGGGCTGCAGACCAAAGTGTGCAGCAGGTGCAGTACTTATGGGTGCAGTCCTCTCTTGTGAAGTCCAAGGTTCCATCAGGGCAGTCCTTCTTCTTCTTGTAGTTTCAAGGCAGGGATTTGGAGTTGCTGGGCAGCTATCCCATATCTATCCAGTGTTCTTGGGTGACAACTTGGGTGCGCTCCTGACCAATGGGGTACGGGGTACCACCCATAAGTATGACAGCTTCCTCCAAAGTGTGGCATATTCTTGCCCCAGAAAGCACTGTTATTTAAAAATCCAAAATGGAGAAACTATCTTCTGGAGGTTAAGATCTGGCTAAGCCAACCCATTGGTGTGACTAAGTTTCTCTAACACTCCCCTTCCAGGCCCTCTACAAATTCAATTACTGGGGCTCTTGTCTGGCTGGGGGTGGAGGATGTGGGGGTAAGCCTGTGTCCTGTCCTAACTGTCATTCCCTCTTTGAAGAACTGATTGGCTACTCAAACCTTATCCTGCCTTTTGCTCAGCAGCTGCAGCTCTCCTCCCACCAGTTGTCCTTTGTCTTTATGCAGGCCATTTCAGACCTCATCAAAGCAGTTTGGCTCAGCCTGTCAAAGCTGTCCAATAAGGAAGGCTGGATTTTGGTTTATCAGAAAAGCAAGTTCTATAACTTCTTT
The DNA here is from genome assembly GCA_963921515.1 of Calotriton arnoldi. Taxonomy (NCBI): domain Eukaryota; kingdom Metazoa; phylum Chordata; class Amphibia; order Caudata; family Salamandridae; genus Calotriton; species Calotriton arnoldi. The sequence continues at coordinate 639,470 of CAWUFW010005812.1, forward strand.
TCTGTAACAATTATAAAAAATCTAACATTGGCAAGTTGTTGGATTTATCATAACTATTCTTTTAAGTTTTTGAGTTGCATTTTTAGCTCACTCCTGTCAACAGTTATACTTCATTAAAGTATTCCCATGTTAGCCTATGGAGCCAATGTGCTTCAGTGGGTCAAAACAAAATTGGTAGTTCTTCCCTCACCAGGGAATATAAAATATCTTTTTAAATATCCCTGCTTATAGTTACAAGGCACGTTACCCCTGGGGGTACCTAGGGAAGACCCATGGAGTAACTTATATGTAAAAATAAAGTAGTTTAAGACTTTGCAAATGCCTTTAATTCCAAAGTCAAATTAGCATAAAATGTGAATTTAAAAGCAGCCTGCAAAGCAGGCCTGCCTTTAAAATGACAGCAAGCAACACAGCAGTGCACACTTAAGTTAATCAAATCTACTGGGCCTCTAAACCTACATGCCCTACCACATACTGGGGACTTACAGGTAGGTTGTCAGTACTAATTGTAATTATACCTAATTACCATGCACTTTTAATCAGAGCACAGGGCATGGGTCCGGTTAGCAGAGTCCAGGGCAGAATCAGAGTTAGAAAACCAGCATCTAGTAGTCAGAATGGGGCAAAAAACTCAAAGGGGGCACGGCAAAAAGACCTGGTTTCTCACACATGTGCTTTCATAATCAAAAAGTAACTTCAAATTCTGATCGGCATGCCGTACACCTCCATTGTTTAAAGGCACGTACTTTGGATTGCTTCAGCTCATTAGCACGTCATTAACAATTACAGTAGATTGCTCACCAGTGTGTTGGGCGCTTTGTTCTCAGGGCGCTACTGGCAAATATACACAGCATATTGTGCATTTTGTGTTCACTAAGTTTTGGCTAATTTTCGATCAGTGTGAATACCAGGAAGCTCTGTCAAGAATCTACTAGAGCTTTGTGCTACACTCCAAAGAGAAACTGTGAGAGGGGTGTGGTTTTCAATAGTTAAGGCAGTGGTTTTGACTCCCCTGTGCAAAGGCACCAGAAAATAAAACCATTACCTGCCTGTATTCTTGCATTACATTGACTTGGGGGAGTGGCAAAGGCAGCAGTTCTTAAGAAAATTTTACCTGTCTGCAGCCTAATTCTTCATTGGAAATTAACTATTGCCTACTTGCATACCTGATTGTTAAATCTTGCTAAATTATATTCAAACTAGTTTATTCTAAGGTGAACCAGTTATAGTTTGATAGTTCCAGAGAGAACAGATTTTTCAAATTGGCAATGCAAACAACACATTTCCCAGTATCCTTTCTTCCTGAACCTGGTGTTCCCAAACTGAAATGGCATCACTGGTATAGGTCAGCCCTTGGAGTCACTCTGGTGGTCTGGGTTCAAGGAGCAGGTCCAGTCTTCCTTCCTCAAGCAGCAGGGCATAAGAGCAGCCCTTCTTGCAGCAGGGCAGTCATTCCAGCAACAGTGCAGCAGAGCAGTCTTTTTTCTGATTCTTCCATAGGTCCAGAAGTGATCTAAAGAGTGCGTCTCAGGTTCCAATATTTATACCTGGTGCCAGATTTGAAGTGAGAGAAACGTCTAGGCTTCCCCACATATCTGGTTCTAGAATTTCCTTGCTTTCCCTTCCCAAGACCCAAAATGTCTGAGATGACACAAGGCTAGTGTGAAGTTATTTGTGAGTACAGGAGGCAGCCCCCATTAAAATGCAAGTGTGGTAGGTGACAACTCTGCCCCCACTCATCTTGTCTTGAGAGCTCATCCTGCTAACATTCAGTCCCCCTTTGTCACATTATCTAGGAGGAACACACACATGTCAACAGCTAACTACACCTATCAGATGACCCAAGACACAGGCTGCAGGTACCAAATGGTCAGAACATGAAAATGCCAACTTTCTAAAAGTGTCATTTTCAGAATAGTGACTTAAAATTTGAATTTACCATTAATGATGATTTGAAATTACAATTTCCTAGAGATCAAACATGACATTTCACTTGCTCCCAAGTAAAGGTTATCATTTATTAAATGTAATAAGGTAATCCAGTGTTATCCTCAGGTAGAGGTAGGCATGCAGTAGTGAAAGACACATTCAAGATTTTTTCACTACCAGGACAGGTAAAGCTTAAAAGTATGTGTCCAACTTTTTAAATACAATGCACCCTGCCCTATGGGCTGTTTGGGACCTGTGCTTTGGATGACATATATCAGTAAAAAAAGAAGACTTAGGCCTGGCAAAAGGTTTAGTTTGAGCTACGAAACTACTGCTAAATGGCGAGAGTAAGTTGGGGGAACATCCTACTCCAAGTGCACATTTAGCGAGTGCAAGCAGCTGCTAACAATGCTATTTGTGTTCTGTTGGATTCAGAGCTAATTCATCCATTTTTGATATGAGGGGGCATTTCTGCACTTAGAAAATAGCACTCAATGCAGAATTACTGTTCTCTGGTAATTCTGCAGAATCTTGCTGAATCTTTAGGAAACTCCACGGAATTATGCTACACGAAACTATGCAAGTTATGCCCACCACTACTTTAAAGGTGAGAGGCAGGGTGAAGAAGATTTTCAAGAACAGGAAGATGATAACAAGCTATCTGTGGGCTTTAGCAATAGTTTTGGGTTTTAGGGTAGAATTATTAGAGGAGCCAGTACCGTCAAGGGAACTAGTAGTTTTGTTGTTTGAGGAAGGTCTTGCGGTGCTGCCCTATGCAATTCTTTGTAAAGTATGCCCTATATATAGGGATAACTGAACTCATCGCCCTGCACACTCTACCCACAGTCAGTTACTCCTTTGGCTCAACGGTTTTTGAAAATGCTATTAAGGTGTGGGGAATAATGTTATAATGTGTAATAACATGCACTCATAAACTCTTCCAGTATTACCTTCATATACCTTATTACCAGTTCATTGTATATTACAAAAATGAATATTACTAGACCTTTACCATCTTTAATTCACATTATTCACACATTTAGCGTACTATTTTTACATCATCATTACATCATCAGAACTTCCTTAGAATCCAAGATTTGTGTTGTGTACACATAAGTGTTTTGTCCAATGTAGAATCGGGTCTGGTCGCCACAATGAGGAGTTTCTTGAGAGTTCTAGACAATCATTTACTTAAGCAAAAATACTGACTGTGGGTTGTGGTAATTTGAAAAAAAGTTAGTCAACTTATCAGTAAATCAACCAGGGCCCATCTATACGGGCGGGGGGCCACGTTCCCTCACCTTTTTCTGGAGAAGAAGAGTGTCTGTTGGGAGAGCAAAGGTCAGCCTGACAGACAATCTTCCTGTTGAGGTCAGGCATCCAGGAGTTAGACATGCACTAAATGTGCAGGCTCCTCGCTGCCTGAGCTAAACTCTGACAGTCAGAGGATTTCACAGCCCTGTGAGCATGACCTCCTCAGCCTGGCAAAAGTACATCGAGGCCCTCCCCCTCATGATGAGGTGGAGCATCACTGATGAATTGGACCTTCTGTTTTAAGCCCTGAAGTATCCAGGGCTGTTTGTCTATTAGTGACACCATGTCACAGAGTAAGGTGGGATCAGCAAGTCTCACTGACCCAATCCCACTCTGTGACGAGTGAGGGACTGCTGCCTTCCCTCCTTGGTTGACCTAAGGTCAGCTAATGAGAGAAGGCAGAAGTCTCAACCCTCCTGGGGCCTCAGAGGCTTTACTGTCCGGGAGCTGCAGGGCAGGTAAGTTTATGTTTTTGAATGTTTGGTCCATGTGCATGTGTATGTAAAAATGAATGACTTTATTGTGAGTGAGTGTTGTGAATGAGTGTGTGCGTGCACGATTTCCAATATATGGGTCTGAGTGAGTGAGTTTCTATGTTTGCGTGTGTGGCTCATCCACCCCCCCCTGCAAGAATTCCAGCAGCCACTGCAATAACATAACATAACTTAATGTAACATAACTTGAGTATTTGTAATGCGCACGTTCACCCAGAAGGGTATCTTGGTGGAATAACAGACGTTTATTGTTAAGTGATGTCAAACGCCAATTAGGGGGATAAATACTTATGGGCAGGATTCCTGTAGCCAGGTTTGATCTTGTTGTTTTTTGTTGAGTGATGGGACATTGCTGGAGATAGGAGCTAACTGTGTAATCCTGTTGGCTATATAGTCTTATGTTATGGGTAATTTTGACGAGTGATTGAGTGAGAATATACCATCAGTACCTCATGCTTGGGATTTACAATTTGGTTAGACTGAGTATTCACAAGTATTTTATTATTTTTGTAGATTTCGAATGAATTATTTCTGAGCATTGATGTGAGCTGAAGGAATCAACAATTAATCATTTGGTTGGGCTTTGGCAGTTTAATGAGTGCATAAAAGCATTGGGTAAGAATGGACATAATATACACTATTAGATTATTGCTTTTCACTTTACAGGTGTTGTGAGGGAGCAATGTGGTTTTGCATCGACATTTAATATTGTGCTCATCCTGGATCACTTGTGAACCTTGAGTATTAACATACTTGAATATTTTTATTCTATTAGGCACTTTTGCAATTCTAAAAGATAAGACCTCTACAAGGTAAGTAAAACTGTGTGTTCATTTGTATTACTTGGTGTTAGTCTATCTCATTTGACTTTAGGATACCCTTGATGGAAAGGAGGAACTGAACCATTCAACCTTTAGCATGTCCTTATAGTGTAGCCATGGACTTTTTTGAGTGCTTGTCTATTGAGTTATCCGTCATGTGTTATGAAAATTGTTAATTACGCATTATGAGTATAATTGTTTTGGATATATATTGTCGTTTATGAATGTGGGACATTTGAGTATATCCTGCCTAATATTTAACCTCTCATATATATTAAAATAATGCATGATACCTCTAAATGATCAATTTGACAAATGCATAAATATGTTTGGGAGGTAGAAGGAATGAGGCGACTAGTTTGAAAATGCAGGTGCTACAGTACAAGTCAAGCGCTAATATATTAGATGTATTCTTTTTTTCATACACAGATCCATACAATTGTTCTTGTTTTGGATTGGTATCTATAATAAAATGCGCAACATAGGATGCATTTGTTGTACCTGCAGCCCAGAAGAAGCGGTGAGGTAACCGCAAAACACATGTTGGCTGTTGCAGACATATTTCTTGAGGCACAAGCTGCTGCAGATTTATTGTTTTAAGACTAAAAAGATATATATATCCAGCTTATCAAACGTGCCTTTTGGAATCTAGATGTAATAGCCTCTGATGAGAGTAGAGTTTACGAGTGTGAATTATTACACATTATAACATCAGTCCCCACACCTTAATAGTATTTTGGTGCAGAGTATGTTGCTAGGTTTGAGTTTCTTAAAGAATCCGAAGTCAAGTATGGAGCCAATGAGGACTTTGGATTTCTTGGGTTTCAAGATAGGCACAGTTCAGTCAATTTTGAAAATACCAAGGGGGAAAGGAAAGGGACATTTGTAGTTGTTGATCAGAGATGTTGTGAATTTGGTGGTGCTAGCAAGAGAAATTGGTTTGATGTTGGCATCAATTCAAGTGATTTTTTGGGGACTACTGCATTTCAGAGCTCTCCAGATGAGCAAGGCATGCTGCTTGTGGACAGGTTAGCGATACAGAGATAAAGTAGTGACCTCACTGGAAGCAATTGAGGAGATGGAATGGTGGTTAGAAAATGTAGTGGCATCAAATGGCTGTGCTTTGTTTGACACAAGCAGTTATGGTTAGGGAGGTCATCTAGCTGTCTGGCAGATGGGCAGCAGATGGGAAATGGAGCAAAGACCTCAGCAGACAGATATTTTGGAGATGAAATCTGGACTGAACAGTTCTCAATGGGTTTTGAAGGAAAGCTCAGTGTTGGTTTGCATGTGTCTGCAGTGTGATAAATAAATCACGAGGGAGGAAGCAGATCAATGCAAAGGTAATAGCAAAGGACGTTTGGGACTATTGCCTGTAGCACATAAAAGCTCTGAAGTCAGAGTGTTTTCCAGGGCTGAAAAACTTCACAACAAATTGGAATTTGTGGTATTTAAGGAATTTCAGTAACTGGGAGTTGAATTCTTGGGTGTTCCAGAGAATCCAACTATTTGGAGGTCTCGAGAGATAGAGCTCTCTGCTTCCAGACCCACAATACTGATAAAGAGCATTACAGGTAGTGGCCAACTCCAGATGCTTTGGGAGTAGACGTATTTCAGCAGAAGTTTAACAGAAGCATGATCTATGTTTTTCCACAATTCATGATGAATCAACGAGTGTTGCTAATGAAGAGGGGGGGCAAGTGTGTCGAGTAATGTTAGTGACGCCATTCTGGGTGTCCCACAGTGATTTTCAGCCTGGATGAAATTGACAGAAGAGGAGCTATTTCTGATCAAAACTGAGAAAAGGGTTTGAAAGGTTTCGGGGAGGAAGAACATCTAAGCAGTTCAAGAGCCTCTCAGAATATACTACAACTCGCTTGCAGCAGTCATGGGATCTAGGATCAAAGAGAAGGTACAAGTGAGCATTGACAGTGTATGCTCATTTATACTTGAAATGGAATTTGGATCCCTTGGAAGCATCTGTGGTACAGTTGGGGATTTTTTGTCATAGTTATTTAGAAAACGTTTGTGTTATAGGACTTTCAATTGCTTTAGGTCCTCTGTGGTAGCAGTATCGTTTTTGTGCAGGATGAAACGCAAAATCTTTGAGGATCCATGCCAAGTCAACAGGCGTGCACCTTATGTCCTGGATGTGCAGGAGCAGGTCATCTGCGTACAGGGAGATCGCATGCATCCCAAAGGGGATACCCCATTCTGCCCCACTTCCACAAATGGCTTCTGCAAGCAGCTCTATAGCGATCGAGAAGTGCAGTGATGACAGCGGACACGCTTGCTTGGTACCATGACTGATGGGCACAGGGTCCGACACGAGGGCGCCCATTTTGACTTTAGTGGAAGGAGAGGTGAAAAACAGCCGCATTAGGTGGAGAAAATGAGCCCCGAGTCTGTAGCGGGACAAGGCGGTGAACAGAAACTCCCATTCCTTGGTGTCAAATGCCTTCTCCAAGTGAAGCACCAGACACCTGGAGTGAGGACAACGTGAGACTGAATAGCTGGCCACCCAGAAAAATCAACATAGGTTAAGAGATATGTTCTGGGAAGGCACAAATCCGTTCTGAACTGCTTAGCAACAATTCTTGTAAATATACCCCATAGTTTTTTTTAAAGAGGTAAACTAATTTTACATGGTCTTTAGGCAGCAGTAGAGTAGATGTGATAAATTCACATAAATACTTAGGCTCACATTTTATGTGGAATCTGATTTGAGGTGAGCTTCTTATGTTTCTTAAAATAAGAGCATCATTAACATCAGGTGTACTAACAAAATTCAGCCATGAATATAGGAACTACTGTCTCGCACTCCTTATGAAAGCTCATACAGGTAAGATCCTACCAATTACACCCCAAGGTTCAGAAATAATAAGACTTGGCTAAAAAGTGTTTTAGGAAACTACAGAGAGTTGTTACCTAAAACAGATTTGAACTGTGCCTACAGGATCAATGATCCATTCTATCCATTGCAAATTTACTCTTACCCCTTCAGCTGTAAAGGTGGGAATTGGAACTTTTTCAAATAAATAAGCCTTATATTAAAATCCCAATAAAATATTCTATCTTTGCTGGAAAGAGGCCCAGGTTAGTGAAAGATGGTGCCAACCTTATTTTTGAAGTTAAAACGTAAACTTAAAAATAATTATTTGTTGTAGGGTCAATAAACCCACCTGGAAACCCTTTCCCCCAAAATCAGTATTGAAAAATTCCTCACTATGCTCTTTTCTAACACAAAATATTGATTGTTTCTCTAGTAAACCTAACTTTCCTTTACTTTACTGTCATTAGGAATTGAAAGTTTTTTTTTCACATGCATACAGATTATAGTACCACAAAGTATGATCCAAGTTGTTGAAATTTTGTGTGGGTTGTAATGCAAACGGTCCAAATGTATCAAAGAGTTGCATCGCTCTTGTGCCATGCAACAGGGTGTAATAGTGATGCAACTCTTAAGTTTGATTTATATCGCCACGCAAAGCCACCATGCTTAGTCCTGAGTGGCTTGATAAATCTGGAGTAACGCAATCCAGTGCAAATCGCTGCGTTGCTTTACGCTGCCCCAGGTAGGCGTTCGATAGGTGAAGTGTGGGTGTTCCCACACATCCACCCCTGGAGTTTGTTGCATTCCCAGATTTGCCATGCCATTTCTGGTAGACCTGGGAATGTGTCAAAATACTACGCCTTCCCAGGTGAGGTGTAATGAGGAGAAATATCTTTATTGTTCCTCCTTTTTTCTTCTTTCTATGTGTGTTGAATTCCGAAGCAAACATAGAAAGAGGAAAATGCCTCACGGGATTGTTTTGTGCAGGAAGTTGTCCCTAGGTGCACAAAAACTATCCTGCTTACAGCGCAGGCACCCTTGCACCATGGAGCAAGTATGCCTGCATTGGTGTTAGGCAGCACATTGTGCACCAGCACAGGGAAAAGACAGAAATGTGTTGCTTAATGTTAAATACGGGTCATTCCTGCCCTTTCACTATCACGCAGTGCTGCAAGTTGTTGGCTTGCTGCACTGCATGATTTTTTAAAAATATGTCCCTATGTGCTGTTCCCTATTTTGAAACTAAAATGGAGGCAAAAAATGGAATCTGTCTTTGTTCATTGAACTGTAAATGTCTAAATGTTTTCCCATGTGGTAATTGACGGACCGTTATTTCTGGAGAATCACATGAGGTTATTACAACCAATTTTTGTAAAATACTCTACTCTTATGAGACAAATTGCCATTGATCATTTAGTAGATATTTGTTATTTAAATATCTCATTTGGGTACCACACTTTTTATCTGCAGTTATACAGTATTCTATTTAATTGAAGATCATTTTTTGATGTATTGTATTGTATTTTGATGCTATCTATCTATCTATCTATCTATCTATCTATCTATCTATCTATCTATCTATCTATCTATCGACCACAAGAATGATTGTAAGCATCTTTAGTGAGCTTGTTTTTGGGGTTACCTGGACACAAACATCTTTTAAATATGTGCAAGGAATATAAGATTGAGGATGGCTGCCACCACAGAGAGTTGGCAAGGATAATCCCATCCCTCTCTTTTATTCTCTCTCTGCTCTCTTTGTCTGTATGGCCTGTTCATTTGGATGTGCATTTCTCCTACATCAGAGTTTGGAATTTTTCATATTTAAGATGCTCGTGCACTGATTGACAGTGAGGTCATGCTATTCTCCCTAGCTCTGTGAATGTAATCTGGAGCCTTCAAAGACCTTCATCAACTCAACCTATACATATACTATGGTACTACTTCTGGAACATGGAGGTGCATGATTCCTGTAACTTCAAGTCTAGTAATGTGGCTGATCCTCAAATGGCCTGCTTTGCTGCTGACTTTGTGTGTGTGGACACCCCCGGAAAGCTCCAAAGTTCAAACAAGCAGACATAGAGTACCAAGAAGCCTTGTCTTCCCCATGATAAACAATAAGAGGACTGTCCAAGAACCATCTAGCTACAAGTGCAGGTGAGCTGAGCGGTTGCTCTGTCTGATTAGCAAACTCCGCCTTTTCCATAATTTGCTTTTGTTCATCTTTGTGCAAACCCCTCCACCTGACACTTTCCGAGCACAAACTAACCTATTCCTGGGATGGTGTGAGTAGGGACGTATCACCAGCATCTGTGAAATGTGTGTTCAAAAAGGGTTCCTGAGCAATTCTTGTATATCCTCTGATTCTGCCCTGCTGAACAAAGGTCCAGTACCATGCTGGCTTGCTCATTTGTTAGAATCAGGAGGCTTAAAGAGGACCAGCATGATCCCAGTGTTTGACTTTGTGCCTCTGTGATCACACCATTGTTTGCCTCTATAATTAGAACGCTGTCTGTCTTCTTCAGTACTGAGATCTATATCCCCTGGAAGTAGGGCCATTGGTTTAGTGTTGGTAAGACCCCTCCACCCCCACCCACATCATTGGATACCCACTTTTCAATGTACTGGAATATCCTAACCCTAAACTGGGAGACATAACAGGATCCCCGCTGCTATATATGACTGCATCCTTAAAGTGTTTTTTCACACCAAAGAACAGATCTGACTGATCATTCCTTTTTGTAATGATGATAACTGTCTATACTGTATCCATTTTTTCAGTGGTACCCAATGAAGTAATAGCCTGCATGAGACAGTCTGGTAATGAATGGGCTGCTGTTGGACACAGCATGTGGATACAAAGATTTCTGTGGCAGCCATACTGTGGAATGATAATAAGGTGTATTGATAGAGCTTCTGTACAATGGCATAACAGAGGCCCCCGCAGCCCCTGCGGTGCGGGGGTCCCCAAGCTCCAGGTGGCCCCCTCAGCACAGTGCACTGGCCAGAGAGCTCCTGTTTGAGTCCAAAGAGGGCCCCTCCACGGAACTTGCAGGGGGACCCTCCCAAGTTTCGTTATGCCACTGCTTCTGTGAGTAGGTCTCTGAACCGTGAAGGCATTGGCTCCTGCTTGTAAGTAATAATATGCTTTAGAAGAGCTCCATGTAAGTCCCACTAATAAAATATCTGTAGTACTGCAGGCAAGGTTTGTGATGTGGCACAACAACTACAATAGCATTGCCAAAGTGGAGTAGGATTCTCACTGCTAGAGTAGATTGGGGTGGCACACATTAGGTTTAATGAGCATGAGTAGATTGGGGCGGTATAAATTAGGTTTGGGTAACATTTGAATTGTTCTGTGTGGGTTTCTTTCATGGAATATCAGGGTTTTTGCAGGGCATTGTTGAAGGCCATAGGTAGAGCTGTGTGTAGATTTCAGTAATTGAATAGTACAAGGCACTGGAGAGCAGAGTTGAGGTGCATTGAGGAGAGATGCACATTCCCGGTGCTGGGAAAGCAAATAATCTTTGTAAAACCAGGTTGAGGTTCATTTTCAGGGCTGTATTTGAGGGTCTGGTTCGAAAAGGAGATTGTATTGAAGATCTGTAAAGTCCAAGCTTGATAAGCAAGCTGTACTTATGAAGTTGAAACACCAGTTACAAAAAGGTAGCTTCCATGACCTTCCTTCCTCTCTAGCCGCCTCCAGTTTACTGACCATAATGCTGCAGAACACCGGTATAAGAGCAGATGGAATGGAAGCAGGGTTTACAAAAGTAAACATTACACTCAAGGTTGCGTGTGCCAAATATAAACAGAATTAAAAGATAACACTACACATCCTTCCCCCTTAAAATAATAAAATAAATAATCTCAAAGTTTTTCTAAATTACACACAAAATCGGTCATCCATTTTCGTTTAGACCGTACCCTAAAACGTCCATCGGTAGTCTTTAGGGTTTTCTCTCCAGCGCCATCCACACACTCATTGTGAACTGTTCTGTTCCCACACTTAAGATCACTCCTGCAATCCTGCATTAAAAGAGGTAGTCACCTCTTCATTGTTACCATTGTTGACCTCTTGGTGTTGTGTAGTTCCTACCAGGGAGCAAATCGTTTCTGACAACCACTGAACATGACAACCCCGATTCCTGAGGAATCGTGGAAACAGTACAAAACCTTTCGCTCAGTCACTCATGCTTGCTTATTTTCAGAGAAATATACAGAGAATACACAGTGGGACATTTTCAATAATATTTATTGAACCAATGTTATTCTTGCATAAAATATGTGTGCTGCAATGATTAGTAGACAGAAGCAGATAAACGTGATTACAAGCACCAAGAGCATAAATAGTAGATATAGTTGTACCACGGTGCTAAACAATTGTATATATGCAGGCATATAAACAAGGCAGTAATCTAGCGTACTCCTACTATGCGAACCCTACTCTAAGTGTACCTAGAGTGTGTGTAGATCAAGAGCCAAGAATCCCCCCAAGGGACGATCCAACCTCATTACCTGATGGGATAGAGTGAAGGACCCCATCTTGGTCACAAACTGGACACCCCTCACAAGATGTCAGGTTGCGGCATGGTGATTTCTCAGCATGCAAGGCCCCTCGGTGTCAGCGGAAGTACCTCCTCTGCTAATCTATCGGGATGCTCATCTTTTATAATAGAAAGCAGCCTTGCGATGTACACATAGATTAGTGATGTTGTGGATATGCAGATAGCCCTGTCACCCTGTGGATGAAGATAGTGATGACATGTGTATGCAGTAAGGAACAAGACCTTTGTACATGATGTTCCAGTGCGTTGTGATAATGTGGTGTGAAGCTAGATGTAAAACAAGGTTAGTTTCAGATAAACTAATCCAACATTGTTGTGCGTGCAAATGTATGCAAAAGGTCATAGCTTGGAAATGTTATTTGTGAGGACAATGTAAGAAATAAGCTGCTTCGCTACATGGGGCTCACCCGGGAATATAGCATGGAGTCGTCATACACTCATCCCCTACATTTACAGTTTGACCTGCTTCTCTTGGATGTTCAGGAATATCCCACACATTCTCATTATCCATATCTAAATCAAAACCTTTAAGGCGCACTGAGGAAGAATTTTCACTCAACTACCTAAAAACCTTCAGCATACACACCATGTTCCCCTGTCAAAATAGCAACTCTTCTGAGGTTCCAAACTTTGCCATCACTAAGACGGACAGCATTACATAATAATTATGTTACTTGCAGAGGTTCAGAAAATTGGCGTTCTCCTTTTTTAACCTTCCATGTAATTCTCATTTTTTCCCACATGCCCTCACTAATCTTCACATTCTTTGAACCTCTCTTGTCATCAAATGAACTTTTATGTTTGTGATACTTACTAATTATCTTGGGACGCGCTGAGGACAGGCTAACTTGCTGAGTGTAACTTAAGCTGGAGTGCCTGGGAAAGGGCTCCTGCGACTTCTCTTTTGCTCTTTTTCAAATCTAAGTAACTTCTATTGCTACAAGAATTTGTTTTTAACTTGCACAGAATCGTTTTTAAAAACAGTTTTTACCTCTTGGTTTGATTTGCGCACTTCCCCGGTCCACCGCTGATTTTTCAGATTGAGTGGAGGGAAGCTAGGCGCGCACACCGGAAGTGAATTACAACTTCCGGTCGAATTCCACACAGGTTAGCAGTCTAGAAGTTGATCTCTCCCCCCCATAAAAACCACATGCCTGTCGCTACGGGCAGCGGACGTGCTGAGGACAGGCTAACTTGCTGAGTGTAACTTAAGCTGGAGCGCCTGGGAAAGGGCTCCCGCGACTTCTCTTTTGCTCTTTTTCAAATCTAAGTAACTTCTATTGCTACAAGAATTTGTTTTTAACTTGCACAGAATCGTTTTTAAAAACTGTTTTTACCTCTTGGTTTGTTTTGCGCACTTCCCCGGTCCACCGCTGATTTTTCAGATTGAGTGGAGGGAAGCTAGGCGTGCACACCGGAAGTGAATTACAACTTCCGGTCGAATTCCACACAGGTTAGCAGTCTAGAAGTTGATCTCTCCCCCCATAAAAACCACATGCCTGTCGCTACGGGCAGCGGACGCGCTGAGGACAGGCTAACTTGCTGAGTGTAACTTAAGCTGGAGCGCCTGGGAAAGGGCTCCCGCGACTTCTCTATTGCTCTTTTTCAAATCTAAGTAACTTCTATTGCTACAAGAATTTGTTTTTAACTTGCACAGAATCGTTTTTAAAAACTGTTTTTACCTCTTGGTTTGTTTTGCGCACTTCCCCGGTCCACCGCTGATTTTTCAGATTGAGTGGAGGGAAGCTAGGTGCGCACACCGGAAGTGAATTACAACTTCCGGTCGAATTCCACACAGGTTAGCAGTCTAGAAGTTGATCTCTCCCCTCCATAAAAACCACATGCCGGTCGCTACGCGCAGCGGACGCGTGCAGCGGGAGCGCCGCCAGCGCGCCAAAGGCAAGCCCGTCTGCGCCCGTCCCCGCCTGGATCGGGCCCAGGGCCATGCACCCTGGCCCTTTTAAACCAGACCCTCATAGAAAGACAATAACTTACACTAGTAAACATCTTAAACACATACTTAGCGCCAGCAAAGACAAACAGACCTGCCCTCGTCTCAACCTGGACTCCATAGCCACTCAATCCACTACCTGCTGCCCAAACTGCCCATTCTCACTAGACACCTTCGACAGACCACCCACTCGCGCACACTCACAGTCCATAAACCAAGGAAAAATCCGCTCAGCTCTCATAAATGCTCGCTCCCTCCCCAAACACAAATACGAAATACTGAACCTCCTAGAAGATTACAAACTAGACCTTCTATTCATAACAGAAACCTGGGGAGAGCCCTCCTGCGGACCAGATTTCTGTACAGCAACCCCCGACGGCTACTACTCCTGCAGATTCGACAGAACTATCAAAAAAGGAGGAGGCCTGGCACTTATTCACCGAGACAAATACTCAGTCAGGACAGCATCAATCCCCACTAAGATTTCTGAAGCCTTCACCTTCACGATCATGCTCACCCACTCCCTTCCTTTCAGGGGTATCCTCCTGTACCGCCCTCCAGGCTCTCAAACTGAATTCCTTTCGGCCATGGGCTGCTTACTAGAACTAGTAGCAGGAGAATCCAATTTCTCCATACTGGGAGACTTCAATTTCCATCTAGAAGCCCACGATGACCAGGATACCTTAACCTTCATAGCCGAATTAGAGGCGGTCGGCCTCTCACAATTAGTGAATTGCCCTACTCACTCCACCGGCCACACACTGAATGGACTGTTTTCCAACAATCAGCAAATCTCTCTAGAGAACATCCTCCCGCTGCCTTGGACAGATCACTGTGCAATTCTCTTCGACATCCAAACCAAGAGGAACACGCCTCCTCAGACCAGCCCGCTTCTTCCCAAGCAGTTCAAAGCGTGGGTTAACATCGCCCCGCTAGACCTCAAAACTCACCTGCTTTCCACTCAGCAAAACCCGCTACACGACCCCGAACTTGCAGCCATCAACTACACACAATGGCTCCAGAATGCAGTTAACACTGTGGTCCCCCTCAAAAATGCTTCCAACAATAGAAAGACCCCATCCGCCCCTTGGTTCTCTGAAATACTAAGACTCGAGAAACAAAGGTGCAGGTATCAAGAACAACGCTGGCGTCGAGACTGTGATCCCGCCCAAAAAATCCTCTATAGAGAGGCTTTAACTAAATACAAACTCCTCCTAATCACTGAAAAAAGAAATTACTATCTCAAACTAATTGAATCAGCGCAAGATTCTGCTAAACAGATGTTCCAGGTAGTAACCAAGTTATCAGGACAAGGGAACAACCCCCCCACTATTGCCACCCAAACGTTCTGTAACTCGCTGGCCAGCTACTTCCAAGAAAAAGTCAGTCACATCTATGCCAACTTTTCTACCCACACTAAGACTAGCAACCCCACAGACGCTCCCAGCGAGGTCAATAACCATCCCCACCCCCGCAAAATCGGCCCAACCGACGATCAAACCACTCCTAAACTAGAGGAATTTAGTCAAGTCTCTCCGGAACAGATCACTCACCTAATTCCCACGGTTAAATCCAGATCCCCCAATGACCCGTGCCCACCATCCACTCTTAAACTGATTCCTGACATTATAGGCTCCAACCTAGCAAACATCTGCAACTCGATGTTCATGACAGGGACTTACCCTTCCATCTGGAAAAAAGCCGTCATCAAGCCCCTACTAAAGAAAAACAACCTCGATCCCACAGATACAAAAAACTACAGACCAATTGCCTGTCTCCCATTCCCAGCGAAAATCGTTGTAAAGGTCATGAACACACAGTTAGTACACTTTATTGACGAAAATAACCTACTAGATGACACCCAATTCGGCTTCAGAAAGGGCCATGGCACGGAAACAGCCCTCATTAAAGCTTCCGATGAAATCAGGAAGATACTCGATGGGGGGGTGCCGCTGTCTTGGTGCTGCTGGACCTCTCAGTGGCATTCGACATGGTCGACCACGCAACCCTGATCGACTGTGTTGCATCCATCGGCATCACACAAAAAGCCAAGGCCCTTCTGGCCTCCTTCCTGTCCAATCGCACTCAATTAGTGATGCTTGGTGACTTCAACTCCCCGTCATTCACCCTCCCATGTGGTGTGCCACAGGGATCATCGCTTAGTCCGACCTTGTTTAATATCTATGTGTCGGATCTGGCGAGGGTCATCAAAACTTACAGCATGGGCCTAACGTCGTACGACACTCAACTGGTGTTAGCGGTGCACAATGACGGAGGGGCAGTTGCGGCAAACTTCCAAGAGGGAATGCTAGCCATCAGTGCTTGGATGGCAAACAACTGCCTCAAATTAAATTCAGACAAGACGGAGGTGATGATCTTTGGCAACCTCTCCCCTGCCTGGTCCCCTACTTGGTGGCCAGCTAAGTTAGGCTCACCTCCGTCCCCCGTCACAAAGGTAAGAAATCTAGGTATTATGTTCGACAACAAGCTGTCATTCATACAACTCGCTAACGCAGTAGTCTCTGCATCCTTCTACGTTATTAGGATGATAAAGAAACTACTCCCTTTTCTCCCAACTAGCGCTGGTAGGACTCTCATTAGCACACTAGTCATGTCCAAGGTCGACTATTGCAACGGTTTACTCATCAATGCCCAAGAAAGAGTCCTAAATAAGCTGCAACTAGTGCAGAACACAGCCGCCAGACTTCTGACAGCCACCCCCAAATTCAAACCAATATCCAAGGTGGTATGACAACTCCACTGGCTACCCATCAGGAGCAGAACCAAGTTCAAGGCGCTATGCATTGCCTACAAGTCAATCCACCACATCGGACCGGAGTTTCTCTGCCCCTACAAGCCCACCAGATCCTTACGTTCATCAGCATCAAACTTGCTGACTGTTCCCCGAACCAAAAAAGCCTCCTGGGGCGACAGAACATTTACGGTCGCTACCACCAAACTATGGAACACGATCCCCCTCCATATCAAGACCAGTCCACCCTGCTCTCTTTTCGAAAACGGCTAAAGACCTGGCTTTTCAACCAATAACCAGCCGCGTCAGCCTCCCCTCTGCCTAGTCCCCAGCGCCGAGACACCCAAGGGTATTTGCGCGCTTTATAAGTTGCCTAAATAAATAAATAAATCTTTCATAGAAACATTAGACTCTGAATAACCATTCTGGATTGCATTTAGTTCTTGCATTTCTACCACACATCACTTCAAAAGGTGTTACACCTAAAGCATCATGATTGGTTGTCCTGTAAGCCCATACAGATTTGTAGACTTGATTCTCCCAATCCATGTCATTCCTGGTTGCCATTTGTATGGCACCCTTCAAAACTCTGTTGAATTTCTCAATCATTCCATTCCCGCAGGAATTGTAAAGAGAAATTGTTCCATGTTTTACAAACAGTTTTTCAAAATAGCTTCTAGCGATATTGGATTTGAATTGCATACCATTGCCGCTGATACTTGTACTGGGAACCCTTCATTCACAAAAACATGTCCATAAATCTAAGTACTTGCATAGAATTGATGTTCTCAACAACTTTGATTACAGGCCACCTTGAGAATAAGTCAATCATAGCTAGCAGTTATGTACTTAGAAGGTGATCCAATGGGTCCCAAAATGTCTATAGCCACTGTATGCCAAGGTTTCTCAGGTACAATAGGTTCACACATGTTGGGCCTTAATGTTTTAAGAGATTTGTCCGAATTTTCACACAACATGCAATTCCTCACAAGTCCTTCCACATCCATATCCATCCCTGGCCACCAGTACTATTTTTTGACTCTTTGTTTTACTTTCACAACACCAAAAAGGCCTTCAAGACATACGCTCAATATGCGACTTCTAAAAGAAGTAGGGGGAATTGCTCTTCCTCCCCTAAAAACTGGACCATTATTTACAGATAATTCACCTTTAACTTCCCATAGGTTTCTCATGAGATTATCCAAACAAGATTTCTTAGGCCAACCATGTTTAATCCATTCAATACCTGTTGTAACCCATTATCCTCTAAATGCTTCTTTTCCCAAATATCCTCTAACACTCTGGGAGCTCCCTGATCATGGATGAGTGCCACACTTAAAGCATCCCACTCATTCTTCTCACTTTCTTGGATTTCAGTGGGCATGCATGAAAAGGAAGTCTACTAACACATTACTCTTCCCCGAAACATATTCCATACTGTATATGAAATCTTGAAGGCGCATAGACATGCCTGCAATTCTAGCTGATTCATTGAAAAGTCCTTCAGTTGTCAAAAGTTTTACGAGGGGTTTGTGATCAGTATGAACTATACATTGTTTATCCCAAACAAAAGAACAAAAGTGTTCCAATCCCCACACACACTCGAGAGTCTTCTTTTCAATAACGGAGAATTTTTCCTCTGTGGGCGACAATGCACGTGATGCATAGGCTATTATAAACTCCTTTCACTCACTATCAGTCTTGGATAAGACACCTCCTAGCCCCTTATTGCTTGCCTCAACGGTAATAACATTCCTTAGATTCAGATCAAACCCTTTAATTAACAGAGCTTCAGCAATGGCTCTTTTGACATCAGCAAATTCCTCCTTGCATTTGTCAGACCATACAAACTTAACTTTGTTTTTTAATAACTGTCTTATAGTACAGACCCTGCTAGAAAACCCTTTCATAAATTAATTATAAAATTCAATCACACCAAAGACTGATTTAAGTTCATACTTATTTGAAAGATGGGGGGCATTCAGAATTGCTTCAACTATCTTGGGTTTAGTAGCTACACCTTCACCACATAGCACATGACCTAAATAAGTCACTTAGGGGCATATTAACAAGGGCCATATCGCCGCTTTTCTAGCCAGAAAAGCGGCGAAAATGTCATCGCACTATCAACAATGCGGTGCTAACATGCTTTACCGCATGTTAGCAGCCGTTCTCCACACGCCTAGCCTCGCATCTCTAATGAGATGCAAAGGAGGCGTTCCCAAAGAAAACAACAGGGAAAACAGTCCGTAACCGCACATCGCAGTATTAACAAGCTGTGCCCTGACACTCATAGCGTTATTAAAAGCCGCACTAACCGCGGTTATCGCCGGTATCTAACGTCTGATAAATTTCAGACTTGTCTATCTCTTCAATGGGAGGTGGATTGAATGGCTGAGTCCACATCTCCCTATCAACAACATTTCCTTTAGCGCCGTCCTGTTGTCGCTGGTTTTCACACGGTAATGTGGAATATCGCCGTCAATCGCCGGATTTCACATCGCCTGTTAGCCAAGCGTTGTTAATACGCCGCTAACACGGCGATGTGAACCGGCGATAGACGGCGATAATGACAAATGCGATAAACGCGTTCAGCGATTATTATCGCCTTTTGTTGTTGATATGCCCCTGAGTGAACAGCACATTTATATTTAGTATGTTCTACAGTCAGTCCATTTTTTCCAGCACCTCCAAAACATTTTCTAAAGCCTTATCATGTTCTATTTTGTACTTGCCAAAAACAAAGATATCATCTTGGAAACATTTCACTGCAGAATGTTTTCCAAAAAAATGAAACATGACTCTCTGGAAAATGGCTGCGGCCGAAGCCAACCCAAAAGGTAACCTTTCGTATTGGAAACAGCCCATTGGAGTAATGAAGGCTGTATATGCTTTGCTCTCTTCTTTACAGCGAATTTGGTGGTATGCAGCTGAAAGATCTTTCGTAGAAAACCATTTAGAATCCTTCACCAAAGCAGGCATTTCTGAAATTTTAGGCAAAGGGAATTTATCTACTATAATATTATTATTGACATGAGGCAAGTCAATGCAAATCCTGATCTTTCCATTGCTACGTCTCACAACAACAACTGGAGAAATCCACTCAGTAGATACAATGCGTTCTATAATTTCAACGTCTACCAATTTTTCTAATTATTTCTCCTCTTTTTCTCTAAGGAGTACCGGTATATTCCTTACTTTATGCGTTTTGGGACAAGCACCATTTTTTAAGGACCATGTAATGTTCAAAATCCTTCAGCATGCCAATTTTTCCACTAAAAACTTGTGCCAATTTTTTAAGCATCTCTGATCCAACACTTTACCCTTCATCTATCACCAACATGGGTTCAGGACTGTTAGGATTTAAAATGATTTGCAGGCCACGTTGCTCTCTCCAACACAAGACTGAGGGACCTTTTTTGCAATATATAGTTTTCCAATAGACTCTCTATTCTCAAATTGGAAAATTAATTCTCTAAAACCGATCAAATCGATTTTATCTCCAGAAAATCCCTCAGGATTTATATCAGGTTTTTGAACATCACTACTCAATTTGTCGACACATTTTGAGTTCCACACATCGTCATTAACAATTGTGAATGGGGAACCCGAATCTGCAAACATCTGCACATCCACTACTCCTACAGACATCATACCTACAGGTTTTTCTTACCTCTAGCAATATTATCATGGATGTTTAAAACAAAAGACTCCAGTTGAGCTTTGCTGTTAATGTCACAATGCCTAATTCTCCAGACTGTATCATCAATCTCACTGGATGTACCCTTGTCCACACACTTGGCTTTGAACCTTTCTTTTTTATACAAACCTTTGCAAAATGTGCAGTCATACCACATGCTGAACATCTTTGTTTAAGTGCTGGGCAGAACTTACTTGAAGCTAACTGCGAAGCACTGTCACACCTGTAACATCTAAAACCATCCGTTTTGGTGTTATCATATGTTTTGCCCTGTTCTTTTTTATTGAGTTCCTGTGCCTTAAAACCATCCTTCTTAGTTTTGTTAAAGTTTCTTTTTTTGATTTTTTCTATTACTTCCTCAGTACCTTCTTTGTTTTCTGCTTTTAAGGTTTTCGCACTTCAGCTAGAATGTTCCGCTTCCCTCACTATTGCCAAAATATCCTTCAAAGCAGCATCTCCGTTGAGCCACAATCTCTCCTGAATTGCTGGATCACAAGCATGAATGACGAATTGATTAAGTATAAGCTGTTCTTGCAAATGATCACATTCGCAATCATCAGCTAATTTTTTAAGTGCTGCTACATAATCATCAATGGTTTCCCCAGGCTCCTGTTTTCTTTGAAAGAATTTAAACTTTACAATACCAATGCATACCTTGGGTGCAAAAAGATTATCAAAATCCTGCAAAGCATTTTCAAAAACATTTGAATCTTCGCTCCCAGTACTTTTTTTTATTTGTTCAAACACTTTTAACCCTTCCAGCTCCACAGAACATAGAAATATTTTCTTTTTTCTTTCAGGTTTAATTTTATTCATTTTCGTTAATAATGTCTAACAAATTCCAAAAATACGATTTTCATTCACTTCATTTCTTGCATGGACTAGCTCCTGCAGGCCAAAATGCTTGTGGGGGTTAAAGAGCAACATTTTGGGTGGTCATATTGAAAATATGAAATTAAGAATATGAAAAGGAAAAAAATATATATAAATATAATCCACCAATATGTATAATCTACAACAGCATCCAATCTTCACCCAAAGGCTAGTTCACTGAGAGTTGATTAATGTATCAAGAAAATGTAATAATTTTGGAGAAATAACATTGAGATTGAGAATGCATTGTCCACTCTTCACCCAGGAGGGACTAGTCCACTGCTAAGCCAAGATCTAACCAAGGCCAGATAATAGTTTCCAAATGCCAGCGGTAACGAAAATTGAATAAACCCAAAGTGCTTCACACACTTACTAATATTAACATCAGAGAAGAGAAGTTATTCGTGCCTGCTGCCATGGAATTCCAATCGAGTATGTTGATCCTTTAACATTTGTCAGTTGCTGGAACCTTTCCAATATGGCGGCATGCACGGCACGTTGTGACGTTATCTCGTACAGGCACGTAAGCGTTGCAAGGATGGCAGACATCACAGGAATGTAGACGCTGTGCACAACGAACACTCCTGCATCCACAATCAATGCTCCGAACTCCACAAACGAATACTCCATCCCTGTGTCCACATGCCCATCCAAAGAATCTGCATTTATATAAAATGCACTGTAAAGGAGGGGAGTCACCACACCCGAAAGGTAAAATTTACTTCACTTTTCAAGTCGGCGTAATCCTCTGCAGGAAATCCTTAACGTGATGAGTAGAAATGTGTCAGAAGGTCTATTAATGCTCAAATTTCCAAATTCAGACATGGCGCTACCTTGGTATCCGAAGAATTAAAGCCCAATACAATCCAAAGGAGCACTTCAGAGGGTTCCAGGTGTTTCAACAACTCGTTGCCAAATTGAAAAGTCCAAGCTTGATAAGCAAGTTATATTTATTAAGTTGAAACAACAGTTACAATAAGGTAGCTTCCGTGACCTTCCTTCCATTCCAGTGTCCTCACTAGAAGGCTCCAGAACACCGATATAAGAGCAGATGGAATGAAAGCAGGGTTTACAAAAGTAAACATAGTTGTGTGCAAGGTCGCGTGTGCCAAATTTAAACAGAATTAAAAGATAACATGACAAGATCATTACTGATATGCTTTGCTAGAGATATGCGAGACTTGAAAATCGAACTAGCAAAGGATGCTGCAGATTGAGACTGATCCATTTACAATCTGTGTCTTCAAGTATTGGATAATACGGTGTGGGCAGGATGAACTTAATTCACTAGTTAAGCTTTACATGGGCCAAAAAACCAAAACAATAAAGGCTTGGTGGAGCATGTCTAAATTTAGATATATTGGCCGACCTGTTCATGAATTTCTGTGTGAAACAGTGTGCTTTGCCTATGAATCCATTGATCATATGACCAGTTCCATGAGGCACTTGACGTGTTTTACTTCAGTGTTTTGCTGATTCAAGGAGCTCATTCTCCTTTGGCAGAAGAGGTGACCTGGCGAGAGGTGGCGCGCCTGGGGATGTGAGGTCTTGCTTGGAATGGTGGTACAACAGAGCACACTTGCTTGCACACCAAATGAAACAGTACTTGATAGAGCAAGAAAATAACTTGATCATGTCCTTTTCTTTCAGAAAGAACTACTTGTTTTCTTATTGTTCTGAATGTCATTCAGAATTCAAATTCTTCTCTGTCTTTGAGGGACATTCGAGGTCATTTTAAAATATATATTGTTCTGTAAACGCAGTTGACTTAAAATGTCACTATCCATAAAATAGTGGATAATAGATGCAGGTACACCATGTTCTGATTTAATGATAATTTACTTTCTTTCTCTCTTATCACTCTACCACAAGCCTGAATTATGTTTAACATGGCTTATTCCATTTGGGATAATATATGAGTGCAATATCTGTCTTTTCTGAGACATGTCCTACCCTCAAGATGTGGTTTTCTCTTGTTGCTGCTGAGAAAGAGCCTTGTTGGCCAATTCAACAGTTTCCAAGGTGTGAGCATGTTAGCCTACACCTCATTTACCTCACGCAAGCCTACACCTCATTTACCTCATTGTGGACCAGGAGTTGTGTGTTCCCTATTGGACTTTGGTACTCGCCGCTGGATCTATCTCTCTTATCAATTAAACCTTACAAATGTAGTATTAGGATAAAGCTATCCTGATTTAGGAACAATGGCCAGAACTAAAGTTAAAGGGTTTTACTCAAAGAATATCAATTACAGGAGTGAATAAGTTAGTTATAAGTCAAATAGCACAATCTGTGTATAAATCATAAGGAATGTAAAGAACCCAGCAATGTTCTGCAAAAAATCCAGAAAGGGAAAGGTGTGTGTTTACATAGAGAAATCCTACCCTTTATTAGGGCTTTAGACAAAGTTTTCATATATTTACAACATTAGCACATGTTTCACACATACACAAACAATGGGAATAAAGCAGTTGGTAAAAAATACATTGAAGGATGTTTTCACTATACTAATACATGGAGTTCTAGTGTTCCCAGCATTAGCTTTTGATACATGAAGGTTACAAAGTATGTTATTCAGTCTGGGACAGTTGCTCTTTCAGGTATTCATGGGAATCATTTCTCAACCCAGGTAAAGTCTACGAGTCTTTATTATAACATATGATAAACAGCAGCTCGAATCACATTAGACTGCGACATCACAGAAAATGGATGACAAAATAAATGTAGCCTAAATTTCTTGTAAGCTCGATTTCTAATGTTTGGTGCACCTCAAATAGAAAACAGATTTCACAAAGGTATCTACTGCTTTTGAAAGTGGTGTGGAATCAAGAGCTAGATAACCACATTTTATGTGCGCAATTCACAAAAACCTGGGGTTTGCAACTGCAAAACACCTTTTTACAACGTATCAGAGACGCTTTGCAAGTTGGAAAAGGCTTTCCGTGTTGCAAAAGGTTTTAAAAAAAATATTTTTCACATTGCAAATAGCAGAAGGCGTTAAAGAGTCATCTCCCTCTTTGTGAGTTACAATTGAATGAAGCAATGGTTTGTGATGGGAATTACGGCTGAAATCCATTTCTTTGTTACTGAACCCAGAAAGGGGGTAGTAACTGCTTCGCAAAGGGAAGCTGACCCTGTGGGACAACTTCACCTTTGGTAATCATGACTGCTTGACGGTTGGCATAGGGCGGAACAGCAAGTTGTCCAAGGTGCCACATCATGCTCCCCCAATGACATTTCTAAAAGGAAAACTTTTTTTTTTAAAAAGCAGCATCTATCCTTTTAAGTCACAGACAGCTATAAAAAGCTTGTTTCTGTTAAGAACGTGAATTCAGGAATGGCTTGGTTATTTACTAGAAATCTTCTTTACTCTAAGTCCTGGTCTTCTTTATCACAGTCCACATAATGCAAGGGGCATCTCGCGAATTGTGTCTCGTCTCATCTGCAGAGTATACATGTCGGAGCAAAGTAAAGTAGTGAAAACAGCAAACGGTTAACTCTTCTCCAGTCCTCAGAACTTCACATCATTTTCAAGCTTTGGAGGGCCCTGAGAACAAACTATATCTGAAAGGAGATGGGGAGGAAGACTTCATCTTGAGTGAAGAAGATCACCAG
The DNA here is from genome assembly GCA_963921515.1 of Calotriton arnoldi. Classification (NCBI taxonomy): domain Eukaryota; kingdom Metazoa; phylum Chordata; class Amphibia; order Caudata; family Salamandridae; genus Calotriton; species Calotriton arnoldi. The sequence continues at coordinate 664,320 of CAWUFW010005812.1, forward strand.
CAAGTAACCGGGCCATAACCTCCTTATCCACCTTCCTCATTCGAGTCCTAAACTTTTGCGAATGTACCCAAAATTTAGCAAAGGACACCGGGTCCATAGCACGATGATAAGACACCCCACATATTTTTTGCTGTCCAGTGCTAAAACATAACTGATGGAAATGGACCTTTCTGCAGGGTCACCCCAAATGTTTGCTCTCTTCTTCCTCTTTTTGGTGATTTTGTTTTTGTTGGCCTTAGGACTCTGTGCACTTTCTCATTGCTAACCAGCGCTAAAGTGCTTGTGCTCTCTCTTCTAAACATGGGATACATTAGCACATACCCAATTGGCATTTTTAATTTACTTATGAGTCCCTGGTAGAGTACACTACATATGCCCAGGGCCTGTAAATTAAATGTTACTAGTGGGCCTGTAGCACCCATTGTGCCACCCACTTAGGTAGCCCTCTAACCATGGCTCAAACCTGCCATTGCAGAGCCTGTATGTGCAGTTTACACTGCCATTTCAATCTGGCAAGATAGAACTCTTGCCAGGCCTAAACCGTCCATTTTCATACATATAAGTCATCCCTAAGGTAGACCCTGGACAACGCAGAGGGCAGGGTGCAATGTATTTAAAAGGTGGGGCATGTACTCCTAAGTATTACATGCCCTGGAAGTGAAAAACTCCCAAATTTGTTTTTCACTACTACACAGTCTATCTCTCCCACAGGATAACATTGGGATTACCTTATTACATCTTTTAAGTGTAATTCCCAATTGTGAAGAGATGAACTTTTCAAGTTTGGTGTCTCTGGACTTGCAATTTAAAATCACAATTTATGGTGAAGTTGGATTTTAAATTGCAGTACCGAAAATTTCAGTTGTAGAGAGTTTGCATTTATTTTCTTCCTTTAGCCATTTTTGTGCCTGCTGCCTGTTTCTCAATACACGTCTGGGGTGGGTGACAGCTGGGCTTTGTGCATTCACTCTAGACAGCTACACACAAAGGGAGCTTAGATATGACTTGATGGGTCATCCACATCCTGATGGACCATCCTGGGCAGGATTGGAGGGAAGAGCTGGACACAGTCTCACACTTACACCTGAATAGGCTGGGTCCTGTCCCAACACTAAGGGCTGCATAACCCCCTGAAGTGAGTCTGGAGCCAGGGCAGGAAGGGCAGAGACTCTGTGCACTTCAAAGGCATCTATCTCATTGAAATCTCCCCCACTTCAAAGGCCCAACCAAGTATAAAAAGTGGACCTAAGACACCACCACTTCTGTACACTTCTGAACCTGTGAAGACTCTGCCAGGAAGAAGGACTACTGTGCTGTTTCCACTCTGCTGAACTGCTGATCTAGAAGACCTGCTTTCTTGCTGTGCTGACCTGCTGCCCCTCTGGCCTGACTGAGAAGGACTGGACCTGCAACCTGCTCCTACACCTGGACTCTGCAATCTGTGAGTCTGCCCTGCCAAGTGGAGCACCCCAGTCCTGGACCCTTGGGAGTGGGCCTATGGCATTGCTCCAGTGGAACTGACGCATCCCCTGCTGCGTGAGCAGAATCGGCGCATCGCCACTGTTGAGGGAACAGGTCCTTAGCATCACCTTTGGAACCGCCACTTCGGAACCAACGCGTTGCTGCCACTGTTTGGAAAAGATTGACCCATCACTTTTACTGCGTGGAGGAACCCAGCACCTTGCCTTTGGTACTGTTGCTTCTCAGAACTGGTGGAGAAAATCGACGCATCACCCCTACTGCATGGAACACCGACGCATCGCTCGACTGCGCCCACATCTTTGGCGATGCACACAGGATCAAGGTACTTTTGTTCAGCGGGCCTAACTGGGTCCCTGTGTCAGGCCCTCACTCCATTGCGGTCTGCCTCAACTTTTGACTTTGTCACAGGCCAGCGAGACCAGATATCCGAAGTATGAGTTTATTGCTTCTAAGCAGTATTTTACATTTTGCTCTTTAAAAATTCATATCTCAAGTAAATTTATTGGAATGTTGTTGTTGTGGTCTTGTTTTGTTAATTAAATTAAGCTCTATGTTTCTAATCAGTTGTGGTATCTTTATGTGTGGTGTTTTCTCTCTTTTACTGTTTGTAGTGTTGCACAAATTCTTTACACATTGGCTCTTAAGTTAATCCTGACTGCTCTGTGCCACGCTACCAGAGGATGCGAACAGGTTAATTTAGGGTGTGTTTGTAACTAACCCTGACAAGGATTGTGATTCCTGTTTGGACAGGGTGCATACCTCTGCCAACCAGAAACCCAATTTCTAACAAAGACATTTCATATTTGGCATAAAGCAAACTTTTCAAAATGATATAGCAGTTAATACACAAGAAACAAACTCTGCAGGAAAAAAACTTCCCCAACGCACAATTGGGAATGTGTTATGAAAATGTGTGAGAGGACTATGTCGCTGCATCAAAGATCTCTTTAGCACTTTTAAAGCACTGCCCAGGATGTGGGAACTGCCCTCGTGGACACATGTGAGGTCATAAGCAGGAGTGATGGCAAAGCAAATCCATCGGTCAATTGTTGATAAAAGTGTTTTTTTCTTTGAAATGAAACGCCAAAAATAACAAACAGTGAGTTAACCTTCCTGAACTTTGCTGTCCTAGCCAGAGAGAAAGAGAGGGCCCTACGTAACTTAGGATCTTTCTCCCCTGCTTCTGGGGAGGCAAAACAAAGAATGCTGTGTGATGATACACCTTGAAACTTTCAGGACCTTGGAAAGAAAGATTGAGGATGGGTGAACATTTACTTTATGGGGAACACATTTATTTTTAAACTTCATCATTATGCAACAAAGCAGCAATTTCACTCTCTTGATATGCTGATAATATAGCAACTAGAAAAATATTTTTGAGTGTAAGAATCTTTAGATCTACTGAGACCAGAGGTTCAAAATAGATTGTCTTGTAACCCCTGTATCACCAAAGGATGTTCCCAAGCCAGGATTTGAGCATGGATAACAGGCCTTTTCAAAACGATACTCCTCAAATGCTGACAAGGTAAGTCTTGGATGGGCTCAACCTCTTTCCTTCTAAAGATTCTAATTGCCACCCGTTGACTTCTCATACTTAATACAGATACACTCAACAAAACACATCTCTTAGAACATCTAATATCTTCATGGGATCACAAAGAGCAGCTTGCAAACCATTAGAAATGTAACAATCTTGAACATTTTGCCAATGTCTGGAGTACACTTGTAAGGTGTTAGGATGACAAAACTTCTACACACATAAAGGCACTATTGAAGTACACACCTGTGGTGCTAGAGCTTTCCTCTCAAATATCAGAATCCCAACCAGAGTCATTTGAGGTACAATTCCAGACGTTTAGGTACCCTCAATGGGGGTGGAACACTGGAAATATCCACAGAGGCTGGATTAACAATTGGACAGTATCAGGATACAAGGCAGCCTTGGCCACAATGTAACTATCAGTAGAACATGGGCACAATCTTACTGAATCTTTCAGGGAACTATTTAAATTAAAGGAATAAGAGGTAAGGTGCACAAAACACCCTCCATTTAATTAAGAGAAATTGCATCTAACCTCCAACCTCCTAGAAATGGAACTAGAGAAATGAATTTAAATTAATTTTTGGAGGAGTGCTTTCTATTTTGATGCATTAACAACCAATATGGGCTGACTGCACTTTCAAAATATGTCTTGAAACAGAAATGGATAACAACTCAGAGACACTGAAGATGCAAATAACCAGCTCTGGCAGTCTGCAGTCATGTTCCCACTTCCGCTCAAGCATACAAACTGCCATCAGAGAGAGAGAGAGAGACAGAATGTTGGAAGATGGCCACATACATCTTCTGAGTCAGAGCTGGTTGATAACGCATCAATAAACTAAAAGCTGGCAAGTAGCATAAGCGCTGACTAAGTTCTCTGTTCTTGTTTGAACTGCCTGATTTTTTTTATAAAGGGCGCATAAGGCCTTAGGGCATGATAAATGGCAGCCAGCTCCTTTCACTTGGTAGTCATCTGCCTGTTTCATTGAATATTGAAGCCCCTTCTAGAGTTGCCGCCCTATCCCTGATGTAGGAATTTGCTAGTACAGTCAATATAGATGGAGGAAAAAGAGAAACTATGTTGTTCATGCTCTCTTCCTTCAACCGCAAGCGAAGGGACTGTTGAATTCAAAATGTCACCTAAACCAAGGTTCACAATTCTTTGCATTGGTTCCCAATGTGCTAACAAATGGCAAACAAGAGGGTGAAGAGTTGCGTCGGAGCTAAGAAACCCCTAGCTGTGGCATACCCATCAGTGGAGCTAGTATCTTTGTGAACACTTTGGCAGAAGAGGCAAGGCCAAATAGCAACAGCCAAAAATGGAAATGACTGCCAGAGCAAAATACTGGAGGTACTTTCTGGAATCTGGATAGACAAGTATATGCAGCTAAGTGTATTGGAAATCTAGTGATGTCAAAAAGCATTTTAGTGTCATCAGAGGAAGAACAGAGAGCAGGGTAAACATTTTTAAATTAATGTGAGGGATATAGCGATTTACCCTATTTAAGTCCAGGACTGGGTGAAACTTTCCCATCTGGTTCTACACCAGAAATGAGTAATCCCATTCTTCTTCTTCTTGTGAAAACACTTGTTTTAGTGTTGCCATTCATAAGATATCCTGTATCCCTTTCCTAAGAGCTTGTAGCTTGACAAGGCACTGAAGAGTTGGATTTGAGTGGACAGATCGAAGAGTTGCACTCCTCCTAAATAGTTTGAAGCATCCAATAGCCCATCCTCGAATCCCACCAGTCATGAAGGAAGATATGTAATAAAACTTCCCTCTGGTTCCTTATCTTTCTGAGGCCTGATAGCCATGCTTTTGATGCTGAATATAGAAGATAAAAGGAGGGCTGAGACCAGAAATTTTCAGAGAGATGCGGGCCCCCTGGTCACAACACCTTCTTTGAATGGGCTGAAATACAACTTTGGATGGCACTGGAGGACGAGAAGTTCCATTGAAACCATCACAACCTCTACTAACAGGTTTCAATGGACCCATTAATTTCCTGTCTTCCACTGATCTCCTGGCCAATTCTTCTTTTAACTACAAGCCAAACAATTTAGAACCACTAAAAGGCACCCTCGTTAAGAGATTTTTGAGAATTAGCCACATTCCATGCCCTCATCTACACATTATGTTAGGCAGCTACTGAGGCTCCAGCTGCTGCTGCTGCTGCACATATGGAATCAAACATTATATCCGAGAACAACTTCACTTGCTGTTTCATCATGGACAAAATGTTTGTACATTTATTACCCTGCTGCATTTCTTCAGCAAATGACTGAAAATCCTTGAAAAGGGCCTGTACCACAGATGTTAAATAAACATTGGCACTGATTGAAAAGTTAGATGCTGTATATGTTCTCTTTACATCTATCTCAAACTTCTTTTTAACTACATCCAGTAGCAAAGTGTCTTCAGATTCGATAAGCCAGCCATCAAATAATCCAATGTAATTGCAGGTAGAACTTCATGGAACCAATCAATGGATATAGCCTTGTCAAAAATCGAGGAACATGTAATTTCTCAATTTCTTTCCATTCTTTGTTGCCCACTTTTTAGACTGATTTATGGAGACATAAATTCTTTGGCTCTGTTCTTGGATATGACTAAAGAAATCCCTTCCCGTTTCTCTTGCACAGCATCAGGAAAGGACAGGTGTACTCTATTATGTTAGTGCACCTGTGTCAATTCAGTCAATTGCATGAAATGACCTCTGACATCCTGATCATTCTTCCGATCAGAGGCATCTTGATCTAGAATTCCTTCGTATCTTTGATACTTTGGGGTTGGCGACTTTCCCTTTCTTTAAAGGCAACTGCTTCCTCACTTTCTATCATCTGCTGCAAGGTAGCCATGGAAGGCAAATGAGGATTTTTCTTGCTTCACACACTGGAGAGGTATAATTATTGGAATCTGTTTGTTTGTACCTTTCTAAATGCTTTCTATCCTCCATGTAGCCGGTTAATAGTGTTAACCAAGCAGTGAACTGCAAACACTCACCACCGATAGAAAGAGACCAAGGGGCATATTAGCAAGGGCCTCATCGCCGCTTTAGCGGCACTTTTTGCCGCTAAAGCGGTGATATTTCTATCGCCCTATTAGCAAGCTGTCGCTAACAGCTGTTAGTGACAGCTTTATGGCGAAAGCGACCGTTTTGGTGCCGCTTTGCATGTCAGCGATATATATCGCTAATGACATGCAAAGTAGGCATTCCCAACTAAAAGCGACTGAAAACAGTTGCAAACATAACTTCCCCCTATTAGCAATGCCCGCGAAGCGATAAAAAAACTCGCGCTAACCGCGATTATCGCTAGAATCTAACACCTGCTAAAAACCTGACTTAACCATTCTAGTCAATGGGAGGTGGATTGTAAGGTTAAGTCCTCACCTGCCTATTAGCAAGCTTTTCATTAGCGCGTTGAATTTATCGCTCGATTTCTCGCGCTATTGCTGGGTTTTGCCGCTATCGCTGGATTTTTTATCGCCTTGGAGATAAGCGTTGATAATAACGCTTTATCTCCGCGATGAAATCCAGCGATAGCCGGCGATAAAAAAAAAGCGCTAAGCGCGCTTTGCGATAATTATCGCAGTTCCTTGGTAATATCCCTCCAAAGCTTTCCACACTGGCGAGTTTCTGTAGCAACAAATAAATGCACCACATGTGACATCATGAGACGTATTTAGCGAAATACTCCATAAACAATGTGGTGGCCAGCAGTAATATGCGAGCTTTGTAATCCTGTGAATTTCCCACTTAGAAGTGAATATACTCATTAACGTGACAAACGAAAATGTAATAGGTCTCATTCCCATAGAAATAGGAACTGGTAGGGATGGTCCCTGATCCCATGCGAAGTCAAAGGTACACAGAAAAAGACCGCTGACTAAAACACAGCTGCTTGTAAACAAGCTAGATATCAAATAGGTTGAAGACAACTGTACTGAACATCTGAGAAGGCAAGACAGAAATCCAAGCAGGAAGTTAGTATTGGAGAGGACTTTATAGTGGGCGCCAAGAGAGAATGGCTTATGGAAAATACATCCAAGTCAACCATTTGCTGGTTTCACTAATTACGTTTGATGGGATAGGTAAATGCTGTTGCTAGGACAAGATGTCTCTCATGTTTTAAGTACTGAGACGAGGAAGGCGGACAAGGAGGTATTGCAGGTCTACTGTCCCTGGCAATCCACCATTGCTGCATTCAACGACTTTCACATAAGTCACAGAATGCCTCTTGCCTACTCAATGTTATTAAGTAGGAGGTTTAGTGATCGTCTATAAATCCACATTTTGTGATGTGACTGATTACTACATCTGTCGCACCATAAACTGAATTCACAATAACGTCAGTATCCAAACAACGATTGCATTGCGATTTAGCCTTTAGAAGTCTAGGACTTCATAAAAATACACTGGCTACATAAGCCGCAGACAATCCATTAAAACCATAAAAATGTTTAAATGTGAACAGTCGCCAGTCAATAAATGCATACTTTTTTTTTTACAAATGTCATTGCAAAAAATTATACACGACCTTCTATAATTGTTTGCCTTTACCCCCACCAGCTACTTCTGATTGTTAAAGAGGAATTTTTGTATGTGCAACTGCAATTGTTGCCAAATACTAAATGTGAAAAATACCAGTTGTATATTTTATCTGAATATTTTAGGCCATCATTTCTTTATTTCCACTACCCTCAGGAGTAATTGCATAAATGACAGCATGGTGTGCACTTGAGGAATGGATATTGCAATTATCCGTAGGAGTGTAGAAAACACTACCTCCAATCATGCATAAAATATCTTGTCATAGGCTGGGTGGGCAGGAACACATTTTTGAAGTTCTGCAAACAAGCCCCAAATGAAGTACACAGCTGTGATGGTAATTGCAAGTAATTTACTGAATTATTAGACTTGAGAACTGGGACATGAAACACAGTGTTTCCTTCAGATTATATTGCTCAATTATGGAAAACACATAGCTTGGGAGAAAATTTACTGTATTTAGCCAGACATTAGAATATCAAAACCCTGATGAAAATATTATGGAACGTTATCATGATTTTAAACGACATTCACTCGGTAGGGCTAGTAGCGACAAAGATGGACCATGAACCAGATATCCAGCCAATATCAGGCGTGCAAGTCACACACAACAAACAAAGTGTTACTTCCTCATCATCTTTCTCGTGAATTTGCGATGAAGCAACAGATTGGTGGTCCATTGACTCTTACAAAGAAATCTAATTTAAAGAACGTTTCTACATAGGCCGGTTGCTTTTCTACCTGCCAGACATCTTCCCTACATAATTCCTCCTGTTTTTTTTGACTGTGTGATGAACAGATGCACTGTGGGCACTAGTGCTGCAGGAAGAGGTGTAAGGAGCCAGTTTGATCTGGAATTGTGACATTGCTTTTGCATGTCTCTGCATAGGCTGCAGAGACATTTTAGGATCATGAGGCCTCATGTATGGCATTTTGGCATAGGGAAGCGCAGCAAGGCACCTTGCTGTGCTGCCCAATGCCAAAGTGAAAGGGCAGGAATGCACCGTATTTAAGCAATACAGTGCATTCGTGTCCTTTCTGCCTGCGCTGGCGCCATTTCAGCAGCCGAGCGCCAACATCGGCACCCTTGCACCATAGTGCATAAATACAATCCTGCATGCAACCCTTGCACCATGGTGCAAGGGGTCTGCATTGCATGCAGTATTGTTTTTATGCAACAAGGGGTGCCTTCCTGCAGAAAAACAATCCTACAAGGCAGTGTCCCATCTTTCCATGTGTGCTTCAGAATGCAGCACACATGGAAAGAGGCAAAAACGAGGAGAAATAAACATATTTCTCCCCAGTGCGCCTCACCTCGGGAGGTGTACGCATTAGGCGCTTCCCCAGGTTTACATCAGTTTGTAAATCTGGGGCTGCGTCAAATTCAGTGGGTGTTGCGTTGGAAAACCCACCACAACGCCCATGGAAGGCCTCCCGGGCACAGAGTCAGGCAACGCAGTGATTTGCGCTGTGTTGCCTTACTCATGGCTTTAATGTGGCTTCATAAATCTTTATGAGAGCTCTGTGTCATGCATGTACCACTTTATGTGGTCCAAAAGTGATGCAGGGCTCTCACAAATAAACCCCTCGGGTTGTTTGTGGTCTAGTTGGCTGATCGGGCAGCCAATTATTGCTCACCGTGCATCAGCAAGCTTATCCATGCATGCATAGATCAGGCAGGAACCTTGGCAACAGGGAACTTTGGTGACTGTGTATCGATCTCATCAGTGGTGTCAGGGACCAGGGGTGACACTAAGGGCCTGATTCACAGAACTAACTTACGTCAAAAACATAAACGTAAACGTAAACGTAAAGTTAGTACTTTTTAGGTATTCACAGAAGTTAGTAGTCCTAACTTTAGGACTCCTAAATGCCTTCTGTGAATACCGAAAGTCTTAAAGTTAGGATTTTACTTAACTTTACTACTCCTAAACTGAGAAAAATCCTAACTTTCAGACTTTCGGTATTCACAGAAGGCATTTAGGAGTCCTAAAGTTAGGACTACTAACTTCTGTGAATACCTAAAAGTACTAACTTTACGTTTACGTTTACGTTTACGTTTTTGACGTAAGTTAGTTCTGTGAATCAGGCCCTAGGTGAAGATGAAACGTGATTCCACCTGCACAGCTCTTTTCCCTGAAAAGTAGAATATTATTTTCCAGGTTAAAAGCTGAGCATACTTTTCTGGTAATCATTCATGTAAATATCTCAGGGTGGAAAATGGGGCTAGGTGCAATGCTTTCTTCTGATTATTTGGAATGTGTTTTAAGGTTGTTGGAGTTCATTTTTAGGGACCTGATTACGAACCTGCTGGTTTTTGGTATGGAGGTACAGGAGAGAAGAATGCCCGATTCTGGTAAATATCGCTTCACCAAAAATGAGTGGTTGAGTTTTCTCCCTGGAATTGGGGATAACTACATGCACCCGGGAGATACCAGGGCCCAAACTTGAAACGTTAAGGTTGCATCACTTATTTGGCACGGCCCCAATGCAAAATCTGTTTTGTGATCTTAGAGAGCATCGCATAGTGCTGCCTTGAGTTCCGTTCCATCAGGTAGACTTTACATGGTTGGTGAATTTGCATTCCCTGGCCTCCACCCATCTATTATGACACAAACCTATATTTACATAGACTTGTAAATCTGGGTTTGTGCGATGTGAATGTATAGTGAAGGCAAATGCTCAGGGCTTGTCTGCTTCCCTTGTGTTGGGGCTGGGGCCAGGAAGAACTTCTGCATAGTGCCTCTGCCCCTGTGTCTCCGGGCTTGGAATTATTACATACGGACATTGCTGTCCTGATAATTCTGAGCTTGGAAACACTCACAATTACAGGCGGAGGAATTCTACCCGGAGTTATCGATCCAGTTTAATCCCACTCCTCCTAATCAGGGCCAAAGTGTGGATTCTGATTTGATTGGAGGACTGGGCTTGGATTGTGGTACACAGACATGGCCCATTAAAGTATCCTGGACGTTTTTTTTCTGAATGCATTTGATGCACGACTGGTGAGCTCTATGCTCCGAGCTGTATTGCTGTAATTGGTATTTTCAGGGAATCCTGGGAAGGAAGGTTTCATGCCCATTCAATTCTTCTTGTCCTGCCTTTTTTAAGGTTACTATCTTATGTATTCATGCGGTTAAGGTTATTTATGGAGCAGCAACCTAGCTACAGGACACTGGAGTGCTAAAAAAGGTTGTGTACCCCAAGACACAAGTTCATGGGAAGTTATTCCTATAATGCCCAGATGCACTGGTCTCTGAACAGGTTAGTTTTGCAGATTATTTCGGAATTTATGAGGGTTGGGACACTTCTGGTGTTGACAGTGATCTTGCTCCAGTACTGAGTGCATAGATGGAGAAGGTCTGCCATCCGTTTTTAGGTCTCGCCTACGCAGCGCGCAGGCAAGACCTTTTGTAATCGACAGCTTCGCAGGCAAAACGTGCACGCGTTGCATTGCTTTCAATGGCAACGCGTGCACGTTTAGCATTCCCTTGCGGGAGCGAGCTTTGGCGCCATGTGTTAGCAATTATCTCTCCTGGCGCCGCTCGCTCCCGCAAGGGAAACGCTGCCTGCTCTCGGTCGCACTCCCCCCCTCCCCCTACTTGCGCTTGTTTAAATGGATACTTTTTAACGGATATCTTCACGTATCCTTTTTTTGGCTCACACCTTTTAGCTCCTATTTGCAAACATTACTTTTATTGAAATCACCAGATGAACAAACATTGAATCTCTTGAATTGTCCCAGCGTTCTAGATTACAATAGGTTATACGGGGAAAGGCTTTTACTGGAAATGTACAACAGTGACATAATGCCCCGTGCTCACACTAAGTTGTCATTCGGTGTTCCTCGCTATAATAATAAAATGCGGACATAGCCAATGGCATTGGACTTTCTGTGCTGTAAAGACGGATAATGCACATGGTTTGAAGAAGCGGACATCGTGGGTTCGATTAGAGTGATGTGTGAAAAATACAGTGTCAGGTGACTGTGAGTGAGACATATTTGTTGAAATATGAGCTAGTTGGTGCTTATCTATTTGCTGCACCAGTGTATTGGAGGAGATTGTATTGTGGCAGATGAAGACATTGTAGCTGGTGTGAAGTGTTGGAACTGGGGGCGGGGTGCGCAAGACCTGCAGTTCCTGAGAAGACATGCTAAATGAGAGTTTACAGAGTATGTTCGAGCATCTGATTTAGGCACCGATATGTAAACGTAATTCCATATTCAAGCAGGCATTAGCCATGCCTATATCGTTAGTATCTTGTATAGTGGTTGATTTATGCATTATATGTGTGCATTTAGCACTTGATTGGTGTCTCTGTAGAGCTCCGCAAGAGATCAATGGCAGAAATAATTTAAGAAGCAAATATGCATTGGAGGCATAGTTCTTGATGTTTTGGAATATTTACATAGGTTGGTTTTTCATAGACAAATACTACAAAAACAGACTCTACCGTCACATTGCTCAAAGTGCTCTAAAACTTGAAACAAACGTGTGCATAATGATAGACAGTCCATCACGTATCTTTCAGAAGGGACATTAGGCGATATGGTTTAGTTACGAGCATGCAGGTAGACCAGACTCAAATTAACAAAACGGTCTAGAATGTTATTTGAAGCACACTTAATTTAACAGTCCAAAGGTAATAGGTCAACGTTTTCGACTCCTGGTGGAATTAGTACTCGGAGGTCATCTCCATGGCGGCAAGAAATTAGGTGGGGGAGTTGGTTTGATACTACTTCTTATTCATGCTAGGGATGATTTAGAATGGGGGGAGTGATATTCTGGGAGAATCAGCACAATATGAAGGTGCGCTGGAGGGCTTGCTCCAGCGTGCAGGAAAAAGCTCAACTTCTACTTAAGTGACTTCATTTGTATTAAACAAATTATGTAGGTTTGTGTTACAATAACAGCTTGGCTTGGTATCCCGTACTGCAATATGCACCTTTATGATCTGTTCTAAATTAACAGTGGTAGATTGTGCCCACAAACACGTTTTTTTCTGGGTGAGCACCTCTGCTCAGTTCTAAATTGACAGACGCTGAACAGAACTATTAACCCTCTAAAAACTCTCGCCTGATTTAAAAAAAAAAAGTTCCCTATTGCAAGCAGCTAAGGGCAATTTTGGAGGCCTGAATTCAGGTGTCATACTACTTACCATTATACACTCTTTTGCTTCACATCTCAAAGTAAGCACTGCACTACCACACTTTGTAGCACCACTTCTGTGAAAAACCGTATCATGTTCCAAAATAAGAAGAACCTTGTCTCAGCTGTTTTTGTTGCCTTTTAATTTATTCTTGTGATTAATCTCCCGGAGATTCTGTATACTTATACCACCGAAGTGCTAAATGCATAGATATGCAAATAATGCATAATTGAACCGTGGCAACCATTGTCAGTATATCGCTTAGTTCCAAGAAACGAAAAGGTTACCCCTTTATATACCATAAATATATCTAAAGTATGCCAAGACTACATTATTGAATTCTTTCATTACATTATAATACATGTAGATGGCCTCTGGAATTATGCAGCAATTTAGGAACAATGTATGTGGCAGAGGTGGCTATAATACTTGGCAAATGAAGATATATTATGCACATTATTTTGTGACAATATTTAACAACTGCTGATACAAAATGACACCAATGTTAAAACTTATATTTATTTATTGGGAAAGAAAACTGTGCACATTCAGCATAACCAATTTAAAATATTATTAACCTGAACTTGGACTAGGAAGTTATCAAGATATGGTTGTTCACTATTGACTGTTTACCTTTTGCACACTATGCACTATATCATGGCCTAGCTTGTTGATTTGAAACCGACGCAACCTGCGGCCCCCTGAGATGACAGAACAAGTCTCCGTAGCTGTGGGAGGCTTGAACAACCCTCAGAGACTGATTGAGGAGCGGAAATAATATGAGATTAGTGTGAAACTCCTTTCTTCTTGTCAAGAACTCGGTGTTGTGAAGCCCGAATGTTAATGTGCATTATATAAAAATATGTTATTGAGTAACAAAAATAAATAAAAAATATATAAACATATATTATTAACCGGAATTGACAATTTAGTCTTGCATGTGAATGCTAGAACCCAGTTAATTTATACTGCCCCCTCTGTTTCCCAGAGTAAAATTGATTATGTAAACTAAGTTCAAATTTTGCACTTAAGAGCAAAAATCCTACATGTACACACTTGTAACAAAAGGTGTTCTTCGTTTATGCAGCTCATCCCAATTGTGTTTTAAAACATGTCTTCGGTTTTGGGTTTACCCTTATGTTCAAATGACAGGGCATTTCCATTAAGAAACATCACTACGGAACATATTGGTGCAGCTCATATTTATTATTAACATGTCTCTTTAGGGGGGCTTTAGGATTCAAGACATCCGGCATGAATCACTTGCCTTTAGGATGTCTGTTCAGGCCTGTTCCAGATGTTCTCTCCAGTGTATGGGCCGACCTTGGGCACATATTGGAGGAGCACTTCCCTTGTCATTTGTGGCTCATGCTCGTAATTTGTGCACGCGTCACAAGAGTGTACTGGTTAGCCTTTTTCATGGCATATGTGTATGTCATTTGGGCAGCCGACAGGTTAGGAAGAGATGTAACATGTTTGGGATTTTTCTGAAGTTTGAGTGGCCTTTTGAAATAACAACTGCTTTGAGAACAGCGTCCGTGATATAAACACACATTTGTGTGAAAAAGAAACTCAACCTTTTCAAGATAAAGAAGGAAGAATTCTTTCCACTGTGTTTAAACTGTAGTTTAGAGTGTTGCACTTTGCGCCTTATGCATCAGTTGTAATATTATTTAATCTGTTTGAGCTAGAATTTGTTTTGTTAAAATCTGCAAATTATGCAGCCAATGATTGGTTATCAGGCTTGTGGAGCAAATTCATATTTACACAGAAAGAGCAGGAAAACCATATTTTCCAATGGCCTTGCTTGTACTCCTGCATTTATTATTGAGAAATACAACTGCGACTATCAGCATACAAATATATAAGAGAACAGAGTAGACCAGCCACATGCAACTTCAGGAAACACATCTGCAGTTATATCGAACCACGACCCACATGACCATTTTAACTTGCCTGCACAATGACTTGCTAATGCTACACGAATCCTAATCCGCCTCATGTTGGGCATGGTGGCTAATTCAATTATTGTATTGCTCATGCATTCTGGAACTAGTAGTAATGTTAAGGCCTTGAGATTCAGAGTAATTGCAAAAGAAATGAAAAGGGTAGAATTAATATTTTCATGTGTGACATTGAGTTGAACCATAGCTGTCATACCCGTTTGCGAGTGAAGTTTGTATTGTTGCTGTCTGAGTTATACCTGCTCTGCCTGCCTCTTTCTGTGCTTTAGAACTGTGTGTTTCAAAGAAATTTGCTGTCCCACCAGGCAATGCCTTATAAACATATATGATTTCTGCAGCCCTAAATGGAAGTAACAGGCCAGTAATTCCCCCTGATTGAGCGTTCTGCTTTTTCTGTAAAAAAAACCAAAAAAAACAGTGGTCCTCCTTTGTGCCAACCAACGGCTAAACCTATATAACTTTTCATAATATTTGCAGAAAATGAATGGGATTCATATGTCATTTCATGTTTTCTTTTTTTGGGGGAGGGTATGGGGGGGCATTTTCTGTGTTGAGTAACTCCGTGATCTAATTTTCCAGATCCTTTTTAGGTCGAGCCTAGCGCAGCACGCATGCGCTGTCCTATGAGAGGGCCTCTTGGAATCACTCCAGACTTTCTGAAAGCTCGTGCAAGCTTGTGCGTGTGGTTGTCAGATTCTATTGGTCTTTGCGTGTGGCTTTCAAAAATGAAAGCACGCAATTGGCCAAAGGCGGGTGCATGTTCCGCCTTCTCGCTAAACGCTCACTCCCATGGCCTTTGTGTCTCGGGAGCGAGCAGCGGCATGCAGCGGCGCGCAGCGGCGCGCAGGGTGCCAGCTGCATTCCTGGATCAGGTTACTGATTACTAACCGAGATGCTATTCATGTGTTGGAGACGCGTGTGGACAATGGCGCGCTTTGTAAAGGGACGCTAATCACAACCCCGTCAAACCTAATGAAGAGCCTAATGCCTAGCCATACAGGGTTGTGGAAATGTACACCAAGGTACTAGTATCGTGGTCATTTTAAATACACAGCAATTCCAGAATCTACTATGCACGCAACTTTATGTCCAAAATATTATTGATGTTTCACGGGTGTAGTATATTTGCTGGCAGCACGCATCTCGGTGAGCGCAAAATGTCAGCATTTTTGCAGCATATTTTTAGACGATACCAGTATGCCCACGACCGCCTGCATGCTCTAGTGGGCTGGACTCCGTACCAATCTGCCCACCATCAGAGACACTACTGGGTATGGTTTCGCACATGCTTTGCCTGCACATGGTAGTCTTCGTGCGCTGTTATTGATAAGGGAGACTACACTTTCGGCAAGTTCCTTTCATCGCTCACCCCCGTGTCTGGTTCATGTATGCCCTGCCTAGGACAGTATAAAGAAGCTGAGTTAACTGGCTGAACGTCCGTACTTGCTGTCTGACCACTCTTAGTCCGCTGCCTCCCATTAGCCAAAGACGGCGATGGCAGGGAAACACTTGGAATTGGTGCGTTTGGCGGCAGCAGTTTCATGGACAGATCACTGATAAAGCCGCTTTAATACTGTTGACCATTGAAACCCCGAAGCGAATGGGGCACAGTTGCGAACGTTAGTGTAAACTGTAGTGCGAGTCGGGACCGCAACGCTGCTCCATGTCTTCAATGCTTCCTCCCTGGAATCGAAGGGTGTTCATATTACCAAACATATGGTTATCGAACTCCTTTTGATTGTGGTTCCGCAGATGAACATTATTTAGTGAGAGGTAGTGGTACCATTGCGCAAAGGAGGCGGGGGGTGTTGCAGCACTTCTCCCTTGCCCAATCTCTACCTCCCCAAGTCCCTCCTCCCAGCACCCCTACTCCGTAGGCCCCACCTGTACTGTCTGTGTGGGCTCATGGGTTTGTTTACAGTCTGTGGGTGATTGTTGCTTTTAGGCAATAAACGGGAATCTGACCCCCTCATTGGACCGGGAGGAGCACAGACTGCACCTGGGAGAAATCTTTGAGAAAAGGCAATGGGCGGCCTTCCACATCACCCGATGTGAGTATCGGGATAGCTTGAGTATAGCTCAGAGCGAAGGGTGGAAACAAATGATCCCCCATGAGCGAGGGCCACAGTATACTGTGCTTTTGGTTGGTGGCTTGACATGGAGAGTAAAATGTAAGTTGTGTGTGCCACCATGTTGCTCTCATGTTGCATGAGCATAACTTGCAACACATACTTTCAATTGTTTGAAGTGCACCACAAGCTCATTGCGTGCTTCAGGCTTTCTCTGGAAGGTAGTTGATGTTTATCAGACTGTTTTCATTTAATTATTTTAGGTTTTGTTATGCATTGGGTAGTCTGATAATGTGATGTTTGGCTAAACACTTATAAGGTCCCAAAGGCGAGACCTATTGGCTATGCCAATGCTTGTTTCTCTTGTTTGCAATTTTTGCTTTCTAATCTATTGAGGTCCTGGCTTCCAGTGAGACACTGATGTAGCTCCAGGGTAGGTTATTGCCTTCGGTATAGGTTATTTTTTTAAATATTTTCATCTTTACACAATACTTTAATAGGGCCTCTATAGATCACCTTTTGAACCATCTTCCTAATGAGAAAATACCATGACTTAAACCAATAAATATGCAAATGAACAGAGAATAATATTTTGTGTATTATCACTGTTGATGGAGGACACCGACGGCGTAACCTACTCAGGGCTTTGCATCTCATGATTAATGTCCCACATTAACAGTGATGATCGATAGCATTTTACACTCTGTGCATCTGTATATATGTATGTGTATCTATTATTTATATATAAATAGAGAAAAAGAGAGTTTGAGTGAGTGAGTGAGAGAAGGTCAATAAAAGAGACGTTTCCCTTTCTTAAACCTTTTAATGCTTAGTGAGTCTTTTGTATCATCACAGAGTCAAATCTCCTACTGTCACATTTAATCATTGTGGAAACGTGGGCTGCGGCGGTTTCTTCGGTCGCTGACAGGCGCTCCGGCGATTTCTTCAGCCGCAAGGCGGCGGTGCGTGGAAATTTCTTCTGCGTGGGAGTGCTGCATCGGAAAAACAGGCGCTGAAAGGGTGATACGTCGATTTTGATGGTTTCAAGCAGGTCTTTGCAACAGGAACAACCTCCAAGGGCGCAGAACTGCATTTGGCACCACAAGGCAGGTCAGAAATCCCAGCAGTGGAGTTCTTGGATGCTGCAGATGAAGTCTTTGATGGCCCTGAGACTTCCAACAGGAGGCAAGCACACATGAGCCCTTGGAGTAACCTCTCAAGCAGGATACAAAGCAAAGTCCAGTTCTTTTCCTCTCCAAAGCAGAAGCAGCAACTACAGGCCAACCCAGCTAAGCAACACCCAGCAAAGGGGCAGTACTCCTCCTCACAGCTCTTCAGCTCTTCTCCTTGGCAGAGGTTCCTCTTGATCCAAAAGTGATCTAAAGGTCTGGAGGTTTAGGTCCAATACTTATACCCCTTTTGGCCTTTAAAGTAGACATTCTTCAAAGGATTGTCTTTGTACTGCACAAGTTCTTGTTCTGCCTGTTCTTGGCTCCAGACACACTCCAGAGGGGGTGAAGACAGCATTACGAGAGGGCAGGCAAAGCGCTATTCTGGTGCAGGTGACCGCTCCTCCCACCACTGTAGCTCAGGAAAGCCCATCAGCCTGGTGATGAGTCACCAAAATATGCAGGGTACACCTCATTTCCCTTTGTGTGACTGTCTAGAGTGAATGCACAAACAGGCCCCTTTCAGTCTAATCCAGACGATGATCCCACAGGCAGGCAGATGCACCAGATGGTTAAACAAGAAAATGCCCATTTTCCAAAAGTGGCATTTTCAAACACACAATTTTAAAAACCACCTTCAATAAAAGATGTGTTTTTAATTCCTGAGCTCAGGGAGCCCAAACTCTGAATCTCTAGCTGTTCCCAATTGAAAGTTACACTTGTAAAATGTTACAAGGCAGCTCCAGTGATAGCCTATGGGAAAGCTAGTCCTTGAAATAGTGAAAAATGAAACTGGCAGTATTTCACTATCAGGACATGTAAAACACACCAGTGTATGTCCTACCTTTCACATCCACTGCACCCTGCCCAGTGTGGGTACCTTTGGCCTACCTTAGAGGTGTCTTACATGTAGTAAAAGGGAAGGTTAGGGCCTGGTAAGTGGGTGCACTTGCCAGGTCGTCATGGCAGTTTTAAAATTGCACTCACAGAAACTGCAATGGCAGGCTTATGATAAGTTTACAGCGCTACTCATGTGTATGGCACAACCAGTGCTGCAGGCCCACTAGTAGCATTTGATTTACAGGCCCTGGGCACATACAGTGCACTTTACTGGGGACTTATCAGTAAATCAAATGTGCCAATCATGGAGAACCAGTCAGAATTACACTTTACACAGTGAACACTTGCACGTTAGCACTGATCAGCAGTGGTAAAGTGCCAAAGTACCTAAACCAGCCAAAACGATGTCCAGCATAACAGTAAAAAATACAGGAGGTGGAGGCAAAAAGACAGGGTAAATCTTGCCAATGATGCCAGGTCTAACAGTAGACATGCTTCTTCATGCAGAAAAGCTTTGTGAATCACAAAATATATCCCACCTTTAACGTGATTTTCCATAAAATTAAATCCACCCAAAATCAGTTTTTATATTGTACTATACACACTGCTTGATTGGTGATGTTTAGCAACATAATGCATATTGTAGGTAGGTGAGCCATTCCTTACCACAACGGGCAGTGCATTTTGTTTAAATTAGTCAAAATCAAGACATTGATTTCTGAGGACAAAAATCCACAAAAAGCACAGCAAAATAAGTGGAGCAAAATTGAACAGTTAAAATATGGACATAATTTTCCATAGCATGCACAATTACACCTAGGACAGCAAAGATTTAAGTAGCGGCCGAAAGTTCACTGGTACACAGACCAGGAGGTTGACAGTGCCAATGCTTATTTCTCGTGGTGAGTTCGAAGCTTGCCAGTTAATTTACCTCCTGGAAAAAGTCGAAGTTGTCTCTGAGAAAAGTTGTTTCAAATTGTCTATTTCGTAATCCAAAATGATTTTCTTTCTTTTCCGACAAGAACAGAAGTGATGTACTGTCTTCTAGCCTGCAGGACTGACAAGTTATTAACGTTTACATTTGTCAGTTTTCTTCAGGTCTGCACTTTGTCAAAAGTGTACAATGTCCCTAGCACTCATTATAACAATCTTTCCTAAATGTGCCTCAAGGTTTGTGCAGTGTGTGCACGATAACATCCTGCTGTAGACAAGTACTTTCGTAAGATGTAGATCAGATTGCATAAAAGGGCTTTTATTTCTTTTACCTCAAATGCAAATGGACACATTTTGCATTCTAAGGTGACCGTTTTTTTATTTTTTATTTAGTAATGTATTGAATTACAAAAATATATCCACCTCACCTATTTTGAACAAACCAGAATCGATTCAATCAGCAAACTATTTTTTTATAAGATATGTTTATTTAAATCAGGTTATACAGTCAGTCAAAAGATGTATAGATGGTAAACATTGATGGTCTACAGACAATGCAGTGTTTGAATATAATCTCCTCAATAGTATTTTGCCTTTTTTATAACAACGCTTTTGTTTGAAATTGGGTCTCTAGTTGGCAGAGGTATGCACCCTATCCAAGTAGGGAAAACAATCCTAGTCAGGGTAAGTTAGATACATACTATATGATAACCTGTGCTCATCCACTTGTCGCTTGACACAGAGCAGTCAGGCTTGTCTAAATAGGCAACATGTAAAGTATTTGTGAAACACACACACAGTCACGCAATTAAAACACAACAAAAAAACTCCACACAACTTTAGAAAAATAGAGAACATTTATCTGTGTAAAACAAGACCAAAATGACAAAAATCCAATAAGTAGAACCGGAGTTAGGAATTTGTAAACATTAGCAAAAATAGTGCTTAGAAGTCAATATCGCTAAAAGGTTACTTGAGGTCGCGCTACACCGGGGTTAATCCAAAGTTCAGGCCAACCGCGATTGACGGCAGGCCAGTTACAGGACTCAGACAGGTCCCGCTGACGAAATACCTTGGATGGAGTCAAGCATCGATGTTGAAGACTCGAAGCAAGGAGTCGAGGAGGCGCTGCGTCATTGTCGATCCCGTGGATAGAGGCGAGCATCTGCACCAATCCGTGCCATTAATGGAGCTTTGTCGATTATCCCTTGTATGATGCAGCCACTGCATCAACGTCGAGCCATGCAGACTGTGCTTGTTGTGCAGCACCGTCTGTAGAACCAATATCATCAAGCAGCCACTGCATCGGCATCGAAGGGTGATGCGTTGGTTACGATCAGCTCAAGGTGGTCAATGCAAAAAGCTGCAAAAACCCACTTCTGAGCCCAGGACTGGAGAAAGCACCTCAGGCAAAGGTAGGACTCACAGCTAGGAGAGTTCAGCAGCCCCAACAGAGTTGCACAAAGCTTTTTATGATCCTAAGACTTCAGAAAACAGGAGGCAAGCCAGTGGGCCCTTGGAGTCATGCTGGGCTCAAGTGAGATAGGTCCAGTCCTTGTCCTCAGCAGGGCAAAGATCAGCAGGCAGCAGGGGCAGCTCAGCACAGCAGTAAAGCAGTTCCTTAGAACAGTCAGTCAAACAGAGTAGCAATCCTTGCAGCACAGCAGTCCTTACTCCTGGCAAAGTTCTTCACAGATGCAGTGGTTTACTGTCCTGGTAGGGTCAGAGTCCCAGTACTTATACCCAAATGTGCCTTTCAAGTGGTGGTGACTTCAAAGCAGTTCCTTGAAGTGCACAGGTTCCCTTTCATCTCAGCCCTGTCTCCTAGGTTATCTGTGTTTTTGTAGGGGGGGTAGTCAGCCCTTTGTGTTGGACACAGAACATTGCCTATTCAGATGTAATTGTCAGCTCCTAGTCCCCCTTCCTGTCCAGGAAGGCTATCAGACTGCTGATGAATGCAGAAGGGTCCTCCGTCACACCCACCCTTCCTGTGTTTGTGGCTGTCTAGAGAGAATACATAAAGTGTAGCTGTCACCCAGCCCAGACGTGTATTGAAGAAAGGCTTCAGGCACACAGATCTAAGCTAAGAGCAGAGAAATGTCCGCTTTCTAAAAGTGGCATTTCTAAAAAAGTAATGTTAAATCCAACTTTACCACTAAAGAGCATTTATCATTACCATTCCAAAGATATGAAGCATAATTTAGCTTCTCCTTTCTAATCAGGAATTACAGCTTAAGATTGTTTTAAGGAATTCCCATTGCTAGCCTATGAGAGGAGTAGGCCTCACAGTAGTGAAAAAATGAATTTAGCTGTTTGTCACTACCAGGACACACAAAACTTAAAAGTACATGTCCTACCTTTTACTTAGACAGCACCCTGTCCTTAGGACTACCTAGAGCCTACCTTAGGGTAGAGGCTTGGCAAGTGGTTTAAAATGCCAAGTTGAAGTGGCAGTAAACTGCACACACAGGTCCTGCAATGGAGGCCTGAGACAGATTTGAAAGGCTACTTGTGCTGGTAGTACAATCAGTACTGTAGACCCACTAGTAGCATTTATATTACAGGCTCTAGGTATATGGTATACCACTTCACAAGGGATTACAGGTAATCTAAATATGCAAATCAGGTATACACCAATGTCACCATGTGTTGGGGTGAAGCACATGTACTTTAGCACTGGTAAAGTGCTCAGAGTCCTAAGGCTAACAAAAAGAGCCAGGGAAAAGTGGAGGTAAGCAGGCAAAAAGTTGGGGGAAGACCACCCTAAGGTTGACAGGTCTAACATGTGTCCCCCTAGGTGATAGTGGGGAGATCTACCAAACCTCTAGAGAGTTCTCACCAGTAAGGTGGAAAAACCTGGATAGACCATCAACATTGGCGTGCTCTACTCCTGGTCTTTGTTCCACCCTGAAGTCCATACCCTATTGGGAAATGGACCACCTCAACAATTTTGGATTCTCACCCCTCACTTGCATGTGCCACTAGATTTTTTTGTTTTTCTGATCACCCAGCTTTTGGACTTTTTGCTGTGGATGAGCCTCACTACCTGTGTCTCATCCACTGTAATCGCATGGTAAACGGACTGCGCATGTTTACCTCCAGTGCCCGCATTTTAATATAAGGCCACTGCAACACAGCAAGGGTAAGGGGAACTTGGCTGCTTACACATGAAAACATGTGCACACATGTGTGCACATGTGTGTGGGCTGTGCATTCGAGACAACTGTCGTGCAAAGCCCAGTAACAGCACACAGGTAGCGCAGCACAATGAGAACACTGCATGGCTAGGTATTTACCTGGGAAAGGCCTCATGAGGGTAGTGTACACTCTTAGGGAAAGTCAGTGTGCATTACTGTTTTAACTATAGTGACACTCCATTACACCCATAGAGTGGGAACTGCCTCAGAATGTAGTTTCATCCCCTTGGCCTACAGAGACCATTGACATCTTGAATTGGAGTGTAACCTGTGCAAGAAAACCAAATTAGTAACTTCCAAAATGATAAATGAACATCTTGTGGGTCATTCAGAGTTTACATGTTTTCCTGGTACAGCTTCAGATCAGAGCCCAGGCCTTTTATCACCCTGCTGTGTCCAGCAATTTTTTTTTTCCCAGCAGCAGAAACAAAGCCCCCCCCAACACAAAAAGAGCAATTAGCAGTACTTCTCACAGCTCCTGAGAAGGAAAGAGGTGGGGCATAATCATCTGCATCAATCACTTAGCTGTCACACCGTACCAGGGAAGGGTCTGCACAAGCCCAATAAAGAAATGAGAGTGCAACTCTTAGAACGCCACGCAGAATAGGATGTCAAAAGGAGATATTATTATACAGAAACAAAAAGGAGGCAAATTCTTGTTTTATACAAGTAATATCTGTATTGAGAAATAGGTAGTGCTCGGTGTCCCAATGTAATAAAGAACCAAAGAAAAGGAAATGTGACATATTACAATATGCAATAGGGTTTCTTAATATACAAAAGCAACCATTCACAAATGAACAATATACTAAAGGGACCACCGTTGGATTTTAAAGTGGCCAGAAATGGTTCGTTATGACATTAGTCAATGACGTTTTGACCCCTTGAAGTATTGGGGGTCTCATCAGGACATAAGGGACAACTGAATTGAAACAATAAAACAGATACTCAGCTAAGAAGAAGAAAGACCTCAAATAATTTCGGTAGCGAAGACGGCTGCCGTTTGTTGTCTTTAATGGAATAAATGTGAATGACTGGACACTTCAACATCTGTGGATCACTTATTGGAAAATCATCCATGAAACTGTACTGATTGACTGTGCCTTTTTCGCTACATGATTAATTAAGGATAAAAGTGACATTGCTCTGGTGTGCTTTGGTGCATATGTTAAACATTTATATCTAGACTACTTGTGTAGGACTAGTGGATTTATACCCAAGGTGGGTGGGTATTTTAGCACTATGGGAGCACCTTTGAAATTTGATGAGATACAAATTGAATGCCAATCATGTGATTAACTGACATATAGATGTGCAGATCTCAAAGCATATCCACCGGTCGTTTGTATACAAATGCAACAATATTCGCACAAATCTTCCTCATTCTGCATCGTTCACAGCCTCTAACCAACTAAATACCAATTTGATATGTTGAGCCAACAAGGCA
This sequence comes from Calotriton arnoldi, assembly GCA_963921515.1. Taxonomy (NCBI): domain Eukaryota; kingdom Metazoa; phylum Chordata; class Amphibia; order Caudata; family Salamandridae; genus Calotriton; species Calotriton arnoldi. The sequence continues at coordinate 688,665 of CAWUFW010005812.1, forward strand.
CAGCACTACACATACTGAATGCTCTGAGACTTTATACTCTCCTTCACACAGCATCCCAGTTGCAGACACAACCATTTGATAGCGTTCCAAATGTCTTCTTGGAGGGAGATAGTGACCACCATATGGGGACTCACTAAGCATTAGGTTCACTGAATGCAGATTGGCTGGTTACCTATGACACTGAAGCAGCGAGCTGAGATGGGAGTGCAGAGTTGGTTTCTTAGAGCCCTGACAACATCCACCCAGATGACCTCTGTGTAGCACCTCCAGGCTTTTTTGGGGAGTGTGCCCAGTCCTGTGAGGGATCATTTTGTCTCTATCCTCTCCTGACGAGCATGGAATGATGAAACATTAAGGCAGGATGGATAGCTTTATTTGTCCATCTTGGATCTGAAAAACTAGACCTCAGCTGAAACCTTCAGAACAATCTCACCATGTACAGGAATCTTGTTCAAGGATATTTGATCTACTACAATGGTAGGAGTCAGACAGGGAAGTTTCTACCAGTCTACATGACAACAAATTCCATGCATCAAAAGGTTGCATTAAAGAGCTGCTCAAGTGGCACAATGTAATTAAAATCCATTACACACGTGTCCACAAAGAGACCATTACCAGAAATATAGATCCACAAACTCTTGGGCAGATTATTATATAAGTTGATACAAGGCCCCATACTAGGTAACCCAACTCAAAGACTAGACCCGGGAACACAAAAGAAAGTCCTTATGTCTTTGTCCCAGCCACCATCTTGAGCAGTAATAAATTGAGATAAATGAATGAGCCTTCTACCACTCAATTGTTTGAAGAAAATGGAACAAAACCGCTCCCTCAAGGCCTTGTGGTTAGCAAAGATACATTTTTGGGAATATAACTATTCTTCTATCATAATCTCAAACATTTCCAAATACACGTTTGAGAAATGTATCCCCTGCAATCATCTAGATTACCTATTCACAGATCATTCACACAAACACGGAAATGGAAAACAAAGAACTAAACTGCTTTTCCTTAGTCAAGACATTAATCTCTGGAACAAGATCTTCTCAGACCTTCTCAATTTCTCAGGTAGACGTACATTCCTGGATGCCTAAGGCTAACTCCTCAGCAGAACATGTCACTCAGCATACAAAAAAAACTCATAAAATAATGATGCAGTTTACAGTTTACAAGAATAATGACAAAGTTTACAGTTTAGTCAGTTTACATGATGATACAGTTTACTGACGCAGTTTACAGTTTACTGACACATTTTACAGTTCACTCAGATTACAAGAACTGGTAAAATAATTAGACAAGCCAAACACAAACATCTGGCACATTTTGGCAAATCCAAATACTTCCTCATCTGTATCATTATGAAATAAGCTGGTAAAGGTTTGATCTTAAATGACATGACAAACGGTGGCAGATCAGTTCCCTGTGAACCATCAGAAAAGCAAAATCTAATTCTGTCACCACTACCAATCATTCTCATCAGTTACAGACATAAAGCAACATAAATTAACCCCCAAATCAATTGAGAATCACACTCCAATTTGGTAACCTAGGGGTGGTGAAAACTGGATTCTTCTCTTTCACAGTCACAGTTCTCAATAACTTGCGAACTCTAGACTTGAAGAAATTGGGTAACTGGTTGAGGGGGGTGAACCCCTACTCAAGCAGGAACCACAATCCTTGTCGGAGTCACAAGCAAACCCAAATTAACCTGTGCCCAACCCTCTGGGAGATTGGCACAGAGCAGTCAGGCTTAATTTAGAGGCAATGGGTAAAGTATGTAGCACCTCAAACAGGAATAAAGTGAGAACACAACACAAGGAAAATCCCACACCAATTTAGAATAAAAGAGTACATTTCAATAAATAAATCAAGACTGAAACAACAAAAAACATATTAGTAGAATCTGAGATATGCAATTTAAAAGATTTAAGTGAAAATAGAGCCAAAAAGCACTAAGCGCAACTGTGGTTACCTGGTCACATGAGGCCCGGATTAAAGTTCAGGCTGACCGTGATGGAGCGTGGGCCGGCTACAGGCACCCACTTAGCCCTGGTGAACACAGTACCTTAATCCTGGTTGCAAAGGCGGAGTGCCATGTCGCGGATGCGTCACGGAGCAGAGGTGATGCGAGGGCCGGGCAAGGAGATGAGATGCACAGCGGCGGTTCCAAGAAGCCGAGACGTGCGAGACAAGGTCCCTGTGTGGAGATGCATCTTGCAATCGTGGTTCCAATGGGCTGCATTGGGTGAGGCGATGTCCTCACATGGAGATGTGGTGTGTTCGAGTGGCTGCAATGGGTGATGTGAAGTCCTTTCGTCAGGGAAGTCAATGCAGCAGACGATGCGCAGGATCTGCAAAAGATGTGTCGCACTGCGGAGGAGATGCGTTGATTCTGCTTGATCCACAAATGGGCCACCAGAGAAGTATTGGGCCCACTTTCAAGAGTCCAGGAGTGGGATGAATGAATGAATAGAATGAATGAATGAATGAATGAATGAATAGAGGGATTTGTAGAGCACACAGCTACTCCGAGAGTGCCCCGGCCCTAGGCAGGTGGCACATATCTGGGCGCATGACTGATTAACCTTTGAACAGATGGGTTTTCAGTTGTTTGGAAAAGCTGTTATATCAGAAAGGCATCTGAGGGACAGTGGAACATCTTTCCAGAGTTTGGTTGCCAGTAGTGAACAAGCTGAGCCACCCCTTCCTTTCTTGTTTATAAGTGGGACGGATAGGAGATGAACAAATTGAGAGCGTAGAGGTCTATGAGGGCGGTAGTTGGTCAATCTTGCAAGCAGGTAGCCCAGGCCCATTTTGTAATAGGCCAAGTGAGCTACTGTGAGTGCTTTGAAAATAATTATCTTCCTTACTGGCAGCCAGTGTAGCTGTTTATGGTAGTGAGTAATCGAGGCATGCTTGAGGAGCTTATATGGTAGGCGGATGGCCATATTCTGGATTTTTTTAAGTCTGTGTATCAGGTACACTGGTAGTCCTATATAGAACACATTTGCGTAGTCCAGTCTAGATGAAATCAAGGCCTCCCAAGGGAGCAGTTTAATACATTTTCTCATTATTTGGAGGATGTAGCTAGAGTTTTTGACCACTGCTGAGATCTGAGACTTGAGAGTTAGCTGATTATTCACTAGGATCCCTAGATTTCTCACTTTGTTGTTTGGGTAGGGAGCCAGGCAGTGTGAAGGCCAGGCCCCCAGCCAACCCTGGTTGAGGTCAGATACAAACAGCAGGACCTCCGTCTTGTCGGGGTTACATTGTAAAGCCTTGCGTTTAAGCCAGCCTAGTACTGCCGTTACGCAGGCTGCAAAATATTCCTTAACCTGGTGGTCATTTTTGTTATATGTAAGCAGCAGTTGGGTGTCATCCACGTAGAAGACCATCTGGATGCCGAAGGACTCTATGAGGTGGCCAGTGGAATCATATAAACATTAAAAAGAGTGGGGCTCAGGGTCAAGCTCTGGGGAACTCCAAATGTGATTGATTTGGATTCAGAACGGAATGATTTGAGCCAGAACGCCTGTTCCCTGTCTATTATAAAGGATTTTAGCCAGGCCAAGGCCTTGCCTTCTACCCCAATATTGGAGAGGAGCTTATTGAGTTCTTCTCCACAGATCACAGCTACGCGTGGTGAATAATAAATGGTAAGTTTATTGGAGATAAGGATCATACAACTCTCCATGGGAAAAGCCTGGGCTAACTGTCGTTGGCTGGAATCTGGACTTACCCAAGGTTCTATCCCCAGATTCCACTCAAAATCATTGGCCAGGATACAACACATCCCCTATCGTTAACACATTAATAATGTAAATGACATTCACAAAAATTGCGTATTGAATTTACAGAAACAGCACACAACAAATTTTCCAAAAGCAAATAAACCACCATGTTTAAAGTAATACACAAATCAATAACATATGTTCTATGTAACATATAAATCAATAACAATCAGAAATCACCGTGTTCACATATAGGTGTGTATACTCATGACCTTAGCTTGTCAAACTATGACATGTCATAGTCTTTGCACCAGGCTGGTTTTGTTTTCAACCTTGTTCCTAGTCCCATATTTGACACGTCTCTGCTTTGATGTTTATCCGCAACATCTCTTGGTTCAGAAGAACTGTCAACACCATTACACTCTTTAGGCCATAAACATTTAGGTACTCTAACAACCTTGCTCATGCTCCACAAGTTTCCATCAGACAACTCTACTACCTGGTGTCCCACTCTGACTATTTCCATAGGAATGGAAAACCTGGATTCTCCAGATTTAATTAATCTTCCCTTCTTCACGTGGACCCATTCACCAATATCAAATTGAAGTATGAGACCCTTGTGCCTCTGAGAAAACTCTTGTTTAGGGTTTGATAACTATCAATGATCAAACCTTGCCACTTTGGTACCACTTGCCACTTTGGAACCATCTACTCTATTTCTCATTTCCATCATCCACATCTGGTTTAAATTACATACAGCCTTCCTTCCGCTCATTTTCTCAAACGGAGATATATCTCCCAATGTTCTGGGTGTGACTCTATAATTCCATAGTAAGTCTTTGAGTACCTGAGAACAATTTTTCCCATTAGCTAAAGTCAACTGTAAACCCTTATCCACCTTTCCACAATACCATTGCTTTGTGGATAATACACTGAAGTTCGTAAATGACTAATGCCATGTTTATCCAAAGAATCCTTCATCTCAGTTGACCTTAATTGTACACCATTGTCTGTAACTAAGCATTTGGGAAAACCTTCCTTTTCAAACACTTCATTTAAGAACTGAATCACAGTATGCGAATCAACCTGATGCACCAGTTTTATTTCTGGCCATTTGGATAATTGATCAATGAGAATTATAACAAAAACCTGACTGTGGACAAACACATGGGACCAGCAATACCAAGAGAAACCCTTTCCCAAACATTTTCAGGTCTAGATACAGGAGCTTTCTCATAGTTAACACATTTTTGAGATTTGTCACTAATACCACACTCAATGCATGATCTGACTTTTGATTCAATACATCTGTCAATGGCTGGCCACCAAAATTCAGAACGCAATCTATTTTTCATACTGGAGATGCCAGGGTGACCTACATGGGCCATGTCTAACACCTGTTGTCTCAAATCTTTAGGTACCACCAGCTGCACCCCACGAAATAACATATCATCTATTACTGATAGTTCGTTTGCAATGTAAAAATAAGGTAACAATTCTTTATCCAGAACTTTCTTTTCTGGCCATTGTGATTTGTTATACTTGATGACTTCTTGAATTTCCTCATCATTATTGCAGGCACTCCTCCATTCATCTTGTTTAATGCACCCATTTGATACCTCACAAATGGATACAACCCTCTCCACATCCTCATCAATAACACACTGGTCACATTCCTCTCTAATTGGTAATCGAGATAAACAATCTGCTAAAATGTTCCTGGCACCTGGAATGTATTCCACCTAGAAAGGAAAATCTTCCAATTTGTATTGCCATCTGGCAATTCTGGGTGTGGCTTTACCACAACCTCTAGTAGTGAATAACTCCACTAAAGGATGATGGTCTGATCTTATTTTAAATTGGGTACCATAAACATATTTGCGAAAATATTCTATAAACCACCAACATGCCAGAGTTTCTTTTTCGAGCGTTGAATACTTAACCTCCGCATCCCTTAGTGGTCTTTATGCAAACGCAATAGTGACCAGTTTTCCATCATGATTTTGCATCAAAACAGCACCAATCTCCACATTACTTGCATCAGTAACTATAACTGAACTACAACGGGTGTCAAATGTTGCCAAAGCAGATGTGGAAGACAATTATTTTTAAGGTTGACAAATTCAATAGCACATTCCTTACTCCAAACATATTGTTGGTTTTTCTTCATTAGACCTCTCATGTGTTTTGTCTTATCAGCAAATAAAGGAATGATTTGGCATAATATTCTGCCAAACCAAGGAAAGATCTAAGCTGATCTTTAGTCTGAGGTTCTGGAGCCTCTTCAATTGCCTTTACTAAATTCTGTTTTGGCAAAATGCCTTTCTTGCTGATATTGTGTCTCAAATAGTCCACAGATTCCATTTCAAACTTACACTTTTCTTTGGTCAATGTCATTCCATAACTCTGCAAAATGCTCAGAACTTTACATAGGGTCTCTGCATGATCTTGCTTATTGTTCCCTAAAACCAGTATATCGTCTTGAAAATACAGGGTATTTTTTACATCTTTAAACAATTTATGCATGACCCTTTGAAATACTGCAGAGGCTGATATTAGACCGAAAGGCATTCTTTTGTACCTAAATGTCCCTTCAGGAGTTATGAATGAGGTGTAAGGCTTGCTATCCTCATGCAAAGCAATTTGATGATACGAATTGGAAAAGTCCAATGTTGAAAACACAGATGCCCCCTTCAATGCTGAAAACATTTCCCCTATATTTGGCATTGAGTGCCGATCCACCCACACACATTCATTTAAATCTCTCAAATCAACACAGAGTCTCATTTTTCCATTTGGTTTGTGTACTGCAACCACACGTGACAACCACTCAGACGACTCGATCTCTTCAATTATGTCTTGACTGCATAATCTATCCAATTCTTCCCTTAATGCTTGTCTCATAGATAAGGGAATATTCCTGACTTTGTGTACTCTAGGAACACTGTTTTGTTTTAAGATAATTTTATGCACAAAATCCTTCAACAATCCTAGCTTTGATGAAAATACATTGGGAAATAGTTTCTCCCATTCAGCTGTTTTATCTTCACTGACTTGAGCAATGAAATCATTATATCCTAAAATTTGTTCAGGATTATTGGGATCCAGAGTAATGAGCAAATCTCTTTGTTGTGGCCATCCCAACAAACAGGATCCCTCCTTAGCTTCGTACACATTGGCAGTTATGGTCTTACCTTTAAAACTAATGTTGGCAGCAAAATAACCTAGAACTTCAATGGGTTTATTGCCATAACCAACAATTGTATGTCAGAAGGTAACAATTGAATGTTAGGAAATTTCTGTAACCATTGATCACCAATTAAAGTATGGCGAGCACCAGAGTCAGCCATAACTTTAATATCTTTACCGTCAATGTTAACAACACAGAATGGAGAATCCTTGCTTTTATCATTGACTTCATGAATACAAAGAAAAAATCTGTCTACTAAGCCATCTGACACTTGATGTACTTCCTTGATATGAGCAGGTTTGTTCATGTACTTGTTTTTATTCCTACATATTCTAGCATAGTGACCCTTGCTTTTACAATATCTACACACCTGCCGACTGCTGGGCATGATCTGTCATTTGCTAAATGACCAGATAACCCGCATTTGAAACAAACATAATCTTTTTTACCTAAATTTTGGGGACTTATTCTAGTTTTATCCTTGCAACTATCATTTGTTGATTTATCATCACTCACATTCTTTTTCACTGCCTGTAACTCAGAAGTCAGTTTTGCGGCCAATTCTTTCATACCTAACTTCATTTCTTCAAATCTATAGCTAATATCAATGGCTTTCTCTAAAGTAAGGTCTTCTGCAGTTAACAGTTTCTCTTGTAATTTTGCATCCCCAATTTTGTGTACTATTTGATCACGTAACATCTGGTCATAAAATTCCCCATACTTACACTTTGCTGCAAGAACCCTTAAAGCATTAACAAAAGAATCAATGGATTCATTGGGCAATTGAGGTCTACTCAAAAATTTGTGTCTAGCAACTACCTCATTAATTTTCTTGATATAAAGTATATCCAATTGTGAAATTGCCATGTATATACATCAAGATTATCTTCGTCATCTTCATCAACCACAATGGGTGGTAAATGACTTAAAACACGTCTCCCTTCTGCGCCCAAACAATGTTTAAGAATAGCAACTTTTCGCTTATCAGTATACACATCACCACCAATAGCTTCTAAATAGGCTTCAAATCCATCTTTCCATTGTCTCCACTCCAAAACCGGGTCTCCTGGATTGGGTAAAAAGGATAACGCTGCAACAATACCTTCCATCTTAACCTAAACTGATAACAGGTTATGTATCAACCCAAGATACAACACGATAAGCAGAATAATAAAACAACAAAGAAAGAAAATAGGGAGAAAAGAGGAAGAGAAAAAAATATATATATATATTTTGATGATGTGAATTCAACTAAATTGATATTACATTAATATTTTATCCAAGGTGTGTGAATCACCGTATCACGTTCACACTTTTGCTGGTGTCCATCAATGCTTTCACCACCTGAAGTGCATACAAACCGTGCCGTAAGTGTCTTCAATAATATTATTTTGTCGAATATATGTAATAGCACAGCTGGTGTCTGCTGGTCATACACATTTTCATAAAGTTAAGTATAAGGCAGTTATGTATATTGTTGTACTGTATTGTATGCAAATTATTCAGGTGTGCGGATCACCGCAGCGTTAAACCTCAATGGTTATCTAAAATGTCCTGTGGCAACAATTTGACTGGTTTCCACAACTGGTTGGCCTTGTTTAATGCCTGGAGTGCGGATCACTGCAGCGTTGAACCTCAATAGTTGTTTAAAATGACCTCCGGCAACAATTTGGCTGATTTCCACAATTAGTTGGCCTAGTTTTATGCCTGACCATCACAGAGACAAGTCAGGCAATTACGTTGGCACCCGACGTGCGTGATTACATCACCACACAGCTGCTTGAGCATGCGCGCGGCGACCACCTCCAGCCTGTAGCGCGAGGAAATGCGCTCGTCGGCACCCGGCCTTGACACCAAGAGTCCAAATAGTATTTACTCACAACTGGTACCGGTAATTGAGTCCTCCCTTTGCCAACAACAGAGACTTTTGCACATGTGGATCTCCGTGTGCACCTCGCAAATATTTCTGATCTGCCACGATGTCACTTCCAACACATTGGCAGAGCTCCAGGCCTTCACGCAACTCGGATCCGCTCATCGCCAGTACCAGTGCTGAACAGCAGATGTGCAGCTAGACAACATGGCAAAAAGACATTCACATTGACAAGGCAAATAGCTCGGGCACTGCGGAGACCTATTGGCTTTGCCAATGCTTGGTGTAGCAGTGCAGCAGTTTTGAAAGCATCCCTTGCAGAGTTCCTTGGATATCCAGTAGTTTACAGGCAACAATAAAAGTGTCTAGATAACTCTCATGATTAATGTACCTGCTGGGGTGAGATAGAATTTTGTCTAGTGGCAGTTTTGACTCATCTAAAGTAGTGTAGAGGGTTAAAATCAGGCCTGGGCGTAGTTTGCAGAGTTTTGCTATGCGGAATCCTGCGAAGTGACAAAAAAACTTTGCGGAGTTCCACAAGTGGCGGAGTTCAGTGCAAACTGCTGTTTGCGCTGGTCTTTCTGCCGCTCGGGTACAAATTCTGCCCGAGCAGCAGCTTGCACTCCCGAACTTACCATTCGCGAACACGAGTTGGAAAAACTCCGCTACGCTACGCGAAGAGGTGTTTTCTGCACTCCGCGAGCTCCGCAGAGTTCGCCGCCCAGGCCTAGTTAAAATGCCTGCTGCAAAGGACGTGTACCATACAGATCAGAGAACAATATTTTATGTACATAGCTTGGTGGGTTACTGCTTTTATTACGGAGACCCTTTTGTTACTGTGCAGTTCATAAGTTACAATCATAATCTAACACAGTGAACTATGAAGTGTCATCAAAAAGCTGCATGCAAACTACATTGTACAGATTAGAAAGTTGTGTTTTTTTCTTAGTCTCTCATTATCCTAATGTTGCTAAAAAGGGTTTGTTTGGGGACAAAAACATTATTATTATTAAAGCCAACCCTAACCACTGTGTTACATTCTGAATACTGAGTTTATTCTACTCCAGACCAAGCACTATTAAAAAATGCCTACCAGTATGGATGACTTACATCCTACACCTTGTGGTCCCCTTTGTTGTATGTAACATTTTCTATACACTAATTTACACACATATGATTCATTGTCTACTTATTTGTGTGTGATTTAAAATTCTCCGACACCCTACACTGGTATGAGAGGCACTATAAATCAAAAATGAAACACATGTGCGAGAGGAGCTTTAGAGAGTTAAGGGGCAATTTGGAGGGTGGCATTTAGGGAATCATTGAAGAGCCCCAACAAAGAGTAATACATCCTGGTGCACTATAAGGTCAATATTTACTATACTTTAAAAGCTAATGCAATTGAATATTTAATAAAACATGTGTTGTAGAATGCACTATTTTGGCCCAAATTTTCTTGGGGGAGAACCCTCCTTGTAGGTGTCAGGCTCACTTGTTTCACACACTATGCATCATTTGGGGGCTTCTTTAACAACATCTGCGAGGGCAGCTTTGCGTTCACAGTCCGGCCCTAGTAATATTAATCACAGTTGTGAATATTTAGCCTTCCTATTGTGATTTGCTTAGAGCCTGAAGGTTGTGTAGCAAGACAAATTTGTCGGTAAAATTCCTGTTGCAGAGGTTCATTCACAGCTCAGAGAAGAGAGAGTCTTCCAAGTAGTGTATAAAAAGAATGGCAAAAGCTTACCCAGCATTACTAACAAGCAATTCCAGTTAATTTGCTTTACACAATACACTCACTGTGCACAGAATGGAGTTACTTAAAATTATTTTACGCACGCAACATTATAGCACATAGCACTTTAGACATGCAAGTTAGATTTTGCCACTTCACAAACATATTTCTTTCTACTGAACACCTGTTCCCTTTATTACAGAAAAAGCACGATTTTGCGAAGCTCTCATAAAGTTATTCCCTATTCATATACATTGCTCAGTATGAGCCGGTGGTTGCAGGTGAGGCCCACCAGCACAGATTTTTGGGGTCAGGCACATATTTCCTCAACAGACTTTGATCCAGAGCAAGAGAGAGAAAAACACAAAAGTGGGAAAGAAGAAGGAAGAGAAAGATGGAAAATAGTGACAAAGGAAGAAAACAGGGACAAAAAAGAATCTGGAAACGTTAGATATAGAGGCAGGGTGTTTTGTGGTGGTGGATTAAACAGGCGCGAGGTGGAATTAAAACAATGCAGCCTTGTTATTTAACATCCCGCTCTTCAACAGCCGCGGGCTTCTAAAAAAAATATTGCAGTTGGCACTTATTCTTTTATAAATTCAGGGATTAGGAGGTTGAGGTAGACAGTACACCGTGCCCTGTTCAACGTGCATGGGGAAAGAGAACGACTGAATATGAATATTTTACTAATAAGAATCCTTGAACTTCCATTATTAACAGTAGATGTCACCCCATCCGAGCAAATGGTCACCTATGTACTTATTAAGACAACCGTCATTCCTAATTCATTTAGCTCGATGTCTGAAACTAATCCTATCACCCACAAGACTGAGCTTCTTTGAGTCAATGTTCTGACAAAGGTCAGGAGCCAAACAACCTGGCGCCTTCATTCTTGTTTATTGTCTCTAGACAGCCAGAGCCAAGTGGTGCACTCTAAATTGTTCTGGCTACCTCATTTGGCCCATGTTCTGTGAGCATGTGCAACAATAAAGTATTCAGACTCCGGCCAGAAATCCTGTTTATTTTTGTTAAAGTTGCTTTATTAAAGAAAATTGTGAAACAAGACAAGAATAACATAATATACATCAGCTCAAGCATCATGAAAACATCAGATATAAGCATTGAAACAACAAGCGTAAATAGGATTTATAGTTCCGTATAAACATCCCATGGTAACCATAATGCTTAGAGTAAAAAAATCAAACATGTATAAAACTGTAGCATTTAAACAAAATGTAAAGGTGAAGAAGAAAGATGAGTAAAGAAAGAGAAAGAAGAAGAAAGGAAAAAAGAAAAAGGAGAAAGTTAAGGTATAAATAACATAGCTAACTAACATAGCAAACAATCCTCTATTAATACCTAAACAACCAAACAAAATAGTAGCTACCTCATGGGGGGTCAGAAGCAGTGCTAACAGGTCTGGAAGAGGTAAGAGTTCTGGATAAGTATGAAGTGAGAGGAAGCCATAACAAATCTCTGTTAATCACTAGGTGAAGTGTAGTAGCATAGGCTCTATCTAACCTGCGATGGTGACATAGTAGATTCCACCAGGCAATAAAAGTACCTTTTGAAGTATCTTTCCAATTGGATGTGATAATTTGTAAGGCCAGGGCTATCAGCACATCAATAAAGTTCCCAATGATCTTTTAAGAGTGCCAGAGAGTAGATGAACCAACCAAAAATAGATGAACAGTGTTAAACGTAATATCTGTAGATAAAATGTTATTAATCTTATCCCAAATAAGTAACTAAAAACTCCGAACTCGAGAACATTTGAAAAACATATGCACAAAGTCATTATTTTCTTGGCACAAGACTTGCAGTTAGTGTCTGTGGTAAGGTGATACCTATGAAGTTATTATAAAAATAAAATAAAGTTTGAGTAGTAGCAGCAGAGTAAGAGGTAGCATGTATTTTGGCCCAAATTGTTTCCCAAGTAGATTGGGAAAATTCTTGATTAAAGTACGACTGCCATTGTAACTCAATTTTAGATTTTGGTCTACTCTCATGTGGGAAACCTAAAGGTTTGTATATATAGGATGCCTTTACTCATGAGGATAAATCGATAAGAGAAGAGGGAGGTAAAGGGTGGACAGAGGGGAAGGAAGATTATTATAAAAGAAGCTGAAGAATAGTAGGCCTAAGACGCTGATATTGAACCGCATAAAAGGATGAGACACTATATTTAATTTGAATGCTCCTAAATTCTAACATGGAGTCATTTGAAATTATATGGCCAATTGCTATTTTTCCTTTGTCAATCCATTCCTTCCAGAAAAGAGCTTGATTATTTAATTTAATATGCTTTTTATACCATAACGGGGTCTGTAAAAAAACTTTCTAATGGGGAATTAGACTTAAGAAGTAAATGTTTGGCAACAGAAAGGAAATGTAGAAGTAGAGGTGTAAAGAAAGTTCTGGGGTGTTGGAGAATATGGACCGTCTCCATAAGTGAAAAAGGGGCAATTCGGGCTTGTTCCAGTTGTCCCCAGACTGTATATTCATCCAGGGAAGGAACTGAAAAGGAGGTCCATACTTGCTTAAGAGAAAAAGCAGAGAGATATCGTCTGAGATTGGGGAAATTAACCCCTCCATTATTCTTAGCCTGTTGGAGCCTTAATAAAGAAATTCTTTATTTATGTTTATTCCATAAAAAAGATATAAATAAATGATTGACAGTCTTAAAGAATGCAAGAGGGAGTTTAACAAGAAGCATGGAGAAATAAAAATTAATTATTGGTAACATCATCATTTTAATCGTAACTAATCTCCACCACCAGGACACATGCAGAGATGACCAGTTAAGTGACATACTGAAACTTTTAGACTGAACCTGATCTAAATTAAGTTGAATGGTTTCTTTTACAGTGTTTGAATAGAGAATACCTAAACATTTGATAGGATTAGAAGTCCAGGTGAAACCTGTATCGTTAAACATATCAGGGAGACAATACATATTTAATGGCAGTACCTCTGATTTCTCTATGTTAAGTTTATATTCAGATACTGAGGCATAATCTTTTAACAAACAAAAAAAGGCAGGAAGCGTATTTTGTGGATTTGACAGATATAGTAACACATCATGTTGTCGGGTCTGGTGGCTCAGTGGACTAATGCATCCACTGCAGGGGCTTGTGTTCGAACTCATGGTCACAGGTTCAAATCCTGGCGGGTCCACTCAGTCTTTCATCTGTCTGAGTTTGATAAAAATGAGTACCATTGGGTAACAATAAACATCTGTTATTCATTGCCAAATGCCTCCGGGTGAACGTGCGCTTTACAAATACTTATGTTATATGCAGTAAATTTACCTTCCAGATCCTTATATTTCAATCCGGAAAATGCAGACAATCTACGGATTTTTCTCTAGGAAGGGTTCCAAAAATAAAATAAAAAGAAGGGGGATAAAGGGCATCCTTGTCTAGTGCCTCACAAAAGAGGGAAATATGAAGATTATTTACCATTAACGAAAATTGAAGTGGAAGGCTGAGAGTATAAAAGATGAATATATCTAAGAACATGGGGACTGAAACCATGCCATTTTAAGACACTGAAAATAAAATCCCAATTAACACAGTCGAAAGCTTTTTAGCATCCAAAGTTATGGGAGCATATGGTACATGGTATTTAGAAGCCATGCGGATTATATTGAGGAAGGTTCTGGAGTCGTCTGAAATAAAAAGTCCTTTCACAAATCCTGATTGATGAATGTCGATCAAATCTGAACTAACCTTCTTAATACGTACCGCAAGGGCCATTGCAAATATTTTGCAGTCCGTATTAATAAGAGAAATAGGCCTATCATTCCCACATTTAGATAAGTCTTTACCTTTCTTGGGAAGCAGGCAAAGCATTGCCTAGGAAAAAAATCCTTGTGTGCATTCTCGGGTGACAAAGTGGGAAATTAAAAGAACTAGTTTTGGAAGCAGGAGATGTTCAAAATGAACGTAAAATTGAACAGAAAATCCATCAGGACAGGGAGCTTTGTCTTTTGGAAATTGAAGGACAGCATCTTTAAGTTCCATCTCAGTTATATCGGTGTCCAATATAGAGAGGTTTAATGTATGGTCCGACGAATTAGGGAAAGATTGAAAAAAAGTATCTAGTTGATCAGCAGTGGAGAAAAACTCAGATGAATATAAGTTAGTGTAATATTGTATAAAACATTCTAATATTTTAGTGTCACTCGTGTGATTAATTCCAAATGTATTTGTAATTACATGTATTTTAGATTTCTGCTTCTTTATTTTTAGATAATTGGCCAACATTTTCCTAGCTTTGTTATGGTCACCAAACATTTTTACGTTACTTTTAAGTAAAGTAGCACAAGCATCGTTCCAAGATTGTTTGTTGTATTGTAATTTTGCTTGAAATAATTTAGGCAAAATATCAGTTTTTTTAGAGGAAAAATAATAATTTTCCAACATTTTATTTTTTTTGAGCTATGATGAAGACTCTTTTCGCAATTTCTTTTTCTTCGTTGCAGCATAGTCTATAATGAATACCCCAGCAGCCGCTTTATAAGCATCCCATATGTAATTCTTGTGAGAGTCAGCAATAATATTGACAGCAAAACAATAGTTATTGAAGTCCATAAATGCATCAGTAAACTGTTTATCTTGTAATAACACATTGTTGAATCTCCACCTATTAGAACGGGGAATGTCAATATGAGTATCTAAATACAAAATGACAGGGGCATGGTCGGAAATCAAAATAGAGCCAATCTCAACATTTGAAACAGATTGAAGAACATTTTATGTGCCAAATAGATAGGCTATCCTGGACTGTGAGGCGTGTGTAGGGGAAAAGTAAGTGAATTCTATTACGTCTGGATGAAATTTTTGCCATGCATCAATAAAACCTCTAGAGGAAATAACCCTCTGAAAAGATTTTTGCATTTTGGTGGGTATACATCTAACATTAGGTGGGCGGTCTAAAAACGGGTCTATTAATTGATTACAATCTCCCCCACCTTCAAATTGTCTGAAGAACAGGCAGATAATAGAGAGGAAAGACTATCCCAAAATTGGGAGTCTACCCCTGTAGGGCCATACACATCACAAAGTGAGAAATGAGTATCATTAATTTTAATATTCAATATTAACCATCTACAAGCATCATCTTTGGTTTCATTGATCAATTGAATATTCTGAGATTTATGTACCAAAATTAATACACTATTCCTATTATTAACAGCAGAAGAACTGAAAACAGATCCCACCCATTGTCTGCGCAAACAATCAGTGTCACTATCCTTAAGATGCGACTCCTGTATGAGAGCAATCTGGCAATTCAACTTAGAAAGATGAGTAAGCACCCTCTGTTTTTTAACAGGATTCCAAAGTCCTTTTACGTTCCAGGAAACAACATGTAAATTAGCCATAAAAAATGTACAACAACTGATAACCAGAGAAATAAGAATGAGTTTTGATTCACTAACCAGACGCCAAGTTAGTGGAAAGTATAATAAACTGGTGTCAAAAACAAGAAGACAGGGTTGCGCATAAAAGCACGAATAAAGCCACAAAAAGTAGATATAAAGAAGAGAATAGAAAAGAGTGAAAAAAGATAGAGAGAAAATACAGGACAGTGGTGAGAGAAAAAGACAACTCCCTGGTGTAAAGAAAAGTAAAAAGATGACGAAAAGTCAAAAGACTTTAGTCATAATTGTCACTGTAAATGAGAAACAGGAAGGATACTGCTTAGGAGAAAGGGAACAAGACAGGATGTCCCGCTTGAATAGGGAAAACCAGGAGGATAATAGATATCAGACATATAATGTCAGGAATAATGGTTTAATAAAGAGAAGATAGAAAAGAGAATGTCACACTACCAGATAAACAAGGAACACCGGACAAACCTATCATACAGGAAAATATTGATACAGCATACACATAGAGTGAAGACTGAAAGTAGAAGGATGACAATGACCACCACAACAAACTCAGACGAACCAAGGAAATGTAGAACCTGTAAAAAAACATTGAAACAGTACAAAATATGGGAATATGAGTAGAGCAGATCAAGTTTTGCTTAGTTCCATGTCTTCCCCCTTATGCTCACGGATGAACAGCTTAAGTTTATTTGGATCCTCAAAGGTACCAGTCCTGTCTTTGTAGGTGACCTTAAAAAACAGGGATGAATCAACCCATACTGTGCATTCATAGATCTCAATACTGGTCTCAAGTCCAAAAACGATTCGTGTCTCGAGGCAGTAGCTTTGGACACATCCTGACTGAGAAAGATTCTATGCCCCAACCAGAGCATCTGCTTACGTTGTTTGGCCATCGTGAGGACTTCCATTAGATCTAAATATTATAAAAACAAAGCAATAATCCCTCTAGTTCTATTAGATGTTGCAGAAGGGGAAGGACCAATTTGATGAGCCCTTTGGTTGATCAACTCGGTCGAAGATTTCAACCCAACAATTTTGGGGGCGTGCAGCTTAAGAAACTTAATCACATCCTGTCCTTCTGAGCATTCCGGAATACCGTAAATGCGTAAATTGGTCCGACGATTACGATTCTCCAAATCTTCAGCCAGTGTCTTGAGCTGTGTAACTTGCACAGTCAGATAAGAAACCTTTGCAACGACATCTTGTGCATTACTGACCCGCTGCTCCACATCAGTAAGCCTTGAATATAGAGCAAACCACTTATCCTCAATACGCTGTAAAGTTGCACTTATCTCTACCATGAAGGGTCTCATATTTTTTAATTCCTCCATGATATCTTCCAGTGTCAAGGGTAATGGGGATTTCGTAGGTGAAGAAGGGTCCTTCTTAGCTCTTTTATAAGCGCCGCCTCCAGACTCTTTACCAGCAGTAGCATTTGAAACAATGGAGGCCGAAGACTTAGAGGAATGTGTAGTATCCACCTTGAAACTCAGTAGCAGAGCTTCACCCTGAGAGGATTAGTTGAGCAAATAACCAAAAATGCAACTGGTACAGGAGGTATCCATATATAATGACAAGACAGTCAACACTTGTAACACAGTGGGATGGAAGATGAGGTGCCCCTCAGGAAAAAGAAGAGAGCCGTGTACGCCGTATAAAAAAAAAAATGGTGAGCAAAATATAGTGAATTGGTTTCCAGAAAGCAGACGGAGCAGTCAAAAGACCACTGAAAATGGCGGCTGCACCTCCTGAGGTGACAGGAGCGGCAGGCAAAGATTAAAATAAAAAAACAATATAGAGACCAAAATACAGATATAAAAGCTTACCGTGCCACTGCCTGCCACCTCCGACATAATTTCCTACCGACAGTATACACGGGCAAGCCCAATACGCCCAACCATAAATAAGATAATCCTCGGCTCCCGTGGAGGAAAATTAGCGAGCGGCCATCTTGGTCCGCTGCCAGCGCGCGCTGCAAAAAATCCTGTTTTGAACACAATCCAACTCCCATGAGAGCAGACAAAGGGATTTGGCTGAGTACAAAAATCACAGCTGTTTACTCATGCATTTTTCTGCTGGTGAAACATTGTGCAAGTTGCAAATGTGGTGGTTGGGTAACAGGCATTAATAGTATGTTATTGTCCATTCTCACATAATTGCGTTCAAATTTTGTGCTCAATAATTTGTAAGTAGCTCACAATCTAAAATTTGTGGTTGCTCAATTTGCATTGGATTTTACGGGCCTGGTCCTTAATGGATCCTCAGTAGACTAGTAAACCCGAGCAGAGCTGTGGATTTACTTCAAGAGTACAACAGGGGCGTGCATGTTCACTTCACCCTATCAATAAGTCACTGCCTGCGGCTCCTTCAGTGTAGCATTAATAAGCACCTGTTTTGTATCCTGGAACTATTTTACAGTACTATAGCCTCTGGCGCAGTGGGGGCCTTGCACTTCTAGGCTCTGGTGCCACTGTTAGAGTAGTGATGTGTCCCTTTGAATTTAAGAATTATTCACAACTAGGACATGTAAAACTTAAAAGCACATTTCCTACTTTTTAAATACATTGCACCCTGCCCTCTGGGCTGTCCAGGGCCTACCCTAGGGGTGACTTTTATGTATTAAAAAGGTAGGCTAAGGTTGGCAAAACACCTATTTTTCCAGGTCAAAATTGCAGTTTTAACTGCACACACAGGCTACAATTGCAGGCCTGAGACATGTTTAAACTGCTACTTAAGTGAGTGGCACAATCAGTGATGTGCTGCAGGCCCACTAGTAGCATTGCATTTACAGGCCCTGGTCACAAGCATTGCCACTTTTTTAGGCACTTGCAAGTAAATGAAATATGCCACATGGGTATAAGCCAATGTAAATGTTTTGAGACGCGAGCACAAGCACCTCAGCACTTGTTAGCAGTGGAAAAATGGCCAGAAAAAACAAAGTCAGCAAAAACAGGTGGTCTGAAGTCAAAAAGTTAGCGGAAAACCATGCCAAGGATGCCAGATCTATCAGAGGTTATTTGTTTTTTTTCCTGTTATAAACTACAAGTCTTTTCCTGGTAGCCCATAATAGGTCCCTCTTATGTACATTGACCATCAGTACTCTGGTGAACAGGCCATTGGTCAAAGGTTTAGAATGGTGGAGCCTGCTGACGCTCTATTGAATAGCCTCTAAATAAGGTCAATGAGTTGCATAAGTTTAGCAGAGTGGGAGTATTAGTAGGGGGTTGAGCTCCACAAACTCTGAATGAGGCTTTCAGATTTTAAAAAGACCCGCATGGACACCTTGTGTGATAATGGTATTGGATAATAGTTAAGGGTGCAGTATTTGAGCCCATGCAACTGTCCTTGGGATAGAGCCAGTTGCCACTCAGGTGAGTGTAGATGAATACTAACAGTCAGTAATATATGATTCTCATCTCTCATGCTAGTAATAGAGACCAGAGCATGACTGTTTGGAAAATGTCTCTTGGTGAAGACAAAACAGATGCCCCCGAGGAAGCTATGTGCACTGAAGAAGGAGAATCTAAAATGTTTTAATTAGGATATATACTTTCCATGCTTGACTATAGCAATGGAAAAGAAGACAGAGAAAAGTCTAATGACAATGGCTATTCCAAACAATTCCATCTTGAAAGGTTAATTCAATTAGAAATGAATGAGAAGGAATATTCCACCATATTTTGAAGAAAAAACTAAGGGGAGCTAATCTCTTCTGCAGAATGAACTGCAATATTTTGAGCTTTTCTCGTGCTACCTTTTGACCTCAGCTAAACATATCTGTATCTTAACAAAACACACATGCTTGGCAACCCCTTAGACCCATAACATCCCTGTTCAAAGATAAACAGCAACTACAATGAATATGAAGTCATTTAGATTTGTTTAAGCATTAAACCCATTTTTTAAATCAATATGGAGTTTAAAAAAGTGTAATGTCAAAAAGTGACTTTGGTAACAGAAATGAATATCTGTTTCTAAACTAAGTCAACATTTTTGATGTTTGAGAATCTTTTCCAAATATGTAAATGATGGCACAACAATCTCACAGTGCACTTTATCGGTAATCCTGCTTTCTTGATGGAAAGTGCAACATCATATTTCACTGGAAAAACGTTCCGGATCTAATGTGATTTGCCTCACATGACTCTGTTGCAAAAGTAGGCTCACGTCCATGTCAGTGTGAGTCAAAATGACTACTTTATGGGCTGTAAAGTATTCAAAGTAAAGTAATTCCCTTTGTCACTGATGTATTTGAGCGATGAACATCCTTTTTTTTGTCCTCATTTGTGTTGGAGCGGGAATCTCAATTAGATTTATTGGTTTACCGTGAGAAGAATTTTTACCACTCATCAAGAAGAAATCTCTGCTAATTTATTCAAAGGGCGATGGATCTTTGTCATTGGCTGAGATTAACAAGGGGCTGCACATCACAATACATTTTCATTACAATCTCTAATCTATTTCTGTAAATAACGAGTTTAGTATGAATTAAAAGAGTTTTATTTTTCAAAGTCTTAGCAGAGCCAACTATATTAAATTACAAATTAATTTCAACAATCTCAGTATTTAGAATCTCTTTATAAATCAATTATCAATAAGTAATCAATAAATCACAATCACGTACATTAAGCATATTTCATAAAGAAAAGTGAATCCCTGTTCTAGTAACGAGAAGGAAAATGGGTCAGTTAGGAACACATAAAGAGTTCTGATATCCAGAGAAATCATAAAGTGTAAAGTTTTAGCATTAAAAGGCAGCTCAATAAATCAATAATCAAACCAAGCAGAACTTCCCATAAAGAGAAGTTCATGAGACTCAGAGTCTCAGAGCAGCGCAATTTAGTGTAAAAAGGGGCAAACTAGGTCTGGCCTGACCTGGCGTGAGAGGTTTGTGTGATCTGGAGAATAGTGACTGCTCTAGCAACATGCACCATTATATAAACAACTACAGTTAGCCAATCATGTTTCGATGTTCTAATGTGAACAGGATCACTCCTCGTCTTCTCACCAAGAATAGAATAAGCTTAAGCAGCAGTGTCCAGTGAAACATTTCTTATCAAATAAATGGTTATTTGTCTTTTGCATCTTCGTATGTGAACTTCTTAAATCTCCATTCATTAACAATGATCTTTGTATGAGCAGATACATTTGCAAAGTTATATGAAAACATTTATGCAACTATTATTTATTATGAAAAACATATCCATGGGAAAGTCATAAAATAAACATTTAGGTTCTGTCACCAATCTTTAGTCATGTCAGCTTTTGTAAGGCAATGTTTTTTCAGCTATATAGGCCTAGTACGAGTAAATATGGTTGCCTACTACAATTTTTGCATTGAAACGCATCAATTGTTATTAAAGCCTACATGTTAATTCTGCAGATTATTGCATTATTTTTCTCGGTGTTATGAAATACTTCAGCATTTGACTTCAGATTAACCCTGGGCATAGTTCGCGTAGTCGCGCTACGCGAAGCTACGCGAAGACGTCGGAGCGCCACGCGAGCTTCGCGTAGCTTCGCGAGCGTGCGTAGCTGCTTGGCGCGCCCGTTCGCGATGCGTTTTCTTGCTCGGGAACGCGTTGTTCGTGTTCGGGACGCTGTTTGCGTGCTCGGGGCGCAAACTTACCCATGCGGTCGCCTATGGGCGCGGCCATTTTGGTTTTCACTTGTCCCGCCCGTTCGCGATCCCTTATTTCCTGTTCCGGGTCGCGTATAGCGTGCTCGCGATGCGCATTCCATGTTCGGGAACGCGTTGTACGTGTTCGCGACGTTTTTGCGTGCTCGGGGAGAAATATCGCGCGAACTTACCCATGCGGTCGCGATGGGCGCGGCCATCTTGTTTTACCACTCTATGCTATGGTTCTGGGCCTGCTTTTCTATCCTCCCTCAATCTTTGCAATCCTTAGTTTTTTACACTGTTTTTCAATTTTTCTTTATTTCTTACCTATCTCTCTCTCTGCCTAAGTCTATATTTTGCATTTTTTTCTACTTTTTACTGTGTTTTTTTACTTTTCAACTGTTTTATATAACTTTCTTCTTTAAGCTCCTACTTCTTCCCCTAACTTTATTTTTCCCTTCTAACTTTTCTTTTTCACCTCCTCCCACCCCAGAACCATGGCGAAGGGTAGCAGCAGCGGGTCAAAGGGCAAGGCGCGTGCGCCCAATCGCCGCCTGCCTTGCGGCAGACTGCGCCCCACAGGGGTGCAAGCCCGCCAGCTGTTTACGGAAGAGGAGGTGGCCGCCCTTGTTTTTTTTATTCAGCGCCACCTCCCCTTGACCTTGGCAGCAGGCGGCAGGCCAGGCTCCGGTTACCCGACCCAGGAGCGACACCGCCGGTGGGCGAAGGTGCGTCGGGCAGTGTTTCACTGCTCCGCGGTCCGGCGCACCCATAACCAGCTGGCCCACCGGTGGTCAGACATTCTTGACCGGGAGCAGGACCTGTTGGACCTGCTAGGTGTCGAGGTCGTGGGGCTTGGTGAGTAGCCAATATATATAGTAGTATAAGTATTGTGATTTGTGTATACATTTTTTACAAATAACAAGAATAATGCTGCTTACATTGCAGGTAAATTACGTTTCAAAATCTTCTGTGATTGTAGGACACAGGTGCTGGGCGGTAATGCTATTGCTAGAGAGACTGTAGTCCTTCCTTTGTCCTCCTGTCAAATAGTGGTGGATGGATTTGATACTAGGTTTAGTTACTATTAGTTGATAATTTTTGAGCGGTCTGCGTGACGCATCCTCTGTCACTGAGTGCTGCTTACCCCAGTCCTTAGTAGAACCTTTTGTAGTTTGTTTAGTGAGTGGTACTGGTAAGCTTAGCTTAGCAGTGTCAGTCAGCTGCAGAACATCAGACGCAACCAACCAACAATTTGGTGTATGCATTATGCACTGACTTTATGCATGTGTCCTCCTTCTCATCTATGCATTTTTGATGGAAAAAAAAATGGAAATGCAGGCTGAATGAACAATTGGCCCGCCTGGAATAGGTGGGCTAGGTCAGGTGGTACTTAGGCTTAGTTAGTGTTCTGGATTTTATTTGAATCAATCAGAATGGAACACTGAATTAGTGTTCCCAAATAAGTAGACTGTCCGTGAATCCCGCAAGCCAGTAGTCGATCGGATTAGATAGGTCAATTTTATTGCAATTTTTGTTTCCTAAAACGTTTTTTGAGCGTTTTTTTTTAGATAATTTATTTGTTTCACAGCAATCATTAATGTTTGTGTCTTTCTTTTTCTTTATTATATCTTACATGATCACTGATCTGCAGCACCCAGGGGCAAGAAGACGGGGTCCGAGTCGGCGGGACAACCACCAGAGGACCGCTCCTCTACCGAGGGCCCTGCTGCTGGTCCCAGTAAGTCCTCCAGTGGTTATATTAACAATTATATTGCCCTAACTTTTACTGGACCTTATTTTTTCAGAACTATTAATTCTGGCTCCACTCCCTAATTATATTTTTTACAAAAGATTCTTTGATCTTGACTTGACTATCTGTTTCTAAATTCTGGTTATCCCTGCCTCTAAGTTGTAACTGCCTCTGCTATGAATGTCTGTACTCTGTACTACTACTATTAGTCTGTCGCTAAGCTTGCCCAGTTTGCATTGCCACTCTTTATTGTACGGTTTTGAATAAAACTCAGATTGACCAATACTAATAGCTCTAGCCACTGAGTCCAGTCCTTTCTGTTGTCCTCTTCTAGGCTTCTTAATCTTGAGGCTTTGACAATTACCACAAACAAAATGCACAACCAGATATTTGACTATTTTTGATAGGATATAGTACATACTACTTGGATTCTGCACAGCCCCATGCAGAACTATGCACAATGAAATAGGATGTTGGTGATGCGAGTTTGGAACTTGGACGTTCCTCACACCTCAGTCAGAAGTGAACCCACAATCCCCTGAACGACTAGCTAGTGTCTCATTAGGTCCCCGAACCCCCACCCGAAGATACCCAATGATTATGATTCCACAACCCAGAACATAACACACTTTCGCTCACTCACTCGTGTAAGTCCACCACCACCACCACACCAAATACCACAGAGTCTATGTGTAAGTTCAAAAGGTTTATTTTCAAATGACAACCTCTGTATGTTGTTGTTCTATAAAATTCAGTGTACTCCAGCCAGCTCCAACAGCAAAATGCATAAGATTAAAACAATAAAAATTGTTGCAACAAGTGCATGATGATATAAGACAAAAGATCTGTGTGAATTCTGGGCGACTCCTCACCGTAGAACGTAGAATTACTGGTTACATGCATCATTCATAAGCTCTGCAAATCTCTGGTTCGTAGAAGGGAATCCTCTGCCTGAGAAAAATGGTGCGTGTTAATGCAAGCATTTGTCAGTCCTGCCAAAAAACTGTAACATATTACCTATGGCTAAGTAATACGGACTAACGGAACTCCATAACAAAGTGGCTTGTTTTCCGACCTCTTGTACGCAACGCTCAGACAGTAGCTGTATGTGCTCAAAAAGGCGTCTTACTGTTACTGCACAACAAGCTGCGAGGTAACATGCGCAAAAGACATGAAGCGAAAAATGGTTACATGGCTCAGGCTAACTTTGCAAAGAGTAGAGTATAGTATAATAATGACCCTAGGGACCATAATAACACTACTAGTGTCTGTCTACTGACTGTACTCTAGTACCCGATTTGGACTATTGAATGTGATTTATAATAATAATATGTATTAACTTTTTTTCAATCTTGCTAGTGAAAAAGAATAAATAGGGGGAGGTGTACAGGCATCTAAAAATGTGTCATGTTTTTTCTAGGCGTACTACCGACCACCAGTGCCGGTGGGGCCAGCGGCGATGGCGTTGCGGCCATTCCGGAGGGGGCAGGAGATGCAGCACCTGCAGGAGATACAGGGGGTGAGCCAGCAGCAGTGGCGGGCGGTGGTAAGTTATATTCATGACTTATTGACATTGCACTAGCTGGAAGGGTGTGTGGAGTGGACTTCACTCACTGTACTGTTGTTGAGACTTATTAGGTATGAAGTTGTAGTGAACATTATACAACGGTTAATAAAGAAGACACCCTTTACTTAGCATGAGCAATGCAGTAGCAATAGCATTACCAGCGTGACTTCATTAACCAATGGCCTCTTATATCTGACTCCAACTCAGCTGTGAAAGTTTTATGGAGGAGACTAAAAGTCAGATCAGATGACCTTGATGGATGTGTTGAACAAAAAGGGAAAGAAGGGTGGAAGGAGGAAGGGCGGGCGAGATTTAATATGACGACTGGCAGAGAAGGATACGTTGGAAGCATGGATAGGTGGCTGATAGGAATCAGATGCATGTGTTGTTGAAGGATGGGTGGGAGGTGAAAGAAGAATGGATGCCTGCCTGGGTGGAAGACACAGTATGGGTGGATACTGTGGATAGCAAGAATCATCAGCGGTGTTTGGGTGAAACTCAAAGCCAAGGCAAGCAACGGAGTGAGTGGACGCATGCGTTGTTGTTGGTGAAACAAAGTAACGTTTGTGGAGAGATTAAGAAGAATGATTGACATTTACTTAGAATGGATGGATGCCTGTATGTATTCATCATAGACAGCATAGGTGGAGACTGTCACGGGATGCACAGTTTTAGGGAATGTTAAAGAAACCGCGCCAGCGTACCAAAGCCGATGTGGGGAGGGGCAGGGTGGGGGTAGTAGTAAACAATGTATTACGCGGGCAAATACAGGTAACTTTACTGTAACATACAAATAAATAAAGTGAATTTCATTGTGCGCACTGCACCGCCAAATGCGATGCAGTGTGCGCAACAAAATTAGTTTCATTTATTTATATGTTTACTTACCTGTAATTGGCCGTAATCCATAGTTTACTACCCCCATCCTGCCCCTACCCACGTCACCGCCCGGCCAAACTCCCCGAGTCCCACCAACGACCGCTACTGACCTTATGTCGTTGTCCCATATAAAAGCAACGATCATTGGATCAGATATATAATCTGCCTTTTTGTAGTAGCCAAGGCACTGTGAAATTGAGCAATTGCCCTCCATGTAACAGAGAGAGTATGGCCAGTGCCACCCGTAATAGAAAAATACGAGCTTCCCCACCTGCAAACAGTAGTAAATCAAACTAATGTGACTCTGCGTCATGACTCGTATGTTTGTCTTGGGTTCAAGCATAGATGACCGAGCTGGCAATGCCGGCTACAACCAGGTTATGTCATTTCGCTAAACTAGAGATAAGAAGAACACTGGTGTACTGTGTACTGGTTGGAGTCCATAGTGCTAGTATAATGCCTGAAACTCCCACAAATGTTAGAGGCCGAGGAAGTGGGAGGATAGATAGATTATTACCACAAATGTTATGTACTGTGCTTCTTGCTAGTGCTACTGTGCCATTATGTGTTGAATTAATTTTGTGTTACTGTTTAGGTAAGAGTACTGGTTACAACAATATTTTTTTTCTTTCCTTTCCCAAGACAAACCATCGCAAGGAGTTGGCAGTCAGGGCCCGGTGCCGGAAACGTTGAGGCCATATGCCGGGAGTACCGGCGGCTGGTGGCTCAGGCGGAGGAGGAAGAGGAGGCGGCAGCAGCTGCAGCCTCGTCCGATGCCCCGGGCCCCAGCCAGGCCCCAACTCCAGCGGTACGGCGCCGCGGTCTGATAGCCACCCGCCGCAATTCATTAGCAGCCAGCACTGCTGTCCCCCATTGTGGATGCCACTGCAGGGCATTCCGCAGGAAGATTCTCCTCCGGATGGCACGGCAAGAGGAGCAAATGGAGGAGCGGGTGAAAATCCTGGTGGACAAACACCTCAAAGCCCGCCGATTATAACATCGAGGACCCTGTTGCTTTGCCCCTTTTTATTCCTTGTTTTGGTGGGTGGGAATTGGGCGTTGGGGTTTCGGGACATTCTTTTGACTTTTTTCGTTTTGGACATTGGTTGGGGTTAGGGAGAGGGGTGGGTCAGGTGTGGGATAGTTTATTTTTGTTAGGGTAATAAATTATATTTATACTTAAACATACAATGTTAATGTTTTGTGGGGGGTTACTGTTTTACGAATTAACGTCACATTGGTTTCCTTGCTGCTGCAGGGCCGCAGCCAGTGTTTGATTTAAATAATCTGCCGATGATGTATAACAAACAGATAGATGCGGTACCCCTCACTGAGTTATTTGTCCTACTAGTATACTACCTCCCACCAAACTTATCTTACCTGTGATTGATGATGACTACGTTCGGCACAGCGATGGCTGCATGGTTTCCATAGAGAATGTAGAAGATGCCATGGTTGTGGTGGTAGTAGTAGAGTAGACACTGGCAGTAGCATTTGCTAAAAAATTAAAAAAAGAGACAGTCACTTGCCTGAGAAAAACTGTGGGAGGAGTAGTCGAACGAAGTAAAATACAGTACAGAAGACGACTGCCAAACAAACAATATTGCAGTTGCATCTGCTAAAGTCAAATTAAACATAATGGTGGCGGGGACAGCCTAGTACAAGAAGTTATAAACTGCAGTTGTGCTGTCGAGTGAGTCACTTAACTTAACACAATCGTAATTCGTAACCTTTACTGCTGTGTGGTAGGAGTTTGATGATTAATCCAATCAATGACGGCAATTAATTATGATGTACTACTATTAGCCGGTGACGGCTTGCACAATGCACATAGACTGAGCATGGGTGGCCAAGCAGAAGAAGCTCCTCGCCCTGCCTTGCAATTGAATTAGTGTTGCTTTCACCACATCTGCCCCAGCAAGCGTGTGATCAATTGATGTACATTTTATGTAGTCACATCACACCTCAATATAAATCACAGCCCGGGGGAAGAGGGTTAGGGTTTGATGAATGGATGGGAAGGGGGGTTTGGGGAAAGGTTTGAAAATGAAAAACAGTACGCATGGACAACAAAAGCAAAGCGCAATCTTGGCAGACGACCATGATCTTATCCAAAAAATCAATAAAGGGAGAAAAGGGAAATGCATGCGTTAATGATGATGAAGATTAGATAACTTGATGGTTAATGAGTAGTACTTAATAACTCCTACTAGACAATTAGACAGTACAGGGCACCAGTATATTCTATGCAATTTGCCTTGCCTGTAATATGCCCTCAGAGACCCAAATTCCATGTTGTACTGGGCTTACTTGTAAAGATAGCAAAGACAATTAAAAAACATTTGTAGGGATCAATTAGCAAACAAACACACAACACACAGTCCTAATGATTGCAGAGAAAAAAGGATTCAAATTAATTAAAAGATGAATGATGAATGATACTAAAGTTACTGTATTATCATGCTAAAATTGTGGAGTTGAATCTCGTCCTTCCTCTTGGTCCTATCTTCCATGGACGCTCCGCACATCAATCTTGGTGGCCTTCCTGATGCCGATTGGTAAGGTAAATGTGAGTTGTGTCTCCCAGTATAGCAAGCACAGGGTAAAGGCCGGCCTGTAACGTCTAGATGGAAAAACAAAAGGGGTATTGAGAAATCAATGAATAAAAAAAAACATAATTTACGGTGGAGTCCAAGAAGAGAAGAGAGAACACTTTCAGAGTGAGGCGGCTTGGATATATCGTGTAGATTCTGTTTACAGCATTAAGCTACAACAACAACAGGACAGAACAGGCCCACCACAGCACCAGCCCGTGACCCAACCTCCATTTACCTTAATTTTTGACATAGCCAGACAAAAGGCATACACAGCAACTTAGCATTTTCCTAATTAAGTGACAAAATCAATGCGCCGCTGTCAGTCATCACTACACTCGACTAGACCACTACATGGACATGTAGGTCTGCTGTGTTTCCTACTTTCTTGTTGCATTGTTGTGTTTATGTTTACCTTATGCCACTTCATGAAATGCAGTTAGTCCTTGAATCATCTCCGATCCAACTGAATGACTGCGCGCGAAAAGATAGTATGGTCATCATCATGGTGTGGTACGTGTTGTCCAACTACAACTCAGTCTGTATTGACTCCGATTAAGTCCATATTCCATATTAAAAAATTGCAACAGATATTGGCCTGCACCTGCAGTAGTAGGAGTACAATTTGGTTATTAAACAACAAGAAGGGAAACATTGACTGTCACTGACTTACTTGAGTCACTTTGTAGATTAACTAGTAGAGTAGAGTTCGACTTCATGCACAACATCAACAACAAACAACAGCAATCGCTCAGAGTCTGCAAACATCCAATGCATTCCATCATTACCTGTCTTGCTCTTCTCTTTGGCTGTCAGATCATCAGATGCCTAGTTCTGACTTTTTTTTTTTTTTTTTTGCGGGGCAGTGGCCTCATCATTACTCCAGTCCACATTCATTTTGAGTGTTAGGCGCTGTTTCGGTTTTCATCTTATTCATCTGTGGCACTTCTTTGTCACAGTTTAAGTTGCTTCCCATGGTCAGCACTGTGATGATGGGCCGCGGCCTGTGTAGTGCTCATTGCTGGTCATTTGAGTTTGCACAAATGTCAGCAAGTTTCTTCGAAGAGTCTCTTGTCTTTCTCTGCCAAGTACCTTCTGTCCTGACAGTGAGGACCTTTGGATGCCTGCTGAGGCTGTAGCCTTCGGACACTGATGAGTTTCGGCTCGAAAACAAAACGGAGGATAGCTATAGTAGTCACGTTTCACTTCTAATGGAGGCGGGACTGGTAAAGGCAACATTTCTTGTACTAATGTCTGGCTTGATGGAAATGTACTTGTGCGAGACAGGAAGATGAAGCAGGACTCTGAAGAGTGGACAGTTAAATGCACAGACGTGCAACTCCAATAGGGAAATAAAAAGAAGACGGTGGTGATGGTTTTGTTGTGATTTGATTTGAACCAGAAAGACAGATACACAGACACATAAAGGAAGGAAGAAAGCAACAATTTGAAAGCCTAGTTGTCAGGGAAGAGGAGCTCGTCCTCAAACTCTGGTGGTTTGGACAGAAGTAGGTCCTGTAACGCACTATTTACGTCATCCAAGTCGCTCTGCTCTTCCTGCTGTGATTCACGTATTTTGTAATCCGGTGGTATAAAGTGCTGATTCATTTTGATCATGGTTAACCTCTCCACGCTTTGGGCCGAGAGACTGGTCCTTTTCGAAGTTACAATGGCACCAGCAGCACTGAAAACACGCTCAGAAGAGACACTTGTGACAGGGGAAGCGAGATACTTTATCGCCAGCCTGCTGAGCACTGTCCATTGGCTTCTTTTCCCATACCAATACACCAATGGGTTTCCATCCATGAAGACCTCTGTTGGGTCATCCAGATAGGCCTGGACCATCCGCTCAATGTTAAGGGGTTCTCGGATGTGCTCGGCCGGTTTTGCCTTTGCATCAGCACTGGACTTACCATACCCCTGCTGTAGAAACCAATCAGTTGCACATTGTGCTGTGGATGATCCTGTTCTTGATGTTATTGTTGGTGTAGGTGACTGCTGGGAGGCAAATGCACTGCCCTCAGGCTCCGAAGTATAACTTGACTCTGGATGCCCTGTAGTACTGGTTATGGCCTGGGGTGGGGGGCCTGTAATTAACAGCCGTTCGCTTTCGAAAATAGTTGCTTCCTTAGCTATCAAAGTTTTGTAGTTGGCAACATCCACTTCCGAAAAAGGAATTACTGCCTTGCTGTTCAGAAATACTTTGTACCGTGGATCCAAAATTGTGGCACTAATGTAATGTGGTTGTGACAAAATTTTATTTTTAATCCTTGTATTTTCCGATAAGCGAGCGGCTAAGGTCTCCGCCAAATGATATGCGTCTTGTTTGTCATCCACACCTGCGTACGTTTCAGACACATCCTTCAGCTGTTGCTCTAGCATGTGCAACAATGGGATAGCTTGGCCCATAGTACAGTCCTCCCTGCTGACTTCACGTGTGAAGATCTCAAAAGGAAGTAGCATCTCAGTCAGGCATTTAATGAGGTCCCATTGAGCCATCTCAATGGTCATGCCTCTCACAGTAGGTTCCCCTATTCTTTGCATGACATAAGCATTGAGTGGTATGTACAGTTCAAACAGACGATCAAGCATGTAATAAGTTGAGTTCCAACGTGTTGGCACCTCCTGGATGAGCGCTTTGACTGGCAGTTTATGCTCACGTTGAATGACCCTCAGCTGCTTCCGGGCTTTAAAAGAATGGCTGAAATGTGTGCATATTCTTCTGCAGGTGACCAGTAAGTTGCTGACTTTTGATTCATTTTTCAAAAAGTGTTGAACAACAATGTTAATGCAGTGTGCCAAACACGGGACCCTGAAATAGCCACCATTGCGCATGGCCAAAACTACATTACTGCCGTTGTCCGTGGCAACAAAACCAATCGTAAGCCCTCTTGGGCGCAGCCACTCAAAGACCTTGGTGTTAAACTCTTCCAAAATGTTTGCAGCAGTATGAGATTTCTCCATGGCAAACATGGCTACAGTTGCATGTTTGCGAGTGGCATGAAAAATCTCTGCAGTATCAACACCAGCAGATAGCTGTTCTCTAACACCCACAAAACTGATCCAGTGTGCAGTGATGCACATGTAATCTGTGGCTTGGCAACTGGTCCACATGTCCGTAGTCAGGTGGATACTGTGAACAGCACTCTGCTTCAAGGCCTTTCCTAGCAATTCCAGCACGTCGTGATGTAGTGCTGGAACTGCAACTCTGGCAAAATAGTAGCGGCTGGGAACATGCCATTTTGGGCAGATGGTTGACACAAATTCCACAAAACCCAACCCTTCAACAAAAGAAAAAGGGAGAAGGTCCAGTGCTAACATTTTAGCCAGCTTCGCATTGTACAAACGTGCTATTGGGTGGTTGCGTTCGTACTGCCCCTCACCCCCAAACATGCTGATAATGGTAGGCTGCATGGTTTTCCTTTCTCTTAGGCTCAACGCACTTTTTGGTAGTGCGGACCTGGTACTTCTTGGTGTCTCCGGCTGACTCTTACTCTTGTGCCACTGAGATGTTGCTGAAGATGTGTGCAACGTTAAGACTGCACTGCTGGGGTCAGGGACACCTTGTGTACCACTACCAGAGAGAATGTCTCCCTGTCCTTCCTCTTCCACCGTGATCGGATCTTCTTCTTCTACTCCTTTATCCCCACCAACACCAATGGTTGCAGTTTTTTTTCTGTCGCGAAGGTGGTCCTCCCAGCTGATCAAGTGGTGTTTTTTCAGATGGGTCATTTGGCCTCCGGTACCATAGTTTGTACCAAGCTTACCACGACTAACAGAGGTATTACAAATGGAGCATATAGCAATGTTCTCCTCCTTTTCGCTAACCGTAAAGAAGTCCCAAACTGGGGAGCTTAACTTTGGCCTCCTGCTGGAGGTGCCACTTCCAATGCCGGATGATCTGTAGGGTGTGTGTTGAATTTGACTCTGTGCTGCTGTACCACTACCTACTCCTACAGAGGTGGTGGTTGTGCTGGATGTAGGTCGCTGCCGGGCCTTTGCTAATGCAAATATGGAAGCTGTAGGTCGTGTTGGTGTTACCTGTGGAGGTATGCGTGCTACATCCCTTGCAGCGATTTTGGATAGAGTAAGAATGTTGGTCTCCATCTCCTCGGGGCCGGGAGTGATGTTCGTGATGACTGGCTCGTCGTCATCATCATCATCATCTTGCTGTTCTACATCAACCTCCATAAGTGTAAGGCTTTCTGGAACCTTCCTTTTCCCTAGCTTGGTCTTGGAACGTGGCTCCCTCTTAGACTCAGTTTGTGGCTTCCAAGTGGCATCTAGATCATCAGAAGGGGGGCTTGGTGAAGAACTCGATGGACTACCCCTCCTTTTCCTTGCTGGGGATTTGGAAGACAATGGATCTTCTGAATGAGTGGCTTCTTCTTCTACCTCTGCATGAGGCTCAATTTCCTGAACTGCCCCTACTTCAGGAGGAACAACAACTACTATTGCGGGCGGTGGTTGCGGCTGTTGTTGTTGACCACTTATCTGCTGTGTTTCCTCCTGCGTTGATTGGGTACTACTTTGAGATAGCGATAAGTTTATCTCCGGCTCAGCATCACTGCTTTCCACCATTAGGCTGGCTACCTCTTCCCCACTCATGTGCTTGGGCCTGGGTTGGTGGGTTGGGTCCACTGATGCGGAGGTGCTGCCCCCAGCTTGCCCCCGGACACCGCTGCTGCAGGCGCAATTTTTTTCTCCCAAAAAGGTATTGGCCGGCACACCAGACTTCAGTGTCACTTGCTTCTTCTGTTCCTTCTTCTTCTCAATAGCAACTTTCTTGGTACTGGAGGACCTGGTACCTGCTTTCTTTGGGCCCATCTTCTTCAGATGTCAGCAGCACTCAGTTGCAGAGATGTCTGGTCAGGTCACACGTCACGTTGTGTGTCCAGCAGCAGGATGTCTGTCTGGAAGTGCAACAGGCAATGATGAGAGACACACCTCCTCCTCAGTCTTTGTGCACCTAAAAGCAAAAAAGCCAGAACATCAGTCAAACATAGCACAAATCAAACAAATAGAATATAGAACTTAGTGTGTGGTGGCCTCAATTATTAAATTTCAGAAACTCTGCCAACAACAACACACAGTGTAGCCATTTATGAGACGTTGACAACAAGGCCAGGGCTTTCCTGGCTACTGTACACTCTGGAAGAATAAGAATATTAAAGAACAAAAACTAAAATGTACTGGAGCATGTTTGGCCTAAATTTGTGCATCACGTGGGATGTATTATATAGCAGCATCAGGGAGCTGCAGCTGGCAATGGGGATGGATTTGGAAGCAGTAAAACAAGAGGAAAAATGGAAAGACACGCAGGCCTATGTGGCAAAAACAGCACACTAATAACTACCACAACAAAATGGCCCCCAGAATCATGGTGACTCACAGGCACAAGGCACGGCAAACAATGAACTCAAGCAGGCCTATATATGGGCAGACAAAGGATGCCTTATAAAACACACACAGCTTTAATGCAAAAACTAAAATCCACATGGCTAAAAACACTTTGGAAAGTTAGACAACCACTACAACAACACAATTATAATTACACAGTACACACGCAAAAAAGGCATTTATTTACCACACCAAATAAGTGAAATAGTCAGACCCTCCAAAAAAAACCACATTTCGCAATTCAATTGAATCTATTCAATGCCATCCATGGCCTAAATGATGCCAAAATTCCACAGACTACACAGAAACAGTTTTATGCACCCATGGTGACTACCTCTGGGCCTACTGGCATACTGGGCCGCAAGCTTGGAGGCCTATGGCAAAAGCACAGTGGCTGGTTTAACAAAATGGCCGCCGCCCACATGGCCAGGTCACCAAAAATAACAAAAAAGTGAAGACAAAGGACAGGACCAGGCAGTTGGAGACTCTGGGCAACTTGCTACCTCTTGGAAAAAATTGTAAAACAAAAAAAAAATGACTCCTTGCTCACCAAACTACATCTAAATGACAACCTGAGGAGTTTTTGTGCAAAATGAACTAAATCAACATTTTCGAGAAGGTTTAATGATGCTCGAGAGATATTGTTCGCCAGATTGTAAATTCTGCGTGTTCGGCATCGCGATCGTCACAAAATGTCGTTATCGCGCGCGCGAAAATGTACATTGAGCGCGCGAAGAAGATAAAAAGTGTAAGTCCGCGTTGTCGCGCAGTGCGGACTTGCCCAAAGTCCACGAGCTGAACGCCCAGGGTTACTTACTGGCTGAAAAGGCCTATTTATTTAACAAACACCCAAAAAAATAAAATACGCCCCAAAAGCCACATTTTGAAAATCAATCCAATGCCATCCATGGCCTAAATTATGTTACAATTCAACAGACAACACAGAAACAGTTTTTATGCACCCATGAGGATGACTACCTCCGGGCCTACTGGCACACTAGGCCGCAAGCTTGGAGGCCTATGGCAAAAGCACAGTGGCTGTTCACATAAAATGGCCGCCAACACATGGCCAGGCCACCCAGAACAACAAGAAAAGGAACACAAGACAGACAATGCAGGCCTATGGCAAAAGCACAATGCCTGGCTTTACAAAATGGCCGCCACCCACATGGCCAGGCCACCCAAAATAACAAAAAAGTGAAGACAAAGGACAGGACCAGGCAGTTGGAGACTCTGAGAAACTTGCTACCTCTTGGAAAAAATTGTAAAACAAAAAAAAAATGACTCCTTGATCACCAAACTACATCTAAATGACAACCTGAGGAGTTTTTTGTGCAAAATGAACTAAATCAACATTTTCGAGAAGGTTTAATGATGCTCGAGAGATATTGTTCGCCAGATTGTAAATTCTGCGTGTTCGGCATCGCGATCGTCACAAATTGTCGTTATCGCGCGCGCGAAAACGTACATTGAGCGCGCGAAGAAGATAAAAAGTGTAAGTCCGCGTTGTCGCGCAGTGCGGACTTGCCCAAAATCCGCGAGCTGAACGCCCAGGGTTACCTACTGGCTGAAAAGGCCTATTTATTTAACAAACACCCAAAAAAATAAAATACGCCCCAAAAACCACTTTTACCAATTCAAAACAATGCCATCCATGGATGCCCGGCCTACATGATGTTTAAACTTTAAATTCAACAGACACCACAGAAACTTGCACCCATGGGTACCTCTGGCTCTAGTCTGGGCCTACTGGCTGAAATTCCAATCAAAGAAAAACAACTAGGCCCCTGCCGAAACTACAGGCCACAACAATACATTTTAAAAAATATGGAAATCCCCCAAAAAATGTAGGTACAAACAAGCCCCAATCAAACAAACAAGTACACCAATTCTCCAACTTACTTGTAAAATCTCAAATCCAAGAGTCCTCAAATCCAATCCAATGATATGATGCAGCAGACAGACACAAAAAGTGATCCTTCCAGCTCCAAATCCAAATGAAAGTGAACAGCACATGGACAAAACACTGGGAGGAGCCTGCTGGACAGGAACAGGAAGTTTGAGAATCAGGGGCACTTCCTTCCTCTTGGAAAAAAAGAAAAAGGACTCCTTGCTCACCAAACTACATCTCTAAATGACAACCTGAGGAGTTTTTTGTGCAAAATGAACTAATTCATCATTTTCGAGAAGGTTTTATGATGCTCGAGATATATTCTTCGCCAGATTGTAGTTTCTTCGTGTTCGGGATCGCGATCTTACCAACACTGCCGCCGGAAGTCAGATCGCGCGTCCGAATGACGTGTTCGCGTTCGCACACTCTCGCGGGATCGTGCGGCCGGATTCCAAATCTCGTGGCGCCCGCGAACGGATAGGAAGTCGCGTCGGCGAACGCAGAATCACGGTAGGTCGTTACCGCGTGCGCGAGAACGTATATTGAGCGCGCGAAGAAGAAAAACAGCTACGCTACGCCGCAAATTGCGTAGTGCACGGTAACTTCGCGTTCTACGCGAATCGCGAAGTTACCGCAACTTTGCAAGCTCCGCGAGCGTAGCGTAGTTCACCGCCCAGGCTTACTTCAGATACAGATAATGCACTATGAGGGCTTTTAGTCATATGAAGATTAGTTGGAACTGTATGGAGACATCAGGGACTTTGTGCAAAACTACTGGCAGTTTGGCTTAATCATTGGATTACCGCCCCTTATTTAACATCCTTTGAGTACATAAGCACATTCCAATCTGAATAGCTTTTTACCAAAAGGGTTTTCTCATAAGATCAATGAGGAGCTGCTACTACAGGTCTGCCTGCTACCAAAGGGACCATCAAGGCCAATGTGATTCCACCTCCTTATGCTAGCAATGCCCTGTAGTGATAGACCAGATGTATGAGGGAAATTACCAGTTTAACCAAAGTTACAAAACCCTCTGAGTGCTGTCTCTTGGGGTAGTGCCAGGATCACAGAGGGAGCAAATTCACACCAAACAGCATGGAACTAGGAAAAGGCTATATTACGTGGTGCATGTAGTGTGAATCCTCCTGCACAAATTAAGTAAAACTAAAACCCTTGAATGCCTGGAAGGAAAACAAAACCACGATCAACACTTTTAAACTTCACCCTTCGCAACATATAAGCGCCATTACGTACATAATATCCAGTCTTCTGTCCATAGATTATTCGTACCACTCTGATGTGTACTTTCCCTCCGATTTCTATAAAATCATCACTATCAGTGTTAGTATCAACTCTTTTTGATGACCAAATCCCATCTTGTCTAAACTCCGACATCAGCTCCATTCTTTACTTCTGATTTTGCCTCCTTCAACTCTAGGGCTGTAAAGGGCCGTGAGAAGTTTCTGCTTGTACAAGATGCATGTCTGTAACAGGTAGCATTACGTACTTTTGAGAAACAGGGAGTTGGGGCACGTTGAGAACAGAATTGGCTTTAATAATTTCTGCCAATAAGAAACTTAGGGGCATATTAGCAAGACCGGCGATAAAATTATCGCCGTTTTAGCGGCAGGAAACTGCCGCTAAAACGGCGATAATGGGCTTGCTAATATGCGTTATAGAATTCCAATAGAAGCCCAGGTTAGATGTCCTGCACATCTAACCTGGGCTTCTATTGGATTCTATAACGCATATTAGCAAGCCCATTATCGCCGTTTTAGCGACAGTTTCCTGCCGCTAAAACGGCGATAATTTTATCGCCGGTCTTGCTAATATGCCCCTTGGTCAGGCCCAAGTTTGTTTTAGAGCAGGACTTGAAAAGAAGAAAGGTGAAAATCAGTTTTGCTGCTGCGGTTCGTCAATGTGATTTATCTTATGTTGGATAACTGAAAGAGCTTTCCAACTTCTGGTCCAAGGGATTGCTCCAAGAACTGTGAGATGAAAATGAAGTGCAGTTGGGCTTTGGTGTGCTCTGTAAAACCTGCACATCTGCTGGGAACCGGCCTCCTGGGATCATGTAAGTTTACAAGCTGAGAAATTCCAGTACCAGTGGAAGTGATGACCAGCTGGAGGCTTCCTTGATAAAGGGTATGCTAGGGATAAGACTGTGTGGCTCTGTGAAGGCGGTGGGGATTGATATGCAAATGGTTTCAGTAGGAATGTATTACCTGGGACAGGTCCACAAGAAACTACCTTCACGTATGTATTGGAAAGGCATATTGGAGTACTTGCAGTGTCCTCCACATCAAAAT
Source organism: Calotriton arnoldi (assembly GCA_963921515.1). NCBI lineage: Eukaryota > Metazoa > Chordata > Amphibia > Caudata > Salamandridae > Calotriton > Calotriton arnoldi. The sequence goes on from CAWUFW010005812.1 coordinate 726,608, forward strand.
AGCGTATGTGAGGATGACCGGCTTCCACCCGAGTTCCAACAGCTTCTCACTAGGGAATGCAGAATATTCTTGGTGCACTCTTCACTGCTGTGTTCGTCCAGTAGCAGGCACTTCATCATTTCATGACAATTGTCATAAGCATGTTATGACATGTCTTCTCTGGAGATTTTCTTGTTCCACAAAATGTGCTTTTCAAGGTTAGCCTGAGCAAAAGTGTGCATACTTTTAGAGGGATTGGTCTGTTTTGTTAGAACTCACATTCAATCTGTGATGTTAATATTCTATAGACTGCCAGTCAATTCCTTACAAATTAATCATGAATTAAACATAAGCGATCTACCTTCTAATAAGGGTGTTGCTTATCCATAATCTCCTGAGACATAAATAGTCTTAAATAATAACAAAAACATTTTAGATTTGACAGAAAAGGCAGCTTTTATTGAACTCTTCCACAAGGATTCTGTTTAAAATATATGAAGATTTACACTACAAGCTAGTCATTTATTTGAAATTCAGAATCAAGGCCAGATGTACAAAGCTTAGGGGCATATGTATAAGGAGTTAACGCCACCTTAGCAGCACTTTTCCGACGGTTCGGCTGCAATATTTTTATTGCCATATGTACAAGCTGTCGCTGACCTCTGTTGCGGCAGTTTTCCGGCGAAAATGTCCATAGAAAAGATCGCCACTTCTGTTAGCGATAATGACATGCAAGGGAGGCGTTCCCGTGCAAAAACGGCCGCTAACCCCACTTCGCAATATATACAAGGGAATTCTTTTAGGTAGGAGGACCCAAAAAAAACTGCCTCTAACTGCAGTCACAGGCAGTTTTTTAAGACCAGAAAATAGCTGGCCTTAAAAATGGAGATAACACTTGGGGCCTCATTTCAGCAGGTTTTGGTGCTGGGTAGTGCTGTAAGCAATGTTGCTGCGCTGCCCTGCGACAAAACTACAGGGCAGGAATGCGCACCATCAATTAGATAGTGCGCATTCCTGGGCCTCAGTCATGAAAAGTGTTGCAGCGCTGCGACAAGACAGCGTTGCAACACTTTTCACTACGCCCTTCTTCCGACATCATGGATGCGCTGTATTCACTGGACAGCGCTCCATGACGCAAGTAATGACAGATACGTCTGGAAACCTGACGTGTCTGTCTGCGCTAAAGTCACGCATTGCTGCAGTTGTGTCACAAGCATGACGCAACTCCAGCAATGCATGGGGTCAGCCTTTCCATGTGGCACTGCGTCACCCTTACGCCTGCCATCAGGCAGGCGTAAGGTACTGACGCAGTGCCGTCCTGCAGTTGTTGCAGTGAAATCTGATGGATTTCACTGTGCCCCTCCTATGAGGCCTTGTCGCGTGGGAACGCACACCCTGCATACATCATACCTGATGCAGGTATGATGTGGCACAGGGCTTCATAAGGCCACGCATATGCCTACATGCGTCACTTTGCAAATATGGCACAACGTGGTGCTAGATTTTGCCTGGTCTTTTCTTGAGGGGTGCCAGGGTGCGAACGCAGTTGGAGATCCATTGGTGGCGGTTGCGCGCTGCAGTGTTATCGCCTGTAAGCGTTGGCGGAGTGGTGGAGCTGAGGGAGTTGATGAGAAGTTCTTCAGTGGCCTTGATCCAGCTGCGAGGGGGGGGCGATGATGGCGGTGGTGTACGGTGGGCATGGTGAAGATGTGATGTATACAATGATGGTCGGTCCAGGAGAGTCTGGTGGTGTGGCTGTAGTTGAAGTTCCCGCTGGCGGAGGAGACGTGCTCGACCGTGTGTCCTGCTATGTGACTGACTGTGGTGACTAGCTGCTTGAGTTTGATGTTGGCGAGCTTCCCGAGGAAGAGGTGGTGCTCTGGTCACTCGGGTTGGAAGTAGAGTTCACCGAGTAGGATGTTGTCGGTGGATGGGAGAGCCTGGGGTGCAATGAGGTCTACAATGGTTTTGGAGAATGGGGGTCCAAGGCCCGGGGGGCCTGCAGATGAGGGTGCCGCAGAGGATGGGGTTATATTGGTCTGGATCTGGTTAATGTGTTCCATGGTCACCTTTGGGTCATTAGAGTGCGTGGTCAGTCGGAGTGCGCTTCTGTAGGTGATGGCAATGCCTCCTCCTGGACGGTCGGGGTGGTCCTTGCGGGTGAATAAGTAGCTGTCAGTGATGGCGGTGTCCGGTCCGGAGCAGAGGTTGGTCCTGGCAATCAATGTGGCGTCCAGGGTTGATGGCTAGGAGGGTGCTGGCATCGTTGCAGTGGAGTGTCCGAGAGGAAGGGCCCTTGGTGCTGAGTGCGGTCCATGGGCAGATGGACGCAGACGGTCTTGCCTATGGCTTGCCTTTGGCACGGGAGACGTCCATTACAACGCAGGCATTACATCGTAATGCCTTTACAACGCAACTACAACAACGCAGGTGCCTTTACATCTCATTCCATTCCAACGCATTGTGAGGTTAGTAATGGTGTTATTTAAGTTTTAGGGTGGGTATGGGTTTCGGGAGTCAGAGATGAAATTTGGGGTGTATTATGGGGTAAAATATGAAATTTGGGGTGTGTTTTGGGGGGTCAAAGATGAATTTAAGGGTCCAGGGTGTGTTTTGGGGGGTCAAATAAGAATTTTAGGGTTCAGGGTGTTTTTTGGGGTGCAAGGGTTAGTTTTAGGGTTGCACTCACTGAAGTGGGAATAGTAATTTTTTCATCCCGCTATCCAGCACTTTCCCTACTGTTGCGATATGCGTAGTATTAGAATGCATTGTAATGGAATGCGATGTAGTGGTATGCGTTGTATCATCATATATACCTTTGGCACACCAGTGGTACGCCCCCTGCGCATGGGCGCACAGCGCCCGCCATAGAGAAGTGCTGCAGGGGACTGGACAGCTGGGAGGTGGGAAACGCCGGAAAGGACACTGGATGGGGCGGGGACGCTGGGGTGTGTAGGTGAGCGGGTGTTGTAAATATTTAAATGAAAGACATCTTACGTCGAGCCGGGTCCCATGTCTTCGTTGCTCCTGCTCTCCTGAGTCTGCTTGAAAGCAGTGGGGTGATGCTCTTCCTTCATTGCAGATGAGCCGCTACTGGGGGTGGGTCACACCAGGTGCTAGGTCTGGGCGACTCGACTCCCAGTCCTCCTCTGCTACTCGTCCCACCTTCTCCTTACCTGGACATTGACACTGTGGCGCAATCAGCTGCACTCTTCAAATCTGTGACTCAGCCAGCAGGAACCTCAGCCAGGTGGGATTTCACAAATCTGGGTACAGCAGTCGCCGCCAAGTCCGCTGGGGAACCTCCTGATGCAGGTGATGCAGCAGGGCCCCCTTAGGAGTGAAGTTGCAGCGCTCCCACCACACAAGTTCGGCATAGCTCAGGGGCCTCACCCTCCACAGCGTCGGGCCAGCGCTAATTCATCCGGCCTGTGATGCAGAGAGGCATCGCCCACCGTTGGTATTCCCCTCCGTGCACCCCGGTGTAGTGGTGGATCGTAGTATGCGATGCAGACCTCCCTATGTTGGTGCGCAGGAGCGCCTCTACCATTCACAGCTCCAAGGGGCTCAAGGCGGTCTTCTCACACAGGTCAGCAACGTGTCACCGTGCGCCCTGCCAGACTTCATCACCAGGTAAGGGCGATCGCCGCACCTCAATGTCTACCGCCACGGCTCATCGACTCCACAGCATTTCCGCATCACACTCCAGGCTCCAGACGCAGGACCAGCGAGGCCTCCGGGCCACAGGGACTGTCCATGCTTTCAAGGTGTTGGATGCCATGGTGTTGCAAAGCGTGCGCAATGAGAAGTGATGCATCACTGGTGTTGCACCGCGATGTGCCTCTTTTCTTGGATGTAGCCCTGCATTTCCTCCTCCCCTGGGACTCTGGCTGGTCATCCTGGATGTTGGGGGGCTTGAGGGGGTTGTTGATTTGTGCTGCACTTGGCCCTGGCTGCTCCATTCTGCATTCCATTGTTTTTTTCCTATTTTTCATTGGAGGTCGACTGATAGGCTATTTTTGGCTATAGAGGCAAACAAAACTCACGTTGGGCTGACTAACATGCGTTTTTTTGCTGCTAATGGGCCTTTTGTTAGTTTTTGCCCGCTAACGCCGGAATTCCTGTCGCCGGAATTCCTATCGCCATCACGCTAATGTTACCGGCAGTTTTCACCGCTGATCCCTGAAGATATCGCCATGTAGCGACGTCTTGTACATACGTCGCTAACAAGGCGATGGTTTTCAGGGGTACACGGCGGTAAGAAAACTGCCGCTAACTAGCGTTAGCAGTAGTTATCGCCAGTCCTTGTACATATGCCCCTTACTGTTTGCAAAGGTGGGGGGACATGGCAGCTGTGAGCTAAGTGGCCACGAGCTCCCGGGATGGAACGCGTTCTTTTTTGATGTAGTGGGCTTCCAGACTCCCCCCGTTCGGCATATACCTTGTAAAAAGGCCTCCGAGTCCTGCACCCGACGGTCTCGCTGCGGCAGCACTTTGAGGTGACCGCATTGGTGTCTAACCTCGAGCCAGCTGGTGTGGAGATCCTGCACTCAGAGGCCGCCTCCAAGAAGCTGCCGTGGAGCAGGGCAGCTGCGCGAAGGCTCGCAGTGGCAGAGGCAGTACAAGTCAGCAAGAAGGTCAGGAGATCCTTCCACCCACTGCAGCTGTATTCCTGGAGGCATCCAGCAGCCCTCAGATCCAGGGGAGTAGCTGGTGGAGTATCTGGGAGGCTTCAGAAGAAGTCAGGGTGGCCCAGCGCCCTATGCTTATGTATAGGAGCAGTCAACCCATAGATAAGGCGGGTAAGGCCGGCGGCAAGACCACAAGGTACACATTGTGTACCAGGGCTATAACAACAACAAGGGTAAATCCTGGGTTTGAATTTCCTCCGGTTTATGTGGCCACTGGTGCTAAGGATATAGGGGCAGAAATGCCTGCCTGGAAAGGCATCGGATGCTGAGACCACTGTTACTAAATTTGGGAAATCTGCAAAGCTGTTGAGAAAGAGCCCGCGTGGAAGCGGCAGAAAGATTCCACCTCCCCAGATTAAGGTTACTCCTTCCCTTAAATCCTTTTATAAAGTCCTGACTCAACCAGCCCCACAAAGTGTGGAGGGAGGTGTGGTAGAGGATGCAAGCCAGAGGATCCTCAGCATGGATAATGTTTCTGTTGCATCTGTTGCTGGTAGAGATACTCCTCCTAGCAAAATCATCAATACAGAAGCAGAAAACAGGCCAGGCAAAACCTTATGCAGCATAGCTCAGGTTCCTACGAGTAAGAAGTTTGATGTTCTTGCAGTAGCAGATGAGCCAAGATCATTGTCAGCAGGTGACTGAAGCAGGGGGTACAGTTAGGGGCCAACCTGAGGAGTCATTGGCCTCCAGCCTCCAAGGTTTAAAAGAGGAGATTTAAGATATCGGAGGCCAATCAGGCGGATTTCCAAGCCTCCTGTACTGCACTAGCACATAAACTGGGAGAAGTGGCTGCTCGGATCAGAGCTTTAGAGAAAGAGGTAGCTATGATTAGACAGGACGTCACAAAAAACACCTCTTTGATAAGCCTGCTGACCAAGCAGAACCAAGGATTAAGGGAAGACCTTGAGCGGATTGAAAATCACTCACGGATACATCCGGATCAGAAAGGATTTGTGCCAAAGAGGCAAATCCAAGAACTCATGCAGCAGTTGATTGGAATTATTGATCATGCTACTGCTCGCTCGATCCCCCTGGCCGTGGTCATGATAGATGCGGCCAAGGCTTTCGATTGAGTATGCTTGGCATACTTGTTGGGGGGTATCGGAAATATTGGGATTTAGCCCCTGTTTCATCTCTATGCTTCGGAAACTTTATGAAAACTCATAAGCTAGAATTCTCCTTAATGGCTCATTGACTAGAAGTGTTAGTATTCAAAGGGGTATAAGCCAGGGTTGTCCCCTGTCACCTCTTTTGTTTGACATCTATATTGAGCCATTTGCACAGCTACTCATAAGAGACAATCAGAATATCCCTTTCCACTACCTCCCTTAGCAGTAAGATTGATCTAAACGTCGACGGCCTGATAATTTATACATTCAACCCTGTTCAAAGTATACCTAGGGTGGAGAGACTGATGGTGGAGTTTGGGGCCTTGTCCGGATACTTCGTGAATAACTTTAAGTCGAAGGTAGTGTGTTAGAATATAGAAGGCTGGAGGGGGGCAGTATGTGCAGAGATAAAATATCTAGGAATTGTTATTGTCAACCCTGTGGATGAAATACCATTATACAACTTGAAAAGGGCGGCAAAGGAGGTAGGTACTCTGTTGTCTAGATGGAAGAACTTTACAATAAAAATATATGGGCTTGTGAATTTCATCAAGATGTCGATCCTTCCCAAATCGACGTACCTTTTCAATTGTATCCCCCTTACATTTCCAAGATCAATCATTGATAGGATCCAGGGGAAAATAACTAGCTTTATGTGGGCCTCTCGCAGGGAAAAGCTGGCGTGGAAAATGTTGCTTGAGAAGGGAGGCTTACCCCTCCCGGACCTGAATCCGTATTGCATAGCTTTTCAGTTCAAAATCCTCCGGATGCTACTGAGTAAGCCAGACAGTTCAACGTGAGGAGTGCTTTTAGCAGAAATGATCAGGGAGTTTGGAACTACTGGATTTTTGTATGAGTTTAGAGCCCTGACGTTTTTGAAAAAGATATGATTGAAGGTTCTAAAGACAGCATTAAACTTTGGTGCAGGGTGAGAAAGATCCTGAGTATTGGATATTATTCAAATTTTGCACATATATGGGATTCCCCAGCACCCCAGAATGTATGAATGATGGGCTGAGTCTTCCATTAAGGCAGGGATTGCTACCTGGGGGGAATTGATGACAGTGCAGGGGGTATTACCCTGGGATGTCTTGAGAGCTAAAACTGGAGATTCCCTATCAAGATTTAAATATGTGTAGCTGTTGTCCTGGCTCATGATTTCAGCTCTGGAGACAGGGGGGGATTGGGAATTTGAGTCCTCACTCCAGAATGTGGGATCCAAAAGTAAGGAGGTAGTTATGTGGTACTAGAAACTTCTGGTGGCTGAAGACGAGAAGATGATGTCACTATATTTGGTGTGGGAAGATACTTTCCAGGGGGTGGATCTACAACCAATATGGCAAAATTATTGTATTTGGTGGTTAAGCCAGCAAATCTAAAGCAAAATCACTTCTTCAGTATTAACAGATTATATTGGACCTCCCGAAAGATCGCAAACTTTGTGTCACAGCCCATCCCCAGATGTAGAAGGTGTGGTCTCTTGAGAGCTAACGAAGAACATGTCTTTTTCACTTGTCCTGGGATTAAGGCTTTCTATGTGGCATTGAGAGTGATGGAGTGAATGTTTCGTACTGTATTTTACTCATTTGTAGGGGTGCATCATAATCACCTGTAGAGTGCACCCGCATATAATCGTGACTTGTGTAAATGTGAGTGTTAGAATTGTGAACTGCGTTAACGTATCTACGTGACATATTTTAGTTTACTGACAAGTAGTATGAAGTGTTAATGTAGGAAATAAATGTAACTAGCAGAAAATGCTAACATGGAGAAACTGTGTTGTGAAGTTTGGCACTACTTGTGCACTAGATGTGTTTAATAATAATGTTTTCCCTAATTAGCTAAATGTTTTAGTCGAAATGCAATATAGTTATGCAGTTCGTAATACTTAAATGATACATTCTAATGTTAGCCAAAGCTGTAGGCCTGAAAGGCAAACCCCTGGCAAACTCTCACTTTAGGATTCATGTTCTGAATTTCATGTACACTGTGGAAGCTGTTCTCACATTTTGCATTGCAGGTGGAGAAGCATTCTTTTAGGCAAAGTAATGCCTTTGTTTTAGCAGCTAAGCAAGGAGAGAAGAAGTTACAATTGTATTCCTTGGCGGTGATAAGGAAAGAAGTCTGTTTCACATGAAAGAAGGCACAGGAACGAAGGACGAATTGTTGCAAAGGATGTACATGGAGAATTCCGTGGAAAAGTATGCTCATGACTCTACCCATTATGGAGTACGTGCAAGAAGTGCATCATGGGAATTCTACCTGTGGATAACTGGTTGTTGGAATTAGGGATAGAAAACCACATCTTTCTTGCCTTTGGAGAGGGAGTATCTTAGATGAGCTCTTCCTCTTGTGATAGTGGCTTTATGCTACTGGACCCATCTCAATGGTTGAGCGACTTCTTAGGAAAACTCCACAACTGACACCTTTCCTCCTGATTCGAAATGCTTACTCTTTAATGTAGGGGTGTCACATTAGCGAAAGAGTAGGGATAGATTTAAATGCTCTTCAATCACCAACCCTCAATGCAGGGAAATTTGGACTCTTGCTTCTTGATCATCTGTATTCTCCTTCTCGAGCTGGTAGTTCTGTTAATGTTGCACCATTTGAATTGAGTGCGTAGGTTTGGCTTCATGCTATTTCCTTTGTATTTCTTTACCCTCATGTTGAGGTGTGTCTATGTTCAGTTATTTCTGCCTTTGAAATACACCTAACTAACCTTTCTCAATTGTCATTTGGTTATGTATGTATCAGGAAGTGGTATTTCAAAATTGATTCTGCATTAATGATTTTTTTCCTTCACACTGTCATGCTGCTTAAAAGACCCGTCGGAGTGTGTCTCTAGAAAAGTTCAACGAATTGAAACGACCCTTTCAAGAGTATCTAAAGGACATCATGGGGGTTACTATAACATTAAACCCCGTATTAGTCCTATTGGGCGTGGATATGACTTCACATAGTCTATTGAGCAGGAAGCAAAGTGGCCTCTTGTTCTATCTGATACTCTTAGCCAGGAGGGAGATCTGTAAATCCTGGATTGATCTAGCTTCCCCATGCGTTACGGACTGGCTTAAAGTGGTAAATTGGACTTGTCATCTAGATATTGAATGCAAGTCTGGAAGATGGACAAAGGTATGGGCTGAGTTCACCAGGTGGAGTGGAATCAAGTGAAAACTTCCGATAGAGCAAGAGGTCCTATGATTACACCAAGGCACAGCCTAGGCGATTGTCTGGTAGGCTGGGTCAGTGCGATGGGGCCTAACGTGAATGCAACAGACCGCAAGGTGGATAGTTAGGGTAAAACGGCCTGAGACTTGCAGATGCTATGGTGATATGAGGGCAAAAAAGAATTTAAAAAAAGCTTAGTGTTTGCGATTACCAACTATTTTTGTGATTCGCTATTTGGTAATAGCAAAAACACTATTGTATGAAAGTGTGTTTTACACTTTCAGTGATTCCCAATGGGTCGCAAATAGATCTACTTTATGAATATTAATGAGGAAGGTCTCAGTTTGGGACCCATTGGGAATCGCAAAAACGACAGGGATGGTGGCCTGCTGGGGTCAGCAGACCACCATGTCTGTGATTGCTTTTAAATATAGCAATTGTTTTTGTTTTTTAAATGCAGTCCATTTTCCTTAAAGGAAAAAGGGATGCATTTTAAAAAAAAGAGAGGTTTTCGGTTTCATTTTTTAAGAGTAGGCAGTGGTCCTGATTCATTTTTTAAGAGTAGGCAGTGGTCCAGGGGACCACAGCATGCTCTTAAAAATATTATTTTTTAAGTCTAAACGGGACGCAATCCCATGGGGACGCCTTCCCTTTTGCGAATGGCTTACCACCAACTCCGAGTTGGTGGTAAAATGCGAATGCTTTGAAACTGCATTTTGGTCGTAAAACATTTGTACATACCAATGTAAATTAGTATTAGGAAGGGACACCCTAAACACGTCCCTTCCAAACACCGATTCGCAATCCAAAATTGTGATTCGGTGACAGGTTACTGAATAGCAATTTGGCCTTGCACATTTGAAAATGTCTTTTTGCATTCGCACACACTTGATTCTGGGTATCGGGCTGTATGCGGAAGCAAAACAAGCTTCGTATATCTGGCTCCTAGTTCCTTAGTACACAATAATGAAGCCAATCCAGGTGTCGAAACACATTCTGCAGGGGTTGTAGCAGAGAATTTGGGATGAATATTGAGGGGAAGGAGATGAAAACTTTTATCAAACTTTTTCTGGCATATCTCTGGTATTTTAACAATTGTGCTGGGCAATACTTAGCATCCAACCCAAGTTAGCACTGTCAAAAATTGTGTTTTCGCTTACAATTTGGGGGCATATTATCAAGAAACCGCGTTTAAATTATCGCCGCTTTAGCGGCAGAAAACTGCCGCTAAAGCGGCGATAATGGGCTTGATAATATGCCCTTGAGAATTCCAATAGAAGCCCATGTTCTGGTGTCAACATGGGCTTCTATTGGAATTCTCAAGGGCATATTATCAAGCCCATTATCGCCGCCTTAGCGGCGGTTTTCTGCCGCTAAAGCGGCGATAATTTGAACGCCGTTCTTGATAATATGCCCCATAGTGACTTAGTACACACACACACACACACACATACTCATACAAAGGCCTCTTCAGACTCCTGCAAACCTGGAAATCGAATAATATTACGTTTGATGGTTATGAAAAATATAATTTCAGCCCACGGTACTCAGACCATCAACATAATTGTTAGAACAAATGTGAATTCTATTTTCCTCCTGTAGATGTAAGTCTCATGATGCATTTTCATATCGTGCATGGCCTATAGAAGGAAGGACGCCGAATTTAAAAAACATTCATATTCATTGCATGGAGGAGAGGGCCCTGCGAGCACTCAGTGTTTGAAATTATTCTCTCACTGAATGTGCAGCAGTCTGGTCCAAACAACAAAACAGGATTCTCTAAGCATCTCACCTTTGGGAGCTAGGCTAGAGATGCAAAACAGTCGGTAAAGAAAAAACAACATATTATAGTATCCATTAGGGAACAGCCAAACAATAATACAGTTAAGAAATATACTCTTAAAGATCCAATTAATGTTAAAGTACAAAAATAAAAATACAATAACTCATCAGTAAAGGATAAATGAGATGGGTCACGAGGATTTTAATGTTTCATTATGAAATATTTAGAAAATATATAGACAGGTGGGGTAAAAACTGTCCACAGTTATGAAACAGTCAACTCAGAAAACTCGTAGAAATAGCACCTTCACTGGATGTAAGTTTTTACAGATGTATTCCCCATTTTTAGAGGGCAAACAAGTAGATTTATTTTACTTTGATCAAAAGTCGTACTTATTTGGTATATTTATTCAAGTGGTCAATACAAAACGATTAACCTAAATGTGGATTTAGTTGGAGAGTCTGAGGCACATCTGCCACAAAAAAGTTAAAGTTAGACATCTTCGTAACTAAATGGACAATAACATATCTTTCATAAGACTATCTCTATGGAATACAGTTAAGGTTGCAGACATATTACATCATATGCATGTTCGTTTGTCCACTTGCTTTTCTAACTCCTTTAATTTGTACATAAAATTGACCATAAGTGGCATGTTCTGAGTATATGCATTTAGTTTGCGTCTCAGTGTATGCACCTGTTAGACCTGTCAATTTTTGTGTGGTTTCCTCTGTCTTTTTGCCTCTGACCTCCTATTTTTGATTGTTTGCTGAATTTCGTTTTTGTTTGTTTTAGGACTCTGGGCACTTTAAAACTGCTAAACAGTGCTAAAGTGCAAGTGCTCCCTATCTAAAATGTAATGGTATGTAGTTTCTCCATGATTGGCCGATTTGATTTACTAGTAAGTCCGTAGTACAGTGCACTGTGTGTGCCCAGGGCTTGCAAGTCAAATGCTACTACTGGGCCTGCAGCACTGATAGTGCCATCCACACGAGTAGCCCTGCAAACATATCTCAGATCTGCCACTGCAGTGTCTATGTGTGCAGTTTAAACTGCCATTTCAACCTGGAAAGTGCACCCACTTGCCAGGCCCAAACCTTCTCTTTTATTACATGTAAGGCACCCCTAAGGTAGGCCAAAGGTAGCCTCGTGGGTGGGGTGCAGTGTATTTAAAAGGTAGGACATGTACTGTTGTGTTTTACATGTCCTGGTAGTGAAAAACTGCTAAATTCATTTTTCACTACTGCAAGGCCTATCTCTCCCATAGGTTAGCACTGGAGCTGCATTGTAACATTTTACAAGTGAATCTTCCAATTGGGAGCTGATAGAAAATTGGAGTTTGGTATCGCTAGGCTCACAATTTAAAAATGCTTAATTTAGTGAAGTTGTTTTTAAATTGCAGGTCTGAATATGCCACTTTTAGAAAGTGCACATTTTCTTGCATTAACCATTCTGTGCCTCTGCCTGTCTCTGAATACACGTCTGGGTCGGGATGACAGTTGGGCTCTTGTGCATTCACTCTAGACAGTCACACAAAGGGAGCTGAGGTGTGCCCTACATATTCTTATAGCCCATTCCCAGGCTGCTGGGTCTTCTTGAGCTAGAGTGGTGGGAGGAGCTGGCACTTGCACCTGAATATGGCTGTGCTTGTCCCTCATAAACCAGTCGCCACCCCCTGTAGTGTGTCTGGAGCCAGGGCAAGGAAGGGCAGGGTCTTGTGCACTGCAAAGACTTTCCTTTGAAGTTTGCCTACTTCATAGGCTGAAATAGGTATTGGACCTCTGACACCTGTGCCCACTCCTATCCATACTCTTGGTTCTACAGGCAATTACCACAAAATGTATCTATAGCATTCTGCCATAGGGCCTCTGACCTCTTTAACTAGGCTGTGTAGCACCATAAGTATACAAGTCCCTCCATCGTTTCAGCTGCTGCATTCACTTCCGCTCACTTGAACATCCGCCTTTATAGGCCCATTCATACTCCCACCATCTCTCCCCTGTTCCCACCCCCATCATGGACCCAACAGATACTGCTTTGTTGAACACCTAGCTAGCCCCCACACATAATAAACTACCCCCTAACCTATCCGAAAACGCTAAGAGAAACCTCAAACATAAGATCCTACACCTTAGGAAAGAAACCCTTTTCACCGACCGCTACTTTTGCCACAACAAGGGCACCTTACTCAACGACCTCATCTTCTCAATCAACCAACTTGCCAAATGGAAGAATGTTCTCTCTTCCTCACTCAACACCACCATGATCAAGAAAATCCCTCATGACCATAAACTTACTATTGCACCCTCCATGCTGTTCCACGACAATAGCACAATGTCCATCTACAGCAACAGCACCATATTCATTCAATATTCTGATCATAACCTGGAAATTTTCAACAGTCTCTTCTCTTACCTCAAATACAAACTTGACGCTGCCACTCTCCTTCCTATCCCCTTGCCTATCCCCTCAGACCACACCTTCTTTGTTAACCCACTCTTCCCTTCTACTCTACCAGTCCACCATCCCCCCCACTCCCACCCCTCTTCCAAGGTGGTCACCCGCCAGTCCATGGACACCGTTATTACCCATTACACCCTCCCAACTGGTGTCAACTCCATCTCCCCGTCACTTACTCCAGTTGGATAGCACCACTATCAATTCCTACTCCCTCCCTCATCTAAACCAGTCTGACATCATCTCTCCCCACTCCCTCAGAGCCCCACGTATGCACACTCCTATCAATAGATTGCACTGCTCTGATGGTGAACCTCACCAACTGCAGCCTCCCTAATCGCTCGGAGTCTCCGCCACACTTCAGTGCTTACCCCATCCTGGAACGTCTCAAAAACCTGTATTATGTCTCAATCCTCGACACTAATAATTCCAAACAGCATCTGACCAGAATAGACATTCTCGCACTATTTTGTATCACCTCTAACCTCGAACACAAGTGCCCCCCCATTCAACTCACCACCTAACTAACAACACCCCCACTATCTCCAATCACTGCTCGGACCGTATTCCTACCTATACTAGGAGCTTTCATCCTTCCTGGAGGACCGTACCCATCCTAAATCATTCCACCCGACCCTATAGGCTAGCCAGACAGCCATCATAGATGATATACTTGACCATCAAGACTCCTACAACCACCCCTCAACAGATCTCTTCCGACCCACCATCAAACTCGAGACCATCATCTTTCTCCCTGCCAGGTCATCCTGCCCCAAGACTAGGTCTATAAAGAAAAAATCAAACCTCACCCCAGTGCCCATTTCCCACAAGCCCTCTAATACGACTACCTCTAACACCCCTGAAATGTGCATTATTAAACTGCCGCTCAGCTGTGAAACACGCGGCTGACATATCTACTCTTATCCTCGACCAGGAGCTTGATATCCTCATGCTCACCGAATCCTAGTTAAATGATTCCTCCACTCCATCCTTGGACATTTTGGTCCCCTCTAGGTATGGCATCATCAGACTAGACCGCCCTGGTCACCCGGGCGGTAGCCTTGCCTGTATTCAGAGCCTCACTCCCCGTGAAACAATCTCACACTTTTCTTTGCCCACCTGTCAGTACCTTAAGATCAACATCTATACCTCCAGCAACTCAAAGTGCTAACTTCACTCATTCTGTCACCCACCCAGTAGTAATCGCTCTTTCATTGAACAGATAATGGAGGTTATCTCCTCCAGCATTGACGATCATTCCATCCAGATCTTCCTTGGTGACTTTAACATCCATTGGAAAAACATCAATGACCCACTTGTGAATTGTTTCAAACCTTTCCTCCTGGACCTCAACCTCATCCAAGCCTGCAATGCTCCGACCCATAAGAAAAGAGCCATCCTTGACCTAATCATTGCTAATGAGAACATCTTGCCCATTGACTCTATTCTTCCTTGCGATTGGACTGACCACCACTGCGTCACTTTCTCCCTAAAGATAAAATCCGACACCTCCAAGAGCCAACCAAAGAAAGCCAAACATTGGATTCACGATACCTGCAGCATTAACTCACTTTCTTTATCTTCTATTAGTTACGAATCCTTGCTCCCACCTCCCACCATGACCGATGCCCAAGACCTCACTAATCACTATTTTAATTCAATGTCAAATATCATGGGCACCATAGCGCCTAAGCAACTAAAAAGAATCCTGTTCAAACGTTCCAACCCCTGGTTCAACCATGATCTTAATGAAGAATGGCGATTCCTTAGACTTGCCAAAGAGCATGGAGACACACCGCCTCCGTGGCCAGTCTCAAACTCTTGCGTCAGAGATGCATCACCTACAACAGGCACATTAGGAACTCCAAAGCAACATTCTTTCAAAACCAGATAGACACTGCTACTAGTAGACCTTTCTTTCAAAACCAACTAGACACTGCTACTAATAGACTTAAGAAATTGTTCCAACTTGTTAGAAACCAATCTACCTTAAAAGCGATCCTGCTTCCACAAACAACAAAGCACTCCTAACTGTGAATCTTTTGCCTCTTTTTCACTGAGAAAACGTCGTTAATCACTAACAACATCCAGACCACTCTCAATATTCCTCCGCTCCAACCCCTACTAGACCCCTATACACCGACAATGAAGCTCGCCCATATAATCGCCTCATCTCCCCCACAAATTACGCCACCTGGTCTAGCTTCATAACCCTCGATGAAATTGGCAATCTAACTCTTTGAACTCCTTGAAATACTCTAACCACTTCATTGATCCCCTCCCCACTCCTAAATGAGTCCATTCACCTCCTACTCCCACTGGGTACTAAGATAATCAATGCCTTTCTCAGCCAAGGCTCCCTTCTCGACTGCCTCAAGATTGGTCAGGTTAAAACTCAACTCTGACCTTTCAACCCCAACAACTACAGCCCCATCTCCAACATCCCTGCTCTCGCCAAACTCCTAGAAAAATGTCTGCACTTACAGCTCCACAATCACATTGAACAATTACAACTTCTAGACCATTGCCAATCTGGCTTCCGTTCGGGTCACAGCACCAAAACTGATATGGTCTACACTATCGCCGATGCCCTGCACTCGCTTGACCTGAATGAATCCTGCCTTTTATTCCTACTAGATCTTTCAGCAGCCTTTGACACTATCAACCATGCTACCTTGCTTGACCTCCTAGAACACAGGATGGTTCTCCTCCTATCTACACAACAGGTCGCAGCACTTCCTAATTAATCACACTCTATCCGAGCTGGCCCCGCTATCTCTGAGCATCCCCCAAGGCTCTATCCTCTCCCTGATATTGTTCAACCTCTACATGGAGCCCGTAACAGATATTCTCAATGCTCCCACATCTCCTATCATATGTATGCTGACGAAACCCAACTCTACATGAGAATAACCTCCCCCAAGGACATCCACACTCTCAAAAACACCATAATACTAGCTCAACAATTGCTGCCTTGCAATCACCTCAAACTCAATGCCCTTAAAACTGAATTCTTACAGATCACACTGCCCACTTCCACCTTTAACGCCAAATAATGTCTCCCCCTTCTCTCCACCCTGAATTGCACCCTACACGTTGTCGACTCCACCAAATCTCTTAGTATTAGTATTAATCTAGACAAAGACCTTGCCATGCAAAAGCACATCAACGCCATCAACACATCAGCACCATCACTAAAGGAGCGAACCATCAGCTGTATACCCTTGGGAAACTAAAACCTATCCTCCCCAATGCCGACCTCACATCTGCGACTCATGCACTTGTGCTTTCAAAACTAGAAAATGGCAGCACTACCCTAGTGGGCCTCCCAAAAACTTCACTTGCTCCTCCTAAGGCTACACTTAATGAGGCAGCCAGGCTCATCACAGATTCCAAAAAAGTGATCACATCACCCCTGACCTCAGAGCTCTGCATTGGCTTCAATTCGAGGCCAGGATGCATTGCAAAATCGCTTGCATGACCCATAACGCACTGCAACATAGTACCCCTTTCTACCTGTCCCAGAAACTGATCCTTTTGGGCTGAAATAGTTCCTTTAGACGTCAGAGCACCTTACTTCTGAAGCCACAAAAAAATTCAAGAAAAAGAAAACCTACAACCACTCCTTCTCTGGAATGGCCTCAAACATTTGGAACTCTCTCCCTACTGAGATCAGATGCAACCCATCCACATCCCTCTTCATGAAAGAAGCAAAAAACATTCTCTCCAACAAATTCCTCTCTGACTGACGACTTAACCACGCCCACGCTCTCTGTTTAGACCCCGTCCTCCATCTGTCCGCTGCCTCCTGCCACTCCGTAAGTTGCCAGAGTCCTGGACCTATGTTACACTGCACTCCTCAGGTAAATCTATACATAACTACCTCAGGGAAAATTGTGCTTTGACTCTCCCTGTCCTTACATCTCCCTCCTCAACTACCTCAGAACTTACTGATACCTTCAGGTCACGTTCGCGCTATATAAAACTCACAAATAAATATACTCAGAACACTTCTTGATCAAGGACAGTCTGACAGGAAGAAGAGCTGTGTTGCTTCACGAAAGAATGCCACTTTGCTGTGTTAGCCTGCTGCTTGCTGCTTCTGTCCTGGGAGTGAAAGGACTTGATTTGCTTCCTGCATCCTGATTTCTAAGGTTCTCCAATGGCTTGATCTGAGCTTGCCTCCTGTTAAGAAGTCTCAGGGCTATCAAATACTTCACATACCCACACCTGGGCTCCTCTGCTGAGAGCCCTGTCTTGCCAAGTGGTGCCAAATCCAGTTCTTGGACCCTCTGGAGTGAGTACTGGTACAACAAGGAGAGAAAATCATCACATTGTCTCCCAGCATCATTCGGAATCGGTGGATGTTCGCAAAATTTGACGCATCATTGCAGCCAGCACTGACGCGCGGTCCCCTCTTGAAGTAATGGTCATGGCTTTTAACGCAGGCCTGACTTTTTGCAGCAGCGCCTCTGAAGAATCTCGTGAGTCTTGAGCAACACATCGCCGAAGTCCATGATGCACCGCTCCAACTCCGACACAGTGCCTACTTCACCACTGTGAAATCGACACAGTGAGACTTGACTTTAGACGCTTCACTGACGTAGCGTCTCTCGGCGCCGATTTCATAAATGTACCACACCGCAGTAAGGAACCGAGGTATCATGCCTGCAAATGATGCATAACCTCCCATGCGCCATGCATCATCACCGGGTGTTAGTGGCTCAATGACTTAGAAACCGACACACCACTGCCTACAGCAATGCATCACCTCCTCTGTGCAAAACACTGTCTCTGGGAGCCAACGACCTGCATTGTCGTGTAGTTCCTATATAACCTATACAGGATCTCTGTGTTTGGATAACATAAACTGTGGGATTGGTGGCGGACTGATTCCGTGCACCCCCACCAGATACGTTAGCCTGTCTGTATCAGATAGCTCACAGTGCCACTATAATCTCCTCTTACCAAGGAGAGAATAGATTCTGGCAACCTCAGAACATGACAACCCTGATCCCTCAGAATCGTGGAAACAATATACTACCTTTCGCTCAGTCACTCGTGCTTACTTAGTTTGTCTCAGAGAGTTACACAGACTAAACAGGCTGGGCGTTTTCAATAAGTATTTATTGAACAGTTGTTATTCTAGTGTAGAATAGATGAGCTGCAACAACAATCATTAGACAGTAGCAGAGATATATGATTAGAAGTACTACGAAAGTAAAGGGATGGTAAAGTTCTACCATCTTGCAGAAATCATGAATATATACAAGTACATAAAACACATGCTAAAAAGTGCGTACTCCTACAATGCCTCCCTAACTAGGTGTACCTAAATGTACCTAGCATCTGTGTAGGTGTTATGCCAAGAATCCCTCTAGGATCTAGTCAACCCCATTACCTGAGAATGAGAGAATATGGGATCCAGTCCTGGTCCCGAGTTGGACACCCCGCGAGGGATGTTAGACCACTGCGAGCTGGAGTGTCTGCATGCAGGAACCTCAGCGTCTCTGGTCAGTGTGTCAGCCGGGAAGTCTCAGTCTCCTCTGTCTTTCCAAGCAAGATGTGATGTATATATACCCATAGGTCTCCCCAGGGGTCCTACCTTGCTGTGTTACTGTGTCGGCCTAAAGGATGACGTCGGGCCTGATTTTTATACAGAGATATACAGGAGATGTTAGTCCTGCTGTGCTTCCAAGAAGCCTCATGCATAATGTATGAGATTCAAACTAGGGGGAAACCCGCGTTCTGAATGCAGTGTCGTATCTAGGTAAAAGGTCAGTCCCTAAGAACCGTTATGTATGTAATGTAGGGAAGAATATAGGTGAAAGGTTGCAATGTTACCTGCGCCTATATAGGGTACCTATATGGAATATAACACCCACTCCTTTTCTGACTGGACGACATATGTAACTTATTACTGTACTACTAGCCTAACTAGATATTGGTACGCACAAAGTTTGAAAACATTTAGCTAAAAACGTTTAAAAGTTCTAAAAAAAAATCTAAAAATACTGAAAACTGTCTAAAAACATTTTTTCAAGCCATAGCTCTAAAGTGTCTGAGTTATAGTCCGAAGCACTATAAGCATTAGAAAGCCATGTATGCCATGTATGCCATGTATGCCCAATAAATGAAAGGAACGTCAATTTTTGTTTTGAGTGCCAAATTTGAGCTTGTTTACAAAAAAAAAAAAGAGAATTTCTTCCAGCACACGACGAGCCAAATGAGTCAAATGTTTATGTGTCCTGGCTGGTAGATGCAACATTTTCGTTGCTTGCTTCCGCAGTAGACGGCCCCTGTAGCACCTTGCAGAGTACGTCAATCGAGCACAGATGCTGTTCCACACTGTCTGCAGCCGGTGCTGGGGCAGCCTGTGCACCGTCCAAAGCCTGGGTGTCAGAGGAGGAGCCGGTGTCTATACCAACAGGTGCTGTTACTACCTGTGGGGGCTCAAGGAATGCCGCCATCAACATCGGAATAAGCTGAGGACACTGCAGAACATGGGCCGTTATCGGGTCCAGTAAAGCATTCACATCCGGTTGCGTACATGATGGGAGTGTCAAACAGAAGTCTAACACGCATTCTTCTCCGCCAAACAGGCATCGGAGGACAGGTAAGATGCAGTCCATCCAGACTGGTCGAAATGACAAGAACCAAGATGCACTTAGTTCCCTTAGGCGAGGCGTGCCTAGATGTTGTACCATGCGGTCACGGTATTTACGCTCCAGGAGTGCTCTTTCCATCTCCTTGGTGACTGGGACGTCCATTGCGTAGAAAATATAAAACACTCAGGATACCTGCTACTAGAACAGGATGAGCGGAAATCCTCCAAAGATGCTTCCGAATACGGAGTGTATGAAGTTTGGTATAACTCCAAGTCCCGTCTGAAAGGTGCTCAGAAGTCCAGAACCTATGGTCTTAAATAGGTGCAGTATGCCTGTCGTATCAGACATGTTAAAGATACGATTTACCATGGGCAGTTGGTATGAATAAGCGCCTGTATCTCTGCCGAAGACCTTGCGATCTGGAGATCAAAAGTCTCTCGAGCGGAGGTTAAGGGCACAGACTTTTGTAAAAGCATGACTTTCATTCTGCTTAGAGTATCAAACTGTATTAAAGAAACATCTCCCTGACTGTATGTGGTGGTGGTGGAAACAATACTTGCATACAACAAGTAACCCTGGAGCTCACGGTTACCAGATATGCGATGCCCGGGAGCATTCCGCAGCAGCCTTGACTCTTCAGCATCAAGTAACTCCCATTTCAAAGTAGCCTGAATGCTGGAGTAATCACTGCAGCTGGGGCACCCCTCAAATGGCAGGAGAGGTTTGCTACAGAACCATTACAAGCCCCGTGCAGCATTATATCCTGGCATATGAGTGATCCACTTAAAGCGTTCTCACAGTTTGTGCCGCTTAGAAACACTTCTCGATCCCCAGTCCGGCATCGAAATCTGTATGGTAATACCCATGATTCCTTAATGTATTCCTTACCCATCTCTTCATATCTGCCTGCCTGCTTTTCTTCAAGGCAATATTGAAAGTGAAAAGTAGTGACCGGTAGAGTTATGTGGCCATGGATTAGCCATTCTGTGGACGGTAATTCTGCCACTGTAAATGCTAATCTATCCAGTTTTTCGATACGCAGCATTGTATATTTTGCTCCCCTTTGTGCCATTTCTATCTGTTTATCTGTTAGATTGTATTCAGAAAACAGAGACGTACTGTTGATATAACGCCAAGGCACATAGCCTGCAACCAAAGATTGCAGCGTCCAGCTTAATAACATAATAGAACGTAATTGAGATTGCCCATGTTGTAATATGGCCAAATCTTGTTCCAGTATGTCTATCGCAGAAGATACAATGTTGCCTAAGGAATATATCCTGGAGGTCAATGTAGTTAACCCATTGACTACCACTGCTAGAGATTTTTCTATAATTATACAGTCTATTTCACGTAACCTCTCTGTGGCCTCCTGTTGGGATATCTTCCATATTTCTTTATAGCCAGCATAATAGAAATGTTTCTGACGTGGCTTCCTGGGACCTAGTAAAAAATCCCTGAGATCCACATCCTGTGACAGTAAGGATAAGTGTTGTTTCACCTTTGTGAGTGTTGAGGTTTTTAGCCAATCAAAAGGCACAACTTCCCAACACTGTACGGTGTCACTACCCCTGGATGTTCTCTCTGTACATAACGCGGATCTGTCCTATGGATAGCGAAACCTTCGGTTTTACCCATGAATGTCGCCTGACAACTATTCGTGTCTATGGGCCAAATCAACCATTTCTTCCTATCGGGGTCTGATCTGTTGTATTGTATAATTTCATTCAACGTAATCTCTTTCTGTGATGTTATGTTGCCCTCGGTGTGTGATGGATTTGGCAGCTGAGGTGTGTTCAAGTCTTTGTTCTTGGCTAGTCCAAGGCAAGATGTCTGTTGCACTGTCTCATTCAAAAACATGATTTGTTGAGGGATAAGGCATGCTCTAAACAAAGCTTCTGTTCCCTGAACTTGCCATTCTCTAGTACCCCAGACTGATTTTAACTCTATGGTGTCTTTCCATAAGTCGAAACCTTGTTCAGACAACTGGGCAATAAGGGAAGCAGAGTAAATCTGTTTGGTGTTTGTTAACATATTTTTCTGTGCTGATGTTTGTGCAACCTTATAATAATATGATACTGGGTCAGACATATTAAACTCTGAAAAATATGGAAAATTTTGTGTAAATGTTTTTGAACTGTCTTTCAGCGGTGTTGGACAATGTTCCCACTGGTGGTAAGTGAACACATTTCTAGGATTTGCAGATTTATGTAGAAAGTGATGACCATAGTGTTGATAACAATACATTGTTTCGAAATCTGATGAGCCTTCCAATGTTTCACTATTAGAAAATGCAGCAGATTTTTCCAAATCAGACAACATGTTATTTACAGTCTCAAAATCCCAATCATCGGAAAATGTACTTGAGGTAATGATATCACTCAACGATATTTTAAATAAATGAGGAATTCTCAAAAGTTCGGTTGGACCAAATATATTGAAATCAACCTTGTCCCAAACTATACCATCAGGTATAGGAACTGCTGTAATGTTCACTGATGACAAGTCTCTTTGTTCTCGATGAGATGATTGGTGTGTTTTTAAATTAAGTTCACCTTTTGGGCTGCAGAGCTTTGTCGAAGGTATTTTAAATTAACAAGCATGCTAAAAACTATTACTAAGCCTAACCAGAAAAGAAAGAAAAGTATCTTGGTGATTACCCATAGTTCTACCCAAGGTGACACCAGGTAAGTCTTTTTAAGAAAGTTCAAAAAGTGTTTGACTGGCTGATTGCGCGATTTTTGGGCTGGCATCGTTTCTGGTTCACTTGGACCCAAAGAAAATGTATCAAAGTTTATGAAGTAGCCAGAAGCAGTTCGATCAATTGTTGGTATTGCATCAGGATTTGTAGAAATCATAGTTTGCTCTTGTTGAGGCATGTTGATGTAGACATCTGTATTTGGTCGAATTGAAATTCGTCTTTCATTTTGGTTCTGAATTTGAACTTCAGGTTCAAGGGGAACAAGTTTATAGCATTATTGCATTGTCCATCATTCCGTGCAGGAGACTCTTCGAACGTGATGAGTCTTTCCGTTTGAACTTCTTGAATTGTAGCGAGAGGAGGGCGTCTGCTACTTTGCAGTCCACGTGGCCTACCACTCAATATCGGCCACATAGTGTGGTTTGATTAGGTCGATTGAGACAAATCTTTTCTCCTTTTTTCCGGCAAGAGGCGGTAGAAGTACAGTTCTTGTTCCTTCAACTGCTAGGACCTGTGCAGGCTTTCTGTATGATGTCCCAAATTATTTTTTGTCCGCTATTTTCTGTCTGACCGGATCCCTGACTTTTGGGATCCGGACAGGTCTTGCCAAGACTGATTTGACTTCCCCAGTGGCGGTCTGCTTCATATGGACACTACTTTGTTGTGTCCTGGACTCATTTAGATCCTGTAAAACAGCCAAACGATCATGGATGTCAAAAGGCTTTTCATCCGCCACTGCGCCTTCACAATCAAGAACAGGTACCCACATTCTTGTCCCAAATAGGATCTCATATATAGTGACCCCCCATAGAGAACTTCTTGGCATGTTATTCAATGCTCGCTGCACTCCATCCAGATGTTTTACCCAACTCTCACCCGTGCCTAATACTCTAGCTGTTAAAGACTGCTTTAAGTCTCAGTTTTTCCTCTCCACGACCGAATTTCCCTCAGGATGGTATGGAGAGGAGTATCGCAATGCTACACCCAATTCTCGGATGGCCTCCTTGTAAGCCCGAGAGCTAAACGCAGGGCCCTGGTCAGAATGTAATGTGCCAATTGCGTATGTCCCTATAAAGCCTCGCAAATCTTTTATAACAGTTCGAGCGTCAGCTGAGCATTGGGGCCACACCAATAGGAATCTTGAGCAGGAATCCACTGCAACCATGATATACCTGTAAGCCCCATCTCTTTGTAAGGGGCCACAGTTGTCCAAGTAAACACACGCTAGTGGTTTGTCAGATATTAATAATGGTGTCTGTGCTGGACGTGTTACGGTGGAACCTTTCATCTGCTGGCAGATGTCGCATTTTAAGACATAGTCTTTAGTCTGCTTAGTTAACCCAGGCCACCAATAGCGTTGTTTCAGTAAAGAAACAGTCGCCGTAACTCCTGCATGTGCAGAATCTATCCCTTCGTGTGCTGCTAGAATTAAACCTAACCTACGATCCATGTTTGGAATTACTCTATCCCCCACTCCAGGAATCTGAGCAAATGGGATGCTATTGGCATCTAACTTGTAGGAGTACTTGAGCTGAAACCTTTTTGGTACTGCTCTGCTGTTTTTGCGAGAAGCATTCACAGTAACCCTGGGCAAAGCACTACGCTACGCTCGCGTAGTTTGCGAAGTTTGCGCTACTTCACACAACGCGAATTGCACGTATCACAGTGCAAACACGCGTAGCGTAGCGTAGTGCAGCGGTCATTTTTTGCTTGCTCGCGGTCCTCAACGTCAAGTTGGCGACCGCGAGCAAGCAAAATGACATCCCGACGAGACTTTTTCCTCGTTCGCGATCAGCAACATCAAGTTGCCGATCGCGAGCGTGGAAAATAAACCTCCCGGTTTCTCATTGCGAGTGGTCGCGTATGCTCGCGACCGCTCGCGATGAGAAACTACCAGTCCGCGTTGAGAAAGCTGCCGCTCGAGTAAAAATCTACTCGAGCGGCAGTAAAAGACAGCTTGCACTGTGCAAGATGCCGTTTTCAATGATTGCACAGTGCGGACAAGCATCCGGCACTGTGCAATCATTGCGAACAGTGCACTACGCAGTTCGCGTAGTGCTACGCGTAGCTCGCGTAGTGCGAACTGCACTTTGTGTGGCTTCGCGTAGCGCTACTTCGCGAACTACGCCCAGGCTTAATTCACAGCCACCATAATCTCATCGTCTATTCTCGTTTTAGAACGAGTCATTGCAGCTACGGAAGCCGTGCATACAGCTCCTTTTGCAGCTTCATCAGCCAATGAATTCCCTTCAACCTGAACGCCATCACGCTGATGACTCAGTGTATGTATCATGTGAGCTCTCAGTAGTTCGGTTTTCAACTCCACTACCTGTTCCCATAGCATTTTATGCTTAATTGTGTCACCTTTTGCATCTTTGAACCCGTTTTGAACCCAGTGCTGCCAATATTCATTATATGACTGTACACAGTCAAATGAATCGCACACAATGAGTGTGGGGAATTCTCGATCCATCTTTACTAGTGCAAGTATCAAGGCTTTCAACTCTGCCAGCTGTGCCGTGCAGTCTCCTAGAGATTGCGTTTATGTGCAACTTGGGTGGAACTTTCCATCCCGCATGCGACCTTTAACGATTGCGCATGCCCGCTATATTGTTGCTTACTTCCTATGGCCGGTTGAGCTTATCTGTCAGTGTAAATTATATATTCATACTGATGTAGAGGCGTTATTTCATTTGGTAGAGGATATTCTTGTTCGTATAGCAGAAATGCTTGTGTCTTTAAATTTGGGTCGTACCTCTATCCCACATCTGTTGCAGTGAGAGAATTAGCCCATTGTATCCATCTTGGATGTAAGGCTTTAGCGTTAGGAACTCTTGCCTTTGTCGCAGCCTCTAAGGCTGGAACTGGAGTCACTACTGTTATTCGTTTCCCTTGTGCCAGTGCTCTTTCTCTACCTACAGCAGTCTGTACTGCTGTTAGAATCTTTTCTGTAGATGCGAAGCTCATCTCAGCATTTGTGTACAAATGTGATTTGTATGCAATTGGTACTGTTTCACCTTCATTATATGTTAGATAGGTGTACCCAGATTGACCCGCAAATATACGGATCACCAGGTTGCGTACGTTTACGCGTGTCTGTAAGTGTTTGGAAGCTATCATGACAGCTTGTAAGGAACGAAGTGTATCTGTGTGTTCCTGTGTCCAATTTCTTACTGGAAAATCAGGTTTTATTAAATCGTAGAAAGGTTTTACTCTTTCTGCGTAATCCAAAATGTATGTTCTGCCAAAGTTCAGGAATCCCAGGTTTGATTGTAAGTTTTTCAATGATTTTGGAGGTTGGAGCAGCGCGCATTTTTCAAAAAAATTGGCTTTTCCCTTCACTTGAAAGCACATATCCTAAAAACAGGACACTGAGGTGGGCAATTTTTGATTTTTTAAAGTTGAACTTGTAGCCCTCAGATGCAAATCCCAAAATTATGGTATTCACTCTGTTCAAGTGCTCTTCTAGGTCATCGTCCCTTAGATAAATATTATCCACATAGGACAATGCCCCTTCATCCAAATTTTGAAGTAACTCAGTTACTCTGGCAGAAAACAACCCCGGGCTCTTCTTATACCCCTGGGGGAGTCGACAAAATTGCTGATGGGACCCTAGCGCTGAGAATGCTGTTAGATACCTGCTTTCAGGCGCTATATTTTGGCAGAAAAATGCATTTGAGATATCTAGCGTTGTTTTGTATTTTTTCTGCACAATGTTATTCATTAATGCGGCACTGTGTGCATTTTTAACTGCAAATGTCTTAGTGCAAGTGTTTAAATGATTATAATCTAAAACTAAACAATATGAATTATCAGGTTTCATGACCGGAAACAAAGGATTATTAATCGATGAGGTGCAATTTTCGATCACCCCTTGGTATTCAAGTTGATCTAAGATCTCCCTGACCTGTTTTTTAGCTTCTTGCTTTATTGGATACTGCCTCTGTGCAGTCGGAGCATTTTTTAAAGGAATTATGTGGTGGGTTGAATCCTCATCCCATCCAACATGGTTTTTGTATAATGCAGGGGCTTGGGCTATTCCCCACTCCTGAGCATATGTGTGTGTTTAGGTGCTTGGGAATATGGTCTGAGAATGCCAGTAAAATTACAGTTTCTCCTTTAGGGCAATCCATGACAAATGCTGGTGGCCAATCTTGTTCAGCTAACAAAATGTCATAGCCAAATGACAGATTCTCCCAAAAGAGACCTTTAACTGTCCTACATTTGTCCCCCTCCATTTGGAGTGTTATTTAATATAATTTATGTGGGACACTTACTCGAGTATTTGGTGTCTCTACCGTGATATAATCATTCAAGTCTGCTGTCACCAGAAATTCCATCAGGTTCTGGCGAGCTATTGTTTCTTCTGTTGCACTGACTAGCATCAACAGAGCCCATTCCCCATTCAGTAGTCGAGTCCTCAGAATTCTGGGCATGTCTGATCTTTAGACCTGCAACCTTCGTCTTTTTGAACAGTGGCTTTTGCTTTTGTTTCTCTTCTTTTTTAGAAGTGTAATCTTGAGCGTGCTGCTTGTCTCTGGACTTTGTACGCTCTTCTTGTCTGTCTGACCATCCTTCCCTCTCAGTGTTTTTCGATGAACCCTGAAAGGAACGAGAGGAACGTGTATCAGTATCCTGATACCTGTCAGGTTTCCTAATATTATCCCTATTCCTAGGGTTATACCTCTTTTCGGAGGGCTCCTGTGGAGGAGATCTACCTCTTGATTGAGATCTGTTTCCTTTAAAGTTTTGTTGTTTTTACTGTCCCACTTCTTCTTTGTTGAAGCAGGTATCTGCTTAGAAGTGTCCTTTTCAGGACAGCCCATCAGTTGTGGTCTTAAAGCTTTCCCACCCAAACTGTCTCTGCCTAATTCTGCATATGCAGTTTCAATTATTTTCGGTAGTTCATGTTCTTGTTCTAAAGGACTGAACTCCCTTAGGCGTTGGCGGATAGCCACTGAAGCTGCTTCCCCATTAATATTAGCAAATATTATGGCTGATACCTGGGCATAGTTACCTAGTAACTTCATCCCTAAGTTCAGAGCAGGCTGTGCTCCGTACTCGTTTTGTATCTGTCTCAATACGTCTGGTACTACTGCTAATGACGGGATACCATGAGTTCTGGTATAAATGGCAGCAAAGACCAAGTGGTACAATCCTCTATTTGTGGTGTTATCCCAGTGGGCAAGCAGATTGGTAGCATTCTGTGTTTTTCATACGGGGTAGTATTCGGGAATACGGCCTCTAGCTGTGTTATTTTCTGAGCTACCCAGAATGGCATTTGTTCATGTTCTGTGGGCATTTTACCCATCTCCGCGTGTAATGTTTGTGGTGTGATTTTAGTTGCTGTACTCTGAGCTTGAGTTCCATTTGTAGCAACTATTGCTGGTTGGACTGTAAGTGTCCTCATGACGAATCGCGTCAAGTTTCTGTAAATTTGTATTAATTCTTTGTGTTGTGTGAGTAAGTCTCCTGGTGGCATTGTTTCAATGTCGGGATGTGGTGTGTAGGCCGCTAATATTAGCCATGTTACCCCTTCTCTTCCGAGTGGGCCGAGTCTCACTCTTCTTCTTATATGGGGTAGGGCGCCTTTAAACCAGTATAAGTGTTCCTGGTATGTGAGCGGAACCTCAATGTCCTCAAACAGACAATATTCCGCTGGTGCATCTCCTTCTGTGTAGGAGTGAAATGTTTTTGTTCTTGCATTTGCTGCTGGGAATGTAACCCACAAATAAAATACCTCTGTTCTTTATGCTTCGTGTGCCTCAATCACGAAAGCTACTATGCCACCCCTGGCTGTTACACCATGCACAAGTAGTTTCAGGGTGACTGTATTTCTAAGATTTTCTGCAATCTTAATTGCATCTGCATCAACCTCATCGTCTGAGAGGTGCAAACTATGCACAACTCCCTCCGCGTTTTCCATGCTTTCAGTCATTTTTTAGAGGAAGAAGTATTTCAAGGAAACTAAGATAAGGTGTTTTGCACAATTTTAGGAACACTGTGTCCTTCAAACTTGATTAACCAACAGCCAATAAATAGGATTTTTGCCTACTCAGCTGTGGCGGAGTTTGTGCCCACCCACTCCAGACGTCTCTGGTGTTTTGTGAGTAGGGGTCTCTGAGAATAGCACGACTGAACTACTCAGATTCTACTGTTAAATAAGTACCCAACCAACGTTGGCGGCGCAATGTCGTGTAGTTCCTATATAACCTATACAGGATCTGCGCGTTTGGATAACATGAACTGTAGGATTGGTGGCGGACTGATTCCGTGCACCCCCACAGGATACGTTAGCCTGTCTGTATCAGCTAGCTCACAGTGCCACTATAATCTCCTCTTACCAAGGAGAGAATAGATTCTGGCAACCTCAGAACATGACAACCCTGATCCCTCAGAATCATGGAAACAATATACTACCTTTCGCTCAGTCACTCGTGCTTACTTAGTTTATCTCAAGGAGTTACACAGAATAAACAGGCTGGGCATTTTCAATAAGTATTTATTGAACAGTTGTTATTCTAGTGTAGAATAGATGAACTGCAACAACCATTAGACAGTAGCAGAGATTTATGATTAGAAGTACTACGAAAGTAAAGGGATGGTAAAGTTCTACCATCATGCAGAAATCATGAATGTATACAAGTACATAAAACACATGATAAAAAGTGCGTACTCCTACAATGCCTCCCTAACTAGATGTACCTAAATGTACCTAGCATCTGTGTAGGTGTTATGCCAAGAATCCCTCTAGGATCTAGTCAACCCCATTACCTGAGAATGAGAGAATATGGGATCCAGTCCTGGTCTCGAGTTGGACACCCCGCGAGGGATGTTAGACCACTGCGAGCTGGAGTGTCTGCATGCAGGAACCTCAGCATCTCTGGTCAGTGTGTCAGCCGGGAAGTCTCGGTCTCCTCTGTCTTTCTAAGCAAGATGTGATGTATATATACCCATAGGTCTCCCCAGGGGTCCTACCTTGCTGTGCTACTGTGTCGGCCTAAAGGATGACGTTGAGCCTGAACTTTATACAGAGATATTATACAGGAGATGTTAGTCCTGCTGTGCTTCCAAGAAGCCTCATGCATAATGTATGAGATTTGAACTAGGGGGAAACCCGCGTTCTGAATGCAGTGTCGTATCTAGGTAAAAGGTCAGTCCCTAAGAACCGTTATGTATGTAATGTAGGGAAGAATATAGGTGAAATGTTGCAATGTTACCTGCGCCTATATAGGGTACCTATATGGAATATAACAGCATAGCAGTAATGAACTGACACATCACCTGCGTTTTTAATGCCTCACCTACCCTGAGCAAAACATCATCTTTGATTTTTAACGCGTCTAAGGTACTTTGTCCTGGTCAAGCACAACCATTGATTTCTTAAAGAACTATGGGGCACATGCATCAACATAGACAATAGCGATTCTTTAATTGCGATTATTAAGGAATCGCAATTAAAGAATCGCTATTGCCTATGCATGTAGGAATCGCATGAAATGTTGTGATTCCTACAAATTCCTTAATTGCGACTCGCAAATTGCGAGTCGCAATTAAGGAATTGATTCCCATTCATTCCTTGGGCCCAGAGGCCCATAGGAATGAATGGCAATTGCATGCGCAATTTCAAGGGTGCAGGGGTCCCAAAAGGATACCCTGTTGCACCCCTGAAATTACAATTTAACCACATGTTGCGCACACACATGCCCCAAGGGCATGTGTGTGTGTAACATGTGACTTTGAAAAATGCCCTTTAGGGCATTTTTCAAAGAAATCGAAAATTACCATCAACTTTAGATTGTTGGTAATTTGCGATTCATATTAGCGAAATCGCTAAATTTTTTTGTTTAATGCATTGCATTTAAGGAATTGCAATTTGAGATTCCTTAAATGCAATTGCAATTTAAGTAATCGCAAATTTAGCGATTCCTTAAATGCAATCGCAATTTAAGTTATCGCAAATTTAGCTATTCCTTAAATAGGGATTTTTGCATTTGGGATGACGCCTTCCAAATGCAAAAATACCGGTCGCAAAGGGGCAGATTCTGCGAATCTGTCCGTTTGCGACCGGTTTTTAGGTTGATGCATGGGGCCCTATAACTTTATTTACCTTTAACAATTATTATATTGAGTTGTTTTGCTAGAATGTTGTTGTTTTGGTCTTATTTTAATCAGATAAATATTGGCTATTTTTCTAAACTGGTGTGGAGTCCTTTTGTGGTGTTTTCGCTATGTTACTGTGGGTGTTTAAACATTTTACTTATTGCCTCTAAGATAACCCTGACTGCTCTTGCCAAGCTACCAAGGGGGTGAGCACAAGTTAGTCTGAGGGTGTAACTTTCACATCTCAGATCATTACTCCCCACACAATATTTTAGTTTTTTTTTTTTTTGCAACTCTTGAACTTCGGCTGCAATCATGTCTCAGTATGGAGAGCCTTCAGCTATACCTGCAGATTTGGTGTTTGAGTAGGAGAAGTTGGAAACCTATACGGTTCTTCAGCTCAAAATGTTTTGCAGAGAGTTCAAATGTCCTTTTAAAGGCCTCACTAAAAAGAAAGAGCTGCAAAACCACCGAGGGCCTGATTGGTAGACAGGGAGGTTGGGGGGCACCCAGAGGATAAGAATGATATTGTGGATATGGAGGAACAGAGCCCGCATGGTGCTTTTGTGGTACAACAGGATTTGCCTACAGAGAATGCACCCTCCAGCAGTGTTTCTTCAAATAGTCTTTCCCTAGAGGAGCTAGAAGACAGGCGGAAAGCCTTTAAGCTCAAGTTGGAGCTTCAAAAGCTCAGGATGGAGCATGAGAGAAACAAATCTTTGGAGGAAGGAGACTAGCCATTGAGGAGAGGAAAGTTCTTATGGCTTATGAGCTCAGTCTAAAGGAGCTGGATCTAAAAGCCAAGAGGGTTGAGCCCAGCACAGATGGTAGCAGCATAGCATCAGTGGGGTCTGAGGGGAAAGTGCATACACTCAAGGGCCTGGTGAGGATTACACCAAGGAGGATGACATAGATCAGGGGTTTCAGGGCTATGAGGCAGCTTTACACATGCACAGGGTCCCTGTGGAAGCACTTTGAGGTGGAGAAGAGGGACACCCTGTTGGTCCTAGGTACTGCTGAGCATCTCACCTATTCCAGCATAATGGCAGCCATGACAAAGAGGTATGGTCTTACTCCAGAAAGGTACAGGGACAAGTTTAGGAAGAGTACCAAATTTGATTCACAGACATGACTATAATGTGTACTGAATGGTTGCATGAAGGGCAGTGAGGTAACAGATTTTAAGGGGCTGTACAATTTGATTGTATGGGGGCACTTGCCTAGTCTGTCCTTTCGAGAGCTGCACCTGCACTTGATTGATAGTAAACTTACTGATCCCAGTAAGCTTGCTCAGGAGGCGGACCACTGGCTCAGCACCAGGGTACACAAGAGGTTGTATGTGGGAGACTCAGCCAAGGGTGGGCAGGGTCCCCAAAAGAAGAAGGAGGGGGGACAACAATAAACAGAGTAAGGAGTTCTCTAAAGTGCCCCAAAATAGTTCCCAAGGTAAGGATTCCCAGAGTTGGTTTCCAGCAGAAAAGTCTGCAGGGTAGGGACCTCTGAAGTGTTTTCCATGTAATCGGGAAGAGCATTTCAAAGGGGATCCCAAGTGTCCCAAGCAGGCACAGACTCCCACCGGTAGGCACTCACTTGGGATGGCATGTGTAGCGCTTGGGGAGGAGTTTGTTCCAGGAAGTGATGGGGGAGCCAGCTGAGATGACCCTAGTCTCCCTGGGTGAGAGTGAGATGGTCCAGAGAGCCTTCATGCCTGGTTATACTAAGAAGCACAGGCAGTGAGTGACCATCAAAGAGTGGAGGGTGGAGGCTCTGAGAGACACAGGAGCCAGTATGACAACTGTCCGGTGTCATCTGGTGTCTGATGAGCAGGTAGTCCCTAATGTGGTCCACCAAATTGTTGCTGTAGACATCAGTGAATGCCAGTGTATGGAAGCTCATGTTCCGTTTGAGTGGGGGGGGGTCCATCCATGCCTGTTGATTGTCTGCTAGGCAATGACCTGGAGCATACGGCCTGGAAGGAAGTGAAGTTCAGGTCGCACTTAGAGATGTTGGGATTGCCAAAGTGGACGTGCCTGACCACACAGTCCATTGCAGCCAGAGATGTTGATCCGAAGGACCTGGAGCCTGAGAGAGTGGCCCAGGTGCCTCCCAGGAAGAGAGGGGGCAAGGGGTGCAGGAAACACGCTCCTCAAATTCCCACAGTTCAGGAGGAGGCTGAACCTGTGGGGGATGCCCCAGAACCTATAGGGGAAGATGTGGCTGAACTGGGGGACCTACCTGATCAGACCCATTGGCAACAGGAAGAAGGCCCACCAGGGAGGAATTCTGTGCAGCGCAGAAAGAGAGCCCCCCTCCTGTGGGTATTTGGAAACAGGCTGAGGACGAGGCAGCTGGTGACGCCTCAGGATCTCACCTGATCTATTGGGAGGATAATCTCCTATATAGCGAGCCTAAGTTTGCTGAGCCTGGGGCAGACCATGTGCTGGTGGTACCCCAGTGTTTCAGAGCCTTCCTACTGGGATTAGCTCATGATGTGCCTCTGGCAGGTCATTTGGGACAGGGCAAAACCTTTGTCAGGCTTGTTATCCAGTTTTATTGGCCCCAAATGTGGATGCATTCTTTAGGTCCCAACGTACCTGCCAGGTGAGTGGCAAATCTGGGGGAAGGGAGATGCAAGGCTCCCCTCCAACAATTTCCTGTCATGAGAACCCCTTTTGAGCCAGTGGGCATTGACATTGTGGGGCCTCTGGATCCCATAAATGTATGGGCAAGAGGTTTATCCTGGTCTTGGTGGACCATGCCACCTGGTATCCAGAAGCTATCCCTCTGAGGACGGTGACTGCGCCCACCGTGGCCAGGACACTGATGGGGATCTTTACCCGAGATCCTTACCCATGAGAGTTTCCTTAAGGAGGTGGGATCGGACAGGAGTACTAACTTCATGTCCTTGTACACGAAGGCCATGTGGAAGGCGTGTGGTGTTACCTACAAGTTCACTACCTCTTTCCATCCCCGAAGCAATGGTTTGGTTGAAAGGTTCAACCTACCCCGAAGGGCATGATTATGGGTCTCTCAGAACCCATTAGGTGTAAGTGGGACATCCTCTTACCATGCCTTTTGCTCGCCTACAGGGAGGTAAGGCAGAAGGGGCTTGGATGCATCCCTTTTGAGCTTATGCATGGGCACCCTGTGAGAGGACCTCTCAGTTTGGTAAAGGAGGGCTGGGAGTAAGCTACTAGGAAGCCACCCCAGGATGTATTCAGTTACATGCTGGCCTTCTGGAACCAGACAGCCGGCTTCTGGAAACTCAACCAGGAGAATCTGGAAGCGAACCAGGAGGACATGAAATGGTGGTATGGCCAGAATACCACTCTGGTTGAGTTTCAGCCTGGTCAAAAGATGTGGGTGATGTAGACAGTAGAGCCCCTTGCCCTTCAAGACCGCTGGTCTGGGCCACTTGAGGTGAAGGAGTGCAAGAGTGACGTCACCTACCTGGTGGACTTGCAGTTGACCATGTTCTTGGTCATGGATGATGGGATGGAAAAGGAGATTGAATTTCTCCCCAAACTCTTGCCTTCCAAAGAGCAGGATGGGTCAGTAGATGGTGTGATCCTCTCCCTCACTCTGACCCTAGAACAGCAGAAAGACTGGGTCAGTTCACCTCTCTGTTCTCACTCATCCTGGGAGTCACACAATGGTGCACACACAATATTGACATTGGGGACAGCCTGCCTGTTAAGCACAAGTCTTACAGGTTGTTTGATAGAGTGAGGAACAACGTCAAGGAGGAGGTCTCCAAGATGCTGCAGTTAGGGGTGACTGAGACCTACAATAGTCCTTGGTCCAGCCCAGTGGTTTTGGTCCCCAAGGCTTCCCCACCTGGTGTCACACCTGAACTGCAATTCTGTGTTTACAACCATAAGCTCAATGCTGTCACCAAGACTAATATGCACCCCATCCCCAAGCTGATGAGCTCCATGATCAGCTTAAAGCTGCAAAGTTTCTCAGCATGTTTGGCCTCTGGATACAGGCAGACTGCCTTGACCCAGGGGGAACCAGAGAGGTCAGCATTCTCAACACCAGAGGGGCACCACCAGTTCTGGGTCATGCTTTTGGGTTGAAGAACACCCCTGCCACATTCCAGAGGTTGCTCAACCAGGTCCTGGCTGGGTTGGAGATCTTAAGTGCCACCTACCTTTACAACATTACAGTCTTCATCTCCAGTTGGGAGGACCATTTGTATCACCTTCAAGGCTGCTAAGTGCCAGATAGGGCAGAGGACTGTGGTGTACTTGGGACACCAGGTAGGGAGCAGCAAGGTGCAGCCCCTGCCACCAAAGATTGATACCATTCTGGCTTGGGCACCCCCCAAGACCCATACTGAGGTGAGAACTTTTTTAGACTCACTCGGTACTACAGGAGATTTGTCAAGGGGTATGGCACCATTGTTGCCCCCTTCACAGAGCTGACGTCCAAGAAGCAGCCCCATCAGGTAATCTGGACTGAGGCATGTCAGACTGCTTTTGACACCTTGAAGAAGGCCATGTGTACAGCGCCCGTGCTTCAGGCTTCTGACTTCAGCAAGGAATTTGTGATGCAGAATGATGCCTTAGAGCATGGTGTGGGAGCCATACTTTCACAGCTAAATGAAGTGGGCCTAGATCAGTGACATTCAAAGTATGGCCCTGAGGATGCCTTGGTTCACCTACTCTTACACATGTGGCCCACAGGTTACCAGAAACACTAGGCTGCTGTTTACTTCAGAGAACACTAACATTCACTGTGTTACTGTGTGAGTGTGTGTATGTTTGCGTGTGTGTGTGTGTGTGTTTGTGTGGGTGTAAAAATACTTTACATATTGCCTCTGAGATAAACCTCACTGCTCTTGTCAAGCTACCAAGGTGGTGAGCACAGGTTGTTCTGAGGGTGTAACTTACTTACCCTGACTAGAGTGAGGATCCCTACTTGGACAGGGTGCAAACCACTGCCATCTAGAGTCCCCATTTCAAACAGGCACAATGACTTCTACAAAGGCATGCTTTACCATTGGGTGACTGTACTGGCACTTATCGCTGGCAAGAACTTGATAATTTTTCAGAGGTGCCATCTCATGTGAAACTCATGAGTTTGTATCCCAACAAGTAGTTTCTTAGCCTTCCAAGGTGGCTGATGCACTGAGTGTCATTATATTGTGTAATAGTGATGTGTATTATTTTCAGAGGTTAGAAATGGAAAATATTTCAGTTTGAAGTGATATATAAAAGTGAATAGAAATAAATATGCTTTACAACATAAATGTCTCATCTTTTTTTTATATAGGGACAGTATAACTCCGTTTTCTGTTTCTGTTTGCACTCTCTGTCAGAATTGTTTTCAAGTCTGGCTTCACAACACATTTGTGTGTAAGACCTATTGCTTATAATATACATACAGTGGGCTGTGGGTCAGCCTCCTTCAGTCATTGCCATATTTGGATCAGTCTCCTTACGTCATACTCTTGAGCCATTGTTAATCATACCTTGGACCAGCCCAAAAGAATATTGGAGTCTCACTGTTATGCGATAGGCTAGTCAAGTGTATCCTCCCACTTCCTCGGTATTGCTTCAGTTGAAATGCATGAGGAACTATTTTTTAGCATCCTCCCCAGCCCAGGTACAAGTAAATGATCAAGCAACACACAGAGCTCAGTATTACACGCCTTTATTCTTCATAATGGAGCTGTTAACTGCCTGTACTATGTCATGAATTTTCTTAACCACACCTAATCACTTATGTCACTATTCTACGGAGTCCGTCGGGACCAGAGGGTTCCCGCTATCTCTAACAAACACAACACTACATCTCCCCCTTGTTAAATAAAACATACACAAAAAAATACATATATACATCATAACTCCTCAATGAGTCGTCTAGGTGCTCGAATCAGTCTTCCCGATCTCGTTGCTTGAGGCTGAGGAGACATAGGATAGGCATCGTGGCAGGCACAGGTGACAAAGACACAGGTGCAGACTTTGGTCTCTCCTGACCCCCAGATGGAAGAGTCTCACTCTGAACATCTAGAGTCAATGAACCTCGAGGCGGGCTTCTGAAATAATAAGAATCTCTTCCGATAGACTTTGCAGGATGATGAGCAGTCACCATGTGTCCTGTACTAGTCACAACCCTCAGTGGGTCAGCATCAACTGGAGCATCAGACCTGCATTTCCTTTTCTATCTGACAATGACTTGGTCTCCTCTTTTGAACACAGTACTCCAAGCACAGCAGCACCTATCCGCATAGTTCTTTATTTTGCGTTTGTGAGATGAATCAGTAGTGCGAAGTTTATCAATGTCAATAAATCTTTAGGTTGTCCATTGGAGCAATTTGGTCCCCATGGCTCTCCCAAACATTAAGGTGGCATGGCTTTCAAATGTGGTAGAATGGGGAGTTGGCCTGTATGCAAGAAGAGTAGAGTGAAAAAATGATTTGAATTCAAGCCTTTCCAGTGCAGCATGCTGAACGGTCTTCTTGAGGATTTTCATAAATCGCTCAACGACACCATTCGCCTGGGGCCAGAGACGTGTGCTTTTCTGATGCTTGATATTTAGGTGAGTGAGAACATCTTTAAATTCTTAACTATTAAAATGTGGGCCATTGTCAGATTTCAACATTGAAGGAAAACCCCATGTTGCAAAAATGCTTTCAAATCTCTCAATGACTCCGTCAGGAGTGTTTGGCGACAGCTCTTCCACAAGGGGAAAACAAGAGTATTCATCAACAATTACTAGTCGATGATGTCCAACATCAAGGTGTCCAAAGAAATCAATTGCAATCTCCTCCCATTCGGGGTTGTTTTGCATGACAAGCAGTTGCACAAATGACATGCCCTTAATTCCTTTTCAACTCTTTAATCAAGACGAGGCAACCACACTTGGTCTCATAGTGCTCGTTGTCCCTCATGTGCCTCAACAGATGTTGCCGCTTGGCCTTGTCGATGTGGTTGGAACATCTCTGGAACTTTCTGATATCTGTTTTGTTTTCTCAACAGGACACACTTGATCTTTCCTTTGCAAACCATTACAAAATGGTTTTCTTTCGTGTAGGCTTTGCATATCTGCCCAATAGCAGGACATTCACCTTCATGTGGAAAAGAAAATCCACATCGAAAACACAACTTCTTTTTCTTTAGAGACATTACTTTGTGGCTTTCTACCTAGTGTTTCGATTACTTTTTACACTCAGCGCCGATTCATTTTGGGATGGTCTGGCCTCCATGTTAGTGGCTTGTCTGTCAGCTCTTTCTTCCACTCTAGCAGCCATCAGTACTCAGCTCAAGCTGAGCGTCTCGTTCAGCATTCGTCATTTGAAGGAATCGGAGAGAGAACAATATATTACTCAGAGACACATAACCTCTTCATCATTGAACTCAATAAACTGGCAATGCTTCATGAGCCAATCAAGTCTTTCTACAATCTCATCCATCGTTTTACCAACTTTCTGCCTTTCTTGACTGAAAATGTACCTTTCATAGTCAACATTTGGCATTGGATTTAATTTGGTGTTTAACGCCTCTTTGATTTGATGGTACATCACTTCATCACTGTGTTTTTTTTTCTTTATCACTTCTTTTACTCCTCCACCCGCCAAATGCTTTAGATATTCAATGTTTTTTTGTAATTTGCTTCTTCCAGCGCATCAATGAAATCATCAAAGGTTTCGATCCAGGCAGTCCATCTGTCACCAATATTCTGCTTTTTGGAAGTATCGAAGGAGCTAGTAGTTTTAAGAAGGTGGCAGCACCATATTTGGTGCTCTTTTCAGCATCTATTAAAAAACTTCACTATTCTGACCGCCGCCCACCATCTTTCAGATGGTCTGATGTGATTTACCGGCCTCGTAAGCACAACTCCCATACTTCTGCTGGGGTTGTGGTGCCTTGTGCTGAGGTTGGATGGCTCTCTTTACTCTGGGTCTGGTAAGCATAATCGTATTCTCTATATATCTGGGTATCGCCACCTCTAATATTTCTGTCCGTTTCTCTGCTTCTACTCACAGTGTTCTCTTGCACCTGGCTGCTGACGCTCGTTGCACTTTCCGTATCTGGTTGGACTTCCTTTAGCATTTCTTTTTGTCAGAAAGGTTTCCGCCTTTGGTACTTCCTTGCAATCGGCAATCACTGGCTTTGGTGCTTCGCTGTACCTGGTGTGTTAGACTGTGTCTCTTGTCCTGACTTTACCTGCAAATTTCTAGCCAACAACAAACAAACTTTCTGTAAGGCATTCACTTTCTTTACAGACATTACACTGGCTTGAGTGGCGCTTTGACTCCACATACGCCAGCTGTCGATTTTTCACTTCAACTGGGGCGCATGTGGCACACATGAGCAGTTTGCTGGAGCACTCTCATTTCTTCTGTTTGCAGCATTTATACAATCCCCTATTTCATTGCCAGTTGTAGCGTCCTCCCTAGCCTGGGTACATGTAAATGGTCACGCCACACACAGAGCTCGGTATTACTTGTCTTTATTCTTCAGAGTGTAATTGTTAACTGTTCGTACTATGTCATGAGTTTTCTTAACCACACCCAATCACTTACATCACTATTCTACGGAGTCCGTCAGGGACCAGAGGGGTCCCGCAATCTCTAACACACACACACTACACATTTCACATCTGGAAAGCCCACACACATTTTGTTACGTTTAATTCTTCAAAAAATACATGCATTGTACACATATGCAATGTTTTTTCACCACAAGACAGAATGGTTCTCTGTACAACAAAATATATGGGTTCATATTTAAAAGGGCATTGCGCCACAGGAACGTCACTTTTAATGACGTTCCAGTGGTGCAATGCCCTGCTCCATATTTACAAAGTGGAGTTAAGCCACTTTTTGTGGCTAAAAACCACTTTGTGCAGCACACATAGAAAGAGCAAAATGCCATGAATGATTGTTTATATGCAGGAAGGCATCCCTTCCTCCACATAGCAAAAGACACACAATTAATGGACGGAATGCAGAACAAATCAAAACATTCACCCCCAGTCAAGAGATCTGGGTTAAATCCATCATTCTTTTGCTCACCATGCCACCCCAGTTTAGACCTGGCCATATGCAAATCAGTCTTGACCCTGTGCCTCATGGGAACAGTCCAGCCCGAACTGGCAAGCCAGGTCCTCCCTGGACCGGAAACAAGCATCCTCGGACCGGTTTCGGGGTTTCACCCCTCTTCAGCTAGGATAGCTTGATTCCAGTGGCACAGTGAGCCCGGGACCCACGTCTGGGCATACCCGGCGCACTTAGGGCGAGGAAGCAAAAGACACACAATTGTTTGCTTCCTTCCTCCACATAAGCAACCGTTAAAAAATGGCGATTTGCTATTCCTATGTCTGCTGCATTCTGCAGCATACATAGAAGTACCAAATTGCCATTATTGATTGTTTTTGAGCAGGAAGGGACACCTGTTTTTGTGCAGGAAGGGACACCTGCCTGCACATAAACAATCATTCCCTGCAACGCAGGCACCCTTCCACTATGGTGCCAGGCTACCAGGGTGCCTGCATTGGCACTAGGCAAATAATTTTAGCACCAGCACTAGGGAAACCACAGGGGTGCACAGTATTGTTGTAAATACGGTGCATCCCTGCATCTTGGAAATGTTGGAGCGCAGCACTGCCAAATTTGGTGGAGCTTCGCGCTCTGATATTTCATTGTACATATGCCCCATGATTTGCTGGGCTGCTCCGCTGATGATTTCCATTAGCCGTTTAACACTTTGGCATCTGTAGCAAACACATTTGGATCAGCTGACGGTTACTGCCCCCAGTAGCTGCCATGCTCATATGGATGCTAAAATCCACATTCAGCACAGAGGAGGCACATTGTACAGAGTGTTTGCACACTGCTCTTAATTCAGTTTGTCTTCGCTTTCTCGGCCCTTGGCGATCAGGCACTTCAGAGCATGACAGAGTTACCTTCACGAAGAATGCATCTGATGAGGAATGACCATTTTAAAAGGAGTAGGGGACAATGGCAGGGAATAACCAGCATTTCAACATATTCATTGCCACAAGATGAACTGGATAGAAGTGTACAATTACCTCTGGATATTTGAAGTTAACCTTCAAATTTGTTGCGGAGGGCTACCAATGGTGGCCACAAAGACACTTGTGCTGTGCTAGAAAAATAATCTCCAAATTGAATGAATGAATGACTAACTAATTAAATAAATGAATTTCATTTAGGAGAGAGAGAGTCCTTTTCTCAGCCTTTCAACATTTTAATTGACATACGAATTAAAAATACTGCTAAATCCACCCAGTCTTATTTCGTCTTTTTGCACGTTTTTATTAAAAACAAATTTACTGACTCTTTTTGCTTAATGGGTTTGTTTAAGTTAGGCCCATCGAGGTGCCAACCATTGCCTTCATGGTACATGAATGCCTTCATATCAGATCTTCCTGACTGTGACCTGGTACCCTACCTGTAACCGCCGTTTCTATCATCTCACCATTAGACTGTGTAGAAACATGATTTCATAATTTAATTTAACAAAAAAAAAGCCAGCTCAAGAACTTTTCTTCAGTAGTGTGTTACTCAATGTGTAAAATGACACTTTCTCTAAAGTGAATAAACCCTTACAGTAGCCATGAGTATCTCTTTAGTTTTGAAGGTCTCGTGTTTTCCACACTTCCACTATATTTCAAGCCTTGCAACCCACCTTCATTAATCTTTCAATTAGTACAATGCTTAATAGCTTAAAAACATGTTGTACACCATGTCAGATTACTTTTTAGGCATAGATGAGTCTGTCATTGCTTTGTATCTGTGACTCACATGCACAAAGGAAACATTGAGTGAAGCTTAAAGAATAATAATTTTTCTCCAGTTATCATTTTTCTTATAAATAAATAATAGGTTGCTTTTGCGCAGTGTATTATTTTTATCTGCCACAGAACAATGAACAAAAGGCGAAAAAGAAATAGTTAAACACACATAGTTCCCAAGGAACAGGGATCCGAAGAATATGATCTAACATAATGTGTCTCACAGAAGCTAGAAATTGGATTAATATTGCTTGCTCATGCTTGAAGCAGAGAAAATTGCTCAAAGGCAGATGGAGAGAGAGCTAAATCTAAAAATAAAATTCCCACTGGAAGTGAACATTTTCACAGTTCAGATTGGTTTCTTCTAGGATACAAGTCTCGAGACAGAGGAGTAAATAAGTTACAAGTAGACATTTTAACAAAATTATGTGTCTTGACTATGCGATGAAGTATGGAGAATTTGCAATATGGAACACTAAAGTGGAACAAGACAGTTTTTCTGGATGTACAGCTTTTAAGAAGCTGCTGGGAAATTTGTCATGCTTTGTACGAATCACTTCCATTTAAAATGATATGCATTTTAGATGATTGTTTTCATTCACATGAATTCACTTTTCCTGGAAACAATGCTGGTACATTTGAATGGAAATGTCCTTCAATCATACAATGTGCAGTGATGAACTAAGAAAACTCCCCCGGGGAACTGCACGAAATGCCAATTAAATAGAAGCTGTAAGGATACTGCTATTTTATTCGAAGGGAATGCAATAATGTACTACACGATTGCATGTTGCGTATAAATGATTGCGTAATTGAAATTACGATCTCTTTTTGAAGTGCATTACAATTGTGCTTTAAATATGCCCAAGGGGACATATTGCGAGAACGGAAAACCTATTTTGAGTAGCTATTTAAATCTGACGTCTAAGAGCCCGAGGCGTAGGTGCAAATTTCCTAATTTATGGAATTTTCAAGGGTTATAGTTATCAGCAGTGCAGCAGGTGCAGTGGCACCACGGCCCAGCAGTGAGAGGTGGCAGGGTCTTCCTCCACCAACTGAAGTTCGTTTAGAGGCAGCCCAATCAGAATTTTTTCAAATACACTATGGGGGATATTCTCAACAAATGGCGAAAACTATCGCTAACCTCAGTTAGCATGAGTTTTCATATCGCCGTGTACCGCGGGAAATTATCGCTGTGTTAGCGGCGTATTCACAACACGCCGCTAACAGGCGATAGTTTCCCCTACTGGGTAAAATGTCTGGCGTTAAGATTAGCGCCACGGCGATAAAAATCGTCACGCTAACGTGAAAAAATTGGCGATGGGCCAATTAGCGCCCAGGAACGGCACGCTAATTAGCGTCAGCGCACCTTTTTTCACGTTAGGCGAGAAAAATCACTATGAAACCCAAACTCCCAAAAAAAAAAAAAGAAGAAACATTTGAGGCAAAGCATGGAGGAAGCTGGACCCAGCACAGAGGCCAACAACAACCCCAAAAGCACCCAGGTGGACCAGCCAGAGACCCAGGGGAAGGCCAAGGAGAAGAGGAAGAGGAAGACGCGGTTCAGTCAGCAGGAAAACCAGG
This sequence comes from Calotriton arnoldi, assembly GCA_963921515.1. NCBI lineage: Eukaryota > Metazoa > Chordata > Amphibia > Caudata > Salamandridae > Calotriton > Calotriton arnoldi. The sequence goes on from CAWUFW010005812.1 coordinate 769,561, forward strand.
TCCTGATTGCGGAGGTGACCGAACACCAACAACAACTTTTTGTCACCTCCACTGTGTCATTGGCAACCAAAAATGCAATATGGCAGTCCATCGTGGCCAAGGTGAATGCTGTCGGAGAGGTGAGGAGGACAGTGGACGACTGCAAGAAGCGCTGGCATGATGTTAAGCGCAAGACCAAGCTGAAACTTGCAGCCTGAAAGCAGCAATGCAGACTGGAGGTGGGAGTCCAGCGCCACAGGAGGAGCTGGATGCGTTGGAGGAACAGGTGTCCCAAGTCATCAGCGAGGAGACGGTGGTTGGAGTTCCGGGACAGGATACTGCTCAACACGACCAGACACAACAGCAACAGGGTGAGTACCAACCAGGGACTGGGGGGACGGGGGAGATGGGCCCAATGGCACTCATGCACAATTAAATACATCGCAGTGCACACCCACAATGACTGCGGATCATGTCCCGGATCCCCTTGGCCCTGGTGGCATAGACACATATCACCCTACCCAACCAATACATTGCAAGACACATATTGGTGGGCTCACAGACATGGAAATGTGCACAGAAAAGTCAAACAAATATAGTCCAAGTATCCTATCAGACCACAAAATAAGGGCTACGCGAAAGAGCAAAGGCCCACATTGATTGTAGATGCAGCAGGCTGCCAAAATGGCCCCATTGCCTCAACACCACGCATATGCATGTGCCCATATGTCGGAGTTGTGTGCAAGAATGTGCATGTGCATCAAGGGGGACACAACTGCACATACACAATCTTGCACACAACGCAGACACACGTGCACAATGCTGCATGTCTGCTGACATTGGTGGTGGCATGCCCACTCATGCACATGATCAGTCACACACACAGTGCATCCTCATTTATAGTATCAGAGAGATACGGCCCTGTGCAGACGATTTGTATATGCATGCTGTTGAGGAAAGGGGGCCATGTAGACATCCTGCCACATCTCCAGTAAATGTGTCCGCCTGCTTGTCCATGAGATGCAGTCCTGTGTACACAGTGACGGCTTGCAGTGAGAGTGCTGCAGGGCGGTGGTGCGGGGCGGTGGTGCGGGGCAGGGGAGGGGTAGGATGGGGGGTAGTGGAGTTGGACACACGACGGGCTGGAGTTAGGCAAGTAAATAGATAATCCTAACTATTTACCTTGCGCTTGCTGCATCGCAAACTCGGCGAAGCATCAAGTGCAAGGTAAATAGTTCAAATCATTTATTTACTCACCTAACTCCAGCCCGTCGTGTGTCCAACTCCACTAACCCCCATCCTGCCCCTCCCCTGCCCCGCACCACCGCCCGCACCACCGCCCGCACCACCGCCCTGCAGCACTCCCACTGTGAGCCGTCACTGTGTGTACACCAAGTGAGAAACCATCTAGTGAGTTTGCATACCAGAAACACATGCAATGCCACAACAAACTGATCATGCAGCCAAATGGCCCCAAGGTGCATATCCTACATGCACACAAACAGCAGACTGCACTCAAAAGGCGATGTAATACAATGAGCAGGGGGGCTATGCCTACAACACCACAGTGCGGGGACAATGCATATCAGGAATGTGTCAAACAAATCTGTACTGCATGACTTGTCTGTGGGCCAGACTCACAGGACTACAATGTCCCTCTAAAGAAGTAAGACAACCAAAGTATGACAACAAGCAAGGATAGCAAAGTTGCAACAAATAATGACAACTAGCAAAATGGCACACTCACCCCTTAGGTCGATTTGCACACCTCCACTCTCAAGTGTACACATCTGCCATACAGAAAACAGCATTCCACATCAGTCCTGGTGTGAGTTGCCCATTACACCTTTATGTGCATGTAAACCTATCTGTTTGGTAAGTCAACTGTGTCAGTGAACAAAGATGCAGTCATGGTTGTCATCACCCACACGCAAAGCCATGCATTGAATATTCGAAACCAGGACAGCATGTATCAACCATGTGACCAGCTGCGTGGTACATACACAAACACACATCACCCTGCCATTTGCATCTGTTGGGAGGGTGGCGGGGACAAGGCCAGAGCACCACAAATACGCATTAGGGAATCCACATCCATCAAATCCAGGTCCACTTACACACCACACGTGGGGACAACGTTGAGGGTAATGGGTGTTGACACTGTCTTTCCAGCCAGCAACAACAATAGAAACTCACGCAGCACCATACTCACAACGGGTAAGCCAACAGGAGGGCAGTAAGCAATGCATGCAAGACAAATCATGACTGACGACATGCACACAAGACAAATCACAATAGACAAAGCTACCTGGATGCACATGTGTACAGCATAGTGCAGCACACATTGAAACAGCAAGTAGGCCTTAGTAGCCAATGCGCCTAAAGGGGGCCCTACTCACACTTAACTAATCTTGCAACAAACACATGCATATGTGCAGTACACAGCAAAGGTGCGGGTCTGTGAGCCACACTGACAAGGCAAGTGACAGTGCATGATGAATAGCATGCCTGAACCCCAAACATCACAACATGGTGCAGGCCACGTCACTGAGGTGGCTGAGTGTGGACCACATCCCTAAAGGAGCAGGTCACACTCTGACACATCCTCGTGTACATACAACCCCTGAGGTAAACAAGACATCTGCTGAAAAACAATGCACAAGTGTCCCAACTCTGACCAAGACACATATTTACCCCAGTCTGCAACATCTCAGCATTGTAAATGCACAGAAGTGAAGGCTCACTGCCTTAAAGGGATATGGGGTAGTAAAACCAAAGCTGCATGGACGAGTATCCAACAATGCAGCGCACACACATAAAAACAGGAACTCATCAACATTGACTACAATGTGGGACAAACTGCATCACCTTCACAACTGAACAGAGGACACAACTGGTGCCGCTTGTGTGTATAAACTGTACAATCACATTTGTCATAGCTGTAACCTTTCAGATGACAATGTACAAGTACAACCTCATATCCGTGATGTAGTAAAAAACGTCAACATCCTGCAACAAATAGGCAGCTCCTCCCAAACAGTCACAATGTACACTGTCATGCAGTCTGCTTGTAAACTCATCCAATGCATGATCACAAATGAAACACACAGTTAAACTGCATCTCCCCTTTACATTGCAGAGGGAGAAACATCACCTCCTGAACAGGAGCCTGTCCCACTCTTCACCGATGAAAGAGGAGGAATTCGCCACCATCAACACGGACACCCTCCAACAGCTGCTAGAGTCCATCAGCACCCCATCTCCAGGAGCAGGGCAACCCAGCTGCATCGTGCAAACCCCATCCCCTGCACAAACCACACACACAACAGGAAGCACCTACCACCACAGCTGTCTCCCAGGACCTCCCGGACCCACACCTGGCATTCCAACGCCGTGTGTTAGAGGTCCAGCAGGAGATGGCTCATCAGGTGCGGGTGGGGTTTGACAGCCTGGCGGCCAAAGTTGATTCCGTTTGTGGGTGTCTGAGTTCCATCCGGGACCACCTACAAAATATCACGGACACCCACAGTCCGCTCAATGCTCTCCAACACTCCATGGCTGACATCGCTGGAGTCATGACTCAGAAACAGCCAGAGTGGCTCCAGCGATGGCAGCCATGAGTTGGGCCGCATGCGGAGGATAATGGAGAACATGGAGCGGATGCAGGTGGAACAAATGGCTGCCACGGCTGCACACCAGTGAGATGTAGCTGGAATCTTCAATGCCCTGCAGATCATCATCACTGCATTGCTGCAGCAAGGTCTGGCGCAGATGAATGCTGCTGCTTCTACATCCACATTTCCACCCCCTGATCTGTCAGTGCCTCACGGTGCTGCAGCCAATCTACCACCACCCACATGTGAGGCACATGACACATCAGAGGACGAAGATGTGGATGATTCTACCTTATTGCAAAGAAGGAAGCGGTAGCATTCATCTATGCCAAATGGCCAGTTTCTACTTGGTTCTGGGCTCAGCATCATGCCACGGAATATCACCTTCCACTGTCCCCCGATACACTCTGTGACACTCACCTTGGATCTCGACATGGACTGCCATATTTTGTCTGGTTACCAATGACACAGCAATCAGACTGCTGACTGAACTCTTCCTCATCCTTTGGACTTGTCAACCGTAAAGGACTCTGTCTGGCCCTCCACTGGGCATCAATGTAATGTGGGGATTGAATGGCCAAGTACTGGTCCAGTCTCCAACCATGTCACCGGACATGTGAATAAATATTTTGTATGTCACACAGATGTCTGTTGTCCATGACCAATCCAGTATAGCAGTCTGTTGAAATGTAGGAGCAGTGAATCCACCAAAAGGTACACCCAGGGAAATAATACAAATGTACATGTTTTACTGTGATCCAGATAGGCAGTGAGATGACTGGGTATGTGTGAACCAGCTGTGCCCCCATTGCTCCAATACAACAATCTAGCAATATCCCAACTTAGCCCCACATCCATGAAGGAAATAGGAATGTGTGTAAAAAAGTCAAAGTCAGTTGCAGGCCACAAGTAGTGACCCCCTTTACAATTTCAAATAGAAATCACCTGGCATATCTACCCACACTCTATAGGGTGGACGAAGCATGTTGTGATGCTGCACATTGCATTTCACATCCCAAGATGTTGCACACCATATACATATTGATGAAGATACGTAAGGGCACATGTCTACCAGCCACAAATTGAACCACAAGGTCTGCCTCAGTGAAGTAGAGTTGGCAATAGGGACTCACCCCAAAGTGTAATGCGTCAGTCAGCCCCTTCCTGTGGACGAACAATGCTTACTGACTTTGGAACCCTCACATGCTGTGACCACTGTGAGCGGCTAGGGCAATGTGACAAGGGATATGTGGTGCACTGCACTGAGCATATAGTCTTGAGCAGTGCCACCATTTCAAGGGTGGCATCACTATGAGCCAATGCCAAAATGTGACATCTGGGAGAAGTGGCCATGACACTGGCACTACAGGGAGCAATGCAATATTCCACCTCTTGTGTGCAGCAGAACTGTGTGCATGCACAAAAAAGTGAAAGGTGACCAAATCATGACTTTTAAACCTTTGTGATTCACAGAAGGCATTTAGGAGTAGTGAAGTCAATACATCTAACTGTACAACTCCGAAATGCCAGTTGTGAATATCGGAAAACGTAAACTCATGACTTACTCTCAGATGGCTTATGTGAATCAGGCCCACTGTTCTGCCAAATGCAGTTGACAATGGACCCACATGAAGACTACTACTTGCATGGCCCGGAGGTTCAGCCTCCATGCACAGGAACATATAATTCAAATGAATCTGACACACTTGAACTACGCAGCAAGTGATCCAAGGTCTGTGCAATGTAGATGGACCCAGCACCAGGAGCATGTGAGATGCAGGGCTATGACGCAAACTTTGTTGCCCGCCGCATACATCCATCTCCATGATGGATAACAGTAGCTACTACAATATCCTCTCAATGCCATGTCCCTATGTTGTGTTGCAAATGGGCAACAATGTGCTGTCCAACTCCGTGAGTCACAATTAAGATGTATGATTTCACAAACGACTGCCCCTAGACTAGGCCGTACATCCTACTTGCCACCCTGTTATCCATGCAAGTCTACTGTGCTCACATCTAAGGTAACCTGACACAATCCATCCTGCTAAGTAACATGTCATGGCCACACTTACACATTCAACGGAGTGTCCAGTGATGATATGAGATGCATACAAGGTGAAAAGCCACACTCCACCCCAACACCCCTGACATAAATGCAAGCAGAATTCAAAAATAGTAACCATTTATTATAGAATTACAAAAATTATCTTACCTAAACTACCAATAATCATAACTACTACTAATCTAAACTAAACTAACTAGAATAAAGTGCAAAAGTCCCTGAACTAACTACCCTAACTAATCCTAAACACGCAACAACATATCTAATACATCAACCCCCCTCCCACCCTTAAGGCACATCATGAGACAAGACAAAGACATCTAAGCTATACACAAACTAACTACACACTTAACCTACACAAAGATATATTTTTTTGTATATATATACATCAACAAAGACATCAACCCCCCACCCACAAAAAGGAAACTTATCCCGAAATACTATGTAACATTAATAATCTAAAACAACCTTAAAATCTAACACTACCTATGCCTACACTAAAACTACAGTACCTAACACTTAAAGTACTTACATAACACTACCTAAAATACTAGATTAAACATTGGGGGAAGGGAGAAGAGGGGGATAGGGCTCTACATGGGCAGGCATCATGGTAGTCCCAGGGCTTTCCTCATTTCCTCCATGAGCCTGGTCTGCTCAGACATCTCCCTCCTAATCTCTGCCAGCATCACGTTGTTGTCCATCAGAATCCTCCTGTCCCGCAAAGTGAAAGCCACAACCTGATCGGCAGGTGCAGGTGGCATTGTCCCCTGTGTGTGTGAGGTTGTAGGGGGATGGGACACTGCCTCTCCACGCTGGGACCCACCACTGACGCCAGAGGGTCCTGGGATGGCCTGTGTGCTACTTTTTCTCCCACGTGTTGCTACCTCGGGCACCGACTTCCAAGTGCCAGCCTCCTTGTCCTCCTGGTACCTCCGTTCCATGTTGCGGTACCCTTTTGCAACCTTCTTAATATGGAGGTACCGGCCCTTCCTCACCTGGAAGGCGTGGTACTCCTCTGGCGTCATGTTGTCTGTAAAATATGAACAATGGAAAATTGTGAGTCCTTTGGACTATGTCAATGTTCTCCATTCAAATCAGGCATACAAGATCACTTAAAAATGGGAGCCTACACTCTGGCGTAACCATGTGTATTCAGAGAGTGACCTGCACAACAAAATGTTGAATCCAGGATCAGTGACCACTTTCTGGGGCGACTGACATGCCAGTGCATGGCATGGTACATATACAGTCACAATCAAATGAGACTGTCAGTGTAAAATGACGGTGCTGTGACATACCCTGACTGAGGGTGACATGTACAAGGAATCGGAGGAGGGAGGCATTCTCCCTCTGTGTTTAGCGCCACACTCATCGTCTCCTGCAACACAGTGCAGCATCATATGTACGATGCTCATGTGCAGCCCTGCGTGTCCCCCAGCGACCGTGTGCAGTGCATCAAGTCTGCGCAAACACAGGCACTCTTGTACAAGAGTGCAAGGGTGTCTGTGTGCAGGGGGGGCTTGTTAATGTGTAGGAAGGTTACCCTACCAGCACAGGAGCAATACTGGGACAGCCCCATTCACACTTTCATCTGTGCTGCATCATGCAGCACACATTGAAACATGTCAGGTGGCTGAACACTGACTTGCACATGAGGCGCTGGGCCTCTCTCCACCACTACTTCACAATAGGTGACACGTTGCTGCCCAGAGGGGTGAACATAATTTCATATGGATTGTCAATCATGCATGTCTTGGATCCACTAATGTCACTCTGTAATAAATTTCACTACGCAGTCCATCACAACGCAAACTGTTACAAGGCATTCCCCATTGTAACGTCAACCTGGAGTCATAATGGTAATTGTGTCATGATGGGCAATGCTTTCTCACAGATAGCGTGGTTGAGGCCTGCATTGTTAAATATATGGCACGGCAATGATTGCAGGACTAAAGCATGCGTGGTAAATGCATGCAGAGTTATGTCACCAAATTGTACAGAGGGGCTCATTTGCCTGAGCCAGAGTCGACCAGGGAATTACCCCAAGGAGGAAGCATGACAACACCATTGCAGTGGCCAAACCTGCCTATATTATTCTTTGGGCCATCTTTGATAGGTGTTTGTGGAACGTGCCATTGATATGCTTGCCTCAGAAGTACGCACTGCTACTTCTGTGAAGCTGGTATGCAGCATACCTGCGAAATAACTGTGCCCACCTGTGTCTGAGCACGCACGGCCTGAAAACCACAGCCTCCTTGTGCATGATCGTTCACACTTGCACAGTCATCTCAGTCACTGGTGAACATGCATTCCATGTCTGCTGATACTCATCAGCTATACTTGTATGTCTCCTATCCTATCAGTGCGCTCTGTCATCCACATGCATGTGCCATAGTGACAGAACCCATAGACCTAATGTGTATCACTGACTGGGGATGTGCACAGTTACAACTGGAAGACAAATGCAGAGCTCCACCTTAACCTACTGATTCATACACACTTATGACTTCAACAAAACATCATCACACTGTAGGCAAGGTACATGTGATACACATCCATTCTGCATACTACGCCAGCGCTTGTTTTAGCCAGCCATTCATGACACAGCACTATGCCAATATATGATGTCCAAACTCACCAGTGGCGTGTGGGTCCTTGAACTTGTCGATGTCCCCCTGCATGATGAGAGGTCGTCCAGCTGAGACATAAAACCCAATATGTGCTGGTATCAGGCGTGAAATTACACTTGTCATATTCATCTTACATATCATCACCATTACAGCCAATGCTCCGTAACTGTACTGTGGCATGACATTTTTGCTAAATGATTGGGTCTCATTTGCCTGCCATTCACACAAGACCTGTGAATGCTGAGTCTGGCCAGACAAGACGGCAATGCTAGCAAACTTGCACATACTAGTTGTGTTGAACATTCACAAGGCCCCATTTCTACACGCAACATGATGTTATACATGCTCTGTGTAAGATTGCATTCCTGCCGAACGCACATGGCTGTTTCACTGGTGTTGGTGGTGTATGACACTCGGGGGGGTGTCCTATTACCAATGAGCTATTGTACATGTTTCAAAGTTTGTCACACGGAGCATATGTAAAACGGAAGTGTAGCAAACGTACAAATAGTCATGTGCACAGCATTTGTACACTTCCTTTTGTGCAGCACATAGGTCCCCGAAACAATGCCTTGGATTGTTCAGGTACAGTCACCCTTCCTGTGCACAAACAATCTTTGTCCTGCACGCAGTATAGCACAATGGTGCCAGCCTTGGCACTACATTGCTAAGTGTTGCACCAGCGCAGTGGATAACACCAACCTGTTCCCTATGCTTGTCAATATGATGCAGCGTTGTGTTTCTGATGTGCCAACATTAGGCGTGAACGCATGACGTCTCCTGCATCACTCTGCCACATTTTAGCACTTGGACACCAGTGTGTCACACACGTGAATTCTGGCTTTACATTACAGTGTTCATAATTAAATTTGGAGTATAAACTTACCACACTGTAGGCCAACGATGACTCCTAGGTGGTCCAGCAGGTCACCCTCACGGGCCAGGCAATCCTGCCAGCGGTGCTTCCCATTGGCGCACAGTGCGGTCCACCCCAAAGACACGCAGCATCTGCGCCCACACACGCTCCCACCTGACCTTCCGCACCTTTACGTCATATCCGGAGAGGATACGGCCTCCCATCTTCACCATCCGGGGCAGGTAAAAATTAATCAGCCAGAAGAGGCCCCCCAATGCCCCCTCGGACATCCTGCCCTCCATGCCCACACCCACCATCTCCCTGCACACAACTAAACCCACTGCCACAAATTAAAACCCAATATAACAGACACAAAAACTACTAAATAAGTTAACTACCCCAAGACAAACACCCGACAAGATTGAGGACAAGAGACAATTAAACACGTAAAAACAGGTACACCACACTTCACAGGGACACTATCGACAGGACACAGGACACAGCAACACTCTGCAAAACACCACTCTGCAGCACACACCACCAAACACCTCCAGCACTCTCCACAATCACCAGCAATCTGCTCAAAAGAGAAAGTGAAAGTGCACAGCACTCCTCCAGTAAACAGGAAGGATGCAGACATCACTTCCTGTGTATTTGCGGCCCGTTTTTTGAAGTAGCGATGAAAATCTGCACGCAAAAAGGCTTTGGGATAACATTTCGTATAGTTCAATGTGTTTAGCGATGTATTTTCCATCGCTAGTTTGAAAAATACATTGCATTTTCGGAATTGCAGGCATTTTTGCATGCTAAGTGCAAGTTCTTACACAGATGAACAGTCTTAGATGAAATTTCATTTTTGGTCCCAAAGAACCCCATGAAAAGCTTGATTTGACCCCAAATGACACCTCAAGCACCTCAATTTCATGATTGACCCCAAATGACACCCTAAATTTCATAATTGACCCCAAATGACACCCTAAATTTCATGATTGACCCCAAATGACACTCTAAATTTCATAATTGACCCCAAATGAAGCACTTGATTTCAGATTTGTACACAAATGACACCCTGATATTCATAGTTTACCACTATTGACACCGTATATGTGATTTTTATCCACATATGACAAGCTGAACAGTAGGATTCCGTACCACATTTGACACCCTAACAGGTCTAGTTTAGAAAACTTGTCACCCTAGACAGCATCTCTGTTCAGAGGTGACATATCCACCATCAGTTCATAATTGTGATATTGTTACCATTTAATGTTGCACTTACACTTGTCAGAGTGATGTACTCATGCAGAGGAGAAACATGCACACAGGGTATGTGTGTAGTGTTTTTTTATTACATTTACTATGCTTGGGGTCATTTTGGACTGATGTATGATTGCTAAGGACAGTCACGATGTGGCGTGCTCAGGTGAAGAAATTGTTTATCATTCTGTTCCTTCGGGCTGTTCCTGCTGCAGAAGCTGTGGGGTGTGCTCCACCTGCCTCATCTTCCTCATCATCCTGAGCATTGTCTGGTGCATCTGGCACTTGGATCCATGGGGCATTGGTGCGTCAACATATATTGTGCAATACACAACATGCTAGGATAATCTTGCACACTATTTCTGGGCTGTACAACAGTCTTCCACCTGTGATGTCAAGGCACCGAAAACGTGACTTTAGCACCCCAAATGTGCGCTCCACAATGCCCCTGGTGCGTCCATGCGCCAAATTATACTGCCTCTGGGCCTGGGTGTTGGTGGCTCGGAGGGGTGTCATCATCCATGGGGTGAGTGCATATCCTTGATCACCTGTAACATGTAATGGAGAGATGTGTCCATTAGTAGTTATGCATGCTGGGCCTGATTCACAGAACTAACTTACGTCAAAAACGTAAAGTTAGTACTTTTTGGTATTCACAGAATACACTTACTCATTTTGGTATTCACAGAATGAACTTACTCATTTCGGTATTCACAGAAGTTAGTAGTCCTAACTTTAGGACTCCTAAATGCCTTCTGTGAATACCGAAAGTCTTAAAGTTAGGATTTTTCTCAGTTTAGGAGTAGTACTACTCCTAAACTGAGAAAATTACTCCTAAACTGAGAAAAATCCTAACTTTAAGACTTTCGGTATTCACAGAAGGCATTTAGGAGTACTAAAGTTAGGAGTCCTAACTTTACTACTCCTAAACTGAGAAAATTACTCCTAAACTGAGAAAAATCCTAACTTTAAGACTTTCGGTATTCACAGAAGGCATTTAGGAGTACTAAAGTTAGGAGTCCTAACTTTACTACTCCTAAACTGAGAAAAATCCTAACTTTAAGACTTTCGGTATTCACAAAAGGCATTTAGGAGTCCTAAAGTTAGGAGTCCTAACTTTACTACTCCTAAACTGAGAAAAATCCTAACTTTAAGACTTTCGGTATTCACAGAAGGCATTTAGGAGTCCTAAAGTTAGGACTACTAACTTCTGTGAATACCGAAATGAGTAAGTGTATTCTGTGAATACCAAAAAGTACTAACTTTACGTTTTTGACATAAGTTAGTTCTGTGAATCAGGCCCGCTGTGTGGGCAGTGTTAATCGTTTTATGGTGTGTGATTGGTGCTACTTTGGGATTAATATTTGCCATGTGTAGCTTCTGACAAAATGACATGCGTCAATGCGAATTACATTGCCTCACAGCTGCTCGTCCCTCACCCCGGGCCTATGTACTTGTGTGTGCTGTGCGGTTGCATCACTAGCACTCCAACAGTGCACCAATGTCAGGCCTGTCTGCACATGTCCGCATGCCTGACACCTACACCAGCAGGGTCCCTGGCTCTCCTAATGTCTAGCGCTACCACTAATCCGCACTCCTCGCAGTCAACGCCAGGAGAAAGTTTAGATGCCAATGGGCCACATCAGACACGGCTCACGTTCTGTTCAGCTGCTGCCGCTGCCACTAGACCTTCCCCGCCGCCCAACACCAGCAGTTTCTAATCCAGACCTGCCACAAAGCAACAGTCAGTGGCACCCTCACCTGCAGGGCCCACAGAGGGCGGGAACGCTTTGCAATCACCGTCAACATCATCACACGCCACGTCATCTACTCCATGGACTACGTACTCATCCATGAGCGGAGCCTCCACCCCACATATCACAGGAACTCCAAGTCCATTACCCTCCGGCAGATGCTTGCTGACATCGAACTGAGCCAACTCTTCTCAACACTGAGCCACAAGGCAGGGCACACCTTTGACCCCATCTTCACATGTAGAAACTGTGTCCACTTCATCAACGCCACTCAACGCCCATGGTGTGACCAGCACAGCGTACACTTCCTTGTCGTGAAACCCCTGAAGGAAGTGCCCCTTAGGGGCCACCAGGGTTATTTACAACCACCTGCTATGCCTTCCCAAGTAATGAAGAGTCGATCAGACAGTAGAGCATACAAACAGTCTTTTCTTAGCAATACTCTGCAGAGGAGTCCAATCTGACCTGCACCCTAAGATGTCTGCCGAGGGACTGGCACCCCAACAGTTTGCAACACCTAATCATTCCTCCAAGAACCTCCAACCACGCCCACAGTGGAAAGTTACCAGTTTAGGCCAGACATGAACAAAGGAGGCACAGAAGGATGGCTACCACCTGCCAGATGGGTACAGGCTTATCACAAATTCAAGGTTACCGTGCTGGGTCTCAGCATCTCCTAACGTGGGAGCAGAACTACACACTCGGATAGGTATGTGAGGGCAGAATGGTCTATTCATTAGTAAGCCAGGAAGCAGCCTTGAACAGAGAAGAAAATAATAACTAAATACAGTGTTCTGCTGAGGCAAGCAATCCAAATAATGAGGCCTAGTTCAGGCACAGCCTAATAGGGATTACGAAATACAAAATGGAGTCACACTCGCTAACTAAAGCTTGCACGTTGCAGGGATAACTCAGTGGGTTGCATAACGTGAATACAAATGGTGTCTAATTAGCCACACACTGCTAACCTAATATAACATGAAACGAGTGTATAGCAAGAATGGGGTTTTAAAACCTAACAGACCCTCTTTTTAGCATGGGTGGCTAAATGCTTTATTGAGGCTATCCGGTAGGGTCTTTACAATTCTAAGTGGGGATAAAGAAAATGCATAGTCACTCAAATTGCAAAGGGAAACAAGGCAGCACGGGTATATCAAAATCCCTTTAGTATTCAAAAATACCTACATGTATCAACAACATATCCTGTATCTTTTGCATCATCATAGTAGAGACTTTATTATCACGTAAATATTTTAAGTATTCGGTCACATTGAATCTCTGAAAATCCAACTTTTCATTTTGTAGTTAGGTGGTATTCTGATTACCCTTGTAAACACTCATACAATCTTCTGGATGTAAGGTACCCTCCTTTCCATCTGATCCAGGTGTATACCCCTGGTGTACTACTATATACTCCAACACTGCGTCATAATCAGACTGTATCAGAACTATTCAAATGTTCGTTATTAAGCAGGGAAACTATAAGAGATGTGTTGACCTAAAAGATATCTACATCAACGCTCATCAACCCTTCTATCTCCTTCTGAAACATGATCTTAACATTTGTATTGCATGGATGTCCTTTCCTTAACAGTTAATGTACTTACGCAGTAGATGCAACAAACTGGTAGACAGTGCATACAAGGGCCTATTTGTCGTGTCACATATTTTCACATTGTACCTGAGGGTAGGTGCAATACGTAGATGGGGCAACAAATACAGTAGGGAAAAGAGAAAAGAAAAACAGCATTTGCAAACCATCCCCTCGGATGCTAAGTATGAACTTGTGATCCACAGGCGAAACGAACATTATGAGGCGGGATCTAGGACGGGCCTATTGTCATGTTCAGTCTGTAAATGAAGTCATATGTTCTCACCCATCTTAATCTCCCCCGCCCCTAGATACGAAAACGAACTGTCATATTAACTGTCATGACAGGCATCTGCCTAATGTACACATTCTTTTGGAGTGCGCAAATCACTAAATGCATTATCTAGAACTGGAGAACGGAATTGAAGGTACACCAATCTGAGCACTTGTATTATCACTTTATGTCCTCCAGTGCTCCCCTGTGAGAGGAGCCAAAGTAATAAACATGTTCACAAGAGAAACTGGTTATGCACAGGATACTTCTCATTCAGGGAGTAGGATGTTCCTAACACTATTATTAGCACAATAACAACTATGGATGCAACTTGTACTTTCTATGTACTGACCCCGCTCTGAACAGGAAGGTGCAAAAAGGGTTATTTCGGTGGTACTGCCTCGTCCAGCACTTCTTTGCCCTGCAGCTCCGCCTCGATCAAATTCATGGATGTTCCATAACAAGCAGCCAGGCTGTGCATCACGTCCGGGGCCCCTCTTTCTATGACTGCAAGGTGTCCCGGACCTATTAGTGGGTAGAATGCAGAGTTTTAATTAACTGGCAAGGATAAAACTTTATACAATTTATTTTTCTCTCCCAACACCAAGTAATGGGGTAAGCCTTAATTCATTTACTAAGCTCTGAAAGAACAAGTCGGACATACTTTGGATCGTTGCATCTGTCCATTCCTATATTATTCGTCTGAAGAACCTAAAAAAAAAAGAAAATGTGTGGTGCGAAATTATTGGGGGGCATACAGGTACCCTTCCTAGTAATGTGCATCATGTGCACCATACAGTACACGGGCTAAGCAATGTCTCATCCTGACAATGTGCCATACTTTCAACTTAGACATCTTGACTTCAGTACCCACCCAGCAGGGTCTGCTACAAACATTCTCTTATTTCTGTTAATCATTTTCTGCAAACACATTATTCCTTCCCACATCTTCTGTTGCAACCCAGTTACTCAGGCTAACTAATAAAGGATTTGTGATGTCTCTACAACTGTATGTAGTGTTGCGGTATCATAAGCAATAATGGTGGTGCCACCTGGGTATTCAAACGAAAGCCACCGACATATAGTTCCCCTTAAGGATCAGATAAGGGAACATCAGTCTAGCCTACCCGTCCTTTCATCTCCATCTCAATTCCAAGTCCATCAATTTACAGAAAGGAGGGGCAGTAACATGGCGGACTTCAAGGTGACACATTTTCCTAATCATGACAATTTTTTCAAACAGTGTTATTTTATAGCCAATTAGACGTGCACTGGTGAGGTGCTGTGTCTCTGTTTATTCAAAAGCATGTTCACAGCATCCTGTGAAATGAGTGGCTAAAGCGAGCCCAACCGATTGTCTTATGGAAATGGCCACCGTCATGACCGTTCCTAGACAGCTCGGGCGGGCTCAAAAGACAGAAAGCGCACAACAAGCCGTCTTGCGTACTTACAACACAAAACAGCATACAACAATATATGTACCACGCACAGAAGCCGAAGAAGAAAAACGCAGTTTGAAGTGTTAGGCATTCAGAGTTAAGGCTCATGCACCCCATGCACCCCATGCACCTCATTTAATATGTTAGTCCCCTAGTCGCCAAGGAGCTAATCTCCTACCCCACTTCGACAGTAGGTGACCTAAACAGATGACCTCCTGTCGACAATACTTACCCCTTTTAAAAAGCAGACTTCCTAGCCATTCAGAGCTAAACACAAGAACAATTTGTTAGAAATGGTGGTCTCTAGTTGGCAGAGGTAGGTACCTCTGTCCAAACAGGGACCCTTCCCTCTAGTCAGGGTAAGGGGAATACACACTTTAGGTAACCCCTACTCACCCCCCTTAGTAGCTTGGCACGAGCAGACAAGCTCATCCGAAAGGCAATGTACAAAGCATTTGTACCAACACTCACAGTAACACAGTCAATCCACAAAAAGACAGAAACGCACTGAAAAGTTGGACAAGAAAATATCTGCTTCCTAAAAGTGCTGTTGTCAAACACAGACTTTAAAAACCATACTTACTAAAAGATGTATTATCAAATTGTGAGCTCATTCCTATTTTCTATCGTATCCCTATGAAGGATATACGAATAAAATGTAACAAAAATTCCCCATTCCGTCCTATCAGCAGGACAGCCCTTTAATAGTGAAAAAGGAAAATGGTATCTTTTCACCACCAGGACATGCCACACACACCAGCACACATGATCACATATCCCACTCCTCACATACACAGCGCCCCACCCAGGGGGGGGCCCTGGGCCCACCATAGGGGTGCCCTATGGACAAACAGGCCTGAGACGTCTTTTCCGGGACACTCATGTGGATGGCACAATCAGCGCTGCAAGCCTACTAGTAGCTATTTATTAAGTAGTCCTGGCACAATCAGTGCACTTCACTAGGGATCTACTAGTAAAACCAATATGCCAATCAGGGAAAACCAAGCACAATATCTATTTACACAGAAAGCACTCGCACTGTGACACTGATCAGCAGTGGAAAAATACCCAAAGCATCTGAACCAGCAAAAACAAAATCTAGCACAGCATCAAAAACATAGGAGGTAGAGGCAAAAAGTCAGGGAAAACCACGCCAAGGATGCCATGTCTAATACTATGTAACTGTACTGTCCCTACAACTTTGCTGTGTGTCTGAAACGATGAGCAAGTAACTACCCCTTTTAAACCTGTTTATGGATGCTCCGTCCTTCTTCATAGTCCTAAGAAGCGCAGCAGAACCTATGACTCCTACCAGTCTATGTGAAATCCGGACAAAGACCTATTATTGAAATAAATAGTACCGCCAAAGAATGTATTTTAGATTGGTGATAGAAAAACATTGAGCAGCAGAAGGAACCATTAGCAAAGGCATAGCAATGGCTAGAACAGCAGGATGTAGGAAAACCACTTTTTCATGAACTTCACACCAACCAATCACAGAATTGTAAACACAATCAAAAGAATGGGACTATTACTATCTACTAGCCGTCTCTTCACCAACACCTTTCTCAACCAAATCCTGTACCATACACAACAAGGCTCGTGAAATCTGTAGGAATCCCAGCTCTACATCGCCTGTTGCCCACAAAGTGGATGGCACATTCGCAAAACTCGGGGGGCAAACACCATTCACTACTTACATTGAGGCCCATCATCACACATTCACCTGCTTGAGAGCAGTAATAGTAGGATGCCAAACCCATCACATGCTCACCACAATTAGACATTAACTAAAACAGAAATCCACTGTAAAAAGGACCAATAATCAGAGCAAGAAAGCGCAAAACATGTGCTACAACCAATGTGTCTGAAGCACCCACCAAAACAATCATAGCACCGTGCTATGTTAAATACGTAACAGAAAGAGGCAATCTGTTCCTTTTAATTCGCAAAACAAATCTTTTCCTGTCAGGCCTGAGTCACAAACAACAAATTGGTAACCTTTCTCAAATGAACCTGCAACCCTCTCTAAAACTTATTTTGTAATTGCTCCTTTTAAAACCACAACAACTTTGATATCACCTTGTATTTATGCTCCTGAAACAACACATTGCAACTCTCTTTCACTCCCTGCAAACACCTTTTCTAAGCAAACCTTTCTAAATCCGTCAGCCTTTCAAACTTTTTTTCCCTTCGTGTCTCATGGCTCTGTCTGCTGCTTTGCATGTCCCACTGAAAACAGCCCAAACCAGATGAGGCTGTATATTCCTGCCAGCTAGAGAAGTTCCATTCTTATCTTCAAGGCCAAACAGCAAACCTTACGTTAATGAGTCATGAGCGTGTATTTAATTCCTCCTACTGCACTTTGAAAATGCGTGCCTGTTTAATCCACCTCCAACATACACAAATCAATCAAAAATTAATTATTTAATTGAGTAGCATCAGACTGAAACATCCCAACAAGCCCACATTCCTTTCCATCCTATTTCGCCTTTGTGAACCTCCTTCAGCTACGTTAAAAAAAAAAGAAATCTAACATGGACTGCCTCTCCCATTTTTCTACGTCTCTGTCTGCTTCTCTGCAGTTCCCTGCACACTGAGCCCCCTCCTTGGGAATTTCTCTCCTATCTGAAAAGGCCGCAGCCAGCCTGCCAGAACAAACTGAATTCACGAGCTATGTTTTCAAACCTTGAAAATCCTTTTCACTCAGACAAAAATACACGCTGCCTGGAGTGCTTGAAACACCTTTTCCAAATTAAATACACGTTATATTGCGATGTCAGTTCCACACTAAACACATCGGCATCTGCGCAATGCCCATTCATTCAGCCTTTACTTTCATGTACCAAACTTTAAAAATACAACTTTCATGTCTATAGCTCAGAACAACTTTCGCCATTTCGCAATGTTCAAAGCTAAATATGAGATCTGGGCGCCATCAACGCACCCCTTCTTTTCTCTCTTTTTTATTTTTTTATTTATTACATCATGCTCTCTAACTGTCTCACTTCGCATTCTCTCCCATTGCACATTCCTTCGTCCTTTCTCACACCACTCATCCTATGTAAAGGAAAAAAAGAAAACAAACAGATATATATATACATACACACACATTATCATTATATATACATTTATATATATACATGTATACACACTATCACCATATTTCTTTCTTTTAATTGTTCAAAATGAGGCGCCGGCTGAGGACAAATTAAGCTCATTCCAAGTATTTTCAAGAAATGGTCCAAATGCATTATTTTGCCTGGCAAAGGAATTACAAGTACTTTTCTTCAAAAGACAGTCCGCAAACCGTACCAAAACAAACTGATGGTGCACCATATTCACAAAACACACTCACAGACAAAAAAAAGAAAGCTCTTAAGAGCAGTCCTCAGACTGCGCCATGGCAAGTCAGTCCTCAGACTGAACAAAAACAAGTCAGGCTCTAGCCTGAACCAAAACAAGTCAGCCCTCAGACTGCACCAAGACAAGACAGTCCAAAGACAAGAAGACAGGCTCTAGCCCCAGACCTTTTGAAGAGTAGACCAAATTTCCAGTTGGCCTGGCAGATTGTTCGCAAACAGTCCCAGACCTTTTCAAAAGTGGGCCAAATCATGCTACTTTGGGACGGCGGCAACACGAGGATTGCACTGCAGAAGCTTACGCGGGGAGTGTACGACGGGGGGCTGGCCCTCCCAGACGTCCAACTCTACTACTGGGCAGCGCAACTGCAGGTGGTCAACGATTGGATCTATGCGCCAATCTCGGAGCCAGCTTATAGAATGGATAGGCATGCTATGCTTGGGGGAACTTGTGAGCCATATCACTACTCCCGTAGGCAGAGTCGTGACTTGCCCGCGCATACCGGGGTAGTGCTCCACTACTGGAGGGAGGCCAACAAATTCTTAGGCTGGGCGAATACCCTAACGGGACGGACCCCGCTTTGGACGGGAGACCAGTTAAAGGAGGTGACAGGACTATCAGGCTTTAAGGGGTGGAAACTGATTGGCATCGAGTATCTTGGCGATGTGTGGAAGGGGAGGGCCCCTGTCTCCTTTGCGGCTCTGAAAAAAGAATACCAACTTAATGACTCCCAACAGTACCATTACCTGCGCCTTGTACATGCATTGCGCGCCCACATACATTCTGACACTTCAATCCCAGAGTACTCCCCTATGGAAAACAGGCTCCTCCTCGACCCCATCCTAGCGAAGCCCACGTCAACGATCTACCGAAAACTCATAAACAATATGCCGGACCCCCTTGGTCCCCTACGGGCGAGATGGGAGGGCGACATTGGGACACTAGATGATGAAGACTGGCAGGATGCCCTGCAGAGCCCTCGTGAAGTTGCGATCCGGCCGCAATTCCGCCTCGTGCAGTTAAAAATACTTCACAGGGTCTATTATCCCCGCACCCACCTGTTCTCCTGGGGTAGGATTTTATCCCCCTTATGCGTGAGGGGCTGTCAAGGGGAGGGCTCGTTCTACCACATTCTATGGGACTGCCCACTCATAATACCGTTCTGGACCAGGGTGGCGCAGACGATGGCAGTGGTGGTGGGATCTCCGGTCCCAATGGAGCCCAAGTGGCTCATACTCATGATTAAAGGAGCCACAGATTGGACACGGCATAATGAGACTTGGTTAGCGCTGGCAGCAGGGGTGGCGAAACGCAACATTGCCAGGTGCTGGGGTGCACAGGCACCCCCTTCATGGGACCAGTGGCTCTGTGACTTGGATTGGTGTCAGAGGGCGGAGGAAACGGTCTACAGGTCTTGGGGTTGTGTGAACAAATGGAAGAAGGTGTGGGGTCCCTGGCAAAGGTTCCGAGCCTTACAGGGGGGGTTGGGATAAGGAGATTATTGCACTTAACCGTCCGTATTTCCACGCATGCAAAAACCACATGACGAACTGTGATCCCTATATTTGTATAAGGAACTGCCGCTGTGTACTGTATTTGAACATGAGCAATGTTAATAAAAAGAATTTAAAAAAAAGTGGGCCAAATTTCCAGTTGGCCTGGTAGGCTGTTCACAAACACTCTGTGTCTTTTAAAAAGGGTCCGCAAACCCACCAAGTTCAAACCAAGACAGCCCGAAGACAATACCAAGACACAGCCCGTCGGCTTGTGCCGTTCAAGCAAGGCAGTCCGAAAACTGCACCAAGACAGTCCGGAGACTGTAACAAAGACACAGCCCGTAGGCTCGTGCCATTCAAGAATGGTGCCATTTTTTCAAGAATCAAATCACTCACCTGGTGCACACAGGTCGAGTCAAGTTATTCTCCACTGCCGACTCTTCGGACCAAACGGTCAACTCCAAGGTTTCGACTTCTCAGGACCCCAGCCGGTGACCACTAGATGAGGAGTCGCCTGATCAGACGGGCAAGGCAGCTGCGAGAACCAAGCTCGATTGTGTGGGGTACCCCGATCCGCCCGACTGACCGGACGCAACCCCGACCCTGCAACCCGATTACGGGCGAGCTGGATCACCTTGCGGCTCCCTGTTCGGGCACCATCTGAAGGAAGTGGCCCTTAGGGGCCACCCGGGTTATTTACAACCACCTGCTATGCCTTCCCAAGTAATGAAGAGTCGGTCAGACAGTAGAGAATACAAACAGGCTTTTATTAGCAATACTCTGCAGAGGAGTCCAATCTGACCTGCACCCTAAGATGTCTGCCAAGGGACTGGCTCCCCAACAGTCTGCAACACCTAATCATTCCTCCAAGAACCTCCAACCACGCCCACAGTGGAAAGTTACCAGCTTAGGCCAGACATGAACAAAGGAGGCACAGAAGGATGGCTACCACTTGCCAGATGGGTACAGGCTTATCACAAATTCAAGGTTACTGTGCTGGGTCTCAGCATCTCCTAACATGGGAGCAGAACTACACACTCGGATAGGTATGTGAGGGCAGAATCGTCTATTCATTAGTAAGCTGGGAAGCAGCCTTGAACAGAGAAGAACATAATAACTAAATACAGTGTTCTGCTGAGGCAAGCAACACAAATAATGAGGCCTAGTTCAGGCACAGCCTAATAGGGATTATGAAATAGTAAATGGAGTCACACTCGCTAACTAAAGCTTGCATGTTGCAGAGATAACTCAGTGGGTTGCATAACATGAATACAAATGGTGTCTATTTAGCCACACACTGCTAACCTAATATAACATGAAACGAGTGTATAGCAAGAATGGGGATTTAAAACCTAACACCCCATGACACCCAAACCCACATCCGGCGCCACACAGAGTTACTGGAGCTGAGTCACCGAGGTTCTGGTACACTCCACCATCAACAGCAACACCCACACCGCTGCAGGCACCGCCAAAAGCACTGGTCGGAATTACCACACATGTATCTCAAAATGCGCATACACACTTGGCCCAATATGCTACTCCTACATACAGCGTGCAATGAATGCCACCTTGGTCACCAACAACATCCAAGATGACAGATGCATCTGCAGAGCGCCTGGAGTATAACTGGAGCTACATGGAGGGAACCATTAGTCATCACCACCTACAAGGACACCTAGCTCATACTCTCCCTCAACAAGGCGCAAACACACACCAGACTGGGGTTGCAGGGAGGATTGCAGCAAGTTGCAACATGGATGTTCAACAGCTGGGGGGTGCTCTACACAGGGGAGACATAAGTCCTCATCCTCGTGACCACCCCATCAGCATGTGGCAACACCTGGTGGGCCACCGCCTTCGGCAGCCCCCACACGACAACTCGAGGTACCTAGGCATCGTACTCGACTCCTCCCTCTCCATGTACAAACAGGTCTACGCAGTGGCCTGCAGCTGCTTCGACAGCCTCTGCATCCTCCATGCTACCTTCACATGGTTCACACCCCCGTCAGGTAGGACAGTCAGCAACGCTGTCATTGCCATCAGGCTGGGCAACGGAAACGCACTGTATGCCCACATGGACATGTCTGTGCTCTGCACACTCAAGACTGTCCAGCACACCGCCGCCACACTCGGCCTTGTGTACATTCTTTCTTCGTAGGTCGAGTACCTCCATCGCACATACTTGGTTCCCACCTCTCCCCACATTTGCAAATGTGTTGCAGAGATGCTATGCCTTTGGGGATGGGTTGTCTACACGGCTGGCCACAGTTACCACAGTTACTTGTGTTGTGGTGTCTGGTAGGTGGGCATGTTGATTGGCATGTTGTATGTGAGTTTGCAACGTGTGCATTCTCACAGTTGTGAGTTCCATGATTGTGGAGTTGAGGTGTGTGGTGTGTTCAGTTGGTACTTACCAACGAGCAGTGCATTTCCATATGTGCCATCCTGAAAGTGCTGGTTGATGATGGACTGGCGGAAGATGTAGGAATCATGCACACTGCCTGGGAACTTGGCTACGACATTGGTGAACAGGTCCCGGTGGTCCACTATTGCCTGCACATTAATGGAATGTGTGTGCTTTCTGTTGCGGTATATGTGTGCAGTGTCGGCAGGAGGCACAAGTAGGACATGTGTGCAGTCAATTGCCCCCAACACATGCGGGAAGCTAGCTATGGCGTAGAACCCTTGCTTGGTCTCCAGCTGTTCCTGCGCAGTGTTGGGGAAGTGAAGGTGCTGGGATATCAGGCTTATGATGGCATCCAAGACAGTTGTGAGGAACTTTGATAGGGCTGGCTGTGAGACTCCTCCAACTCGGGCAGTTGTTGGTTGGAAGGTACCAGAGGCCAACATGTGCAGCACAGCGAGCAGCTTTGTTTGCGGAGGGATGTTGGTTATCCGCTGTGTTGGTGCCATCAGCCTGTGGGCTATCTGGTTCAGGATGCGGAGAATGGATGTCCTTTTGAGCCTGTAGTGGGCAATGACATTCTCTGGCGTTAGGTCTGTGAGGCTGAGGCGTGGGCGATGGACCTGCTGTCTTATTCGGCGCAGCCTCTGTGGTGGACCTGGGGGAGGTGGTAGTGGCGGTGGCTGCTGTGGCCTTCTTGGTGCTCCGAGCTGCATGATTAGTACCTCCATGGCATCAGTGGGTCTTCAGTTGTGGCTCTGGGCTAGTCTCCCTTATGTACTGCTATTTATCACCATTTTTTAGACCTCCTTTTTTCTGGTCTTAAGTTCCAGCAGCTAACGGGCCTTAGCGGGTGTTTTTTTATCGCATCGCCGGTCCGGGCGATCGTTGAGAATATCGCGAAGTGGGGTTAGCGTGCGTTTTAACACGGGAACGCCTACATTGCATATGATTAGCGTTAGTTGTCGCTGACATCGTTGGCGATGTTATTAGCGGCCGATATCGCCAGTAAGCTGTCGCTAACGGCTGTTAGCGACAGCTTGTGAATACGGCGATAAAAATATCGTCGCTTTAGCGGCAGAAAAGTGCCGATAACGCGGCGATGTCGCCTTGAGAATATGCCCCTATGTGTTTACTATTTAAAGGGGTGGGAGGAGGAGTGGCACTGAGGGAATAGAAGATAATAGTCTAATGCATGAGAGGAAAGTAAGGAAAGAAAATGGGAGGGGGAGAGGAAAACGCGGCAGAATGGGGGAAGGAGGTAAGAATCAGAGAGAAAGGAGAGCCAAAAAGACAAGGAAAGAGGAAAAGAAAGGGGCTTGAAATAGGGATGTCAGAAGAGAAAGTGGGTAGATATGGAAGAGTGAGAGACAGAAGAGGGGGAAGAGAGAGCACGAGAGAAGAATCTGATAGGGAAGAAGCTTGAAAGGAGATGAGAGGGCGAGGGAGATAGGGAGGAGAGAGAGAGAGAGACTGTAGAAGAAGAGCTTGGAGACCTGCAAGCAGATATGCCGCTGTCATTAGTGCAGCAGATGCAGTAAAACTGAGGCCCAGTGGTGTAATGGGCCCAATGCACCCAAATAGCTTCATATTAATACCGAACTGAGGGCCTATCTTCCTTGCTTGTGTTTAGGCCTATGGCACCCAGGCTACACCACTCCAAACGTTTCCAAGTGTATTCCTGTTGACCTAAAAGAGCCGGAGATTTCCAGTCCCACAATGGAATGGAATGTACTCCAGCTCTACGAGGAGTAAATCTGAGACACTTTCCATGGAGGAATTGGGCGTGGAAAAATGTGAAAACAGACATTCTAAAGTTTGTGGCTGTTTCCAAATTTTCTGCGCCTTCAAGTGAACACGTTATTTAGCTTTCAGTGGCTTTCTTTTTGATGGATAAGCAACTCCCTATAGATTCGTTTTTTCTATATTTTTTGTTTGGGTTTAAACTAGCAAAACAACAAACTATAGCAAAAAATTGAGAAAGAAACCTTACACAGTAAAGAAGAAAACAGGAGACTAAGCAACATATGCCTTCCCAAATAGTCGGACATGTTTTTATCCTGGCGCCATCTTTGTTTAGATTTAGCTACCACAGACTTGAGCAGCTAGGTGTTCGCGCAGAAATGCTACATTCATAATCACTCCATGTTTTCGAAATAGTGAGTGGTTGATCACAATTCAAGTTTTTGGCTACCAACATGCAGGAAATAACCATTGCATAGGGTATTGACCCTTTGTTTGTGGATACGTCAAAATAGATTGTTGTCATTTCTGGCCGAACAGTTATTTGCAGCATTTCAATACATTTCTGAAATGTGGTTATCCTGAAACCCTTCAGGGGCAAACAGGTGGCAAACAAATGAGCTGTATCTGCTATTTTGAAGTGACATCTAGGAGAGTTTTCAAGTTGTTTATTCCATTTCGCTATCTTGGATGGTATATTGAATGAATCATACAATTATCGATACTTCTGAGGTTCAAGATCAGTTGACACATTCGTTCTATGTTTTTGCTAAGGAATTTTAATAGATTTGTCGGATCCATTGTACATGATAACCTCTGTGAGCATGGTCTTTGTTTGTCCTTCTATGCTTTCATTAAGCAAAAATAAAATCCAGCTTTAAATGGAATTACAGGCTTGCCTATTATATTAAGAAAAGAGTGTACTCTTAATAATGCATCCATCTGGGTTTAAAGCAGGCTTTTATTTAAACATATCTCAAAAATTCTGAAATATCTCAATATCCTGTTTGATTTGATTCAAAGAATTAAAGCACTAGTTCATCTCCCCTCCCAAAAAGCATAGCAATTTTATGATTCCCAAAACCCTACCAAATGTTGCAATATTCAGCTTGAAACATAGGCCCTGATTACAATATCGGGCATTCGGACCACCGACCGCTATTGCGGCGGTCAGGGGACCACTTCACAAGCAGTCGGTGGTTTGACCACCAAATTACGATAGGACCGCCGTACTGGCAGTTGGAAAGTGCTCTGTTTGGTACCCCCAAAGTCCCTTTCCGACAGCCTTCTCATGGCGGTCTTCCTGTCATGAAAAGGCTATCGGAAAGGGATATTATAATCCTGATGGCGGTGCTTCGGCACCACCTCTGGTTGGGACTGCGATTCCGATTGCCATCCAGTCGGGATCTGAGATCCTGGCGGAGGCGGTGGTCTTCCCCTCAACTGCTGACGGTCCGACCACATACATCGAAATGTACCGGTCTGACCGAAGGGCTGTTTGTCAGGTGGCAGTCCGCCCGACATTGTAATCAGGTCTATAGTTGGAAGTTGGGCATGTTTCCAAGGTTTAAGTGTTTCATGCACCACAGGTACTTGGAGAAACTGTTTAATCCTTCACTGTGTTCTACAGAGAGAAGGGCAAGTTCCTTAAATATCACTTCATGGAATATATTTAGGTCCTCAAATTTAATAATAATGTCACGCCTACCAGCCTCGTAATGTAAATTAAGCCAAATGTCAGCACAAGAACTACATTCTGATAGCAGATTCTTAGTCCTTGTTGCCCAGGAATGAAATTGCCAGATTGGAAAAGCCTATCTCTCCACTAAGCAAACCATAAAAAAAGCGCTGAAAGAACATAAATATAAGAAATTTGGAGGTATGATATTTTTTAAGACAATATATCCAATAAGTGGAATAGGTATAAGCTGCTATTTCAGAACAAGTTTGTATCACCGAACAAGTGTGGTTGCATACTTTAATTCAAAGCTCTTTTTAACTTCCGCTACCAGCATTATACCAAATATCATGTGTATGTAACCAGGTTAGGATTCATAGATTCAATGTCTTTTTTTATAATGATCTGCATCTTATGCTTATAAACTGAATACCTGTCCATAATCAGCCATTTTTATGCATCCTGGGGCTAAACCTATATGCTGCTTTAATGGAAACCTACTGATATCTCTAGTTCACAATGTTTTATTACAAAGTCATGGAATGTATGCATATCAAGCACCTGAAGTGCTGTCTTATTCATTCCAAAAGCTAGGATACACAAAATCCTGTATATTTTTTCATTAATCTTTAACTGCACCAGCTATGTGATTCCGTATTTTTGTCTTTATGCGATTTTATAGATTGTGTATTCAAAATATGATGCTTTCTTGTTGTTTGTTAGGTTTATTTTCAATTTTAATACACAATTTTTTTAACTGAAAGTGGATACTTCTTCCTTCAGATTTCTTACGAAAACCATCCTCAGGAACCAAACTGCATCCATCAATTTTGAAACTTTTCCTCTTTACCAGTGCCAGGTAGTGTTGCTCAGCTTCCGCCATAAAAGTCTTAAGTTTCAGCTATAGTGACATCAATGATTTTATAAAATGTGCCCCAAGGACCCTACTACTAGCAGACTTAGAGACACTAGGGCTTAAGCAAATAGTGTCTGGCCCTACACATAGGGCAGGACACAGGCTAGATCCAGTGGCGGCTGGTGACATTTGAAAGTGGTGGGCGTAAAATGATTGTCGTACTGCACTGCGGCGAGCGAGCATAGCGAGCGAGCCCGAACAACCTACGGAGGGTTCGGGGGGGTCCTCCACCCGAGAAGTTTTTGAAAAAAGAGTGGACAAATGGTGCATTTCCAAGCAAATTTGATGAAGCAGGAAGGTTAATAAAGCAATTGTGAAAGTGCAGTTATTACATTAATAAAGAGATGTCACTTAACAACATAGGTAGCTGCTTATTCAGTATAACCAAGATCATGCCACCCGCTGCTCCGAGCATACGTGCTCGTGTTTCTGAAACTAAAATGCTGCAAAATATGTGAGTGACGTGCAGCCTCACATACAGTTGCACACTGTACTATTTGTGTAATGTGCTTAATGTAGCATTACAGATATAAATACATAAGGAAGTCAGCCACACAGACTGAAAATCGCTCCCTTATATGTATCATGTGATTGGGGTAAGCAAGGTTCAGAGCTAACAGTGCGCTATTTGTAACCTGATTAGCGTAGGCAGGCAGGCTGCAAACACTGCAGGGTTTGTAGCATGTGATTGACGTAGACTAACGCACACAGCATTATTTTTGTATCATGTTAGAATAAATGCAGCTTATCTATTACTATCATGTCGTTAGTGTAAATACATCACTGTGTGCATCACGTGCTGAGTGCAGCAAGGCACATAGACATACTTAGTGCAGGCAACCACACATACTCAGTGCGGGCAACCTCACAGCCTGTACACAGCTCGTTATGTGTACCCTGTGGTTACGGTAAGCAAACACATAGGTCACCCCAAGGACAACCTGTTTGTAGCATGTGATATGCATGTATACTCCGACTCTGAAACCTCGCACACACACACTGGCTAACTCTTGGCCCTCGATGTGCCGCCCCATGTCATTCTTACAAACTCTGACGTCCCCTTTACTTCCAACAGTGAAGCGTGGTACCTCTTGTTCAAGTAGAGTTCGAGTTATATAAAACTGAAAAAAAAAGTGTCCTACTGTCCCATTCAAAGCACAATAGTGCTGGAGTGCCATACTGCCTCATTCAAAGCACAGTGACGCTTGAGTGCGATACTGTCCCATTCAACACACAGTAGCACTGGAATGCCCTAGAGTCCCAATCAAAGTCCACTAGCACCAGAGATCTCAACTGTCCCATTCAAAGCACATTAGCCATGGAGAGCCCTACTGTCCCTCTGAAAGTAGTGGCACTGATGAGAAGTGCCTTACTTTCCGATTCAAATCATAGTAGCGCTGGAAAACTCAACTGTTCTACTAAAATCATTATAACCCTGGAGTGCCCTTCTGCCCTATTTGTAGCACAGTTGCACTGGAGTCCTCTACTGTTCAATTCAAATACAGCAGCCCTGGAGTGTCCTACTGTCTCCTTCAAAACGCAGTAGCTCTGGGGTGCCCTACTGTCCCACGAAAGTACAACTGCACTGGTGAGAATTGCCCTACTGTCCCATTCAAAGAAAAGTAGCACTGGAGTGCCTAACTCCCCCACTGAAAGTACAAAAGCACTAATGAGAAATTCCCTTCTGTCTCATGCAAAGCTCTGTATCGTTGGGAAGCCCTTCAGTTCTTTTCAAAGCACAGTAACGCAGGCGTGCACTAACTTCCCATTCAAAGCCCAGTATCACTTATTGCATTGTGCCATTCATAGCACAGTAGTGCTGAAGTGTTCTACTGTCCCATTCAAAGCGCAGCGAGCTCTTAAGAAAAACTTTAGGCCACGCACTTTTTTTTTAAACAAACGAAGCAATGTGCATCTGTATATAAAGAATCCAGGCCGTACAACATTCAAGGGATCACCTCACAGGGAAGTTAAAGATATATTGCTATTGGTCTACGGGTTTCCAGGAGAATGTCCAAAATAAAGAACAGTGAAACATAACTTTTATAGAATACGAAAGATTAAAAAAAAGAAAATGAGGCAAAGTGGCCATTTTACACTGAGCATTACCCAGCACTGGCCCTGTCACTCCTGCTTCCCCCTCACTGTTGCCACGCTGCCACAGAACAGAAATGAGACCGTTATGGACTAGTTTTATAAATCCTCAGGTGTCCCCCTGTCTCTCACATTTCACCTTCCTCGGAGGTCGCGTTCAGAGTTAGACGGTGTTTAGGGGAGTTGACCACGAGACAAAGCACAGCCGCGTTTTTCCACATGGCCAAAGCCTCTAACTCGTGGCAAGTGTTCAAGTGCTCAGTTCAACCCTGCAGTTCGAAAGCAGAGCAGTAATTTTTCACTTCACAAATACTTCAGAAGAAATGAGACGCAAAGCCCTCGTCACACACACATGCAACACAACTTGCGAGTCATTGCAGCTCATTGTACCTACCTGTTGTCACACCCCAGCATGTCAATAATCTGCAGTGCTATGCTGTGACTGCAGCCAGTGCCAGTTTCCGTCCCGAGCAATAAACACAGCCAACACATGGAATACAGTACACCTGCTGCGTGCCGATTAAGCCGAAATCAGAGCTGCGCAGCCAAACTCTTCCACAGCCCACTCCCTCAGCTCCCATTATCCAATCAGGAGGCCTAAAAGTAGCGCGAAGGCAAGGGAGTGCTCCAATTGTTGCCACCCACTACTCTGTCTTGAGATAGACCAGCCCTGCCCCTTACCATTCATTTCAATAGTGCGCTGCTAAAACCGCCTGGGCCACAGCATAAGCGCCCCATTTAAAACAAACCATTTTCTGCTTTCTCTGGCCACTCCCTTCAGGCTGACATCACTCTTCTCGCATGTGTTTCGAGTGCGAGCAATAGTCATCGCCCCGGCCAGCACATGCGCAGGAGGTCTCTGACCTCATCCCTTCCTAAAAAAAAAAAAACGGAATTTGTAATCAACACGAAGCAGTGAGCACTTCATTTGAAGCTGCTGCATTGCGTACAGTCTCTCTTATCTCCTCCCCGATCCTAGTCCCGAAGCTAGTAGAGCAACGCCCCTTTCGCCCGTTAACACCAGCCGCCCCTGATTGGAACCACCAGGACGTGAGGCAACATTCTCATACTGCCCCGTTGAGACTTTCTAGACATCATTAAGCCACTATGGTCTCATTCACCCGGGCGGCGCCCTGCCACTATGGCTCTCACACCTTCCCGCCCGAGATGCTTTACCTGGGGGATATAAGCACGGCTGCAAGCGGACGCTAGACCTGCTTATTTGGTGAATTTCTGCAGGACGCTAGGTCCGTTATTGCTCGTTTTTTATGCTGATCTAACTTTTGTGATTGCTTGCCTAAAACCTTGGGGAAGATTCAGGGGGTTGCACTGTTTGACATTAGAGTGGTACCTACACGGCCAGGAGCTGAACGTATCCTTTTTAATGTGTGTGAATTGTACTTACTGTCAATTGAATTTGAAGTCCTCTGTCCACTTTTAAAAAAAACGAATCTTATCTGTTTTTATTTGTTTTAAAATTACTCGCTTTCAGCTTCAGTGAACTTGCACCTCACTGGGCTGATAACGGGGACGGACGGCGTGGCGTTATCACTTCCACCTGTCCATTAGGACATTTGCCTGGCCCGGAAGTAAGCAGGGCGCCTTCCCGCCCGAGATGCTTTACCGGGGGGATATAAGCACGGCCGCATGGCGGCCGCGCAGCGGGTGCGCCGCCGGCGCGCCGAAGGCGCACCAAAGGCAAGCCCGTCTGCGCCCGTCCGCGCTTGGCCCGGGCTTAGGGCTGGGGATGCTGCCAGTTTTAAGCCCCATCCTGCCTCTATAATCACCTATACTGGGGAACAACTATGAGCCTTTAACATAAAGGATAGGTGTGACCGAAAAACTGGTATTAATATCGATCCATGTTTGATACATTTTAAATGTATTATCTGTGGGTTTTCTTACCATTTATCTGACCTACCCCAATTATCTCTTAGTCAGGAGCATCTATCCGCTGTAAAGAATGTGACAAAATCAGTGTCAGGCTGTCTTATCAATGCACGGTCATTGTGTAAACACACGTCTGAGTTTGCTCTGCTTATTGAAACACATGGTGTTGATGTGGCCTTTATTACTGAAACCTGGGGAGATAGCTCTGCAGGTCCTGACTTGGCATTGGCGACTCCCTCAGGGTACACACTATTTAGGCAAGACCGAGCAGGTAAAAGAGGAGGAGGACTGGCCGTCCTGTTCCCAAGTACATGGAAAGGGGTTTTTACCTCTCAGTACAATGGGCCCACCTTAGAATCCCTACTTTTTAAACTAACGATAGGTAACCATTACGCTTTTAATGGTTTGTTATGCTACCGACCCCCAGGTCCCCGGGCTAACTTTCTGATGAATATTGGTACCTCTCTGGATGTTATATCCCAGTCATCGGACTTTACACTCCTAGGTGACTTTAATATTCACCTGGAGGATCCACTGGATAGTGATGCTGTACACTTTATTGATATTGCAAATAGTATGGGCCTTACTCAGCAGGTGATTGGCAGTACACATTTGGGGGTCATTTACTGGATGGAATATTTACCAGTAATGATCATCTACAATGTCTTCCTCCATTGCCTATTATATGGTCGGACCATAAAGCTATTATGTTTTCGTTTCCGGTACAATACCCCCAGACAAAGAAATTGATAAATAGGCAGCGGAAAATGATCCGGCCCTGGAATAAGTTGCCAGTGGGTATGTTTGAATCTGCATTAGCCCAAAATTCTCCATCTCCCTCGGGAGACTCAAATGAAGCTGTTGCTGCTTTTGAGGACTGGCTAAAAAAGTCAATAGACCAAGTACTACCAGCTAAATGCATCTCTAGTCATAGGTCCAGACCTACCGAACCTTGGTACTCAGAGCAGCTTAGGATACAAAAACAAAAATGTCGCCGTCTGGAAAGGAAGTGGAGATCCTCAGACGATTTGGAGGATAAAGCTAACTATAAATCGGCTTTGCTTGAGTATAAAAAACTTATCGATAAGGAGAAAACCAGCTATTTTACCACAGCTATACTTTCAGCAAAAAACTCGTCAAAGGAACTTTTTTGACGGTTAAACGATTAGCCAATTGCTCTGTAGCGGCTGACTCACCTAAAACTCAGGCATTCTGCGACAGGGTGGCTACGTTTTCCAGGATAAAGTTAAGGCGGTCTATAATGGACTCATCAAGTCCGCGGATCTAGGAATGGTTCCTTCTTTAGAGGCTGCTGCTAGACCTGGGATCACCGGACTCATTCCCAGTACTCACGCTGATTACAGGGACCATCCTGAACTATCAGCCTTTCCAATACTGACAAGGGAAGCAACAATTAACTTGTTGAGATCCACTAAATCAGGCTCTCCACTGGACTTATGCCCTCCAAAGATCTTTCATCTTCTACCAGAGATCTTTGCCTCTCATCTGTTGCCCATTTTTAATCAAATGTTCTCTTCTGGTCTATTCCCTACTAGTTGGAAATTGGCATCCGTGCTTCCCCTTTTGAAGAAGCCAAATCTTGATGAGACTGACCCCAATAATTACCGCCCAATTTCCAGACTTCCGCTGCCAGCAAAGATGGTGGAGAAGGCCATGAATAATACTCTATCAGACTATATTGAAAAGCATGGCCTTCTCGATGACACTCAGTTCGGGTTTCGAAAACATCATAGTACCGAACTGGCGCTGATCACATCATCTGAAATGATTAGGCAGACAGTCGACGCTGGGGGCAGTGCAGCACTTGTGCTGCTTGACCTCTCTGCCGCATTTGATACGGTGAACCATCAGAAACTTTTGGAAGTTCTGAGGGGAATTGGGGTCAAAGGAAATGCACTTTCCCTTCTTGAATCATTCCTGTCTGGCAGGGAACAATTTGTGGCCCTAGAAAATTTTAAATCACCCAATTTTATACTTCCATGCGGTGTGCCACAGGGATCGTCCTTGAGCCCGACTCTTTTTAACATTTATGTGGCACCACTGGCGAAGTTAATCAGGTCCCTAGGCTTTTCGGCTGTATCTTATGCCGATGACACGCAGATCATCGTCTCAGTGTCAGGATCCCCACTAACACTATGGAACAGTTCCATACCTGCCTTCGTCAGGTTGGGGACTGGATGGCTGCCAATTGTCTAAAGCTTAACTCTGGTAAGACGGAGGTCCTACTTTTTGGTGCTCACACTGATTTCTGGTCACCTGATCTCTGGCCTTTGGAGCTTGGGCCATTTCCTACGCCAGTGACCAAGGTTAAGAATTTGGGAGTCATTTTTGATTCCAAACTCTCATTTGAAAACCATGTTAACCAGGTTACTTCTCTTTCTTTTTACACGCTAAAGCTTTTGAGAAAGATCCTCCCATTTATTCCAGCCGAGCTACGTAAACTGGTAATCTCCGCACTCGTTCTGTCAAGAGCCGATTACTGTAACGGGCTTTTTATCAATCTTCGGAAAAAATGCCTGTCTAAATTGCAGGTTGTACAGAATGCTGCGGCTCGGCTGCTGCTGAACATTCCAAGACACAAATCTGTGTCAAAGGTGCTCAAGGATTTACATTGGCTGCCTATAAAAAGACGTATAGAGTTTAAGGTTTTATGCATTGTTTTTAAGACCACACAGGATATAGGACCAGGTTTTTTAAAGAGGAACTTGTTACCCTACATTCCAGTCCGTTGTCTCCGCTCATCCTCTGCCCATGATCTGATTATTCCCAGGGTAAAGAAATGCTCCTGGGGGGGTAGAAGTTTTCTGTTTGGCGCAACTAAGTTATGGAATTCCCTCCCAATAAGATTGAAACAAGAAACACATCTGTTAGCTTTCAGGAAATCACTAAAGACATGGCTATTTAATCTTTAACATATCTGCGAACCTCCTAGTTTAAACCCTGTTTTTGATGAGCAAGCGCCTTGACACCCTTGGGTGATTGTTTCGCGCTCTACAAATCTCTATTTCATTTCATTTCATTTCATTTCATTTCTATCACCCAGGTGGCCCATATTGCACCTTTCCATTCATTTCCATTTTCCTATTGTAGAAACAGCCAATGATTACATCAGATCCTGACTAGATAACAAATAGTCCCTTTACTATGCGCTGTTAGGAATATCCATGTTAC
The DNA here is from genome assembly GCA_963921515.1 of Calotriton arnoldi. Classification (NCBI taxonomy): domain Eukaryota; kingdom Metazoa; phylum Chordata; class Amphibia; order Caudata; family Salamandridae; genus Calotriton; species Calotriton arnoldi. The sequence continues at coordinate 803,802 of CAWUFW010005812.1, forward strand.
AAGCCACCCAGGTGGGAATGCTTCTGCAATCCCATGCAAAGTCCACAGCATTGAGTGTGAGCCTCTATTATCACAGGCTACACCACTGAGTCAATGCGCATGCGAAGGTTAAAATTAAGATCTGCAGCGTTCTATAAATGGGGAGGTAGGTTCTCAGTTCAACATAGCTATCCTGTCCCTTCCAAACTGGTGAGCTATTGAAACACCATTGGACTTACACAACCTGCTATGAGAGGCAGTATCAAGAAGCACCCTTGGCACATGGATTATGGTCTCCATCTTTAGAGGCAAGTCCCTCTTCTACAAGAGACTCTACAATTAACCATGAGATGAGGGGAGCCGCCCAGCCTGTTCCAGCTCATGGATGCAGCTCGCAAGGCCTTTGCGGTTATAAAGACAAAAACGTGCTGTCTTCCAATTAGAAACCGGCAAGTGGTGATGAATTGGCCCAGAACATTGTTTTAGCAGACACATCCCACATCAGACAAAAATGGTAGTGGCTGGGTCTCTTCTGGGCCTAGGTTAAACAGCCATGGTCATGGCTTCTGGTCTTGAACATTGTTATGGTTTACCAGTCACAAAAAAAAGCCTTTTAAACTTGGGAGAGGCGTTTATTTTAGAGGAAGCAGCAGGGAGCGCGGGAATAAATGCATCCTAAATAGTCAGGGTTTGAATGAATGACTCATCAACACAGAAACTAAATACTCCACAGAATGCCAAGAACGCCAAACGGCTGTTATTTAAAACAGTAATTAAATATATTAAATTAAATGATTCCTTTCTGAGGCCATGCATAAAGCGAGTCGTGAATCTCTATTACGCGGTATTTCTTTTCTCCGGGAGCCAATGGCCTATTTGTCTTCCACCCGGGTTTTTCAGCTCATTTCCCCAAGCATTCTTCAGTTTCATTATTGAAGTTTTGGCTGAAATTGCACAGAGGCAAAAACGTCCAAAGCTAAGACAAACAGCAATGAAAAAGAAGTGTTAACAGAGAATGCAAGGGTGCAAGCAGAAGAGAACACGACACAGATACCCAACGAGCACGGAAAACACTACAAATTTGAAAGATCCACACTTTCCAATCCAGCGCATTCCATGCACGCAATGTAATAAATAGAAAACTCACTTTGACTTAAAAGTGGAAGCTGCACTACGCGCACAGCACTGCTGGGATACAGGTCTTTTGCAGTACGAAGTTTCCCTCTAAAGTCTAAACCCTCCCCTTCTCACTCGTCACAGAGGCTTTGATAGAGCGCTGTGCTCACGTAAAAATTGTAGGGGTGCATCATAATCATCATTAGTCTGTACCCGCATATATCCAGTTATATATCAATGAATGGTTAGTAAAATGTAGTCGTAATGTGCATTATTAGAATGGATAGGAGGGTAATTGTGGCATCATAATTGCAAATGTAATGTTTAACCGAATGTGCACAACGATGTATTATTGAAGTAGGCCATGTGTAATTGAAATGTAGTAGTTTAAACGTGTACCATATTAAGCTGCACGTGTAGTTCATTTTGAATATGAAATGTATTGGACTAATGCTTATAAGAGTGATTATAATTGTGTGTTTAAAGTGTGCAAAGGCCTGACTGCATATACGTAAGGGAAAGGCCTGATTCATTTTATGTTAGCTTAATTTAGCAGGAAGAAATGTTTCCCTTGGAAAGGCTCTCTGGGTACAGTTGGTAAACTCATGTAGAGGGGAAATGTTTGTTGAAACGTATCTTCTGTTGCAGGTGCAAGGACATATGCCTCGTTAGCAATACACTGGCTCTTTGTTTTACGAGTTAGGGTGGTGGGAGGCATTGAGATGGGAGTATACTGGAATGCAGGGATGATGTTTGCAAGGAAGAAGGTGCCTGGGACTCAAGGTCATCGTAACCGTCCAGGATGAAGTAAGAGTTTCAATGGAAAAATACAAGAAGGAAGACCTGGCCGAAGATGCGTGACCAAAGGCGTGTTCAATTGTATTTGGGTTTTGTATTAGGGATGGTGCCCTGAGGGTGGAGAGTAGAGAAGAGGTAGAGGAGAGCAGAGAGAAGGACAGAGAGTGTTTCGGTGAAGGAGCATCTTAGAATCGAGCTCAAAGGGCTATGTGAGTGCACTTCTTAGGAAGTCTTCACAGCTGACACCTTTTACTTACTCTTGCCTGGGAAATTCGTTAAGTAGGTATGTCATCTTAGAAGTAGAGTAGGGACAGTCAATGGGTTTTCTGCTTGTTTAGATAAATGAGGAATAACGTAGAGATTGGAGCTGTTATTGCTTGTCTAATACTTCTGGAGCTAACGATTCTTCTCATCCTGAGTCGGATGAGACTCCTGCGTAGGATGCTATTTGTATTAGTGCCAATTTATTTCTTTAACCTCGTGTCGAGGTGTTTGCACGTGCAGTTATTCTTGGCTGTAATAAACCCACGAAACTGAATTCGGAGTCAGTAGTCTTTGTAGGTGAACCAGATTCCAAAGAAATTATTGCATAACTGTAAAGATTTTCTTCCCTTCACACTATTCAGCAGGTAAAAAGATCCTGGCGACTTGGGGATCCTTAGAGAAGATAAGATAAGGATCAACGTTATCAGTTGGTAGCAGAGTAGGATGGTTTCCTCTGATAGTAAGGGGAGATCTAGATTAGGATAAGAGATTAGTTGCCCCATAGAACCCAGTGATGGTGATCCAGTGGATCGTAAGAGGAGGACGTCGGCGGTCGTTGAGAACTGACGGAGAGTGACGGTGTGGCGGAAGTAGCAGTTCATGGTAGAGTGAGTATGAACAGGGTGACGTTTGTTAGATTGCGGTGTTTAATTGTTGTGTGATGTCTTGCGGAGTTGGAATGAGAGTTGTGTGATTGAGGATCGGACCATGAGCGCGCGCGGGGCCGAGAGATATTGTGGTGTAGAAGACACCCAGAATAGAGCTTGTTGACCAGAGATGGTGGGGATCACGAGACGTCATTGATCAAACCACTGAAGATAGGGAGTACATGTGTGAGTGTGTGAATAACCGACGCTGGCCGTGGGTTGTTGTGTGCAGAATATTGAGCGGTTGAATCCTATCGATTGTATTAGAGGTGATTGTCCGGTCGTTTCGCGGACAGACAGTTGCCAGAGTGAGGTCAACAATTTCGAGAGGCTGATCGGTCATTGGAGGACCGACAGTCAGAGAGGTAATTGTTCGGTAGGACGGACCATTGCTTCAGAGTGTGATTGGGACACGTGCGAACGAGAACGAGAGAATTAGCAAGGAGGGGAATTGCTGCAAGCGGAGGAAGAGTGATGTCAGACAGTGCCGCGCTGTGATAGGCCGGTTGGTGTGAGCCGCGCTGGCATTGGTGGATTGAATCAGGAAGCAAAAATGAAATACTGGGTGCGAACAGATATCTGCTTTACCATGAAATGTTTTAAAGTTTTACGAGAACTTTGCAGAGGTGACAGACATGTGGTTACTCGGGGTGGAGAGGAAGCCCCTCCCGAGGATACGCCGGCACATTATATGGCTACGAATGTAGGATTGCATACTATAATTTGGCTTGAGAACTGGCATAAAATGACAGAAGGGGAAGGAGAATTGACTGTCCCACGCTATGGCACTTTCAGGTTGGAAGTGTTGTACCAGCTAAAGACTATAATGGCTTCTTTACGACCACTGCCTAGACTGACACAGTTTGAGGCGTTACATGCATGGATTAGGGCAGCGCATGACAGGAAAAGAGATAAGAGCCAGGAAAGGGTGAAGAAATCGATTAGGGCATTCCAAGATGCGAGATGGGATGCATTGGAGAAAAGGTGGAGAGTGGAAACCATTGAAGGGGACAGGTTGTTTCCACTGTTGATAAATGTAGGAGAGGCAAAGAAGAGGTGGGCTGAAGAAGACGACAGCGACACAGATGACAGCCTGTTAGATAGGTTGCTAGCAGAGAGACCACCTCCATTTAATCCAGATTCAGAAGAGGGAAAATCAACTTCAGCAGTAGAACCGGGTGAGACGCAGAATCAGACTAACATGAGGGTAGTGGGAAGAATTTCCACAGGAACAGAGGGAGCGGCAACACAGCCTTCCATTGAGAATACCCGGTTACCGGACTCCCTGACAGTACTGGTTACCATTGGCCCTATAGTACCGGTATATGACCCAGACCGAATAAGAGAAGGAAGTTCAATACAGACGAGAGGAGAAGAGGGAACCAGTGCTGGTGGGAATGGTTTCGGAGTACAAGTGATCCACTTCCCGAAGCCATTAGAAACAAGCACGCCATTACCAGCCACCGCAGACTCCTCTTTTAGGCAGGAGGAGGAGAGACCAGTCAGACCAAGATCTTTACACGAATCTAAGTCAGCTTTGAGGATGTGGACACCAACAGTAAGGAACCAAAGTGATAGGATGCCAGGCGATAGGGGACAAGACATTTTGGAAGGTAGACCAAGTTCCAGGAGTACGATAGAAGGGAATAAGTCACAAGGACAAAATAGTGACTATGATGAGCGGGATGGAGCAGCTTGCCAAGAAGTACTGAAGAGTGCAGTGCAGGCAAGGTTGCTAGACGTAGTAAGACTGAAAGCGGAGGTAGACAAAATAATTAGTGGAAGCCTGCCTTTGGAAAGAATAGAAATTTATGGGTCAGATGAGCGGCTTTTCATAGCAAAAGATGTAACTCGGAAAGCCAGGATAGCACATGAGAAATTGACAGCATTAGCCAGGAGATATGAGGTAGATTTGAATAAAACAAAAACGTTGCAAGGGCCGCATAGGTTGCAATATAGTGATCAGGAACTAGAGGAGAAAAGGATCACAGGATTGAGGACGCATACTAAAGATCTGAGTGTAGGGATGCGTATATGGAACTTGTTGGACAAAAGGGAGGAAAGGTGGTCAAAGAAGAAAATGGCAAAGAAAATTGTGGGGGAAACGCCGCCTCCGGGGGGGGGCGACGGCCGTTGGAAACTTTCCTTTAAGGGAAGTACAGAACGGAGGGTACGTGTATGTGCCGTGGAGTAGAGGTGACTTGGCTGCGTTTACAAATGACTTTCCTCGGCTGAGGGAGAAACCCGTAGAGTGGTACAAACAGGTTGAGCGGTTTGTTAAAATTTCGAAGGTGCTGTGGACTGATTTGAACACCTTGTTTGACATAGTGGTGCCGGGAGATTTGTGGACAGCTTGTAAAATCACCGTCGAGTGGCCGACCTTTGAACCTGAAAGGGATGCTGTCACAAATGGTCCGTCACCCCTTGTTAGGAAAAAATTTGAGCAAGTGATTACATGGTTGAAACTGAAGATTTCGCCTCAAGATATAGATTGGGTTAAGATAGACCGAACTGTGCAGGAACCTAAAGAGACGGTGCACGAATATTATGAAAGACTTTTGCAGGCTTTTAAACAGTATAGCGGATTAGATGCATTAGACCCCAAGGATATGGGACAGTTTGTCTCAAAGTTTGTGCTAGGCCTGAGACCAGAAGTCAGCCTCATGATACAGCACCATTTGATCTGCTGGCAGAACAAGCCGGTAGATGAAATCTTGCGGTATGCGAGGTATTGTAGCGATGAGGTGGACTCGAAGCATCGGAAGTTAAAAGACATATTGATGCTCGTTCAGATGCAGACAGCTCAGGTCCAGCCTAGTGGAGGGACCTTAGGAAGGAGACAAGGAAATTACCAAGGGAACCAGAATGGGCAAGGTCAGGGAAAGGGGAAACCCATGGATCCCAAGACGGGGGTGGATGTGGTGACACTGAAGAAGACCACTGCGTGTCATCTTTGTCACCAGATCGGACATTGGAAGCGCGAGTGCCCCTTGAACCCAGCCAACCAAGTGCAACAGGAGGTAGAAGGGGTTCAGGCACATGTGCCGGAGGTAGTCAACACTGTGATGAAGCCCAGATCGATGAAAGGGGGACATATAACCCACAAGTATCGGTCCCCCAGCCACCAAGGATCTCGCAGGGAATACGAACTTACCAGCAGATGCCCCTTTTCGAAGGGTATGATGAGTATAGCCCAGACCCGTTATCCTGACGGTGCCTGAGGGGGAGGAAGACTGCACACTTGGAGCAGTCTTGGAGGTAGACCAGAGAGGACCTTTTGTGGAGGCAGACATTGATGGTCATCCTACCACACTTTTGGTTGACACTGGTGCTACCCGGTCTACTGTAAGAACAGCAGTAGTCCCCAACCTACCCCTCTCGGGACAATCGATCCAAGTTGTTGGAGTGGCGAACAAAAGAATAAACAGCCCACTGACCGAACTGATTCCAGTGAGGATAGGTTCCTTCCAAACTAGACATCAGTTTGTGGTGTGTGATACGAGTCCAGTTTGTCTTCTGGGAAGAGATCTGTTATGTAAATTGAACTGCACGATTTATTGCACGCCCAGGGGAGTGGAGGTTCAGACGAGGGATGATGATGCTACTTTTAAAGTTGCTAATCAGCATCTGTGTATAGACTTGTATCCAATGGTGACCGTGGAGGAACTTTCACCGGATTTGAGAGATACCGTGTCACCCGAGGTGTGGGACTTCACAGGAGAAGAGATAGGACTAATCAAGGGGGTTGAACCTGTGCAGATCCAGGTGAAACAGAATGTTGAGTTCCCTAGAACGCCTCAGTACAATCTGTCGCCTGAAACGATCGCAGGGATTAAACCTGTAATCGAGTCTTTCATCAACCAAGGCATTCTGAAGGAGATCAGAGGTAGCCCATGTAATTCACCTATTATGGGACTACAGAAACCGAGCGGGAAATTCAGGATCGTGCAAGACTTGCGAAAGGTCAACACGATAGTGGTCCCTTGTTGTCCAGTGGTACCGAATCCATCAGTGATACTGTTTCAGATTCCATGCGAAGCCGAGTGGTTTACTGTCATTGATTTGTGTCAAGCATTCTTCTCGATACCGCTCCATGAGGAAAGCCAATTTCTTTTTGCGTTCCGGCTGGAAAATCGTGTGTTAACGTGGTGTTGTATCCCTCAAGGGTATACAGAAAGTCCATCGATCTTTAATCAGATCTTGAAAAAGAATCTTGAGAGTCTGGTATTGCCACAGAACTCGGTTCTCGTGCAGTACATAGACGATCTGCTTGTTGCCTCAGAAACCGAAGATGCTTGCAGGATAGACACAGTAGCCCTGTTGAACCATTTAGCGGAAAATGGGCACAAGGTGTCTCCAAACAAGTTACAGTACTGCCTAACCGAGGTACAGTACTTAGGACACAGATTAGAAAAAGGCAAGAGGAAGGTGTCACCAGATCGAACTGAGGCAATAATGAACATGGCAGTGCCCACCACTCAGAGAGAAGTCAGGATGTTTTTGGGAATGGTCGGCTATTGTCGGCAGTGGATACCCAACTTTTCCTTGAGAGCAAAGCCTTTACAGAGGCTTACGCACAAGGATGTGAGTGATCCGGTACCATGGGACGAGGAGTGCTTGGTGTCATTCCTAAAACTGAGAGAGGAGTTGTGTAGTGCCCCAGCTCTGGGAATGCCGGTTTACAACAAGGCTTTTTCATTGTTCTGTTGCGAGAGAGAAGGATGTGCATTAGCAGTCTTAGCTCAGAACCATGGAAGTGTCCGTAGACCAGTTGCCTACTTTTCAGCTACTCTAGATCCAGTAGCTTCTGCGTTGCCTGGATGTCTAAGATCCGTTGCTGCAACAGGTGTCAGCATTGAAAGATGTGAAAGCATTGTAATGGGTCATCCTTTGACTGTATATGTGCCACACTCGGTTGAATTGTTGATGACCAGGACTAAGACTCAGCACCTAACGAATAACAGGTTAACAAGGTATGAGCAAGTCATACTCGCCGCAGAGAATGTGACTCTGAAAAGGTGCTCCGTCTTAAACCCTGCGACATTAATGCCATACCGAATGTAGATGATGAAGATTGTGCGGACCATGATTGTCTTGACGTGACTGAACTTTGCACCAAACCGAGACCTGACATTGTCGATGAACCACTGACGGACCCAGATGAAATTTTCTTTGTCGATGGTTCATGTCTAAGAGACAGTGTCGGTCAACTAAGAGCAGCATTTGCTGTATGTACCATTTCCGGGGTGGTTGAGGCTGCTTGCCTAGAAGGAGTACGCTCCATGCAGGTAGCTGAGATCATTGCTTTGACTCGTGCCTGTTTGGCCGCTGATCGAATTCGAATCACGATTTACACGGACAGTCAGTACGGGTTTGGTGTAGTTCATGACTTCGGACAGTTGTGGTCCCAGAGGGGATTTTTGACATCATCTGGCTCACCCATTAGGAATGGAGAACATGTGAGACAACTGTTAGATGCATTGCAATATCCGAAGGAAATCGCAGTTGTCAAGTGCACTGCACATGTGATTGGGGGAGGATTTTGTGTCTTTGGGAAATAATTATGCGGACGAAGTCGCCCGCTTCTGTGCAGAACAAGGATGCATATTTACTGAGGGTTACACAGGAGAGAGCCAAGAAAGAACTGAACTCAACATGAGGTTGGCAATGGCAGGCACTTGGGAGGAGCTCAAGCGACTGCAAGATGAAGTCTCAGATCAGAAACGGAATGGATGGGTTAAAGCAGGGTGTGAAAGAGGGGATGTGGATGTTTGGGTCTCCAGTGATGGAGAGCTGTATTGCCAGAGAATCTGCTGAGTCCGATGGCGAGACTGATACATGGACCAGTACACCTTGGTAGAGATGCAATGATGCGTGTGTTTAGACAAACGTGGTATAACCCACGATTTCGTGCAATGGCTGAAGCAGTTTGTCAGAGGTGTGTCACGTGTCAGCAGATGAATGCTGGAAAGAAAACAGTAGTCACCTTGAGTCACATTGGGAGGTCAGGAGGGCCCTTCAATAGGATACAGCTAGACTTCGTGGAAATGCCTAAGTGCAATGGGTTGAGGTACATTTTGGTGTTGGTATGTGTATTCTCACGGTGGGTGGAGGCTTACCCAACACGCAGGTGTGACACTCTCACAGTGGCTAAGTTATTGTTGAGGAAACTCATCCCGAGATTCGGGATTCCAACCTCTTTGGAATCAGATAGAGGAAGACACTTCCACAGTGAAATCATGAAGTTACTTTGTGCCGCATTGAATGTGAATCAGAGACTCCATTGCAGTTACCGACCATAGGCTTCTGGGATGGTGGAACAGGTTAATGGAACCTTAAAAGCCCGGATGGCAAAAATGTGTTCATCAACATCCCTGAAGTGGCCTGACGCTTTGCCACTTGTACTGATGAGCATGCGAAGTGTCCCAGATAGGAGGACCGGGTTGTCCCCTCATGAAATATTAATGGGAAGGGCAATGCGGTTGCCAGCAGTACCAGCTACAGCTTTGATAAACATCACTGATGACTTGATTCTCGATTACTGTAAAGGACTATCTGATGTGGTCCGTTCTGTGTCCCAGCAGGTGCAAGCTGCCGCTGTTCCGGCCTCGAGTGATCTGTGCCATGACCTGTGTCCAGCTGTATTGTAGCTCCTATTTCCCTTATAGGCTCTGCGCATTGGAATGATATCCCCTATAGGTTTGACATAGGACTAAGGTCAGTATGTCCCTATCGAGTATATTAAACTTAATTACTTGTGCCAGCTAGCTCAGAGGCCACTAGAAACTCCTTGACGACAAGAAGGGAGTAGTTTTTGGCAGCCCCAAACATGACAACTTTGTTTCCCTTTAGAATCAGAACGTGTCCCAGAGTCGTGGAAACAATAGATAACTATTTCACTCAGCTCAATCGTGCATGCTTAGTTTTCCTCAAAGTTACACAGAAAGAAATAGACGGGCGTTTCAATAAAAGGTTTATTGAACAGTCTTGTTTCTCGTGTAAGTTAAATGTGCTGTTACGATCACAAGACAGTATGCAAGATAAATAATGTACAGCGTAAGCAGTAGAAATAAATAATACTGCGATAGCATTATCTTTTAGCAGATATTCATTCACATAAATAACACAGACTAAAAAATGCGAGTACTCATACGATGCGTTTCTAAGCTAGTTCTACCCCAATGTGCCTAACCTAACCTAGGTGTAGGGAGAGGTATGAAGTAGGTGAAGTATTCCTTACTATGGTATACTAAGAGTATGTTAAGTCTAGTATGCCTAGTATGCCAATAGTCCCTCTAGGTTCTAGTCAGCTCCATACCTTTAGAATGAGAGAGGTGGGAATCTCTTTGCCAGACTCGAACTCCAACACCCCGCAAGGGAAGTTAGATCACTGGAAGCTGGACTCTCTGCGTGCAGGGATGACAGCGTCTTCTCAGTGCGTCAGGCCGGGAAACGGGCTCCTCTGAAGTCGAGGTCTCCTCTAGTTTACAAGGGCTAGGGAAGGTATATTTATACCTGAGAGGTACCTCTCAATGTTAGCATTGACGTGAATTCATTCATTCATTCATGTCACTTATAAAGCGCACTACATACCCGCGAGGGTCTCAAGGCGCTGGGGGAAGAGGGGGGTGGTGCTGCTACTGATCGAAGAGCCAGGTCTTGAGGAGTCTTCTGAAGGCCAGTAGGTCTTGGGTCTGCCGAAGGTTGGTGGGGAGGGTGTTCCAGGTCTTGGCGGCGAGGTGGGAGAAGGATCTGCCGCCGGCGGTCGTTTTCCGGATGCGGGGGACTGTGGCGAGGGCGAGGCTGGTGGAGCGGAGCTGGCGGGTGGGGGTGTAGAAGCTGAGTCGTCTGTTGAGGTAGGCTGGTCCGGAGTTGTGGAGTGCTTTGTGTGCGTGGGTGAGGAGCTTGAAGGTTATCCTCTTGTTGACAGGGAGCCAGTGCAGGTCTCTCAGGTGGGGTGTGATGTGGCTGCGTCGGGGGATGTCGAGGATAAGACGTGCAGAGGCGACATCTTTCACATGTGCTTCACTGTACAGTGCCCATATAATAAGGGGAGTGCTTCAGAATTTGTCTAGGCATAGGTCTTTGTACTGGAAGGATATGTTTCCAGTACTAATCCTAAACTAGACAGCACGTTCAGCCTCTGTACCACAATGCAAAGATTGTGCATGAAGCTGAGCAGCCTTTATGGTGCACCAGCAGAAGTTATGTCAGCAGCAGCAGGCCATTTTTAATAAACATCGCTCAGGCTGGTTCCGCCCCCTAAAATGGCGCATCAACTTTTGTTCCTGCAGTGAGTTGCACTAAAAAATAATAAATCGGCTCCATTGCGTCTTTCCCCAAATCCACTGGGGTTCATACCTGCATCAATTGTCTCTAGCATCTGCCCATTTCTGTTTGTGAGCTATGCTATTTGATGGATCCTAATTCCATCAGAGGGTATCAGAAAAAGCTATTTTAGAAACTGCCAAATAAGCATCAAGATCGCATTTGAGGGGGGGGGCCCTACAGAGGAAACAGAAGAAGAATAAGAAGTTTAGGCAGTTTCTTCCTCCTTTCACAAGGAGAATTATGAAAAGAGAATAATCGCTTCTAGAAAGTCACCAATTCCTCTTCCCGGGAGCACATTCCGAACCCAAAGAACGCTCAGCCAAAGACTGAAGTAAGCCCTCTGGTACAATGCAGGTTCAGCCCTTCCAGCAGACTATGTTATCCATATTTGCTAAACATTAGTCCTCTGACATAACCACTATAGTTGCTGTGGTTCAATCGTATCGATATAGTGATGCTGGATTTGGCCTTAAAACGGAATGGTCAGTTGGGCATAAAAAGAAATTATGCTGCTTGCATCTCCCACAATGGTGTTGATGGAGTCAGTATCAAAGTAATTCGAATTGTTGATGTCTCCACTGATGTAATTCTGCAGAAAGCTAATAGAAATTTTCTGTCTATAAGGCACAAAAACTTATAAAAACATATTTCTCAGTTGAGGAATATAACAACAAATGAGTCCTTTAAACGTTTGAGGGTTAGACTCTGGTTCCTTGACACCAATGAGGATGATCATGAGGTGAAAGATTTGCTGCCTCTAAAACATGATGGCCTCTTGTTTAATTTGCACAATATAAGTGGAGTGGACATATGACTTGAATCTGAATTTCAGAATTCATATGGGTACCTATCAGCTGAGCATTTGACTTTTACAGGTGTAATTGAAAAGCTTTAGACACTGTGAGCATATTGAAAAGTAGAGTTTGAATTTTTTCACTGAGAACCTTTCAGAAAAGCTGTTTATGGGGTCACTATTTCCCATAAATGAGCCTCCACTTGTAAGACATAAAGCTACCAGTGAAGCAAAGACCATAACCATAAAACTGGGGGGCATATTATCAAGAACGGCGTTAAAATTATCGCCGCTTTAGCGGCAGAATACTGCCGCTAAAGCGGCGATAATGGGCTTGATAATATGCCCTTGAGAATACCAATAGAAGTCCATGTTCTGCTGTGATCCTGGGCTTCTATTGGAATTCTCAAGGGCATATTATCAAGCCCATTATCGCCGCTTTAGCGGCAGTTTTCTGCCGCTAAAGCGGCGATAATTTTAACGCCGTTTCTTGATAATATGCCCCCAAGTTCTGTAGAGGGAAAAATGAAACTGATGGTAATCAGCTGATTAGGTGGTTGCTGCACAGGAGCATGCTACTTCTCACACAAATTGTCGCACAGCCTAACATTTACGCACTTGCACAATCATCACTACTCCCTTAACCATACAGTATGACGGACTGCCTGGGCACATACAATATTATGAAATATCAAAATACACCATCATGAGTCAACTCTAGCGGCGTGTTCCAGCTCGAGCCAACGTACTCATATTAATAGGGCTTTAAGTTAATTATGGCATGTAAATACACTATAAATCAATTCCAGACTACATTCAAAATCATGGTAAATATTCTTGTGTTAATATTTCCTGAAAATTTAAAATTTAAAAATGTAAATGTTCAGGGAATAGTAACACAAGAACATTTGATTGAACGTCAATGAAAGTTCTTATGTCTCATGATTAATCTATTGCATATGATGTTGATGGAAGATTTGTATTTGGATCACTTTCTACAGAATGTCCTGTATTTACAATGGTTTTATATTAAGACTATATGTTGGTTTTGAATAAACTATTGAAGATAGAGAGTGTTTGTTAACTAATAAAATTATAAAAATAGTTTTTCTCGAGTCTCATGAATGTAGTCTAAAAGTGGTTTTAAATGTACAGCTCTCCACTAATTCACACGATTGTTTGAAATGTGTCAGTCATTAGGGGTACTAACTGAGTGTGTGGTAGACAGTGCAGGGCCTTTTCCATCTATCTCACCCGAACCTAGAAGATGTATACACACTACCTTGTAATGTTCTGAGGTTAGGTGTGGTTAGATTTGGTCGACTTTCTCCCAGAGGAGTTCACCATTCCAATTAATTGACAAAGTAATGAAGAAGTGCCAAGGAAAGCCTAAGACTGGAAGTTTAGTCACACAGTCTCCTTTCATTCTACCTCAGGGTATGTAACAGACAATGTGTATGGGTTGACACCCCTCTTTAAATACTGCACAGGAACTGTGTATTTTCCTCAACAATTATGAAAGAATAATCTTTTTATAATTCTAATGCACATTAGAAACACAATAAATGTTATGTGATTATGATTATAGTGCACAAAGGTTTTTCTCAACTATAATGCAGCTAAAATGTATTATGAGCAATGCATTTAGAGAGATTGACTATAAATGATTGCAATTAAGTACAGTGTGCAAATTCAGTTGCATTTCCAATAATGTGATTGCTATTATTGTTGACACCATTGTCATAGGTTATTTTTTTTTCATGCAGGACACCCATTTTTTTTCTGAGTATGTTCTACTTCTGAGCCCATGTTCTGCAGGGTTTTTCAGGTTCCTCCTTATAGCCAAAGTCAGGAACCAAAGCCCTGCCCCCACTGTTATTACTTTTTGGTCACTCATCAAAATCCAGAGAATTTGGTGGTTCAATGTTCCTTCAATAAGGTAACAATCTTATCTCATGTAATGACACTTGAATTATGGCCAAGTGCTCTCAATATTTGTGAAAAATGGTGTATTGATCTGCTTTGCAACTGCCAGAGTTTCTTTTGTGATCCCCTAAGAGTTTGTAGAATGTGGTGTGAATGGGGAAAAACTGAAAATGTGCACCATGTCGACGCAACAGCATGTTCAATAGGGTGAATGTTTGAAATGGGGGTCTCTAGTTGGCAATGGTTTGCACTGTTGTCCAAGTAGGGTCCCTTCTTCCTAGTCAGGGTAAGGGGTATACACTTCTAAAATAACCCCTGCTCACCCCCTTGGTAGCTTGGCACGAGCAGACAGGCTTATCTCAGAGGCAGTGTGTAAAGCATTTGTGAACACATGCAGTAATACAGTGAAAACACTACAAATGGACACCACACCAGTTTAGAAAAATAAGTTATCTTTATCTAACCCAAACAAGATCAAAACGACAAAAATCCACAATACAGTAATAAAGATATTACTTTTAAATGATAAAAATAGTTCTGTTAAAATAAAATTGCAGATGCAACACTTTCAACACAAAGTACCTTGAATGCGTCGCGCACATAAACAAAAACTGTTGCAGGGAAGGTGATGCGTCTGTTCCTTACGCCCAGAGAAGGTGATGCGTCAGTTCCTTACTTCAGGGGAGGTGATGCGTCGGTGCCTTATTGCCACGCAGGGGCGGTGATGCGTCGGTTCCTTACTGAAGGGGAGGCGATGCGTCGGTTTCTTACTGTGCGGGGAGGTGATGCGTCGGTTTCTTACTGCGACCCCAGCGTTCTTGCCGGTGTGGCACCCAGATGCGATGCATGAGGATTGGGGATGCGTCGGTTCTTGATGCAGCGGTGTTAGACTCGACCCTTTTTGCAGCATTTCCCAGAACTTTTTGCCTTCGTCCTGGTATTTTTTCTGACCTGGTGTTGGTGGTTTTAGGACTCTGGGCACTTTATCACTGCTGTTCAGTGTTAAAGTGCATGTGCTCTCCATGATAAACGTGGTAGGATTGGTCTACACCTGTTTGGCGTATTTAATTTACCTATCAGTCCCTTGTAAAGTGGTATCTCATATACCCAGGGCCAGTAAATTAAATGCTACTGGTGGGCTTGCAGCGCTGCTTGCGCCACACACCAAAGTAGCCTTTCAAACCTGTCTCAGGCCTCTGCCATTGCAGGGCCTGCGCGCGCAGTTTACTGCCACTGTGACGTGGCATATAAAGTGGTTGCCATGACTGTGACTCCCCTTTTACTACATATCAGTCACCCCTAAGGTAGGCCCTAGCTAGCCCTATGGGCAGGGTGCACTGTAGGTAAAAGGTAGGACATGTGCCTTAACTGTGTGGCATGTCCTAGTAGTGACAAACAACCTATTTGGTTTTTCACTAATGTGAGGCTGCCCTCTCATAGGAATGCATTGGGGACACCCTGATATGTGTTTCAGTGGTTATTCCTGATATGAGAGGGGTGGCGTGATCAAGTTTGGTATGTTTGGAATAGTGGTAATAAATGCTGCGTAATGGTGTTCGCAGATTTCTTATCACTATTTTAGAAATTACACATTTCTGTGTGCTATGTGTCTTTGTGCCTGCCTGTTGTGTATTGCATGTCTGGCTCTGGATGACATGGGCTGGGGAGGTGCAGTGGTTCAGAGGGCCTGGGTGAGTCAGCGCTAGGCTGAATAGGCCTGATCTGTATTTGGAGTAGTGGGAGGAATAGCACCTGACCCTGAATAGGACTGTTCCTGCCTTCCACAATGCTGGCTCTGCCCCCTGTGGTGTGTCTTGGGCCAGAGCCTACTCTAACAATAAGGGTGTTTGTGCACATGAAAATGTGAATGTAAGTACCCCCCAGAACTGGTTTGGACTGGGCCCAAAGCCCTGTGCCAGGGGGTAAAACAAAAACATTTGCAATATAAATATTGGGGCTGTGACCCCATGTCTGTGTGCTGTGTGATTACTTGGAACATAATATACTGCCAGGAGGTACCGCCGTGGGGCCCAGCTGCTGCCCTCTGCTGGGAGGCCCTGCATGCTGGCCTACCAGCTGGCACCTTGTTGGTGTCCCTGGCCTTGAGGAGGCTCAAGCGCAGGAGAAGCGCTCCCTGCCAGGAAAGGCTAAGAGCGATGCCTGCTCCCTGTTCGGTCTTCAAGTGGGAGACAGGCAGGGTGCTTCAGATTTGTCTATTTGCCCTGAACCCGGGCTGGGAGCCTTGCAGGATTCCTGCCCCGGTGTGCTGGAGCCCCTGGAATGGGCTTGTGTTGCAGTGGTGGGGAGGTCTGCCCCGCTGTTTGAGGGAGACCTGAGGCGCTGGAACGCAGGAGCCGCGGCTCGCTGCAACTCAGCAGGAAGCCCCCACCACAAAGGGAAGTCAGGCAGCTGTTGCCTGGTTGTGGGCAGGGCCCACTGCCATCAGCAGTTAAGCAGGGAAGAGCCAGGCCAACGGAGACTTCGCTCCGTGTAGAGAGGCCAGCCCCGCCTCCCCAGCGAGGGAGGTTCTGCAGCACAGAGTAAGCTGCCGGAGGCGTGGGGCAAGTGAAGAGCCTCAAGGCCCATAAGACCGTCCCCGGAGAGGCAGTCACGACCTAAGGACCGCGCTGAGAAGAGAGACGTCCTGTCCGGCTGCACCACTAGGAGATCGCTTGGGTGACCGCGCTCAGAGGAGGCACCCCAGGCAAGTGAGAGGAGTAGCGTGGGCATTACCTGGTGCGTGTTGCATCCCCTGCCCCGGATTCGGTGCTCTGGACACCGGGGCCATTCTTTGTGGGGTTAGGCCAGGGCGCGACCTCGAGGGAAGCCCCTCCGAGCCCGACATTCACGCATTCCTGACCTCGTTGCAGCTGCGCCCCATGATCGGGGGCAGCTGCACTGTTACCTAATTTTGGGGGCCTTTTCGAATGGCATTACGGGGCGAGCCCAGTAGGGGCCCCGGACTTGGTAGTTGCTGCCTGTGAGAAGCCTACGGGAAGAGCACTGGGTATCGTCTTAGGAGCGCAGAGGCCGCTCTTACTGTTGTTATGCACGCCTGGTCAGGAGATGCTGGTCTCTCCTAGATGTTATACCCTGGTGTTAAGATATGTGGTGTTCTTCCCCAGTTGTTGTGTATGCATAACCTGCTGTGTAGTTTATGCCTAAGAGGGGCCTGATGTACTTATGGTATTCCAGTATATGTGCACAGCTGTGAGTGTTCCCTATGGGGCATTGCTGGTGATATGTTATGCCTAGAGGTGGTGTGCTCCATGCACCCTTACCAGTAGTTACTGGTTGTCTTCACTAACTGTGAGTTCTGATGTTTATGACAGTGGCCCGATTGGCCCTGTGGTGTATATAATCCTTGTAAAGTCATACTAAGTGCAAGGTGGCACAGTGTATATATATGTGATTACGTTCTAATGTGTTTTATGAGTAATACAAAGGCTATTTCTATATAACCTGTGTGGAGTTTCTTTTGTGGTGTGCCTAGTGTGTCACTGCTGTGTGTGTGTGTTGTGCAAACGCTTTACACATTGCCTCTGGGATAAGCCTGGCTGCTCTGCCAAGCTACCAAGGGGGTGAACAGGGGTTATCATCTGTGTGTAACTCCCTTGCCCTGACTAGAGTGGTGGTTTCTGCCTGACTTAGGCGCATGCCTTAGCCAACCAGAAATCCCATTTCTAACCGGCGGTGATGACACTGCGTGGCTCTCTCCAGCCGCGGTCCCACGATGTGTTGGTTCTTGCAGACGCACAGCAGGGCCTGCGTCGGGATTGGTGTGGTGATATCGGCTTGCGGTGATTTCTCGAGCCGCGGCAGGTGCTGCAACGGTTTCTTCGGTGGTGCGTCGGAAACTGGTGCGGATGAGTCACGCTTCTCGAAGTTGCATTACTTTTCCAGCTCCCAAAGGCAAACAGCTTCCAGAGGTCCAAAACATCAGCAGGCACCTCTTAGCAAGGATGTTCAGGGGAGCTGGTGGTGAAGTCTTTATGTCCCTGAGACTTCAGAACAGGAGGCAAGCTCTTCTTTCAAGCCCTTGGAGATCTTCTTCAAGCAGGGGACACAGCACACAGCAAAGTCCTTTCTCCTTTCCTTGGCAGAAACAGCCACTAAGGGCCAACCCCAGACAGCACACAGCAAAGGGGTAGTACTTCTCCTCGGTTTCTCCAGATCTTCTCCTTGGCAAAGGTTCCTCTTGATTCCCAGAATGATCTAAAAGTCTGGGCCCCTATTTTTATAATACAAAATCCTTTGTTCTCTGTGGCAGAGAAGCTCTTTGCCCAGCCAAAACCAGTTCTGTCCTCTCTGGTGCAGCTTCCTGGCAGGAGGTGGAGACAGCATTGTCTAAGGCAGACCACGCCCATTCATTTGTGAAAGAAATCTCCTCCCCCTACTCGGAATGCAGCCCAGGTCCATTCAGCCCAGCGCTGACTCACCCTGGAAAGGCAGGACACACCTAACCCCCCCAAGTGGCTGTCTGAACAGAATGCACATCCCCAGCCCCTGTCACTCCAAACCCAGACAGTCAATACACAACCTGGCAGAGGCACACTGGATGGTTAGGCAAGAGAATACTTAATTTCTAAAAGTGGTATTTTCAAACCCAGAATGTAAAAATCACCCTCACTAAAAGATGCATCTGAACATTCTGAATTCAGGCATATCTAACTTTATTTTCCTATCTTGTTCCCATGGGCAGTAATGCTCATAAGATGTTATGAGCAAACTCCCCATTCTATCCTATGTGAGCAGATAGCCTTACAATTGTGAAAAACGAAATTGACAGTAGTTCACTATCAGGACATGCCACACACATCAGGGCATGTCCTACCTTGCACATACACTGCACCCTGCCCACAGGGTTACCTTGGGCCTACCTTAGGGGTGCCTAACATGTAGGAAAAGTGAAGGTTAGGGCCTGGCAAGTGGGTGCACTGGCCAGGTCGACATGTCAGTACAAAACTGAGCACAGACACTGCAGTGGTAGGCCTGAGTCACATTTGAGAGGCTGCGTGTGTGGGTGGCACAATATGCTGCAGGCCCACTACAAGAAGCATTTGATTTACAGGCCCTGGGCACACATAGTGCAAAGTACTAGGGACTGACTAGTTAATCAAATATGCCAATCATGGAATCACCAATCCCTAACAACAATTTACAGGGAGCACTTGCACTTTGGCACTGAACAGCAGTGGCAAAGTGCCCAAAGCATCTAGACCAGCAAAAACGAAGGCCAGCACACAGCAACCTAACAGGAGGTAAAGACAAAAATAAAGGGGAAACCCAGTCAATGATGCCAGGTCTCACAGCTAACTATTGTCTTGAGAAAATATGATTGAATGAGGCAGACTGGTTTCTTGGGGGATATCTAAGATAATTTTTTGATCACTTGATATGATGATCAGTGAAAGTTTTGGGAAAAAGCTGGATATTTCCTTGAGAAGGTCAAGCAGAACAGGACTATAATGCATGTTTTCAGTCCACGTTTAACTGAATGCATGTTCCACCAAAGTACGGAATCTTAGGGGGCTACAAACATCAGTTTAATAACTCTTCTCAGTAGCCTCTCTAGACTCCTTCTCAGTATTTTTTTTACCTTACAGAGGACAAGGGTCAAGCAGATGTAGGCAGCAGACTCTAGGTTGCTTGCATGCTCCTCCCCTACAACTTCAGAATCTCTTTAGGTACTTCTACAGCCATTCTCAAATGACACTACATAGACTAAATATGGGCTACCATTGTTTTGTTCGATATGAAGGCAAATCACATAAGACCAAGGGGTTCTTCCAATTCTGCACAATGGGTTCACTCTTCAATTTCTGACAGAAACAACATTTGTTCCACCTTCCTTTTCCCACCCCCCACACACATGCTTAAAGTTCTGCAGGAGGAATGGATAGTGTCATACAACTTTTTGGCTCTGTGCGTCCATATACCCAGGAAGGAGTGTCAAATATGGTATCTGACATTTGTGGTAAATGGAATACATTACTAATTTGCAGTTCTGTATTTAAGGGACGGTTCCCTGCCCCCGCTCCAACGGCACAGCGTGATGCTGCTTGCATAATTTCTTCTTTTGTACATAATTTTATTCCTGGTTTTCCTTTCTTTCATCATATCTTCCACTCTGATACCTCTTTTTAATTTCACACGTAAGGTAACATGCCAATTTTCAACGGTTTCTCATATTCAAGATTGTCCATCCGGACCTTATTTCAAGAATAAGTACAGATGCAAAAAAGTTCATCCGAAGCAGTATTTTAATAACCCAATGCATTTCGGGCACATCGAGCCCTTCATCGGGGGTAACTAAAAACAACAATGAAACACGCATCATTATTTTATCAAACATTGCATAATCTAAACAACAGCCGTGGTAACTTAGTTGCACCTCAAGTCTCTTCTGAACAACACCTTTCACATTCACTTGAATGATCATTTAAATACCATACCATGTATTGTTACCAAAATTATTAACACTACCTGGTTCCAACTTACTTCCCTCTATTATCTCTCCCTTATCACAAAACAGTAATTACCTCTGACATGCACCCGACACCTGCGCTAAACTTCACATCATCTCAATTTATACCTTCTTAATTGCACCTACTATCGTGTTCCCCTCTCTTCCACACTACCATACGCTCAAACCTTCTCTTTATACGACTATTATCACACCCACTTTACCCCGTCTCAACCACATATCCATCCCCACTTACGACTCAGCTTCATCACACTTCTTATCATTCTCACATTCTCACTGCTCCACACTATTATACTGCCCTCCCCCTCTCTAATATCCACAACATTCACTCATATTTCTATCACCCTCGCAGTCTCATAGTAACCGCATAATACAATCAACTGCTTAACTCTCCCCCCATTATCATTCTTTACTAACACACATACTCAAGAACAATTCAGCTATATTCTAACCCAAAATCACATTTTACATACTTGCCTCAGCCTAGTAACATGTCCCTCCTCCTCTCGCAGTTACAAGAAAAATGTTTCCCGTGTTTTTCAAAAGCGCCGATTTTAAACACGCTCACGTGACCTAACACCTCCTACTTTTTGGCCACCAATTAACCACCCAGTTAACCCGCCCTCGCTGGAACCATGTCCTAGATTCCTAATTACTACCAATCCCATACTGCACTAGGACAACACATTCAAACATCTCAATGGAATTACACAAATGGCGTATTAGTAATAAATAAAAAATTGGTGCATTAAATACAACATCACGACTAAACATGTTAAAAAGATTATGATCATTGCTGCAAATGTCTTTCAATTCATGTTAATGTTCATTTAAATGCCCCTTCAGTAAAACATTGCTGGATGCACACGATCTTCCGCCTTACGTGTGATGATAGCACTTTTCTCAATGTTCCTAACCGATTCCATCTTGTCATTGGGTGCAAACCCGAGTTGAGGCAGAATTATAAAGACTACATATTTGAGAATAGGGAATGCACACCCACTTAAAATAGTTTTGTCCATCTTAGTCCTCACCATTCATACATGGTCGCGTGCTCATTGGAATGGTGCCCTGCCCAGATGGCACCTGAGTATTAAATTGCTGTATTTAAGGGACGGTTCCCCGCCCCCGCTCCCTATTCTCAAATATGTAATTTGCAGTTCTGCCATTTGACCTTCCTTCAGTTCCCAGAATATTTACCAAATTGATGGTAACCTATCTTAATTGTTCAATAATATTCACATATGAACAAATGGATAGTGAATAGAAAGTGTGTGTTCCTACTGTTGTAACAATAGGAAAAGATTATGTTTTTTCAGCAAAGTCTAGATTTCTCAATCAGTGATACAATTTCTTGCCTCATTCAATTCATAGGTGTTATGCCAAACACAGGGAAGATTTTGCCTTTTCCCTTTTGCAAAGTGTGACGAATATTCAGAACATGGTTTCACTTTTTTCTCAGATGCTATCTCCAATAGTCAGGTTTGACTTGCACATGTTGGGGTCAATGGTGTTTTGTATCTATCAAGTAAGTCAACATCATCTGAGGATGCGTTGCCTGCAGTGGTCTTTTTGAGAGCAGTCAAATCATTGTTATAGCCAGTTGAAAGATTTGGTAGACATTCCTCCTTCTGCTTTAGGTTGATCTTAGTTGTTGGACTTGCCACAAATTCTTTAGGGTCAGCCATTCAAGCCACCATAGACTCAGGTGACCATTGCTTTGGGCACTTGCCATTTCAGTTGGGGCTCTCATGTCAAAGATGCTCATGTGATGAAGAATCGATGGTTAAGGAGCCCGACTGTACACAAATCATCTCTACTTGAGAGCAGTACCATTAAGTCTCACAGAAGAGTCTGAAGAATGTTAGATGGAAGAAAACAGTATGAAAACAATGTTTACATCAATAAGTGAGGGTGAGTGGGCCAACGAACTGTGGATGTGGATCATCGACCAAGAAACTGGCCTGTCAGCAGTTCATTTAGATGGTTGCCTTAGTATGTAGGCGAGCTTCATTCGGAGACAGATTTTGGTAAATCACGTGAAGAGCTTTTATCCGATGCGGTTCATGTGAGATTTTGCATAGAGAGCATCCATCAAATAGATCTCTCTGCTCAACCGACTGAGCATGAGTGAATTGTTCAGTGTTCTATAAGGTTCCTAAAAGGAAAACGTTTACAAGGGGATGTGTTTTTGATTTTACAATTTTCATTATACAACCACCTCAGCTCCTTTGATAAAAAGGGTGCACCTAGGGATTGGGTCAGGCATTTCTGGTATTTTGATGTTCTGGTGCACAGCTTTACTGCTCTGTAGCTTCTCCCGAAGCTGGACAACCTCTTGCCACATCTAGGCAGCCAGGCTCTTCATCTAAACTGACATTCTATAATCTTTAATGGAACTTAAAAGGTTAATTTTCTCACAGATTTCTCTACCCACTAAAGGCTGTTTTGTTAGCAGTCAGAAGATCACCGACAAATGCTTGTGCTAAGTAGTGCTCTGGTCCGTATGCCTTGAAGTCTGAGGTTACATACATTTATATTTTCAGTGTGTTTGGCTGAGAAAACTTGCAGATTAAGCATTGTTAATTGTTATTTAGCACCTATATCTATTTGTTTCATTTCACATGACCAAGTTGCTTGTGATCTAAAGGTTTCTGCACAGTTTACAGAATGAGTACTCTCCTGTTGCTTTTGTAGTAGTGCCTTTGGATCTTAATTTTGTTCTTACATTTTCTAATGTTGCATCCATTGGAGTCAGTTCATGATTTTCTCATTAAAGATGGCAGTTTTTCTTCCTATAATTTCCACCAGTAGAGTGAATGAGCTTCAGGTTTTACCTTATCCTCCTTTGTGAACAGTTTTTACTAAGGTGATTTCTTAGATATAATTCTTCTTTGTATCTAAAAATGTATTACTTGTTGCATGTGTTTACCTTTTTTACCCTCATTTGTCAAAAAAGAGATAAGGTTGCATGGACTCGATTTTACAAGAGTGAATATGATCATCACTTTCAAACTAAGAATTCAGAATTCATGATAACCTCTTCATAAGTTATGTAGGGGCATAACATGGCAGGATAAGGATGAAGCTAACTATCTCGAGGTGGATTTCCTCACAGGTTAAAGGTTGAAATGAACATGCTGGGAATGCATGACCAGCAGCGTTGGACTAGATTTTTAGGCAGCGTGGCACCGCCAAATGGGCGAGCTTGAAAGGGGCAGTATGTAGCCTGTTTTTATTTTGTCCCATCAGAGGCCATGGAACCAAACAAAAGTCACACACACTGGCCTTGTCATGCTGGACTGTCTGGCAATGCCAGACTGCCTGAAAAGCCAGTCCAACACTGTTCGCTAGAATATTTTAAGGCTCACTCTTCCCTTGGCAATTTGGCTAATTTGGCTTTGTTGAAGGGTGTTACACTAGAAGCAATTTGACACAACTATTAGATGGTTGTTCTTGAACTACTGAGACAATATTTTTTAGATGTTGATTTCAAGCAACCTTCACAATTTAGAAAAACTGTGCTTGAAACCTGCTTTGTTACATTCTGGTGTCTATCAGAAAAAATGTCCATTATAAGAAAAATGTACTTACCTTCAGTAACATTCTTTCTGATGGATATATCTATTATTGGTAATTATTGTTTGTCTTTGCATTGCAGTTTTTATTGACCTATATCAGATCATGAAGAAATGTAGCAGAGCTAACGTCGCTGGTCCTTTATTTCTGTTTCTTGATATAGCGCACAACTCACTCCCAGAGGAGTATCTCAATGCTGTACTGATCAGGCAACTTGAGACATTCTAAAAACAACCATGTTTTTAACATCTTCTTGAAGCTTATACAATCTGGGCAGGTAAGAAGATAAAGAGGGAGTTTATTCCAGTGATATGAGGACATATGTGAAAAAGATCTGCCCCCAAATCTTGAGGTGGGAATGCGTGGGGTCTGCAGGAATGCTTTGTTTGAGGACCTTAGCTGTTTAGAGGGCAGATAGTAACTAAGTCATGAGTGAAGATAGACGGGACAAGCCTTGTAGAGTGCATTGTGCGTCAGACTGCAGCGTTTGAAAACCAGTGCAGTTTTCTAACAATGGGGGTAGAAGACGACCGTGCTGGTAAATTGCAGATCAGCCAAGCGGCTGTGTTCTGTACTACCTGCAGCTTGGTCAGCAGGGTGTCATTTACTTCCACCAGTTGATCATTCCCATAGTCCAGGAGACTGGGTATAAGAGGTTGGACAAGATTTTATCTGCAAGGGTCTGGAAACCAAGGAAAAACTTTTTTAGGAACCTCATTGTAGCAAAACAGGTGCCACATGTGGCATTGACTTGATCTTTCATAGACATTGATTGGTCTATTTTTGCTCCAAGATTTTTAGACACCTGTTTAGGTACAGGTACTGGACCAAGTTCCGAAGGTCACCAGTCCGCCGACCATGTCTCGTTGGCTTTGCCGAATAACATGATCTCAGTCTTCTCGCTGTTTAGTTGGAGACATTTGTTATTTATGCAGACAGGGATTTCCCTCATGCAAACTGCAAATTTACCTTTCTCTTTATCTGGGTCAGGGCTGAAGGAGATGAGAAGTTGAGTGTGATCTGGATATGACATGATCTCCAGACTGCACGATCTCACAATTTGAGCTAGCAGCGCTACATAGATATTAAGAAGTGCTGAGCTCAGGCACAATCCTTGGGGAACTCCCTTGTTGGTATATATCATTCTTGACTTGAAGGGGCCAAGACAAACATTTTGTGTGGGTTGTCCAGGAAGCCGGCGCCAATATAGCGCTCTGCCATGGAGACCTGTCTTATGTAATCTGCAGATTAGAATGGAATGGGAGACTGTCTCAAAGAATGTGGATAGATCCAGTAGCACTAACATGACTGGCGTTCCTGCGTCTAAGAGAGCCTGATGTTATCAGTGATTGCCAGCAGTGCAGTCTCAGTACTATGTAGCTCTCTCAACCCCGATTATGAGGGGTCTAAGATCTTATAGTCTTATGGAAAGGATAACATAACATAACGTGTATTTTTGAAGCGCACGTTCACCCAAGGTTATGTTGGTGCTGAATAACAGAGGTTTATTGTTACCCAACTCAATGGTACTTATTTTATCGACCTCAGATGGATAAAAGGCAGGTTGGACTTGTGACCATGAGGTCAAACACAGGCTCCTACAACAGACACATTAGTCCACTAAGCCACCAGACCCCGATGTGCTACTTCTTAATATAAATTTCAAGAGCCTTTGCGAGTAGAGGTAACAGTGAGATTGGTCTCTAGCTAGAGAAGACATTGGAGTTTGCTGATGTTTTTTTAAGAAGCGGAGATACTTGGGCACACTTCCATTCATTAGGCACTTTAGCAGTGGGTAATAAGAGATTAAACATTTCCTTCACTGCGGGTACCAGATGGTTAGCTAGGCTAGCTTTTATCCTAGGAGGGCACGGGTTCTGAGGAGAGCCTGAATTGGCATGGGCAAGCATTTTCTGCACCTGATCCACAGAGCAGAATTCAAAATCACTCAGTCCACCTGTGACGTTGTGAGGATGACTTAAGTCAGATACTATTTCAAGTCGTTCTGCACTGGCTGGAAAGTTCTTGTGGATTGTGTTAATCTTATGTATGAAAAAGGTCAGCTAAGTCATCACACAGATCTTGGGAGGTCACAATAGAGGAAGTGCAGCTACGTTGTTTCACAAAACTGTTTAATACTTTGTGTAATTCTTTTGTGGAATTGCCCACATTGGCAATTGTAGAGGTTATGTGTGCTTTGCGTGCTGCCTTAATCATATTATGATAGTTACCTTACCTTGCCCGATATTCTGCTTTATCCGAAGAGGATTTTGTGAGGTTCCAGCTGTGTTCAAGATGTTTTCTGGTTGATTTTTCCTGATGCAGGCTGTTTGTGTACCATGGTGCTTGATTCCTAGAAGAGGCGGAGACAGATTTTTTAAGAGGAGCTATTTGGTCAAATATGGCTATTATGGAGTCATAGTAGGCAGACAGAGTAGTGTCGGCATCCATGTAGGATGCTAATGAGGGTGTTTTAGAGGCCTCAGTGAAGGTGGCGAGAGTGTCTGTTTTTCAAGGGCGTCTAAGTCTGATGACCTATTTCCTAGGTTTTACTAGGGCATTCTTATGTGGGATGGAAAACTATCAGATGGTGATCCGACCAAGTGATGGGAAGCGGAGGTTCACATTACTTCCACAGTATTCGTAAAATTGAGATCTAGCCAGGGGCGGTTCCTGCTGCTGGGCGGGGGGGCTGCGCCCCTCTAACTTTACACACCTTTTGGATGGTAATTTATTGCCATCCATATTTCCATTTTAATGCAGTGCCACTGCCTCCTTTGACTGCCTAAACTCGTGACGCTCGGCGAAACAGTCAGCCAGCTCTTCTTGGACACATGCATGCGTATTGCGCATGTGCCAGTTTTAAAGATGCTTTTTCTACAGCCTGAGCCGGCTGACATGCTATCAGGCCCGGCCTTCAATGCTTGTGGGTCCTCGGGGCCCACCCAATAATGACGCGATGCAGCGTCGATTTTGGGTTCAACCCTGGGCGTGTACGGTATCAGTCCTGTACTTCCCAGGGCTGTCTGTCAACGCCAATGCTGCCTTTCAGCACCCTTTCCTTTCCCGAATCGTCACAGAGTGGGGTGTGGTCAGCAAACATAACTGACCCCACCCAAGCTGATAACGCTGATCCTTATCTTATCTTCTCTAAGGATCCCCAAGTCGCCAGGATCTTTTTACCTGCTGAATAGTGTGAAGGGAAGAAAATCTTTTCAGTTATGCAATCATTTCTTTGGAATCTGGTTCACCTACAAAGACTACTGACTCCGAATTCAGTTTCGTGGGTTTATTACAGCCAAGAATAACTGCACGTGCAAACACCTCAACACGAGGTTAAAGAAATAAATGGGCACTAATACAAATAGCATCCTACGCAGGAGTCTCATCCGACTCAGGATGAGAAGAATCGTTAGCTCCAGAAGTATTAGACAAGCAATAACAGCTCCAATCTCTACGTTATTCCTCATTTATCTAAACAAGCAGAAAACCCATTGACTGTCCCTACTCTACTTCTAAGATGACATACCTACTTAACGAATTTCCCAGGCAAGAGTAAGTAAAGGTGTCAGCTGTGAAGACTTCCTAAGAAGTGCACTCACATAGCCCTTTGAGCTCGATTCTAAGATGCTCCTTCACCGAAACACTCTCTGTCCTTCTCTCTGCTCTCCTCTACCTCTTCTCTACTCTCCACCCTCAGGGCACTATCCCTAATACAAAACCCAAATACAATTGAACACGCCTTTGGTCACGCCTCTTCGGCCAGGTCTTCCTTCTTCTATTTTTCCATCGAAACTCTTACTTCATCCTGGACGGTTACGATGACCTTGAGTCCCAGGCACCTTCTTCCTTGCAAACATCATCCCTGCATTCCAGTATACTCCCATCTCAATGCCTCCCACCACCCTAACTCGTGAAACAAAGAGCCAGTGTGTTGCTAACGAGGCATATGTCCTTGCACCTGCAACAGAAGATACGTTTCAACAAACATTTCCCCTCTACATGAGTTTACCAACTGTACCCAGAGAGCCTTTCCAAGGGAAACATTTCTTCCTGCTAAATTAAGATAACATAAAATGAATCAGGCCT
This sequence comes from Calotriton arnoldi, assembly GCA_963921515.1. Lineage (NCBI taxonomy): Eukaryota > Metazoa > Chordata > Amphibia > Caudata > Salamandridae > Calotriton > Calotriton arnoldi. Next base: position 831,811 of record CAWUFW010005812.1, read on the forward strand.
TTCCCTTACGTATATGCAGTCAGGCCTTTGCACACTTTAAACACACAATTATAATCACTCTTATAAGCATTAGTCCAATACATTTCATATTCAAAATGAACTACACGTGCAGCTTAATATGGTACACGTTTAAACTACTACATCTCAATTACACATGGCCTACTTCAATAATACATCGTTGTGCACATTCGGTTAAACATTACATTTGCAATTATGATGCCACAATTACCCTCCTATCCATTCTAATAATGCACATTACGACTACATTTTACTAACCATTCATTGCTATATAACTGGATATATGCGGGTACAGACTAATGATGATTATGATGCACCCCTACAATTTTTACGTGAGCACAGCGCTCTATCAGTTCCCCCCTTTGATGACTCCGGTCATCACATATTTTCAACTCCCTTGGAGAAAGAACCGACCTAAACAGTACTCGTTGCCACTCTCCCTGGTCTGCTCTTCTCCAATCTCTTGAGTCTTTGGTATTTACTGTCCTGCAGCCTAGCCATTCTCGTCTCATTTTCTCTCAGAGCTCTCTCAACTCTGCCTGCTCGATACCATTTATATGCTTTAATCAGACCCCACAGACAAACCACACAAACCACCACAATAAGGAGAGGTCTCAGAATATAGCCAAGGAATCCTTTCCCCAAATTCACAAACCAGCTCCCCACTTGACCAAACCCTTTTCCAACTTTTTCCCAGGCTCCCTCTTCAGTCAAGTCCGCTATCTTCGTGTGGATAGTAGTGATGTTACTTATATATTTCTCCAGATCTTTGCTGTGGTCTGGTATATAAGTACATCACTCTTGAACCTTCAATAATTTACAGACTCCGCCCTCTTTTGCCAATAAGACATCCAAAGCAAGGCGATTCTGCAAAACCATTGTTCTTATCGACAACATCTCCCCCTCTACAAGTACCAACGATTTTGCTGTGTTCATCGACAGTTCATCTATCACAGTCGCCAGTCTCCGGATCTTCACATCATTCAAGATCACTCCCAAACTTGGTATCATAGCTCCAAAGATATCTCCCACTATGACCCCTGCACTCACGCCTCTTCTCACTCTTGAATGCTTTCCACCTTCCAAAAGTTCCAAATCCTCTGTATGGTATATCTTTGGAAATATTATTCCCAAGTAACATGTACCATACCAGTTCGCAGGCAATCTCACATAGGCATTCCTTCCACACACAAAATACACCGTAGGTATCACTTGTACAGGGCCCAGGAGAAAGTTCTTTGCCACATCTGCCATAGTGAAAACATGATCACACGTGCTCTGCCACACGGGAACCTTTTCATAGTAGGTCTGATAACGTCTCACACACAGCTTTCCCCTTTGCTCCTTGTCCAAAGCTATAGGACCATAACTTCCCTTTGATCGGTGCAATTTTTCCTCCTCTGTCCAATCCATCGTACTATGCCCTGTGTCTTGTGTCTGTGTTAGTTTTCTATATCTGTCTTCTACCTGATCCACAAACTTTTCTCTACATCTGATAATGAGCACGTCAAATTATGTCGGTGGGCATATGCTGTGTCTAATTCCAAAGAAGGTATGAAGAACTTCCTAAGTCTATCCTCCGACTTATAATAATCATACTTATTCAAATGTTTGTAAGCGGGGACTTCAGGAAGTACTGCATTGTAATTGGAAAAGAAATACTCAAACTGATCTCTTTCATAGAATATACTAAGCAACAAGCTACATGAAATTCCATATGTCAGTGGAAGATGGTGATACCTAATACCCTCATCCACTGAAGCAGGCAACTGCATACACACATAGCAATCTTTCGCATCCATCGCATCCACATACTCGTATAGCAGCTTGGCATAAGCATTGAGCTTAAAATCACTTCTAGACAAATCTACATGCAATCTACGACTTTCTTCTAACAGCAAAGCTTTATTTGCTCCTATGTTTACCTCTTTTTGGCTAGGTGTAGTAGGTGTAGGAGTCCCTGGCACCCCCTGCACTGCTAGCTCATGTGGAACTGTATATGAGACTACAATTACTATGATTATAGAAACAACTTAGATCTACGATTTGGATCTCCAGCCTCCATGATTTCGAAAGTTCTCAAAAGTTCTTGGTTTCAGCAACGAACCCTCAAAAAGTCTTTGTTTCCTCCACTCGTGACTTGCTTAACCAGCTCGAGCAATGCTTTGAATCCTCTGGAAATCCCCCTTTCAGCTACAGTCTTATTTACATAGTCCAGAAAAAGGCTTCCCTAGCTCTCGTTCTTCTTCGGTGGAAAGTCCCTAAGTTTATTCTTCTTCCACTCGGACCTAGGTTATCTTCTTCTTTAGACTTTTTATTTACAACAAGTTATATTTCGTCCACGATAAGATCATTTGTAAGCGCTTCCAAAACGTGATACAAAAGTTCAAGACGCGGGATTACCATTTCGTGTGAATACGGCTCAAATCCAAAAGACGGAAATTCGAGTCGATGCAAAACCAATTCTCGGACTTTACTCAGAAGCGGGGGATTCGGAACGGTGAGGGTCAGTATTCCTTCGACTTCGAGCCCTGGCAACAACAGCACCACCTTCACTACCACATTCGGGCTCTTGCTGACCACCTGCACAGACCTCAGTCTCCCCGTACTCACTACCTCCTGCATCAGTCACTGTGTAAGTCCACTCAGAGGTAGAGTATCTCCGGCAGGGTACTCTTGTCCTTTTCGACCTTCACCGACCCTCTTGAGTCTGCTCTTCGTCACTTGCTTCTGTTTCAGACGTTTCAGACACTGGAGCAAGATCTCTTTCGGGTGCCAACCTCAGATTCAGTCGCCTCTGTCTTTCAGGCCAACCTTCCTCAATTCTGGTCGTTCTTCCGCCTTCCCCTGCTATACCCATTGCACCACTTCCTCCTTCTGCTGAATCTGACTCTACTCCACCCACTGCACCACCTCTGTCTTCTGAGTCAGAGTCAAGGTTCGGGTAGTCAAAACCCCCTTCAGCTTGTTCTGGTGCACCAGCAGCTGTGTCAGCGACCCTTACAGCTTGACTTGTCCTCTCATGTGGCCCTGCCACATCAGCTGGATTTTCATTTACGAGAGGAGCTGTTTCTTCCAAGGGTGCTGAAACTCTGCGGGTATGGGAGGCATGTACCCAGTTCGGCAATCCTCCACACTTCACTGCTGTATTCGTTACCAGTATCACCTGGTACGGGCCTCGCCACCGAACATCCAAACAGCTCTTCCTCACGTGCTTTCGGACAAGCACCGAGTCGCCTCCAGTATTCCTCTTAGGGTGTCCATACATGGGCTTTCCTGTATCATGTCCTTATATAGGCACAATTTGCCCTGCCCTTATATAGGCATAAAATCCCAGTCCTTATTTAGGCATTAAACCATGCACCCCAAATACAGGCATGGTCTCCTACATCCGTCCACCCTAACGTCACAACGAGTTCTTGAAGAACAGACCCTTAGGCTTCGGGAGTTTCCCTAGCACAGGACTATTGATTTCTTCAAGGACTCATCTATTATGCATGAACCATTATACCTTAGGGGTTCATTCATGACATCTTCCGCTGACCGATTCACGTCAATGCTAACATTGTGAGGTACCTCTCAGGTATAAATATACCTTCCCTAGCCCTTGTAAACTAGAGGAGACCTCGACTTCAGAGAGCCCGTTTCCCGGCCTGACGCACTGAGAAGACGCTGTCATCCCTGCACGCAGAGAGTCCAGCTTCCAGTGATCTAACTTCCCTTGCGGGGTGTTGGAGTTCGAGTCTGGCAAAGAAATTCCCACCTCTCTCATTCTAAAGGTATGGAGCTGACTAGAACCTAGAGGGACTCTTGGCATACTAGGCATACTAGACTTAACATACTCTTAGTATACCATAGTAAGGAATACTTCACCTACTTCATACCTCTCCCTACACCTAGGTTAGGTTAGGCACATTGGGGTAGAACTAGCTTAGAAACGCATCGTATGAGTACTCGCATTTTTTAGTCTGTGTTATTTATGTGAATGAATATCTGCTAAAAGATAATGCTATTGCAGTATTATTTATTTCTACTGCTTACGCTGTACATTATTTATCTTGCATACTGTCTTGTGATCGTAACAGCACATTTAACTTACACGAGAAACAAGACTGTTCAATAAACCTTTTATTGAAACGCCCGTCTATTTCTTTCTGTGTAACTTTGAGGAAAACTAAGCATGCACGATTGAGCTGAGTGAAATAGTTATCTATTGTTTCCACGACTCTGGGACACGTTCTGATTCTAAAGGGAAACAAAGTTGTCATGTTTTGCGGCTGCCAGAAACTACTCCCTTCTTGTCGTCAAGGAGTTTCTAGTGGCCTCTGAGCTAGCTGGCACAAGTAATTAAGTTTAATATACTCGATAGGGACATACTGACCTTAGTCCTATGTCAAACCTATAGGGGATATTATTCCAATGAGCAGAGCCTATTAGGGAAATAGGAGCTACACTACATGGCGCCCAACGTTTGGTAAGGCGGTAATTTAACGCTAGATACTGAGTAACTCAGCCGTGCTTTTTTCTCTCAGAGACCCCTACCCATATACTCCAAAAGACGTCTGGAGTGGGCAGGGTTAAGTATCCACCACGGCTACATAGGGAAACACCCTATATATTAGCAGTTTGGTTTGCTCAACGTTGAAGGATACAGTGTTCCAAAATATTGTGCACCTTATCTTTGTTTCCTTGAAACTTGTTCTACATTTTTCAAAAAAACAAAATGACTGAAACCGGAAACGGTGAAGCTGCGGCTGATCCAGCCCAAGCAGCAGTTTTTAACATTACAGGTTTAATTGAAACCGAGGAGGGTGTTATAGACATCGCTCCAAACTTAAGAAGAGCCATCACTCTAAAACTTATAAAACATGGCCTACCACCAAGAGGCGGTAGAGCAGTTTTCGTGATTGAGGCACACAAATCCTTTCAGACAGAGGTATTCTATTCATGGGTAATATTTCCTGAATCAAATCCAGTAACACACATGTTTCACTTCTACAAAGAAGATGATCCACCAGAGGAATACATTCCTTTCGAGGATATTGAAATTCCATTAACATACCAGGAGCATCAGCTCTGGTTTAAAGGCACCCTAAAACATCACAGAAACATTACCAGGCTCGGTCCACTAGGTAGACCAGGAGCAACATGGCCGATTCTAGCCGGCTACACACCTCATCCTGAACTGGATATAATGTCAGATGAGGAATTACTTATTCAACTTACAGAGTTAATAAAAATCTACAGACAATTGGTCCAATATGTCATGCAGACTTTCACAGTCCAGCAACCATTGACACTTCCAAATCCAACTCCCCAACAGGGGAATACACTAAAAATTACACCACAGACTCTATATGCAGTCATTGGTAAAATGCCCACAAAACGTGAGCAAATTCCATTCTGGATAGCTCAAAAAATTACTCAAATCGAAGCAGTATATCCAAATACTAGCCCGTATGAGAAACACAGAATCCTAACAATCAGTTTACCGATGGGAATCACAGCACAACTGGAAGACTGCACCACTTGGGGCTCAGTCTTTGCTGCCATCTATACTAAAACACATGGCATTCCGTCAATTGCGGTAATACCTGATGTCCTGAAACAAATTCAAAATGAATACGGGGCAGAGCCTGCTCTAAATTTAGGTATGAAATTACTGAAAAATTTCGACCAGGTCTCAGCAATAATATTATCTAATATTAAAGGGGAGGCAGCAGCAGTGGCGATCCGCCAACGATTAAGGGAATTCGATGTTACAGAACATCAAACTGAACTACCCAGAATAATTGAACAATCTTATGCAGAATTAGGCAGAGATAGTTTGGGTGGAAGACCAGTGAAGCCAAAACTATCTGAAAGTCCTGAGAAGGACTCTATTAAACAAACTCCTACATCTTCTAAAAAGAAGTGGGAGTCTACTAAACAAAAATCAAACGAGAAACGTTCTCAATCCCGAGGTAGGTCTCCTCAAAAGGAGCCCTCTGAAAGGAGGTATAACCTCAGGAATAGGGATAGAGAAAACCTGACAGGTATCAAGATACTGATACACGTTCCTCTCGTCCCTTTCAGATCTCATCACAGACTTCGGAAAGAAGAGGACGATCAGAACATAGAGAAGAACGCGTGAAATCCAAAGAAGAAAAACACGCTTCAAAAAACAAAACAAAACCTCAATTCTCCAAAAAGAAAGTAGCAGGTCTGAAGATCAGACATGCCGAGAATACTGAGAACACAACTCAAGAACGGAGAATGGGCTCAGACAATGCTGGACAGTGCAGCAGAAGTCACAATAGTTCGCCAGAACCTGAAGGAACTTCTGGAGATAGTGGACTTGAATGAGTACATTACAGTTGAGACTCTAGACACCAGGGTTAGTACTCCACAAAGGTTATATGAAATAACACTCCGGATGGAGGGAGACAAACCTAGACAGGTGAAAGCACTTTTTTGGGAAAGACTATCAAGGGGCTATGACATACTTCTAGCAGAAAAAGACTGGCCACCACAATTTGTCAGGGAGTGCCCACACGGCGAGGACATTATTATGCCTGCCTTCTCCAACCATATTCCAGATCATCTAAAATATACATATGCCAGGAAATGGGCAGTAGCCCAGGCCCCAGCATTATATAAAAATCATGTAGGATGGGATGAGGACTCACCTCACCATAAAATACATCTGAAACATGAACCAACTGCACAAAGGCAGTATCCAATAAAGCAAGAAGCTAAAAAACAGGTCAGGGAGATCTTAGATCAAGTTGAATACCAAGGGGTGATTGAAACATGCACCTCCTCAATGAACAATCCTTTGTTTCCTGTCTCCAAACTAGACAATACATATCGTCTAGTTTTGGATTACAGACACCTAAACACTTGTTCTAAAACTTTTGCAGCACATAGCGCAGCATTAATGAATAACATTGTGCGTAAAAAATACAAAACAACATTAGACATCTCAAATGGTTTCTTTTGTTAAAACATAGCACCTGAAAGCAGGTACTTAACAGCATTCTACATAATGGGGACCCAGCGTCACTTTTGTCGACTCCCACAAGGGTTCAAGAACGGATCACTGACAGAATATCGAGGAGCAAAATATCGACCTGGCAAAATATCGAGGAAAAAATATAGAATGCCAGAATATCGAATTCCTATCTACAAACAGGTAAGTACAAAAATATCGAATCCAAAATATCGTTGTAAAAAATATAGTTAGTCAAAATATCGAATTTTTTAAATGTCTTAAAAGTAATGTAAAATTAATAAAATAATACATATAATTAACTAAAACATCCTTAAAAATACTTAAATAACCTTAATATTAATAAATATTTAATGTAAGTTAAAAAAATAAACATGCACTTTTATTTTTTAATACATATATATATTAACGTAATATTAATAACAAATATTCAATATTTTTAGCGTAGGATAGCGGGAGGGTAAAATTTACTATTCCCACTCCAGTGAGTGCAACAGTAGGGAAAGCGGTGGATAGCGGGAGGGTAAAAATTACTATTCCCACTCCAGTGAGTGCAACAGTAGGAAAGCGTTGGATAGCGTAGGGGTAAAATTACTATTCCCACTCCAGAGAGTGCAACAGTAGGGAAAGCGTTGGATAGCGTAGGGATAAAAATTACTATTCCCACTCCAGAGAGTGCAACAGTAGGGAAAGTGTTGGATAGCGTAGGGGTAAAAATTACTATTCCCACTCCAGTGAGTCAATCAATCAATCAATCAATCACAGAATTTGTAAAGTGCACTACTTACCCGCGAGGGTCTCAAGGCGCTGGGGAAAAAAAGGGGGGGGGTTGCTGCTACTGGTCGAACAACCAGGTCTTGAGTAGCCTCCTGAAGGTCAGCAGGTCTTGGGTCTGTCGTAGGCTTAGTGGAAGGGTGTTCCAGGTCTTGGCGGCGAGGTGGGAAAAGGATCTGCCGCCGGTGGTGGTTCTTCGAATGCGAGGGACGGTGGCGAGGGAGAGGTCGGCGGAGCGGAGTTGGCGGTTGGGGACGTAGAAGAGGAGTCGTCTGTTGAGGTAGGCTGGGCCAGTCTTGTGGAGTGCCTTGTGTGCGTGGATGAGGAGTTTGAAGGAGATTCTCCTGTCGACAGGGAGCCAGTGCAGGTTCCTCAGGTGGGGGGTGATGTGGCTGTGGCGTGGTACATCGAGGATCAGGCGTGCGGAGGCATTTTGTATACGTTGCAGTCGCTTGATGAGCTTGGCCGGGGCTCCCGCGTAGAGGGCGTTCCCATAGTCAAGTCTGCTGCTGACGAGGGCCTGGGTGACTGTTCTTCTTGTGTCTGTCGGGATCCACCTGTAGATCTTGCGAAGCATGCGGAGGGTGTTGAAGCAGGAGGATGAGACTGCGTTGACTTGCTTGGCCATGGAGAGCGTTGAGTCGAGGATGACTCCCAGGTTGCGTGCGTGGTCGGTGGGTGTCGGGGCTGCTCCCAGCGTCGTTGGCCACCAGGAGTCGTCCCAGGCTGAGGGGTTGGAGCCGAGGATGAGGACCTCTGTCTTCTCCGTGTTCAGTTTTAGTTGGCTGATCTTCATCCAATCGGCGACGGCCTTCATTCCTTCATGGAGGTTGGATTTGGCGGCGAGGGGTCCTTGGTGAGGGAGAGGATCAGTTGAGTGTCGTCGGCGTAGGAGATTATGTTGAGGTCGTGCTGTCTGGCGATGCGTGCGAGCGGGGCCATGTAGATGTTGAACAGTGTTGGGCTGAGGGACGATCCCTGGGGTACGCCGCAGATGATCTCGGAGGCTTCGGATCGGGAATGGTGGGAGGCGGACTCTCTGGGTTCTGCCGGCGAGGAAGGAGGTGGCCCATTCCAGGGCCTTGTCTCGGATCCCTGCGTCGTGGAGGTGTGCGCGTAGAGTGCGGTGGCAGACAGTGTCGAAGGCGGCGGAGAGGTCCAGCAGGATGAGGGCTGCGGTCTCACCGTTGTCCAGCAGGATCCTGATGTCGTCGGTGGCGGCGATGAGGGCAGTCTCAGTGCTGTGGTTGATGCGGAACCCCGATTGGGATGGGTCCAGGATGCTGTTTTCTTCGAGGTATCGGGTTAGCTGTTTGTTGACGATCTTCTCGATGACCTTGGCTGGGAACGGAAGCAGGGCGATGGGCCGGAAGATCTTGAGGTCTCTCGGGTCCGCCTTGGGTTTTTTGAGTAGGGCGTTGATCTCTGCGTGTTTCCAGCTCTCTGGGAAGGTCGCGGTCTCGAAGGAGAGATTGATGATGTTGCACAGGTGGGGTGCGATGGAGCTGCTGGCTTTTTTGAAGATGTGGTGCGGGAAAGGATCTGACGGGGAGCCGGAGTGTATTGTGTATTGAGTGCAACAGTAGGGAAAGCATTGGATAGCGGGAGGGTAAAAATTACTATTCCTACTCCAGAGAGTGCAACAGTAGGGAAAGCGTTGTATAGCGTAGGGGTAAAAATTACTATTCCCACTCCAGTGAGTGCAACAGTAGGGAACATGTTGGATAGCGGGATGGTAAAAATTACTATTCCCACTCCAGAGAGTGCAACAGTAGGGAAAGCGTTGGATAGCGTAGGGGTAAAAATTACTATTCCCACTCCAGAGAGTGCAACAGTAGGGAAAGCGTTGGATAGCGTAGGGGTAAAAATTACTATTCCCATTCCAGAGAGTGCAACAGTAGGGAAAGCGTTGGATAGCGGGAGGGTAAAAATTACTATTCCCACTCCAGAGAGTGCAACAGTAGGGAAAGCGTTGGCTAGCGTAGGGGTAAAAATTGCTATTCCCACTCCAGAGAGTGCAACAGTAGGGAAAGCGTTGGATAGCGGGAGGGTAAAATTACTATTCCCACTCCAGTGAGTGCAACAGTAGGGAAAGCGTTGGATAGCATAGGGTAAAAATTACTATTCCCACTCCAGTGAGTGCAACAGTAGGGAAAGTAATGATTTAATATATAAATTAAAAAAAAAAATTATCAATACCAATAAAAAATTAATTAAAATTAATTACCAATTACAACATATTTAATAATTAATTAATTATAAATACCAATAAATATTATTTATTAAAAATTAATTACCTATTAATAATTAATTAACAACCGATTAATTTTCAATACCAAAAATTAATAAGTAATACGAAATGTTTACCAATTAATAATTAATTAACAGTAAATTAATTATCAATACACAAAAATATTTTCAATAATTATTTAATTACAATTAAATTACTTCCCACCCTATTCCCCTATAAACCCACAACCCGCTCTGAATAATAAACTAATACAATTAATATAATTATCAATTAAAAAAATTATAAAAATTAATTACCAATTAATAAAAATTAATTACCAATTAATAAAAATTAATTACCAATTAATAATTAATTAACAATGAATTATTTATCAATACCAATAAATAAAATTAAATAATTACTTAATTACAATTAAATTACTTCCCACCCTATTCCCCTATAAACCCACAACCCGCTACAGAACTAAAACGCAAAATTAAATTAAAAATAATTAATAATTCCTAAAAATTAATATTTAATTTACTATAATTAAATTACTTCCCACCCTATTCCCCTATAAACCCACAACCCGCTACGGAATTAAATTACGCAAAAATGAAATAACATAAAATTCATTACTTTAAAAAAATTAAAACATACATTACAAAAATAATACATACTTTAACACATATACTAACACTTAAAACACTATAAAAAAATTCGATATTTTTAACAACTATATTATGACTGTCGATATTATGACAATCGATATTTCTTACCTGAATTTCGATATTCTGCACCACTATAATTTGGCAATTCGATATTCTGTCCATTCTATATAAAAAACTCGATATTTTGGCAATTCGATATTAAAAATTCGATATTATGTCTGTTCACCTTCAAGAACAGCCCAGGTTTATTCTCAGCGAGGGTAACGGAGTTACTACAAATTTATGACAATGAGGCATTGTCCTATGTCGATGACATCTATCTGACAGACGATGACCTGGACAAACACTTGAACAGGGTGAGCACCATTATACTGGGCTTCGCCTCTGAGGGCTACAAGTTCAACTTTAAAAAGTCCCGAATTGCCCATCTCAATGTCCTATTTCTAGGATATGAGCTTTCAAGTGAAGGCAACAGCTTGGCAGCTAACTTTTTAGAAAAGTGTGCGCTGCTCCAACCTCCAAAAACGCTAAAAAACTTACAATCCATCCTGGGTTTCCTAAACTTTGGAAGAACATACATTCTAAATTACGCAGAAAGGGTTAAACCTCTCTACGCATTAATCAAACCTGATTTTTCAATCAAAAATTGGACAAACGAACACACAGAAATCTTGCGTTCACTACAGGCTAACATGTTAGCGACAAATCACTTACAAACACGCGTAAGTCAACGCAACCTGGTGATCCGAATAATTTCGGGTCAAAGCGGATTCATCTACTTAACCTTCAATGAGGGTGAGAAAATACCAATTGCATACAAATCTCATTTGTACACACAAGCGGAAATGCGCTTCAGTTCAACTGAAAAAATTCTAACAGCAGTTCAAACCGCTGTAGCAAAAGAAAGAGCCTTAGCCCAAGGGAAACGCATTATTGTCGTAACCCCAGTACCGGCTTTAGAAGCAGTAACAAAAGCAAGCATTCCAAATGCTAAAGCATTACATCCAAGATGGATACAATGGGTTAATTCTCTTGCTGCAACAGATTTTGAATATGTTTTTGATCCTGATTTAAAAACACAAGCATTCCTGCAATATGAACAAGAATGTCCTCTGCCTACTAAAATTCTGCCTCTCGATCAGTACGAATTCATAATTTACACTGACGGATCCGCACAACCCGCAACAGGGAGTAAGCAAGCTTACAGTGCAGCGTGTGCAATCGTTAAAGGTCGCATGCGAGATGGCATCTTCAGACCTATGGTCACAAAAACTCAATCTCTAGGGGATTTTACAGCTCAGCGAGCTGAACTACAAGCATTCAAACTGGCACTTGAAAGTACAGATCGAGAATTCCCCACACTGATAGTGTGCGATTCCTTTTACTGTGTTCAGTCGTATAATGACTATATACAAAACTGGCTTGAAAATGGTTTTAAAGATGCGAAAGGTGGCACAATAAAGCACAAAATGCTTTGGGAACAAGTAGTTCAGTTGAAAAACGAACTACCAAAGGCTCAAGTGATCCACACACTGAGTCATCAACGTGATGGCGTTCACGTTGCAGGGAATTCATTGGCTGACGAAGCCGCAAAGGGGGCTGTTCAGACGGCTTCCGTAGCTGCGATCACTCGTTCAAAAACAAAAATAGACGGTGAGATAATGTTGGCTGTCAATGCTTCAAGCAAAGGCAGCAGTGCAGCGTTACCAAAAAGTTTCCACTCAAGTACTCTTATGTAATTGATGCGAACAACGTTCCTTTGCTCGAATCCCTGGAGTGGGGGATAGGGTAATTCCAAAAAGGAACGCAGATTAGGACTAATCCTAGCAGCACACGAAGGGATAGCTTCTGCCCATGCAGGTGTTTCTGCAACTGTATCTTTACTCAAGCAAAGATATTGGTGGCCTGGCATTAGAAAACAAACAAAGAACTATGTTTTAGAATGTGATATATGCCAACAGATGAAAGTCTCCACAGTGAAACGCCCTGCGCAGACACCCCTGTTAATTTCAGACAAACCATTAGCTTGTGTTTACCTGGACCACTGCGGTCCCTTGCAAAGGGACGGTAACTATAAATATATCATGGTTGCAGTGGATTCATGCTCTAGGTTCCTATGGATATGGCCTCAGCGCTCGGCTGACGCTCGAACTGTTATAAAAGATTTGCGAGTCTTTATCGGCACATACGCAATAGGCACGCTACATTCTGACCAGGGCCCTGCATTTAGCTCTCGGGCTTACAAAGAAGCCATGGCCAGTCTGGGCGTTGCATTGCGGTACTCCTCTCCATTCCATCCTGAGGGAAATTCGGTTGTGGAAAGGAAAAACCGGGACATAAAGCAGTCTATAACAGCTAGGGTATTAGGTTCGGGTGATGGGTGGGTCAAACATCTTAATGGGGTCCAACGCTCATTGAATAATCTGCCAAGAAGTTCTCTAGGGGGGGTCACTCCATATGAGGTCCTATTTGGGACAAGAATGTGGGTACCAGATCTCGATCACGTAGGCACAGTGGTGGAAAATAAAACATTTGATATCAAAGACCGTTTGGCTGTTTTACAGGAACTGAATGAGTTAAGAACGAAACAAAGCAACGTATTCCTGCAGCCAACCACCACTGGGGAAAAACCGGCAGTCCCAGCAAGGCCTGTCTGGATTCCAAAAGTTGGGGATCTAGTCAGAGAAAAAATTGCGGACAAGAAGGAATTTGGACCTTCTTACAGACAACCAGTACCTGTCCTAGCAGTTCAAGGAACAAGAACAGTACTTCTGCCGCCCCTTGCTGGAAGAAAGGAGAAAAGATTTGTATCCATCGACCTCATCAAACCACAGTATGTGGCCAATACTAAATAGTAGGCCTCGTGGACTCCGACCTAGTAGCAGACACACTCCTCTCGCTACTATCCAAGAGGTTCAGACTGAAAGACTGATAACAATCGAGAATTCAGCTGTAACAGATGGAGGACTAAGCAACAACGCTATGGAACTCATCCCTCTTGAAAATCAAATAACAGTTCGTCCAAATACACCTGTCTACAACAATGTAGCATGTGATCAACTGGTTCCAGCGATTTCAACAAATCCTGATGCAATTCAAACAATTGATAGAACTGCTTCTGGCTATTTCATTAACTTTGATACGTTCTCAGAAGATCCGAGTGAACCTGAAACGACGCCAGCATCATTGAAATTCAAGCAGCAAGTACAAGACTTTCTTCACTTTCTGAAAAAGACTTATTTGGTTTCTCCATGGATTGAACTCTGGATTACATCTGGACTTTTTGTTTTCCTGCTCTGGCTAGCTTTGGTTACAACTGTGAGTGTGCTTATAAGTGGCAGATACATCCATGTGAACACTGAAGGAAAAGACGTGAACGTACTTTTGAGACCTCATAAATCTTCCCATCGTGAAGCAAGAGACTTGTCATCAGTGAACATCACAGCTGTTCCTATACAGGATGGTATAGTGTGGGACAAAACAGATTTTGATATCTTCGGCCCGACAGAACAATTGAACATTCCACATTTGTTTAAAATTTCACTAAGTGATCTTATTTCGTCCAGTACCTATTCTGATGATAGGGAATTTGAGACTGTTAATGACATAATGTTTGACTTAGAAAAATCTGCTGCATTTTCTAAAAATGAATATTTAGAGGGTTCAACAGACTATGAAGAGCTGTATTGCTATAACCATTATGGTCATCATTATTTGCATAAGTCTGCATATCCTAGAAATGTGTTTATGTTTAACCAATGGGAGCATTGTCCTACACCACCACACGGTAGTTCAAAAACATTTGCTAACAAGTTTCCATATTTTTCAGGATACAATACATCTAATCCAGAAATGTTTTACTATAAAAATGTAAACAAGACAGGACTGAAAATTATGTTAACAAATACAAAACAGATTTATTCTGCATTATTTAATGCCCAACTGTCTAGACAGGGTTTCGACTTTTGGAAAGACACAATAGACACAAAAACTGTCTGGGGTACTAAAGATTGGCAAGTGCAAGGGATAGAAGCTTTATTTAGAGCCTGCATCATCCCTGAACAAATAATGTTTTTGAATGAAACTGTCCAACAAACATCTTGTCTTGGATTAGCCAAGATCAAAGAGATGAACACACCTTCTGTACCAACACCTGCCACTGATAATAATACACAGGCAGTGGTGACAGTTGACAATATACTACAACTCAACAGATCTAATCCTAATTGGAAAAAATGGTTGATCTGGCCCACAGACCGAACAACTGTCAGGAAAGATTCCTGAATAAAACTCAGGGCTTTACTATTCATAGGCCAGACCCAAGATACGTCCAAAGACAGCATCCGGGGGTAGTAACAACATACAGTGTAGGTAAATTATGCCTCGATTGGCTGCAGAAATCTACACTACAGGATGTGAAACAACACTTATCCTTACTTAAAGAAGACGCAGACCTTAGGGAATTCTTGCTTGGACCAAGAAAACCGCGTCAAAAACGTTTCATATATGCCGGCATTTATGCTGCCTATAATGAAGCATGGAAAGTGTCACAGATGGAGGCCGCAGAACAAATATGTGAACTTGATCGTATTAATTTAGAGAAAACCCTCTCTGTGGCCGACAATGGGTTAACAACTTTGTCCTCCAGAATATATTCATTGGATGGCATTGTATCCTCTGCTATCGACATACTGGAACAAGATTTGGCGATGTTACAACAAGGCCAATCTCAATTACGTTCTATTGTGTTATTAAGCTGGACGCTGCAATCTTTGCGAGCGGGCTATGTGCCTTGGCGTTTCATCAACACATCGGCTCTGTTTGCAGAATACAATCTAACTGATAAACAGATCGAACTGGCACAAAGAGGAGCAAAGTATACAGTGCTGAGCATTGAAAAACTGGAAAAGTTACCATTCACAGTGGCAGAAAAACCAGCTACAGAATGGCTCATTCATGGCAAAATCACATTACCTGTGACTACTTTTCAGTTTCAGTATTGCCTCACACAAATGCAAGCAGGCAAATATGAAAGGTTGGGTACGGAATACATTAAGACATCTTGGGATTTACCGTATACATATAGATGTTGGAGTGGGGATCGTGAAGTGTTTTTGAGCGGTACACACTGTAAACGTGCACTGAGCGGTTCACTTATATGTCAGGACATTTCTTTACAGGGGGCTTGTAATGGTTCTGTGGCAAATTTGTCTTGCCATCAGCAGGGTACACCAGCTGCTGTGATTAATCCAACGTTTGGACAACTTTCTAATGGGAGTTACCTCATGTTGAATGATCAGAGTTGCTGCGGCATGTTGCCAGGCATCCCATATCTAGTAACGGTCAACTCCAGGGTCACTTGCTGTATGCAAGTATTGTTTCCCCAATAGACACAGTCAGGGAGTCGCCTCTATGGCCTTCGCTGAACGTCTCTTTTATAAGATTTGATACTTTAAGCAGAATGAAAGCCATGCTTTTACAGCAAACAGTGCCTTTGACCTCGGCCAAAGAAACCTATGATCTACAAGTAGCAAGGACTTTGGCTGAGATACAGACTTTAATACGTACAAACTGCCCTATACATTTCGTAGAAATGATAACACGTATCTTCAACATGTCTGATACAAGTGGAATTGTACATATATTTAAGAGCATCTGTACCGGTCTGTTAGCACCTTTCCAGGCAATACTCGGAATAATCCCGAACTTTGCACATTCGGTGTTTGGTGGCATACCATTAATTCTAGCACTTGTTGCCGGAATTCTATTTCTCTTCCTGCTATTACGCTATGGCCAGCCTATTCGCAGACATCACTCCGAGCGAAATGGAGAAAGCTCTCCTTGAACGAAGGTTCGGTGAGCGAATAGTACAACTTTTGGGCATGACTCGTCTATGGGAACTTAATACCACGTGGTTCCTGTCGTTTAGACCAATCTGGCAAGATTGCATCTTACCTGTTCTACGATGCCTGCTATGCGGTGAAGAATGCGTGTTGGACACCTGTCTAACATTTCCATCAGCTACGCCAACGGATGTCGATACTCTGCTGGTCCCGATAACGGCCCATGCTCTGTGTTGTCCCCAGAGGCTGCCTATCCTGATGTCAGCATTCATTGAGGTTTCACAGACGCTTCCTGCTGCTGCTGAGGTACGAGAAAGAACTACAGGCACACAGGTAACAACGGACGCGAACATTGCTGCGGCAACCTATGCTGAAAGCGATGCTTCACATCTCTGTGCAATTAATCTACTACATGAGGTGTTCCAACTGACACCAACTTCAGTGGACAATGTTTTGTCTACAGAAATAGACGATCTCATGTTTACACCAGACCCGTAAACTGACTCTGATTCAGCCCACAGTGTTCCAGAGATGCAGTAACAATTTGGCCTTCATACTTCAAAAACTTGGAACTCTTCCAAAAATTGAACTTTTTCCCATTTTTTCGAACTGAAATGGCACTTCAATCTGCTTCAAGTAGAACTAGCCTTATAGTACAGACTTTGCGGTACTGCCTCAGACACTTTTTTCATCGTGTTAGTCTAAAAAGAGTTCATTAATTTCAATGACATGAAATGACTTTTGATTTTGAAAACGTATCGATCATTTTTGTCACATGTAAATATTACTGCATATTTCATTCAAATTGCATTTTATTTTTAAATATATGCCTGAAATGAAAAGCAATGCTTCAAATGTACAGTACCTTTTGCATTCTAATGGGTT
Organism: Calotriton arnoldi; assembly: GCA_963921515.1. NCBI lineage: Eukaryota > Metazoa > Chordata > Amphibia > Caudata > Salamandridae > Calotriton > Calotriton arnoldi. Next base: position 849,223 of record CAWUFW010005812.1, read on the forward strand.
TTTAAATGCCTTTTTTAAACGGTTTTAAGAAATATTTTTGAAATATGCGGTACTCCATTTAATGTTTAGCATTTTAAATGTTTAGCATTTTAGTATTATCGTACACACGAAAGTGGAGTGGGTGTTGTATTCCTCTTAGGGTGTCCATACACGGGCTTTCCTGTATCATGTCCTTATATAGGCACAATTCGCCCTGCCCTTATATAGGCATAAAATCCCAGTCCTTATTTAGGCATTAAACCGTGCACTCCAAATACAGGCATGGTCTCCGACATCCGTCCACCCTAACGTCACAATGAGTTCTTGAAGAACAGACCCTTAGGCTTCAGGAGTTTCCCTAGCACAGGACTATTGATTTCTTCAAGGACTCATCTATTATGCATGAACCATTATACCTTAGGGGTTCATTCATGACGTCTTCCGCTGACTGATTCTCTTTGTGACATGACATGAATGAAATGTGTGAAATTATTGGAGAAATGAAAACATTTCTGGTTGATGGCACCTGTTTGAAGAAGTAGCATTGGCTTTTGACGCAAACCCCAGTCTGGCTATCTTTATAAATTAAACTTTGGATGCTTGCATACATCCGCCCCAGTACATTCCAAGTAATGTCCCCTTGACACAAAGTGGCGCAAATCTGTACAGTGCAATATCTGATTGAGAAAAGGGCACCTTCCAGTGCAAAATACCCTTTGAACTGGAAAGTAAATACCTTGCAAGACTCCATGTCACTTTGTGGTACTTCCCCTGTTTTGCACCCAGGCCACGTCTGGGCCATTGTCTCTAAAATCAAAGGGGCAAATTCTCAAGGACTTATCGCAGAGTTAGCGGCACTTTATTGCAGCCAAAGTGGCAATAGATTCATCGCCCTTTTCACAAGCTGGTGCTAACAGCCGATATCGCCAGTTATCCTGCGATAGCAGCTGCAAAAAACATCGCCACGGATGACACCAGCAACTAACGCTAATAAGATGCAGAGTAGGCGTTCCTGTGCAAAAAGCCGCGATAACACCACTTCGCAATATTCTCAACGACCAGCCAGATCGGTGATAAGATCCCAAAACAGGCGATAAGGCGCGTTAGCAGCAGGGATTTAACACCTGCTCTTACCTGGTGTTAAGTCGGACGACAACCTGCACCACAAACGGGAGCCCAGACCAGAGCCACACCTGAAGAACAACAGATGCCATGGAGCTACTGATCATGCAGCTCGAAGCCCCAAGAGGGCCAAAACACCCACCGCCACCACACCCAGGCCCGCCCCCCCCGGACCTCCCCCTCCCCCCGACTACCACAGAGTCAGCACAGACAAAGACAGCGGACCTTCAGAAAACGCACCAGCCTCACAGACTTAACACCAGAGGATGTCATTGCCCACTACAGGCTCAAAAGGACAACCATCCTCCGCATCCTGACCATCATTGCCCATAGGCTGACGGTACCAACACAGCGGACAACCAACATCCCTCCGCAGACAAAGCTGCTGGCTGTGCTGCACCTGTTGGCCTCTGGTACCTTCCAACCAACAACTGCCAGAGTTGGAGGAGTCTCACAGCCAGCCCTATCCAAGTTCGTCACACCTGTCTTGGATGCCATCATCAGCTTGGTACCCCAGTACCTTCACTTCCCCCACACTGCGCAGGAACAGCTGGAGACCAAGCAAGGCTTCTACGCCATAGCTGGCTTCCCGCACGTGTTGGGGGCAATCGACTGCACACATGTACTCATCGTGCCCCCTGCCGCCACTGCACACAATTAACGCAACAGGAAGAACACGCATTCCATCAATGTGCAGGCAATAGTGGACCACCTGGGACTCTTCACCAATGTCGTCGCCAACTACCCAGGCAGTGTACATGATTCCTTCATCTTCCGACAGTCCATCATCAACCAGCGCTTTGAAGCTGGCATCTATGCAAATGCAATGCTCGTCGGTAAGTACCAACTGAACACAGCACACACCTCAACTCCACCAACATACAACTCACAACTCTGGGAATGCACACGTTACAAAATCACATACAACATGACAAACAACATGCCCACATACCAGACACGACAATACAACGTACTGTGGTAACCTGGGCTAGCCATGTACACAAGCCAACAACGGCATGGCACCACAGCCACGCAATAGTAGAATGTGGGGAGAGGTGGGAGCCAGACATGTGCAAAGGAGGCAAGTGACTAACCCTGGGCGTAGGACTACGCTACGCTCGCGTAGTTTGCGAAGTTTGCGCAACTACGCGCTATGCGAATTGCACGTAGCACAGTGCAAAAACGCATAGCGTAGCAGGCATTTTTTGCTTGCTCGCAGTCCTCAACGTCAAGTTGGCGACTGCGAGCGAGCAAAATGACAACCCGGCGAGACTTTTTCCTCGTTCGCGATCAGCAACATCAAGTTGCCGATCGCGAGCGTGGAAAATAAACCTCCCGGCGAGATTCTCAACGCGTGGAGGTCAGGTTTCCCATTGCGAGTGGTCGCGTATGCTCGCGAACGCTCGCGATGAGAAACTACCAGTCCGCGTTGAGAAAACTGCTGCTCGAGTACAAATCTACTCGAGCAGCAGAAATCGACCGCTTGCACTGTGCAAGATGCCGTTTGCAAAGATTGCACAGTGCGGACAAGCATCCGGCACTGTGCAATCAGTGCGAACAGCATTTTCCCTACCGCACTACGCAGTTCGCGTAGCTTGCGTAGTGTGAAGTGCACTTCGCTTAGCTACGCGTAGCGCGACTACGCGAACTACGCCCAGGGTTACAAGTGACCCATGAATGAGAATGTACACAATGCCAAGTGTGGCGTGGATGTGCTGGACAGACTTGAGTATGCAGACCACAGAAATTTCCATGTCGACATACACTACTGGTGTTTGGAGTGTAGTGGACAGTGAACGCAACCATGTTACCTCAGCCAGTGGGGAAGATTGCGGAAATGTAGCTTGTTACATCCCCCCCTGTAAGCGTGAGCGGAGTGGGCTGGCCTGGCGTACGCCAGGCCAGCGTATGGGTGTGAATAAAAAGCATGTTGCTCTTGGCGTGGTTCTCTTCCGGAATGGCCAATGTGTCTGCCAGGGTGGCGCCTCTCACCCCGCCACGAGGCCAACGCCGTGAGCGGTGGTGCCTGCGATCCTGTGCGCCTGCTGCACCCCAGGCCGCTGGTCCCCAGACCCGTCTTGGCCGCCCCTGCGCACCCAGGCCTCACTGCTCACCTGCCGACACTGGCGTGTGTCAAAGAGGGCCCACCACGTGCCGGTGCAAGCTCCAAGCCTGAGGCCCGCGACCCTGGCAGCCTCCTCAGACCATCGCTGGCCTCCGCAACACAGGCCCCCAGCACTCCTTTCTCATTGACGTACTCCACCGCTGCCTTCGGCCTACCCTGCGGTCCAGTAGGTCACACATTTGGAACTGAGTTTTGATTTTATTATGGCAGAGTTTATACCATTGTACAGGCCTCATCACAGACTGCATCCCCTTTCAGCTCTGGTGCCACTAAATCTGTGCCCCGAAATTCATGGACACTCTCTGGTTGAACTTTGGTGGTGTCTGAGTCTATGGCCTGGGGGTTGTCTTCATCATCATGTAGCTGATACTGACTTGGTGTTAAAAATGAGTCTGTAGCATTCATCTCCTCCATATTGCCTGTTTCTGCCCTCTGCATCATGCCCTGGAAGAACACCTTCCACTGTCCCCCGAAACACTCTGCGACATTCACCTTCGACATCGACAAGGACCCGCTCAGCTCTCATGGCCCTACCTCAGTGCACCGCAAGTCACCGCCCCGTGGCGGTGTGCCTGTGCCGGCCGCAATACATCCGGGGCCACTAACTCTGTGCAGCTCAAGTCATGGACCCTGTCTGATTGAATATTGGATGGCCTCTGAGTCGATGGCCTGGGGGTCATCAACGCCATGTGTCTGTGGCCCTGCGCTGACCGCTGCCTCCGGCCTCAACTGCGGTCCACCAGGGCTCACACATCAAATCGAGTCCTGACCTGCCCGGACGACGCATCACCGCTGGCTGCACACGCCACCACCGCCAGGACCACCTCCAACCAACAACTGTCAGAGTCGAAAGAGTCTTACAGCCAGACTATCAGAGTTGCTCATACCTGTCTTGGATGCCATCATCAGCTTGATACCCTGCTCAGCTCTTCAGGTGCCACTAACTCAGTGCACCACAACTCATGGACCCTTTCTGATTGAGTTTTGTGCTGTGGACAGCTCACGCAACAATGTCACCTCAGACAGTGGGGAAGACCTGGGACGATGATGAGGAAGGTGAGGCAGGTGTAACACACCCCACTGCAGCTGCAGCAGGATATCCCGAAGGGACACAATCCTAGACAATTTCTTCACATGAGCACGCTCAGCTCTGGTGCCCCTACCTCAGTGCACTGCAACTCACGGACCCTTCTGATTGAATATTGGGTGACCTCTGTACTTGCTCCGGCTACCACCATGATGCTTTGCAGTTGTTTGTGTCATGTTGGTGTTTTCTGTTTCCGCTTTAATAGTGATCACTGTTCAAGTTGTTGCCAGCACCAACCACTCCCTGAGGGCTGGCTTACACCCACCCGAAACCCATCCAGCACAGGCCTCACTGGACATGTGACCCTGGTAATAAAAGGTGGCCGAGAGCACGTGCCCATAGCCAGTTCAACTATCTAACTAAGTGTGTCCGTGTGGTCATTATGTATGCATGATGGGCCAGGGCCCTACCACATTACATTGTGCTGTGGACAGCAGACGCAACCATGTCACCTCAGGCAGTGGGTAAGACCTTGGACATGTAGCTTTGTCGTCCCCCCCTTTATACGTAAGAGGAGTGGACTGGGCTGGCGTACGCAAGTACAGCGTAGGGGTGTGAATGATTATCCCGGGGTTCTCGGCGTGGTTCAGAACTGGAAATGTGCAAATGCGTGTGTCTCTGTCACAGTGTGGGTGTCCGTTGGGGAGTGTAAGTGGTCCCTGATGGTAATTAGACACCCACGTATGTAATCTAGTTCGGCTGCCATGAGGTCGAAACCCACCCGCACCTGTTCAGCCACCTCCTTCTGGCAGTCTAACACCTGGCCTTGGAATGCGATGTGTGCTTCGGTGAGGTGCTGGGAGCCAGCCGTGGTGGTGGGTGCTTCCTGCTGTGTGGTCTGTGCAGGGGGGGGTCTCCTCGATGCAGATGGGCTGCCCTGCTCCTGGAGGTGGGTTGCCTAAGATGTCCATGAGCTGTTGTAGGGCGTCGGTGTCGAAGGTGTGGAGGTCCTCTTCATCATCACTGATGAGTTGTCTGGTCTGCTCTGCAGGAGGTGTTGATTGTCCCTCTGCAATGTGAAGGGGAGATGCATTTTAACATTGTGTTGACATGTATGTTGACGCATTGTTCTAGTTTACATACAGACTGCTTGACAATGTACATTGGGACTGTTTGGGAGGAGCTGACTATTTGATGCGGGACAGTGGACATTTGAACTACATCGCGGATGTGAGGTTGTACACGTACATTTTCATCTCACAGTTTCCTGCTATGCCAGATGTGATTGGCCAGTTTCTACGCACAAGCAGAACCAGTTGTTTCCTCTGTTCTGTAGTGAAAGCGTTGCACTTTGTACCACATTGTCGTCAATGTTGATGTGCTGTTATTGCTATGTGTGTGTGCTGCATTGTGGTAGAGTCGCCCCTGCAGCTGTGATTTTGCTGCCCCTTATCCCTTTGAGGCGGTGTGCCTTTAACTTCTGTGCTTCTACAGTGCTGAGATGTTGCAGACTTGGTTAATTTTGGCTCTTGTTCGTATTCTGGACTCTTGTGCATGGTTTATCCGCAGATGTGTTGTTGACGTCAGGGGTTGTTTGACCTGCTCCTTTCCGGATGTGTTCCACACTCAGCCACCCCAGTGTCGTGGCGTGCACCATGTCATGATAATTGAACTGCAGCCATGCTGTTCGTCATGCAGTGTCACTTTCATTGTCATGGTGGCTCAGAGACACGCAGCTTTGCTGGTTTTGACACGTGTGCATGGGTTGGTTGTGAGATTGGTGCTGTGTGGGGAGGGACCCCTTTGTGCCCATAGTGGACGGGGGCCTACTTGCTGTTTGTATGTGTGCTGCAGTGTGCCAAGGGGATCAGGGACATGATCCAGAGTCATTATGGGTGTGCAGTGTGCTCTACTTAATTGTGCATGTGTGCCATTGTGCCCATCTCCCCCGTCCCCCAGTCCCTGTTCGGTACTCACCCTGGTGCTGTTGTGTCAGGTCATGTCGAGCAGTGTCCGGACCCCCAACTCCTGCCACTGTCTCCCCACTGATGACTGTGGCCACCATTTCCTCCATCTCATCCAGCTCCTGGTGTTCCGCTGGACTGCCACCTCCAGTCTGCATTGCTGCCTGATGGTTGTCAGCGAGTTTCTTCTTGGTTTTGCGCTTCGCATCATTCCAGAGCCTCTTGACTTCTCCAATTGTCCTCCTCCTCACTCCGACTGCATTCACCTTGTCCAGGATGGACTGCCATATTGCATTTTTATTTGCCAATGACACGTTGGAGGTGACGAACAGTTGTTGGTGGTGTTCTATCACCTCCGTGATGATGATCCTGTTTTCCTGCGGACTGAACCTCGTCTTCTTCTCCTTGCCCTTCCGTGACCCCGAGGTCCCAGGCTGGTCCTCCTGGGGGCTTGTGGCGTTCTGGTCGTCCTCTGTTATTGCTCCGGCTTCCTCCATGGTGCTACGCAGTTTGAATTATTTTGTTTGTGTTTTTCGGTGCTTTATAGTGCATTTTCCCACATGACGCGTGGGAATTGCAGGCCTGTCGCTGGTTATCGCTGATTTTTTTATCGCGGTTGGCCACATCACAACTTTTTTCGCGTACGTGTTTCGTGTTTTTTTGCTGTCACAGTAATTTTATCTCGGTCATTTGACGCGTTAGCGTGAGACTATCGCATGGTACCGCCGTGTTGAGAATACAACGTTGACACAGCGTTATTTTCCCACAATAGACTGCGATGTGCAAAGTTGCGTTAAGCTAATTTTGCGATAATTATCACAAGTTCTTGAGAATATCCCCCAAAGTTTTTTGAAGGCATGTCAGTAAACCCTGATAACAACAAAAAATTCCCTTATCAATTAAAACCTAGTTTTTTGCTTTCAAATCGGTAGAAATGGAACCCAAGAAATGATCCAAGAAAACATCAGAACATGTTGAACAATAAATACTAATCATTGTAATCAATTAAAAAGAAGCATATTAAAAACATACTTTGTCTCATTCAAAAAACACCTGAAAAAAACTGAAAAATCCGTTAGCCAAAAAGATCGAATATATAGAAATCTATAATCGTTTTGGATCTTTTATTATTTTTCTTATTTCATTTTACACATGATAAAAACAATTGAGTACATACAAAATACACGATCATGTATAATTACTACACAGGTTACAATTTCAAAATTTGACTCATACATCAAATATCCAACAATCTTAAAAACACATTCTGTCATTTCATAAAATTCTCATATTATTTTCAAAAAACGAAGAATAAAAAACCAATAAAAATGTATTCCTTGAGCCTAAAACGCTCAATTGAATATATCTGTCAGCAAACCCAACAGCTCAATCGGACTTCTCTTTGGACATTGATGGAACTGATGCTACGGTCTCGTGTGAACATTGAAATGAAATATGGGATGTTCTTAATATAGAGACGAACAGCAAAAAGTTGTTCCAATGAGGAGGTATTGCTTCCAAATTTCCAGATCCGGTCCAATGTCAAGTTCACATAAGGAATTTCAACTAAGCAGCATCCAGTTTCGTTTTGAATTTCAGTTTAGTAAGGTTTAAAATGGACCATACAAACAATACAAAGGCACCGCAGTACAATTCGTTAAAATGGGATAAAGCAAAACTTCCGAAGTACACACATTCTGCTGTTTACAATTCATGAGGAAATAGACAGGATTTTGTTTGCCATAACCTTTTGGAAGTGACAAGAGAGAACTTTAAGTGCCTGACGCCCAGACTTTTGTAACAAAGTGTAATGTGAACTAGTGACTCCAGTCTGGCTCCACCTTAATTATAGGGAGAATTTTCATAAAGTTTGTTCAATGAGACAGGTGGGAAGTCATCATACACGGCTAATGAATGTCCCATACCAAAATGAATGCAATATAATTCATAAAATGGCTTTGCATTTATGAAAGTGTGCTGTGTCTTCAAGGACCTTATTCTGATCTGTTAGAATGCAATACACTTATAACGTGATTGATTTCCGGCGGTATAATTGTCTTCGCTGTGACAATAACATAGCAGGCCACATATTTGCATAATATTCTTCTAACCCCTGCTTTAGCACTTTAGCTCAAACATCCATAGCCCAGAACTACACTATCCCAACCACTGTATTTTCAGGGATGCAAAGCCATCTTCATGTTCATAATTGCAGTCACACTTATGAAGGAGAAATGTCTTTGTATTACCATAAATAGAAATTCTCAATAGATTTCCAGAAGAACTCATGGAAATCTCTGTTGCTCCTGGTATCTTTCAACATTTCGTAAATGTCATAAATTTACACCCAAATGTAACAATTTTCCAAACTGTGCACATTTCCAATTCTTTTGTTTTTGTGAATTGGGCCCCAATTAATTGAGTAATGCACCATGTTCAGAAGCAAGTACCACATCCTTTGTCTTTCAGTAGAAGAGTGCAACTGTTCAATTGCTTTTTCTTCATCACTCTGGCATATTCTATTAGATAGGGATGCAGATTGTGCTCAGACTTCCAAATACATGTGTGGTACCAAATCCTCCATGTTAAAACATTGACATACTGTACGTGCAGCACCTCTGCCATGTTTAAAGGGAAGCTAGGCAAATTGGTGCCTCGTACTCAAGTGTAGGATATTGTTAAATGGACACCAAACCCTCATCCACATAATATGGCTTGTTTCATCATTGAGCATGCTCTTATAAGAGTGGCATTCAACTTCTAGGGAGCATTAATCTGGGAGTAGTTGTGGCTCATAATGTGCAGTAGTGGTGCACAAACATGCACGGTCTCTTCCACAAAAGTAAGCACATGCTTATACTCATCCACATGCTTACTCACTCACACTCATCCATTCACAAGTGCGCACCCACACACCCACGATTCACAAGCATAAAAACATGCACACAACCATTCAAAGCACGGGCATACATATATATTCATACATTCATGCCCTTACCTAAACATAAAAAACTGTATTTAACGGGCCACTGTGGTGACAGCAGGTTCAGCGAGTGGCACATTGGAAAGCAGAAAGCCCCGGAAGATGATGGACACTTTGGAGAGAGATGGGAAAAAATGGAAGATCCAGCCACCTCCTTTCATTGGCTGATCTTGTCATGGGTCAGCCAATGAGAGGAGGACCTGCCCTACCTCCTCACAGAGTGGTTAGGCTCAGTGAGAGTTGCTGACCTCACCTCACTCTGAGACGAGGCATCAATAATAGACTGCCAGGCACCAACGCATTTTGCTCATGGAAACCTCTTGGCTGCCTGGCCCTGATATGGTGTCTGTCAGGCTGACCTTTGCCCAGCCTGCCACACACTCAATATGCATTGGAAAAGGAAAGAGACGGGCCCATCTGCCCTTAATGACGGCCCCTGGTGGCTAGTAGGCAATACATGTCAGGTCCAGGAACGCTCTGCTTCTGTTAGTGGACTGATACTCACACTGGTGGGGCTGGCTGTGTTTATTGAGTTAGCCAAAATCATCATCCACATGAGACAGAAGTTATGTTTCAAGTTGTTATCAAATTGTCTGAGAGTGTAACTGAAAGAACATAATGATTTCCCGGGACCTAATTGAAAGCAAAAACTTAAATAAGTATGATCATGAGCTCTGAAAGTAGGGAAGAGTGGGTGATGCAAAACCCCCATATAGCCATGATGGTGTTCCAAAGGTGAGTGAACGTTCAAGATGACTTTAAATTTAGTTTTTATCTTGTCACATTTGCTGTGCGTTCAAAGATAGAGGTCAAATGTCTGTCTAATCTTCTGACAAATTGATGCGCATTCTTTTAACATTGAGACTGATATGTGCTTTTCTTACTTTTACAGCAAAGCGTGAGGATTTTGTAAAGTGAACAATGAAACGCTGTAGGATGTTGTTTTCTTGTAACACACACCAAAATTTAAATACCTATAAATGATCTGTTCAAATACTTACAAACAAATACAAAGTTAGAAACCACAAATGAAGCACTATTTTTTATAATTGTGATAGAAACGTAGGACCAGATTTATGAAACTTTTGCGCTGGTTTGCATTGCCGAAGTGACACAAACCTGCACAAACTATTTGCCTGTAAGAAATGCAACGCAGCACAAATGACTGCTTTGCACTACTTTGCGCCACTGGGGCATTCCATGGGTGGTACATGGGTGTTCCAGTGCAATCACCAATGGTTTTTGATGTAAAATCTTACTACTAACCATAGTAGGCAGAGTTTTGCACCAAACAATTATGCCACTTTAAAGCAGGCATTAAACAAGAGAAATGCTTTGATTTTTCCTAACTTTTCCCTCTTTTCACGTGTGGTGCTGCAACGTAGAGAACATATCCGATGTGGGAACCGTTTTAAAGTTATGCACTATGGTGCAAAGGTGTGCGCTTGGCACTCGGCAGTCTAATTGTGTGCCTTTGCTAGACAGAGAGCAGGGCAGTACCATATCTTAGTAGACATGGATCTTTCCTTCTCTATCACTTGCCACATAGCAACTTTGAGGAGTTGGCCTAACGGCTAGGGTGGTCGACCTCGAATCTGGGGAACTGGGTTTGAGTCTCGGTAATGACGCTGAACATTCTGTGATTCTGGGCAAATCACTTAATCTCCCCGTGCCTAACAAAAAAAAAATGAATGTGTCCTCATGTAACGCAACTGGTGCTATGTAAAGCGCTCTGATACCCGATACCTTCGGGTCAAGTTCGCGCTATATAAAACTCTGTAAAAAAAAAAGAAAAACTTTGGGTGCTGCACTGTGTTGTGTGACAGTTTTGTCAATCTGGGACAAAGATGTTAATAGGATCAAAACAAATCAGGACACTTGGAGATGTGCAAATGATAAATATTCACTGCAACCCAATTTCCACACATTATCGTTTGTCAGTAAAACTGTACGTCTGTGCAAATGTAATGCTAAAATCAATGGAAAATGTGCTGTCTGTAAATGACAGTGTGCTACCACAACATTCTTTAGGAATATATTTCTGACAGTGTGCTCCTTAATGCAACGCCAGAAGCATACTACACCCTTATCTCTCCTGCTGAATGGGCATGGCTCATTTTCAACACTTGTTCATTGTCTGATGCTTGGATTTTTCAGAATCCCTATCTGTATAGTGATGTAACATTGATGGCAACTCCCCCAGTCTGGAAACCATTCAAGCACCACTGAGTATAATGTTCCATATCTATGTTACATCACCGATGTCCATCTGCCATTGGGATAAAGCCACAAGTATATTGTGTAAAATGTGTCAAAACACTTTGCACAGTAGACCTCCATCTAATTGGCATGCAATGTCTGAAATAATTTGTATTGCATCTATATTTGACAAAAATTGCAGATGCTTCTAGCCAGTTGTGAAGGAGAGTTCTGATTGTATGCATTCTCTCTTCTCACTGTTTAATAGTCACAGCACTTAAAGAAAAAAATACATATTCGATAATCCTGTAGTTCCAACAGGAAATTACATAACTCAAAGGCCAGTATAAAAGGCTCCAATTAGGTCAAGATGTCCTTTTTGCTTGATGCGTGCAGAGGAAATTTCTCAATGCAAATGTGCAAAACGGAAAACCAGGAAAGCCCAGTGACAACCACATAACATCCTTCTGTCTTTTGTGAATCTTGTCCTGAATTCACAAGTCCATGTCCTCTGCATTCCTAGGCTCAGACTTCCACCACTTCCTTTTGGCAAATCGCCACCTGATTTGCTGCTCCAAAAGCTACAGGAAATCACAAGATAAAAGAATATCATTGGGTGGGAAGATAGCAGAAGGATAATGCTTACCTTTGTTGTCTTTAATAAAATCAGGACTTTCCTTCACAACTGGCTAGGAGAATCTGCAATTTTATCAAAATACAGAGGTTTATATTATGAACGTTCAAAGCACATTAACTACATTGCCACATGATCAACAGGTTTACAATACAAGGTTTTAAAAGAAGAAACCCTAGATCAATCTGCAACCTTTAGAATGTCCTCCAACCTCGCTCCAGCTCAGAAGCCATTCAAAGCCATAGCTCCCCTGACCGAATGAGCCCCAAATGATGATGCACCTACCCCGCTTCAACCATCACCACCTTAACTCATCTGAACAGAGATGTGGCTGTAACTGGTGTAAAAAGTTTCCTTAGAGCTGGAAGTAATAAGGCCCAAATGTTCTCACTTCTGCTGTTGCCTGTATATACTGCTTAAGGCACCTTACCCTGCATCTTACCACACACAACTTGGGATGAGCAATTAAACTTGTGATTTTCACAAAATAACACCAATTTTTAGTTCTTCTAGCAATGTGGAATCTGATCCCCATAGGTGTGAATTGCATATCAGTAATATACAAAGCCTTAGCACCTGAAAACCTTTTAAAAGAGACTGAATACATCACCAACTTAACAGTCAACCATTTAAGTGATAATGAATTATTATCAGACTAGGACTCAAACAAGTTTAAAACCAGATTAACATCCCACATCACTGCATATCATGCTTTAGGAGGATTCATATATTGTAATACCCATTAGTAATCTACATCTGCTGTCTGACACATTCATCAAGTACCAATCCACCTCTAGATTTGATGCCACCGGCATGTACTGCTACTAGGGAGATCTCCTGCTTGAGACACAACTTATTCTTGGATCCTTTGTTTATTGTTAACGTGTTGGTTATATAAGGTTTCTCGTGTGAATGTGGTGTTGTATATGTGTTTTTACCCAAGGGGGATTCTTTGTGACTTTTGAGACACAACTGCCACAGTGCCTTTGCCAATTATGGCAAAGGCTTTGATCTTGTTCCTCCCAATTTGTTGACATTCCTGACAGCTGTCAGATTGTCCATATGGAGGAGAACCACACATTTCACCCAAACCTTTAACTAAGCTTTGAATGGCAAAGGAGCCTGCAAGAAGCTCTAAACAATTTATGTGCATTCATGACTCCTTCTTTGACCAGCTTCCTCAAGTCTGGAAGGTGCCACACCTTGTGCCCCATCCCCATAGACTTGAATATGAATCTAAAAGAAGATCTGGGAAAAAGGGAAAAATGCCCAGCCATTCCAGGAGTCCATGTGATCTATCCACCAAGACACCTCTGTTTTTGCTTCCTCATTTAATGGATGCAATTGAGAATATTGAAGGCCTCTTTGAAGATGCTGTATTTGTAGCCCCTAAAGTGCCCTGTAATGAAGGGGACCTGGTAATATAGCCTGAATGGAAGATGCCAACAAGCCCACAATACATGCCAGATGCCATGAAGAAATGTGGGTCTGGTCCAAAACACTGCTCTTAACTGTTTCCAGATACACAATCATTCTTAGACCTTGTGATCTGAGAAATGTCACCGCTGGTTTCAGCACCTCAGTGAAACACCAAAGAGCTGAACACACACCCAAAGAAAAGGAATTGAACCTGTCTGGACTTCCGTGCCAAAGAAATTGAATATATTGCCTGTTTTCTTGAAATATAGGAACTATTAGTTAAGTATCTCTCAGATCCAAGCAAAATATCCAATCTCCTAAAAGCAACATGTCCATCAGACAAACCACTGTTTCCATTTTGAAATGGCAATATAATATGTGCTGATTTAAGTCCTTCATTCTGATTTTTTAAATTTTATTTTGTACAAGAAAATAATTGCTGAAAATCCACAGAGATGCCAGGAGCAGTTCTATATTGCCCCTCTTTCAACAGAAAATCCTTTACTTCTTCCGATATTGAGTCTCCCCTTCATTTGAAAAAACATTGGATGTGGACATTTGCCTGAAAGGACACTGCTCCAAAATCTATATGAAACCCTTTCGCAGTCTGCAGATCCCACAGATCTCTAGAAATACATTCCCATTTCTTCACAAAAAGTGCCAACCGACCCCCAACTTTTCCTAAAGGGACAGTTCATACTTGTTAGAATTGGCATCCCTGACGTGGTTTCCACTGACTTTCTGCCTCTACCTCCTGTATTTTTGATGGTATACTTGATTTCGTTTTTGCTGGCTTAGATGCTTTGGGCACTTTGCCACTGCTGATCAGTGTCAAAGTACAAGTATAGATTGTAATATGCTTGATTATCCATAATTAGCAGATTTGATTTACTGATAAGTCCCTCGCAAAGTGAACTGAGTGTGCCAGGGCCTGTAAATCAAATGCTACTAGTGGGCCTGCAGCACTGGTTGTGCCACCCACATGAGTAGCCCTGTAAATGTATCTCAGACCTAACACTGTAGTGTCTGCGCACGCAGCTGTAAACTGCCATGTTGCCCTGACAAATGTACCCACTTGCCAGGCCCAGACCTTCCCTTGCCTTACATGTAAGGCACCTCTAAGGTAGGCTCAAGGTACCCCCATGGGCAGGGTGCAGGGTATGTGAAATGTAGGACATGTACTGATGTGTGTGACATGTCCTGATAGTGAAATAGTGTGTATTTCGATTTTCACTATTGAAAGGCAATCTGACCCATAGGCTAGCATGGGAGTTGCTTTGTTACATTTTACAAGTATAAATTGCCATAGGGACAAGATCGAAAAATGAAGTTTAGGCTCTTTGAACTTGGAAATTATTAACGCACCTTTTGGTAAAGGTGGTTTTTAAATTCTGTGTTTGAAGATGCCACTTTTAAAAAGTGAGCATTTCCTTACTTTACCATCTTGTGTGCCTCTGGCTGTTTGTGTATTCAGCATCTGGTGTTTGAGTGACAGGAGCTGAGGATGTGCATTCACTCTAGACAGTCACTGGGGGGATGAGGTGTGCCCTGCCTTTTCTGGGTGACTCATTTATGGTCTGAATAGACCTGGTCTGCATTTAGAGTGGTAGGAGGAGTTTCACTTGCACCTGAATAGGCTGTGTCTCCTTTTCACAATGCTGTTTTCTGCCCCCAGTGGTCAGGCTGCACCAGGGAGGACAGGACTGGTTTGGACTGGGTTCAGAGACCCTTGCCACAAAGAGAACAATGACGAAATGTGGTATAAGTACTAGACCTAAAACCCCAGGACTTTAGATTACTGCAAGGAACAAGAGGACCCTGCCAAGAAGAGCAGAAGGACTGTGTGAGGAGCGCTACGTTTTCTGAGTGAGGGGTGGGTTGTCCTGCAGTTGCTGCTTCTGTCTGTGGTGGAGGAAAAGGACTGACCCGTTTCCCCCTGCTGTGGTATCCTGCTTGTGAAGAACTCTCCAAGGGCCTGTGTGTGCTGGCCTCCTGTTCTGGGAAACTCAGGGACATCAAAGTTTCCACTCTTGTTTTGCCTGATCTAAAAGGATTGCTTCAGGCTTATTACCTGAAAGCCTCTCTGTGCTTTGTTGCAGGGGAAGTTCCCCCCTGTGCATTTCCTGATCTGAAAACTATTGCCTTAAGCGCTGAAAGTGCAGTGCGCTGTTATTTCCACCTCAGAAACAGCTCCTGGCCCTGGGCTCAGCCCCACCCGCAGAGCAGAATAAACCTGAGAGCTGCGGAGGCACCAGGCGTTGCTTAGTGACCTGCGGAAGCTTGCGGTGTGAAAAGCTGTGGCCCCTCCCAGCAGGAGGCCGCACTGCGGGACCGAGAGCAGCATGGACGTTCTCTACTTATCAGAAGCCTCACAGCCGCGCCAAAAGCCCTCGCGCCTCCCACTCGGTGCAGCCAGGGAAGTGCCAATGTCAGGAGGCAGTGCACACTCACCTCGGAGCTGTCCTGTTTTAGAACCCAGCCTTTGCGCCTCCTGCCCCGTGCAGCCCGAGAGGCCCTGACGTCATGAGAAGGCTGTTCTCAGCCAGATGACCGGGTGAATGCCCCCCCTGTACCTTCAAGCCCTCACTGCGCTGCTGCCGGAGTGCAAGCAGCCACTAGTGGCAGCAGACGCAGAGGGGAGCATGAGCATGAGCCAGCCACCACCCAGTAATACTAGCACCTGGGGGAAACCCCGAGTTGCTCCAGTCTCTATCCAGGCCGCATCGTTAGAGTTGGGCCAGTTGCGACCGGCCGGTAATTCGCCCGCATGCCCAGCTGGGGTTGCAGGGCCAAACGTGCATCTGCTTAGAAAGTGAAGTTTTGTTGGCCTAAGTTAAAATGTGCATTTGCTTACAGAGTGAAGTTTTGTTGGACTATCTTAAAATGTGCATTTGCTTACAAAGTGAAGTTTTGTTGGCCTAATTGACAATGTGCATTTGCTTACAAAGTGATGTTGTGTTTGCCTAATTGACAATGCTCATTTATTTATGAAGTGAATTATTTGCAAAGCAAGTATTAATTCCTGGGATTGTGGTCAATTTGTTTTGGTGTATAGTACAAATTATATTTGTATATATCCTTGTGTGGAGTCTCCTATTGTGCCTGTGTGTCACAGGTGTATGTGTGTGGTGCAAACGCTTTATACATTGCCTCTGGAATTAGCCTGACTGCTCTGCCAAGCTCCCAAGAGGGTGAGCAGGGGTTATTATATTCCTCAATGAATGATGGATGGAACCATTCCACCTAAAGTGGATGTTACAGTAAAGTAGAGCAAAAAATGACCTCTTGGGATTTACCCAGTTTAGGTTTTTCAGGGGCATTACATACATCTTATCCATCATACCCCACATCATCATAATATAGATCATCAAGACACAGGTCATCAATGTCATCATAAGGCCTCTTGAAATGGCCACCATCATTACCCAGGTGAGGGTTGAACCAATTGGACAGACATACCCTGCAGAGTTGAACCACCACCAAAATTATCATCATCATGTACCACCAGGTGTTTAGTTTTCAGCACTTGCCCCCCCCCCATTGGCTTACTCCATGAATCATTAATGGCAGTGTCCACTGAATTACCAATATCAGAGGTGACATATTTAAAAGTAGAAGACACTGCCTTATTGATAGAGCTTGAGACTGAGGAATCAAGGAATTCTCTTTTGTTTTGTCTAAAAAACTCCTCATCATAGTCTGCTATGTCTTCAGTACAGTCCCCATCACCAGGGATTTGAACCTCCCATTTCAACAGAGGTTGATTCTTTCCCTCTTTTTACTTTCCAGTGCTGTCCCCTTTATTATCAAGGAGGAGAAGCAGCAAAATTAGAAGGATTCAAAATAAAGTGCACTGTTTATAATAAATAATTACATATAGATGCACACAAGAATAAACATAAATTGTATTGCATCTACAAGGGTTAAATGGTAAGAAATTCTATGCCTTAAGCCAAGTTAATAGATCCCAGTGTGAAGCCTCAGCGCTGAAACCAGGAAAACAAACAGTACCGTTCAAGTGCGACCCCACGCTGAACCTGAAAAAATAGACCTCAAAGTTGATACAATGTATCAACTCTCGGCCATGTCAAGAACAATAATTAAAGTATTCACCAGATGTGACTTCCCCAGAGGAACTTGTACTAAACGGCAGATGCCACGCAGGGAATATACATGAAGAAACAAGACAAACAGTTTAAGAGCACTAGAAAATAGAAGCGTGCTTGTGTTCAACAAATAAAGTGACTACACACAAAGCCCTGTACTCCAGGCATATACCAATAATTGATCACAAAGAACAAAGCACAAAATATAGCAACACACAGAAGAAACTTATCTCAATTAGCAACATGAAAAGAGGACACCATGACTTAATTGGATAATTTTATTCTGTTTTTTAGTTATGTTATTTCCTGTTTGGAGTACTGGATTATGGGAATGTAGTTTTGTTTTAGTTGAAGTGCTGTCACTATTATTTGTCATAGAAAGCTGTACAGAGTAGGTAGATTGTGACACAAAAACTTCATTGACATGTTTCAGTGGATTTATTTTTAGTCTCCACCTTCATCAGGGCATATATAATGTGTTATCTTCTATCAAATAAAATAGAACACATAGAGAACAGATCTATAAGCAAAGAAAAAACAGTAAATAACATTTTATATGACAAATAAGAGTTATAAATGTACACTGATAGTTTTGATGGATGTGTATAATTATAAAGAAAGATAACTTCTGGGGTTTTATGTGGTCTATGTTATTTAGGTTCTATTGTCTAATGTATATTTGCATAAACAATTTTTAAAGAAACATTTTTTGATGAAGAATATTTTAAATAAAAGTATATATTTTTGTAGACATTTGGCACACATATTGATTTTAGTCCTGATTCATGACTGTATGAATTAGAGTGAATGAATAAATGAATGAGAGGTAAGGCAAGTGGAGTAATTGTCCCTTTTTCAGGGTACCTAGAGGAGTTCATTCTGGGTATGTGTGATTTCCTTGTCCCAACCATGTGTGCCTTCTCCCAGTGTCCTGGCTCCCATGACTCTGAATGGCTCGGCTGTTGGGGTTTGTTTATCCCTACCGGAGAGTGAAACAATGAGACTCATATGTGGACAGGATGGGCCTCCCTCGCAGGATGTACCCAGCCCCACTTACACTTCGAACTGCTGTGCCTCCTGTTCACACAATGGAATCTGATACAGGGGCTGCCCTGCCTTGTGTCGTCACCCCCAGACAGTTTGGAGTTATGACAGAGAATAATTTTTGAGAACCAGATGTAGGAGTAGGACAGGGAGACCCCTACACAAAGGCTGGCACCAGGTGTAACTATTGGACCTCCAGAGCCACTCATCAGAACACTCTATGACCTCTGGAAGTTACAGAAGAAGGACTGCCATGTCACTTGAAGGACTGCCTTGCTATCTGTGAAGGAACATTGGACCTGCTTCCCTTCATCCCAGGCCAATCAGAGTGACTCTAAGAGTGAGTTGGCCGACCTCCTCTGTGAGCTACAGGGACAACACAAGCTTCATAGCCTCCCTGCAACTGCCCAGCTGACCTGCTGCAACTGGACCTGCCTGGACCTACAACTGGACCTGCCTGAGTCTTGCTAGCCTCTGCTACAATGAGCCCTGATCCCCAAGAATTGCCTCCCCAAGTCATAGACCACTGAGTGGCATCAAAGTGTACTCCTCCTAAAAAAAGTGAAAATACAGAAGTTTGGGATCCTCGTGACTGTGAATGGGCCTATTCGGACCGACACTCTGCCGCCCTCTATGACCACCCATGCAAAGTTACAGTGAGACCTGTTTTTCTCACCGACAACCGGCATACCGGCAAAGTGAGACCTGCACTTTGCGCTACAGCAACGACAACCCGTGACAATCACCAACACGAGGTTACAGCAGTGACCATCTGCAATGCCCAACCCGGTCTTTGTGCTACAGTGGTATCCATCTGCGATGCTGGACCTGCTCTTGCGCTACAGCTATGACCGTGTGCAATGCTCTGAGTGCTCCTCATGTCCTCTTTCTTCAACCCAAACAGAACTCTTTGAGTTGGACTTAGAAGGTAACTTTTCAACAGGACTAACCTGGTCTCTATATCTGACCCCCACTCCATTGAGGTCGGCATGAACTAGTGACTTTCCCTTGGACTAGAGCGACCAGATGACTGCGAGTGGTGCTTTGTGATTTTAGGTGCTATTTTCACTAACAACGATAAATTTGAATTTCTAACAAGAGTCAAATCCATTACCATGGTTCTACAAGGAAGTGAACAACCTAACCACTTTTGATGTCTTTGGAAAACAACACAAATAGTATATATTTTTGAATGATCCTGTGCAAACTGTGTAGTTTTAAGAGAGAATAGAGAAATTGTACATATTAGTAAAGGCATTAACCATAAACACCACTCATGCCATCATTATGAGCGGCGCAATTTCACCTCAAGGAATAATTCCTATCAGTAATCCTCCTCCTATAATTAAAAGTGTCTCTGGGTCTGAAATTATTAGGTCTGCAAATTTCAGTCCTAACAATCAGAAAAAATTATTGTGGGCTGTTCAGTGTTCACACCAGTATAGATCTACACAATTAGTTCCTAGATCTAAATGTGCACTGTTTATGATCCCACTGCTAAGGAATCACTATACAAACAGATTATTATATACAACTTGACCAGGAGCGCTTTTTATCTTTGTGATTCTCTCAAACAGTGACATTATAGTCAAGCTCAATTCCAAAGGGGAACAGTTATAATACTCGGAGTCATGTTGTCTGGTTGAAAATTCTTCATTTATTTGTATTCTTTGTAGACAAACAATAATCAACCCAGCCAATGTATTTCGTCTATTTGGACTTCATCAGGGTGTACATTTTTCGAATCAATCCACAATATCTAAGGCAATCTTTATATTTTCTTAGTGTACTGCTTCTTCAGAGAAAAATCCCTCCAATAATCATTCACAAAAGATGAAATCCTCCCACTAGAATTAGTATCTCTGCACTACTAACCAAGTTTCAACCAACGTCTTCGAGATCCAGAAAAATAACAGCCCTATTGCAAATGAAATAAGAGAACTACGAGCAAGTGAAGTGGTGTCCGCGCCCGACCTTTGGAGGATTTACGGGGTTGTTTGAATATATATATATATATATATCCAAAAGTGAAGTGGCGCTTGCTCCATGCCCTTCCAAGCGGGTCGGGGCTGGTAATGAGCGGGCACCCCCGCTCTATGAATCCACCACAAAGCTTACACTTATCAAGTAAGCACGAGCCACTCCAGTCCAAGAAGTTGAAATTCAGAATTTATTCGGGCATAAACAGACGCGTTTTTACCTAAACAGGTCTTGGTCACATGACCATTACTGCGAGCTTCCATGTTTTTATACATATCGCGTCACACACGACGCAACAACATAAAGAAAAGACTGTATGTGTATTACTACAATCCCCGTGGCATAAACATAAAGGTGCAAAAACAGTGTTTATAAACCATAATACTAACAATCTAGCGTACAAGTCACATATTCCGGCATTTATATTAAATATATCCCGTGTTTTCGCACACTGGGTTTATGTATCAAAGGGAATGATACTGCTCATAACTTTCTTTACACATTTATACAAAAGCCTTTATATCATGTGTCATGGGTATAATACCCTTCAATTTCGTGAAAACAAACTCAATGACATATACTCTATAGATCCTAGCAACATTATTGAGAAAAGAGAGCCCAATGTAATACATCTGATCATTTATCAAAAATGTATACAATTGGGTATAGTACCCGTGTCTTATTGCTTAGACTCCCAAAAATTCCTATAAGGGCCCCACCTACTAATAATAAACAACCTATGCTACGCTCATAGTTACTCGTTATATCAATAATTGACAATCAGTAGTAAGGAGAGAACGGTTGTTATTTTTGATACATCCAGATCTCCGTGCTCTTAACTTCTAAGTGTAATTGTAGTGACGAAACCCCTCTTTCAACCACTGCCACTCTGCAAGGAACAAGGAAACAAAAAATATATATTCTTGGTTAATCACTGTTGAGACTCATAAGGCCAAATATCATCCATATTCCAAAGGGAAATAACAATGAGAGATGAGCTGCCTCACTTTGCTAAGCTGCAAGCAAATTGTGAACTCGTACCAATAGAATAAAATCACACAACTCAAAAGTGAAGGGATACAGAAGAAAAACTGGGGATGGGTAATACGTGTTACATATATACATAACGAAAATTATAAGATCAATTTATATTACATTTCTTTTGAAACTCTAGTTCTCGAAATATGCTTGGGAGATTTCCATGTTATAAATGAACATGTAGCTCTTCATCATTATTCATTCCTGTGAGAAAGACACTCCCAGCCTGTAGGATAAACCTAGATTCTGATCTGCGTAAGGCTTGAATTCGGTTACCACTTCTTGGGTTTTTAGGGATAGTGCCTAAGGCTAAGTATTTAGCGGTGGTCCAGTCACCATTGTGTGCCTTGTGAAAATGTCTTGCGGTGCTATAACTCAAATCTTTATTCGTAATAGCTCGCCAGTGCTCTAAAATTCTTTTCTTCACTGGGAAGGTTGTGGATCCAATGTACCACTTGCCACATGGGCAAGTGATAACGTAAATTACATAATCAGTTCCACAGTTGATATTCTTTTTGATTTTCCACAGCCTATTGGTTCTCTGTAACCTGACCTCCCTGACATTTTCACTATGGCTGCAGGCTTTACATTTTCCACATTTGTGGAACCCTCCTGTTTTCTCCAACCAATTAGGCTTACGCTGTTCCATATGGCTTCTGACTAACATATCTTTGATCGAAGGACCTTTCCTATATGTTATAGATGGATTATGTCCTATGTACCATCCCCCACCATGCATCAGCTGACACACTGCAGCCAATCCCTGCCCTGCAGCATGTATGAATGCAGAGCAGACACACACAAACCCTTTCAATATGTCGCTGAATGTGTTTGTTGCTCTACCCCTTGCCATGCGGCAAGAAGACTTGAGGAGGAGGAGGAGAGTAGAGAGGATCTTCAGACAAAGGATCAACCTATTTGGGATGTCCAGCCAAGATGCCAGGGCCAGATACTGTTTCCCTCCAGAAGTCATCTTGCAGATGGTATGTGAGCAGGAACTTGACTCTGTGACCTGCAGCTCCCATGCCATTCCAGCCTATCTCAAGATCCTTTCTGCTCTCCATTTCTTTGCCACTGGGTCATTCCAAAGGGTCTCCAGTGACCATGTGGGCATTTCCCAGTCAAGCCAGTCGCTGTGCTTGCATCAGGTACTGAGATGCATCACTGCAAGAGCCCACCACCACATACGAATGCCCCATACACTGGCCAGCAGACAAAGGGCAGCTAGAGATTTCCTTCTCATTGCTCGCTTCCCACGTGTGCTGGGTGCAATTGATTGCACCCATGTGGCCCTTCAGCCACCCCGCCGCATTGCACACATCTTCTGCAACAGACACCGATGGCATTCCATCAATGTGCGAGCTGTCTGTGATGCCAGTGGGAGATTCATTGATGTGCATGCAGTGTTCCCAGGCAGTACCCATGACAGCTTTGTATTCCGCATGTCACCTCTTGCCCGGCGGATGGCTGCGGGAGAATTTGGCAACATGTGGCTACTGGGTAAGTACCAAGCACTAAAAATGAGGGATATGTGTAATTGAAATGTCTGAATGCCACCTTACATTAACAACTATTGTACAATAAGAATCATAAAGCAACATACACGGTCTCAACAGACACTTCATGTACCAAAGTATAGATCAAGTCTTGTGTAAATCAAAGAGGGAAATGTAACCAATTGCCCTTTCTTCCCTCCTCAGGCGACGCTGGGTATGCACTCTCCCCACAACTCCTCACCCCTTACAGACGTGCAACCACTGTACCTCAGCGTAGGTACAATAGGGCACACATACAGACTCGAGCCATCATAGAGCACACTTTTGGTCTGTTGAAGTCACGGTTCAGATGTCTTGACCGTACAGGGGGTGTTCTGATGTACTCCCCTGAAGTCGCATGCAAGGTCATATTAGCCTGTTGTGTTTTGCACAACATAGCTTTAACGCATGGCTTACACATACCTCTTGTACCTCGGCTAGCTCTGAATCCGGGAAACCGGGCCATTGCACATATCCGAGGTCAGGGTATGAAAGTCTGTGATCAGCTCGTTGCCACGTTTTTCACATGAGCAACCTGTTGTGTCATGGACAAAATGTGGTTTGCAGTCTGTTGTCAATGATGAAAGTTGGATAATTATGACTGTCCAAAAATTCCATCCTGAGACTACTTTGCAAGCCACACTAACTGCATGTAAACCACAGCTGTTGACATGAGTCAAAAGATGGACCGTACACCAGGTCATGTGCCCATGTCAGTGATCAGTGTAGTGGATGTCCCTAAGGAATCTATTGACGCAGAGGAAAAAATGTACATGTTCTGAGAGACCTTCTTGGAACTTATGAGGATGGGTTTCTTAATCACAAAAGGGCCTAACTATTGCATTCTCAGAGTTTTTGCCCTCAACAGATTTGACTCCCCCACAAATGATGGGCCCACAACGTGAGTGACGATGTTATTGGTGAATCTGGCACTATGTGTCTGGGATACACAGCACTGCTTCCCCCCAATTTTCCGTAAAACAACAGACAACTCTTGTGTTGAACACTAAATATGGACTACATGTTCCATAATGCAAAGGAGGAGAAAGCTAAACTGGGTTTTGATGTTGTGTCAGCCCCCCCCTTGTCCAAGCCAAAATGTAATTAAATGGTCTGTTCCCCCTTTTGTTACATGTCTATGATGCTCTCTTGCACTGTCATTTCAGGTTTCTCCACTACAGAACAGCAGGATGGCAGTGGATTTGATCTGTGATTGTGGATAAATCAGAATGAATACAAAATGGCTGTCAACTACTTCCTGTGATGTATTTCCTGTCTCCCACTTCCTGTATATCATTTCCTGTATGAAATAATGAATTCCGGTTCAATTTCGGTGTTTACGGCCCGAAATCGTAATTTACGGTTCCGGAGCGTGCGACGCGCATGCGGACCCGAAGCTCCGGAACCGGAAATTACGTTTTCGGGCCGTAATCTCCGAAAATGAACCGGAACCTATTATTTTATACAGGAAATGATATACAGGAAGTGGAGACAGGAAATACATCACAGGAAGTTGTTGACAGCCATTTGTGTTCATTCTGAGTCATCCTCTCTCACAGATCAGATCCTCTACCATCCTGTTGCTCTTTTCAAACTTATTTCCCCCAAAATGGCTGAGGGTTATGAGGAGAAAGCACCCCCTTTCACTGAAAGGGAATTAGACATCTTGGCTGATGGGGTGCTGTCCAAATATCCTCAGCTATATGGGGGGCCAGAGTACCAGCTGAGCAATGCAGCCCGGGCCAGGCTATGGGCCGTCATTGGTGAGCGCTGCAGTGCAGTGGGCGTTCACACCAGAAATGCGAGGGCATGCCACAAGCGCTGGGAGGACCTAAAACGCTGGGCCCGGCACAAGGACGAGGAGCTACTGGGCCAGTCTTCCCAGCACCATGTGCATCATCCTCGCCTCTCCCCACTGTACAGGAGGGTCCTGCGTGCAGCTTGGCTGACCCACCATGCTCAGCTGGAGGAGCATGAGCAGCAGAGACCTGGTAAGTGCATTATATGCAATATGTGTCTGGAAGTATGATGTGAGTGAAGACAGAGCTGTACCATTGTGTGTCCCATGCCTCCATTCACCTATTCTGTGTCTATGCAGAAGTCATCATGAAGCAAAAGGCTCACTGTGGCATATGGACTGTACAGGGCAGAGTGCATTCTGGGAGTTGTAGTTTCTTCATGCCAACTGGGGAATTGAGCCACACACGTTCATTTGTACTGAAATTTGCACTGCCAGCACCACTAACAGTGAACCAAGGGAATCATAACTGGTGTGTGCATTGGATGAGGAATGGTACAGACACTGTCCAGTGTGTGTATGAGAGGCCAATGGGTATTGGATGCTGTGACTTGCATTGCATTTGTTGAGTTTGGGTTCTGATTGAGACAGATCATTAGGTGCCATGGAGTCAAGACAGACTTTGAGATCCTTGCCTC
The DNA here is from genome assembly GCA_963921515.1 of Calotriton arnoldi. Taxonomy (NCBI): domain Eukaryota; kingdom Metazoa; phylum Chordata; class Amphibia; order Caudata; family Salamandridae; genus Calotriton; species Calotriton arnoldi. The sequence goes on from CAWUFW010005812.1 coordinate 874,814, forward strand.
ACTCTTAAGTGTTTCCAATTTTGCCAAGTGTGTCTACTGACACACGTCTTACCCTCAGTGGCTTGTATGCCATTTTTCAAGTACAGGTAGCTGTAACAATGACCCACTACTGTTCACCGGTGCACAGCACTACCTTATCAGCACCGAAGCCAATATGTGGCACTGGCTTGTCAGCTTTTGTGAGGGAATATCAAAAGGCTAGACCCACAACGTAGCAAACCAAATATCCCCACCCACGATCGGAATTTGTCTTGTCCCATACAATGCTACACAGCAGATAACATTTGTCCAGACATAAAAGTGCTGAGACTCCATATCACAGGCCCTTTTCAATACCATCTGGACTCTCTCTGATCTCCTTTTGTAGACTGAGTTTGGAACCTGCCCATGTAGCAGTGACAGGACACACAGATCACAAGAATGCCAAAGTTGAGGGTTGCCCAATACAGTTGTGTAAGCCACAAATAATCTCGTGAGATGTCCATGTCAGACTCAAATCAGTAGGTGACAGTGAACATACACGTAATGTAAGCTCATATACACTGACAACTGTATAGTGTGATCAGAGGAAAACAAAGTCTGACCTTGGCTCATCAAGGTATGTGTCTTGTCCTGACATGTACAACCACTACATCATGAATTTTCTTGCATTTCAGTGGGCCCAGCTGGCCAAATGGAACAACAGCAGGACACGGTTTGGAGCAGGACATCTTTGGTGTGCCGGCGGCTATGACCTCTTTCAACAAGTGAAAAAGAAGAGGATGAGGCGGGACCCTCAACATCAGGAGGCAGGGGGATTGCGCCTACCCGGACTGACCAGGAAGACAACTCTGGTGCTACTGACCGGGTTGAGGCTGTGGACATTGAAGTGGGAGGGGAAGAACTGGACACATCTGTCCGGGGGGGTGGAGAGCTACTCTCCCCCAGACCATTCACCAGTAAGTTTTGTTGAGGTGTCCCCGGGGCAGGCCACTACCCAACCTGGGCCTGCCATCACCCCTCCCTAACTCTAGAGGCCCCCATTCTATTGGGGCCTCCAGCTGCATCCCCTGCAACCTGTCCCCCTCATCGTAGCTGCCAGGTTGCCCCCAGCATTGGCTCTGCACCTGAGGCACCACACCCCAAATGTTCCACCCAAACCCCTCCCTGTGTTGTTCCTTCTGTGGCTGTCCCAGAGGACTTGATGTGGGTATGTGAGGGTCAGCCAGACATGTCCTCTCGCATCATGCTGCATATGTGTCTAGAGATACGCATGATGCGAGAGGAAATTGACGGAGCTTTGGCCACCCTCACCGTCAATGTTAATTCCCTGGCTGCAGCCATGTCGTCTTTTGTTTTTCAACCTCCTTCCCACACCACCGTCAATGTCTCCCCCTGTCCGTTGCCCCACACTGTTTCCCCCGTACTCCTCGTGTGTCCCGACCCCGTGTGGTGCCTGTTCCTGCACCGGCCAGCCATGTGCCCACATCGGACTCGGAGGATCTGGACATTGTGGTATTAGAGGATGACCAGAAGGACACTTGACCTGTTGGACAGAATTTTCTTTGTGGACAATTATTTACTTTTCCCCTTGTAAATAGACTGGTTCCCCTGACGCTCCTTGATGTGTTATATTTTTGTTGCCCCACCCCAATCCAAGTTCCCTTCTCTTTCTGTATTAAGAACATCATTTGTTTTGCTTTCTCCCTTCCAAACGGACTGTTGTTGTTTTTCAAATCACACACTTCTATTTACATAAAATATATTTTTGAATCCTACTTTCTTTAACTTGTTTAACTTCATTGTGAATGTCTTGTACAAAATATGGACATGTATTTTGTGAGTCATCTGCTCTGCACATTATGGCTTGTTACAATGATGGGGTTACACTTGTAAATGTGTCACATACACACATACATCCTCACATCTCTAGGCCACCAAAATTGGTATACATTTGCCTATCAGGACATGATACGTAACAGAATCTTGACTTGTGAAGATAATTACTTTTTATTTACACATATTCACAGTGGTCAATTAGTTTTTGGGATGTTGTCAATGGGGATCGTGCTTGCGACTTCGCAATTTCGGAGGTGATGTTCGCTGTGAGGGATCATGTCTGGCTTGTCGCCTACTTGTAGGTGGGTGTTGTGCATGTGCCTGTACAGGGTGAAGTTCATGTGCAGGGGCAGATGGTGTATATACAGTTGGTGTTTGTTCGTGGACAGGGGCTGGTTGTGCAGGTGGTGGGAGTGCCTGTTCAGGGGGTGGTGGCGGTTGTGTACCCTTGCTGTGGTCCTGTGCAGTTGGTGGTACCGGTGTGAGGGTGTGATGTGCTGCAGGCATATGTGATGGCTCCCCTCCCTGCGTTGACCGTGAAGGGAGACTTTGGATCACTTTAAGCATGCCCTCCATCATCTTCATGGCCAAGGCATGGTGTCTTGCACTCTCTTCCTTTTGGATGAATATCATGTCTCTGATATTCTTGGACATGTCTTGCCAAGTTCTATCCATCCTATCCAAAACATGGGTCAGTCTGTCCACCACCTGAGGGATTTGGAGCATGTCCTGCAGGGTCTCAGACATGTCTGACAGGGTAGCCCCTATGGCACGAATGTCATGCCTCACATCTGCCTGCTGTTTGAAGAAGTCCTGCTCCCACTGGCCACCATAGCCAGGTGCAAGCCCTCTCTGCAGGGGTCGGCCATGGATGAGACCAGCAGGTCCAACAGCAGGGGGGGTGGCAGGTTGAAGCATGTAGACAGGAGAATGGTGCCCAGGGGATACCTGCACCACAACAGGGTTGGTACTTCCCCCAGATGGTGGAGAGGATGCCTGGTATACACTGTATAGGGAGGAGCATGTAGGGGAACCACCATGTCTGTCCTGGATGTGAGGGCTGTGAGGGAGTGATGTCTGTGTTGGGATGCGTGTGAGCTGTGATTGGTTAGCTCTATGCTGGGGACAGGCAATCTTTCGTTTTGGAGGAGGCTGAGGTACTTTGCTGGGCGGAGGGTGTGATGCCTTGCAAGATTTGGGCAATGTGGGAAGATTTCTGTCCATGGCATCAGAATCGTCATCCCCGGAGAGGATGGACATACAGTCACCATCATCTTCCAATCCTTCAGCCTCAGGTACTTCCTCCTCCTCCTTCTCCTCTTGCGCAGTACTTGCAGCCGACATTACTGCCTGCAGGAGCAGTGGATTTTCCCCTCTGATTGCCCGTCACCCAACACTGGTGGAAGGTCCGTCCTCCTCATCGTAATCATCCCCTGGAACACAGAGGTTGCAACCGTATAAGTAATTGACCTAGCATAAGGTGTGGTGCAACACAAGGGTTGGATTAACTGTACTTTGCATCAACAGATGACGTACATGTGACCTGGTTTGGGTACCCCTACAAGTGACAGCTCACACCATAGCACTGAGGTGTTAAACGGAGATGTACATTGCACAAGCAACCTCTTCAGCTCCAGCCGCAACTTTCTGTGCCTTTGCAATCCCCCCTGATTTCAACTGCTGAACCATGCTCCTCATAGGTTTTGTTGACAAAGCTGTCCCCAATCCAGCAGCTGTGGAGGGAAGTTACACCATACTCAATGATCTGCATTATTAATTTACAAACAGGCACATGTGACACTTATAATATGTATGTAACTTTGTAAACAACGACTGCAGATTCTATGCAGAAGGGGATTTTGATCTTTGTCATGGCTTAGTAATCTATGATAGGGAAATACTTTTACCTGATGGACAGGTGCGAGAGGGTTTCACTGCTGCAGCCAGGATGTCATGCATTCCCCGGGATGGTGTTGTACGCTGCACTGGTGTCATCCTGTCAGCAGCTGTGATGAGACATACATGTCCATATTTCAGTACACCAGATGGTAGCTATGAGCTAACATGTACATGTCATTCTCAATGACCATTGACAGGATATTCATGGCCAATGTGCAGCATGTTTACCTCATGGACTTTACATGTGGGCCCCTGCTCACATGCAGCAATTGCCAGCTGTTAACTCCACACAGCACTGACATCAATGAGATGACACATCAACAGACAAACTTGTATGAGAAGGTTACTGATATTTCAAGGAAGGGGATAAATGATCAGGACTCCTCCGCATTACATTGATTACACCTTCACCATTAAGACTAACATGTTTCATGAGTATAATGTTGTCTGTTGACAAGTCGAAAGGAGTGTACATCACCAGGCTGACCAGTATCACATTTGCACATCAGTTCAAACATTGCATTGCAGAGTTCATGTGTGAGATGTGCACTAGTCAGGTACATAATGTGGCTCATTTGTGCTTTCCTACCCATGAAGTCACAAAGCTCATTTTGGAATGAGAGATCACACATTTGTTATGTCCATCCTTTGAGTGTCCTCTGTTCGCATACTCCATTTCCAACATCATGGTAGTACTTAGCTGACAACGGATGGTGTCTTGTACAGCAGACATCCTAACCTCATATGTCAACCACTCACTTATATATGTGAATACAGTAGAAGAGGAGGCAAGCAGAATGCAACATTTGACTAGGATCCCACATTGTGGGTAAGTTGAGAAGCTTTGATGGTTGCCGCCTGCACTGGATTTGCGTTGTGCTTTTCAGCCAAGTTAATTGAAAAATTCACTTCCTGAAGATTCACCTTAGCAGCCCATACACCCTTCTCAAAAGAACCCACCTGGCATCAGTGCGAGCCTCATCCACACCAATTTCAATATGATTTAACCATTGATATTTTGCAAGAGAGTTTTCATATCATTGAATTACAATCCAGTTGTGTGTAGGACACTTCATATGACACTATGTACTATTTTATGTCCATTCTGCACTCACTTGGCATACATTTTGTGTCATCCTTTCAGTAGCCACCATGGTGTGATCTGGTATGTGGTTAAATGCCATGTGTAAGCATATTGTGATGCAGTACAACAGGGTTGTACAACACATACAACATACAGTGAAGATTAAAGGCACATTTCATGAGCATTCAGGTACATTATTATTGGGTTTACTTACCATGGCCCAGCACCTGCCCAGTGTGTGGTCCCTGACCAGATGTCACAGCCAACCTTGTAGCAGAAGTCAATGTGGGTGTTGGAATCTGGGAGGACATCATTGGACCTACAGCGATAAGTGTGTTTGCAACTTTACATTTCTGCTGCCACATGTGATGCACTCAATTTCAGGCCCAAAGGATAAGCACAAGAGGTTGTGGGCACTACCGCTGCAGAAGTGTGTAGCACTAAATATCATGAGTGATCCCACATTTAACTTATAATGGCCCTACTGCCTAGAAGCAACGCCTATCAAAATGACACGACTACAAATCCTGAAGTAAGGTCCACTATTGTGTTTTGTTAATGGCGAAAAAACAAGCCATCCAATTAAAACATATATAACCAGCTGGGTGGACTGGACAATTTCATGTTTAGAAAAAACATTCTAAGTTGGACAGTGGATGCATTCTCAATACTCCTAACAATTGTATCTCACTTCTTGTTCATCATTGTCATATTTGTTAACATTGGGTTTCTTGATTTAGTCTACAAAAACAATTACAATAGAGTGGAGACTCCTTTTTGACTTGTTGTGGCACGATATTCCAGGATTGAGTTCCCAGTTCTGGAACTGATGGTGGAATACATGTAATGTTCCCAAATCACAAAGGTATGATGAGCCTAGATGTATTATATTTTGTCTTTCGCTATTCACAAATGTCATTTGCTAAAGGTAAATGTCCATTAAGAACTCCAATAGTTGTAAAGCTAGTTTTTCCTCTCCGGTTACCTTTGATATACGGGCCCTATATGTCCCTCTGTTGTCTGCTGACAATATATGCATTTTGACCATCTTCTGACCAGTTTGACTCACCAGTTAGTGAGGATGGTAAGCGTTGCTCTGGATGATGTTGTTTCCTCCCAGAAGATGCAGGGACCTCTGCTACTGTGGTTGTCTGTGCTCTGGCTGAATGTGTCAATAGGTGAGGAAGAGAGAAAAGCCACCAAATGGAAAATGTACATGTGTAACTTTGTCAGACATTTCCTCATATCTTCTGCATGCTAACAGTATTGTGAAGTACTGCCACGGCCGGTGCAGGTAGGAGCAGTGGGGCATTGGGGATGTAATGGCATGGCAGGGTGGGAAATAGACAACGGAATATGTGAATGAAATGTTTTGAAATAAGGATTCTCTCACCTTCTGCTTTGTGATTTTGGCAGGCACAAGGCCAGTTACTTTTTGTATAATTTGTATTTATTTTCCCTATTCCGTTGTCAGTTGATTTTACTCTGCACCGCAACCCCCACCCCATTACGTTGTTGACTGACCCATCTGCGTCTGGATAATTGGAAGGGGCACTTTGTCAATTGCTACTTAACAGTGTTGGGTATATATGGCAGCAGTACTGGGCCCAAGTTTTAAGTAATGGCCAAGGGATTTGCCATTTCTGATACAAAGGATTCTGGGACTTGTGGTGCAACATACAGAGGGAAACACATGAGCCTCTGACTGACTATATTTTTATATAAACTTTGGACAACTACCTTACTCACAATGGCAGTGTAACACAGACAATCTTTTCATATACTTATTCTTGTCATCCCATTTACCTGGTACCACGTTGCGGACATCACTCACAGGCAGCCCATGGAGCATGTGGGGGTGGATTGTAGTGAGGATATCCTCCTCAAGAGGGGTGAGCCATAGGCGGGTTTCAGATTGTGGGGCAGGGAGAATCCTGTTCAACTCGATCCTGGTGTACTTCTCCTTCACCCTCGTCTTTTCGTCCTGCCATTTCTTCTTGATGTCCTGGACTGTGCACCTTTCCTCCCCCAATGCTGTGACAGCAGTGGCTAAATGCTGCCATAGAGCTGCCTTCTGTGTGCCACTGGTGCAGTAAGGTGGGAGACCATATAGGCGTTTGTGGTGCCTCACAATGAACCTGGACCCATTAGGTGTTCTTAAAAGACCCCTCACACACCAACCTAGTTGGTGTCATGCTTCATCATTGGGGTCCCAACCGGGCGGCCGAGTGCCCCCCGGTTGTGCTACGACGCCTGATTACAGCGGAGCTGGTGTTGGTGCGTGAAGTGTGATGTGAAGTGAATTTATTTGGTTAAAAATATCTCTGAGAATCCTTGCCTCTAATTTTAATGTTGGCGGCTCAGGATATGTCTAAGAATTAATATGTGTAGTGCAACTACTCATGGATTATTACCATTAAGTTGACTATGTGTGGCGGTCTACATGTTTCAGCCCCTCATGTGAAAGTAAATGGGGCTTTCTTCAGGACCAGGTGAGTGGTAGGTGAGTGCCAAAAGTGATAGGTGCCACGTGAAAACCAGTGCGGTACCTACACACGCGCTAAGGTGTGTGGTTAAAAAGCCAAAGTACTCACTGATACTTTAAAAAGCAAAAATTCCTGTATGGGAAACAAAAAGACAAGACAAAACATATAATGTCGCAACATAAAATGCAATCTTTATGACTATATTGGTGTTCTGTAGTCATAGCAAGAGAGTTACTACAGTGACTAGTGTGTTGCCCATGCAAATTGCGACATGCAGGGATATTTCATTCATGCTGCGCCCGTAAGGAATTGGGCAATCTGGTTCATGGTGCGCTGTAAGACGCTGGTCATTGGCTGCACACATAATGGTGCTAGCGCTAGGTGCAGTCTATAACTATGCTAATTGTGGCACTGGGTCGTGCGTGAGGGCCACTATAGTGGGTGCCTAGTGGTCCACAGCGGACTAAGAGCAGATCTGCTGTAGTCAGATCGCTTGGTGCTCCTTAATTAAATCACTACTAAAAGCAAAGTGAAGGAAATAAACGTTTTTGTTTAAAAAAGAGGAAAATAAACATTTTTTTTAACATATATAAACATTTTTTAAAGAAAGGGGACATGCACAGGTAATCGGTTATGTCATAGTTACAATGCTAATGGATTTTAAGGCAGATATCGAGGCTCGGGGGTGGGGTGCTCGTGCAGGATTCCAATCTGAAAATTAAAGAAAATTAAAGAGCGCCGGGATGAGCCCAATCGTCTAGGTAGGCTCTTTGTGGTGACACTACTGGAGCACGCAAAGACTTACTTGGTAGTGTCGAGTCATCCGCTATAAACCTCATTCGGTCCCCTGTAGTCCCGGCTGGTGCTGGGTGCGAAGGGGGAAAGCAGCTTAAGTAGTGTATGAATCGTCCCCGGGACGTGTGGAAATGCATGTCCGGGACCGGCAGTGACTCTGCATTGAGTTCGATGCGCATGCGCACGCATGCGTGGTCAATGTCTAGAACGCTATTGCGGGTGTCTAACGGGGCAGCCATACTGGAGAATGCTGTTTCGCTTGAAAAAAGAGACAGACACCGGCAAAGGTGTGTTAGGACCTTGTAGTTGGTCGATGTAAGAGTATCCTGGAAAACCTTATTGCGCTGCGTGGTAAATAGAGCTATTCCTGTGAGTAAAATACTGATGTTACAAAGAATCAAAGAATCAGGGGGTAGTAGACCAGCAAGGCTGCCATCTTGGAGAATGTGTTCAGCTCGTGCGTATGATCATTATCTAAGGGTAGCTTAGTTAAAATGGTCTAATGAATCTTGGCGCATAGTATATATTCTTAGATGGGAGAAATACTTATAAGATAATATCATACTGGCATGCCACAATGTTGAGGGTCCTACTAGTCCCTAACGACAGGCATGAGGACAAGTGTTAGTTTCAATTTGTGGTCTTACAAAGGTAGTACTTATTGTTTATTGAGACTGTTCCAAGGAATATTATCATTCACGCCGGTCTTATGGCTGGAAAGACGATAGATCCATCTTTGTTCACATCAGTATTTTACCCACAGGATTAGCTTTTTTCAAGCGAAACAGCATTCTCCAGTATGGCTGCCCCGTTAGACACCCGCAATATCGTTCTAGACATTGACCACGCATGCGTGCGCATGCGCATCGAACTCAATGTCCGGTCCCGGACATGCATTTCCACACGTACCGGGGCCGATTCATACACTACTTAAGCTGCTTTCCCCCTTCGCACCCAGCACCAGCCGGGACTACAGGGGACCGAATGAGGGTTATAGCGGATGACTCGACATTACCAAGTAAGACTTTGCGTGCTCCAGTAGTGTCACCACAAAGAGCCTACCTAGACGATTGGGCTCATCCCGGCGCTCTTTAATTTTCTTTAATTTTCAGATTGGAATCCTGGACGAGCACCCCACCCCCGAGCCTCGATATCTGCCTTAAAATCCATTAGCATTGTAACTATGACATAACCGATTACCTGTGCATGTCCCCTTTCTTTAAAAAATGTTTATATATGTTAAAAAAAATGTTTATTTTCCTCTTTTTTAAACAAAAACGTTTATTTCTTTCACTTTGCTTTTAGTAGTGATTTAATTAAGGAGCACGAAGCGATCTGACTACAGCAGATCTGCTCTTAGTGCGCTGTGGACCACTAGGCACCCACTATAGTGGCACTCGGCCGCCCGCTTGGGACCCCAATGATGAAGCATGACACCAACTAGGTTGGTGTGTGAGGGGTCTTTTAAGAACACCTAATGGGTCCAAGTTCATACTACATATAGTGACTTATCTACATACACATAGTGGGTTCGTCCATATTGTTTAAGTCTAGTACACATCCGGGGAACAGGACGCGCCCCTTAGCCTTATCCCTTGCTCTCCCATTGTTTTTCTAATAAAGCCTCACAATGAACTCCACAATCACAGTGGTCTCCTCAGTAGTGAAGTTCTTCTTCCTCCTCATTTGGTACATTTTCCTCTAGTGATGAACAGCGAATGAAGACAGGAACTCTGTGGACAAACCTGTTCCTTGAATGTGTGCTGCTTTTATATGGTTTGTGGTGCTGGTCTTGCAGTTAGTGTTAATTGACTTCAGCTGGAGCATGGTGGGGGATGGTAGGCACTTGAAATGATCATCAGGCCCAGAGGCGGAAATTCCAGCCCGGAGGTGGAAATTCCGGGCCGGGAGCGGAAATCCCGGCACAAATGCGGGATTTGTGCTCCGGGTGCGGAAATTCCGGCCCGAGTGCAGTAATTCCGGCCCGATTGCGGACGTAAAGTTAGTAGTCGTAAGTGCATTCTGTGAATACCAAAAATCGTAAGTTCCTTCTGTGAATACCAAACGTAGTAAGGTTAGGATTTTGTCTCAGATTAGTTCTGTGAATCGGCCCCTAAGTTATCACAAAAGTTAAATTAGTTTACTTTGTGTACTACTAATGAGCGGTTCTATTTTAAAACATAGATTATATGAGTGTCTGTGTAACTGTCTATCTCCATGTGTGAGTGGGTGTGTGTGTATGGGTGAATAAGTGGGTGTGTGAGTATCTGTATGGGTGAGTGAGTGGGTGTGTAAATGGTGTATGGATGACTGAGTGGGTATGTGAGAGGCTGTATAGATGAGTGAGTGGTTGTGTGAGTTTTGTATGGGTGAGTGAGTGGCTGTGTCAATAGCTATTTGAGTAAGTGAGTGATTGCGTGAGTGGCTATATGGGTGAGTGAGGGGGTGCGCAAATGGTTGTAAATGGTGAGTGAGAGGGTGCATGAGTGACTGTATGGGTGATCAAGTGGGTGTGTGAGTGGCTGTAAATTATGAACGAGAGAGTGCATTAGTGGCTGTATAGGTGAGTGAGCAGGTGCATGAGTGTCTGTATGAGTGAGTGTGAGGATACATGAGTGGTTGTATGGGCACATGAATGGGTATGTAACTGGGTGTATGGGTGAGTGAGTGGGTGTGTGAGGGGCTGTTTGGGTGAGTAAGTGGATGTGTGAGTGTCTGTATGGGTAAATAAGTGAGTGTCTGTATGGGTAAATAAGTGAGTGTGAGAGAGGCTGTTTAGGAGACTATGTGGTTGTCTCAGTGACTGTTTAGGTGACTTAGTACATGTGTTAATATCTGCCTTTTTTCTTCTCACTTAGGACATTTATTTGACCTCTTTCAGCTCATTGCTGGCCTTTATTTTTCCTCTTTTTGCTAGGCCTGGGTGGAGCTCATTGAGTTTTACTCAGCGGAATTCCACGGAGTTACCGAAAACATCTGCCACCCCTAATTAAGTCCCCTTGGATGCTGAGAGTTGTTAGGGGTCAAGAACTCCTCCTGTTACCACCAGTAAGTCCCCCACAGTGGGATTGCTGAGACCTTATCGGAGGCCCCGTCCCCTTTCTCTACCACCCTGCAAACTCGCCTCCTGGTGAACTACAGGTTGGGGGATGAAGTCCCCTTGGTTGCTGAGGGCCCTTGGGGGCCAAGAACCCCTATTGTTGCCATACGTAATTCCCCTACAGCAGGATTGCTGAGACCTCTTCGGAGGCCCCGCACCCTCTCTCAACCACTCTGCAAAGGGGCCTCCTGTTGCACTACTGCTTGGGGGATGAGGTCCCCTTGGCTGATGAGGGTCGTTGGGGGCTAAGAACCCCTATTGTTGCCACAAGTAAGTCACCCACAGCGGGATTGCTAAGACCTCATCAGAGGCCTGCCCCCTTTCCCAACCACTCTGCAAATGTGCCTCCTGGCTAGGGGTGGGCAGTGAACTCCGCTCCGCCAGCAGAGTTTGCGGAGTTTTGCCCACTCTGCGCTCCGCTGAGAGCGCGAAGTTCAGCAAAAAACTCCAATTCTTTTGCGTGGTGGAGCTTGCCCCACCCCTAAAACTGGGAGGGAGATGCCAGTGACATTGAAGTGAGACCAAGCCATTGCTGCGACGCCGCCCTGATCCCACAGGCAATCTCACAAAACAGTTTTGTATACCGCACACAATAAAACAGATAATGCAGAGTCAAATTAAAACAATAATGGTATTTTTATTGTACCTTACATATAATTTAGTTAGAGTATTTCTAAGCGTTCACTACCGTAAAAAAAAAAATATATATATTTTTATTGAGTATTTGCATGGTATGGGTAACACTTCATCCAAAATATTATTCACCAAGACATAAGAAACAGCACGAAGTTTATCAATAGCAACACCATATTTCATCACATAATTCAACATATTGAATATAACAGAGTCCGTATAAAAACAGTGTCCTGTCTGACAGCCCTATATCATACACCTCTCCCTATAAATATAATTAAAAACTTACTGGTTGAGGTGCACAACAAGAGGAATAAAAGTACTCTAATAAAGAGATAGGCGAAACACTAGCCTCCCTTTACCTCCATCTACCTCGCCTCTCTCTAAATAACAACCCATATTTAAATAAAATCATAACATTATAGCAGCAATACATATCTCGTTATCAAGCTATCATTCCCTGTAATACATCGAAATTCCTAAATAATGATAATATAGCAGCATAATACCCATACAGAATTAAACTGTCCCGGCATAAAGTGCTTCTGTGAAACTAAAGTGCATATAATTACTACAATCCAGCAATTGGATAACCTCGAACTTTTCCTGTAAATGCAAAAAGAAACATAATTGATCATTGTTATAGAGATCCCCCAGCTTCAATGTCCCACAGGCCTCATATCACTTACACATGCCATCTTGAAATATAACTGTTAGAACAGGGGAGTCCCACAAAGGAGCATAATGATTCAGTTTAGTATTATGAATCCTCCTTCTGATCTGACACCAACCCTTGAAGGCCCCATTGACTATCTTAAACTTGGTCTTCTTGCAATAACTCCTCTCTAAATTCCTTAAAAAAAAGCCCTTGACATCTGAGCCCAGTGTGAGTTGATAAATGGATGGTGCTACAGCAGAACTTATATTATGGGTGTTACCAGTTATCAAGACCATAAAGTGCTGCAGCATACAAGACCAATAATATAATACAAAACTAGGAACCGCCCATCCTCCACAACTTTTAGGAAGAATCATGAATTTTGAGGCCTGCCTTGGTTTCCCAAACTGCCACATAAAGCTACTGCATAACCTTTCCAGCTTTGTGAACCAGCTCCTATGTATCTCAAGTGGAATAGTTCTATATTGATACAATATTTTTGGGAGAACACTCATTTTCAATGTCAGATGCAGATTATTGATTCTATAGATCCTGATTTTGCTGAATAATGGGTCTAGGTTTAATTCCACTATCTTCCTTATATCAGATGTAATAACTACTCCCAAGTAGGCCGCCTCCTCTACCCAACGCTGATCCCCAGAGTTAGAGCCTTTGTACTTATCACTTGGGTCTTGCCCTCATTGAGATGATATCCTGCAATAGCTCCAAATTCAAGCCCTTCCTCTTCGATAGTCCTTAGCGCAATGCATGTGTCCGGAGTAATAACAACAATATCATCAGCATATGCCAGCCCTTTATACTGCACTTGAGTCACAATTGTGTGACTTCCAGCACAGGCCCGGCAGCACCCGGAGCGCAGGGGAGCAGGGGGTTCACCTTCTCTGTCTGACTCGCCTAACACGTAGGCCTGGGGTGCGCAGCTGTCTGCACGCTTCTCCCAGGCTCCACAGCTGTCCCCGTGGGGCTGCTGAGCCTGCTCGCATGCAGAGCTGTCTGAACACTGTCACTCTCACACTGCACTCTGAACACAGAGCCCAGGGCTTATCCCCCCTCTGAACACTGCCCAGAGCTGCACACACCATACATTTGTAGTTCACTGTGACAATTTATTCATCAAACTACCGTGGGAACTCAACACAGCCCAAAAGGGGGTGCAAGTGGCATTGGGCTGGGGTGGAGCTAAGATTCTGGTGCCAGGCAGGAGGCAGCTGATCCAGCGGGATGCCTCTGGCAAAATGTCACTGACTTGTGCGTGCCTTTGTGTACGTTTTGTATTCAACCACCTTAGTTCCGCCCCCTAGCCTCAATAGTCCTAATTTCACAGTTTCCTGCACACACTGTGGCCTTTCGTAGAGTCCCCACCCCGACCCCAAGAATGACACAATACCTCCACCACTAAGGGCGGTAGAACACATCATCAGGCTTCCCCTTGGCTGTCATTTTTAGGCACCACATCTGGAGGCACGCTCATACAGGCCCGGAACTGCCTGTGCCAGTGCTCTGTGCAGGCATGCATCGGTACAGGCTTTGCAGCTGGAAGACCAAGAATACATGCCCCGCTCCTTTCATCATGCTTGTGCTCTCGAGTGGTCACACAGGTTCTCTCAGACCACTTCGCGCCCTCGGAGCGGGCGATTCAAACAGCTGGAGAAGGAACATTGCAACATTGTAATGGAGAGGGAGGAACAGTTTTCATATACTCAGGTGAGGGGGTACGTGAGTGGGGCACAGCAATGGGTGGTCACCTGTATCAAAAAAACAAAAAAAGGGCGGGATGGTGGGGGCTGACTTTGTAAGGGCCTTATAACCAGAGTAGCTGTAATTATGGCAGGGGAGAGCAAATTATGTAGGGCGGAGCAGAACTCCGTGGAATTCCACAGAGTTTTCATGCAACTCCACGGAATTCCGCGTAGTGCAACTCCGCAAACTCCACCCACCCCTACTCCTGGTGCACTACTGTTTGGGGGGTGAAGTCCCCTTAGCTGCCGAGGGTCGTTGGGGGTAAAAAAACCCTATTCTTGCCACAAGTCAGTCCCTCACGGCGGGATTGCTGAGACCTCGTTGGAGGCCCGTCCCCTTTCTCAACCACTCTGCAAACGCGTCTCCTGGGGCACTACTGGTTGGGGGATGAAGTCCCCTTCGCTGCTGAGGGTCTTTGGGGGCATCTTTTTGCTCATTTCTGATCTCTATTTAACCTCCTTCTGCTCATTTCTGAACTTTATTTTGCCTCTTTCTACACATTTCTGATCTCTAACTTGCCTGTTTCTGATCTCTATTTTGCTTCTTTCTGCTCGTTTCTGACCTTTATCTTGCATATTTCTGCTCGTTTCTGATCTCTATTTTTCCTCTTTCTGCTCGTTTCTGATCTCTATTTTGCCTCTTTCTGCTTGTTTCTGACCTATCTTTTGCCTTTTTCTGCTGGTTTCTCATCTCTATTTTGCCTCTTTCTGCTAATTTCTTACCTTTATATTGCCTCTTTCTGCTCGTTTTGATCTCTATTTTGCTCTTTCTGCTCATTTCTGACCTTTATTTTGCCTCTTGCTGCTCGTTTCTCTCCTTTAATTTGCCTCTTTCTGCTCGTTTCTGATCTCTATTTTGCCTCTTCATGCTCGTTTCTGTCCCTATTTTGCCTCTTTTACCTCTTTCTCCCCGGGACCGAGGGGGAACCTCAACGCCCCCGCACTCCCAGTCGGCTCCTTGTTTCCTGTGAGAACCAGCATTGCTCACACAGACCGGAAGCGGACAAACATGCAGCTCCCTGTCTGTGAGAGCAATCCTTTTGTCTGTTTCCCTGGCCGCTTGACAGCAGGCAGGAAAACAGATGAAAGCTCCACTCTCAGCAAGCGGGAGAGGTTTCACAGCTCACGCTTGCTGAGACCAGAGTTTGTGTTTGCTGTGACTTGGCGGGAGCTGTCAAAGCTCCTTCCAAGCCACAGCAAACATCTATGTCCCAGGGGGCAGGCACCCCTGGACATAGCAGGAGTCGGCCCTGGGTGGGTGGCGGTCACCAGGACCAAGTAAGGCTCCAGGAGGGGGGCCACGAGGCCACCCTCCTTTGATCTGCTCGTGCCGGCCCCGGGGAGGTGGTGGTCCCCGGGGTCGCATATGGCCGGGAGGGGGGCCTAATGGTCCTTTCCCAGTTATTTAAAGGATTTTGCCACAGGGAGGTGGTGGCCCCTGGAGTCCAGGGGAGGTCCACACGCTCCCCCATTCCTTTTATGTTTAGCCCTGGGGAGGCGGTGGTCCCCGGGGCTCTTCCAAAGCCCAGGAGGGGGGTCTGTGTGGCCCCCTTCCTTCTATAAAAATAAAGCCCAGGGAGGTGGTGGTCCCAAGGTCTTAAACTAAGCCCAGGAGGAGGGTCCACGCGGCCCCCCTCCATTTGTAAAGCTAAAGTCCCTGATATGTGGTGGTCCTCAGAGCTCAAAGAGCCTTTGGTGGGGGCCCCATGTACCCCACACCTTTTTTTTAAATGCCCCTGGGAACTTCTTTCAATTTTGATGCAAATCCGCAGAACCACTCATGAATTTGCTGGGAAATTGAAAAAAAAGATTTTTAATCACCAGCGAGGTCCCTGTGGGACCCCACCACCACATTTAGGGGGTTAAAGTATTCCTAACCTGCCCCCTTTTCTTTATTTTAAACGTTTTTTGGTGGTTGCCAACACTTCCTGGTTTAAGTGATGGCAGCCAATCAGATTACAGCATATCTAAATTTTTGGCCCTTCAATATCTCTAAAACTACTGAACAGATTTTCAGCAAATCATGAAAAGTGTGCTTTTTGGACCAGGAACTAGCTTTCTGAGAAATTTGGTGCAATTCCGTCCAGTGGTTCAGCCTCTGTTCAAAAATAAAAAAAATCTCCTTAGACATTGCATGGGGAAAATGAATTTGAGGACCTCCCCCTTTTATCGGCCTCTGCCTGACGGATCACCCTGAAACTTTCAACACAGCAGCTGAACTGACTAAAGTATAAGTTTGAAACATTTTGTGAAGATTCGTCAAGTGGCACAAAAGTTATTGGCAAAAAAATCCTCTCATCCTTTGGAAACTTTGGTCCTAACTAATAAGTATCAACTGGCGATCCGCCTGTGAGATATATATATATATATATATATATATATATATATATATATATATATATATATATATATCTATATATATTATCTACTGGCGGTCGCCAGTAGATAGTTATAGTTACAACCTATTATCCATAGGAAATCCGCGACATTCTATTTGAAATAACTCTCTTGCCGGTTGACGTATCTTCGCGAAATTTTCAAACTTCGTGGGGCGCTCCGGTCCGCTCCTACCCTGAAAGTCTCGGGGTGATACGTCAAGCGGGGGCCGAGAAAAAGGGGGTCCCAAAACGCGTTTTCCCCATGCATTTTCCCATAGGAAACTTTAGACATGGCTACAGCCCGAACTGCTGAACGGAATTACACCAAATTTGGCAAAGAGGTAGTTCTTGGTTCAGAAAGAACCCTTTTGTTAAATGGTGTAAATCCGTTCAGTAGTTGCTGAGAAAATCAAAAAGTAAAAGTACATATATATCTATGGGCACGGAGGATTCGCGCACCCTCCCGATCACGAGCTGCATGTTAATTGGCTGTCAGCTGGCTGTCAACATTCCGATTCAGGAAATGTTGGCAGCCATTTTGTCCCTCTGTAGAACCGAGGGACAGAAACAAGTGCGCAAAGCGCACAAAGGGGGAGGGTAGAAACACCCTGACCCCCTAGGTTTGCTCAGGGGTCCCACAAGGACCCCCTGGGCAAAAAAAAAATGTTTTTTAAAAATCGGCAGGATGCGCTCAGGGAGCGCGAACCCTGCCGAAAATCGAAGCGCGGTCTCCCGCGCTTCGATGTTAATTGGCCCCGGGTGGCCCAAGTCCCGGGGGCATGCTGGAGGGGGTTAATTCTATGTGTGGGGGCCTCTAAGGGCCCCCAAGCCCCAGGGACCACCACCCCCGGGGCTTTATGTACAATGGTGCGGGAGGGCTCTGAGCCCTCCCGCAGCCCCGAGGACCACCACCTCCCGGGGCTTCTTTTTTTATTAAAAACCTGTGTGGGGGCTCCAGCCCCACACGCCCTGAGACCACCACCTCCCGGGGCACTAAGAAAAATTACAATGGGGGTCCGTTTTGGACCCCCAGAGCCCCGGGGACCACCACCTCCCGGGGCTGTGCACTGAATGGGAGGGGGCCGCGCGGCCCCCTCCTGGAGCCCTTGATGGCCCTGGGGACCACCACCCCCAGGGTGGGCTCCTGCAGTGTCCCGGGGTGCCTACCCCGGGACACTGCTGTTTGCAATGACAGGACGGGAGCCTCGCGGCTCCCGTCCTGTCATTGCAAACTTGCTTTGGATATTGGAAGAGAGAGCAGGAAACCTGCTCTCTCTTCCAATATCCAAAGCCGATTGCTTTCCACATGGGGAGCTGCATCTTAGCAGCTCCCCATGTGTCAAGCAATGCCGGCTCCCGTAGGACACGGGGAGCCGGCGGGACTGTGGGGGTATTGGGGACCCCCACAGTCCCCAACGAGAGGGCCAGCCCCGGGGGATGGGGTCCCCGGGGCAAGTAGTGGCTCGGGAGGAGCCACGCGGCCCCCTCCCCCAAAAAAAAAAACGATCGGGCCCGCAGGCCCCGCCCCTTCCTTCACCACTCTGCAAACGCGCCCCTGGCGCATTTGCAGAGGGGAACTAAATTCCCCTTGAATACTGGGGGTCCCTGGGGCCAACTAGCCCACCAGGAACCTCCAGTATGCGCCAGGGGCTGCCTTGCAGAGAGGTGTACAGAGGCCACGCCCCTTTTACACCTCTCTGCAACGCAGCTCTATGGCGCTTTTTGGAGGTATATGGTGGGCTAGTTGGACTCCGGGGACCCTCAGGATTCAAGGGGACTTAATCCCCCAACTTAAAACGCGCCACGGGCGCGTTTGCACAGTGGTGAAGGGAGGGGCGGGGCTTGAGGTGACATGTGTGCAAACAGGCCCCGTGGCGCGTTTTAAGATGGGGAATTAAATCCCTTCAATCCTGAGGGTCCCTGAGGGCCAACTAGCCCAACAGGTACATCCAGAAAGCGCCACAGAGCTGCGTTGCAGAGAGGTGTAAAAGGGGTGTGGCCTCTCTACACGTCTCTGCAACGCAGCCCCTGGCGCATATTGGAGGTTCCTGGTGGTCTAGTTGGCCCCTAGGGACCCTCAGGATTCAAGGGAACTTAATCCCCCAACTTAAAACGCGCCACGGGCGCGTTTGCAAAGATGTCACCTCAGGCCCCGCCCCTCCCTTCACCATTGTGCAAATATTCCTCTAAAATCAGCCGAAATAGGAATTCCGATTTACTCACCTGTTATAAGGAGAGACCTCAGTGCTGTATCTTTCAGCCCAGTACTGGTCCTGAAAAGTAATTTTAACCGTACTTACCGGTAACTTGAATTTCCTTCATAGGCTAACATTGACTGGTTTCACTTGGAAATTCTTCTAAGTGTGGAGTTTTGGAACTTTAAAATATTCCTCTAAAATCAGCCGAAATACGAATTCCGATTTACTCACCTGTTATCAGGAGAGACCTCAGTGCTGCATCTTTCAGCCCAGTACTGATCCTCAAAAGTAATTTTAACCGTACTTACCGGTAATTTGAATTTCCTTCATAGGCTAACATTGACTGGTTTCACTTGGAAATTCTTCTAAGTGTGGAGTTTTGGAACTTTAAAATATTCCTCTAAAATCAGCCGAAATACGAATTCCGATTTACTCACCTGTTATCAGGAGAGACCTCAGTGCTGCATCTTTCAGCCCAGTACTGATCCTGAAAAGTAATTTTAACTGTACTTACCGGTAACTTGAATTTCCTTCATAGGCTAACATTGACTGGTTTCACTTGGAAATTCTTCTAAGTGTGGAGTTTTGGAACTTTAAAATATTCCTCTAAAATCAGCCGAAATACGAATTCCGATTTACTCACCTGTTATCAGGAGAGACCTCAGTGCTGCATCTTTCAGCCCAGTACTGATCCTCAAAAGTAATTTTAACCGTACTTACCGGTAATTTGAATTTCCTTCATAGGCTAACATTGACTGGTTTCACTTGGAAATTCTTCTAAGTGTGGAGTTTTGGAACTTTAAAATATTCCTCTAAAATCAGCCGAAATACGAATTCCGATTTACTCACCTGTTATCAGGAGAGACCTCAGTGCTGCATCTTTCAGCCCAGTACTGATCCTGAAAAGTAATTTTAACTGTACTTACCGGTAACTTGAATTTCCTTCATAGGCTAACATTGACTGGTTTCACTTGGAAATTCTTCTAAGTGTGGAGTTTTGGAACTTTAAAATATTCCTCTAAAATCAGCCGAAATACGAATTCCGATTTACTCACCTGTTATCAGGAGAGACCTCAGTGCTGCATCTTTCAGCCCAGTACTGATCCTGAAAAGTAATTTTAACCGTACTTACCGGTAACTTGAATTTCCTTCATAGGCTAACATTGACTGGTTTCACTTGGAAATTCTTCTAAGTGTGGAGTTTTGGAACTTTAAAATATTCCTCTAAAATCAGCCGAAATACGAATTCCGATTTACTCACCTGTTATCAGGAGAGACCTCAGTGCTGCATCTTTCAGCCCAGTACTGATCCTGAAAAGTAATTTTAACCGTACTTACCGGTAACTTGAATTTCCTTCATAGGCTAACATTGACTGGTTTCACTTGGAAATTCTTCTAAGTGTTGATTTTTGAAACATACAAATATTCCTCGAAAATCAGCCGAAATCCGAATTCTGATTTACTCACCTGATATCAGGAGAGACCTCAGTGCTGCATCTTTCAGCCCAGTACTGGTCCTGAAAAGTAATTTTAACCGTACTTACCAGTAACTTGAATTTCCTTCCATAGGCTAACATTGACTGGTTTCACTTGGAAATTCTTCTAAGTGTGGAGTTTTGGAACTTTAAAATATTCCTCTAAAATCAGCCGAAATACGAATTCCGATTTACTCACCTGTTATCAGGAGAGACCTCAGTGCTGCATCTTTCAGCCCAGTACTGATCCTGAAAAGTAATTTTAACCGTACTTACCGGTAACTTGAATTTCCTTCATAGGCTAACATTGACTGGTTTCACTTGGAAATTCTTCTAAGTGTTGATTTTTGAAACATACAAATATTCCTCTAAAATCAGCCGAAATCCGAATTCTGATTTACTCACCTGTTATCAGGAGAGACCTCAGTGCTGCATCTTTCAGCCCAGTACTGGTCCTGAAAAGTAATTTTAACCGTACTTACCAGTAACTTGAATTTCCTTCCATAGGCTAACATTGACTGGTTTCACTTGGAAATTCTTCTAAGTGTGGAGTTTTGGAACTTTAAAATATTCCTCTAAAATCAGCCGAAATACGAATTCCGATTTACTCACCTGTTATCAGGAGAGACCTCAGTGCTGCATGTTTCAGCCCAGTACTGATCCTCAAAAGTAATTTTAACCGTACTTACCGGTAACTTGAATTTCCTTCATAGGCTAACATTGACTGGTTTTCAGCAAAAAGTTTCAAAGTGTTGATTTTCACAAACTACAAATATTCCTTAAAAATCGCCTGTATGACTTAAACGCATTCTTTCAACTGTTTACAGGAGATGCACCAGTGCTGGATCCAGGATCCAACACTGAGTAAGAAAAAGTAACGATAACAGTTTTTACCTGCTAAGTGAATTTCCTTCCATAGGATAACATTGGTGATTCTATGAGAAAAAGTTTCAAAGTGTCAACTTTTAAAATACAATAATATTCCTTAAAAATCACGACTGTAACCAAAACGCTTTTACTCAACTGTTTACAGGAGATGTACCAGGACTGAATCTAGGATCCAGTCCTGTGGTTACAAAAGTAATCCATAAAGTAACTAATTGCATTTAACTAGAAATTCACATTGAGCTGAATGTTGCATTGTGTTTGAAAATGTGTTGCCCATTGCAACAACTGTAACTACTATACTTAAAAGTCTATTGCCTATCTGCAAAGTATTTAAACTAAAGTAATTCATTCTGAGAAAGTATTTTTTGTAATGTAATGTATAATGTAATTACAATGTAATTTGACAAATAAAATATGTAAAAAAAAATTGTTTCTAAAAATGTAGTAAATCAGTATGAAAAAAATTAATATAACAATTAATACATTTAAAAATTGTCATTTACAAAACCTTTGAAATTCACTGAAAAAACCGTAGGTTTCAGGCACGTTATAGTTAGAAATTAGCATTTAAAAAACCTTTGAAATTCACTGAAAAAACCATAGGTTTCAGACACGTTATAGTTACAAATTAGCATTTAAAAAACCTTTGAAATTCACTGAAAAAACCATAGGTTTCAGACACGTTATAGTTACAAATTAGCATTTAAAAACCTTTGAAATTCACTGAAAAAACCATAGGTTTTAGGGACAGTTATAGTTACTTGGACATTGCACTCGTACAAAACCCGTGAAATTCCCCGTTATAGTTAGTTCAGCTAACTATAACTCGCGCCCGCAATGCACTGCTGATGACGTCACATATTACATCACTCATGACATGGTCAGTGACATCACTGATGACATCACTGATGACATCTCAAATGACATCACTGATGACATCATCCACGTGATAATCTGATGCACCTCCTCACACCCTAATATAATCTTTGATACACCCACTCTAAATTACAGACTGCCATTCGCAAAACCATAGACACTCCAACACCAATAACTTCCTACCCACTCACTGATTCTTAGGTCTACACACACACATCCACCCACTCACCCGTACAGTCACTCATACTTACGGTCACTCAGTACAGGACTATCATATGCACTCTTACTCCTATATAGACACTCAAACAACGCCACTCATCCATAGAGATACTCACACACCTAGTCAGTCATGCAAATAATTAAACACACTGCCATTTACTCACCTATACAGTTATACACACACCAGCTCACTTACTCATACAAATAGTAGCACATTGTTACGCTCTTATACAATCACTGATACAAGCACACAATCATCCATACAGCCACTATCACAATCACTCACTCTTGCTTATAGCTATTTATATACTCCAACACACATATATACTGCCTTTCACATATGTAGTTACTCACACATGTACCACTGGGACATACATTCACTCACTAACACACTCTTACACACACTTACCCACCCATACAGTCTATCACAGATGCACTCTTGAAACCATCCACCCAGTGAATCACCCACTCACACATCTATGCACAGAGTTGCACACACCCCTCCCACACAAACACTCAGGCACCCATACAGATACTCAGACAAGCATTCAATAACTCATATAGAAAATCATTTAGCTATTCACAAACACATGCAGCCACTTACACAGCAACAGACAGACGGATACAGACATACACCCAGTTTAGTCACAAACCCATGCATTCAGTAAGATACGTTAAATCACTCACTTATAGAGTCAGTCACGCACCTACTAAATCATCCATACAGACACTTAGACACCCACTCATTCTTCAATACGTCTTTTCCTATATATTTTAAAAATATTTAAACTTTACAGAAACACACAGTCACTGGATGATGTCATCAGTGATGTCATTTGAGATGTCATCAGTGATGTCATCAGTGATGTCACTGACCATGTCATGAGTGATGTAATATGTGACGTCATCAGCAGTGCATTGCGGGCGCGAGTTATAGTTAGCTGAACTAACTATAACGGGGGAATTTCACGGGTTTTGTACGAGTGCAATGTCCAAGTAACTATAACTGTCCCTAAAACCTATGGTTTTTTCAGTGAATTTCAAAGGTTTTTTAAATGCTAATTTGTAACTATAACGTGTCTGAAACCTATGGTTTTTTCAGTGAATTTCAAAGGTTTTTTAAATGCTAATTTGTAACTATAACGTGTCTGAAACCTATGGTTTTTTCAGTGAATATATATATATATATAAAATACTGGCGGTCGCCAGTAGGTAGTTATAGTTAGGACCTTGTTTCTATTCAAAAATAGTTTTTTTTCTTTTGCCAATATCTTTGGCGCCGTTTGACGAATCTTCGCGAAATTTTCAAAACTAATGGTTCACTCAGGTCAGCTCCTGTCTTGAAAGTTTCGGGATGATTCGTCAAGCGGGCCGATAAAAAAGGGGGGTCCCAAAACACGTTTTCACCATGTTAATTTCCATAGGAATTTTTCGAACAGGCTACAGCCCGAACTGCTGAACGGAATTACACCAAATTTGGTAAAAAGGTAGCTCTTGGTTCAGAAAGTGACCTTTTTTTTAAAATGGAGTAAATCCGTTCAGTAGTTCCTGAGAAATTCATAATATAAAAATGTATATATCTGAGCACCGTGGAGGATTTGTGAACCCTCCTGAGCACGAGCTTCATTCTGATTGGCTGCCAACACTCCAAACCAGGAAGTGTTGGCAGCCATCTTGTAACTCGGTAAAACCGGGTGACAAGAAAAAGGAAAAAAAAAGTTAAAAATTAAGAAAAGGGGGCAGGGTAGAAACACCCTGACCCCCAAGGCCTGCTCATGGGGTCCCACAGGAACCCCCAGGCCCCCAAAAATATATTTATTTTTTATTTTTGGCCGGAGTCGCGCAATCCAGAAGAAATCTTTTTAAAAAACGAAGTGCGGTCTCCCGCACTTCATTTTCTTAAAGCCCCCGGGTGGGCCAGGTCCCGGGGGCAATATTTAATAATAGTGCGGGGGTGATCCTTATTCAAATGCGGGGGGCTTGCGGCCCCGGGGACCGCCACCTTCCCGGGGCTTTATCATTAATACATTTTTTTTAAAGCATGGGGGGGTTCTTGCCCCCCCACGCAGCCCCGGGGACCGCCACCTCCCCAGGGCTTTAATCTTTAAGTGCAAGGTGCATCGTGGCCCCCGCAGCCCCGGGGACCGCCGCCTCCCCAGGGCTTTTTAAAAAAAATTAAAGGTGTGGTGGGGGGCTCCTGTCCCCCCCACAATGCCCCGGGGAGCACCTCCTCTCCGGGGCACACTTTATGCTAATGCAGGGGTCCAATATGTACCCCTGGCCCCAGGGACCACCACCTCCCTGGGGCAATGTGCATGTTGGGAGGGGGGCCACGCGGCCCCCCTGCTGGAGCCCTCTATGGCCCTGGGGACCGCCACCCCCCAGGGCCGGCTCCTGCAATGTCCTGGGGTGCCCACCCTCGGGACATTGTAGTTTGCTATGACAGGGCGGGAGCACGGCTCCCGCCCTGTCATAGCAAACTCTGCTTTGCTTCTTGGAAGCGAGAGCAGGTTTAAACCTGCTCTCGCTTCCAAGTAGCAAAGCAAAATTGCATTTGGGCAAGGGGAGCTGCATGTTAGCAGCTTCCCATGCCCAAAAGCAATGCCGGCTCCCGCAGGAGGCTGGAAGCCAGCTGGGACCGTGGGGGCATTGGGGCTCCCCCCACGGTCCCCAACTTGAGGGCCAGCCCCGTGGGATGGGGTCCCCGGGGCCAGAAGTGGCCCAGGGAAGGGGGGCCATACAGCCCCCCTCCCGTAATTAAATTAAAAACGAGGCCAGGCCCCGGGGATGGGGTCCCTGGGGCCAATAGTGGCCCAGAGAAAGGGGGGCCCCTTCCCGTTTTTTCTTTTTTTTTTAAAAGGGTCAGGCCTGGAGGGATGGGGTCCCCAGGAACCTCAAAATATTAAGAGAAGGGGGGCCACACAGCCCCCTTCTAACAAAAAAAAGAAAAGCTGCATCTTCCCGGAGGCCCCGCCCCCTCCCTGTACCACTCTGCAAACACACCTCCTGGCGTGTTCGAAGTTGGGGGATTAAGTCCCCTTGCATCCTGAGGGTCCCTGGGGGCCAACTAGCCCACCAGGTACCTCCAGTAAGCCCCACACAGTGGGATTGCTGAGAGGTGGTCCGAGGCCATGCCCCATTTTACACTACTCTGCAAATGCACCTCTTGGCCCATTGCTGGTGGGGCGATGAGGTCCTCTTGTGTCCTGAGGACCTCAGGACTTAAGTGGACATCATTCCCAGAGCAGCAGTGTGCCAGGATCCGTTTGCAGAAAGGTGTAAAAAGGGGGCATGGCTTTGAGCACTCTCAGCAAACCAGCTGTATTGGGCTTACTGGAGGTAACAGGAGGGCTAGGTGGCCCTCAGGAGGAAAGGGGACTTCATTCCCCAACCAAGAGCGTGCCAGGAGGCGTGTTTGCAGAGTGGTGGAGAAAGGGAGTGTGGCCTGTGTCCACCTCTCAGCAATCCTACTGTGTGGGGCTTACTGGAAGTAAGAGGTAGGCTAGCTGGGCCCTAACCTCCCCCAGCGGCGAAGGGGACTTCAATCCCCATCCAAGAGCACGCCAGGGAGCGCATTTGCAGAGTGGTGGGCAAAGGGGGCATGGCCTGCTATGAGAAATTAGCAATCCTGCTGTGTGGGACTTACTGGAGGTAATAGGAGGGGTAGTTGGCCCCCAGGGATGTCCTTGGGGGCCAACTACCCCTCTTTTTACCTCCAGTAAGTCCCACACAGTGGGATTGCTAAGACGTCTTCGGAGGCCACGCCCCCTTTCTCCACCACTCTGCAAATGCGCCTCCTGGCAGACTACGGGATGGGGGATGAAGTCCAGTTTACTCCTGATGGACTTTGGGGGCTAAAAAGCCCTCCTGGTACCTCCTGTAAGTCCTACGCAGCGGAATTCCTGAGCACTGGTGGGAGGCCCAGCACCCTTTCTCCACCACTCTGCAAACGCCACTACTAGTTGAAGAAGCATTTGCAATGTAATAGGCTTCGCATTTGCGAGAGTTAGAGCTATTGGTGTTGTAAATGTAAAAGTGTTTTAATAATGTTTCTTGGAGTGGATGTAGGTTGTGTGTAGTGGAATTATGTGGTATGTTGTGCTGTGAAATTATGTGGATAGAAAATATGTGGTATTTAGTGTGTAGAAATTATGTAGAGTGGGATTATGTGTTATGGAAAGTAATTGTGTGGTATGATAGCCTGTGTTGTGGAATTGTAACCTCAGGTTTAGTCTTCCTCATTTCCAGTGAAGCTAAACTATGAACTCAATGACACAAAAAAAAGAAGGAACCACTGAGGAGCACGTCTGGACCTAGTCAGAGGTATGAGCAGGGCCACTGGAATTATGTGACTGTTTGGCTGCACCGACTTTTGCAAAATTATTCATTTACCGCATTTGCCACATAATCCATCATCTGTTGCATAATCTACAGATTTGAACAAAAAAAACATTGTTTCTAGCTCAAATGGCTCAAACGTTACCAAAAATGCAGCGACAAGTGTTACAGCATGGTGGAAGGCCCTGTGCAAACCTAGAATGGTCACCTGTTACTTGTTGCTAAATGTGGGTATTAAATTGGTACTAATGGTGTGTAAACCACTCTTCCCTCTTTCTGCACCCCTCTTTCCTTTTTCTGCACCTCTCTTGTTTCTTTATGTATCCCTCTTGCCTCCTTCCCTACCCCTCTTCCCCCTTACTACATCTCTGTTGCTTCTTTATACACTTCTCTTACTTGTTTCTGCACCTCTCTTGCATCTTTATGCACTTCTCTTGATTCTTCATACACCTCTGTTGCTTCTTTCAGCAATTCCCTTGCCTCTTTCTGCACTTCTCTTGCTTGTTTCTGCACCTCTCTTGCATCTTTCTGCACCTCTGTTGCCTCTTTCTGTATCTCACTTGCTTCTTTCTGCACCCCTCCTGCCTCTTTATGCACTTCTCTTGCTTCTTTCTACACCTCTCTTGCCTCTTTCTGCTCCTCTCTTGCCTCTTTCTGCATTTCTCTTGAATGTTTCTGTACTTCCCTTGCCTCTTTCTGAATCTCTCTTGTCTCTTCCCACACCTCTCTTGCCTCTTTCCGCACTTCTCTTGCTTCTTTCTGCACCTCTCTTGCTTCTTTCTGCATCCTTCTTCCCTTTTTTGCATCCCTCTTGCCTCTTTCTGCTGTTCTCTTGCCATTTTCTGCACCTCTCTTGCCTCTTTCTGCACCTCACTTGCCTCTTTCTGCACTTCTCTTGCTTTTTTCCACACCTCTGTTGCTTCTTTCAGCAATTCTCTTGTCTCTTTCCGCACTTCTTTTGCTTGTTTCTGCACCTCTCTTGTGTCTGTATGCACCTCTGTTGCCTCTTTCTACACCTCACTTACTTCTTTCTGCACCCCTCTTGCCTCTTTCTGCACCCCTCTTTTCTCTTTCTGCACCTCGCTTAGCTCTTTCTGCACCCCTGTTCCCTATTTCTGCACCTTTCCTGCCTTTTTCTGCACCTCTCTTGCCTCTTTCTGTACCTCTGTTGGTTCTTTGTGTACTTATCTTGCTCTTTCTGCACCCTTTGCGCCTCTTTCAGCACCTCTGTTGCTTCTTTCTGCACTTATCTTCCTTATTTCTGCACCCTTCCTGCCTCTTTCAGAACCTCTCTTGCCTCTTTGTGCACCTCTCCTACCTCTTTCTGCACCCCTCTTGCTTCTTTTTACACCTCTGTTTGTTCTTTCTCCACTACTCTTGCTTCTTTCTGCACCTCACTTGCCTCTTACTGTACTTCTATTGCTTCTTTGAACACCTCTGTTGCTTCTTTCAGCAATTCTCTTGCCTCTTTCTGCACTTCTCTTCCTTCTTTCTGCACCCCTTTTTGCTCCTCTGTTGGTTCTTTCTGCACTGCTCTTGCTTCTTTCTGCACCTCACTTGCCTCTTTCTGCACTTCTCTTGGTTCTTTCTACACCTGTCTTGCTTCTTTCAGCAATTCCCTTGCCTCTTTCTGCACTTCTCTTGCTTGTTTCTGCACCTCTCTTGCGTCTTTCTGCACCTCTGTTGCCTCTTTCTTTACCTCACTTGCCTCTTTCTGCACCCCTCCTGCCTCTTTCTGCACTTCTCTTGCTTCTTTCTACACCTCTCTTGCCTCTTTCTGCTCCTCTCTTGCCTCTTTGTGCATTTCTCTTGCCTGTTTCTGCACTTCCCTTGCGTCTTTCTGAATCTCTCTTGCCTCTTGCCGCACCTCTCTTGCCTCTTTCTGCACTTCTCTTGCTTCTTTCTGCACCTCTCTTGCTTCTTTCTGCACCCTTCTTACCTTTTTGCATCCTTCTTGCCTCTTTCTACTGTTCTCTTGCCATTTTGTGCACCTCTCTTGCCCCTTTCTGCACTTCACTTGCCTCTTTCTGCACTTCCCTTGCTTCTTTCCACACCTCTGTTGCTTCTTTCAGCAATTCTCTTGTCTCTTTCTGCACCTCTTTTGCTTGTTTCTGCACCTCTCTTGTGTCTTTCTGCACCTCTGTTGCCTCTTTCTACACCTTACTTGCTTCTTTCTGCACCCCTCTTGCCTCTTTCTGCACCCCTCTTTTCTCTTTCTGTACATCGTTTGCCTCTTTATGCACCCCTGTTCCCTCTTTCTGCACCTTTCCTGCCTGTTTCTGCACCTCTCTTGCCTCTTTTTGTACCTCTGTTGGTTCTTTGTGTACTTCTCTTGCTCTTTCTGCACCCTTTGCGCCTCTTTCAGCACCTCTGTTGCTTCTTTCTGCACTTCTCTTCCTTATTTCTGCACCCCTCCTGCCTCTTTCTGTACCTCTCTTGCCTCTTTGTGCACTTCTTCTACCTTTTTCTGTACCGCTCTTGCTTCTTTTTGCACCTCTGTTTGTTCTTTCTCCACTACTCTTGCTTCTTTCTGCACCTCACTTGCCTCTTACTGTACTTCTATTGCTTCTTTGAACACCTCTGTTGCTTCTTTCAGCAATTCTCTTGCCTCTTTCTGCACTTCTCTTCCTTCTTTCTGCACCCCTCCTGCCTCTTTCTGTACCTCTCTTGCCTCTTTGTGCACCTATGTTGGTTCTTTCTGCACTGCTCTAGCTTCTTTCTGTACCATACTTGCCTCTTTCTACGCTTCTCTTGGTTCTTTCTACACCTCTGTTGCTTCTTTCAGCAATTCCCTTGCCTCTTTGTGCACTTCTCTTGCTTGTTTCTGCACCTCTCGTGCGTCTTTCTGCACCTCTGTTGCCTCTTTCTGTACCTCACTTGCTTCTTTCTGCACCCCTCTTGCCTCTTTCTGCACTTCTCTTGCTTCTTTCTACACCTCTCTTTGCTCCTCTCCTGCCTCTTTGCGCATTTCTCTTGCCTGTTTCTGCACTTCCCTTGCCTCTTTCTGAACCTCTCTTGTCTCTTTCTGCACCTCTCTTGCCTCTTTCTGCACTTCTCTTGCTTCTTTCTGCACCTTTCTTGCTTCTTTCTGCACCCTTCTTCCCTTTTTTAAAACCCTCTTGCCTTTTTTTGCTGTTCTCTTGCCATTTTCTGCACCTCTCTTGTCTCTTTCTGCACCTCACTTGCCTCTTTCTGCACTTCTCTTGCTTCTTTCCACACCTCTGATGCTTCTTTCAGCAATTCTCTTGCCTCTTTCTGCACTACTTTTGCTTATTTCTGCACCTCCCTTGCGTCTTTATGCACCTCTGTTGCCTCTTTCTACACCTCACTTGCTTCTTTCTGCACCCTTCTTGCCTCTTTCTGCACCCCTCTTTTCTCTTTCTGCACCTCTATTGCCTCTTTCTGCACCCCTGTTCCCTCTTTCTGCACCTTTCCAGCTTGTTTCTGCACCTCTCTTGCCTCTTTTTGTACCTCTGTTGGTTCTTTCTGCACTTCTCTTGCTCTTTCTGCACCCTTCATGCCTCTTTCAGCACCTCTGTTGCTTCTTTCTTCACTTCTCTTCCTTCTTCCTGCACCCCTCCTGCCTCTTTCTGTACCTTGCTTGCCACTTTGTGCACCTCTCCTACCTTTTTCTGTACCCCTCTTACCTCTTTGTGCACCTCTTCTACCTTTTTCTGTACAGCTCTTGCTTCTTTTGCACTTCTCTTGTTTCTTTCTACACCTCTGTTGCTTCTTTCAGCAATTCTGTCGCCTCTTTCTGCACTTCTCTTCCTTCTTTCTGCACCCCTCCTGCCTCTTTCTGTACCTCTCTTGCCTCTTTTTGCACCTCTTCTACCTCTTTCTGCACTCCTCATGCCTCTTTCAGCACCTCTGTTGCTTCTTTCTGCACTTTTCTTCCTTCTTTCTGCACCCCTCCTGCCTCTTTCTGTACCTCTCTTGCCTCTTTGTGCACCTCTTCTACCTTTTTCTGTACCGCTCTTGCTTCTTTTTGCACCTCTGTTGGTAATTTCTGCGCTGCCCTTGCTTCTTTGTGCACCACACCTGCTTCTTTCTGCACTTCTCTTGCTTTTTTCTACACCTCTGTTGCTTCTTTCAGCAATTCTTTTGCCTCTTTCTGCACTTCTCTTCCTTCTTTCTGCACCCCTCCTGCCTCTTTCTGTACCTCTCTTGCCTCTTTGTTCACCTCTCCTACCTCTTTCTGCACTCCTCTTGCCTCTTTTTGCACCTCTCTTGGTTCATTCTGCATTGCTCTTGCTTTTTTCTGCACCTCTCTTGCCTCTTTCTGCACCCCTGCTCCCTCTTTTTGCACCTTTCCTGCCTGCTTCTGCACCTCTCTTACCTCTTTCTGTACCTCTGTTGGTTCTTTCTGCACTTCACTTGCTCTTCCTGCACCCTTCGCGCCTCTTTCAGCACCTATGTTGCTTCTTTCTGCACTTCTTGTCCTTCTTTCTGCACCACTCCTGCCTCTTTCTGTACCTTGCTTGCCACTTTGTGCACCTCTCCTACCTTTTTATGTACCCCTCTTACCTCTTTTTGCACCTCTGTTGGTTCATTCTGCACTGCTCCAGCTTCTTTCTGCACCTCACTTGCCTCTTTCTGCACTTCCCTTGCTTCTTTCTACACCTCTGTTGCTTTTTCAGCAATTCTCTTGCCTCTTTCTGCATTCCTCTTCCTTCTTTCTGCACCACTCCTGCCTCTTTCTGTACCTCTCTTGCCTCTTTGTGCACCTCTCCTACCTCTTTCTGCACTCCTCTTGCCTCTTTTTGCACCTCTGTGGGTTCATTCTGCACTGCTCTTGCTTCTTTCTGCACCACTCTTGCCTCTTTCTTCACCCCTCTTTTCTCTTTCTGCACCTCTCTTGCCTCTTTCTGCCTCCCTGTTCC
This sequence comes from Calotriton arnoldi, assembly GCA_963921515.1. Classification (NCBI taxonomy): domain Eukaryota; kingdom Metazoa; phylum Chordata; class Amphibia; order Caudata; family Salamandridae; genus Calotriton; species Calotriton arnoldi. The sequence continues at coordinate 906,302 of CAWUFW010005812.1, forward strand.
CTCTTTCTGCACCTTTGCTGCCTGTTTCTGCACCTCTCTTGCCTCTTTCTGTACCTCGGTTGATTCTTTCTGCACTTCTCTTACTCTTTCTGCACCCTTCGCGCCTCTTTCAGCACCTCTGTTGCTTCTTTCTGCTCTTCTCTTCCTTCTTTCTGCACCCCTCCGGCCTCTTTCTGTACCTCTCTTGCCTCTTTGTGCACCTCTCCTACCTTTTTCTGCACCCCTCTTGCCTCTTTTTGCACCTCTGTTGGTTCTTTCTGCACTGCTTTTGCTTCTTTCTGCACCTCACTTGCCTCTTTCTGCACTTCTCTTGCTTCTTTCTACACCTCTGTTGCTTCTTTCAGCAATTCTCTTGCCTCTTTCTGCACTTCTCTTCCTTCTTTTTGCACCGCTCCTGCCTCTTTCTGCACCTCTGTTGCCTCTTTGTGTACCTCTCTTGCCTCTTTCTGTACCTCACTTGCTTCTTTCTGCACCTCTCTTGCCTGTTTTGGCACCTCTGTTGCTTCTTTCTGCACTTCTCTTGCCTCTTTCTGCACCTCTGACTTAGCGGTAGTTTTAATCCCCCTACCCTATTATGTACTAGGGCCTTACAGGGGAGGTCATGCCAATCACAGGGGTACCCCAACCCATAGTGTACCCTAGTGTATGTAGGTGTTTTCACTGTATTCTAAGTGTCTTTCAGCATAGCACTGGCTCCAGGCCTGGTTAGGCGGAGCCCAGGGTCAGTCAGAGTCAGTTACTACCAGTACCAGTCAGCAGAAAGTTGGGGGGTGCCCAAGGCACAGGATGACTTTGCAACAAGGCCTCTTTATGCACCTTGGTTGCATCTTTATGCATTCCTCTTGCTTCTTTCTGCGCTTTTCTTCCTCTTTTTGCATATGTCCTACCTCTGTAGGCATAGTTAGAAATTAGCATGTAAAAAATTTGAAATTCACTGAAAAACCATAGGTTTCACGGACGTTATAGTTATCAATTAGCATTTAAAAAACCTTAGAAATTCATTAAAAAAACCATAGGTTTGAGTGACGTTATAGTTCGAAATTAGCATTTAAAAACCTTAGAAATTCACTGAAAAAACCACAGGTTTCAGGGACGTTATAGTTAGTTGGACATTTCACTCGTACAAAACCAGAGAAATTCAGACGTTATAGTTAGTTGAGCTAACTATAATTCGCGCCCCGCAATGCACTGCTGATGACGTCACATATTACATCATTCATGACATGGTCAGTGACATCACTGATGACATCTCAAATGACATCACTGATGACATCACTGATGACATCATCCAGCGACTGTCTGTTTCTGTAAAGTTAAAATATGTTTTATATATATATATATGCCAAGGTGTATTGAACAATGAGTGAGTGTATAAGTGTCTGAATAGATGATTTAGTAGGTGCATGACTGACTGTATAAGTGAGTGATTAAATGTTTCTTACTAAATGCATGGGTTAGTGACTAAACTGTGTGAATGTCTGTATCAGTCTGTCAGTTGGTGTGTAAGCAGCTGCATGGGTTGGTGAGTAGCTACATGAGTGTCTATATGGGTTATTTATTGGTTGTCTGAGTATCTGTATGGGTGCCTGAGTGTCTGTGTGGGTGGATGGGGGGATGTGACTCTGTGCATAGATCTGTGAGTGGGTGATTCACTTGGTGTATGGGTTCAAGAGTGCATCTCTGAACGGCTGTATGGGTGGGTGAGTGTGTGTATGGGTGTGTTGGTGAGTGAAAGGATGTCTCAGTGGTACATGTGTGAGTAACTACATATGTGAAAGGCAGTATATGTGAGTGTTGGAGTATATAAATGACTATATGTGAGAGTGAGTGATTGTGAGAGTGGCTGTATGGATGAGTGTGTGCTTGTATCAGTGATTGTACGAACTTCATTTTGATTGGCTGCCAACACTCCAAACCAGGAAATATTAGCAGCCATCTTGTGACTCGGTAAAACCGAGTCACAAGACAGTAAAAAGAAAAGATTTAAAAACAAGTAAAGGGGGCAGGGTAGAAACACCCTGACCCCCTAGGCCTGCTCAGGGGGTCCCACAAGGACTCCAAGGGCCCAAAAAAGCTGGGTGAGCGAATCCAGCTGAGAAAAAAACAAAAAAACGAAGCACTTTGTTTTCTATAAGCCCCCGGGTGGGCCAGGTCCTGGGGGCAATGTGCAATAAAGTAGCAGGGGCCCACGGGGGCCCCCGCAGCCCCGGGGACTGCCACCTCCCCGGGGCTTATTTATCCAAAAAATGTGTGGGGGGCTCCTCCCCCCTACGCTGCCCCTGGGACCGCCACCTCCCCGGGGCTTTTGTTTAATAGGGGTGGGGGGCCTCGCCGGTCCCCCAAGCCCCCGGGACCCCTACCTGCCCAGGGCTCCAATGATATTAAAGAAGTGTGGGGGGGCTCCTGCCCCTCCCCACACTGCTCCAGGGACCACCACCTCTCCGGGGCTCAAATCAATTGGGAGGGGGCTGCGCGGCCCCCCTCCTGGAGCCCTCAATGTCACTGAGGGCCGCCACCCCCCAGGGCCGGCTCCGGCAATGTCCCGGGGTGCCCACCCCTGGGACATTGCCGTTTGCAATGACAGGGCGGGAGCTCCTGCCCTGTCATTGCAAACTCTGCTTTACTTCATGGAAGCGAGAGCAGGAAAAATGCTCTCGCTTCCATGAAGCAAAGCAGTATTGCTTTTGCACAAGGGGAGCTGCATGTCAATAGCTCCCCCTCTGCAAAAGCAATGCCGGCTCCCCAGGAGGCGGGAAGGCAGCATGGACCGCGGGGGCATTGGGGTTCCCTCCACAGTCCCCAATATGAGGGCCAGCCCCGGGGGATGGGGGGCCCGGGGCCAAAAGTGGCACAGGGGAGGGGGGCCATGTGGCCCCCCTCCGGGGAAAAAATGTATTTTTTTTTAAAAATCAAGGGAATGCCTCGGGGGATGGGGTCCCCGGGCAGTAAAAGCCCTTAGGGGGGTGTGGGGGTAGTTGGTTTTTATTTTTAAATATTATGAAGTGGCTGGGCCTCGGGTTATGGGGTCCCCGAGGCAGAATTTGAGTTGTAAGAATGGGGGGCATTTTTTTTTCTCTCGTGCTTGGTGTCGCGACTCTATTGCGGCTCTCAGTGCGGCCCCCCTGTGTAACCACGATGGGTTCGTGACTCCAACAAAATTAAAAAATAGTATGTATGTTTAAAAAAAAAAAAGATTCACTGTTGGGTTATAGGGTGGCTCTAAAAAGATCCCTTGTTTTCATTCTGACTTTGTTTCAGCTACATGGAAGTGCGGACGCACAGCTTAAGGTTGTTGAGGAAGACTCTGTTTCCTTGATCTGGGAAGTGCACTCCATCACTTCTGTAGATGTCGTCCATATCAAAACGTAGATTGTTGTTGTAGATGGACACCATTCTATGTTCTCTGAGGTATGCAGAAACAGCTTTATTGACATTCTTCCTAGCTTTCTCAAACTGTGGACAGAATTGATTTGACCACTTTCATGTCTGTCTTTGGCATATGTTAGAGTATACAAAGACAGTTTGAGGCAAAAGCAACATCAATTGTGCAAAGGTGTCCTTCATTATCATTTCTAGACCTACCCCAGTCAATGTGCCTAGGTCATTGCCACCACAGTGCACAATCATGAGGTCAGGGGGTTGGAGATGCAAAAAGGTTTTAACCAAAGGCAACAATTGGTGCCGCTTTAACCCTCTCTGTGCAATCTATTTAATGTCCACATTTTCCAAACCTAGGTCTTTGGCAATACCTCTGCGTTCAGCATACCTTTTGCACCAGAAAACATAGCTGTGCCCTACAATCCACACTGTGAGCATCTTGAAGGGATGTCTGGAAGTAATCAAAAGATGTCTGTAGCTCAGGTAGTCAGTTGGTAGAATGAGAAGTATCTAAAACGGTGGACAACATGTTGTTTTTTAAAAAGTTGATAAGTGATTGGCTGTTCATCAAGATTGTGCACTCAAAAATAGGATGCATGTTACTTTGCTTAGGTATCATGTTTGTGATACGTTGTTAGAAAATGTTTGAAAGGTACAGTTGATACCATAAGGTAATATTTTACAAAAGTCAACCACAGCTGCTGTATGTATTAGTAAACTTGTGTGCTGAACTTGAAACTACGGTGAACTTGTGACCTGCCAGTACAGTTAAATGTTCCTTGAACTGTTACTATGGAAACTGGCATTAAGTAGAATGGGGGAAGGGTTGAAACTTAACTGTGGACTTAAAATGTGAAATGGATACTTAAATATAAGTGAAAAGTTAGTAAATTAAGGTTTTTTAAGACACTAGTATGTGTAGAAGTTGTGTGTTGCTGAAAAACTATACTAGTATTATTAAAAATTCGTTTTTGAACTCCCGTGTGGATTCGCGGCTCCACCGTGGTGGAGGTGGAGCCGCGACTTCAGAAAATTACAGAAGCAGTTTGGGCACCATTTGAAGACAGTTAGAAAGGGTTAATATGTATAACCAATAGAAATGTGTTTTACAATTTGAACTAATGATGGAAGCAATGCGATTTGATACTTACATTTATTTGAGTGCAGAAAGAGAGGGAAAGTTTGCCATATCTGGTTTCACCTTTCTGAGGGAGGTGCATTACATTTCTTGTGTGGAAAAGAAAATCTTTTAAGAGTTTCTGATATTTGGTATTCTGCAATACTACCTCAAACATGAGTAACTAATTTATAAGGTGTATTATATATTATTCAGCACTGTTTTATTGTTTCTAGTGATATTCTTTATTTAAAAATAAAAATCCAAGTGTGTATGTTTCTTTGATATATGATGCCACTTTTAAAAGGTACAGACACATGCATGCGTGCTTTTTGGAATATTGTGAGACTTTTAACAGGTAGATTGAAAAGGTTGCTGCTTTGTATTTGCTTAGGCCAAACACTCTGAGTAGTTGCTGAATAGTGAAGGTGCAGTCCAAAAGTGAGCTTTAAGACATGTTGGTAGAGGGATTAGTGATTAGCTTAGCTTTTTTAAAAAAAAATGTTTTTTTTTTTTCTTCATTTGCCTCTTAAAAAGGAACACTCTTCCACTTGCACATTTGGATGAAGTGTCCTGCCCTTACGTGCTGGAAACAGGAAAGAAGATTTGGAGATTTTGCTCTATGCCGCCCTCGGATTTAACCTCCATCTTCCATAGTTCACTTTTTATCTCTCTCTGCCCACTCCCAATTATCTGGGGAAGAACAGGAAGCAGGAAGAAAAAAAAACAAAAGTGCCAGTTGAGGCAGAGAAGGCTTAATCATCGGACCCCTGTTTTTGTTTACTTAAACTTGTTGCTCACACCAATCAAGCATTGGTAGCCAAAAACCGTGATTTCTAAATCCCAACATATCCAGACTGGCTATGTGCTTAACAGAGCGCATCCAATCATCGAAACTAGGAGGAGCCACGGCCACCCATTGTTTGCATATCTCCCTACGTGCCAATAGCACACAGTAAAAGATCAGCCTTGCCTGATTCTTTGTAATTTTTACCAGCGAATCCACACATCCGAAAATAACAAGCATGACGCTTACCTCGATGTTAATCTCCAACATATTGGACAAAGCCCTACTCACGTCTTTCCAGAATGTCTGGATCCCTGGACAAAGCACAAACATATGTACATCGTCCTCTCTCATACTACTGCACTTCGGACAGGCAACTTCACCTCCTCTCCCAAACTTTGATAATCTCTGGGGGACCAGTAGGCTCTGTGAATGGAGAAAATATGATTTCTTCTCAGGTATGCAAGTTTAACTATTTTAAATAACATGGTCATAGATACTTGCCATTGATGTTCCAACGATGCCTCCGGCAAGTATCTTCCCCACAGTTCCCTTGGCAAGGTGAAAACTCCGTCCTCCAGATCAATCATCAACCAATAGATGACAGCCAGCTCCTTCTTGACTACTGTCTCTTGCATCAATCGAACTTCCAGCTCATTTAGTTCCCCCATTATTGTTTCCGGGGCTTGATACCAGCTCCACATTTGAAGGTATTTAAATCTGGATAATTTGTGGCCTGCTTGTTGGTTACACATTTCCCAAGTGATTAGTTTACCATCTTGAATTATGTGCTCCCATTGTGTAAAACCCACCTTTAATAATGGTCCTGCAAGAGCATCTTTTGTCCATTCCGGGGAGCCAGGTGAGTCCCAGATAGGAGCCAGTGGACTGTAATATGGTATTTTTGAAACTTTTCTGATGATGTACCAAGTCTCAGCCAGCCCCTTCAAAATCTTTAACCTGACCTTTTTAAAATACTTGGGATCTGCATATTTAAACAGGAACCCTTGTTTGCCCCCTACCTCTAGACTCGACATCATGGCCCACATGCCCCCAGTCTTGGTTGGTCTTGGTATGTTGAACAACATTCTCCCGTTCTTCAATAAAAAGGCCCATGAGTAGAACAGCAGATCTGGCAGTGCTAGACCTCCTTTCTCCACCTTCCTTCTCAGTTTTTTCCATGCTATCCTTGGGTCTTTACTTGACCAAATAAAAGTACTGATCTGGCTTTGCATCTTCTTTAACCATTCCTTCTCAAAAGGCAGGGGTATAGTATCAAAAAGAAAAGTGAGCTTCGGGAGGACTATCATTTTAACTAAATTTACCCATCCCAAAAGAGATAGCTGAAGATGAGACCAAATCTTTAGAAGTCTACAAACCTCTTTCTTAAGTTTCTCAAAGTTAACTTTAGTTATTTTATTGATGTCCTGTGATATCATGACTCCCAAATATCTAATTTCTCCTCTTCTAGCATCACCTCCTGCATCTAGATTCCAGGTCATAATCTCCTCTTGCCCCTGTTGATGTCATAACCCGAGATGTTTCCAAAGTCGGCAGTCAAAGTCATAATACGAGTCAGGGTATCTTGCAGATTAGTAGTGTAAATGAGAATATCATCCGCATATAAACCCAGTTTCTTGCTCCAGTCGTTGTATTTAAAAGGTACAATATCAGAATCCTCCCTGATTTTCCTAGCTAAAGGCTCTATATAAAGGTTAAAAAGGAGTGGTGATAAGAGGCAACCCTGCCTCGTACCCCTGGTAATACGTACAGGGTCAGTTAGGGAGCCGCTGACCAAACCTCTAGCTTCTGGAGCCTCGTAGAAACCCGCCAGGGCCCTGCAGAAATTTGACCCAAGATTCGAAGATTTTGCCACAGCTTTTAGGTAGGCCCATTTACCCGGTCGAAAGCCTTGGTAGCATCCAGAGCCACTTCCGCAAGCGGGAGCTTAGAAGAGGTTGCCAGGTCTATTGAGCCAATTAGTGCATAAGTCAAGTCTTTCAGAGATCTTCCACGTATACACCCTTTCTGGTCATCATGCACCATCTCAGGCATTAACCCATTCAGCCTATCGGCCAAGATTTTAGCATAGATCTTATAGTCGCTGTTTAAAAGTGAGATTGGCCGATAGGAATCACAATTCTTAGGGCATTTTCCTTGCTTCAGAATTTGCGAGATAGTAGCATCCTTCCAAGAGGCTGGCATACCAGACCCTTCGATAAACAGGTCATTAAAGATCCTCACTAAAATGGGTGTTAATGTATCTGCCAGGGCCTTGTAGACCTCTTGAGGCAGGTCATTGGGCCCAGGAGCCTTCCCCTTCTTGACCTGCCTAATTACCAACTCTACTTCCCTCGTATCAATTTCCCTATTCAGTTGTCTAGTTTTTTCTGATGAAAGGGGATTAGCACGGTCTTGCCCTAACCATACTCTTAGCTCTTCTTCTGTTGGTTTTAGATCTTCCCGATAGACTTTACTGAAGTAGCTGTGAAAAGTTCGCTCAATCCCTTTACTGTCTCCAATTAGGGCCCCAGTTTGTTCACATATGACCTGGTCTATTCTATTTCTCACTTGCTCCTTTTTTGCCTTCCAGGCCAGCAGCTTGCTACATCCCTCGCTATATTCAAAATGAGCCAGCCGGCCGGCCTCCCACCTTTTTCTTACCCTGTTTTGTAGGACTGTTGTTAAATTGGATTTTGCTTGTGTCATTTTCTGTAGCAGCCCTACCCTGACCCCCTCCTCTATCCTAGGGTCAATTAGGTCCCTTTCTAGGGAGCGAACCAGCTCTTCCTGTACTGACACCTCTTCGTAATATCGCCTCCTTTTTCCCGCAGCCAGTGCCCTAGTCTTCCCCTTAAAAAGGCCTTATAAGCATCCCAGATCACACCCGATGCAGCTGAGCCCCAGTTAAACTTAAAAAACTCTTCAGTTTCTCTACTTAGTGCTCCTATAACTCCCTCATCCTGCAGAATCGTACGATCCAAAGTCCATCTGGACTGAGTAGCCCCCTCGCCAATCTTCAATTGGAGAGTCACTGCCGAATGATCTGATAGATGAACCCCCACATGGTCGATTCGCTGAACCTCGTCCTTTATACTGTTATCAATGAGAAAATAGTCAATCCTCGACTGGTGTCTATATTTTTTATTATTGAATGTAAAGCCTTTTTGTGAACCTGCCCTTTGGCACCATATATCACACAGCCCCAGTTGCTCCATAGTTTGTTTTATTAGCCCAGACATTTTAGGGTTTACCAATGGTCTGCTGTGTGAGGATCTAGCTAAGGTGTAATTTAGAACTGCATTAAAATCTCCTGCCAAAATGATTCGGTCAGAGGAGTTTTAAAGTTCAGCCAACAGTTCACCAAGGGGAGTAACATCATCCTGATTTTGTCCATAGTAACCCGCAAGAGTAAAACTGCGGGCCAAAATCTTTAATTTAGCCACTAGCCATCTTCCGGCTTTATCTGAGACATGGGACTCTAGGCTGACTTGTGCCCCTTGTTTAATTAATATCGCCACCCCCTTTGTTACGGCTGATTGAGCTGTGCATGCCACTTGGGCAATCCATTTTTTGGCCTTAAAGAGTTCCATGCCTTCCATCTCCGTTAGGTGTGATTCCTGTACAATAATAATCTGGACCGGGCAGTCCTTTAAATATTGCAATATTCTTGCACGTCTCCCCCGTACCCTAAGGCCATTTAAATTCCACGAGAGAATTTTGATTATACTCTCTCTCTTCTCACCCATCCCTAATACCAGCTAAAAAAGATAAATACCCCAAATTAAATAAAGAGGCTTTAGAGAAACTTTTTTTTCTTTTTTCTCCCACTGCTCCCCACCCTGTGCTCCTCCCCCCATGGAAAACCCTTCCCTAGCTCTACATGGCTAAAAGCCATATGGGTTCCCCCTCAGAGCGTGCTTCTCACTAGGTATTAATTTATATCTGAGTGAGGTAAGCGCATTTTAACTCAGTTATTTAGAATTTATTGAAAAGACCCCTAGAGATAAAATTGTTTCACTTTTCAAAACCGTGATTTTTTTTTTTTTACGAAATATTCTCCCACTTATTCAAGGTTATTTAAAGCTTCGAACCTCCTGCTTGTAAGTCTTTGATGAAATCGTCTACCTTTTCAGTGGAGTGAAAGATGAGCATTTTATTATTGTACATCACCTTCAAGTAAGCCGGAAACCTCAGCTGAACCACGGCACCCAAACTTTTTAGTGAATCCATCCTTTGCCCCAGCTCCCATTGCCTATTGGAGGTAACATTAGAGACATCAGATCTAAACTCATATTTGGCACCATCAACCTCTATCTTTTTCATACTTAAAGCTTTCGACAGAATTTTCTCTTTTAACGAAAATGTTAGAAAGTTGAGCAAAATCTGGGCTTAGTCCTATTAGTGTTTAATCTAAAAGGATCTCTATGTACCCGCTGCAGATCTTTCGCTATTTCTTCTTCTGATTTTTCCATCTGTAGCTCCCTCTTAATTAATTTCACTACGTAAGTTTTTATGTCTTCACCTTCCCTGCCTTCCAGCAACTTCAACAGTTTTATATTGTTCCTTCTCGTGAAATTTTCCAGTCTTTCCACTCTGTCTTGCTGCTCCCTCTCCACTGATTTTATTTTTTCTATTTCAGAGCAGTTTGCCTGTACCTTTTCTCGAAGCTCTTTAACCTCACCTTCTAACATTGTTGTCCTGTTACTTAGATCGTCTATCTTCCTTTCAAGAAGTTCGCAAGCATTTCTTATCTCCTTCTGGTTTTCCTACGATGTCTCAAATCTATTTTTGATTTCAGCAGTCAAGGCTATTAGGAGAGCTCCAATAGCCTGGTCCTCCTTCTCCGCCTGCTTTAGATTCTGATCTGGGCCTTTGGTATTAGACTCAGAATTTATTAACTCTACTGAAGCTTGCCCCCCCTCTTCTGAAGGTTGTTGATCACCCCCACAAGCGTCCGTAGAAAGCGAGGCTAGAACTTGATACCTATTTGGTGACATATCTTTACTAACCCTGGGCGGAGTTCGCATAGTAGCGCTATGCGTAGCTACGCGAAGTGCACTCCGCACTACGCGAGCTACGCGTAGCACTACGCAACTTCGTAGTGCGGTAGGAAATGCTGTACGCAATGATTGCACAGTGCCGGATGCTTGTCCGCACTGTGCAATCATTGCAAACGGCATCTTGCACAGTGCAAGCGGTCGTTTTCTGCCGCTCGAGTAGATTTGTACTCGAGCGGCAGTTTTCTCAATGCGGACTGGTAGTTTCTCATTGCGAGCGGTCGCGAGCATACGCGACCACTCGCAATGAGAAACCTGACCTCCCCGCATTGAGAATCTCGCCGGGAGGTTTATTTTCCACGCTCGCGATCGGCAACTTGATGTTGCTGATCGCGAACGAGGAAAAAGTCTCGCCGGGATGTCATTTTGCTCGCTCGCGTTCGCCAACTTGACGTTGAGGACCACGAGCAAGCAAAAAATGCCCTGTGCTACGTGCAATTCGCGTAGCGCGTAGTTGCGCAAACTACGGAAGCGTAGCGTAGTTTTCCGCCCAGGCCTAATCTTTACTCCAATCTGTCCCGCCAACTGTACCCAGACCTTCAGGAGCTTTAGCCTGTTTTATACTACCCATCTCCTAGAAATATTTTGCCCCCTCCATTTTTTTATCAGCCAAAATTAGCGTTTTAGGTAGAATTCTGAAATAGGTCTTAAGAGAAGGAGTGACCTTTACCCTTTGGTCCGGTGTGCGTTTCCTTACCGCTATTGTAATTTGGTTTTGCTTTAACCTGGAAAACTGAAAAATCTTTTGCAGTACCGTATAGATTATCAATAGTTTTATCAGGGCCTTTCAGCTCCTTATCTTCCTCCTTATCTCTTCCCAAACTCCTCAATGCATAACGTGAAATCACCTCCCTTTGAGCAGTCCCACTCACCACCTTCCTCCTACCTTTAACTGGTTTTGTTCTTATGCAGTCCGCTACCCCAAGTCCTCCAATTTCATCTCGTTCCAGGAAAAGGATCGACTCTACCTGCTTGCTGGCTCACTCCTGCTCGCCTCCGACTGTTCTTCCGTCCTGAGCTCTCTCCCAGTCGTGTAGCCTACGCCGCTGCTTCTGCGACCTCCTTTCCCCGGAAGGGGATCTTTGCGGCCGCACCTCTCCCCCTACGGAGCTCCAGGGCTGCTCTTCTCCACGGCTGCTCCGTCGCCATCGCAGTCTTCGCTGTCTTCCGCCGCACTTCAGCTGCCGAAACAGTAAGCACACTCCTCGAGCCTTATTGAGGAGTCAGAAACAGTTTACTTTTCACCTAAAAGTGCCGATTTTCTTTTTACATACGTTATGGGCTGTAGAAAGAGCTTCCTCACTCAAAGATTGCGCTTCATTCCTCCGCACTGAGGGTGCTCCCGCGACCCACTACTCGCCGGCCGCCATGTTTTCCTAACCCATTCAGTCAAAAAAAAAAAGCGTGATTAACTTAGCTTGTATTGGTCTGTAGATATGTACATTTGAAATATGCCGCATAATTTTAGGTGTCTTTTTAAAATGGGAAGTGCACTCTTTCAAGTTTAATGAACTTTTTAGTCTTATGACTGAAGTATGTGTCTGTTTGCACATCTAGTCTCTCACGTGTTATGACTTAATATATGATAGAGGTATAAAACTATAGTATACATGTATCTGTATGTTTCTTTTATATATGATGCCACTAGGAAAAGGCACAGACACATGCATGCAATGTAATCCCTCAGACATTAAGCATAGATTCATGCAATCACCCAGGCACTACTATCCCATTCAAAGATTCAGTCAGGCACTACCCATGCTCTTGTCTATTCACTCTGGTACTACTGATGCACTCATGGAATGGCCCAAGCATTACCCTTACTCTCATATTTTCTCTCATGTACTTCTCATACAATCATACAATCACCCAGTTACTACCACTGCAGTCATAGAATCACTCAGGCAGTACCCTTGCACTTTTTTATTCTTTCACGCACTACTCATACACTCTTGTCTTCACCATGCGTTAGCCTTACACTCCTGGTTTGTCTAAGGTATTTCCCCTGCACTGATCTAATCATCCATTCAGTACTGCTGCTATCATGCAATCACCCAGGCAGTACTCTTGCACTGAACTATTCACTCAGGCGCTACCCATCCAGTTATCCATTCTCTCAGGCAATACCTACTACCCATCTATTTGTATGTTTCTTTGATATATGATGCCACTTTTAAAAGCTACAGACACATGGATGCATGCTCTCTGGAATATGGTGAGACTTTTAATAGACACATTGAAAAAGTTGCTGCTTTGTATTTGACGAGGCCCAACACTCTGAGTAGTTGCTGAATAGTGAAGCTGCAGCTCAAAAGTGAGGTTTGAGACTTGTTGATAGAAGGATTAGTGATTAGGTTAGTTAGTTTTGGTGTATGGAAATGCATACTTCAAGTATACTGTATAATTTTAGGAGTCTCTTTAAAATGGAAAGTGCAGTCTGTCAAGGTTAAGGGACTTTGTAGTGTTATGTCTCAAGTATGTGTCAGCTTGCACATATATTCTCACATGTGTTATTTCTATAGAGATGGTAGAGCTATAAAACACTGGTATATTTGTATTTGTATGTTTCTTTTACATATGATGGCACTAGGAAAAGGTACATACATATGCATGCTTGTTTTTAGGAATATAGTCAGCTAGACACTAGTATTCCAGTCAAACATTTACTCAGCTAGTACCTATGCACTGATGTATTCACTGAGACAGTACTGATGAACTTATGCAATTGTCCAAGCATTACGTTAATACTCATAGTTTCTCAGAGGTATTTCCCATACATTCATACATTGATCCAGGTAATACTTCTACAGTGATAGAATCACACAGGCAGTATGCGTACATTCATGTATTATCTCAAGCTCTACCCATACAGTTATGCAATAAACCATGCTTTAGGCTTGTAGGCATAGTTTCTGTCAGGTATTTTTGATGCATTGATGCAATCTCCCTGGCAGTATTTGTGCACTCTTTCTTTTATTGAGGCTCTACTCTAGCTTTGAACTATTGACTTAGGTAGTAGCCATTTAGTGATACATTTTGTTAGGCACTACATCTGAATTTATGCAATGATCCTACCGTTACTGTTACATTCATCCTCTTACTTAGGCACTACTATGCAGTCATACAGTTAAGGAGAAACTACCTATACACATACTACTCCTCTTCCCTCTTTCAGCATCCCTCTAGCCTCTTTGTGCAGTTCTCTTAGTTGGTTTGCACCTCTCTTAGTCTTTCTGCATCTCTCTTGGTCTTTCTGCACCTCTGTTGCCTCTTTCTGCACTTCACTTGCTTTTTTCTGTACCCCTCTTGTCTCTTTTGCACCTATCTTGTTTCTGTACCTCTGTTTCCTGTTTCTGCATCTCTCTTATCTCTTTCTACATCCCTGTTCTCTCTTTCTCCACTTCTCTTGCCTCTTTCTGCACTTGTCTTGCCTTTTTCTGTGCATCTTTTGTTTCTTTCTGCACTTTTCTTGTTTCTTTGTGCTCTTCTCTTGCCTTTTTCTGCACTTCCCTTGCCTGTTTCTTCATTTTTCTTGATTGTTTCTGGAGTTCCCTTGCTTCTTTCTGCAACTATGTTGTCTCTTTCTGTATCTCTGTTGCTTCTTACAGCACTTCTCTTGCTTCTTTCTGGTCCTCTCTTGCTTCTTTCTGTACCTGTGTTGCCTCTTTTGGAACTAGTCTTCCTTGTTTGCACACCTCTCTTGTCTCTTTCTGCACCTCTGGTGTCTTTTTCTGTATCTCTTAGCTGCTTTGGGCACTTCTTTTGTATTTTTCTGCACCTCTGTTGCTTTTTTCTGCACTTCTCTTCCTTCTTTCTGCACATGTTTTATTTCTTTTTCAACTAATTTTGCCTCTTTCTGCACCCCTTTTATTTGTTTTTGTACCTTACTTGCGTTTTTCTACAACTGTTTCCTCTTTCTGCACATGTCTTTTTTCTTTTTGTACATCTGTTCCTTCTTTCTGCATTTCTTATATTTTTCAGTAGTTGTGTTGTTTGAGTATTTCATTTTGCTGTTTGTAAACCTTTTGTTTTTTTTCCTTTCTCCTTTTGGCTGTGTGACCACCTATTCTTCTGTTTTTGCAGATGTTATGCTTATTTTTATACTTTTCTCTTCTTATGAGATATAAATGCAATAGACATTTAATTGTTATTTTGCGCTTAGTTGTTATTTTCAAAATTAAAGTGGTATTTATTTTGAAATTTGAATTAATGTACTAAAATATTTATAGTATTATTTGTTTTTTAGGAAGATATTTCATTTGGGTTAGAAATAAAAGATGGCAAGAAAATATGAAAAGAGAAGAGAACAAAGGAAACATAAGTACTTAATGAAAACTAAAACGAGTGAACTAGAAAAACACCAAAAAGATGCTGAGGATAAAGTGGCTTCTGGTAAGAGAACAAAACAATTTTTTTAAAAGTTGTGGAGAGATTGAACGGTCAAAATACTAATCAAATGAAGAAAGACATTTTTCAAACAAAGGAGAAGTAAGTGAAGAAGGACAATGGAAAAGAAGCACATGTGACAAAAAGACAGAAACAATTTAAAGACATACATGTGGTATGTTTCGTAATAGAGTAATTCATAATTTATTAAAAGATCGTAAAAAGTATAAAAAAAGATCTGCAGCATTTAGGAAGAAGCAACAGATTGAAAGTGTAGTAGATACTGCTTTTGAATTGGAACGGCAATTATTTATATTGGTATTGAAGAGAATGAAAACATTGAATAAAACAATGCACTTTATGAAGGAGAAAAGCAAAAGAAAAAAAATGGTTAATAGAAATAACTTTTGCAAAGCTTTTTCTGGTGAATGGAAGCATACTTCCAGTACTGAGCATTTTTATAAATGAAGAAAGTTATTTTCAACTAAATACATTAGTTCACTCAGTTGATTCCTGTGGCCGTTGTTACGAGATAAAGGATGGTTGTCCAATTGAAAAAGAAAAGATGGTTCCTAGAAATGTGGAAGAAGTAATAGCTGAAGAAGTTCAAGGGAGACGTGCACATGCTTCAGTGTATAAGTGGGATTGTAGTAGTATTTGTAGTATTCAACAGGAATCTATTGATATAATACGATTTTTCTTGCGACAATATGCAAAAAAAGTGTTAAACAGAAGATTAAGATGTTTCAAGGACTAGATCCTTGTAAAGTGAGAAAATATAATTACTTGCAGTGTCATTCTCTGGCTTGTCTTTCTAGAAAAGTGTGTAAAAGTACTTTTCATCATTTAAGAATGTTAGCAGTACATCATACAGAAATGCGGAAGATCTTTTGCATGGTTCAGTATCGGATGGAAAAAAGTTTGTGATGATATACAGTTTCGTTTCTTTGATTCACAAGAGGAGTGTAGAGAAAGTGAGAATTTGATAAGTGTAGGTGTTGAACAACAGTTGGAAGTTATTAGTACTGAGAAGTTTGAAGAAGAAATTACAAAGTTTAAGATACTTTCATGTGAAAAACCAAACTATGTTTGTATTTGTTGTCGACATACTCACTATAGAAGTCAAACTAGGAATGTTGATGTGTATTTAAAAAGTGAAAAGGAAAATAATGATAAGTGGGAGCAATTTGGTGCTTATTTGTTGGTGAAAGATCATTTTGAGTTGGGTACTGATCAACGTATTTGTAAATATTATTACAACAAATTAGAAGAGAACAAAATGCCAGCTAGAGCACTACATAACAATTTAGAGTTGGTAGCTATTCCTCTGGAACTGGCAGATTTAAATACATATGAGTCCATTCTTATTCAATCTGTGCACCCGTTTCAGGCTATTATTCGTATGGAGCCTAAAACAGGTAAGCTGCCTCCAACAGATTTACAAAGAGGTCTGAAAGGAAGAGTTGTACACTTACCTTTAGATTTAAAAAAAACATATTGAAACTGTTGGTATAGAGAGAGAGGAAAGTGAGCCTGTAGTTATTCTAGTTAATGGTGTACCAACAAAGAGTCAGAAAATATGGCAAGAGTTACTAGATGTCAGCAAACTCCAAAAGGCTATATTATATCTTGTACAGAACAATATTTATTATAAAAGTGTAAATGTGGAAGACCAGGAAATATGTTTAGAAGAAGATACAGAAATTTCAACTGGCCAAATAGAAAAAGTGGACAGGAGTAGGAGTGAAGAGATTTACGAACATTACAGTATACATCCTTTACATTCAAAAGAAGTGATTGGAAACACTATTGAATTATTTCAAATGAAGAAAGCAAAGGGAACTCCCATGAGTGTATGGGAAAAAAGTTTAGAAGCTCGTTGTTTTCCACAGCTGTTCCCCACTGGAGAAGGTGGACGATATGATGAACGAGCAGTACAGATTCCAGCTTCAGAATAGCGGACGACAAGATTGTACTCAGAAGATCCAAGATTTCGACAGTGCATTCCATATATATTTCATCTTCTATTTGAAAGTGACTTGTCTGGACTTTCATATGCAGTGAATCACATATTGAAAACAGGAGTTCATCTTACACATCTTTCTGCAAAGAAATTTATGGCCAAAGTTCAACAAAGAGACGATTATTTGGAATCTCAGTTAATTAATTTGATGGCGTGTCAACGTGGTACTAATGAGTATTGGTATCGTCGTCATGGTGAACTTAAATGTATGTTAAGAAACTTGGGTACTCCTACGTGGTTTCTAACACTTAGCTGTGCTGAATATACTTGGAACGATTTACTTGAATTTCGTCGACAAGCAAATTCAAATGTCAAGAATATTGAATTGAAGACAGCTGGAGAATTGTGTTCTTTGGTTTCTGTGAATGTGTGCCGATATTTTAATCATAGGTTTCAAGCTATGATGTCTTTTATCTGCAATAAAAATATTCCACCTCTTGGAGAAGTTACTGATTTCTTTTGGAGAAAGGAGTACCAAGCCAGAGGTGCTCCTCATATACACATGTTATTATGGATCAAGGATGCACCTAAATTTGGAACCGATTCTAATGAAACTGTTTTGTCTTTTATCGAAGAGTATGTTACCTGTGCCATTCCAAAAAAAGGAGGAGAAGAGAGCTTAAGAGAACAAGTTTTACGTTTTCAAAGTCATTGATGTGGAAAATATTGTCGACGAAAATACAAGTCAAAGGGAAAATTTTATACAAAATGTCAGTTTGGATTGCCACGTCCAGTAATTTCAAAATGAAGAGTCAATAGTTTTATGTCAGCAGTAAGACATACTATAACAAAAAATCTCCGAAGAATACATACAACAAAAGAAGAACTGAAGAGTCAAAATATATTAATGATTACAATCTAGTGATTTTGACAATGTGGAATGCAAACATGGATATCCAGTATGTTGCAGATAATTCAATTGCTGTTGCTCACTACGTTACGTCATATTTAACGAAATCTGAAAAGACAGAGTTGAAGGAAAAGTGGGAAGAAATTTCACAAGAGAAGAGTCTTAGTAACCAATTGTACAGCTTTAGTTTGAAAATGCTTTCACATCGAGAGATTGGATCCTATGAATGTTCGGATCGGTTGAGCTCTGCGAGTTTATATTCAAAGTCAAGAGGAATCATTTGGGTAAGTCTCGGTCTTGCGGCTACACGAAATAGAGTTTTGAACTCTGTACAAGAAATTGAATTCTTAGCATTGAATGAACCAGAAAGTACAGATATTGTTAAAACTAATATGTTGGATATGTACTATCCCAAAAGGAGTCCACATCTGGAAAACTTATGTCTCTATGAAGTACTGCAACATTACAGCTTTAAGAGAAATGTTACTGAAATTATAAATGAAGAAAAATATGCAGTAATTGGATGTGATGGATGTTTGCTCCACTAAGTCAAGATCCACTAGGACAACCAATTATTGAAAATGAAGCAGCAATAGCCATGAATGAAGTAGAAACGACAATGCAACAAGCACAACAGGATATTATTGATTTGAGAAAGTTGGAAGAACAACTAAATATTGAACAAAAAGAAATGTATGAGCAAGTGACACTACAGATACAGCATGGTTTGCTACATGAAAAAGAGAATGCCAATGCACATCATTTAAACCTATTCGAATGTACATCAGTGGTCAAGCTGGAACAGGAAAAAGTTTCTTAATTAAAGTTTTCGCCAGTTATTTACACAAAACTACTGGATGCCATTTATCTTGTGTTGTACAGCTCCAACTGGATTAGTAGCACACAATATTAAAGGGATTACTTTACATCAATTACTCATGCTACCACTTCAACATGAAAATACATTGGAATATCACAAGCTATCTGGAGAAGCTTGTTATGAAGTGTCAAGAGTACTGAAGAAAATGAAACTTCTAATCATTGATGAAGTGAGCATGGTATCAAACTTAATGCTTGCCTTTGTACATTTAAGAATGCAACAGATTTTAAAAACAGATTATGATGTTCTATTTGGAGGAAAACATGTAATTGTATTGGCGACCTACTACAACTTACTCCTGTGAAAGGGCAACCTGTTTTTAAAACACTTGTCCATGAAGACACTAGGAAATCTTTGGGAAGTATTGGAAATGTCAACATTTGGTGTCATTTTGAATATAAAGAACTTATTAAGAATATGCAACAAGCAAGTGATGAACATTATAGAAAAATTCTTCAAGATATAAGAATTGGTGTTTTGACAAAACATGGCAAAGAAGCTTTACAAAGTCGTCTTTTAACAAAGTTGTTAGCAAACGAAAACATAGCACCTGAAATAATATATAAGAAAATTGGTGAAAAGAAGTCTATAGTTTGCCTAATGCCAACACTGCAAGAGTGTTCTACATTCAACCAAGAACTTTTGAAATTGGAAAAACAACCAATAGTGAAAGTGGAAGCTATTGATAAAATGGAACATGAAGGAGTTACTATTCTTCTCTCAGAGAAATTACAGTCAAAATTAGATTCCTTGGAAAAGTCGGTTAATAAGACTGCAGGTTTAGAAAAAACTTTATGTATGTGTAAACTGTCAGGTAATTTTAAGGCGTAATTTAAATGTAGAAGAATGTTTAGTAAATGGTGCAATGGGTAAAGTTGTTGATTTTGTAAATTTTCAAAACAGAGATGGAATTGAATTTTTGAAGATTAAATTTGATCAGATTGAAGAGGTAAAACAGATTGGACATGGTGCTGTTCGTTTTTTGCTTGTAAAGGACTTGTATATTCGTAGAAAACAGTATCCTCTTTCTTTAGCATATGCAGTAACCATTCATAAATCTCAAGGTTTAAGTGTAGACAGTGCTTTGGTAAATATTGGAAGTACAGTGTTTAAAGAGGGTATGGCATACATTGCATTGTCTCGAGTAAGAACTTTATCTGGTTTGTATTTGATTGATTTTGATGAGAAAAAGGTTAGGGCTGATATACATTGTGTAAAAGAGTACAATCGGTTAGGAAGACTCTAAGGGGCTGATTCACATAACTAATCTGAGATAAAATCCTAAACTTACTACTTTTGGTATTCACAGAAGGCATTTAGTAGTAGTAAAGTTAGGACTCCTAACTTTACTACTACTAAACTGAGACAAAATCCTAACTTTACGACTTTCGGTATTCACAAAAGGCATTTAGTAGTAGTAAAGTTAGGAGTCCTAACTTTACTACTACTAAATGCCAGTCTTGCAATCATCTATGCATTAGTTATACACTCCTCCAATCACCCAGACATTACTCCTGCACTAATGCAACCACCCATACATTAGCTATGCACTCCTCCAATCAAACAGGCACTACACTTGCACTCCTCCAATCACCCAGGCAGTATCCATGCACTTCTCGAAACACCCAGACATTTCCCCTGCACACATGCAATCCCACAGACATTACTCATGCACTTCTTCAATCACTCAGGCAGTACCCATGCACTCCTCCAATCACCCAGACATTACCCGCGTACTCATGCAATCACCCAGATACTACTCATGCACTCCTCCAATCACCCAGGCACTACCTATGCACTCATGCAATAACCGGGGCACTACGCTTGCAGTCCTCCAATCATCCAGGCACTACTCATGCAATCACCCAGTCATTTCCTGTGCACTTGTGCAATAACCCAGGCACTACCCTTGCACTCTTGAAATTGTGCTGGCACTATCCATACACTAATACAACCACCCAGGCACTACCCATGCACTCATGCAATCACCCAGACATTACTCAAGCACTCCTTCAATCACTCAGGCAGTATCTATGCACTCGTCCAATCACTCAGCCAGTACCATGCACTTATAAAATCACCCAGACACTACTTATGTACTCCTCTAATCACCTAGGCACTACCATTACACTCATGCAACCACCCATACATTACCACTGCACTTATGCAATCACTCAAACATTACTCAAGCACTCTTGCAATCACCGAGACATTACCCTTGCACTAATAGAATCACCTAGACATTACCCCTACACTCATGCAATCACCCAGGTATTACCTATGCATTCCTCTAATTCCCCAGACATTACCCCTGCAGTCATGCAATCACCAAAGCATTATATAAGCACTCCTCCAATCACCCAGGCAGTATCCATGCACTCATGCAATCACCCAGAAATTACTCCTACACACATGCAATCACCCGAACATTACTCATGCACTCCTCAAATTATTCAGGCAGTACCCTTGCACTCCTCCAATCTCTCAGACATTACTCAAGCACTCATGCAATCACCCAGGTAGTACTTATGCACTCTTCCAATCACACAGGCACTACCTATACAATACTCCAATCATCCAGGCACTACCACTACACTCATGTAACCACCCAGACATTACTCTTGCACTCATACAATCACCCAGCCATTAGCTAAGCACTAATAGAATAATCCAGGCACTACTCTTGCACTACTGCAATCATCCAGGCACTATCCATGCACTCCTCCAATCATACAGTCGGTACCCATACACTTTAAAAATCACCCAGGCACTAGTTATACACTTTTCCAATCACCCAGCCACTACCACTACAGTCATGCAATGGCCCAGACATTAGTCTTGCACTCATGCAATCATCCAGACATTACCCATGCACTGCTATAATTACCTACACATTACCCCTGCACACATGCAATCACTTAGGCATTACCCAAGCATTCCTCTAATGACCCAGGCATTACCCCTGCACTCATGCAATCATCTAGCTATTACCCATGCAGTCCTTCAATCACTCAGGCAATACCCATGCACTTATAAAAACATCCAGAGACTACCTATGCACTCATTTAATCACCCAGGTACAACCTATACACTCATGAATAACCTAGATAGTACTGATGCACTCCTCCATAAACCTAGGCATTACCCATGCATTCCTCCAATCACCGAGGCACTATCCATACACTCCTCCAATCACTCAGGCACCACCGTTGCACTCCTCCAATAACTCAGGCACTATCCATGCATTCCTCCAATCATTCAGCCAGTACCCCTACACTTACGCAATAACCCAGGCACTACCCATACACTCTTTCAATCACTCAGGCAGTACCCATGCACTCTTGCAAACACCCAGGCATTACCCATGCACTCCTTCAATCACTCAGACACTATCTACACACTCCTCTTATCATGCAGGCACTACCCCTGCACTCACGCAAACATCCAGCCAATATCAATGCACTCTTGCAATCACCCACGCATTACTCATATATTCATGCAATCACTCAGGTAGTACACATGCACTTCTCCAATTACCCAGGTACTACACATGCACTCATGCAATCAAACATGCACTACCCATGCACTTCTCCATATATTACACTTGCAGCAATTCATACAACACATAGAATTTTGTCTTTTTTTCACCAAATAGGCGGTTCTAACAAGAACCATTTTTTTTTCTTCTTTTTGTCTTTTATAATTTTTTTGTGTTTTTGTAACTCTTTTTTGTATTTTCTGGGTTTTTAAAAAAAAACAAAAAAAAACCAACAGAATAAACTGAGAAAACTTTCTCTAACGTTTTGCAATTAAAAAATCATTGCAAAAATATTTTTTACAATGGTGTCTTTTTGCTGCAAAAACAATTGCATCAATTGACTGCTCACCATAGTAAATAACTTGTTTGCATTTGGTGCCTGGTTCAAGACCAGCAAACTCCGGTCTAATGTCTGGTCCTCTGCTTGATGTTGATGTACCAGCTGAGGTGCTAGGTCCTGCCTCGTCATCACCTTGCTGTGCTTGACGTTCCCGCTCACGTCGATGTTCTTCTCATGCTAGATGATAAGGGGGCATAGTTTGAACATCGACGAAGTACCGCAGGTTTATTTTTTCTTGGAGCCCTGAGATATGATTCGCTCACACACAGTGCAGGTCACATTTCTTGCATTCACCTTCTTTTTACCAGGTGGAAAGGTAAAGAAGGCCCAGACGATACTCTCCTTCCGCTGTTTTCTTGGTTCCTCCAAGTCATCTTCTTCACCAAGGATGTTGTCAGGTGGATTTGAAGATGCCATTGTAGTAGTTTTAAAAAAAAAACACCAGATAAATACAACAAGAGCAGCAAGCACAAAAGGTGTGTCTCCTGAGGATGTTGTTGGAGGAATGAGAAATTTGGGTGGGGTGCTGTAAATTCTAGAATAAAAAGCTTCTTAACCAATGAAATGCTTTCTTTTCAAGTCACATGGGATTCGCGCACCCTGTGCGCAACCGGCGCGCACCAGACGTGATTCCCCAAAAATATATTTACCAATAATATATTTTTATTCCAGTTACAAATATATGATATTTACAATTATGTTAAATAATCTCTTGGTATAATATACATATTAAAGTTATATACATATAGCGACCCCCGGAAATACGTACATAACGTTATGCGGGGCTGAGAACCGCGCACCCTTTGCATACCGAATGCGCATCGTACACGACTTAACCAATATGGCGGCAATATTCTTGGATTTGCGCAACCACAGTGACTGTTACATGATCGGTACGCGAATCCACTTTTAAAAATAAAAAAAATGTAAATACATATTTAAGAAAGGAAAAAACCTCACATTATTTTTTATAAAAGTTTAAACATTTAGAAAAAGCATATTTTGGACATTATAGTTAGAAATTAGCATTTAAAAAACCTTTGAAATTCACTGAAAAAACTATAGGTTTCTGAGACGTTATAGTTAGAAATTAGCATTTAAAAAACCTTTGAAATTCACTAAAAAAACATAGGTTTCAAGGACTTTAAAGTCAGTAATTTGCATTTAAAAAACCTTTGAAATTCACTGAAAAAACCATAGGTTTCAGGGACGTTATTGTTAGTAATTAGCATTTAAATTACCTTTGAAATTCACTGAAAAAACCATAGGTTTCAGGGATGCTATAGTTAGAAATTAGCATTTAAAAAACCTTTGAAATTCACTAAAAAAAACACAGGTTTCAGAGACGTTATAGTTGAAAATTTCACTCACACAAACCCAGAGAAATTCAGCCTTTATAGTTAGTTGAGCTAACTATAACTCGCGCCTCCGCAATGCACTGCTGATGACATCACATATTACATCACTCATGACATGGTCAGGGACACCACTGATGACATCACTGATGACATCTCAAATGACATCACTGATTACATCACTGATGACATCATCCATGTGATCATCTGATGCACCTCCTCACAGCCTAATATAACCTTTGATACACCCATTCTAAAATACAGACTGCCATTCTCGAAACCATAGACACACCAATACCAGTTACTGCATATCCACTCATTGATTGCTAGGTCTACACACACATCCACTGCCTCATCCATACAGTCACTCTTACATGCAGTCACTCATCGATACAGCAACTATCATATGCACTCATACACCCATACAGACACTTACACACCACCACTCACCCATAGAGTTGCTCACACAGCTAGTCAGTCATGCAAAGAATCTATCACACTCCCATTTACTCACCTACACAGTTATACACACACCACCTCACGTATTTATACAGATAATAACACATACTTACTTTCTTATACAATCATTGACACAAGCACACACTCATCCATACAGCCACTCTAACAATCACTCACTCTCACATATAATCATTTGTATACTCCAGCACTTACATATACTGCCTTTCACATATGTAGTTACTCACACATGTACCACTGAGACACCCATTCACTCACCAACACAGCCATACACACACTCACCCACCCATACAGTCCCTCACAGACGTACTGTTGAACCCATACACCCAGTGAATCACCCACTCACACATCCATGCAGGGAATCACACACACCCCACCCACCTGCACAGATACTCAGGCACCCATACAGATACTCAGACAACCAATCAATAACCTATATAGACACTCATGTAGCTACTCACCAACCCATGCAGCCGCTTACATACCAACAGACAGACAGATACAAACATTCACACAGTTTAGTCACTAACCCATGCATTCAGTAAGACACGTTTAATCACTCACTTATACAGTCAGTCATGCACCTACTAAATCATCCATTCAGACACTCATACACCCACTCATTTTTCAATACACCTTGGCCTATATATATATAAAACATATTTAAACTTTTTAGAAACATTTGGTCACTGGTGATGTCATCAGTGATGTAATCAGTGATGTCATTTGAGATGTCATCAGTGATGTCATGAGTGATGTCACTGACCATGTCATGAGTGATGTAATATGTGATATCATCAGCAGTGCAATGCGGTGGCGCGAGTTATAGTTAGC
The DNA here is from genome assembly GCA_963921515.1 of Calotriton arnoldi. NCBI lineage: Eukaryota > Metazoa > Chordata > Amphibia > Caudata > Salamandridae > Calotriton > Calotriton arnoldi. The sequence goes on from CAWUFW010005812.1 coordinate 931,327, forward strand.
TCAACAAACTATAACGGCCGAATTTCTCTGGTTTTGTATGAGTGAAATGTTTAACTATAACGTCCCTGAAACCTGTGTTTTTTTAGTGAATTTCAAAGGTTTTTAAATGATAATTTCTAACTATAACGTCCCTGAAACCTATGGTTTTTCTGTGAATTTCAAAGGTTTTTAAATGCTAATCACTAACTATAACGTCCCTAAAACCTATGTTTTTTCAGTGAATTTCAAAGGTTTTTAAATGCTAATCACTAACCATAGAGTCCCTGAAACCTATGGTTTTTTCAGTGAATATATATATATATATATATATATATATATATATATATATATATATATTATCTACTGGCGGTCGCCAGTAGTTAGTTATAGTTACAACCTATTATCCATAGGAAATCCGCGACATTCTATTTGAAATAACTCTCTTGCCGGTTGACGTATCTTCGCGAAATTTTCAAACTTTGTGGCCCGCTCCGGTCCGCTCCTACCCTGAAAGTCTCGGGGGATTCGTCAGCGGGGGCCGAGAAAAAGGGGGTCCCAAAACGCGTTTTCTCCATGCACTTTTCCATAGGAAACTTTAGACACGGCTACAGCCCGAACTGCTGAACGGAATTACACCAAATTTGGCAAAGAGGTAGTTCTTGGTTCAGAAAGAACCCTTTTGTTAAATGGTGTAAATCCGTTCAGTAGTTGCTGAGAAAATGAAAAGTAACAAGTTAGTGATATCTATGGCCGAGTAGGGTCCGCGTACCCTCAGCGCACCCTGCGCGCACCGTCCCGATCACGAGCTGCATGTTAATTGGCTGTCAGCTGGCTGTCAACATTCCGATTCAGGAAATGTTGGCAGCCATTTTGTCCCTCGGTAGAACCGAGGGACAGAAACAAGTGCGCAAAGCGCACAAAGGGGGCAGGGTAGAAACACCCTGACTCCCTAGATTTGCTCAGGGGGTCCCACAAGGGCCCCCTGGGCAAAAAAAAAAAGAAAAAAAAAAATTTTTTAAATCGGCAGGATGCGCTCAGGGTGCGCGAATCCTGCCGAAAAAAATCGAAGCGCGGTCTCCCGCGCTTCGATGTTAATTGTCCCCCGGGTGGCCCAAGTAGCCCAACAGGTACATCCAGAAAGCGCCACAGAGCTGCGTTGCAGAGAGGTGTAAAAGGGGTGTGGCCTCTCTACACATCTCTGCAACGCAGCCCCTGGCGCATATTGGAGGTTCCTGGTGGGCTAGTTGGCCCCTAGGGACCCTCAGGATTCAAGGGGACTTAATCCCCAACTTAAAACGCGCCACGGGGCGCGTTTGCACAGATGTCACCTCAGGCCCCGCCCCCTCCCTTCACCATTGTGCAAATATTCCTCTAAAATCAGCCGAAATAGGAATTCCGATTTACTCACCTGTTATAAGGAGAGACCTCAGTGCTGTATCTTTCAGCCCAGTACTGGTCCTGAAAAGTAATTTTAACCGTACTTACCAGTAACTTGAATTTCCTTCCATAGGCTAACATTGACTGGTTTCACTTGGAAATTCTTCTAAGTGTGGAGTTTTGGAACTTTAAAATATTCCTCTAAAATCAGCCGAAATACGAATTCCGATTTACTCACCTGTTATCAGGAGAGACCTCAGTGCTGCATGTTTCAGCCCAGTACTGATCCTCAAAAGTAATTTTAACCGTACTTACCGGTAACTTGAATTTCCTTCATAGGCTAACATTGACTGGTTTTCAGCAAAAAAGTTTCAAAGTGTTGATTTTCACAAACTACAAATATTCCTTAAAAATCGCCTGTATGACTTAAACGCATTCTTTCAACTGTTTACAGGAGATGCACCAGTGCTGGATCCAGGATCCAACACTGAGTAAGAAAAAGTAACGATAACAGTTTTTACCTGCTAAGTGAATTTCCTTCCATAGGATAACATTGGTGATTCTATGAGAAAAAGTTTCTAAGTGTCAACTTTTAAAATACAATAATATTCCTTAAAAATCACGACTGTAACCAAAACGCTTTTACTCAACTGTTTACAGGAGATGTACCAGGACTGAATCTAGGATCCAGTCCTGTGGTTAGAAAAAGTAATCCATAAAGTAACTAATTGCATTTAACTAGAAATTCACATTGAGCTGAATGTTGCATTGTGTTTGAAAATGTGTTGCCCATTGCAACAACTGTAACTACTGTACTTAAAAGTCTATTGCCTATCTGCAAAGTATTTAAACTAAAGTAATTCATTAAGAGAAGTATTTTTTGTAATGTAATGTATAATGTAATTACAATGTAATTTAAAAAATAAAATATGTAAAAAAAAATTGTTTCTAAAAATGTAGTAAATCAGTATGAAAAAAATTAATATAACAATTAATACATTTAAAAATTGTCATTTACAAAACCTTTGAAATTCACTAAAAAAAACGTAGGTTTCAGGCACGTTATAGTTAGAAATTAGCATTTAAAAAACCTTTGAAATTCACTGAAAAAACCATAGGTTTCAGACACGTTATAGTTACAAATTAGCATTTAAAAAACCTTTGAAATTCACTGAAAAAACCATAGGTTTCAGACACGTTATAGTTACAAATTAGCATTTAAAAAACCTTTGAAATTCACTGAAAAACCATAGGTTTTAGGGACAGTTATAGTTACTTGTACATTGCACTCGTACAAAACCCGTGAAATTCCCCGTTATAGTTAGTTCAGCTAACTATAACTCGCGCCCGCAATGCACTGCTGATGATGTCACATATTACATCACTCATGACATGGTCAGTGACATCACTGATGACATCACTGATGACATCTCAAATGACATCACTGATGACATCATCCACGTGATAATCTGATGCACCTCCTCACACCCTAATATAACCTTTGATACACCCACTCTAAATTACAGACTGCCATTCGCAAAACCATAGACACTCCAACACCAATAACTACATACCCACTCACTGATTCTTAGGTCTACACACACACATCCACTCACTCACCAGTACAGTCACTCATACTTACGGTCACTCAGTACAGGACTATCATATGCACTCATACTCCTATATAGACACTCAAACACCGCCACTCATCCATAGAGGTACTCACACACCTAGTCAGTCATGCAAATAATTAAACACACTACCATTTACTCACCTATACAGTTATACACACACCAGCTCACTTACTCATACAAATACTAGCACATTCTTATGCTCTTATACAATCACTGATACAAGCACACACTCATCCATACAGCCACTATCACAATCAGTCACTCTCGCTTATAGCTATTTATATACTCCAACACACATATATACTGCCTTTCACATATGTAGTTACTCACACATGTACCACTGGGACATACATTCACTCACTAACACACTCTTACACACACTTACCCACCCATACAGTCTATCACAGATGTACTCTTGAAACCATCCACCCAGTGAATCACCCACTCACACATCTATGCACAGAGTCGCACACACCCCTCCCACACAAACACTCAGGCACCCATACAGATACTCACACAAGCATTCAATAACTCAAATAGACACTCATGTAGCTATTCACAAACACATGCAGCCACTTACACAGCAACAGACAGACGGATAAAGACATTCACCCAGTTTAGTCACTAACCCATGCATTCAGTAAGATACGTTAAATCACTCACTTATACAGTCAGTCACGCACCTACTAAATCATCCATACAGACACTTACACACCCACTCATTCTTCAATACGTCTTTTCCTATATATATTAAAAATATTTAAACTTTAGAGAAACACACAGTCACTGGATGATGTCATCAGTGATGTCATTTGAGATGTCATCAGTGATGTCATCAGTGATGTCACTGACCATGTCATGAGTGATGTAATATGTGACGTCATCAGCAGTGCATTGCGGGGCGCGAGTTATAGTTAGCTGAACTAACTATAACGGGGAATTTCACGGGTTTTGTACAGTGCAATGTCCAAGTAACTATAACTGTCCCTAAAACCTATGGTTTTTCAGTGAATTTCAAAGGTTTTTTAAATGCTAATTTGTAACTATAACGTGTCTGAAACCTATGGTTTTTTCAGTGATATATATATATATATATTCACGCTCCAACTGCACCTTTTACTCAGGAAGCACTCACAAATGGGTGCTGGCATCGCAGAAGTGCACCGCGATATATAATGAAGCTCCACTGTTGCTATTATCTGAACAGAAGCCAGCACTCACGGGGGATCGTTGCAGGAAACTTTATTGCTAAAGCAACAAAACAAACGCGTTTCGGCGTAGCGCCTTCGTCGATGTTACTGATGTACGCGCCGCTGCAGTGTTTAAAAAAGACATTTAGCATGGTCATAAAAAGAGGACTAGTATACCAATATAACCCTTGAATCTGGGCGCCATGATGGTCTAGTCAATATAGCGTTCTTTGCTATTCTTTTGACACACAACTTTATAAATGAATTCGCCTCATATAATATTGCCATGATATATATTGCATATTCATATATCGATTTGGTTAACGTAAAATGATGATTCGATTTTATGCATCAATGTTATAAAACATTATTTCGCCGTATATCGGCTTGCAATTCAATCATATACATTTATATAGCAAATCATCAATGACCATCATGTTATTCAATATACAAAGAAAAGTCCTAATTTTAAGATATAATACAAACGCTAACATCATCTCAGCAACACGCACTATTCAGCCGTATATCGGCTATTCCTAAGACCAACATTCAAAGATGTACTGCCAATTCCTCCCCACTATTTAGACCCTTTGGAAATTTCGTTTGAAGGTCTATTATATAGCGGGACTCAAGTCTCCATAATTTCTGGATCCTGTCTCCACCCCGTGGCTTGATGTCTACTGTGTCCGGACCAACATATTCCACTAAATCCCTATTGCTATTATGTCTCAATGCGAAATGTCTCGCTACTGGGTAGGAATCATCCTTCTTCACAATAGCCCGCATATGTTCCAAGATGCGAACCTTGACTGGATGGATGGTGCTGCCTATATATCTTAGCCCACAGGGGCATACTAGACAGTAAACTACTTGTGAGGTAGTGCACGTGATAAATTTAGATATTCTTTTACATTGCCTGATATCCGGAATCTCATACTCAAGTACCCGCTTGCTTTTACTGCAGGCTTTACATTTACCACATGGAAAAAACCCTTTCATATCTTTGATGGTACCTCTTTTCTGAGCATCTTTTCCCATGTGGCTTCGCACAAGTGTGTCTCGTATAGATCTAGCTTTTCTAAAAGTTAGCATGGGAAGCCTAGGCACATCCTGGCCAATTACTGCATCAGTTTTAAGGATGTGCCAATTTTTTCTAAAAATGCCCCTTAATACATTTGTCTGATCCGAATATGTTGTAATCATCCTAAATTTATTTTCAAGAGTATCTTGCTTCCAGTTTTGCCGCTTCTTCCCTGCCATGATTTCTACTTTCGGAATGGCCCTGACTTTGTTTAAAGTACTCTCCAAGAGCTGGGGATCATACCCTCTTTTGCTGAACCTAGATATACAATCTTGGGCTGCTTCTTCAAAATCATTGTTTCTTGTGCTATTCCTCTTAAGTCTCAATAACTCGCCATATGGGATACTCTGTATTAACTTGGGTGGATGGCTACTCCGAGCATGCAGAGTCGAATTACCTGCAGTATGTTTCCTATACAAATCTGTATTAATCTTATCATCTGCTATGAATACCCTTAGGTCGAGGTAGCTCACTGCCACTGAGCTAACCTCTCCAGAGAACCTTAAATTCAGTGTATTATCATTAAGAATTTTTATATACTCATGAGCAGAAATTGCGTCACCTTTCCAGATTAAAAATAGATCATCTATGTATCTATGCCAAGCTATGACTTCCCCTTGACCCTTCGCACCTTGGTACACCCTGGGCACCCGCTCCTCCCACCAGCCCACAAAGAGATTTGCGTAGCTGGGGGCGAAGCAAGTACCCATGGCTGAACCCGAGATTTGTTTATAGTAGTCATCATTAAAGAGAAAAATGTTGTTTGTCAAACAGAATTCTATAAATTCTAACAACATCAAATTATGCTCAGCAAATTTTAATGGTCGTTGATTTAAATAAAACTGTACAGCTTTAAGTCCATTAGAATGATCTATGCATGTGTATAGGCTGGTAATGTCCAATACCATTAGATGATATGATGTATCCCATCTTATTGTGGCAATCTGTTTAATGAAATCATTTGTATCTTTCACATAGGAAGTCAATTGTGATACCCAAGGAAACAAAAAATGATCTATAAACATTGACAAATGTTCGGTTACACTTCCTTGTGAGGAAATGATGGGTCTCCCTGGAGGGCATTGACTGTCCTTATGCAGTTTTGGAATATGGTAGAAAGTTGGAGTGACGGGGTTCAAATTATGAAGAAACAGATATTCTTCCGTCCCCAACATCATCTTATCATACAATTTCTTGATAAGAGAATGATAATCCATGATTGTTTGATTATACTTCTCCTTTGATGATTTTTCATAATTCTTATGATCTGAGAGTTGTTTTAGAGCTTCACTGCAATATTGTTCCTTGGTAAGGAGCACAACGTTTCCGCCTTTATCTGATGGTTTACAGACTAATGTGGTGTCCATTTGCAAAGTTTTCAATGCATCTCGTTGTTCTTTTGTGATGTTGTTCTTCTTATTCCTAGACAATCCCTTTCTTCTGAGTTGTAATAGATCACTGGCTACCGCCTCTGAGAAGACATCAATGGCGTCAACAGGCATTTGGGGGACAAACTGTGATGTAGGTTTGAAAGGGCTTTCGATCATTTGTTGTTCAATGCCCAGGTTTTTTGACCTTTGTGCAACATCCGCTGCATTTATCTGATTACCATCCCCCGAACGTAGGCTTTCCAGCAATTCTAATACCTCTAGATCCCTCACCTGTATGACATCACTCTCCTCCGGCAATTGTCTGATATTTTTTATTTTACAAGTTGGCTTGGTTTTGAAAAACTTAAAAACTTATGCAATTTCAATTCACGAGAAATTTGAAAAGGTCAATCCTTGTTTGAGTGTACTCCAGAGCATTATTGGGGCAAAAAGTGAGTCCAAGTTTTAAAACTTCTTCCTCCGTAGTTGTGAGGACCCTTGGTGTTAGATTTACCACCGTCAAGTTCTCCGTTACCACCTCTTGCCTCGCCTGCTGCGAGTTGTTCGTGGGGAGATTTTTCCTTTTCCGGTACCTCCCGCCCCTTCGCGTTTTTCTGCAGTGCTTTCGGTGGTTTGCTCTTCCCACCCCTTAGCCAACTTTGACGTATAAGTTGAAACTCCTCGTGAAAAGGTGTCTTTTTGTCTTTCATACCTGAAGAACTTGGATTCTCATCACTCGATTGTTCACCTTCTGTTGCTTCTGATTCCGAGGTCTCCACTCTCTCCTCTGTCACTGTATTCGATCTCAGGGACAGTTCTTTTCTAAGGCCATCAAATTTCTTCGCAAAGGTTAATACCCTGCCTTGCAGATAGTCCCTTTCGTCCCTTTCAAATTTCTCTTGTTTGCGTTGTTTGATTTTCGTTTCATACTTCATTAGTCGTTTTTTCATTAGCTCTCTCAAATCTTGTAGTTTGGATTTATCATCCTCTTTATCCAGTTCTTCCTCCATCTCTTTGATTTCCTTACGTGCTTTGTCTCCATCGCTCCACGCGAATTTGACCAGGATAGTCAACATTCCCTGACTCGACTGAGCAGTGTATTCTGCCCACTCCTCCAGAAGTAGGGGATCCGGATTTTCATAAGCAGGCACCGGGTAGATGCGTAATCCACGCGGCACCCTATTGACGTCAATGTAATTTTGGAGGAGGTAGCCTCCCACCATTTGCGCATCTCTCTTTCGTAAGTCCTTTCCAGTTTGGTGAGTTTCATGCTCAAATTGTTGGTCACTTTAGTTAAACTCATTGCGCTCGATGGTGCAACTTCAGAGTGTTGTTTGAAGATGTCCTTAGCTGCTTCGCGACGTTCGGATTCACTGAACATTTTCCTATCGTTCTGTGTAATCCCCAATTAAAGCTATATGCCTGCTACTGAGTCCCCCTTCGTTTTGCCGCTCTTGCATAAATAAAGCAGTTAGCAGGATAAAAAACTGCTTACCGGCATACGGGCAATGACTCTCTGTTCCTTATGTAAGTCCCAGGGTGTCCTTTCCGATCTGCCGAGAAAACTTCGATGCTGCGGCGGTGCTTCCTGTCAAATAATCACGCTCCAACTGCACCTTTTACTCAGGAAGCACTCACAAACGGGTGCTGGCGTCGCGGAAGTGCGCCGCGATATATAATGAAGCTCTACTGTTGCTATTATCTGAACAGAAGCCAGCACTCACGGGGGATCGTTGCAGGAAACTTTATTGCTAAAGCAACAAAACAAACGCGTTTCGGCGTAGCGCCTTTGTCGGTGTTACTGACGTACGCGCCGCAGCAGTGTTTAAAAAAGACATTTAGCATGGTCATAAAAAGAGGACTATTATACCAATCCAACCCTTGAATCTGGGCGCCATGATGGTCTAGTCAATATAGTGTTCTTTGCTATTCTTTTGACACACAACTTTATAAATGAATTCGCCTCATATAATATTGCCATGATATATATTGCATATTCATATATCGATTTGGTTAACGTAAAATGATGATTCGATTTTATGCATCAATGTTATAAAACATTATTTCGCCGTATATCGGCTTGCAATTCAATCATATACATTCATATAGCAAATCATCAATGACCATCATGTTATTCAATATACAAAGAAAAGTCCTAATTTTAAGATATAATACAAACGCTAACATCATCTCAGCAACAGGCACTATTCAGCCGTATATCGGCTATTCCTAAGACCAACATTCAAAGATGTACTGCCAATTCCTCCCCACTATTTAGACCCTTTGGAAATTTCGTTTGAAGGTCTATTATATAGCGGGACTCAAGTCTCCATAATTTCTGGATCCGGTCTCCACCCCGTGGGTTGATGTCTACTGTGTCCGGACCAACATATTCCACTAAATCCCTATTGCTATTATGTCTCAATGCGAAATGTCTCGCTACTGGGTAGGAATCATCCTTCTTCACAATAGCCCGCATATGTTCCAAGATGCGAACCTTGACTGGATGGATGGTGCTGCCTATATATCTTAGCCCACAGGGGCATACTAGACAGTAAACTACTTGTGAGGTATTGCACGTGATAAATTTAGATATTCTTTTACATTGCCTGATATCCGGAATCTCATACTCAAGTACCCGCTTGCTTTTACTGCAGGCTTTACATTTACCACATGGAAAAAACCCTTTCATATCTTTGATGGTACCTCTTTTCTGAGCATCTTTTCCCATGTGGCTTCGCACAAGTGTGTCTCGTATAGATCTAGCTTTTCTAAAAGTTAGCATGGGAAGCCTAGGCACATCCTGGCCAATTACTGCATCAGTTTTAAGGATGTGCCAATTTTTTCTAAAAATGCCCCTTAATACATTTGTCTGATCCGAATATGTTGTAATCATCCTAAATTTATTTTCAAGAGTATCTTGCTTCCAGTTTTGCCGCTTCTTCCCTGCCATGATTTCTACTTTCGGAATGGCCCTGACTTTGTTTAAAGTACTCTCCAAGAGCTGGGGATCATACCCTCTTTTGCTGAACCTAGATATACAATCTTGGGCTGCTTCTTCAAAATCATTGTTTCTTGTGCTATTCCTCTTAAGTCTCAATAACTCACCATATGGGATACTCTGTATTAACTTGGGTGGATGGCTACTCCGAGCATGCAGAGTCGAATTACCTGCAGTATGTTTCCTATACAAATCTGTATTAATCTTATCATCTGCTATGAATACCCTTAGGTCGAGGTAGCTCACTGCCACTGAGCTAACCTCTCCAGAGAACCTTAAATTCAGTGTATTATCATTAAGAATTTTTATATACTCATGAGCAGAAATTGCGTCACCTTTCCAGATTAAAAATAGATCATCTATGTATCTATGCCAAGCTATGACTTCCCCTTGACCCTTCGCACCTTGGTACACCCTGGGCACCCGCTCCTCCCACCAGCCCACAAAGAGATTTGCGTAGCTGGGGGCGAAGCAAGTACCCATGGCTGTACCCGAGATTTGTTTATAGTAGTCATCATTAAAGAGGAAAATGTTGTTTGTCAAACAGAATTCTATAAATTCTAACAACATCAAATTATGCTCAGCAAATTTTAATGGTCGTTGATTTAAATAAAACTGTACAGCTTTAAGTCCATTAGAATGATCTATGCATGTGTATAGGCTGGTAATGTCCAATACCATTAGATGATATGATGTATCCCATCTTATTGTGGCAATCTGTTTAATGAAATCATTTGTATCTTTCACATAGGAAGTCAATTGTGATACCCAAGGAAACAAAAAATGATCTATAAACATTGACAAATGTTCGGTTACACTTCCTTGTGAGGAAATGATGGGTCTCCCTCGAGGGCATTGACTGTCCTTATGCAGTTTTGGAATATGGTAGAAAGTTGGAGTGACGGGGTTCAAATTACGAAGAAACAGATATTCTTCCGTCCCCAACATCATCTTATCATACAATTTCTTGATAAGAGAATGATAATCCATGATTGTTTGATTATACTTCTCCTTTGATGATTTTTCATAATTCTTATGATCTGAGAGTTGTTTTAGAGCTTCACTGCAATATTGTTCCTTGGTAAGGAGCACAACGTTTCCGCCTTTATCTGATGGTTTACAGACTAATGTGGTGTCCATTTGCAAAGTTTTCAATGCATCTCGTTGTTCTTTTGTGATGTTGTTCTTCTTATTCCTAGACAATCCCTTTCTTCTGAGTTGTAATAGATCACTGGCTACCGCCTCTGAGAAGACATCAATGGCGTCAACAGGCATTTGGGGGACAAACTGTGATGTAGGTTTGAAAGGGCTTTCGATCATTTGTTGTTCAATGCCCAGGTTTTTTGACCTTTGTGCAACATCCGCTGCATTTATCTGATTACCATCCCCCGAACGTAGGCTTTCCAGCAATTCTAATACCTCTAGATCCCTCACCTGTATGACATCACTCTCCTCCGGCAATTGTCTGATATTTTTTATTTTACAAGTTGGCTTGGTTTTGAAAAACTTATGCAATTTCAATTTACGAGAAATTTGAAAAGGTCAATCCTTGTTTGAGTGTACTCCAGAGCATTATTGGGGCAAAAAGTGAGTCCAAGTTTTAAAACTTCTTCCTCCGTAGTTGTGAGGACCCTTGGTGTTAGATTTACCACCGTCAAGTTCTCCGTTACCACCTCTTGCCTCGCCTGCTGCGAGTTGTTCGTGGGGAGATTTTTCCTTTTCCGGTACCTCCCGCCCCTTCGCGTTTTTCTGCAGTGCTTTCCGGTGGTTTGCTCTTCCCACCCCTTAGCCAACTTTGACGTATAAGTTGAAACTCCTCGTGAAAAGGTGTCTTTTTGTCTTTCATACCTGAAGAACTTGGATTCTCATCACTCGATTGTTCACCTTCTGTTGCTTCTGATTCCGAGGTCTCCACTCTCTCCTCTGTCACTGTATTCGATCTCAGGGACAGTTCTTTTCTAGGGCCATCAAATTTCTTCGCAAAGGTTAATACCCTGCCTTGCAGATAGTCCCTTTCGTCCCTTTCAAATTTCTCTTGTTTGCGTTGTTTGATTTTCGTTTCATACTTCATTAGTCGTTTTTTCATTAGCTCTCTCAAATCTTGTAGTTTGGATTTATCATCCTCTTTATCCAGTTCTTCCTCCATCTCTTTGATTTCCTTACGTGCTTTGTCTCCATCGCTCCACGCGAATTTGACCAGGATAGTCAACATTCCCTGACTCGACGGAGCAGTGTATTCTGCCCACTCCTCCAGAAGTAGGGGATCCGTATTTTCATAAGCAGGCACCGGGTAGATGCGTAATCCACGCGGCACCCTATTGACGTCAATGTAATTTTGGAGGGAGGTAGCCTCCCACCATTTGCGCATCTCTCTTTCGTAAGTCCTTTCCAGTTTGGTGAGTTTCATGCTCAAATTGTTGGTCACTTTAGTTAAACTCATTGCGCTCGATGGTGCAACTTCAGAGTGTTGTTTGAAGATGTCCTTAGCTGCTTCAGCGACGTTCGGATTCACTGAACATTTTCCTATCGTTCTGTGTAATCCCCAATTAAAGCTATATGCCTGCTACTGAGTCCCCCTTCGTTTTGCCGCTCTTGCATAAATAAAGCAGTTAGCAGGATAAAAAACTGCTTACCGGCATACGGGCAATGACTCTCTGTTCCTTATGTAAGTCCCAGGGTGTCCTTTCCGATCTGCCGAGAAAACTTCGATGCTGCGGCGGTGCTTCCTGTCAAATAATCACGCTCCAACTGCACCTTTTACTCAGAAAGCACTCACAAACGGGTGCTGGCGTCGCGGAAGTGCGCCGCGATATATAATGAAGCTCTACTGTTGCTATTATCTGAACAGAAGCCAGCACTCACGGGGGATCGTTGCAGGAAACTTTATTGCTAAAGCAACAAAACAAACGCATTTCGGCGTAGCGCCTTTGTCGGTGTTACTGACGTACGCGCCGCAGCAGTGTTTAAAAAAGACATTTAGCATGGTCATAAAAAGAGGACTATTATACCAATACAACGCTTGAATCTGGGCGCCATGATGGTCTAGTCAATATAGTGTTCTTTGCTATTCTTTTGACACACAACTTTATAAATGAATTCGCCTCATATAATATTGCCATGATATATATTGCATATTCATATATCGATTTGGTTAACGTAAAATGATGATTCGATTTTATGCATCAATGTTATAAAACATTATTTCGCCGTATATCGGCTTGCAATTCAATCATATACATTCATATAGCAAATCATCAATGACCATCATGTTATTCAATATACAAAGAAAAGTCCTAATTTTAAGATATAATACAAACGCTAACATCATCTCAGCAACACGCACTATTCAGCCGTATATCGGCTATTCCTAAGACCAACATTCAAAGATGTACTGCCAATTCCTCCCCACTATTTAGACCCTTTGGAAATTTCGTTTGAAGGTCTATTATATAGCGGGACTCAAGTCTCCATAATTTCTGGATCCTGTCTCCACCCCGTGGGTTGATGTCTACTGTGTCCGGACCAACATATTCCACTAAATCCCTATTGCTATTATGTCTCAATGCGAAATGTCTCGCTACTGGGTAGGAATCATCCTTCTTCACAATAGCCCGCATATGTTCCAAGATGCGAACCTTGACTGGATGGATGGTGCTGCCTATATATCTTAGCCCACAGGGGCATACTAGACAGTAAACTACTTGTGAGGTATTGCATGTGATAAATTTAGATATTCTTTTACATTGCCTGATATCCGGAATCTCATACTCAAGTACCCGCTTGCTTTTACTGCAGGCTTTACATTTACCACATGGAAAAAACCCTTTCATATCTTTGATGGTACCTCTTTTCTGAGCATCTTTTCCCATGTGGCTTCGCACAAGTGTGTCTCGTATAGATCTAGCTTTTCTAAAAGTTAGCATGGGAAGCCTAGGCACATCCTGGCCAATTACTGCATCAGTTTTAAGGATGTGCCAATTTTTTCTAAAAATGCCCCTTAATACATTTGTCTGATCCGAATATGTTGTAATCATCCTAAATTTATTTTCAAGAGTATCTTGCTTCCAGTTTTGCCGCTTCTTCCCTGCCATGATTTCTACTTTCGGAATGGCCCTGACTTTGTTTAAAGTACTCTCCAAGAGCTGGGGATCATACCCTCTTTTGCTGAACCTAGATATACAATCTTGGGCTGCTTCTTCAAAATCATTGTTTCTTGTGCTATTCCTCTTAAGTCTCAATAACTCGCCATATGGGATACTCTGTATTAACTTGGGTGGATGGCTACTCCGAGCATACAGAGTCGAATTACCTGCAGTATGTTTCCTATACAAATCTGTATTAATCTTATCATCTGCTATGAATACCCTTAGGTCGAGGTAGCTCACTGCCACTGAGCTAACCTCTCCAGAGAACCTTAAATTCAGTGTATTATCATTAAGAATTTTTATATACTCATGAGCAGAAATTGCGTCACCTTTCCAGATTAAAAATAGATCATCTATGTATCTATGCCAAGCTATGACTTCCCCTTGACCCTTCGCACCTTGGTACACCCTGGGCACCCGCTCCTCCCACCAGCCCACAAAGAGATTTGCGTAGCTGGGGCGAAGCAAGTACCCATGGCTGTACCCGAGATTTGTTTATAGTAGTCATCATTAAAGAGGAAAATGTTGTTTGTCAAACAGAATTCTATAAATTCTAACAACATCAAATTATGCTCAGCAAATTTTAATGGTCGTTGATTTAAATAAAACTGTACAGCTTTAAGTCCATTAGAATGATCTATGCATGTGTATAGGCTGGTAATGTCCAATACCATTAGATGATATGATGTATCCCATCTTATTGTGGCAATCTGTTTAATGAAATCATTTGTATCTTTCACATAGGAAGTCAATTGTGATACCCAAGGAAACAAAAAATGATCTATAAACATTGACAAATGTTCGGTTACACTTCCTTGTGAGGAAATGATGGGTCTCCCTGGAGGGCATTGACTGTCCTTATGCAGTTTTGGAATATGGTAGAAAGTTGGAGTGACGGGGTTCAAATTACGAAGAAACAGATATTCTTCCGTCCCCAACATCATCTTATCATACAATTTCTTGATAAGAGAATGATAATCCATGATTGTTTGATTATACTTCTCCTTTGATGATTTTTCATAATTCTTATGATCTGAGAGTTGTTTTAGAGCTTCACTGCAATATTGTTCCTTGGTAAGGAGCACAACGTTTCCGCCTTTATCTGATGGTTTACAGACTAATGTGGTGTCCATTTGCAAAGTTTTCAATGCATCTCGTTGTTCTTTTGTGATGTTGTTCTTCTTATTCCTAGACAATCCCTTTCTTCTGAGTTGTAATAGATCACTGGCTACCGCCTCTGAGAAGACATCAATGGCGTCAACAGGCATTTGGGGGACAAACTGTGATGTAGGTTTGAAAGGGCTTTCGATCATTTGTTGTTCAATGCCCAGGTTTTTTGACCTTTGTGCAACATCCGCTGCATTTATCTGATTACCATCCCCCGAACGTAGGCTTTCCAGCAATTCTAATACCTCTAGATCCCTCACCTGTATGACATCACTCTCCTCCGGCAATTGTCTGATATTTTTTATTTTACAAGTTGGCTTGGTTTTGAAAAACTTAAAAACTTATGCAATTTCAATTTACGAGAAATTTGAAAAGGTCAATCCTTGTTTGAGTGTACTCCAGAGCATTATTGGGGCAAAAAGTGAGTCCAAGTTTTAAAACTTCTTCCGCCGTTGTTGTGAGGACCCTTGGTGTTACATTTACCACCGTCAAGTTCTCCGTTACCACCTCTTTCCTCGCCTGCTGCGAGTTGTTCGTGGGGAGATTTTTCCTTTTCCGGTACCTCCTGCCCCTTCGCGTTTTTCTGCAGTGCTTTCCGGTGGTTTGCTCTTCCCACCCCTTAGCCAACTTTGACGTATAAGTTGAAACTCCTCGTGAAAAGGTGTCTTTTTGTCTTTCATACCTGAAGAACTTGGATTCTCATCACTCGATTGTTCACCTTCTGTTGCTTCTGATTCCGAGGTCTCCACTCTCTCCTCTGTCACTGTATTCGATCTCAGGGACAGTTCTTTTCTAGGGCCATCAAATTTCTTCGCAAAGGTTAATACCCTGCCTTGCAGATAGTCCCTTTCGTCCCTTTCAAATTTCTCTTGTTTGCGTTGTTTGATTTTCGTTTCATACTTCATTAGTCGTTTTTTCATTAGCTCTCTCAAATCTTGTAGTTTGGATTTATCATCCTCTTTATCCAGTTCTTCCTCCATCTCTTTGATTTCCTTACGTGCTTTGTCTCCATTGCTCCACGCGAATTTGACCAGGATAGTCAACATTCCCTGACTCGACTGAGCAGTGTATTCTGCCCACTCCTCCAGAAGTAGGGGATCCGGATTTTCATAAGCAGGCACCGGGTAGATGCGTAATCCACGCGGCACCCTATTGACGTCAATGTAATTTTGGAGGGAGGTAGCCTCCCACCATTTGCGCATCTCTCTTTCGTAAGTCCTTTCCAGTTTGGTGAGTTTCATGCTCAAATTGTTGGTCACTTTAGTTAAACTCATTGCGCTCGATGGTGCAACTTCAGAGTGTTGTTTGAAGATGTCCTTAGCTGCTTCGCGACGTTCGGATTCACTGAACATTTTCCTATCGTTCTGTGTAATCCCCAATTAAAGCTATATGCCTGCTACTGAGTCCCCCTTCGTTTTGCCGCTCTTGCATAAATAAAGCAGTTAGCAGGATAAAAACTGCTTACCGGCATACGGGCAATGACTCTCTGTTCCTTATGTAAGTCCCAGGGTGTCCTTTCCGATCTGCCGAGAAAACTTTGATGCTGCGGCGGTGCTTCCTGTCAAATAATCACGCTCCAACTGCACCTTTTACTCAGGAAGCACTCACAAACGGGTGCTGGCGTCGCGGAAGTGCGCCGCGATATATAATGAAGCTCTACTGTTGCTATTATCTGAACAGAAGCCAGCACTCACGGGGGATCGTTGCAGGAAACTTTATTGCTAAAGCAACAAAACAAACGCGTTTCGGCGTAGCGCCTTTGTCGGTGTTACTGACGTACGCGCCGCAGCAGTGTTTAAAAAAGACATTTAGCATGGTCATAAAAAGAGGACTATTATACCAATACAACCCTTGAATCTGGGCGCCATGATGGTCTAGTCAATATAGTGTTCTTTGCTATTCTTTTGACACACAACTTTATAAATGAATTCGCCTCATATAATATTGCCATGATATATATTGCATATTCATATATCGATTTGGTTAACGTAAAATGATGATTCGATTTTATGCATCAATGTTATAAAACATTATTTCGCCGTATATCGGCTTGCAATTCAATCATATACATTCATATAGCAAATCATCAATGACCATCATGTTATTCAATATACAAAGAAAAGTCCTAATTTTAAGATATAATACAAACGCTAACATCATCTCAGCAACACGCACTGTCATATCATCATATCATCTAATGGTATTGGACATTACCAGCCTATACACTTGCATAGATGATTCTAATGGACTTAAAGCTGTACAGTTTTATTTAAATCAACGACCATTAAAATTTGCTGAGCATAATTTGATGTTGTTAGAATTTATAGAATTCTGTTTGACAAACAACATTTTCCTCTTTAATGATGACTACTATAAACAAATCTCAGGTACAGCCATGGGTACTTGCTTCGCCCCCAGCTACGCAAATCTCTTTGTGGGCTGGTGGGAGGAGCGGGTGCCCAGGGTGTACCAAGGTGCGAAGGGTCAAGGGAAGTCATAGCTTGGCATAGATACATAGATGATCTATTTTTAATCTGGAAAGGTGACGCAATTTCTGCTCATGAGTATATAAAAATTCTTAATGATAATACACTGAATTTAAGGTTCTCTGGAGAGGTTAGCTCAGTGGCAGTGAGCTACCTCGACCTAAGGGTATTCATAGCAGATGATAAGATTAATACAGCATTGTATAGGAAATCTACTGCAGGTAATTCGACTCTGCATGCTCGGAGTAGCCATCCACCCAAGTTAATACAGAGTATCCCATATGGCGAGTTATTGAGACTTAAGAGGAATAGCACAAGAAACAATGATTTTGAAGAAGCAGCCCAAGATTGTATATCTAGGTTCAGCAAAAGAGGGTATGATCCCCAGCTCTTGGAGAGTACTTTAAACAAAGTCAGGGCCATTCCGAAAGTAGAAATCATGGCAGGGAAGAAGCGGCAAAACTGGAAGCAAGATACTCTTGAAAATAAATTTAGGATGATTACAACATATTCGGATCAGACAAATGTATTAAGGGGCATTTTTAGTAAAATTGGCACATCCTTAAAACTGATGCAGTAATTGGCCAGGATGTGCCTAGGTTTCCCATGCTAACTTTTAGAAAAGCTAGATCTATACGAGACACACTTGTGCGAAGCCACATGGGAAAAGATGCTCAGAAAGGAGGTACCATCAAAGATATGAAAGGGTTTTTTCCATGTGGTAAATGTAAAGCTTGCAGTAAAAGCAAGCGGGTACTTGAGTATGAGATTCCGGATATCAGGCAATGTAAAAGAATATCTAAATTTATCACGTGCAATACCTCACATGTAGTTTACTGTCTAGTATGCCCCTGTGGGCTAAGATATATAGGAAAAACACACAAGATGATGGACGGAATGCTGCACATTGGCAAACATTCACCCCCAGTCACAGATCTGGGTTTAATCCATCGTTATTTTGCTTCACCACGCCACCCCAGTGCAGACATAGCCATATGCAAATCAGTCTTGACCCTGTGCCTCATGGGAACAGTCCAGACCGAACTGCCAAGCCATGTCTTCCCTGGACCAGAATCAAGCATCCTAGGACCGGTTTCAGGCTATCAGCCTTCATCAGCCAGGATAGCTTGACTCCAGTGGCGTAGTGAGCACGGGACCCACGTCTGGGCATACCCTTCCCACATAGGGCGAAATGCAAAACACACAAGATGATGGACGGAATGCTGCACATTGGCAAACATTCACCCCCAGTCACAGATCTGGGTTTAATCCATCGTTATTTTTGCTTCACCACGCCACCCCAGTTCAGACATAGCCATATGCAAATCAGTCTTGACCCTGTGCCTCATGGGAACAGTCCAGACCGAACTGCCAAGCCATGTCTTCCCTGGACCGGAATCAAGCATCCTAGGACCGGTTTCAGGCTATCAGCCTTCATCAGCCAGGATAGCTTGACTCCAGTGGCGTAGTGAGCACGGGACCCACGTCTGGGCATACCCTTCCCACATGAGGCGAAATGCAAAACACACAAGATGATGGACGGAATGCTGCACATTGGCAAACATTCACCCCCAGTCACAGATCTGGGTTTAATCCATCATTATTTTGCTTCTCCACGCCACCCCAGTTCAGACATAGCCATATGCAAATCAGTCTTGACCCTGTGCCTCATGGGAACAGTCCAGACCGAACTGCCAAGCCATGTCTTCCCTGGACCGGAATCAAGCATCCTAGGACCAGTTTCAGGCTATCAGCCTTCATCAGCCAGGATAGCTTGACTCCAGTGGCGTAGTGAGCACGGAACACACGTCTGGGCATACCCTTCCCACATAGGGCGAAATGCAAAACACACAAGATGATGGACGGAATGCTGCACATTGGCAAACATTCACCCCCAGTCACAGATCTGGGTTTAATCCATCGTTATTTTGCTTCACCACGCCACCCCAGTTCAGACATAGCCATATGCAAATCAGTCTTGACCCTGTGCCTCATGGGAACAGTCCAGACCGAACTGCCAAGCCATGTCTTCCCTGGACCGGAATCAAGCATCCTAGGACCGGTTTCAGGCTATCAGCCTTCATCAGCCAGGATAGCTTGACTCCACTGGCGTAGTGAGCACGGGACCCACGTCTGGGCATACCCTTCCACATAGGGGCGAAATGCAAAACACACAAGATGATGGACAGAATGCTGCACATTGGCAAACATTCACCCCCAGTCACAGATCTGGGTTTAATCCATTGTCATTTTGCTTCACCACGCCACCCCAGTTCAGACATAGCCATATGCAAATCAGTCTTGACCCTGTGCCTCATAGGAACAGTCCAGACCGAACTGCCAAGCCATGTCTTCCCTGGAATGTTTTGCATTTCGCCCTAAGTGGGAAGGGTATGCCCAGGGTCAAGACTGATTTGCATATGTCTATGTCTGAACTGGGGTGGCGTGGTGAAGCAAAATAACGATGGATTAAACCCAGATCTGTGACTGGGGGTGAATGTTTACCAATGTGCAGCATTCCGTCCATCATCTTGTGTGTTTTGCATTTCACCCTAAGTGGGAAGGGTATGCCCAGACGTGGGTCCCGTGCTCACTACGCCACTGGAGTCAAGCTATCCTGGCTGATGAAGGCTGATAGCCTGAAACCGGTCCTAGGATGCTAGATTCTGGTCCAGGGAAGACATGGCTGGGCAGTTCTGTCTGGACTGTTCCCATGAGGCACAGGGTCAAGACTGATTTGCATATGGCTATGTCTGAACTGGGGTGGCGTGGTGAAGCAAAATAACGATGGATTAAACCCAGATCTGTGACTGGGGTTGAATGTTTACCAATGTGCAACATTCCGTCCATCATCTTGTGTGTTTTGCATTTCGCCCTAAGTGGGAAGGGTAAGCCCAGACGTGGGTCCCGTGCTCACTACGCCACTGGAGTCAAGCTATCCTGGCTGATGAAGGCTGATAGCCTGAAACCGGTCCTAGGATGCATGATTCTGGTCCAGGGAAGACATGGCTTGGCAGTTCGGTCTGGACTGTTCCCATGAGGCACAGGGTCAAGACTGATTTGCATATGGCTATGTCTGAACTGGGGTGGAGTGGTGAAGCAAAATAACGATGGATTAAACCCAGATCTGTGACTGGGGGTGAATGTTTACCAATGTGCAGCATTCCGTCCATCATCTTGTGTGTTTTGCATTTCGCCCTAAGTGGGAAGGGTATGCCCAGACGTGGTCCCGTGCTCACTACGCCACTGGAGTCAAGCTATCCTGGCTGATGAAGGCTGATAGCCTGAAACCGGTCCTAGGATGCTTGATTCTGGTCCAGGGAAGACATGGCTTGGCAGTTCGGTCTGGACTGTTCCCATGAGGCACAGGGTCAAGACTGATTTGCATATGGCTATGTCTGAACTGGGGTGGCGTGGTGAAGCAAAATAATGATGGATTAAACTCAGATCTGTGACTGGGGGTGAATGTTTACCAATGTGCAGCATTCCGTCCAACATCTTGTGTGTTTTGCATTTCGCCCTAAGTGGGAAGGGTATGCCCAGACGTGGGTCCCGTGCTCACTACGCCACTGGAGTCAAGCTATCCTGGCTGATGAAGGCTGATAGCCTGAAACCGGTCCTAGGATGCTTGATTCTGGTCCAGGGAAGACATGGCTTGGCAGTTCGGTCTGGACTGTTCCCATGAGGCACAGGGTCAAGACTGATTTGCATATGGCTATGTCTGAACTGGGGTGGCGTGGTGAAGCAAAATAACGATGGATTAAACCCAGATCTGTGACTGGGGGTGAATGTTTACCAATGTGCAGCATTCCGTCCATCATCTTGTGTGTTTTGCAAGATATATAGGCAGCACCATCCATCCAGTCAAGGTTCGCATCTTGGAACATATGCAGGCTATTGTGAAGAAGGATGATTCCTACCCAGTAGCGAGACATTTCGCATTGAGACATAATAGCAATAGGGATTTAGTGGAATATTTTGGTCTGGGCACAGTAGACATCAACCCACGGGGTGGAGACAGGATCCAGAAATTACGGAGACTTGAGTCCCGCTATATAATAGACCTTCAAACGAAATTTCCAAAGGGTCTAAATAGTGGGGAGGAATTGGCAGTACATCTTTGAATGTTGGTCTTAGGAATAGCCGATATACGGCTGAATAGTGCGTGTTGCTGAAAAGATGTTAGCCTTTGTATTATATCTTAAAATTAGGACTTTTCTTTGTATATTGAATAACATGATGGTCATTGATGATTTGCTATATGAATGTATATGACTGAATTGCAAGCCGATATACGGCGAAATAATGTTTTATAACATTGATGCATAAAATCGAATCATCATTTTACGTTAACCAAATCGATATATGAATATGCAATATATATCATGGCAATATTATATGAGGCAAATTCATTTATAAAGTTGTGTGTCAAAAGAATAGCAAAGAACGCTATATTGACTAGACCATCATGGCGCCCAGATTCAAGGGTTGTATTGGTATAATAGTCCTCTTTTTATGACCATGCTAAATGTCTTTTTTAAACACTGCTGCGGCGCGTACGTCAGTAACACTGACGAAGGCGCTACGCCGAAACGCGTTTGTTTTGTTGCTTTAGCAATAAAGTTTCCTGCAACGATCCCCCGTGAGTGCTGGCTTCTGTTCAGATAATAGCAACAGTGGAGCTTCAATATATATATATATATATATATATATATATATATGTATATATATATATATATATTATTATTTTTATTCAACAAATGCCCTAGAGCTTCGGGAGGGCACTCGGCAGCAATCCAACCATCCGGCTTTCACCTTTAACTCTCCTCTGCATTCCAGATTATTTATTCTTAGCCTGACGCGTTTCAATGCCGTAGCATCTTCCTCAGAGGCTCACAAGAATTTGCACAGGAAGGGCTCTCTTTTATGTTTACTTTTTCGCATGCATGTTTATTTCCTGTTCCTTTAGTAGGTTTTGCATAGTGCAGTCAATGGCATGCTGGGATATGTATTTTCACTCGAGCAGTCAATCTTCCCTCAGTGGGTTCCTGTAAAAAAAATCAAATTGAAAGTCATTATCACATCCTTAGTAGGATTCCGGGTGCAGAGAAAGGTTATTCATTTTTCGGATCGCTGCGCTGTACGGTGACGAAATCGTTTCCCACCACAGCCTCTCTGTTTCTAAGCGAGATGGTGCAGCTCCCCACGACCGGACCGCCGTGTGGTAATTTTATTCAACAAATGCCCTAGAGCTTCGGGAGGGCACTCGGCAGCAATCCAACCATCCGGCTTTCACCTTTAACTCTCCTCTGCATTTAAGATTATTTATTCTTAGCCTGATGCGTTTCAATGCCGTAGCATCTTCCTCAGAGGCTCACAAGAATTTGCACAGGAAGGGCTCTCTTTTATGTTTACTTTTTCGCATGCATGTTTATTTCCTGTTCCTTTAGTAGGTTTTGCATAGTGCAGTCAATGGCATGCTGGGATATGTATTTTCCTCGAGCAGTCAATCTTCCTCAGTGGGTTCCTGTAAAAAATTCAAATTGAAAGTCATTATCACATCCTTAGTAGGATTCCGGGTGCAGAGAAAGGTTATTCATTTTTCGGATTGCTGCGCTGTACGGTGACGAAATCGTTTCCCACCACAGCCTCTCTGTTTCTAAGCGAGATGGTGCACCGCCCCACGACCGGACCGCCGTGTGGTATTTTTATTCAACAAATGCCCTAGAGCTTCGGGAGGGCACTCGGCAGCAATCCAACCATCCGGCTTTCACCTTTAACTCTCCTCTGCATTCCAGATTATTTATTCTTAGCCTGACGCGTTTCAATGCCGTAGCATCTTCCTCAGAGGCTCACAAGAATTTGCACAGGAAGGGCTCTCTTTTATGTTTACTTTTTCGCATGCATGTTTATTTCCTGTTCCTTTAGTAGGTTTTGCATAGTGCAGTCAATGGCATGCTGGGATATGTATTTTCCCTCGAGCAGTCAATCTTCCCTCAGTGGGTTCCTGTAAAAAAAATCAAATTGAAAGTCATTATCACATCCTTAGTAGGATTCCGGGTGCAGAGAAAGGTTATTCATTTTTCGGATCGCTGCGCTGTACGGTGACGAAATCGTTTCCCACCACAGCCTCTCTGTTTCTAAGCGAGATGGTGCACCTCCCCACGACCGGACCGCCGTGTGGTAATTTTATTCAACAAATGCCCTAGAGCTTCGGGAGGGCACTCGGCAGCAATCCAACCATCCGGCTTTCACCTTTAACTCTCCTCTGCATTCCAGATTATTTATTCTTAGCCTGACGCGTTTCAATGGCGTAGCATCTTCCTCAGAGGCTCACAAGAATTTGCACAGGAAGGGCTCTCTTTTATGTTTACTTTTTCGTATGCATGTTTATTTCCTGTTCCTTTAGTAGGTTTTGCATAGTGCAGTCAATGGCATGCTGGGATATGTATTTTCCCTCGAGCAGTCAATCTTCCCTCAGTGGGTTCCTGTAAAAAAATTCAAATTGAAAGTCATTATCACATCCTTAGTAGGATTCCGGGTGCAGAGAAAGGTTATTCATTTTTTGGATCGCTGCGCTGTATGGTGACGAAATCGTTTCCCACCACAGCCTCTCTGTTTCTAAGCGAGATGGTGCACCTCCCCACGACCGGACCGCCGGTGGTAATTTTATTCAACAAATGCCCTAGAGCTTCGGGAGGGCACTCGGCAGCAATCCAACCATCCGGCTTTCACCTTTAACTCTCCTCTGCATTCCAGATTATTTATTCTTAGCCTGACGCGTTTCAATGCCGTAGCATCTTCCTCAGAGGCTCACAAGAATTTGCACAGGAAGGGCTCTCTTTTATGTTTACTTTTTCGCATGCATGTTTATTTCCTGTTCCTTTAGTAGGTTTTGCATAGTGCAGTCAATGGCATGCTGGGATATGTATTTTCCCTCGAGCAGTCAATCTTCCCTCAGTGGGTTCCTGTAAAAAAATTCAAATTGAAAGTCATTATCACATCCTTAGTAGGATTCCGGGTGCAGAGAAAGGTTATTCATTTTTCGGATCGCTGCGCTGTACGGTGACGAAATCGTTTCCCACCACAGCCTCTCTGTTTCTAAGCGAGATGGTGCACCTCCCCACGACCGGACCGCCGTGTGGTAATTTTATTCAACAAATGCCCTAGAGCTTCGGGAGGGCACTCGGCAGCAATCCAACCATCCGGCTTTCACCTTTAACTCTCCTCTGCATTCCAGATTATTTATTCTTAGCCTGACGCGTTTCAATGCCGTAGCATCTTCCTCAGAGGCTCACAAGAATTTGCACAGGAAGGGCTCTCTTTTATGTTTACTTTTCCGCATGCATGTTTATTTCCTGTTCCTTTAGTAGGTTTTGCATAGTGCAGTCAATGGCATGCTGGGATATGTATTTTCCCTCGAGCAGTCAATCTTCCCTCAGTGGGTTCCTGTAAAAAAATTCAAATTGAAAGTCATTATCACATCCTTAGTAGGATTCCGGGTGCAGAGAAAGGTTATTCATTTTTCGGATCGCTGCGCTGTACGGTGACGAAATCGTTTCCCACCACAGCCTCTCTGTTTCTAAGCGAGATGGTGCACCTCCCCACGACCAGACCGTCGTGTGGTAATTTTATTCAACAAATGCCCTAGAGCTTCGGGAGGGCACTCAGCAGCAATCCAACCATCCGGCGGTCCGGTCGTTGGGAGGTGCACCATATATCACACAAACATCTCCTCCCATCGAGCAAGATCAGGGGACACAGCGGGGCTTCAGTGAACTTTATTGAAAGAATAGGCATTACGCGTTTCGGCGACTGCCTTCATCAGATGCCTCCTTCTTGACACCAGTCTCTCTCAGTCAGAGTCTTTTATAGGCGCCTCCTACCATGGTGGTGGAGTGCGCACCTGAATCGCGTTTCCTTGTAGCTGCCGCGGTAATTCGGATTGCCAGAACTACCGATCCCACAATGCAGCTTGTTGATGACCAAATGCCGGGATAAGGGTTGTTTTCGCCCGCGAATCAAGGGAGAGAGCTTGGGCAGAAATTAAAACAAAGTTCTCCTGTCCCCTACTTCCAGCTCATATATATATATATATATATATATATATTCACTGAAAAAACCATAAGGTTTTAGGGACAGTTATAGTTAGTTGGACATTGCACTCGTACAAAACCCGTGAAATTCCCCCGTTATAGTTAGTTCAGGTAACTATAACTCGCGCCCCCGCAATGCACTGCTGATGACGTCACATATTACATCACTCATGACATGGTCAGTGACATCACTGATGACATCACTGATGACATCTCAAATGACATCACTGATGACATCATCCAGTGACTGTGTGTTTCTGTAAAGTTTAAATATTTTTAATATATATAGGGAAAGGCGTATTGAAGAATGAGTGGGTGTATAAGTGTCTGTATGGATGATTTAGTAGGTGCGTGACTAACTCGATAAGTGAGTGATTAAACGTATCTTACTGAATGCATGGGTTAGTGACTAAACTGGGTGAATGTCTGTATCCGTCTGTCTGTTGCTGTGTAAGTGGTGCATGGGTTTGTGAATAGCTACATGAGTGTCTATATGAGTTATTGATTGGTTGTCTGAGTATCTGTATGGCTGCCTGAGTGTTTGTGTGGGTGGGGTGTGTGCAACTCTGTGCATAGATGTGTGAGTGGGTGATTCACTGGGTGGATGGTTTCAAGAGTGCATCTGTGATAGACTGTATGGGTGGGTAAGTATGTGTAAGAGTGTGTTAGTGAGTGAATGTATGTCCCAGTGGTACATGTGTGAGTAACTACATATGTGAAAGGCAGTATATATGTGTGTTGGAGTATATAAATAGTTATAAGGGAGAGTGTGTGATTGTGAGAGTGACTGTATGGATGAGTGTGTGCTTGTATCAGTGATTGTATAAGAGTGTAAGAATGTGCTAGTATTTGTATGAGTAAGTGAGCTGGTGTGTGTATAACTGTATAGGTGAGTAAATGGCAGTGTGTTTAATTATTTGCATGACTGACTAGGTGTGTGAGTACCTCTATGGATGAGTGGCGGTGTTTGAGTGTCTATATAGGAGTATGAGTGCATATGATAGTCCTGTACTGAGTGACCATAAGTATGAGTGACTGTACGGGTGAGTGAGTGGATGTGTGTGTGTAGACCTAAGAATCAGTGAGTGGGTATGTAGTTATTGGTGTTGGAGTGTCTATGGTTTTGAGAATGGCAGTCTGTAATTTAGAGTGGGTGTATCAAAGGTTATATTAGGGTGTGAGGAGGTGCATTAAATTCTCACATGGATGATGTCATCAGTGATGTCATTTGAGATGTCATCAGTGATGTCATCAGTGATGTCACTGACCATGTCATGAGTGATGTAATATGTGACGTCATCAGCAGTGCATTGCGGGGTCGCGAGTTATAGTTACCTGAACTAACTATAACTGGGGAATTTCACGGGTTTTGTACGAGTGCAATGTCCAACTAACTATAACTGTCCCTAAAACCTTATGGTATTTTCAGTGAATTTCTAAGGTTTTTTAAATGCTAATTTCTAACTATAACGTGCCTGAAACCTATGGTTTTTTCAGTGAATTTCAAAGGTTTTTTAAATGCTAATTCCTAACTATAACGTGTCTGAAACCTATGGTTTTTTCAGTGAATTTCAAAGGTTTTTTAAATGCTAATTCCTAACTATAACGTATCTGAAACCTATGGTTTTTTCAGTGAATTTCAAAGGTTTTGTAAATGACAATTTTTAAATGTATTAATTGTTATATTTATTTTTTTGATACTGATTTACAACATTTTTTTAAACTATTTATTTTTAGATATTTTATTTTTTAAATTACATTGTAATTACATTATACATTACATTACAAAATATACTTTCTCAGAATGAATTACTTTAGTTTAAATACTTTGCAAATAGGCAATAGACTTTTAAGTACAGTAGTTACAGTTGTTGCAATGGGCAACACAATTTCAAAACAAAGCAACATTGAGCTCAATGTGAATTTCTAGTTAAATGCAATTAGTTACTTTATGGATTACTTTTCTAACCACAGGACTGGATCCTAGATTCAGTCCTGGGACATCTCCTGTAAACAGTTGAGTAAAAGCGTTTTGGTTACAGTAGTGATTTTTAAGGAATATTATTGTATTTTAAAAGTTGACACTTAGAAACTTTTTCATATAGAATCACCAATGTTATCCTATGGGAGGAAATTCACTTAGCAGGTAAGTAGTGTTATCGTTACTTTTTCTTACTCAGTGGTGGATCCTGGAACCAGCACTGGTGCATCTCCTGTAAACAGTTGAAAGAATGCGTTTAAGTCACACATGGGATTTTTAAGGAATATTTGTAGTTTGTGAAAATCGACACTTTGAAACTTTTCTGCTGAAAACCAGACAATGGATTCCTATGGAAGGAAATTCAAGTTACTGGTAAGTACGGTTAGAATTACTTTTCAGGGTCAGTGCTGGGCTAAAAGATGCAGCACTGGGTTCTCTCCTGATAACAGGTGAGTAAATCGGAATTCGCATTTCGTCTGATTTTACAGGAATATTTGTATGTTTCAAAAATCCACACTTAGAAGAATTTCCAAGTGAAACCAGTCAATGTTAGCCTATGGAAGGAAATTCAAGTTACTGGTAAGTACGGTTAAAATTACTTTTCAGGACCAGTACTGGGCTGAAAGATGCAGCAATGAGGTCTCTCCTGATAACAGGTGAGTAAATCGAAATTCGTATTTCGGCTGATTTTAGAGGAATATTTGTATGTTTCAAAACTCTACACTTAGAAGAATTTCCAAGTGAAACCAGTCAATGTTAGCCTATGGAAGGAAATTCAAGTTACTGGTAAGTACGGTTAAAATTACTTTTCAGGACCAGTACTGGACTGAAAGATGCAGCAATGAGGTCTCTCCTGATAACAGGTGAGTAAATCGAAATTAGTATTTCGGCTGATTTTAGAGGAATATTTGTATGTTTCAAAAATCGACACTTAGAAACTTTTTCAGCAAAAAGCAGGCAATGATATCCTATGGAAGGAAATTCAAGTTACTGGTAAGTACGGTTAGAATTACTTTTCAAGATCAGTACTGGGCTCAAAGATGCAGCACTGAGGTCTCTCCTGATAACAGGTGAGTAAATCGGAATTCGTAGTTCGGCTGATTTTAGAGGAATATTTGCACAATGGTGAAGGAAGGGGGTGGGGCCTAAGGTGACATGTCTGCAAACACGCCCTGTGGCGCGTTTTAAGTTGGACAATTAATTCCTCCTCAATCCCGAGGGTCCCTAGGGGCCAACTAGCCCACCAGGTACCTCCAGTAGGCTAACATTGACTGGTTTCACTTGGAAATTCTTCTAAGTTTGGAGTTTTGGAACTTTATAATATTTCTCTAAAATCAGCCGAACTACGAATTCCGATTTACTCACCTGTTATCAGGAGAGAACCCAGTGCTTAATGTAGTGCGGCACAAAATAAAACCCTGGATGGGTGCCGGAAGATCAGGATCCCTCATGCACGCCCTGGATGGGCTGACCCCTCTGTAAGCATCCTTTTACGGCTCAGGTTCCCTCGGAAAACTGGGGAGATCCCCAGCTGACGACCCGCTTACATTAGTGCGGTGGTGCTCTCCTCGCGGCTGGACCTGCCGCGTATAAATTACTGCTCCCAAGTTGCCCACGTGGCAGAAAGCACTCCAGAACCAGCAATGCCTCAAGAAGCCCCAGCAGAGGAAAATGCGGCCAGACGCGTTTCGAGTTCATATCTCTTTTTCAATAGCCGTTCACCTGTGTCCTACATTTCTGTGGGGACTGCCTGTTACACACTCGCCTATCAGGAGGCAGCAGAAGCATATGTAATGCGGGGCACGGCAGTAGGACACAGGTGAACGGCTATTGAAAAAGAGATATGAACTCGAAACGCGTCTGGCCGCATTTTCCTCTGCTGGGGCTTCTTGAGGCATTGCTGGTTCTGGAGTGCTTTCTGCCACGTGGGCAACTTGGGAGCAGTAATTTATACGCGGCAGGTCCAGCCGCGAGGAGAGCACCACCGCACTAATGTAAGCGGGTCGTCAGCTGGGGATCTCCCCAGTTTTCCGAGGGAACCTGAGCCGTAAAAGGATGCTTACAGAGGGGTCAGCCCATCCAGGGCGTGCATGAGGGATCCTGATCTTCCGGCACCCATCCAGGGTTTTATTTTGTGCCGCACTACATTAACCACAATTCTGTGGGGACTGCCTGTTACACACTCGCCTATCAGGAGGCAGCAGCAGCATATGTAAGGCAGGGCACGGCCGTAGGACACAGGTGAACGGCTATTGAAAAAGAGATATGAACTCGAAACGCGTCTGGCCGCATTTTCCTCTGCTGGGGCTTTTGAGGCATTGCTGGTTCTGGAGTGCTTTCTGCCACGTGGGCAACTTGGGAGCAGTAATATATATATATATATATATATATATATATATATATATATATATATATATATATATATATATATATATATATATATATATATATATATATACTGGGAAGCAATAAAACACCACAAGTACCAGGATGCCAGTGGAATGGCGACGCCCACTGAGGCGGGGACTTGTACTAATCGCAGGTGTTTAAAAACATCGCCATCAAGCAGTTATGAAATCTTTAGTCCCTGATGAAATGCAGTTTGGCATGAAACGCGTCGGACGAAAAGAACTATTTTGGCAGGCAACATTCATTTCCTGTATACGGCAACCTCTAATAAATCATTTGATGCTTACTTACCTGCTGTGGGCCCTTCCTTTGCGGGCAGTCTTTGTGATGGATTTTGAGAGGCCATGCCTGGGTCGCGGAGGGAGCCCCACTGTTTGAACACAGACCAGCAGTCACGCCAACCGGCGAGATCGCACATAGAGCAGGAGCGATGTTAGAGGTAACAAGATGCCGGTACTACGAAGTGAGTCTGTGCCGCGACCCACATGGGAATCATTGTATTTTAATTTTTCTGCGGATGGCATACGGCCCACTGGGGAAGCAATAAAACACCACAAGTACCAGGATGCCAGTGGAATGGCGATGCCCACTGAGGCGGGGACTTGTACTAATCGCAGGTGTTTAAAAACAGCGCCATCAAGCAGTTATGAAATCTTTAGTCCCTGATGAAATGCAGTTTGGCATGAAACGCGTCGGACGAAAAGAACTATTTTGGCAGGCAACATTAATTTCCTGTATACGGCAACCTCTAATAAATCATTTGATGCTTACTTACCTGCTGTGGGCCCTTCCTTTGCGGGCAGTCTTTGTGATATATATATATATATATATATATATATCACACAAATATCTCCTCCCATCGAGCAAGATCAGGGGACACAGCAGGGCTTCAGTGAACTTTATTGAAAGAATAGGCATTACGCGTTTCGGCGACTGCCTTCATCGAATGCCTCCTTCTTGACACCAGTCTCTCTCAGTCAGAGTCTTTTATAGTCGCCTCCTACCATGGTGGTGGAGTGCGCACCTGATTCGCGTTTCCTTGTAGCTGCCGCGGTAATTCGGATTGCCAGAACTACCGATCCCACAATGCAGCTTGTTGATGACCAAATGCCGGGATAAGGGTTGTTTTCGCCCACGAATCAAGGGAGAGAGCTTGGGCAGAAATTAAAACAAAGTTCTCCTGTCCCCTACTTCCAGCTCACCGTACCTTCTGGGGCAGGGGGTCGAGGACGCCTGTACAGTGACTGCGTCCTTCCATGCAGTCATGGACCAGCTACTGCCCACAAACTCCTTGCTTCCAGGGGTCAGGTTGCGGGTCACGGCGATCCGATACCTCGGTGAACTTCCAACTGTTGCCAATGTTGTTGTGACCACTTTAAGGAAAGGTCCCCTATGCGTGTCATCAGCAAAACACGCCAAATATCACACAAACATCTCCTCCCATCGAGCAAGATCAGGGGACACAGCGGGGCTTCAGTGAACTTTATTGAAAGAATAGGCATTACGCGTTTCGGCGACTGCCTTCATCAGATGCCTCCTTCTTGACACCAGTCTCTCTCAGTCAGAGTCTTTTATAGGCGCCTCCTACCATGGTGGTGGAGTGCGCACCTGATTCGCGTTTCCTTGTAGCTGCCGCGGTAATTTGGATTGCCAGAACTACCGATCCCACAATGCAGCTTGTTGATGACCAAATGCCGGGATAAGGGTTGTTTTCGCCCGCGAATCAAGGGAGAGAGCTTGGCCAGAAATTAAAACAAAGTTCTCCTGTCCCCTACTTCCAGCTCACCATACCTTCAAGGGAGAGAGCTTGGGCAGAAATTAAAACAAAGTTCTCCTGTCCCCTACTTCCAGCTCACCGTACCTTCTGGGGCAGGGGGTCGAGGACGCCTGTACAGTGACTGCGTCCTTCCATGCAGTCATGGACCAGCTACTGCCCACAAACTCCTTGCTTCCAGGGGTCAGGTTGCGGGTCACGGCGATCCGATACCTCGGTGAACTTCCAACTGTTGCCAATGTTGTTGTGACCACTTTAAGGAAAGGTCCCTATGCGTGTCATCAGCAAAACACGCCAAATATCACACAAACATCTCCTCCCATCGAGCAAGATCAGGGGACACAGCGGGGCTTCAGTGAACTTTATTGAAAGAATAGGCATTACGCGTTTCGGCGACTGCCTTCATCAGATGCCTCCTTCTTGACACCAGTCTCTCTCAGTCAGAGTCTTTTATAGGCGCCTCCTACCATGGTGGTGGAGTGCGCACCTGATTCGCGTTTCCTTGTAGCTGCCGCGGTAATTTGGATTGCCAGAACTACCGATCCCACAATGCAGCTTGTTGATGACCAAATGCCGGGATAAGGGTTGTTTTCGCCCGCGAATCAAGGGAGAGAGCTTGGCCAGAAATTAAAACAAAGTTCTCCTGTCCCCTACTTCCAGCTCACCATACCTTCTGGGGCAGGGGGTTGAGGACGCCTGTACAGTGACTGCGTCCTTCCATGCAGTCATGGACCAGCTACTGCCCACAAACTCCTTGCTTCCAGGGGTCAGGTTGCGGGTCACGGCGATCCGATACCTCGGGTGAACTTCCAACTGTTGCCAATGTTGTTGTGACCACTTTACGGAAGGGTCCCCTATGCGTGTCATCAGCAAAACACGCCAAATATCACACAAACATCTCCTCCCATCGAGCAAGATCTGGGGACACAGCGGGACTTCAGCGAACTTTATTGAAAGAATAGGCATTACTCGTTTCGGCGACTGCCTTCATCAGATGCCTCCTTCTTGACACAAGTCTCTCTCAGTCAGAGTCTTTTATAGGCGCCTCCTACCATGGTGGTGGAGTGCGCACCTGATTCGCGTTTCCTTGTAGCTGCCGCAGTAATTCGGATTGCCAGAACTACCGATCCCACAATGCAGCTTGTTGATGACCAAATGCCGGGATAAGGGTTGTTTTCGCCCGCGAATCAAGGGAGAGAGCTTGGGCAGAAATTAAAACAAAGTTCTCCTGTCCCCTACTTCCAGCTCACCGTACCTTCTGGGGCAGGGGGTCGTGGACGCCTGTACAGTGACTGCGTCCTTCCATGCAGTCATGGACCAGCTACTGCCAACAAACTCCTTGCTTCCAGGGGTCAGGTTGCGGGTCACGGCGATCCGATACCTCGGGTGAACTTCCAACTGTTCCCAATGTTGTTGTGACCACTTTACGGAAGGGTCCCCGGTGCGTGTCATCAGCAAAACACACCAAATATCACACAAACTTCTCCTCCCATCGAGCTAGATCAGGGGACACAGCGGGGCTTCAGTGAACTATATTGAAAGAATAGGCATTACGCGTTTCGGCGACTGCCTTCATCAGATGCCTTCTTCTTGACACCAGTCTCTCTCAGTCAGAGTCTTTTATAGGCGCCTCCTACCATGGTGGTGGAGTGCGCACCTGATTCGCGTTTCCTTGTAGCTGCCGCAGTAATTCGGATTGCCAGAACTACCGATCCCACAATGCAGCTTGTTGATGACCAAATGCCGGGATAAGGGTTGTTTTCGCCCGCGAATCAAGGGAGAGAGCTTGGGCAGAAATTAAAACAAAGTTCTCCTGTCCCCTACTTCCAGCTCACCGTACCTTTTGGGGCAGGGGGTCGAGGACGCCTGTACAGTGACTGCGTCCTTCCATGCAGTCATGGACCAGCTACTGCCGACAAACTCCTTGCTTCCAGGGGTCAGGTTGCGGGTCACGGCGATCCGATACCTCGGGTGAACTTCCAACTGTTGTCAATGTTGTCGTGACCACTTTACTGAAGCGTCCCCTGTGCTTGTCATCAGCAAAACACGCCAAATATCACACAAACATCTCCTCCCATCGAGCAAGATCAGGAGACACAGCGGGGCTTCAGTGAACTTTATTGAAAGAATAGGCATTACGCGTTTCGGCGACTGCCTTCATCAGATGCCTCCTTCTTAACACCAGTCTCTCTCAGTCAGAGTCTTTTATAGGCGCCTCCTACCATGGTGGTGGAGTGCGCACCTTATTTGCGTTTCCTTGTAGCTGCCGCGGTAATTCGGATTGCCAGAACTACCGATCCCACAATGCAGCTTGTTGATGACCAAATGCCGGGATAAGGGTTGTTTTCGCCCGCGAATCAAGGGAGAGAGCTTGGGCAGAAATTAAAACAAAGTTCTCCTGTCCCCTACTTCCAGCTCACCGTACATTCTGGGGCAGGGGGTCGAGGACGCCTTTACAGTGACTGCATCCTTCCATGCAGTCATGGACCAGCTACTGCCGACAAACTCCTTGCTTCCAGGGGTCAGGTTGCGGGTCACGGCGATACGATACCTTGGGTGAACTTCCAACTGTTGCCAATGTTGTCGTGACCACTTTAGGGAAGGGTCCCCTGTGCGTGTCATCAGCAAATTATGCCAAATATCACACAAACATCTCCTCCCATCGAGCAAGATCAGGGGACACAGCGGGGCTTCAGTGAACTTTATTGAAAGAATAGGCATTACGCGTTTTGGCGACTGCCTTCATCAGATGCCTCATTCTTGACACCAGTCTCTCTCAGTCAGAGTCTTTTATAGGCGCCTCCTACCATGGTGGTGGAGTGCGCACCTGATTAGCGTTTCCTTGTAGCTGCCGCGGTAATTCAGATTGCCAGAACTACCGATCCCACAATGCAGCTTGTTGATGACCAAATGCCGGGATAAGGGTTGTTTTCGCCCGCGAATCAAAGGAGAGAGCTTGGGCAGAAATTAAAACAAAGTTCTCCTGTCCCCTACTTCCAGCTTATATATATATATTTACTAAAAAAACTAAAGGTTACAGGGACGTTACAGTTAGGCTTACATTTTACTGGTACAAAACCAGAGAAATTTAGCCGTTATAGTTACCTGCGTTAACTATAACTTGCGCCCCCGCAATGCACTGCTTATGACCTCACATATTACATCACTCATGACATGGTCAGTGACATCACTGATGACATTTCAAATGACATCACTGATTACATCATTCAGTGACTGTGAGTTTTAAAAAAAAGTTTGTTTTAAATATATATACCAAGGTGTATTGATGAATCAGTGGGTGTATGAGTGACTGTTTGGATGACTGAGTGGGTGCGTGGCTGACTGTATAAGTGGGTGATTACGTGTCTCAGTGAATGTATGGATGAGTGTCTGGTTGTGTGAATGTATCTGTCTGTCAGTTGATGTTTAAGTGGGTTTGTGAGTGTGTTAGTGGGTATGTGAATGGCTATATGGGTGATTGATTGTTTGACTCTCTCTATAGTTGTTCGGGTGTCAGTGTGTGTGGGTGAGGAGGTGTGTGACTGCCTGTATGGATCAGTGAGTGGGTGAGTCAGTGCCTGTATAGGGTAGTGAGTGCATGTGTGAGAAGCTGTATGGGTGAGTGAGTGTCTGCATGGCTGTGTCATTGATTGAGTGCTTGTGTCAGTGTGGGTGAGTAACTTGTTATGTGAAAGGCAATATAGGTGCGTGACTAGGTATATGAATGATTATGCATGAGTGAGTGAATGTGAGAGTGGCTATATGGATGAGTACATGCATCTTTGAGTGATTGTATAGGTGAATGATTATGCATTACTATTTGTATGAGCAAGTAAGTGGATGTGTATGTAACTGTTTGGATAAGTACATACCTGTATACTTGACTGTATGGGTGAGTGTGTAGGTGTGTGAGTAGTTCTATGGGTGACTCGCTCAGTGTCTGAGTGCCTGTTTGGGTATATGAATGGATATGTCAATGTCTGTATTGGTGAGCGGGTGTATGAGTGGCAGTATGAGTGAGCAAGTGGATGTGTGTGTAGATCTATGAATTAGTGAGTGGCTGTGTAAGTACTGGTATGGCTCTGTCAATTGGTTTGTGAATGGTTGTGTGGGAGTGGCAGTTTACGTGGGTGTATAAAAGATTCTATAGGGCTGTGAGTGGGTGCATCAGAGATGTTGTGGATGATGTCATCACGGATGTCATCAGTGATGTCATTTAGGATGTCATCAGTGATGTCATCAGTGATGTCACTGACCATGTCATGAGTGATGTAATATGTGAGGTCATAAGCAGTGCATTGCGGGGGCACAAGTTATGGTTAACTCAGGTGACTATAATGGCTGAATTTCTCTGCTTTTGTACAAGTGAAATGTCAGCATAACTATAACGTCCCTGTAACCTTTGTTTTTTTAGTGAATTTCTAAGGTTTTTTAAATTCTATTTGATAACTATAACGTCCCTGTAACCTTTGTTTTTTTTGTGAATTTCAAAGGTTTTTTAACTAGCAGTCACGTTTGCAGAGTGGTGGAGAAAGGGGGCTGGGCCTCCAACCAGCGCTCAGGAATTCCACTGCGTAGGACTTCCAGTAAGCCCCACACAGTGGGATTGCTGAGAGGAGGTCAGAGGCCACGCCCCCTGTCTCCACCACACTGCTGCTTGGGGGATGAAGTCCACTTTAGTCTTGAGGCCCTCAGGACGCATGGGGACCTCATCACCCCACCAGCAGTGCACCAAGAGGCATGTTTACAGAGTGGTGGAAAAAGGGGCATTGCCTCTGACCACCTCTCAGCAATCCCACTGTGGGGCTCACTGGAGGTAACTGGTGGGCTAGTAGGCCCCAAAAGCCTCTTACCTGCAAATGGGAATTCATCCCCCAACCAAGAGCGTGTCAGGAGGCGCATTTGCAGAGTAGTGGAGAAAGGGGGCGGGCCTCTGGGAAGTTGCGACTTTGTTTTTTTAAATTTTAGGCAGGGGGGCTATGTGCCCCCCTTCCCTTGACCCTTTTGGTCCCCGGGGAATCCATCCTCCTAGGGACTAACCCACTTTTTAAAATAAAAATAAAAAGGGAGTGGGGGCACGCGGCCATCCTCCGGAGCCCGATTTTGCGGCCCCGGGGACCCCATCCGCGAGGCTAGGCATTTGTTTATATTTTTTTAAAGGTGAGGGGGACCTTGCAGCCCCTTTCCCCAGGCTTATTTCTGCCCCGGGGACCCCATCCCCTGGGGCCCAGCCAAATTATAAAAAAAAAAAAAATTCTCAAGGGAGTGGGGCTGCGGAAGCTGGCATTGCTTTTTACCCCCAGGGAGCTGCTAAGATGCAGCTTCCTGGGTGTAAAAAGCAAAGTGTGCTTGCTTTGACCAAGCAAGAGCAAAGTGCTCTCGCTTGGTCAAAGCAAGCACACTTGTTTGCTATGGGATGGCAGGAGCTATGCTCCCGCCATCCCATAGCAAATTGCAATGTCCCAGGGGTGTGCACCCCGGGACATTGCTGGAGCGGGCCCTGGGGGGGGTGGCAGTCCCCAGGGCCATTTACGGCTCCAGGAGGGGGGCTGTGCAGCCCCCCTCCCATTTTTAAAATAGCCCCGGGGATGTGGTGGTCCGGGGGCATCAGGGGGTGCGTGCCCCCTTGCATTTTTGTATACGAGCCCCAGGGGGTGGTGGTCCCCGGGGCTGCGTAGGGAGCCGGAGCCCCCCTGCTTCTTTTTCTAGTATAGCCCTGGGGAGGTGGTGGTCCCAAGTCCTGTGGGGGGGCAAAAATTAGACCTGGGGATTTGGCGGACCCTGGGGCTGCATGGGGGGTCTGAAGCCCCCCAACAAATTACAATACAATATAGCCATGGGGAGGTGGTGGTCCCCGGGACTGGGGGGTCGTGTGGCCCCCTCGCACTTCAAACTATAAGCCCCAGGGAGGTTGCGGTCCCCGGGACTGTGGGGGCCCTTTATTTGTTATTGCCCCTGGGACCTGGCCTACCCGGTGGCCTAAAGTAAATGAAGCGGGGATTAGTGGATCTACCACAAATCCTACCAAAAATAAAAAAAATGCTTTTTTGGGACCCCTGAGCAGGCCTAGGGTGTTAGGGTGTTTCTGCCCTGGTCCCTTTTCCTGTTTTTAAAAAAAAATTCTTGTGACTCGGTTCAACCACGTCACAAGATGGCTGCCAGCACTTCCTGTTTGAAGTGTTGGCAGCCAATCAGATCTCAGGCACGAGATCGGGAGGGTTTGTGGATCCACTGTGGCCACAGTTGTCTGTCTAAGAAATCTTTACATTTCTCAGGAACTACTGAATGGATTTACACCATTTAAAAAAAAGAGTACTTTCTGGACCAGGAGCTACCTTTTTCCCAAATTTGGTGTAATTCCGTTAAGCAGTTCGGGCTGTTGCCGCATCAATATTTTACTATGGAAATTAACATGGAGAAAAAGCGTTTTGGGACCCCCCCGTTTTTCTTTGCCCCCGCTTGATTGATCACTCTGAAATTTCCAAGACAGCAGCTGACATGACCACCCCACTAGTTTTGAAAATTTCACGAAGATTCGTCAAGCGGCTCCAAAGTTATTGGCAAATCAAAAAACGCTTTTCCTATAGAAACTAGGTCCTAACTATAACTACCTACTGGCGACTGCTATATATATATATATATATATATATATATATATATATATATATATATATATATATTCCTTTACGCCCGGTCAGTTTCCCAGACCTCCAATAGAGCGGCACACCACAGATACTCCTTTACTACACAGGTAATCCATAACATGATTTTTCAATTTTATTTTGTAAAATACCAGTTCATAAATTCAAACAGGTGCAAGACATTGCAAAAATACACAGCCGATGAGTTTCATCTTCCATCTTCTACTGGGCCTAGCCAAGTATCACAGTGAGCCATGTGTAATCATTCAGTCCTTTCTCATTCTTAACAGCCCTGAAAACACTAGAGCCACAATCTAACCAACATTCTGGCATTTAATGTCCTCCATTTTCCATCAACCAATGTTTATATCCTCAATGTTGTATGCTCTTAACAATTTCAATTTTCACTGGATCCACTAAATTCAGCACTGATTCCATATGATTGAACCAATATTATTACCGTTAAGAATAAGTACATGCACTGTTCTTATTCCCAAGTGTTTTGATAAAATGTAGAAATGTATTCTCCCACATTGCATATTAAATATCAGGTAATTATCAACCTCATATTCAGCACATCAGCCAAATAAGAGAACTAATTAGGTCTCAGTTAAAGTACTAGTGCATACTCTCAGTTCCTAATTGAGGCATATCAATTTCATTGATTGTTATAGTCACAATTCCTAAAATGCACAATGCATAAGATGCAAACAGAAATAGACTCTCTTCCTTTCCCTACTTTTGTATTCAATTGTTTCAACACAATTGCTTTATCAGAGTAAGGTCAAGATTTTGACATCCTGAGATATGTAGCCTGCAAAGTATACAGGGTATAAGACCCAAGTAAAGTGCAAGTGCATAATCCCAGATCACAATTAAAAAATGTAAATGTCACAAAATTATCTGATCACATTTTCTAAAAAGGATAGTGCATAAAATATAAACAGTAAAGTGACATCCTTCCTTTTCTTAGGATCGTATTTATTTGTTTCAGCAAATTTGCTGTCTCAAGGTAAAGGCATACATTTGACATTCTGAGACAAATAATTAATATTTGTACATAGTGCCCAACAATCATAAAGGGCATAAGATTCTAAAGTGATCAAGGCGCAGGTGCCGAAACATGTAGGGTTATGGGAGGCATTGTGCTGGTTTTCCCCGATTAAAGGACTGCTACTCCGGAATTGGGCCTCTGCCTTTTCTGTTCACATGTCGTGATTGGCGGGCCCCTCCGTGTCCGCTGTTTGAGAGGCCGCCCTGAAGGGTTGAAGACTCCTTGAACGGAGATTCGAGTGTGGATTCAAATCAGGAGTACGACCCACGCACTGCTGTTTTTCCCACTGTGGTATTGCTAATGAAGCGAAATGAAGCGGTGGTGAGGGAAGGGCTTCGGTTGGGATGAGCTCCTGCACCGATCGTTCCGGGGCCAGGTCCTTTGACGGGGAGGTCAAGTCATAATTGCACCCTGCCGGCAAATATCATTTGAAACGTGACTGTGTTCCATCTGGATATAATAAGTACTAAATGCAGCGGAAAGTGGGAAAAAATGCATTTTATAATCTGTGCACCAATATGAGAACTGTCAGAAAGAATGCCATCACTTACCTGATGTTTCTGCTGCATTATGGGAGACGTAGGCTGAACAGTCATGTGAGTCACGACCATCTTTTAAACCACACGCACGTATGCACTTTGTGAACTGCCTCTTTCCCGTGATCAAGGCGCAGGTGCCGACACATGTAGGGTTATGGGAGGCATTGTGCTGGTTTTCCCCGATTAAAGGACTGCTACTCTGGAATTGGGCATCTGCCTTTTCTGTTCACATGTCGTGATTGGCGGGCCCCTCCATGTCCGCTGTTTGAGAGGCCGCCCTGAAGGGTTGAAGACTCCTTGAACGGTGATTCGAGTGTGGATATATAATATTACTCCTTAAGTTTGAGAAGCACTGTAGACTGATGAATTCCTCTGCTATGTGACAGCGCCTGGATACCCGTAGGGTGACAGTGCGCTATATAAATGCGCAATACAATACAATACAATATATATATATATATATATATATATATATATTCCTTTACGCCCGGTCAGTTTCCCAGACCTCCAATACAGCGGCACACCACAGATACTCCTTTACGACACAGGTAATCCATAACATGATTTTTCAATTTTATTTCGTTAAATACCAGTTCATATATTCCAACAGGTGCAAAACATTGCAAAAATACACAGCCGATGAGTTTCATCTTCCATCTTCTACTGGGCCTAGCCAGGTATCACAGTGAGCCATGTGTAATGATTCAGTCCTTTCTCATTCTTAACAGCCCTGAAAACATTAGAGCCACAATCTAACCAACATTCTGGCATTTAATGTCCTCCATTTTCCATCAACCAATGTTTATATCCTCAATGTTGTATGCTCTTAACAATTTCAATTTTCACTGGATCCACTAAATTCAGCACTGATTCCATATGATTGAACCAATATTATTACCGTTAAGAATAAGTACATGCACTGTTCTTATTCCCAAGTGTTTTGATAAAATGTAGAAATGTATTCTCCCGCATTGCATATTAAATATCAGGTAATTATCAACCTCATATTCAGCACATCAGCCAAATAAGAGAACTAATTAGGTCTCAGTTAAAGTACTAGTGCATACTCTCAGTTCCTAATTGAGGAATATCAATTTCATTGATTGTTATAGTCACAATTCCTAAATTGCACAATGCATAAGATGTAAACAGAAATAGACTCTCTTCCTTTCCCTACTTTTGTATTCAATTGTTTCAACAAAATTGCTTTATCAGAGTAAGGTCAAGATTTTGACATCCTGAGATATGGATCCTGCAAAGTATACAGGATATAAGACCCAAGTAAAGTGCAAGTGCATAATCCCAGATCACAATTAAAAAATGTAAATTTCACAAAATTATCTGATCACATTTTCTAAAAAGGATAGTGCATAAAATATAAACAGTAAAGTGACATCCTTCCTTTTCTTAGGATCGTATTTATTTGTTTCAGCAAATTTGCTGTCTCAAGGTAAAGGCATACATTTGACATTCTGAGACAAATAATTAATATTTGTACATAGTGCCCAACAATCATAAAGGGCATAAGATTCTAAAGTGATCAAGGCGCAGGTGCCGAAACATGTAGGGTTATGGGAGGCATTGTGCTGGTTTTCCCGATTAAAGGACTGCTACTCCGGAATTGGGCCTCTGCCTTTTCTGTTCACATGTCGTGATTGGCGGGCCCCTCCGTGTCCGCTGTTTGAGAGGCCGCCCTGAAGGGTTGAAGACTCCTTGAACGGAGATTCGAGTGTGGATTCAAATCAGGAGTACGGCCCACGCACTGCTGTTTTTCCCACTGTGGTATTGCTAATGAAGCGAAATGAAGCGGTGGTGATGGAAGGGCTTCGGTTGGGATGAGTTCCTGCACCGATCGTTCCGGGGCCAGGTCCTTTGACGGGGAGGTCAAGTCATAATTGCACCCTGCCGGCAAATATCATTTGAAACGTGACTGTGTTCCATCTGGATATAATAAGTACTAAATGCAGCGGAAAGTGGGAAAAAAATGCATTTTATAATCTGTGCACCAATATGAGAACTGTCAGAAAGAATGCCATCACTTACCTGATGTTTCTGCTGCATTATGGGAGACGTAGGCTGAACAGACATGTGAGTCACGACCATCTTTTAAACCACACGCACGTATGCACTTTGTGAACTGCCTCTTTCCCGTGATCAAGGCGCAGGTGCCGACACATGTAGGGTTATGGGAGGCATTGTGCTGGTTTTCCCCGATTAAAGGACTGCTACTCTGGAATTGGGCCTCTGCCTTTTCTGTTCACATGTCGTGATTGGCGGGCCCCTCCGTGTCCGCTGTTTGAGAGGCCGCCCTGAAGGGTTGAAGACTCCTTGAACGGTGATTCGAGTGTGGATATATAATATTACCCCTCAAGTTTGAGAAGCACTGTAGACTGATGAATTCCTCTGCTATGTGACAGCGCCTGGATACCCGTAGGGTGACAGTGCGCTATATAAATGCGCAATACAATACAATACAATATATATTATCTACTGGCGGTCGCCAGTAGATAGTTATAGTTAAAACCTATTATC
The DNA here is from genome assembly GCA_963921515.1 of Calotriton arnoldi. Classification (NCBI taxonomy): domain Eukaryota; kingdom Metazoa; phylum Chordata; class Amphibia; order Caudata; family Salamandridae; genus Calotriton; species Calotriton arnoldi. The sequence goes on from CAWUFW010005812.1 coordinate 973,783, forward strand.
CATAGGAAATCCGTGACATTCTATTTGAAATAACGTTGGCGCCGGTTGATGAATCTTTGCGAAAGTTTCCAACTTGTTGGGGCGCTCCGGTCCGCTCCTATCCTGAAAGTCTCGGGGTGATACGTCAAGCGGGGGCCGAGAAAAAAGGGGGGTCCCAAAACGCGTTTTCCCCATTCATTTTCCCATAGGAACCTTTAGTCGCAGCTACAGCCCGAACTGCTGAACGGAATTACACCAAATTTGGCAAAGAGGTAGCCCTTGGTTCAGTGTCGTGCCTTTTGCTTAAATGGTGTAAATCCGTTCAGTAGTTCCTGAGAAAATCAAAAGTAAAGTCACATATATATCTGGGCGGAGCCTAACCACACATGTCATCGTGAGATCTGATTGGCTGTCAGCACTTCATCCTGGAATTGCTGGCAGCCATCTTGGGACCAATATAAATGATAGTACCTCATTGAAATGCATTGTAGTGAATAGAAGATTTTGAGGGTCACCAAAAGGAGAACTATAAAGGGTGATAACAGGCTTTAGTTACATTAGAATTTATTTGTTGATGGTACCATACTAATTTTAGGAATTGTGGTGTATTCTAAGGTGATTTTACCATGTGAAAAACCTTCTGCTGGGATATCATGAATCATGTTTGAGAGAACACTATTTTCTCATGCTTGTCCCATGTATGTTTGGAAGGTGCTCCAGAAGCTAGAATGAGAGCATATTTTCTGTAAATTCACATTATCTTTCTCACTCATGTGAGAATGAAGTCTGACATTCTCAGTAAAACATGTACATCCAACAAGGGCAGAGACTGTCAGTTGATTCCTTTGTGTTCTACTGCAGCTTCCCAGAGTGTTCTAAAGAACAACTAGAGTGCTAACAGCCTTACTTATGACAAAAGTATGGCACACCTGAAGCCATCTTGATTGGAATAAACTGGTAACACTTAAACAATTTAATTTAAAAAGAAACAAAATGATGGGGTTCATGTTGTCATAGAAATTATGGTTAGTGCTGTAGAAAGAAAAATTAGGACATGTTTCAAGTGTGATCTCAAATATCTTCCTGTTATATTTCAACAGGAGCAGCCTGCCAGTTGATGCCTTTGTGTTCTACTGCAGCTTCCCAGAGTGTTCTAAAGAACAACTAGAGTGCTAACAGCCTTACTTATGACAAAAGTATGGCACACCTGAAGCCATCTTGATTGGAATAAACTGGTAACACTTAAAACATTTAATTTAAAAGGAACAAAATGATGGGGTTCATTTTGTCATAGAAATTATGGTTAGTGCTGTAGAAAGAAAAATTAGGACATATTTCAAGTGTGATCTCAAATATCTTCCTGTTATATTTCAACAGGAGCAGCCTGCCAGTTGATGCCTTTGTGTTCTACTGCAGCTTCCCAGAGTGTTCTAAAGAACAACTAGAGCGCTAACAGCCTTACTTATGACAAAAGTATGGCACACCTGAAGCCATCTTGATTGGAATAAACCGGTAACACTTAAACAATTTAATTTAAAAAGGAACAAAATGAGGGGTTCTTTTTGAAAATAGAAATTATGGTTAGTGCTGCAGAAAGAAAAATTAGGGCATGTTTTAAGTGAGATCTCAAATCCTCTTCTATTTCATTAGAAAATTCTGAAATGCAGACTGAAACAATCACTTTCAATACCAGCAGCAGACTACCAGTTAACTCCCTGGTGAGCAGTAGCTTTACTCCAGTGATCTAATGAGCAACTAGAGTGCTAACATTCTGAATTTATGGCAGATGTGAGACACATCTGAATGCCTTCTTGATGGAATCAAAGTAAAAAACTGAAAGCATTTCCTACTGAGGAGACTGCAGTAAATGAAGAAATTAGGAAACTTCATAACAAAGAAGTCTTCCAAGATGGCCACCAGTGAAAAAAGAGCCCAAATGTAGCACAAATATTACCCAGATGTAGCCCACATATAGCCCAATGACAAAAGTGTGCAAAACACTTTTTATTTTTAGTTTTTTGCAGTTTTATGTAGTGCAGACTGGTCAGGTATTGGAGCATTGCATCTTAAAACATGACCCCCTACACTACAAAAACACCACTGCACTACCTTAAACCCTAAAACACTACCCCCAGCACGACCCCCTACACTACCCAAACACCACTGCACTACCCTAAATCCTAAAACACTACCCCCAGCACGACCCCTACACTACCCAAACACCACTGCACTACCCTAAACCCTAAAACACTACCCCCAGCACGACCCCCTACACTACACAAGCACCACTGCACTACCCTAAACCCTAAAACACTACCCCCAGCACGACCCCTACACTACACAAACACCACTGCACTACCCTAAACCCTAAAACACTACCCCCAGCACGACCCCTACACTACCCAAACACCACTGCACTACCCTAAAACATGACCCCCTACACTACACAAACACCACTGCACTACTCTAAACCCTAAAACACTACCCCCAGCACGACCCCCTACACTACACAAGCACCACTGCACTACCCTAAACCCTAAAACACTACCCCCAGCACGACCCCCTACACTGCCCGAACACCACTGCACTGCCCTAAACCCTGAAACACCAGCCCCTGCATGACCCCTACACTGCCCGAACACCACTGCACTGCCCTAAACCCTGAAACACCACCCCTAGCACGACCCCCTACACTACCCGAACACCACTGCACTGCCCTAAACCCTGAAACACCACCCCCTTCACGACCCCCTACACTGCCCGAACACCACTGCACCGCCCTAAACCCTGAAACACCACCCCCAGCATGACCCCCTACACTGCCCAAACACCACTGCACTGCCCTAAACCCTGAAACACTACCCCCAGCAAGACCCCCTACACTGCCCGAATACCACTGCACTGCCCTAAACCCTGAAACATCACCCCCAGCAAGACCCCCTACACTGCCCAAATACCACTGCACTGCCCTAAACCCTGAAACATCACCCCCAGCAAGACCCCCTACACTGCCCGAACACCACTGACCTAAACCCTGAAACACCACCCCCAGCACGACCCCTACACTGCCCGAACACCACTGCACTGCCCTAAACCCTGAAACACTACCCCCAGCATGACCCCCTACACTGCCCGAACACCACTGCTCTGCCCAAAACCCTGAAACACCAGCCCCAGCACGACCCCCTACACTGCCCGAACACCACTGCACTGCCCTAAACCTTGAAACACCAGCCCCTGCACGACCCCTACACTGCCCGAACACCACTGCACTACCCTAAACCCTGAAACATCACCCCCAGCACGACCCCCTACACTGCCAGTGCACCAACGCACTGCCCTAAACCCTGAAACACCAGCCCCAGCACGACCCCTACACTGCCCGAACACCACTGCACTGCCCTAAACCCTGAAACACCAGCCCCAGCACGACCGCCTACACTGCCCGAACACCACTGCACTGCCCTAAACCCTGAAACACCAGCCCCAGCACGACCCCTACACTGCCCGAACACCACTGCACTGCCCTAAACCGTGAAACACCAGCCTCAGCACGACCCCCTACACTGCCTGAACACCACTGCACCGCCCTGAACCCTGAAACACCAGCCCCAGCACAACACCGTACACTGCCCGAACACCACTGCACTGCCCTAAACCCTGAAACACCATCCCCAGCACGACCCCCTATACTGCTCGAACACTACTGCACTGCCCTAAACCCAGAAACACCATCCCCAGCACGACCCCCTATACTGCACGAACACCACTGCACTGCCCTAAACCCTGAAACACTACCCCCAGCAAGACCCCTATACTGCACGAACACCACTGCACTGCCCTAAACCCTGAAACACTACCCCCAGCAAGACCCCTACACTGCTCGAACACCACTGCACTGCCCTAAACCCTGAAACATCACCCCCAGCAAGACCCCCTACACTGCCCGAACACCACTGCCCTAAACCCTGAAACACCACCCCAGAAAGACCCCCTACACTGCCCGAACACCACTGCACTGCCCTAAACCCTGAAACACCAGCCCCAGCACGACCCCCTACACTGCCCGAACACCACTGCACTGCCCTAAACCCTGAAACACCACCCCCTGCACGACCCCCTACACTGCCCAAACACCACTGTACTGCCCTAAACCCTGAAACCCCACCCCCAGCATGACCCCCTACACTGCCAGAACACCACTGCACTGCCCTTAACCCTGAAACACTACCCCCTGCACGACCCCCTACACTGCCCGAACACTACTGCACTGCCCTAAACCCTGAAACACCACCCCCAGCACGACCCCCTACACTGCATGAACACCACTGCACCGCCCTAAACCCTGAAACACTACCCCCAGCAAGACCCCCTACACTGCCCGAACACCACTGCACTGCCCTAAACACTGAAACATCACCCCAGCAAGACCCCCTACACTGCCCGAACACCACTGCCCTAAACCCTGAAACACCACCCCCAGCAAGACCACCTACACTGCCCAAACACCACTGCACTGCCCTAATCCCTGAAACACCACCCCCAGCAAGACCCCCTACACTGCCCGAACACCACTGCACTGCCCTAAACCCTGAAACACCACCCCCAGCACGACCCCCTACACTGCCCGAACACCACTGCACTGCCCTAAACCCTGAAACACCAGCCCCAGCATGACCCCCTACACTGCCCGAACACCACTGCACTGCCCTAAACCCTGAAACACCACCCCCAGCACGACCCCCTACACTGCCCGAACACCACTGCACTGCCCTAAACCCTGAAACACCAGCCCCAGCACAACCCCGTACACTGCCCGCACACCACTGCACTGCCCTAAACCCTGAAACACCAGCCCCAGCACAACCCGTACACTGCCCGAACACCACTGCACTGCCCTAAACCCTGAAACACCAGCCCCAGCACGACCGCCTACACTGCCCGAAAACTACTGCACTGCCCTAAACCCTGAAACACCACCCCCAGCAAGACTACCTACACTGGCCGAACACCACTGCACTGCCCTAAACCCTGAAACACCACCCCCTGCACGACCCCCTACACTGCCCAAACACTACTGCACTGCCCTAAACCCTGAAACACCACCCCTCAGCACGACACCCTACACTGCCCGAACACCACTGCACTGCCCTAAACCCTGAAACACCACCCCAGCATGACCCCCTACACTGCCCGAACACCACTGCACTAAACCCTGAAACACCACCCCCTGCACGACCCCCTACATAGCCGGAACACCACTGCACTGCCCTAAACCCTGAAACACCACCCCCAGCACGACCCCCTACACTGCCCTAACACCACTGCACTGCCCTAAACCCTGAAACATCACCCCCAGCACAACCCCCTACACTGCCTGAGCACCATTGCTCTGCCCTAAACCCTGAAACACTAGCCCCAGCACGACCCCCTACACTGCCCGAACACCACTACACTGCCCTAAACCCTGAAACACCACCCCCAGCACGACCCCCTACACTGCCCGAACACGAATGCACTGCCCTAAACCCTGAAACACCAGCCCCAGCAAGACCCCCTACACTGCCCGAACACCACTGCACTGCCCTAAACCCTGAAACACCAGCCCCAGCACGACCCCCTACACTGCCCGAACACCACTGCACTGCCCTAAACCCTGAAACACCAGCCCCAGCATGACCCCCTACACTGCCCGAACACCACTGCACTACCCTAAACCCTGAAACACCAGCCCCAGCACGACCCCCTACATTGCCTGAACACCACTGCACTGCCCTAAACCCTGAAACACCAGCCCCAGCACCACCCCCTACAATGCCCGAACACCACTGTACTGCCCTAAACCCTGAAACACCACCCCTGCACCGCCCCCTACACTGCCCGAACACCACTGCACTGCCCTAAACCCTGAAACACCACCCCCTGCACGACCCCCTACACTGCCCGAACACCACTGCACTGCCCTAAACCCTGAAACACCACCCCTGCACCACCCCCTACACTGCCCGAACACCACTGCACTGCCCTAAACCCTGAAACACCACCCCTGCACCGCCCCCTACACTGCCCGAACACCACTGCACTGCCCTAAACCCTGAAACACCACCCCCAGCATGACCCCCTTTGCTGCTCGAACACCACTGCACTGCCCCAAACCCTGAAACACCACCCCCAGCATGACACCCTACACTGCCCGAACATCACTGCCCTAAACCCTGAAACACCACCCCTGAATGACCCCCTACACTGCCCGAACACCACTGCACTGCCCTAAACCCTGAAACACCACCCCCTGCATGACCCCCTACACTGCCCGAAAACCACTGCACTGCCCTAAACCCTGAAACACCACCCCCAGCACGACCCTCTACACTGCCCGAACACCACTGCACTGCCCTAAACCCTAAAACACCACCCCCAGCACGATCCCATAAACTGCCCGAACACCACTGCACTAAACCCTAGAACACTACCCCCAGCACGACCCCCTACACTACCCGAACACCACTGCACTGCCCTAAACCCTAAAACACTCCCCCCAGCACGACCCCCTACACTACCTAAACACCACTGCACTGCCCTAAACCCTAAAACACTACCCCTGCATGACCCCCTACACTACCCAAATACCAATGCACTACCCTAATCCCTAAAACACTACCCCCCACACAACCCCCTACACTACCCAAAGACCACTACACTACCCTAAACCCTAAAACACGACCTCCTACACTACACAAACACCACTGCACTACCCTAAACCCTAAAAACTACCCCCAGCACGAACCCCTACACTACCCAAACACCACTGCACTAGCCTAAACCATAAAACACTACCCCCAGCAGTACCCCTACACTACCCAAACACCATTGCACTACCCTAAACCCTAAAACACTACCCCCAGCAGTATCCCCTACACTACCCAAACACCACTGCACTACCCTAAACCCTAAAACCCTAAAACACTAACCCCAGCACGACCCCCTACACTACCCAAACACCACTGTACTACCCTAAACCCTAAAACACTCCCCCAGCACGACTCCCTACACTACCCAAACACCACTGCACTACCCTAAACCCTAAATCTACCCCCAGCATGACCCCCTACACTACACAAACACCACTGCACTACCCTAAACCCTAAAACACTACCCCCAGCACGACCCTCTTCACTACCTAAACACAACTGCACAATTTGTTACAGGCGTTGCAACACAGGCCTGTGGTGCTTACTGGAAGTACCTGGTGGGCTAGTTGGGCCCCAGGGACTCTCAGGATTCAAGGTGACCTAATCCCCCAACTTAAAACGCGCCACGGGGCGCGTTTGCACAGTGGTGAAAGGAGGGGCGGGGCCTCAGGTGACATGTGCGCAAACACGCCCTGTGGTGCGTTTTAAGTTGGGGAGTTAATTCCCTTTGAATCCTGGGGGCCAACTAGCCCACCAGGTACCTTCAGTAAGCACAACAGAGTTGCGTTGCAGAGAGGTGAAAAAGGTGCGTGGCCTCGGAACGCCTCTCTGCAACTCAGCTCTGTGGTCCTAACTGTAGGTACCTGGGGGGATAGTTGGGCCCCAGGGACCCTCAGGATTCAAGGGGACTTAATCCCGCAACTTAAAACGCGCCACGGGGCGCGTTTGCACACATGTCACCTCAGGCCCCCTCCCTTCACCACTGTGCAAACGCGCACTGGCTCTGGTTAGTCAGAGTCAGTTACCACCAGTACCCGTCTGAAAAAGTTGTGGGCACAGGATGATTTTGCAACAAGGCCTCTTTCTGCTCCTCTGTTGGTTCTTTCTGCACATCTTTTGCTTCTTTCTGTGCGTTTTTTCTTCTTTCTTCACGTCCTACCTCTGTTGGCATAGTTAGAAATTAGCATTTAAAAAACCTTTGAAATTCACTGAAAAAAACCATAGGTTTCAGGCACGTTATAGTTAGAAATTAGCATTTAAAAACCTTTGAAATTCACTGAAAAAAACCATAGGTTTTAGGGACAGTTATAGTTAGTTGGACATTGCACTCGTACAAAACCCGTGAAATTCCCCTGTTATAGTTAGTTCAGCTAACTATAACTCGCGCCCCGCAATGCACTGCTGATGACGTCACATATTACATCACTCATGACATGGTCAGTGACATCACTGATGACATCACTGATGACATCTCAAATGACATCACTGATGACATCATCCATGTGATAATTTCATGCATCTTCTCACACCCTAATATAACTTTTGATACACCCACTCTAAATTACAGACTGCCATTCTCAAAACCATAGACACTCCAACACCAAAAACTACATACCCACTCACTGATTCTTAGGTCTACACAGACATCCACTCACTCACCTGTACAGTCACTCATACTTACAGTCACTCAGTACAGGACTATCATATGCACTCATACACCTATATAAATACTCACACACCGCCACTCATCCATAGAGGTACTCACACACCTAGTCAGTCATGCAAAAATTAATCACACACCCATTTACTCACCTATACAGTTACACACACACCAGCTCACTTACTCATACAAATACTAGCACATTCTTACGCTCTTATACAATAACTGATACAAGCACACACGCATCCATACAGCCACTCTCACAATAACACACTCTCACTTATAGCCATTTAAATACTCTAACACACATATATACTGCCTTTTACATATGTAGTTACTCGCACATGTACCACTGAGATATACATTCACTCACTAACACACCCATACACACACTCACCCACCCAAGCAGTCCATCACAGATGCACTCTTGAAATCATGCACCCAGTGAATCACCCACTCACACATCTATGTATAGAGTCACACACACCCCACCCACACAAACACTCAGGCAGCCATACAGATACTCAGAGAACCAATCAATAACCCATATAGACACTCATGTAGCTATTCGCAAATCCATGCATCCACTTACACACCAACAAACAGACGGATACAGACATTCACACAGTTTAGTCACTAACCCATGCATTCAGTAAGATACGTTTAATCACTCACTTGTAGAGTCAGTCACTCACGTACTAAATCATCCATTCAGACACTTATACACCCACTCATTCTTCAATACGCCTTTCCCTATATATATTAAACATATTTAAACTTTACAGAAACACACAGTCACTGGATGATGTCATCAGTGATGTCATCAGTGATGTCATCAGTGATGTCATTTGAGATGTCATCAGTGATGTCATCAGTGATGTCACTGACCATGTCATGAGTGATGTAATATGTGACGTCATCAGCAGTGCATTGCGGGGCGCGAGTTATAGTTAGCTGAACTAACTATAACAGGGGAATTTCACGGGTTTTGTACGAGTGCAATGTCCAACTAACTATAACTGTCCCTAAAACCTATGGTTTTTTTCAGTGAATATATATATATATATATATATATATATATATATATATATATATATATATATTCTTTTACGCCCGGTCAGTTTCCCAGACCTCCAATACAGCGGCACACCACAGATACTCCTTTACGACACAGGTAATCCATAACATGATTTTTCAATTTTATTTCGTTAAATACCAGTTCATATATTCCAACAGGTGCAAAACATTGCAAAAATACACAGCCGATGAGTTTCATCTTCCATCTTCTACTGGGCCTAGCCAGGTATCACAGTGAGCCATGTGTAATGATTCAGTCCTTTCTCATTCTTAACAGCCCTGAAAACATTAGAGCCACAATCTAACCAACATTCTGGCATTTAATGTCCTCCATTTTCCATCAACCAATGTTTATATCCTCAATGTTGTATGCTCTTAACAATTTCAATTTTCACTGGATCCACTAAATTCAGCACTGATTCCATATGATTGAACCAATATTATTACCGTTAAGAATAAGTACATGCACTGTTCTTATTCCCAAGTGTTTTGATAAAATGTAGAAATGTATTCTCCCGCATTGCATATTAAATATCAGGTAATTATCAACCTCATATTCAGCACATCAGCCAAATAAGAGAACTAATTAGGTCTCAGTTAAAGTACTAGTGCATACTCTCAGTTCCTAATTGAGGCATATCAATTTCATTTATTGTTATAGTCACAATTCCTAAATTGCACAATGCATAAGATGTAAACAGAAATAGACTCTCTTCCTTTCCCTACTTTTGTATTCAATTGTTTCAACACAATTGCTTTATCAGAGTAAGGTCAAGATTTTGACATCCTGAGATATGGATCCTGCAAAGTATACAGGATATAAGACCCAAGTAAAGTGCAAGTGCATAATCCCAGATCACAATTAAAAAATGTAAATTTCACAAAATTATCTGATCACATTTTCTAAAAAGGATAGTGCATAAAATATAAACAGTAAAGTGACATCCTTCCTTTTCTTAGGATCGTATTTATTTGTTTCAGCAAATTTGCTGTCTCAAGGTAAAGGCATACATTTGACATTCTGAGACAAATAATTAATATTTGTACATAGTGCCCAACAATCATAAAGGGCATAAGATTCTAAAGTGCATATGAATACAAAGTGCTTAATGCTCTAAAAGTACACAATATATAATTGTAAACCAATACAAGCAAAATACATAAAATCAATAGTAATGCTGTCATATGTAAACTAATATTCAACAGTAAGGACAGTTTCTCACAAAAATGGCAAAGTGCAATTCCATACCAAATCATGTTATTGTATCAGCCTAGTTATTAGCACTATACCGATCAATTCATTTTATCTAAGAGCCCAAACTTATTAAAGCTACACATCAATATAAGCAGGATTCAGTTAGCTACAAAGGATAAAAAGGTTAACAGTCTATCACAAATGCACATGTAGCTCAGTGTCAACATTATGACCCCATGGGATGCCAATGGGTAGTTATAGATAGGTTAGCTGTTCCATAGGAAAAAAGGTTTTTTCTGTTGCTAATAACTTTGGCCTCATTTGACAAATCTACACGACACTTTCCAAAGCGGTGCTACCTTTTGACTAGCTTGTGCATGAAAATTTTCAGGGTGATCGTCAAGAGAAAAAAGGGGAGTCCCAAAATGCAACATCTTCAAGGATTTACCATAGACTCTTTAAAAGGGCTACAGCAAAAACTGCTGAACAGGATTACACCAAATTTGGCAGGAAGCTAGATCGCGGTTAAAATGTGCTTTTAGTGATTTTGTGTAACTCGGTTCAGTAGTTTTTTAGATAATATAAAAGTAAAAAATATTTGTATATCTGGACGGTTAGGTTTGCAGGAGGCTGAGGCTTGAGAGGCTCTCGCGTGAGCGCCAATTTAAAAATGGAGCGTTCTGATTGGCCCATAGAGCCAAATTGATCTTGCAAGATGCAGACTCCCATAGGAGCGAGCGCTCTATTTGGCTGCCAAAAACATGAGAAAACATTTCTGCCAGCCATTACAGGACTCAAGGACCTCCCGGGAAAACATACAGAAAAAATCATAAATTTTTCCCGCCATCTCGTGGGACTCCCACAGGATTGAAAAAAATATGTTGGTCGGGGCCACATTCTTCAGTGATAGTCCCTGTGGAGCCCACACCGGGGCTGAATTGTTTATTTAAGGGGAGGGAGCATGCGGCTCCCCTCCCTGAGCCATTATAGGCCCCGGAAAGCCCACCCCTGGGGCTGCATGTGGGCCCCCTCCCCAGGCCATTTTCATCCCCTGGGACCCCATCCCTCGGGCCTATTCTAAAAAATTTGGAGGTTGGAGCAGCAGACCCCCTTCCGTAGCCATTATAGACTTCGGTGAGCCCACCCTCAGGGCTGAAATATGCCAAAAAGGGGAGGGGGCCACATGGCCCCCCTCCTCAAGCCTTGAAAAAGCCCTGGGGACCCCATTCCCGAGGACTGCTAACTTTACAAAAAGGGAGAGCAGAGTGGCCCCACGCCCCCCCTCCCTGAGCCTGTAATGGCACCAGGAACCCTATCCCCTGGGGCCGATTCACTTTCTGTGTCCCAGGGAGCCCCCCCCAGGAACAGCAGTTTCCCTGCCCACACTGGAGTGGGCAGGGAGACCTGTGTTTGCTCCCTCCTGGTGAGAGCATTTTCAAAACTCCAGCCAAATGGAAGCAAATACCATATCTGGGGTGGGAGCTTTGAAAATGCTCCTGCCAGCTGGGAGCAGACTTTTGATCTGTTTCCCAGCCCGCACTGATGAGGGCATGGAAAAAGATCAAGGGATTGCTCCCACCGAGAGGGAGTAGCATAAATAACTTCTCCCTGAGGGTGGGAGCAATGCTGGCTCCCACAGCAGGCAGGGAGCTGGCTGGGGGCCGTGAGGGTCCTGGCGCTCCCCTGAGGCCCCCAATGAGTGTATAATGGGTGTCCTGGGTGGACAGCACAGCACCCACCCATATTAAAGGCAGGCCCCAGGGTATGGGGATACCAGGACCAAAAAAGGCTCAGGGAGATAAGAAGTGTAGCCACCCTTCCCCTTTAAAAAAGTAAGGTCTTGGGGATGGGGTCCGCAATGCCTAATACAACTCGGGGAGGGGGGGCCCTCTCCTTTTAACATTATTAGTGTCCCTGGCGGATGGGGTGCCCAGGGCCTTTTAAAGACTTGGGGAGGGGGGCACGCGTCCCCCTCCCCTTTAAAAAAAAGCCCTGGGGGATGTGGCCCCCAGGGCTTAATAATGCTTGGGGAGTGCGGCCACATGGCCACCCACCCCTTTTAAAAAACAAAGGCCTTGGGGTAGGGGTCCCCAGTGCCTAATAAGGCTCAGGGAGTGGACCAAGTGGCCTCCCTCCCGTTTATAAAAAAGAGGCCCTGGGGATGAGGTTCCCAGGGCCTAATAAGACTCAGGGAGAGGGGCCACATGGCCCTCCCTCCCCTTTGAAATAATTAAGGTTTGGGGAGGGGGCAACGCAACTCCCCTTACAAAAAGGCCCTTGGGGATGGGCACAAAATGTAATAAATAAAACAAAATCAAAACAACAAAAATTTAATGAGTAGAACTGGAGCTATTGAATTTTAAAGTTTTTAGAGACAATAGCTCCAAAAGGCGTAAAGAGCCAACTTTGGATATCTGGTCATGCCAGACTGGGACAAATTCACAAGTTCAGGCCGACCGCGATGGAGCACGGACTGGCTACAGGGAGCATGCTGAACAGAGTACCTTAAATCCTGGTTTGCAGCGCGTTGCATGGATCTGTGCTGAAAATACGTTGAGCAGCTGAAGTGATGCGTCGGTACCGAGATGCAACAAGACTGTAGTGTGATGGCCTGTTGCATCGGCGTCAAAGATCCCATCAATGAGGGCTTGCAATGCGAAGTCCAGAGTCGGGGATGCGTTGCACAGTCAGGGCGATCCACCTGTTCCCGAGAAGCTGCGAGGCTGCATTGCAGAGTTTTACGTTGTCATCGAGGCTGCCGTCGACAAGAGATATGAGGGCCTGTGGCAAGGATGCGTCGTGCAACAGCAGGTCAGAAGGTGATGCGGGCTGCAGCGGTGATGCAAGTCTTTGAGATTCCAATCCACGTAGCAGCAGAGATGCGCCAGTTCTGCTTGGGGTTGCCCCATGCAGCAGAGGAGATGCATCAGTCTAGTTGAATACACAGAGGCTGGCAAAGCACCTTAAGCCCACTTCCAAGTGTCCAGGACTAGTGTGGTACCACTTGGTAGGGGGGACTCACAGATGGCAGACTCTAGATGAAGATGCAAGGTTGTTGGATGCCTGTTATGTCCCTGAGGCTTCAGATCTTAAGGCCAGCCAACTAGCCCTTGCAGACACTCTGGGGTCTGGCTTCGAGAGATGCAGGTTCAGTCCTTCTCATCCAGGCAAGAGGGCGGCAGACAGCAGGTCAGCACAGAAAAGCAGGAGTCCAGCAGAGTGTAGTCCAGCAGAGTGGCAATCCTTCAGCAGCACAGCAGTCCTTCTTCCTGGCAGAGTATTCCCAGGTCCAGACGTGTATTAATGAGATGGTGCCTGAGATCCCTCTTTTATACCCTGTTGCCCTGGTTCTGAAAGGTGGGAAAAGCTTCTGGACAGTGGATTTGAAGTGCATGGAGTAAGTGGCATAGCTGGGGTGTGTGGGGGAGGGCGGTCCGCCCCGGATGTCACTTTTTTGGGGGTGGTGGTGAGCCGTGAGCGTAAGGTAAGTTTTATATTTTCTTTATTCTCGTTGGCATCGCTAAAGGCCCGCCGCTCATTCTCGTCTATCACCCTCACCCCCCGCTCCTCGTCGTCTTTCGCCAGCACCCTCCCCGCTCTTACCAGCACTGGGCAGCAGACTAAGGGATCACCAGTGCATGGAGTTTCCTGCCTCCCCTGCCCTGGCTCCAGGCTGACTGAAATGACATTGCAAGGTCACTGGGACCTTTGTGTGGAGACAGGGCCTATTCAGGTTTAAGTGAGGCTGTGCCCAACTCCACTTTCCGATTTAGGTACACCTAAGCTCTCATTGTGTGTGGCTGTCTAGGAGGAATACGCAAAGCCCAACTGCCAACTACACCCAGTCATGTGACCAGAGACAGAATGCAGGCACCAAATAGGTAAGACAAAAAAATGTCAACTTTCTAAAAGTGGCATTTTCATAATTTTAATTTAAAATCCTACTTCACCATGAGTTAGGATTTTAAATTAGGATTCCAGAGACACCAAACAGAAACTGGTTATCCCTTTCCATTTGAACATTACACTTATAAAATGTAATAAGGCAACTCCGGTGTTATCTGATGGGAGAGTAGGCCTTGCAGTAGTGAAAAATGAATTTAAGAGTTTTCACTACCAGGACATGTAACACTTAAAAGTACATGTCAAACTTTTTCAATACAATGCACCCTGCCCTCTGGGCTGTCCAGGGCCTACCCTAGGGGTGACTTATATGTATTAAAAAGGAAGGTTTGGGCCTGGCAAATGGTTTATTTTGCCAGGTCAAAGTGTGGTTTAAACTGTGCACACAGGCTCTGCAATGGCAGGCCTGAGATATATTTAAAGGGCTATTTAATTGGGTGGCACAATTAGTGTGCGGCCCCACTACTAGCATTTAATTAACAGGCCCTGGGCACATATGGTACCACTTTACTAGGGACTTATAGGTGAATTAAATATGTCAATTGGGTATAAGCCAATTCTACCATGTTCTACGGCGAGAGCACAAGCACTTTAGCACTGCTTAGCAGTGGCAAAGTGCAAACAGTCCGAAGGCCACCAAAAATAAATTCAGCAAAAAGTAGGAGGAAGAAGGCAAAAGGTCTGCAGGTGACCATGCAAAAAGGGCCAGGTCCAACACGGTCAAGTAGCTATATTGGGTCTGGGAGTTTTTGTCTGCAGATGCGCTTAATATTTCCAGGTGTATGTTAAGCAACTGCTTTTTTAAGCTGAAAGTAGCAGTCTCAAAAGCATACTGTCTCTTTAGAGGCTTTCATCAGAACCATTTTCGCTGAACTCCCACAGTAGAACTGAAGAGATTGCACCTATTATTCATAGTTCGTGGATTTGCCACACTATGTATTAGCAGAGGTTTGCTCAAATTGTGATATGCAACAATACTTCAATTATTGCATGGCCATTAATCAATATATGTCTCCACATATCAACATTTTTTCACAAATGTAAATGTTTTTCTCATGAATAATTTAACATCTATAAGAAATCAATTTGCTTTTCATAAATTATTTGAATGAAATTAGCATTTGAAATGAGAAGGCTTTCACAAGTTGCGTAGAAAATCCTCAAAATGCATTATTTTTGTGGAGAGGACAGAATACAAAATATCAATTCTGCACATTGGGAGCAGCCGATATGGTGCAAATCGGTGAAGTGCTTCTTCAACTAAAGAACACATGAAAGTGATACAGTGATGAAGATTGCACCTCCGCATCATGTTGGAGTCGTTGGCAGTTTGTTGGCTCAAATCTAATGGTGCAGATAATTCGTAATTTATTCATGGAATTATTATATTTACCTTTTGTAGTGTTTTGGAGAAATCACTTATCAGGTGCAAAGCAGTAGAAGAGAAATGTAAAAGTGTGCACTGAATCAACAGTATTTACACCATGAAGGCATTTTTACAGTATGAGGTAGAAAGCAGAAAACAAAGAAGCTGAAAGAACTTCTGGTAGAAGGACATTCAAAGTTTGGGTGCAGTTAAAGCAAAACCGTTGACGGTTAAAAGGAAACGTTATGTTGGAGTCAGTGGCGGCTCTCATAGGGCGTGCTGAGGGGCGGGGTGGGGGAGTAGTAAACTCGGACATACGACGGAACGGAGGAAAGTAATTATTACGTTCCTTCGTTCCGTCGTATGTCCGAGTTACTACCCCCACCCTGCCCCTGCCCCTCCCCCGCCCTACCGCCCCGCAGCACGCCCTATGCGAGCCACCACTGGTTGGAATAGATACCGAAAGGAATTGAGAAAAGTGAGAAAGGAGATATTGGAGAATGTCAAAGGCTAAAAAGGAGAAAATATAGCGAAGAATAAGTCTATAAACCAATGTAAAGAAAATGTACATGAACACAAAATGAAGGCAAATCGGAAAACAACGAAAATAAAGAGAACTATGTTGATGAGATATGTGTGATGTGGAAAATCACATAAACAGAAGACAAATATCAGGTTTACTGGTGGAAAAATATGAAAAGTTAAGAATGCAAAGCAAGCATTTCCAATGCTACCACGTCTAGCTCTAATGTGCAATAACATGAAAACATAGAAAATGCACAAATACTGTTTGATTGGAATAGTAAATTAAGCTTGAGCTTGTTGACGTTAACATTGCATGCTTAGCATGACAGACTCGCACAGTAATGTAAAAGAAAAATGAGACAGATGTACTAAAATGTGTTCATATTTAGTGCAACGGAGTGCAGCAACCCAAGTTGCATTACTCAATGGGGAGAAAGCAACACTGATACATACTTATTAAAAATGGTCTGCTGCTGCTTTTGTCAACCCCAGTACTTACACACAAACAGTCTGCCTAGTGCCACAAACAACCTTTGCACCATGGTGCAGGGACGTAAATGTGATGACTTGTGTAGGATTTTTACTGGAACCATACCCTTCCAGTAGAAAACCCCCTTTGAAGTACATTCCACACATTGGATGTGTGCAGTGCACACACAATGTTTGAAATGTATGGAGAAATAAAACATTTCTCCAAATTAGAACTTGTTTCAAAAAGGTTTTATTTGATAATACACAGCCTGGTCTGACTACCTTAGTATATATAGGGGTTTTCTGTCAAAAATTATGGATGTTTGCAGTGATCTGCTCATTTCACACATATAAAATGACCCCTGGATTCAAAACGGTCCTAATTGTACAGACAGCACCTTTCCAACACTCAAAAGTACATACCCTTCCAGGGCTGTTTGTTGCTTTGCATCACTTTGAGATACAAAGGAGGATATTTGCAAGGGGATATCGTTATCAGAACGTCACTTTTAGCGACATTCAGTTGGTGACATGCCCTTCTCCATATTTACAAAGCGGCGTTAAGCCACTTTTTGTTGCTTAACGCCACCTTGTAAATAAGGTCCCTTTACACGCATCACTTAGCTTGAAAGGGGCGTGCAATGGGTATTGTTGTTGTTGTTCCACCTCAGCACCCATTGCTGTTGACGCTGTCCCAGATTGACAAGGAGGTGTGAATCTTAGGCAGCACAAAAAACTAATGCCATGCAAGAGCTGGTGTTAGCATGGCGAAACACTTTTATTTCTCCTCGTTTTTGCTTTTTTTTTCTAAGTGCTGCATTCGGCAGCACACATAGAAAAAGCAAAATGCCATTAATGATTGTTTATGTGCAGGAACGTGTCTTTTCCTGCACATAAAAAATAATTAAATAATAAGGATTTGCTACTTCTATGTGTGCTGCATTCTGCCGCACACATAGAAGTTACAAATCGCCATTAGTAACTGTTTATGTGCAGGAAGGGACACCTTTCTACACACAAACAATCATTCCCTGCAATACAGGCACCCTTCCATTATAGTCCAAGGGTGCCTGTGTTGGCATTTGGCAGCATAATGTAATACCAGTCCTAGGAAAAACACAGGGGTGTGCGGTATTATTGTGATAACGTCCCATTTCTGCGTTTTGAAAATGTCAGAGCGCGGCACTGCCAAATTTGACATAGCTCCAAACTCCGACATTTTCTCGTAAATGTGCCCAAAAGTCTTTGTAAATCTGCCCCAGTGTATCTCTTGACAGAAGACAGGTCAGAGACTAAATGGACACACATGCATTGTACTTTAAGATGTCCCCAAAAGAGCATAGACCTTCACCTGAAAAACAGTACAAGTTCATCACTTAATCTGCATTCTGTTACATATAAATCAAGCCAAACAGACTACTGCAGAGATTTAACCCGTTTGCTGCTCCGAACGTTCCGCGCCAGTGCGGAACGTTCTATTAAACGGACGGGGCTGCGTCGGCCAACGGACGTGCACAGCACTACCGAGGTAGTGCTCGCGACGGCCGTTGGCCGACGCACGCAGCAAACGGGTTAAGGAAGACAGTGAGGGGTAGCTCTGCTTCCTTACATGTTCTGTGACTTATGCACTTCTTCATGTAGAACTGCCATGGAGGGGGGAAGGGAAGATGGCGGACTACTCCGCCGTTGGTTAGATGTCTCAGCCGCCTCTCCCTGTGATCCCTCTGTCCCGCTGCCGCTATGATTATTAATGCGGCATTTGGTTTCACAAGAGCCATATACTTAAAATAATACTTCAAACGAACATAAGTTTCTACGGAGGGAAGGAAAAACAAAAAGATTGCTGATTCTGGTATATGAGGACTTCACCTGTTTCAGCTGTGCTTACGTCCCACGCGTTTTGGATGAGCCGGTGTACGAGGCTCGTGCTCGCGGTGAAACGCAGCTGTACTGCAAGGTGGTTTCTCGTTGGGACTCTTCCACTGATTTCTCCGTGGCTGCTTCGGGGAAAAGGAGAGAGCAGCGCTCCTGTGACGGGCGCTCCAGCTACGGTGGTGGAGGCTGTGCAGAGCACCCAGCGGCGTTTGAAGACGAGAGGGGTTGTGCCTGTGGGACAACATCGCCGTGGACTCTGTTGGAGGTGAGAGCGATGGCCCCCCGCGTAATGCTCGGAGGCAACGTGCCGAGACTCAAGCTGCTGCAGAGGGGACCCCTGGGACCTCAGACCTTACCAAGCTGCAGGCAACTGAACCCCTGGGTTCTGGTGAAGTTGGGGCTAGTACCTGTAATGCTACCTCTATTGGCTCACAGGTGGGGAAGCCAATCTTGAAATTGTTATACTCCGGAAGAGCTACAGCCTTGCTCCAATCCTGTGGTTCAGAGACTTCCATCCCTGGCTTTGTAATGGCCGATATGCTGAATGCAGCAGTGCAAGATGAGCTAGGGGGCACTGAAGATGCTACTACCCCATCGAGACTTTCTGGTGGGGGATTATCTCAACGGTCCCCAGGGGTGAGGCATCATTGAGAACTAATGCTGTAGAGGCACTGCAGGAAGAAATTGCTTCTCCCCCTCTATTAGGCATCTTAGCTTCTGTTTCTAACGAGCCGCTAATTGAGAAAGTTTCAGACGAATGCTCAGTCTCTTTGCCCCACACTCCTTCTGAACTAGAAGGCATCTGTGATACCAGTAGCATTGGCAACGTTAATTGTAATGGCAATGGCAGCGAAGGAAATGATGCCAGCTTTAGACCTAATATACTTCAGGATGGGGGAGCAGGAAAAGTACAAGTGAAGGTGAAAGGCTCTAACCCGGTGCGGTCTGGTAAAGGCGGCCGAGGCAGGGGGGGCGCTGCAGCTACCAAGAGACAAGTTTCAGAAGTATTGGGACGGCTTAAAGGAGCATCAAATACGGTGAAGATTGGGTCTGGCGCTAGTCCATTGCGGAAATGGGTTTCCTCAAAAGGCGAAGTTAGGTCTATCGTATCAAGATTATCTAATTCTGGCGGGTCTGGAGGTACCCTGATGGACAATGTTATTAATACCTCGCAGAACTCAAATCTTGATACTGGAACTCCTATTCCTACTATCTCCTTTGCTGCTCCATCTGGGACGGTTAGTTCAAACATTTTTGTAGGAGACGTACAAGCTTTGAGTCCTCAACCTGGTGGCTTGGAGGGACTCATTTCTGAGTCAATAAATGCGGAAATTGTCTTCACTGCAGGGCAGGTATCGTCTCTAACTGCTGAACAACCGTTAATATTTAATGTCCCTACTTCGTGTGTTGAAGCGTCAAATATGTCTGAAACTGCTGGACGTACATATGATTCTTTAGATTGCACAAATGCTGGTGTAGAATTTCCCTTCTCTAAAATTATGCAGGCACTTGCCATTCAAAGGGAAGAAGCACAAGCGCACTATCAACAGGCTAAGGTTGATAGTTCTGACATTAAACAGGCACTAATTGAAGTTACGGCTAAGGTCTCTCATTTAACCTCAGAAGTCAGCGATTTACAACATCGGGTGGCAGCTGCCGAAGAGGTTAACACCCAAACTGTTAATTTGGTTAAAACCCACGATTCACAGATGACTCAGATACAATTTAAAATCGAAGATCTTGAAAACAGACAGCGACGCCAGAACCTTAGGATTTTTGGGATTCCCGAAGGGAGAGAAGGTTCCGATTCACGGGCATTTATTGTTGGTCTATTACAAAAGGCATTTCCTGATCTACATGACTGGGATCTGGATTCACAAGTTCAGAGGGCACATAGACTGCCACAATTTTTGCCACAGGGGAATAGAGCTAGAACCAACTTTGCCAGACCTTTTCTTGTATTCATTGGCAATTTTTTGCTTCGGCAGGCAATTTTTTTCAAGGCTAGGCCTTCCGCTCCTGTTGTGGTAGACTCCATGTCAATCTTTGTGCGATCTGATCTTTGTAAATCTACTATGGACAGGAGGTGGCAGCTTCGTCAAATGATTGATCCGCTTAAAGCTATTTGCACACAGGTTTTTTTACAAGAGCCTGCACGCTTAAAGGTCATTAAGGATGGCTGTACTCACTTTTTTTTAATGATCAGGAAGCTAAGAAGGCGCTTTATAAGTGGCAACCTAGCTCTAAAGTTTGATTTGTGCAATTATCTGATGTATGAATAGCAATAGAGCCAAACTTATATCTAGCCAACTATTAGTCATACTTTATGCCTTTGGTTTTGGCTATACTTATCTGTCCTGTGGGGGTTTGTTCTAAATTAATTTTTTTGGCTCTTTCTGGGTTTCACATTTTTTTGACTTAATGCTTTTTTATATAGGTGCATGGTGGCTGGTTCAGGGGGGACTCTGGGATGGGGTGGCTGGGCATCTTCCATATGCTGTCAATTTAGGACAGTTTAAGGGGGGTGATTCCTTTTCCAGGACACATGGTGGGGGGGGTTGTAGCTGTGGGTGGGTCGGTTAGGGGGAGTAGGGTGGTTGGGGTGGGGGTGGGATTAAAGCGCCACGGTGTAGTTAAAAAAGCACAGAAGGAATGGGGTGAAAAAAGGAGCGAGAATTTGTTTATTGAGAAAGTATTTCATTTTTTTGTTGGTTCTTTGTTGTGGATAGATACTGACCTGTTGTTGGTTAACTTGCATAATGTCTGGGCTTAAAATTATGAGCTGGAACATCTCTGGGCTTAATCAAGTTGTCAAGAGGCGGCTGGTAGCTGAAGAACTTAAGGTATTTAAACCGCATATAGTGGGTCTTGTGGAAACACATTTGGCCTTTAAGGACAGGGCTCTTTTTAAGCAACTCGGTTTTGATTTGATCGTTTGCTCGTCGCAGTCAGCTTCGATTCGTGGGGTTGCCTTGTTGAAATCTAAACATTTTACCGCCATGGTTTTACGCACACTGGCCGACTCTAGGGGAAGATGGGCGATTGCTCAGCTCCTAATTTCAGGACATAAGGTGACTGTTTGTATTGTTTACGGCCCCAATGTTGACTGCCCTGAGGTTATTTCTTTTCTATGTTCAGAATTACTGGAGTGGGCCGGGAATCTCATTGTGATGGGCGACTTTAACTGCATATTAAACAAGCAAATTGACACTACAAATACTACAGGGAGACCCCGTATGGTTAAGGTGAGGGCGGCTATCTTAGATTTATTACATATTCATCGACTGGAGGACGTTTGGAGAAAACTTTTTCCGTCACATCCAGGGTACACGTATTTTTCACATCCTCATAAACAATATTCAAGAATTGACATGTTTTTTGTCAATTATGATGTAGTGGACAAATCTTCTATGGTGGTGTGTCCTAAGATAACGTCAGATCACAATCCCATATTACTTACAGTTTACTTTTCTTCAATAGAGAAGCAACGAACTAGGGGATTTTCATTTCCCAGACATCTTTTGAGTAATCCTGATTTTATAACTCATATGCAAATAACTTTAAAGGACTATATTAGTAACAACTTACACACTGCATCTTTGGTTATAGTTTGGGATTGTTTAAAGGCATTTGTGAGAGGGGCTACACTTCAATATATTGTTAAACAGAACCGGATTAATACTAGTCAAGAAGAAAACGAGCACCGCCAATGTTTGGATTTAGAGCAACAACACGCTCAAGCAATTGCTTTGAAGGATGTTGGCGAAGCTTTAATTTACCTGCAGCTTATTAATTCGAGAGCCAAGCTCTGTAGAAGGTTAAAGGATAAAGCGGCAAGTAATTTTTTAAAATACAAGACAAAACAGTATGAGTATAGCGAACAGGTGGGACGGGTGTTGGCATATCAGCTTGCTGACCAGAGGTCTGGGTCTCATATTAAACATATCAAAGGGACTGACGGTTGTATTTATTCTAAAACTCAGGATATTTTGGAGCAATTTAGGATATTTTATGTAAATTTGTACAAGGGGTCGGCTAGCTTTGACCAGCAAGCAGCTTTAGATTATATTCAAGAAAGTGAACTGCCAGCTTTGGATTTATCTCAAAGTGCGTTGTTGGATAGAGAGGCTGATCTGCTAGAGATTAATACTGCAATTAGCGCACTGCCTTCTGGTAAGGCGGTTGGAGAGGACACTATTCCGCTAGAGTTCTATAAAGTTTTCAGGAATACTTTGTCGCCTGTCTTACTTGAAGTAGTTAATTCAATACTACAAAGTGGGGACGCACCTCCCTCTTGGAATATAACAAATATTATCGTTTTTCCTAAAAAGGGGAAATCAGCCGAGGACATTAGTTCGTATCGTCCGATTTCTTTGATTAATGCGGACGCAAAAAAAAAAATTTCTAAACTTTTGGCTTTACGACTTGCCCCCTTGATTTATTTTTTAGTATCTGAACAACAGCATGGTTTCGTCCCAGGTAGGGATACCGCAGCACATATCAATACTGCAATTGCTGCATTTGATGTTGCTGACCATCTGGATCAACGGATTGGGATGTTGATGTTGGACGCCGAGAAGGCCTTCGACCGAGTAGCCTGGGGGTCTCTATGGGAAACCATGGGGTCCTTGGGTCTCGGCCGGAGGTTTATTTCGGCGGTGCAGAGGCTATATTCCAATCCAACTGCAGCCATTAAGATTAATGGCTCGGTATCCATCTATTTTAGGATCCAGAGAGGTACTAGGCAGGGGTGCCCATTATCCCCCTTATTATTTGCTCTTTATATTGAGCCTTTTATTAGACACCTGCTTCATAACGTTTCTATCCCATCAGTTTTTTTTAACGGTATGTCACTGAAATTAACAGCGTATGCTGACGATATTGCAATCTTCTCTACGAGACCTTTGATGGCGATGTCAGCTATAACTCAAGAGGCATCTTCTTTTGGTTCTTTTTCCGGTTATAAGCTTAATATAAATAAGACCCAGTCAATTCTAAATTTTACACCCGTATCCGCTCCGCCCTCTTTGGGTATTACCAGAACAGCTATGTATTTAGGAGTTCGCCTCAGCTGCTGTACGGGCGATCTTATAGCACTGAATTATGAGCCAATGCTTAAAAAGGTCGCTGCTGATTTACGTCGGTGGAATAAATTACCTCTCACTATTATTGGTAGATGTAATGTAGTTAAAATGAATATACTACCAAAGTTTTTATATCTGTTTCGCACCATACCTCTTAGAGTTCCTTTATCTTTTTTCAAGCGGCTGGATAGTGTCATCGGTAGTTATATTTGGGGGTATCGGAGGGCAAGGAGAGCCCTAAGGTACATTAAACTAACTTACGAACATGGTGGTTTTAAACTTCCAGATTTTAAAGCTTACTTTTGGGCTGCTTTTGTGAACCGGATCCAGTGTTTACTTAAGGGATCTGAGGTAGAGAAACCCTGGTTTGCGTATCAATTAGCCTGTGGTCTCGTTACTGGGTTTAAGTTACAGGAAATGACTGACCCTAATTACTTTAAAAGAGTGCGATTCAAGATTATTAGACACATTACTCTCATTTGGCAAGATATTAGGAAAACTTATAATCTACCTGATCTGCACGAATTTGTCGCCTTATGGGGCAATCCGTGTTTTCCTAGCATATTTTCGGACTCCGTGGGGAAAATGTGGCAACAACGTGGTATAATACATCTTGGGCAGTTATACGATGAGCATGGCTTTAGGTCCTTTTTATCCCTTCAAAATGAATACGGGTTAACTCATAATTCATTTTTTAAATACTTGCAAATTCGGAATTTTTTTCAGCAAGGGAAAGGGTTGCTAATCCTGCCCCGCACAACAGAAGTTCTACGGGCTATCTATACGATTTCAGGGCGGGGGTGCATAGGGAAAGTGTACCAAAGATTTTTAGCTGCTGCGGCTGATGATGGCTTACAGATTGTAGCCAAACTTAATCAAACT
Organism: Calotriton arnoldi; assembly: GCA_963921515.1. NCBI lineage: Eukaryota > Metazoa > Chordata > Amphibia > Caudata > Salamandridae > Calotriton > Calotriton arnoldi. The sequence continues at coordinate 998,492 of CAWUFW010005812.1, forward strand.
TTTGTTGTTGATATTACTTTGGAGGAGGCTTTGGAATCATTGGCTATAATTAATATTGCGGTTACCTCAATTAAGTTGAAACTACAACACTACCGCGTTATGTTTATGCAGTATTATACTCCCAGGGTCATTTCTAAATGGGTTGGGTCCCATGGTTCATCTAAGACACATTGTCCCAAATGTGATGAATTCGCTGCTGATCTGCGACATATGTTTGTTACGTGCCCAAATTTAAGTGTTTTTTGGTGCAAGATCACTCTAGAGTTGAGCAATCTCTTTGGGAAGGATACTCAATTAACAGAAAAGGAAATTTTATTGGGGGCAGTTGCAGATTCGGGCAATGTATCTAAATATCTAGTTTCAATTTTTATTGTTTGTGCCCGACTGTGTATCGCCAGGGTTTGGATTGAAACAAGGAGCCCCAAAATATCAGAATTTTGGTTGTTATTGAGGGGGGTTTATGAAATGGAACTCGCGTTAGCAAAGTCCAGGGGCCGACCCTCATTGGTTAAATTCGAGAGGGTTTGGTCTAGCTTGCGGTGGGATTAGTTGATTTTGTAACTCTACTCTTTTTTCATTGTTTTGCTAATTTCAAAGTCAATTTTGTGTTTGTATCTATTTGTATAAGTCTCGACCTTTTCTTTTTATTTATTTATTTATTTATTTCTCTTGTTGTTTGTATATTTTATTTTATGCTTTTCTCTGTGCTTTATTTCAAATTATGGTTTGTGACTTGATTTTGTGGCTAATAAAATAAAAAAATACAAAAAAAAAAAAAAGAACTGCCATGGAGTAAGCTGAGTTAAGTAGCCCAAACAGTCAGGCCTAATTAACAAAGTAGTAAACATCCACTTTCATGCAAGTTTAAAATTTTTTGCTGTTCACAAATGGATTTATGAGCAGTATCTTTATCAGTGTGGCGTCTCCGCACATATAAAAAGCCCTCTTTGGTTACTGATTGGGCTTGAGGTTAACTTACGCTTTCCTGTAAGTTTACAATTGTTTGCTTTTCACAAAGGGATTAACAAGTAGTATCTTTATGAGTGGGGAGTTTCCACACATTAAAATATGGGTCTTTTTATGTGCGGAGGCTCCGCACTAATAAAGATAATACTCGTAAATCCCTTTATGAATAGCCAACAGTTGTAAACTTACATGAAAGTGTACATTTACCTTTGTGAATCAGGCCCTGTGTGTCCTGTTGTGGCCTTTTTCGAAAAGTGCTAGGACTTTTGTGGGTAGTTTTTACCTGACAGTATTAAAAGCATTGCAAAAGTAAATTTAAAACATCCGTTTGAATATTGATTGCTAGAAAACGTCATAGAAGGGCTACACGTCTGCTGCACACAGCATCACAGTCAAGCAGACAACTTGGGCTGCAAACAATAGAAAGAAAGGGACAAATGAGTACACCTGTGACAGATTATTCGCTGGCACAGAAAGGACGTGAGCAGTGCGCGAGGGACTGCCGAATCAATGTGTGTGTGCCACCCACAGACAGCTGCAGGGATGAGATCTGAAAACCATTACACTCATTCCCTTTGCATCTTGGAATTGTTTTCTAATTGTCTAATGCTGCCTTGTGCTGTTATTCTGATTGGTTTCTTCTTAGTAGAATTCCGCTTCTTTCCTCTGCATAACGTATGTGCACCACTGTCCAAACCACATATACCCCAAATTGACCCAATAGCAGTCATTTCATACCCGCTCAGCTTGAATTCAAATTAAGGAGGAGAAGCGAAACCATTGAACAAAAGATATCCAAAAGAGAGGTTTCTAAAACAGTAATAGGTCCATCTTTTATAATAAGAACATTAACTAACCTACTCAATAAAACAGAAAACCATTAAAAGCTGCAACATTTAATGCACCACTTCACTGGAAAACTATTTTTTACAATCCGTTATCTTTTTGGTTTTGGAAGCATCTATAGAATGGCCACTCTGGCAAATTCATAAACTTGAACTTAGAACATTTGGAGACATCCTTTCGCATAATTCTGTCACAGTGATAAGCTATTTGTGGTGTAGCACAGGAGCTGAGCTGCCCAAGAGCTGCGTTGATGAGAGGCAGAGAGGAACAAATTGAAGGAGGGTAGGGACGAATGGAGCAGAAAGTAAGGAAAGCAGGAGTGAGCAGCACCAGAGGTCAGAGAGAGCATGGAAAAGTGGCGGATGCCATGTTAGAGTGGTGGGCACAGGTCTCATCATCAATCTGAGGCTACTTGTCTCATCCATTCTGCTGCTCCACAGCCCACCGCTCCCAACAAGAAACACTGAAATGCTGTAGAAAAGGCAGATGGCGCGCAAGCTTAGTTCATCACCGCTAGTGGCAGACCTTGTCTTACCTCTACACCTTGTGGTTGACTCCTGAGTAAGTGGGTGATTGTTTCAAGCTCCTACATACACAGGTTCTAAGGGGACGGGGCAGTCAGTAGCGGGGGTCAATGAAAGTTGGTGGCAGGGCTAGGGGTGCATTTTCAGCACAGACATCATGGAGGGCTGGCTTCTGTTCTCCTCAGCAATGACTTCAAGAACAGCAAGAGACTGCTTCTTTGCTTTTTCCTTTTAAAACAACATTGTAATGAACCTGGCGTAAGAGATAGCATTTGTTCAGCTTCCCCTCTTTCAGTACTTGCTAATTACACCAGGGCTGAACTGGGAACCCAAAGCAGCCCTGGCAATTTTTAAGGACCAGCCCCCCGGGAGGGGGGAGGGGAGAGGGGTTGGGGAGGTGCAAGTGTGAGCACTGCTGCTCTTCTTACTGGGGGCCGATATTGCATCACTGCTGCAAATCCGGCCCCCTGTAACAAAAAAACGACCCCAACTGCTACAAAACCGGCCCCCAGCCTTCCAGCCTCCTGGGAAAATGCCTGATGCCCACTACAGCCAGTCTGGTCCTGGCCCTGAATTGCAACTCATTGTCGCACGATGATGCCTGGATAACTTGCATTTGCTGCTTTATCTTTTACTTCAGGTGTTTATATTACAATCTGAGCTATTCTTCTAGCCGACTACAACATACCTCTCTTCCTAGCATTTTCCTCTGATCCACCACTATCCTCTCCTCCACCTTCTACATACTTGATCATTGCTCACGTTCAGCACTGTGCAAAGTTGTGGAACCTTCCTTCTACCAAATGGGATTACCACCTTCAAACTATGATGGCCTCATTAATGCCATTTTCTGATACTGGAACTTACAACATGGCCATGATCCTTCAGTCTCTGCAAAATCTCATACTGAACCTTCATTTCAATTGAAAAACCTATAACTTAGTCTTGCACACAATGGGAGTTACCAGCTCTAGTTTCTGAATTGACACTGTATCCTAACTAGGTAAAGCATATGGGCCCGATTCACAAAAGTAAACTGAGACGAAATTCTAACATAACAACTTTTGGTATTCACAAAGAGCATTTACTACTCGTAAATGCCCGTTGTGAATACCAAAAGTTGAGCTTTATGACTTTCGGTATTCACAAAGGGCATTTACAAGTAGTAAATGCCCTTTGTGAATACGGAAAGTCGGAAAGTTAGACTTTCATCTCATTTTACTTTTGTGAATTGGGCCCAATATTCTTAATATACTGATAAAAACTGCAAAAGTAAGCACAACTACAACATGAAATGATAGCTGCATTGAAATTGTAAATGTATTTATATAGAGCTTGCTGCACCTAGCGAGAGGTTGTAGTGGTTTATAGTGGGCAGCACACTACCCTGGAACTCAAGTTTAGTGTTTTTTCCAGGGTTACTGGTTATTATTCACTGTAATTTCTCTGTAGTATTTTAAATTGATAACAGTTACATGTGATCACTGGTGTGTGTTTATGCAGATCATTGCAGGGGTGTCTACATAAGATAAAGGAGATCAGTTATCCGGTTGCAGGGTTATGGTTTCAGAGAAGGAGAGGTTGTGATGTATGAAATAATATGGGGGCAATTTGCAGGAATACAATACTTGAGAATAAGGCAGACAGGCTTGCAACTAAAGGCTGATTTATGCTGTGCACAGAGAGATGAGGCAGGGAGCATGAGAGAGTAAGGAGAAGGTAATTCAATAGAGTGAAAGGAGAGAGCACAATCAATAACTTTAAGTCAAGGTTAGTTTGTCATGAAGGGTTTTGAGAACATAGTGGGAGAAGGCTCTTTGAAACAGCATTGATATGTGAGGATGCAAAGCTGGAGAAAGAAACAACGATATTTGCATGTAATACAGCATATTGTATTGTAGCATCTATATAGCGCCCACATGTCCCAATGTAAGGTGCCCAAATGCCCATCCACGTGAGCAGCCCCATGATTTTATATATTCTGCGAACTAGCGCCCATTCGCCAACAAAAACTTAAATGTGAATCTGCAGAAAGAACTTCGAAATGTAAGAGAAAGAATGAAAACAGCATGTATATTACTGAGAAAATAAGATGTTGGGTTGTGTATTGTCAGGTCGGTGTCATTAACAAAGACACACAAAGAGACAGACATCATACATTTGAATATCACCACCTTCAAGTAAGGTGTGATCTGTAATTAGACACATCACAAAATAATGACTAAAAGGATTTATTCGTATGCGGCCTCTGCCTTATGCCACTCCGTCACCGGAAATTCATTCTATAATGTGAAAATATTTCAGACAATAATTATATGGCTCATTACATGAAAATAATACTGTCTAGACTTATGGCCTAATCAAGTAACAGAAGACGTCTGCAGTCTGGGAGCATTACACAGAAAACAATGCTGTTTTCAGCGTCTGTGCGCCGGGGCACGTTTACGACATTTACATACATTTCTAATTGAATTGGGGAGTCATTCTATTCATTTGCCCATTTCACATTTGCTGTTTTGTGTGTTTCTAAATTAATTACACATTTACTTAGAAAGTACTTCACCGCCTGCTGCTATTTCCACCACAGAGGAAACACACGAAAACAAATTGAACAAAGTCAGGGAGAATACTGTCTCTCGGCCCACACTTTAATTACACACCTATTTGGGAAGATAGTTTATGAGCCCGATGTTCTTTACACTTCAAAAGAAACATAGGAACACAGAGAACTAATGGTACAAAATCCAACCTCGGCCGGAAAACACGAGTAAACAGCTCAGATGTAGCTGAGAACAATCTGTATACATGCTTTTTGAACACCCATACATATGATCATATAACACATGTTTGGAAAAACTATTTTCAGAGGTAGATCCTTGCTGTTGTTAGTGCAAGATCTCAGGGGAGTGGAATGTTAAACTGTCCCACACACACATGTTTGCAGAATGAAGTTGTCCTGAGATTAATCTGAAATGCAGTCAATGCTGCCCTTCTGCATCACTTTCTAAGACAGTCTATAGTGGAAACTACAAAACTAGCATGCAAAGCAAGGACTAAAAAAATATAGGAGTGGCTGAATAATTCACATTCACTTACTCCTCAATTACACATTTGAATTATTAATATGTTTCCGAAGCAGGACTGCTCCCTGTGGGCGCCAGGGGTATGTGGCTCTAGAGCCTCACCCTGGGGCAATATATGAGGGCTTAGCCTGTGATCCTAGGGCAGGCTGCAGAATGTGGCTCCAGCCCCTTGGCCCAGCAGTGCCCCCAGTGCCCCCAGCCCTGGATCACATTATTTCATACTTTGCTCTGTGGTTGTAGTCCTGGTGCACCCATGAGGCAGGAACAGGAGTAGTAGAAGTGAGTAACATGCCCAGGACCAAGCCAGGGATCCCAGACAATCCTGGACCATCTCCATCTCTGAATATGGAGCCACGTCTTTAGCACTACCTCACCTCACCTGGTTCCACAGCAGACATTTCACTCCTACACATGCAAGCCTAGGGCACTTGCAATTAGTGAACCACATTCTCATATATACAAAGGGATACACATAACCATGAGCCAATGAGAGGACGGTTAACAGGAGAGGAGCCAGCAAAGGAGGAAAGTGACAGAGTTTCAACCAGCTGAGCAGGGAAGAAGGCATATGGCGGGCCTAAATAAAATGCGACGGCAAGAGCATTGATCAAGAAAGGAGATGAAATTTTGATGATAAATGTGTTAGCAGTTTGTCAGACAATCACAGTACATATTCTGGACATTGTTAGGTTGATGCGTGAAGATGCGAGAGACATAGGTGAGTGGGAAATGGAAGTGAAAAGTCAAAAATTACTACTGCAATACATGAAGAGGAAATGGAGAGAAATGCACGTAGACGATGAGAGTTTTGTTATCATTAGGTTGCCACATTATAACAACGTAAACATGCATAAACACATTCACATATACACACGTACAGTATGGTGAGATGCCAATATTGAGGCGGGAAGAATTGACATTTATATCCTTTGGATTCAGTGGCAGGTAGGGTGAAGGCAGGCAAGAGTTGACTACAATTAAACTTGTCAAGGCAGTAACGTGGATCTCAGCTATAAAGCAGGAAAGTAAAGGAAAACGGGCAAATTATCTACATTTAAGTACAGTCATAGCAAAGGGTTCTAAGATCTAAGAAAAAGTTACAATTAGAATAAAAACGAAGAGATAGAAATCTGTGGTCTTCTGTAGTGACAGAGCCATGTTATGCTTGAAATACTCTGAATTTCCCGTGGAAGTATAGTGGTACCCACTGCTGTACAATGTCTACAAACCCCTTCTGGGACAAACAATGGCAGATAACAGCTTTAATTGTCACCTTCACAATTTTAATACCAAATCGTTCTTGTTTCAAAAGCTATTTAGGAGACAGGTCAATGACTGGACAATCTGTTAATACCATGGACCTTTTGATGTGGAACAGCTGGCTCTGACAGTAACAGCATTGGGACCAACATCTTGCTTCCAGGCAGGGCTCTTGCAGATCCATGCCCCTTCAATTGTCTTCATTATATGTATCTCCCTTAGATTATAAGAATCGAGGATAAAATCATGCATTGTTATTTGACAACCTATATATTGATCTACATAACTGTTGCCAATTGGATTGCGCATCACCTCTACTATCTTGCATAGATATCCCATACCATTCCTCAATAGCACCAGTTAGCAGTTGTACATTTTCTTTACTCTTTACCAGAATATGGGATTTACCATTGTTGCTCAAGGTTCTCCTCTCCAGTGCAGTATTGGCTGTCTTAAGGCTGTTGCTTTTCAGGTTGCATCACTGATTTTTCACGCCCCATTCTCTAAACTTTAAGAAGCTCACAAGAACCAAAAGTGAGAAGTGTGAAAGTTACTGATTCACAGTTAACTACCTCTGCTTTACTTCTTTCTTTAAGTAGGTTGATTAATTTAGCCTTGTTCATGTCTAAATCATAAATATGAATATAAATATGAACAGCATTATGATTGTTAATGTTGAACTTGGCCCATTCTGTAGGGGCATCCCCAAACGTTTTGCCTTCATTCCTTCTATTTTTGCTGAATTATTTTTGTTTGCCAAAGGACTCTGTGCACTTTGCAATGTCTAACCATTGCTAAAGTGCTTGTCCTCTCTACTTAAAAGGTCTTAGGGGCCCATTACGATACCCGGCGTAAAAGAATCCGCCAGGCATGGAAGCGGCAAAAATCCGCCCGCACACACCGTCTGAACACCGACCACGCCATTACGATGACACAAACCGAAAACCGCCATCGGCAGAAAAATCACACAAGATACCGCCCGCCATCGTCCGAGTCGGAGTCAAACCGCCCGCCACGGACGGAAACACGCACGACAACACAAAACCGCCCGCCCTCACGGCCAACACACCGCACGTGAGATTACGATCGCACCGCCATGAGCGCGGGAAAACTACAAATATACCGCCCGCCTGCGCAAACAACGCCGATGAGAATCGACACGGCAGAAGCCATGGCGCCCACGTCCCTGCACAGAAACCATCCGCTGACAAAAACAATCGCACACAACATGGCCAACAAGTCCACACAACAAGGCACGCACAAATACACAAGCACAGTACACATCCCGAAAACACCCCCTGGACAAACAAGAACTACAAAGGCCAGAACACCAGACACAACACACCTGAAAACAACAGACCATGAGGACACACCCACATAGGTAAGTACAAAAGCAGCACTCCCACAGACCACAACCCCTTGCAACATTGCAAACTAGAGAGGAGAGGACACAGTGACACAGCAAGGACAGCAGCACACCACAGAAACGCACACATCACAACCACCACCACCACCACCACCACCAAACACCGGCACCACAAACCCCCTGCACATTACACAACACACACCGCACCAGCACCACAAACACCATGGCACCACAAAGAATGCCCAAGTTCACGCCCATTGAGCTGACGGTCATGGTCGACGAGATCATCAAGGTGCACCCACAAATCTATGGGAACCTGGTCCAGCACACACCACTAGCCACCAGAAAGAGAATGTGGAACCGGATCGTAGACCAGGTCAATGCAGTCGGGACCCTGCCCAGGAACAGAGTTGAAATCAACAAACGGTGGAATGACGTCAAGAGCCTGGTCAAGAAGAAGGAGAGCAAGAACAGAGAGCTGGCAGCCGTCACTGGCGGAGGGAATACCGCGCTCTTCAAGACCTTCAAAGCGTGGGAGGAGAAGGTGCGAGTCATTATACATCCGGAGATCCTCGCCGGATTAGCAGGGGGAGTGGAGGCTGGTAAGTACAAACTAATGTATACCAGCACACCGCTATGTACTCACATGCACTACCACCATGCCACAGCTCCCAGGGACAAACACCCCCATGTCCAGCACACAATACACAACACATCACACACACATGCAACAGACACCACCACACACTGCCCAAACCGAACAACTGTAAGATACGTGGGGACATGTGTACACTCAGCCAGCCACGTAACCACCAACAGGTCCCCGAGTATGCCAGAAGCGCCACAACGAGCACCCACCACACCCATGTGTCCGCCATAGCTGCACTAACCGACAAGTAACAGGTAAGTGGCAGGAACACAAAGTGCAGTGGGTGGGAGGGTGGACAGCCCAAGTACAACACACACCAGGCCCCTAGTCCCACAGCACAGCAAGGAGGAGCATCCCCCACCCCCACAGCCACGTGTCAGCCACCGCAGTGCACACCGACAGCCGAAAGGTAGACATCACGATCCACAACAATCGGTGTCAGTGGGTGTCCAGCCACCACCACGACCCACAACACCCCCCACCCCCACAGACCTGCAACATGGAGCACCCCCGCTTAGAACCATGTGGCATCCAGTACAGTGCATGCCCGAACAACCTGCAGGTGGGAAATTGGACAGGGCTGGATTACTGGAGGCATGAGGACCGTAACACGACCAACACATGGGACATGTCACGTAGCAGACGAACACGCAGCACCGCCCACCGTCACGAACAAGTGAACAATGTGCACACGGACATGAACCACAGACTCACACCTCACATGACCCATCACAGACACAGCAACACCCAAGGAGCCACGTCTGCATGCACAAGCCACACTGGATATAGTACCACACGGCAGCCACTGTGCAACTCATCACACACAACCGAAACACCATTGAAGTCCTGTCCATGTAGCCCCTACTGCCTGTCAACCACACACCCCACAACTACGCCTATGTAAGACAAACAACACTAGACGCAACAGAGCGGAACAACATAAATGCACACGAACACCACTGAACCCATCAAACACACAGACACACCATGCACATACAACATACCATCCATCCCATCCGTCAGCCCCAGTCTCATGAAAGGCATGTCATCCGCACAGCTGCCACACATACAGCAGTCACGCTAAGATACATGCCCATGACCAACCATGTGCCAGAAGTCAATGAAGCGCACGCCACACTGTGAGCAACAACACACAACATGGGCCACACCCCCCACGAGCACTGCAGTGATGCACATGGCACAGGGCAGCACGCACACCAAGGAGATGGGACAACTGCAATACGTTGGCTGGCACACAACCATCACTCACTCATAACGATGCGTCCAATGCCATGTCCAGTAATCACAACAGACAGCAAATATGCAGGCCATGTCAGACATGCACACACCTCAGACCATGCACTGTCATGCTGCCACAACACATGTCACGTTCGGCACCCATGGCTCACAGCATGTACCCCAAAAGCATATTCCCTCCCAAATGCGAATCTGGGGCATGGCCCCCATGTTGCCATATGCGTTCCTAAGCGTCCCATTTGAACACCAAAAGCAAAGTACAAACCAGACCCAGGATGGGCCAGGAGCCCGCATACACCAGAGTCACAATAAGTAGGGGCACAGCAACACACCCATCGGCATGGCCAATCCGTCCCATGCCACATGTGCACAGCACACAGTCCCATTGCCAAGCACACACAACTACAAATGGTACAGCCACACACACGCCTCCGGGAAACCCATGTACGAGATTGCACGAACTGTTAATGTCAGACGACAAATACATACTTCGCCAGGTGCAACACAATAACAAATCTCATTCTCTCCACAGGTGACGAACTGCTGGATGCTGGGGATGGAGACAGCAGCCAGCACAGCCAGCCTACAAGCCCCCAATGAGGACACACGGATGTGGAGGATCTGTCCTCCTCTTCGGACACGGACCACCAAGCAGGCCCATCTGGTGTGGCAGGGCCCAGCCGCTCCCCAGGACCCCTCCTACCCACCAACCCATCATCCAGGGCTGCTGAACATTCCCAGCCCCCTGCTGCCACTGTCGTTGCGGCCACACCCACGGACATTGCGGCCACACCCACGGTCATTGCGGCCACACCCACGGTCATTGCGGCCACACCCACGGTCATTGCGGCCACTACCACTGCCGCAACCGCCACCATCGCCGCACCGACCACCACCGCCGCCACCACCACCACGTCTTCGCTGGCACCAGCCCCAGCGCAGGTGGTGGCTCGGCCGACTGGATCCACCCTGGGAGCCACAGCGAGGACCGTGGTGAGCAATGTGGCTAGTGGGCAGGCCGGTGGCAGCAGTACTGGTAGGAGGAGCAGGGTCAGGGAAACGCAAGTCTCCCCTGGGAGCCATGCCCTGCCTCAAATGGCCAGAGTCCTTGGGGCCTATGAAGAGGCCCAAGGACAATGGGCCAGGTCTGCTTCAGACACGCGGGAGGTGCTGGGGGTGCTGAGGTCCATGGACGCCCGTATGGGCCAACTCGTGGACCTCATGGGCCAGCTGGTGGTGAGGTCACAGCCAGGGACAGCAGCTCCACCACCGCCACCACCTGCCAGGGCGCAGGGTCGAGCAGCAGTGTCCAGTACCCCTGCGTCCACAGCCAGTGAGCACACCTCACCCCCCACCAGCAGGTCGCCACCACACACCCCCTCCCAAACGTGGAAGGGGCCGTCCGAAGTACAAACAGATCTCCCGGGAGGACTACGCACGCTCCAGACGCAAGTGAGGCAGCCAGCCAGCCTTCCTTGACCACCCACTGCATTGACTTGGACTACGATCCCACTCCACACAGCCATCTGGATGGCATGTGTCTGTTGGACCATGGACATGGAACAAGTGGGTACACCCTGAGCATCACGCAGCCGTGACCGACAGCTCATTGTCACTGCACGCACCACTTTTGTCATCACCTCGCACACAATCACATGTCACAGTTTGAAATAAATGCACCTCTTACACAAACTGCTGTTTGTGCCCTGTGTTTTATTTGTACGGAATACAACGGCCACCTTGGGCGGAAAGGCACCTGATGCGTGGCATGGCAATGGAACCGGAGGGCCTGTAGGGACCTAGGGGTGGGAGACAGAACAGGAGCACATTCAATGAGTGTGTCACACACCCATCACACAGTACATGTCAACAACTACAAGCAATGTACACACATCGCACAGAGCAATAGGGCACAATGCCACAGCCACCAACAGTGGCATACTACCCTGGCCATGGAGCGTTGACACACAGCACGCAGTGAACAAACGGCCACCCTGACACAGCACACACACACCTGCACAGATACAGCCACATCAGCCGTCGTACATGGACACTCACCGTCAAGTGAAGTAGTGGGCGATGAGCTGCTGCCGCACATTACCAGCTTCCTCCTCTCCGCTGTCCTCCTCACTCGAGCTGTCCTGGTCTGCGGGCTGGGGCCCTGGTTGATCTCCGTCATCCACGATGAGGGGGATCTGCTTCCGAATGGCCAGATTGTGCAGCATGCAGCACGCCACCACTATCTGGCACACCTTCTGTGGGGAGTACGCCAGCGCACCCCTCGGTGCGGTCCAGGCACCTGAACCTGGACTTGAGGAGGCCAAAGGTACGCTCGACCACACGTCTGGTCCTCCCATGTGCCTCATTGTAGCGATCGTCTGCTGGGGTGCGAGGATTCCTCAATGGACTGAGCAGCCATGCCCCATTTGGGTACGCAGAGTCACCTGGGTGTGAGGGACACAGAGAACCGTTGCTATTCCAACTGGACAGGGGACAGCATCACACAACCAGCACGCTACACCACTCCACATACTCACCGACAATACAGCCACGATCCTGTTGCAGATTGGACATCAGTCGTGGCAAGATGCTGTTGTGCATTATGTGTGCGTCATGGGCCGAGCCTGGGAACTTTGCACACACGTGGGTGATCACCATGTCCGCAAGGCACACCACTTGCACATTCAGGGAGTGCGTGTGCTTCCTGTTGCGGTACAGGTGCTCAGTGGCCTGTGGTGGAACAAGGCCAACATGTGTGCAGTCAATGGCTCCAACGACGTGTGGGATTCTGCCAAGGGCATAGAATGCACCCTTCACTGCCGCCAATTCACGAGCCCTGGGGAAGCGGATGTACCTGTTTCGGTACAGCATCATGGCTGCCAGTACATCCCTCAGCACCTTGCTGAACATGGGCTGGGACATCCCTCCTCCACTGCCCACTGTGTGCTGGAATGACCCAGTGGCGAAGAAATGCATGGCGGCCATCACCTTAGCCGTGGGGGTGACAGCTGTCGGATACACCCTGCGGGGACGGAGATGGGGTTCCAACATGGCACACAGTCGATGCAGGGTTGGCCTGTCCAGCCGAAACTTCCTAATGACCTCTGTATCGTCCATGTCCGCCAGCAATTGGTATGGGCGGTCAATGTTCGGTCTCCGCCTAGGGAAAATGGCAGTGGACACATGTCAAAGCAACACAACACATAGCAATTTCGCATATACATCACTGACATGACTGAGCAAGCACATGAGCCACAGCCCAGCTGTCAAGCTGGGACGGCACGGCCACAATACACTTACACAGGTCTCCCAACAATGGCAATGGCTAGTGATACAAACCACTGCCATGTGCATGCACATGGGGATCTAGGCCCCAATGACTTGCGGGGCGTGCTGATGGGGACTGACTGCATATTCGTCAAGCGGCAACGCCACAGCAACATGAATGTCTGCTGAGCATGGAACTGCTTCCGAGGCTGGATGAGTATGGCACACGACGACGACGATGTGGGCACAGGCTGAGCGGCCAAAACAAGTGGGACCTGTGGCACGAGGGGATATGAGACAGTAGTAGGTGTCAGCACTGCACCCTATGTACAGCACTGTACGGATCACACCTCCCGAAACATTGACAGGTGTCCACATTGACAGCCCCATGCCAAGACGGCTGTGTGCTTGCAGTCACACGTCACAGGTGAGAGGTTACATTGCACGTGCCAGGTGGCAGACGTACATAGTGGGAGCTGGCATGTGTGTGCATGTGTCTCCTGTTCAGGATCCACCAGATGGGCGCTGACTCTGTACTGACCATTGGACACAGCATGTTCCGTGGAAGGCTTGTGTGTGTGGGATGGTGGCACTGGATGTGCCTCCGTTGGGTGGGGGCCATGCACAGGGCGGGTACGTCGATGATTGCGCATTGTTGGTCATGGTGGGTGCACCCACTAAGATGTGTTGCCCTGTGTTCAATTCCTATGTCCGCATGATGATGGACTGTAGATGTGGGCAGACTACACATTGGTCGATGTGCTGTCTATATGCATGTGCCTTCACACCAGGCACAGCTGCCCCTGCACATGTGACCCCTGCTGGACTCACTGCTGGGTCTGTGGAGCTGATGCACCTTCTGTGCGTGGGGCGGACAGCTCTCCTCACTTCCCTCATTGCGCATGTCATGACTTTGCCGCAGGTGACATGGATCATGGAGGGCCCACATGTACGCGTGGATAGGCTACACATGATTGTTCACTGGTCGCCACCCCCAGTCAGTGTTTCGAATGGGAAGGTTGTCGTGCTGGTGGTATATTCGATGTGGCGGATGGGCGGGCCTAGGTGAGGGCTTACATTCCGGACATGGGGGGTAGTTGGATTGGCGACTAGTTGCAGTACACACGGGACACGTCTCTTCCTTTCCACATCTGGGTCATCCCTTGTACTCACTGACAGTGATACAGTCATCTTCGCCCCAGCCCTCATGTCCTCCCCTCGCTCCCCCAATATGCATGTGCACCTGCGAGGCTAGCGCTTGCACAGGGAGCCCCAAGCTCGCACCAGAGAGGGCAAGGAGTGTATGTGTGGGTCCAGTTGCACGAGTGGGCTGTCTCAGGGTATGATGTGTTGCGGGACGCCGTCCACCTGCGTGGTGCCCCAAATGGAGACCCGGCCTGCATGGACTATGCATCACAGTCTTCGCCTTCCGGATCCGCCACCTGCGACACCCAGTGGCTGTGGCTGCCCTTGCGGCCAGGCCGCGTCCGTCTGTGACTGATGGCCCACACATTCACTCTTTGGCCTCTCTGGGGAGGGCTCGGGGGTGGTGGCGCACGCGCTTGCACTTAGTCGCAATGGCATGTGGCGTGGTTGGTATAATGGGCAATGGATGGGATGGTGCGAGCCACCTCCCGTGACGTCAGTGCTGCTCGTGCTGTGGTGCGTCCCCCCTACACTTCCATTTGACTTGTGCCATGCTAGACGTTGAGGTTCTATTGCCTGCGTGATATGACCAGGAGGAGCGCGAGGAGACCTCTCACACACCATGCTCCACTGCCATCCCGTGCCCTGTATCGCCTGTGCGGATTGACTATGTTGGGGTTACACCTGGTCGACTGGGGCTGTGTGTGCCTTGTCAAGGGGCATGGCGGGCGCATAACAGGATCCAGCTTGTCCACAGAGGGTGGGCTGAGGTGCGCCTGGTACCGCTTTGTACGTGTGCCCGGCTGCTGTGCACACACGTGTTCACTCCCCCGACAGGTGTCCTCTCACAATGCCCAGGGAAGCGGTGGTGTACTGTTCATGACCCCTCCCAACACGGCGTGCTCCAACTTGGCATGTGCGCATCTACCCGTCACACCCACCCACCTGAGCACTGCGTCCATACGACTTCACACGACACATGTGTGTCTTCCACAGTTGTGCTACTCATTTGCGTTGACATCCAATACCAGTGGACTACATGGTCATGTCACGACTGCCGTGTACTTCACATACTCTCATCCTCTCTCATTCGTACTTGTGAAATGAGTCAGCGGAGACAGTTTTGGTTTCAAACATTATATTGAGTCTTCTGTCCTCTGTGATGCAGTATAGTGGACACTACTGGCAGCGGAATACATGTTGAGGATATACTGAGCATGATTGCAAATGGGATAGGGTGTGGGGTTACATGTGATTGGCTGTTGCATGTGGGATGTGGGCTTCAGAGTTACATCTGCTTGGCCAAGGCTGTGCTAATGTACATTTACGTATAGCTGCGGAGCTGCGGACTTTGACACAGACGGTATACATGTAGCCTACCAGACCGCTTGGCATCATGGGCACAGTCCATCTCAGTTCCATGTGACAGGTTTGCTGCGGTTGTTCCTCATGCACGTGTGCATGTGAGATGACATCAGGGCATGTGCTTGCGTGCATGCAGCGGCGTGCCACTTGTTGTTGCAATGTGGTGGTTACTGGACATGTCACAGTCACTGGGGTCGTGTTGTTGTTGTATGCACTTGTCGTCCATGCAAAGGTCCTGGTATGGGATTCCCGGGGCGGGGGTGGGAGGGGTGCAGCACCCACAGACTCCAGGCGACCTATTCATGTCCACTGAGCGGTGTGTGTGTCCATGGGCGCTGGATCCATGTCGTGTCCTGGTTGTTCGTGCAGTTCCGTCCATGTGGGTGCGATACACAGACCCCATGCCACTGCCTCCCATGATGCATGCGGTGTTCCTGGATGTGATGGGGAACAGTGTGCATGTCCCGGTCATATCCGATGTCATGGCGATGTCGTTGATGGTGTGGTTACAGTTGCCGGTTGTTTGGTATGGCTGTTGTGCTGGTGACTGGCCAGTCCGTGCGGAAGCTAAGCATGGGTGCGGGGTTGGACATCATAGGTCAATCGGGGAACCTGCGTTGTGGTCCGACGAATTTACAGGTTGTCAGGTATGCGATGCCGTCCAGCAGGGCTTCCATGTCATTGGTGGTGTACATGTTTGCCAGCCAATGTAGCGGATGGTGGCTGTCAAGGTGTTGTTCGTAAGTTGTCCCTTGGAGGACCATGATGGGGCATGCTGGGTGACATTCGATGTAGCTGTTCTCGATGATCCGTCGTGTGGAGGCACAGTGGTCCCATTTCAGTGCGGGTGCGATGTTGGCCACATACGCCATGCCCCCATAGGCAGAGCAGGCCCTGTCGTGTGCGTCCAGAGGTAGGAGTAGTGGTAGCAGGTCCGCCTTTAGACATGCCGGGTTGGAGAGGCATATCTCCACGGGATGCTGGTAGGGACACCTCCGACAGTAGAAGACGGGCATGACGCAGCTGAACAATGTGATGCGGTAAGTCAGTCGGTAACTTACGTTCAGCAGGGACAGGAGATCGCATCCCAATATATGTATCAGGTTGGTTTTGTACAGCTTGAGCTGTCCGGCGTAGTTGGGTAGGTGTGTTGCGGTTGTCATTTCGCAGCGGTGCGTTGTGGTGGCGTGCTCCGGCTGTGTGTGCAGTCTGCAATGTGCACGCTCCGAGGTTGCTGTGAGCTCTGTGTAGTCGTAGGGAGACAGGACTTGTGTTCTGTTGGCTTGTGCGGAGGACATGGGCCCTCATCCCACATGCTTCTCAGACAGTTCAAGGTCAGTGATGTGTGACTCCTTCCAATTAACTTGCATGTGGCCGACATGGGGGAGTGTTATTTTTTTCCTCCCCGTCCGTTGTGTGCTTCTGTGATATGCGCTATCTGCCCTGTGGTCGGTCTCCTCGGCATGCCTGTGTTGGTCTATTCTTGGACAATGGCTGTATTCACCGGCTTCTGTCGTAGGGCTGTGGTTTCGGAGTTGGAATGGAAGGTCATTCAGTGCTGTCTGCTCTCCCTTGTGTGGGCGGCAGGCTGCCTTTCCGCTCTGCGTTGGGCCTTGTGTGTGAATGTTATTCTTGGGCCACCTGTTGTCGGTCCCCGGGCTCTTTGGTGTTCCGTTTTATATGTCTTGTTCATATGTGCAGGGTGGTATGGGTGTTTCAGTGTGGTACTGGCGTTCCTCTTCCCGAAGGGGCCCTGCTTCTCCTAGTTGGTGTTGCCGCCGCTGTGTGCTACGCCATGTTTGTTACACTGGGGTGTGTCCTGCTGTTGCGTGACTTCACTGACATGTGTGCGTCGGTTGTGTGGCGTTGGGTGTTGTCCGTGAATTGGGCGTTGGGGACATGTCTGTGGCAGGCCTGTCACGTGTCATGTGCGTTCGGGGTGGGGCTGATGTGTGTGCTGCTTGGTTGTGTCCCTGTGTCTGTGTGCGACGCATGCATGGCGCTGCGGTTGGCCTCTGCGTTGTGCGCATGTGTGGCGGCATCATCGCCGCTTTGGGGCCGTGACGGGGTGGTTGGTTCCTAGTCCCAGGTGGTGTGTACACATGTGTTACGCGATGTTACGATTTGGCCTGTGTGTCATATGTGGATGCAATGGTGGATGTGTAGTGTACACGCGCTGGTGGGGGGTTGTCCGCTTTTTCCGCCCTTGCACTGTGTGCGCTGTTTGCGTGCACTTGTTGTGTGTGTGCCTACCTGCGTCTCCGCGGTACGTTGCGTCCTTGGTGGTGCATCAGCAAGAGCATGGGGAGGGCCTGCAGTGCTGGATTCATGCTCGGGGAGCCGCTTCTTCGTTGTCCGTGCTCGGCGTCCGTGTTACCGCTTCGGTTTGTCGTACGGTATCTCTTAGCCGTGGGAGCCGTTTGTTTGCGGCATCGTAATTTATACGCCGGGCGGGACGTGATTTCGTCGGACGGTGTGTGTCAATTGTGCTGCGCCGCTACGTGTACGGACGCACTTTGATGGCGGACGGTGTTGCTGGTTTGCCGGCGGTGTTTGGCCTACTTTTCGCATCGTAATTGGGCGGGCGTGTGGACTGCTGCGTGCCGGCGGTAACTGGTGGTTTTTGCATCCGCCAGCACGGCGGTTGTGCTTCCGCCCGCCATCGTAATGACCCCCATAGATTGTCTTGTACACAATTGGCATATTTAATTTACTCGTAAGTCCCTAGTAAAGTGGCACTGCCTGTGCCCAAAGTCTGTAAATTAAATGCTACTAGTGGGCCTGCAGCACTTATTGTGCCACCCACTTAAGAATATTACTTCAAACATGTCTCAGGACTGCCATTGTAGCCTGTGTGTGCAGGTTTATTTTGCCATTTGGACCTAGCAAAATAAACCTTTTGCCAGACCCAAACATTCCTTTTAAATACATATAAGACACCCGTAGGGTAGGCCTTGGACAGTCAAGATGGAAGTGTGCAATGTATTTAAAATGTAGGATGTGTACTTTTACCTTTTACATGCCCTGATTGTGAAAAACTCTTAAATTTGATTTTCACCACTGCAAGGCCTACCTCTACTGTAGGATAGCATTGTAGTTACCTTATTATAGTTTATAAGTGTAATTTCCAAATGGGAACAGGTGACCAGTTCATGTTTGGTGTCTCTGGAATCGTAAAGAAAATTCCTAATTTATGGTGATATCGGATTTAAAGTTACCATTTTGAAAATTCCAGTTTTAGAAAGTTGGCATTTTCTTGCCCTAACCATTTGGTGCCTGCAACCTGACTCTGGGTCACATGACTGGGTGTATTTGACAGTTGGGCTTTGTGTATTCCTACAAGACAGCCACACACAATAGGGAGCTTAGGTGTGCCTGAATGGGGCATCACAGGCAGGGCCAGCCCCACTTACACTTAAAGTGGCTGTGTCCTTTCTCCTCACAAAGGGCTGCATATCCCCTGTAGTTAGTCTGGAACCAGGGCCAGGAGGACAGGGGGCATGTGCACTTCAAAGGCATGCCTCTATAAACCTCTCCCCACTTCAAAGCACACCTGTGTATAATCACTGGACCTGAGACACCAACTCTTCAGTACACTTCTGGACCTGGGGATACTCTGCCTGTAAGAAGGATTGCTGTCCTGCTGGAAGGACTGCCACTCTGCTTGACTGTTGCTCTGAAAGAACTTCTGCCCTGCTGTGCTGACCTGCTGCCCTCTTGCCTGGTGAAGGAGAACTGGACAATCAACCTCACCCTTGAGCCCAGGACATCAGAGTGACTCCAACGGTTAGTCTGCTGGCCTCCTGATCTGAGCCTCAGGGACATAAAAGACTCCCAACATCCTACACAAAGATCTGGATCCAACTGAAGTGAGGTCCTGACCCCCCACTGGTGCCCCTCAGGTCCTGAACCCTTGGTGTGGCTTAGAGCTGAATTCAAGATTTTGGGCTTTTCGTGACTGCTTAACAGGCCCATTTTCACCGTGACCTCACTGCCTTCACCACGAATCAGCGTAAAGCTCCATCAGCCCAACCCTTCACACTACAGCATTGACTACTTGTGGGGACCACCAATGCGAAGCTCCAGCAACTGCCATCTGTGAAGCCTGGTCTGCTCTTCACACTATGCTAGCAGCTTCCAGCGACACTCTCCTTGCTCCTCAGTGCCCTCTCCACTGCAAGCGGGATTCTTGGCATGGATTTGAGGAGGTAAACTTCAGAGGGCCTAAACTGGTGATTGTAGCCAACCTGCACTCCATTGCAATCAACTTGAAAGTGTGACTTTGACCCAGTCCAGCGTGACTAGATATCCCTAGTTGGCGCTTTGTACTTTTTGGTGCTATTTTCACGAAAATCTTTAAAAATTCATAACTCTGGTTCTACTGATTGGATTTTTGTCATTTTGATCTTGTTTTATTTAATAAATGTTACTCAAGTTTTCTAACTTGGTGTGGGATCCTTTTGTGTGGTGTTTTCCACTTTAGTACTGCTTGAAGTGTTGCACAAATACTTTGCACATTGATTCTAAGTTAAGCCTGACTGCTCTGTGCCAACCTACCAGAGGGTTGAGCACAGGTTAATTTGGGGTTGACTTGTGTCTCACACTGTCAAGGACTGTGGTTGCTACTCAACCAGAGCTCACACCCCAGTCAACCAACAATCCAATTTCTTACTGTTAACATAACTCAAATGCTACAACACATACTGCTTTACAGACACCAATTTAGCACAGAGGAGGAAGAAAACCAAGAAGGCCATAGAACCCAAAAAGCTGACAAGTCCCAGTGCCATAAATTAGGCAATCTCTACAATGTTAAGTCTTACCAAGATGTCATTCTAAAAAGGTTCAGGTCTACACCATCTTTAAAACCAGTGGAATCATGCATAAATTGTACCACCACCTACCTGGCTGAAAAGATTATGATTTTCTTTGGCTATCAGCAAGGTTGCATGTTGAAATATTAACAGCAAAAATGTCATGGTACCCGAATATTCACTAATCATGTATGGAGAGAACCTAGCCATAAATGAAGAGTTCACCTACCTAGGCAGTACTATCAGACACGGGGTGTGGGGGCAGAAAGTGATATCAAGAGCAAGTTGAAAATGATCAGAAATGCCTTCAGAATGCTGAGCAATTTATAGAGGTAATTTCAGTACAGCACCAACACCAAGCTGAGGCTTTACTAGAGCTGCCACAACTTCGGGACCTGTGCTGTGGGGGACTCCAAGCCCCACAAGTCAACTTGCCTGCCTGGAGGAGGGGCTTCAAGCGCTTAAAAGCACCAACGTTTACCCGCGACGCTCCGCGGGATGCCACAACTTCGGGACCTGTGCTATGGGGGACTCCAAGCCCCACAAGTCAACTTTTCTGCCTGGAGGAGGGGCTTCAAGTGCTTAAAAGCGCCAATTCTCACCCACGACCCGGGACGCGCCATGGGACGCCACATCTTCGGGACCTGTGCTGTGGGGGACTCCAAGCCCCACAAGTCAACTTGCCTGCCTGGAGGAGGGGCTTCAATCGCTTAAATTAAAAGCGCCAATGCTCACCTGCAACGTGGGACGTGCCGCGGGATGCCACAACTTTGGGACCTGTGATGTGGGGGACTCCAAGCCCCACAAGTCAACTTGCCTGCCTGGAGGAGGGGCTTCAGCACTTAAAAGCGCCAAATCTCACCCGCGCCGCAGGATGCCACAACTTCGGGACCTGTGCTGTGGGGGACTCCAAGCCCCACAAATCAACTTGCCTGCCTGGAGGAGGTGCTTCAAGCGGTTAAAAGCACCAACAAACAACCGCGATGCGGGACGCGCACGGGATGCGCCCGGGCCAAGCCTGGGCCAAGGGCGGGCCCCTCCGTGCCCATCATTACCAGGAAGAGGCAGGGCAGGGTCTACCCTCTTATGTTTGGCTACCGGACTCTTTGAGAACCTTGGAGATGACCACGCGTGCATGAGGTACTGTGTTGCTTTGCTACTTCCACCTAGTGGCTTTGGTTAAAAGTTAAGAACTGAGACATTGCTACAAAAGTCACCACATACTGTCTAGTTCACTACTCTTAATGATTCACCGTAAGAGTCTCTGAAAGGACTTTGTTTGCTGGTTAGTTGGGGGACAAATTTGGACACTGGGTACTGACCTGTGATCGAGTAGGACTCATACTACAGCTCTGGGGAAGAAAAAATCTATGGAGGGTACGGGTGGTGGCCAGTCTGGGAAAGGGAAAAAGGGTAAGAAATCCTCAAAACACCAAGCTAGTAATTGCATATTAGATCGTATTGATAACCTGATAAGTGAGTGCGAAGATATATTAGATCCAGGACCGCCCACTCCACCCACTCCTCCTTCAACTACATTCAATAAATCCCCCATACCAATTACCACTAGCCTCAATTGCGTCCCTGTAATTCCAGCTATGTTCAGAAAGATATGTCCCAAGGAGGTTTGTGCACAAAACAAGGAGGACTCAATGCACATAGTAGGGATCCACTGCCTCCCTGCTGCTTGCAATCCTGACACCAACACGAGCTCCCCCAAAACGACCCATAGCATATCACCACAGCTAGAATCCAGCATCCCCTGAACTAATAGGTTCACCCCCCTATTGGCCCTAGCCGATAGAGACATGAAAGACCGATCCCAATATTGGCCCAAGCCCTCGGGTGCGATTACAGCTGCTCCAAATCTAGAATCCCTGGACTCAAGCACCCACCAGCTTATTATAGATCTAAGGGCCAAAGTAGGGTCACTAAGAGCAATGATTGATGGGCTCACTGCACTAGTCAAATCCATATTACATACTAATTTTCCATCTGCATCTTCGGCCATACAGGAACTGGGAGCCCTAGCGCAGCCGGCAACACAGGCTCAAGCAGTCACCCTCAGCCCTATCAGCCAAATATTGGTAAAGAAAAAATCTGTACTTGTGAGCCGCCAGACCTACTTTCAGCTGCTGCTGCTCCCCATACTCTATTACTGCCCAACCCTAACGCCAATCGCGTTAACCGCCCACACAATTTAGCAGGTGTGCATGGTCCCTGCAATCACCAGAGGAACCGCAATTCATCCCAAAGCCATTCATCATCTCATTACAGCAGGAACCACCTATCAAAACAAGTCCCCCCTCGCCTGCCACTCGCCAACAAAAGTTTCATGGTTAATGTTCCCAAACTTGGCGCGAGGCAGGGATTTGAGGGGGAAGACTCTCTGATTAACAAAGCGATTCATTGGATTCGCTATGTTAGGGACTGTCACTCGGTAATTCGAGACAACATTATCAGGGCGCATAGATGCGTATCACCAGGTCAGCTACCAGATTGTATTGAGCTGATATTAAAAGAACCAGATTTGGCGGAAAATCTTCTTGCCCTAGAATTTTGAACCTGTTCCCCTGCTTCTTCTTCTATTCAATTTAGGCACTCTATTCCTCACATGCCAATTCCGCTCCTACCATTGGACGGAAGATTCAGTAGCTCCACCCTAGATAACAACGATTGACTTCTGGAGGAAGTCTATCAGTCCCCTAGACCACACTTCTCCCCTTCTTGTCAGGAAGACACTAGCCTTGGTGATAAGTTCCAACAGAAGGTGCCCAACTCAAATTGAATGGTTTCCTACCAAATGTAGGCACAAGTAGTGCTGCTAGTAATCTTAATGGGCTGGAGGACTTGCCATGTTGCGTGGACGAGCCTTCAACTACAGACCATAGCACCTTAACACACAAAATATCTGTGAAAGGGCAAGCACCCATAGCTATAGTGTCCTGGAATGTTGCCGGTCTAAAACAAAAACTTGAGGACCCGGACTGGCACAGTTACATAGATAAATTTGACATCAGCCTTTTTCAAGAGACATGGTTACTTACCCCCCGTTTAAGCTAGGATATAAGACATACTATGAGAATGCCATTCCATCACAGAGAGGAAGAACATCTGGGGGCCTTGCAATATGGATTAAAATAACACTGGGGATGCGATCCAACGACTAAATTATAGATTCACCATATTTATTGGCAGTGTATCTAGATGTAAACACTCATAACAATGAAAATTTTTATTTGTTTAACATCTATAATAGACCAATGAGGCAAAACCTTAACTCTGAGACCATTAACACACTAGGTAGCTCCCTGGACTATGTAGACCTTAGCGATACCGTGATTGTATGCGGGGACTTCAATTGTGCCTATGAGCCATTAAATAGACTAGAAAATCTAACAGAGGAAGAGGACATGACTATGGGGTTGCCTCAACTAGAGGCTGGGCCACCAAAACCTTGTACCAATGCTCCATTACAGATAATGCAGCTTACCATAGAACATCACCTAAGGGCATGTAATGGGAGGGTATTTAATAATAGGGATGATAAAGCCTCTCCTAATACTTTTAAACGTGGTAGCTCACAGTCGAGAATAGATTACATTATGCACAGCATGCAGAGCTGGAGCAGGATAGTGAGCTTCAGAATAGAAGCGAGGGAGGACAGCGACCATCGACCACTTTGTCTGGAAGTAACAGGCCAGATAGCAAGGGATGATCTACCTGATACCTGCATGCAAAATGTACATCCCTTAGTAGGAAACAACTGAAGATCTATCAAGTGGCCTAAGGTTACAGGTGATAAAGAACTAATGACAAGCATTTATAATACCTTTGCGGAGGTAGTGGGTGCCTACCTAGAGACAAATGAATTGCCTGTAATACCAATGCACACTCTTTTAGTTGCAAAGCTAGAGTCCCTTCTTACTGAAAACACCAGGAAGAATTTGAAACCCAATTGCAAGTTGGGACCAAAAGTAAATCCCTGGTATACATCAGAGTGCAAAAGAACCAAGAACAGCTTGCTTGAAATTCTAAAGCTAAGAAATTCAGACTCAATAAGGAGGGCTAGGGATGTTCATAGGAGAGCATTGACTACTGCCAAGAGGAATTGGGAGGAAAACAGATGGCTCGACCTCTTGCAGGCAGTAAAAACCAATAATTCAGCTGAGTTTTGGAAAATAATAGCATGTGGGGGCAAGGACCAAGTAGCGAGAACGGAGCATTATTTGGACTTGGTAGGCTGGACCGAGCATTTTACCAATTTGTACTCCAGTTTCCGGTCCACTTCCACTTTAACTGAAGACAGCGAGCCTGCTAGTAACGAGGGAGACAGAGAAGTGATTGTTTTCTCGCTGAAAGAAACTGAACATGCCATAGATACCTTCTAGCAGGGAAAAGGACCGGGACTAGACAGACTTCCTGGAGATCTATTTAAACACGACAATAAGGTCTGGGTCCCATATGTTAACTTCCTTAGCAATGCAATAGCAGCAGGGGCCCCAATACCGGTAATGTGGAAAGTGGCTGAAATTGTCCCCATCCACAAAAAAGGCAGTAAACAGAAACCCGAGAATTACAGGCCAATTAGCCTGATAGACGTACTCCAAAAAATCTACGCCAGACAGTTATTGAACAGGCTCGATGACTGGATAGAGACTAACAATATATTGTCCCCGTACCGGGCAGGATTCAGATCATGCACTAGTACAGTAGAACAAGTCTTCAGACTTTTGTGCATCATCTGGAAATACGTCAAGATAAAGGAGGGCCATACTTACGTAGCTTTTGTTGACTTGAGGGCGGCTTTCGACCTTGTACCCAGATGTCTACTATGGGACTCACTAAAAGAACTAGAAGCTCCCCCCAGCCTATTAACACAGATAAAAAGGTTGCATAATGGAAACTATGCTAGAGTCCGTTGGGGCATGAATGGGGAACTCACAGAACCAATCACAATAGATAGAGGAGTGAGACAGGGATGTGTACTTGCTCCCACTCTGTTCTCACTCTACATCAGTGATGTGGTAAGCCATCTACAAAAAACTGGAAATTACCCTCCCAAATTGAATGGGAACTTGGTACCGGAGCTGCTGTTTGCAGACAATACCATCCTGATTTCGCAGACTCCAAAGAGACTACAAAACTTGATGGATGACTTTAATAGATATTGCAACGCAAAAGGCCTAGAAATAAACACTAGTAAAACTAAGTACATGGCCACAAACCCACACAATGGTTTTAGAAATAATCTCAAACTGAGCAATCGGAGAATAGAACATGCCACTAACTTTGCTTATTTGGGCATATTACTTGACTCCAAATTAGTATGGAATCAGCAAGTCAATCAATCAGCACTGCGGCTAGCCCAAGGGGCAGGGGCAGTCCTCAAGAATATAGTTTGTCCTCAAGTAAACCTGTGACACCAGCACTCAAGCTATACAAATGCAAGGTTCAGGCAGCAGCTTTGTATGGATCAGAGCTATGGGGCATTAGTGACACCAAACAATTAACAACTGGGGAAAACAAGTTTGCAAGGAGACTACTGGGGCTGCCCCTATCAACACCACTCATTCCAATGTTCCACGACCTAAATATGAGGCGCATAGGGCATATTACACCTTTACGACCACTGCTTTATTGGATACGCTTGTGGATAACACCAGAATTAGTAGCATATAGAGAAGGTGTACGAGAATTGCTGGCCATTGACACGCGCCTCACCTTCCCTTGGCTAAGATTTGTAAGGAAATGGCTCATAGAGTTAGGTCTCAGGTAATACTGGTCCGAGCCGCATAGTTTAACATAAAGAGAACTTACTGGCAATACATACTGAATGCACTCCACTGTGACCCGAGAGTATGAAGGTTAACAACTCATTTCCTTACCATTAAACCATATCCAAGTCGCAAAGAATTTCTTCACAATGTACAGCCCTACCTAGCAAGAACTTTGTATCTAAAGTTAAGGTACAACATCTTGCAGACTAAGAGCCATACAGCAACCTGGGGGGCCAAACTACACGCACTTTAGGGTCCATAGAAAATACTGCACATATCCTATTCTTCTGCCCAGCTTACCATATGGCAAGGAGGAAATGGATACGGCCGTTATGCAATTAATTGGGATTCAGAAAACATAAAGAGGCATTGAGGGTGTTGACAACTAGTACTGCATCACACGTCATATTTGCCCTATCACGATATCTGTTTATAGTGGGGCTAATAAGAAGCAAAGTGGGGCTAAAGCTGTGATGTCCCAAGGACCAACACACCTATGACTGTGAAAGTATCCTGAACTGTATAAAATAACTAGTCATCTCTTTACTTTTATTGTATATTATGAAGTTTTTATTTAATTTTAAAAGAGAAGCTACTGGAGTGGTAATAATGGAATGTTCGGTGATTGGTTTAAATTGTCTTAATTGAAATTGACGACTATTTTATTGAGAACACTTTATATACTGTCTGACGTTTTTATATTGTATTGCAAATTATTGTATTATTATGAAACTTTTATGGCCTTTGGCTTAAATAAAGTGCTGCTTTCTGTCTACACTCTTATATGGATCAGAATGCTGGAGGATGACAAAAAGAGACATCACCAAACTGTCAGCTTTTCACATCAGTTACCTGAGAAGAATCTCGACGATTTTCTGGCTGTGAACCATCTCCAACCAGGAATTGTTCATGAGCTGCAAACAAGAGAGCATGGACTCCATCATTAAGAGAAAAAGATGGAAATGGGTGGGACACACCATCAGAAGAGTGCAAGACTTCATCAAAAGAATAGCTCTCTGTTGGACCCCAGAGGGCAAATGGAAGACAGGCAGGCCAAAGAATACCTGGAGGTGAACTGTGGAAACATAAATGAAGATTCTGAACCACAGCTGGGGCACTGTACAGAAACCTGTCCAAGACAGACAGAAGTGGAGGTCCTTAGTTGGGGCCTAACACAATAGTTGGCATAACAAGCAGAAAGTAAGTACCTGAGTATCACATCAAAGACACTGAGGACCTAAATATTGAGAAGATAAGTGCATAAAAGTAAGTATAGATTTACTATTGTTAACTCACATCTACATACCTTGAAGTTACATACATTATCAAGGTACATATGGATTTAAATTAAGGAAACCTATACTTACCGATATAAACTCACCTTCTTTATATTTTGGTCCTCGATATTTTTGACTCAGTATTCTGGTACCATTATATTTTGCAGTCAATATTAAGGGGAAATTCCATCCGCACACCCACAAGCATGACTTTTGCAGGTGAAGTAGTGCAAAATAGAAAATCAAGGCCACTGGCCTTCTCCATTCATGCGCCCAGGATCTGGAATAACATCCTGTATCCATCAGGACCTCCCAACTCTGCTTAAAATTAGGAAAGAGCTCAAGAGACACCTCTTAAAAGAACACCACATTATGATGCAGTTACAGTCTAAATCTGCTCTTGCACCATACCTACTCCTCCTGTCACTCACTTGTTGACTGTATATTTGACTGTATCATTCCACTTGACCCTATTCAGTGCTCTCTTGCATTTTGGCTGGGTTCACAATATATAAACACCACATAAATACACACTAAAAGTTTTATGTGGTCACGAAAGGTGTACATAATCACAGGTGGCTCTCCCATGGCAGCACTGGCAGTATGTGCTATCTCAGTTTTGCCATTTCGCCCTGTGTTGTCAGTGGACAAAGTATATTCAGTTGAAAGAGTCACTGACACACTAAGACATTTCAGTCTGTGCCGACCTCAGCTGCAATCTACACAGATAATCAGTGACAGCTGGCTGACCCCTCCAGTGAGTTGTGTTGTGGAATGCAACAAGTGTAAAATCATAAGGTTTAAAGATAAACAGAGAAATTAGATCATTTTACAGTATAGAGCAACAAATAGAAAAAAACTTTCCAAAGAAATGTGAATAACATTTGTCTGATTATACTTGTAGAGCAGTTAGGGCCAGCAAGCTATAATGGGGAATGTTTAACACAACTGAGGGATTCCAAGTGTGGCCTGCAGATTACTTAAGCATCTGTGCAACACCCTTTAAGAAATCATCCTAGCATTTGTGGTTATGACCTGTAGACTACTTGCATCAGGAATATTATTGCTTTAACAATCCTACGATTGTTTAAATCCCTGAAAAACAGATTGCATACACATAGGAGTTAATTTATGGGAAAGTCCCAAAGTACAGTGCAGCATGTCTCCCTGTTGTACTGCACTGCGTTACAAGGAAATGGCAGGAATGCACTGTATGTAAGGCAATACTGCACATTCTTGTGCTTTCCCTTGCACTGGCACCCTTTTGACAGCCCAGCGCCAATGCAGGCACCCTTGCAGCTTGATGCAAGGGTGCCTGTGTTGGATGGAGGATTGTTTTTGTGCAGTAAGGGACACCTTTCTGCACAAAAACAATTTTGAGAGGCATATTGCTCGTTCTATGTGTGCTGCAGAATACAGCACACATAGAAAGAGGAAGAAATGAGGAGAAAAAGAGATATTTTTCCTTGTTACGTCTCCCCTGGGAAGGTGTAAGATGTTGGCACATCCCCAGGTTTACAAGTTCTTGTAAATCTGGGGATTCGTCAAAATCCATGAGAGTCACGTTGAAACACCCACACAATGCCCATGGAATGACTTCCCAGGGCAGAGTAACGCAATGCAGTGATTTGCGCTGGATTTGGTTACTCATGGAGCCACTCAGATCCATGCAATGTGGCTTTGCTTGACTTTAAAAACTGGCATGAGGTTTGAGTCACTCTTGCACCACATTGCGTGGTGCAAGAGCGATGCAAAGGGCCTCATAAATAGGCCGCATAGTACTCTGCAACAAGTACATTACCACCTCAGATATACTATCTTACCAGTACAAACCCTGGGACGGATGAACATCATATTTGCAACAGGTGTCTTAACCCTGTAATTTATTTTAAAATGTGATCAGTTTTAGACTACTAAAGGAAGACAGAAAAGCAGCTTTGATATATACGTATACGCCTAAAGTAAAACAGTGTCACTTGCAGCAGCATAGCATGTTCCCAAATAACTGAACTCAAGTTAGACCACAAATTACCCCATTATCTTATACCTCTTCCTAGGCCTTTAACATTAGGATGACAGCCTTGTGATGGAACCCTTCATTAGTTAATAAACCAGCAATGTAAGCCCTTTTTCAACTTCTCCATTAATCACATGATTCATTCGTTATGACCTCATGACAATCTGAATGTTCACTTGAAGCAGTCTGGTAATGTTTTTTTTTTTTTTTTTTTTGGTGTTCTGGCATTCATCATGTGCTTCATTCAGTCTGTCCTCATAACAGGCTGAATTTGCTTGAAGCAGCTTCGAAAGTTTGTTATTTGTTTTTTTAGTTGTTGTGTTATCCCTGCCCTTACTGAAACAGATGGGAACAGCTTGAACAAAAAGGGTAGCTCAAAGCAGTGTGAATGGCCTAAAGAGCATGTTTCCAGCAGGTCCTGAAACTGGCTGCAAGTTGCTTTACTGAGACACAATGCTAGACAGATGTTTTCTCTTACGTACCTAGGCATGGCGCCTTGCACCTGCAGTTCATTAGTAGGATATCAATTTTTGTAACCTTGAGAGTGCTCCTTTTGTCATATCTTGCTAGGTGGTGACTAGCTTCATAGCCACTTTTTAGGAATCACCTTGACAGCGCCTGCCCTGTCATTTCGAGACATGCTATATTCAGGTATGGACTTTAAGCCCTGCCCATTTTCCTCCCATCTTTTCAATTGGCTCCTGTCACTGTCCTTTGTAAATGGTGGCTTTTGATTCATCAATAGGCTTAGTAGTCCCTCCTTAGTACCTCCTTTTCTCATATTGTAACCTCCCACGCGTACTGCCCCAGTTACATGTGTTGTTACTCTGGATGTTTTAATTACAGTCTGTGAGTACTGTGAGTACTATTTTCTTGAATGACTTTATCCTGCCTGCTGTTGCTGGCAGGACACACTCTCCTGCAACCGCTTTTTTTTTAACCAGCAAGGCATGCCTTTGAAATTTGAGTGTGACTGACAAAACAAAACAATTCAGTTATTTCAGTAATTGCCTGCTCTTGCAGGCAGGACAAGTTAACTTGCAACCGCTTTTTATTTTTATCCAGCGCACCACGCCTGTGAAATGTGACTGCAACTGACAAAACATTCAGTTTTTTCAGTAATTACTCCAATGCACCACTTAGCCTCATGATTCAATAAATTAAATTAATGAAGTTGGACTTCGATGCTTAGTAAAAACCACCACGCCGATATGACTTTCCATGTCATTATGTAGAAGAGGGGAAACATTCAGGCCCTTTTCTAAAGGCAAATCTCACCACTCCAAAATGCAAAGACATCAAATAGCAGTAAAAAAACACTGCAGCGATATGACTTTCAATTTCATTATGTAGAAGAGGGGGAACATACAGGCTCTTTTCTACAGGCAAATCTCACCACTCCAAAATGCAAAGACATGGAATAACAGTTGCCAAGTTGAAGGTCTGTTTTCACCAAATTATTTGTTAGACAGTAAAATTACAGCTTTCAGTACAGGATGAAAGATTGTTTGCATATATGTAAACCTCTCATGTCTTGCAGTAGTGTTTCATCCGACAACAGTGTAGTTTAACGTGCTCAAGGAAATCAAGTTAGTGCTTATGTGGAAATGTGGGCTGTGCGGGAGTCAGGCTAGCAAGCACCTTGGGCATTTACCTCTCATTTACAGGAAAGAGGTTCTGTCTGGTGCCCTTTCTTGTTTTTTTTGTTCGTGCTCCTACAACATGCCTGCACACACAGCCTGCCTGCCAGCAACGAAGAGAGTCGTGCAAGAACGGGAGACATCCTTTACAACCCAGGCATTACAACACAATGCCTTTACAACGCAACCATTACAACGCAGATACACTTACATCGCATGATTTTACAACGCATGCCATTACAACGCATATACAAGTACAACGCATGCTTTTACAACACATTGGTAAGTATTGTATGGTAAGAGTTTGTTCTACTTTTTGGTAATGTGTGTTTAATAATATAACATAATATAACAAATATTAATTAAATTTATAATAAATAAAAGTATTTTTATTAAACGTATTAATATTTAGGGATTAATATTGTTATTAAATAGTTCATATTTATGATAATAATCATATTAATTATTTTATGGAATAGGTATATTTTTGGTAAATTAATACCCAGGTATGAATATTAATACCAGCTTATTAATTAGGCGGAAAGTTATAGAAAATATTATTTTTACTTCTAGGAAAAAAATAATACTCGGGTATTAATTTTGTTATTAGATAGTTAATATCGATGATAGTAATGATATTAATTATTTTATGGAATAGGTATAATTTTGGGTAAATAATACTCAGGTATTAATATTAATTGTAAGTAGTTATTTATTGGGTAAAAATTAATAAAAATATTATTGTGAGTTATAAAAATATTTTTTATACTCAGGTATTAATATTTACATTACAATTTTAAAATATTAACTGAAACGTTTATATTTAATATCTTATATTTAATCTTATTATTTTATATTTAATATGTAATGGACATTTTTAGTTATTGTGTAATTTAATTTATAAGTAAATATTTAATTGTTGATACTGTATGAGGTAATTATGTGTTTTTTAAAACATTTTACTCAGGTAATAATATTAATATTTATATATCAAAAGTATTCTTAAAATAAATAATTATTAATGAAAAAATAGGTATTGTGATGTTTAAATATTATGATGGTTAAGATTTTAATGGGGACAAATTATAAATATAATCTAATGTAAAGTAGATGTAAATTAATAATTATTAATATACATTTCAATGTGTAAATTTCCCCAAAAATTATTTAGCATTTTTATATATTTTTGGGACATAAATAAACATGTATAAACAAATACAAGACATGTAATGTATTTATAATAATTTTTTATTAATACATTTACATATTTGTAATTATTGAAATAAATTAAGAAAAATAGAGTACACATACATAAAAATATGTTTGTATTTTATTATGTACAGTAACATTTTATAATACATTTTTGTAACATTTTCTCACGCTTTTCCATTGTTTTCAATGAGAGAAACTTTCCTTTTTTATTTTTACGAAAAGAAATGACGTCGACGCGTCGACGTAACTTTCATCATTACGGAGATCGTCGCTGGAGAGAACAGAAGCAAGGGAGAGCTGCGTTAAGGTAAGACAAATTTACATTATTAAAATACATAGGGGCCGATTCTGATGCGGGTTGGAAAAGCTTCCCGACCGAATCAGTTGGGAAATGGTGTCCGACCCACTCGGATCGGGAAAGTCCGACCGGCGGAGTAGGATGCATCCGGATGCTTCCAGATACGATTTGGTTGAACTCCCATTGACTTCAATGGGAACATTTGTTCCTAACCGCATCAGAATTGGGCCCTCGGTCGGGAAGACACGTTCCCGATCCGATTTGGAAGGAGCAAATGTCGTTAGGAGGCCTTCCTAACCGCATCAGAATCAGGCCCTCGGTCGGGAAGCTTTTCCAACCCGCATCAGAATCAGGCCCATAGTGTAGTGGTAATGTTTATTGTAAGGAGAGACGAGGGAGGTAGATAGATGTACCAAATGTATTGTAGGTATTTTTGATGTGTGTTTACCAACTAATTTCCGCCATTACATGTTCCAGTAGTAGGCCCACGTCGGGTCTTTTTTTTCACAAAGTATTTTTGTTTTATAAAGTGGTTAATGATATGTATATTAAACACTTCATGAAACAAAAGTGTTTTGAAAGGTGTGCTTTTTTAGTTTAGCGATACGCTTTTAAAAAAAATGTATATTTTTTTCATCGTCGCGGTTACATGTATTTACAATGTGATTTAAAGTTATATATTTAGGATGTGCTCATCATTATTTTTAAACAGTATTTTTGGGCCAGATGGATTGAATCCTTGGAATTTGTTGCGTTTTTTCACGATAAAAAAATAAATATTTTTGGGATTTTTTTCTTGTGTCTATTCATTTTGGATTTCTACAGATATCGACATGGCATTGTATTTCGATCAGAATTGGATTGCAACATTGGAATTTGTTGCGTTTTTGAACAATATCTTTTTTTCGGGATTTTTTATTGGGTGCCTTTTTTGAGATATGCACTGTTTTGAGTGTGCATATTAATATCTTTTTGTTCTGAAAAGAGATAAAAGATAAAAAATAATGTTATTTTTCTAATATTTTGTAGTGTATACCTGTTTAGAGGGAAAATGATAGTATATTTTATATAATCAATTTAACAGTTTACAGATTATGCTTTTTCAAGTTCTGTTTAATGTTTTTACTTTGTTGTATTTCTATCTTTGTTGGCTTCTTACAAAAACAATCATGCCTTATTGGGAGAAAAAAAGTTAATTTGTTGTATTGAAAAATATTTCAGTTTTTCTTACCTTTGAATTAGATGTTGTTTGATTCTTTTTCTTTGGAATATTAATTGATTTATTCGGTGGTTCTGAAATGAAAAATATTTAATGGGTTTTATTACATATATATAATTTATGAAAAAGTTTCCTGGGGAGAGAAACATAGTTAATTTTTTGTATTGGCTTTTGTTTTTGAAGTCTTACCTTTATAATGTTGTTTAGGTTTTTTCTTGCTTTGGTTTATGAGTTTGAGTTGTATTGTGGTCTGAAAAAGTAGAAAGAAATTTATTGTTATTATTTTGAAATTATTTTGAAATATTTTTCTGAAATAGAATAGTATATTTTTGGTTAAGTAACAACAGGTTAATGTTTTATAATTGTACAAAACTTTTTCATTTTTATTTGAAGAGATACATTTGTGTTTATTTGCCTATATTCATTAACAGGCACATGCATCAACCATTTTTGCTAGCGCAAACGGTGCGATTCGCAAAAATCGGCCATTTGCGCCCGCAAAAAGGGCATTTGCGATGCATCAAGGTTCAAGGCACTCGCAATTTGAGAATTCGCAATTAATTGCGATTTCTCAAATTGCGATTGCATTTAAGGAATCGCAATTTGCGATTCCTTAAATGCAATGCAAGAACCACTTTAGAATTTCGCTACTAGGGGGCGCAAATTACCATCAAATTGGACTTGATGGTAAAGTGCATTTTTCAAAGTTGTAGGTTACACAGACACATGCCCTTGGGGCATGTGTGTGCGCAACATGTGTGCACAGAGCAATTTCAGGGGTGCAACAGGGTGTCCTTTTGACACCCTTGCACCCTTGAAATTGCATGCGCAATTTGCGAGTACCTATTGGTACTCGCAAATTGCGCATGCAATCTCCCATTCATTCCTATGGGCCTGTAGGCCCATAGGAATGAATGGGAAGGCATTCCTTAATTGCGACTCTCAATTTGCGAGTCGCAATTAAGGAATGTTTGGGAATCGCTAATTTTGTAGCGATTCCTTCATGCATAGACTTTTGCAAATCCTTAATTGCGATTCCTTAATAATCGCAATTAAGGAATCGCAAAAGCCTACATTGATGCATGTGCCCGTAAGCGAAGTTTAATAAAATCTATTTACCTGCTAAATGTCTTTTTCTGTGGGAGAAAATAATTGAATTTATTTATAATAATAGAAGTAAAAACTTTAATGTAATAATTTATGGATGTGAAAATTACCTTGTTATGCTTTTCTTTTTTATGTTCGTTGAAAGTTTTGAAAGCTGAAAGAAAAAATATTTGAATATTGTTTATAAGTTGTAATGATGATGTTTTTTAATTTGTTTAATTTGTGTTTGCATACTATATCATTTCTTTACTTGTTTTTTGTTGTAAATATTAAAGGAAATTACCTTGCAATATGCTTTTCACAACGTTTTGTGGATATATATATATATATATATATATATATATATATATATATATATATATATATATATATATATTTTCAGTCCAAATACTGTTGGTCTTTTAATGTTGGATGTAGTAGTAATCTGTTGATATATAAAAAAGAATAATAAATATAGCATGTTTTACTGAGATAAGTTAATGTTTCAGTAGGATTAGGAATTTAGGGGTCCATTACGATGGTGGGCAGACAAAGTCCACCCGCCATCGCTAGGGAGCCAGGGACCGACCACTGAAGTTGGGGCGGTCCCGCCATGTGCATTAGGATGCGCCCGCCACACTGGCGGGCGCATCCTGGGCCTTATACATTGCGGGTGGATCTGCTGGCTGCAGATCCACTCACAATGTATAAGGACTGTGTACAGCATTGCCATGCACTACATGGCAGGCACCACGTGGTGCCTGCCACGTAGTGCATTGCAATGAGGGGGGTACCATAGGTACCTCCCATGTGCACCCCCCACCCCCCAACACTCTGGGGGCCTGCAACGGGCCCCCAACAGCAAAAACCGCATGCCTTTCCATGGCGGCAACACCGCCATGGAAAGGCTGATCACCACCAGCATCATAATATGGATGGCGGTGTCTTGCAGACACCGCCACCATATTATGCCCCTTTTCCGCCCGGTCGACGAGTCGACCGGCGGAAAAGCGGCAGACGGTCTTTCCGTCCGCCGCGGACTCCCCAGCCATACTAATATGGTGGGGGTCAATCTGGCATGGATGGCGGGCGGATCGCCCCTGCCGGGCCAGTGGTGGCTAACGCCGGCCCGGCAGGGGCGATCCGCCCACCATCCTAATGGGCCCCTAAGTTTTTATCAATATACAGCATTTTTCAGAGTCAGGTATGCTTTAGAGTAGGAATATTAGTTTTATCTTTATCAGTATTTAGTACTATTTTTGAGGTGTGCATCTCTCTTGGGGTAGGAATAGTAATTTGAATAACTTCACTATCCAGCATTTATTTTTGAGGTATCTATCCTTTGGAGTTGGAATAGTTATTTTCATTTCATCAGTATCCTGCACCTTCTCTGAGGCAAGCATCTTTTGGTGTTGGAATAGCTATTTTAAGCCCACCACTATCCAGCATTTTCTATGAGACAAGCATCATTTGGTGTTGGAATAGTAATTAAAACCCACCAGTATCCTGCATTTTACATGAGGGAAGCATCCTTTGTTGTTGGGATAGTAGTTTTAATTCCACCACTATCCTGCATTTTCTTTGAGGTAAGCATTGTTTGGAGTAGGAATAGTCATTTTAACACACCACTATCCTGCATTTTCCCTGAGGCAAGTATCTTTTGGAGTTGGAATAGTAATTTTAATATTATCACTATCCAGCATTTTCCCTGAGGCAAGCACCCTTTGGTGTAGGAATAGTAATTTTTAACACATCACTATTCTGCACCTTTCCTGAAGCAAGCACCTTTTGGAGTTGGAATAGTAATTTAAACCCCACCACTATCCAGCATTTTCTCTGAGGCAAGCACCCTTTGGAGTAGGAATAGTTATTTTAACATACCACTATCCCGCACCTTTCCTGAAGCAAGCACCTTTTGGAGTTGGAATAGTAATTTTAACACCACCACTATGCAGCATTTTCTTTGAGGCAAACACTCTTTGGAGTAGGAATAGTAATTTTAACATTTTACTATCCTGCACCTTCCTTGAGGCAAGCACTTTTTGGTGTAGGAATAGAAATTTTAACATACCACTATCCTGCACCTTCCCTGAGGCAAGCACATTTTGAAGTTGGAATAGTAATTTTAACCCCACCATTTACTAGCATTTTCCCTGAGGCAAGCACCTTTTGGAGTTGGAATAGTAATTTTAACCACACCACTATCCAGCATTTTCTTTGAGGCAAACACTCTTTGGAGTAGGAATAGTAATTTTAACATTGTATTATACTGCACCTTCCCTGAGGCAAGCATCTTTTGGTGTAGGAATAGTAATTTTAATATACCACTATCCTGCACCTTCCCTGAGGCAAACACATTTTGGAGTTGGAATAGTAATTTTAACCCCACCACTATCCAGCATTTTCTTTGAGGCAAACACTCTTTGGAGTTGGAATTGTAATTTTAACCCCACCACTTACTAGCATTTTCCCTGAGGCAAGCACCTTTTGGAGTTGGAATAGTAATTTTAACCACACCACTATCCAGCATTTTCTTTGAGGCAAACACTCTTTGGAGTAGGAATAGTAATTTTAACATTGTATTATACTGCACCTTCCCTGAGGCAAGCATCTTTTGGTGTAGGAATAGTAATTTTAATATACCACTATCCTGCACCTTCCCTGAGGCAAACACATTTTGGAGTTGGAATAGTAATTTTAACCCCACCACTATCCAGCATTTTCTTTGAGGCAAACACTCTTTGGAGTTGGAATTGTAATTTTAATCCCACCACTAACTAGCATTTTCCTGGAGGCAAGCACCTTTTGGAGTTGGAATAGTAATTTTAACTCCACCACTATCCAGCATTTTGTATGAGGTAAACACTCTTTGGATTAGGAATAGTAATTGTAACTAAAAGACTATCCTGCACCTTCTTTGAGGTAAGTACCTTTTGGAGTTGGAATAGTAAATTTAATACTATAACTATCCATCCTTTTTTCTTAGGCAAGCACACTTTGGTGTAGGAATAGTCATTTTAACATACCACTATCCTGCACATTACTTGAGGCAAGTATCTTTTGGAGTTGGAATAGTAATTTTAACCCTATCACTATCCAGCATTTTCCCTGAAGCAAGCACTTTTTGGAGTTGGAATAGTAATTTTAACCCTATCACTATCCAGCATTTTCCCTGAAGCAAGCAGTTTTTGGAGAAGGAATAGGTATTTTAATATAACAGTATCCTGCACCTTCCCCGATTGAAGCACCTTTTGGAGTTGGAATAGTAATTTAAAGTCGTACTTTATAACATTTTTTGTAAAGCAAGCACTATTTGTATTTGGAATACAATTTTTAAACTTAATATTATTTATTATTTTCCTTGAGGAAGTATCCTTTCTATTTGGAATATATTTTATAAACCCACCACTATACATTTATTTAAAAACGCGAAAAAAATATGTATATAGTTTTAGTCACTTTCTTTATATATATATTGTGCAAAATAGAGTATTTTGCAATGTTTTGTAGAACTTTGAAAAGTTTTCGAACAAACTGAAAAAAAGTTAATATGCTTTATTTTAGTATATTTGCATATCTAGAAATTGTTAAGTAGTTAAACATTTCTATAGTTTGTACTTACTTCGTGTTTTAGATGGCTCGCTCTGAGGTTTAGAGTTTTGGGTAGGAAAACGCGCGTGCAGTCTCTGGTAATCAGGTAACTACAGTTTTTAAAATCGTGGACTGGCTTCTTTTATACGTTTTGTTGTGTTGAACATTATTTGAAACGAAAATATGTTTTGTGCATGATTTTTCATTGTGTTTTCAATGGTGTGTGAGAATGTAAATAATTATTTTGTTATGTTAGTGTTCGTAACTTTTTATTTTGGTATGTTATAACATCCGTTTTGGCTATTTCCGGGTCAAAGTAATTTCAATGAAAAAGTTGTAGGACTTTTGCTTTCCTGCATTTAAAAACGGTGGTTTTCTTCTTTGTGGTGATATCAGTTGTGTGTTATTGTGTTTTTCTTATATGAAAATTGACGAATTATTAATGGTAGTTTATTTTGTGAAATTAAGTGTATTAGCGTTTATTTGTTTTGTGTTTACATAGGAAAATTTTGAAATTGTTGGTTAAATGTTTATGTTGTTAAAATATTTTTTATAAAATATTTATTATTTATATTAAGTTTTATATGAGTTTTATATATTTGGGTAATGGTTAGTAAAATGATATATTTTTCTTTTAAATCATTGATTTAAAAAAGTACTCAAGTATTAATTTTATTACTCGAGTATTAATTTTACTTTTGGGTAATTTTATTAAATATCATCTTATAAAATAGCATCTGTTGTAGCATTATTTTTACTAAATTCATATAACTGTACATTTTAAATTTAGAAATATTATACGCAAGCATTAATTTTAGTACTCGAGTAGTAATTTTGATACTTATGCATTAATTTCGAATACCCACGTTTTAATACACTTCCCCATCCAAAACCCCTATTTTCCCTGCATCCCGCTGCAGGGGTTTATTAAACAAATAAAGAAAATATATTGCTTTGTAAAAGTGTGCGTTGTGGTAGTATGCGTTGTAATGGATCATTCAATGTATTATACTACATTTGCTTTGTCATGGTATGCGTTGTAAAAACTTGTGATGTAATGTCAGTTGCGTTGTAAAAGTTGCGTTGTAAAAGCATGCATTGTATTTGTTTGCGTTGTAACGTCATATATTCGCAAGAACACATCGTCGGGGTGCTGTGCAATGAAAGTCCAAGATTATGTAGCTTTTTTATCTGCTTTTATTTTTTATTACCATGGCGCCCGCTTTACGGGCTACCTTGCGCATAACATTTATTTACACAGGCACCGTGCTTTATATTTCAGCACGGCGCCCACTTTCATCTTTACAAAACGGGCATCGCGCTTTATATTTCAGCACGGCCCCTGGTTTTCTGTTGACAAAGACAATACCTGTAAGTCTCGCAAATGCGAGACCTATTGCATTGCAAATGCTAGTTATTCCTATTTCACAGGGAATCTTGGACCTCTGGCAAGATGAATGGACATACTTGTCATGCCGAATAGGGCAAGATTTGCAGTGATATTAGCTTTTCAGTTCTGCTGCATAAATAGAAGTGCTAATGGAAACACCGACGTAAACAGAAGTACTTTCTCCTTGTGCCTCACATCCTGTATATCTTTCCCAACATCGTCTTCCTCAACAGACTACTGCTGCTCTTATCACTGGGACACATATGTCTCCTTAGCTTCGGCTTCCAACTCATGCGCTGCAGCAGTGCAAGTCTGTGTTAACCATACTTATGCTTTCCAAAAGGCCAAGCACTTATTTTTGACCGTCTGTTTGGGCCAGAGGGGCATACAGCCATTGAAAGTGATGCTACGTGGTTGGCTGAAATAAGCAATAATTATAATGTATGAGCTTGGAAACCTATCTTCATCATGCACGACCAGGGTGATGGCTGACTCATGGGTGGTTTTCAGGGGTCTTAATGGCAGTCATCTGTAAGGCTGCTACCTGGTCCTCCCTGCACACCTTCCGCCAGACATGTAGCAGATTGAGGACAGGGAGTTTAGTGAGTGAAAATGTTAACAAAGCAGTGCTCGGTTGAATTTCTAAGTGGTGCTAATGTTTGTTACTATGTCTTATTTGTTGCTTTCTGAACAAACCTACATTTATAGCAATCACATTGAATCTGTGTCAGTTAGCACTGTGCCTACTGCTAGGATATATCCTTTGTGTTAAAAGGTGAGGACAAGGAATTATGCTGTAATGTTAAGATTACATGTTGTCAATTAATATTGCAGGAAGTTCTCTCATCATTATCCATCACCTTTCTTTCTTTCCTGGCATCTGCTGGACTTTTGTGAATGGACCTTACAACTTAGGTAGAGGCACAGGTGGGCAATGTGCAAAAGGATGGGAATGTGTAACCTCTATCACTTATGAAGAAGGACTTAGGACCTGATCTAGAATTGAGCAGCCAGTATTACACCTGTCAAGTTGGCCAAGGACATTATGTCCACCACCTTGATGGACTACCGGTTGCCAATTTTAGAGATCACCACTGGCCCAGGAAGGATCTCTGTGCTTTCACAGAAGCCACCATCATCGCAGTTCCTGTCAAGGCACAAAACATTTGGTGGATGGCCACTATAAGTTTTGACTGTCGTACACCACGCTTTTACAAACGTTTTGTTCTTAAAAAGCAAACTCTCAGGAGAAACAAAAAAACAAATACCCCCCCACACACCAAGTGTGCTTGTCCCTGGATGTTGAGTGGTCATTATAATTTTTTTGTCCCTCACTGCCAGTTTTTATCTGGTGGAGCAGAGAGCAAAAGAAAGAAGGCATCATACCATTCACCCTAATTAGAGCAGGTGGTGTAGTGCCCTTTCTCTGATGACCCCTACTTTGTAACAGTGCCAGAGAGAAAACTTTCCATTGACAGAGCAAATAGGAGCTCTGTTGA
This sequence comes from Calotriton arnoldi, assembly GCA_963921515.1. Lineage (NCBI taxonomy): Eukaryota > Metazoa > Chordata > Amphibia > Caudata > Salamandridae > Calotriton > Calotriton arnoldi. The sequence goes on from CAWUFW010005812.1 coordinate 1,040,044, forward strand.
TGGAAAGCTGACAGTCCTTCTGACCCTAAATAAGGAGGGCAAATTGACATTTTGGCAGACTCAGTACTCTGTTGCATGTACCACGAAGTACCCTGCCCACCAAATTCTAAATCACCCCCTCAGTTTGCTAGTTTGTGAAATAATAAATATTTCTGTCAAGAGTTGGTTCACCTCACCTCACAGTAAAATAAATGAGATGAGGAGAGATAAATCTTTGGAATGTGTATTACTATTAGGGAAAAGGGGCATCGGTTTTGCTTGAAATGTCCATGGGCCTCCCACCTCTCTGTCAGTTTAAGCATATCCACAAGTGCAAAAATATGTTATGTTATGTTAATTTTAATTTGTAAGGCGAGCAGCTACCCAAAAAGGGTTTCCCGGCGCCAGCTAAAAAGAAACAGAAGGAAGGGACGGTTATTGGTTAAACAGCCAAGTTTTTAAACATTTCCGGAAGTTCTCATAAACAGTTTCATTGCAAAGCGACGCAGGGAGAGAGTTCCACAAAGTGGGGCCTAAGTAGGCAAAGGATCGACCGCCCTGCCAATATGCCTGCCATGGTGCTGCTTCTGCTCCTCATGTTGAGAGCCACCACTATATCTAATTTTGTTTTATCTAACTCTGATAGTATGCTTTGTGCTGTGGGTGGTAATTCTTCAAAAGAGTGAAAGACCAAATTTTATTCCATGATAAATGACTTGATATCACGTGATTGATCACCTGGGGCGTTCTCAGTCAGATGAGTCAATTCTGGAGGAGGGATATTTTTCTGCAAGTTTCAACTTAGTTTCTTCATCTCCTCTTCCCCTTTTGCCCCCACGTTGTCAATGCTTCCATAGGGTTCCATTTCCAGAGACACCTGGAAGATCTTTTTGGTGTGCCCTGGTGGCCTCATGCCTGGCGTTTTCTAGTGGTATTGAGATGGGAGAAATGCGCTACCATGCTAATTTATTATGTAGTACACATTAGTGTGTGGATGTAAATTAAATAGGTAAATAGAGGTAAAGGCAGGATAATAGGACCAGGCATTACAGCATTATAAAATCTTCGTTTGCAAACTATGCAAAACATCGTCAGCATGATTGCACATTACTAAAGTTTATAAAACCCCCAAAAAATAAAAGTAGTAAAAGGAAAATCAAGATGTGACAAAGTTCGTCAAGAAACCTACTTTCAATGTAAAATTAAATGTACTGAGTGAGGAGACATGGTCTACATACAAAAGTAAAAAATAGAACTGGTGTTGCCTTTCTTCTTAACACGAACCTCCAAACTACTGTAATAAATATCGAAAAAATTATTTACAAAGATGGGTACAAAGATTGACCGAGCGCCACAATTATAAATTCGCATTACCTTCAAAAACCACTAACACAAATGTGATATTGCGCAACATTCATGCCACTCTCCCCTATATGCATTTGAATTAACGTATCAAATTACATTACTTTTGCGTTATTTAATTGTCACTATTAAGAATCCTGGGAAGGCAGACTCAGCTTTTCATCAGTCTGGTGTGAGTTAACTGAGTACCATCAACTGGGTAAAAGTAACATCTGTCATTTACACCTACACATGTTGGACACTGTAAAGTTTTGAAGACGTTTTCTGTTATTGATGGAATTGTACTATTATTGGAAAATGGTAGTGAATAGCACATTACCACACAATGGATCTTTCGTGACCTGCTGCAGAGAAACCGAATACGTTTTCAAGCTTTCTGTACTTGGAGACATTTTCAATTTTTGACACTTTTTATACTTATCCATTTGAACTAAATCCACTTTCAATGGTGTTCATGTTAAGAAAGTACATAAGGAGTGTTTCCAAGCTTGTGCAAGGGGCTGGAGAAGGACAGTGCTTAAAGAAATAAGTGCCGAGGGCACTGTTTACATTTAATATCAGGATGCAGAGGATGCCAAATGCCTATATTGTCCCTCTCTTTTCCTCCATCACATGATGAAAAATAAATCCCTGTCTCCAACAATAAGTGTTGGTGGCCTCCACCTGCAACCAGGTGCACAATTTCAGGACTGGTCACAGCCCCATTGTCTGTTTTTTACATTTATTTATACTTTATTGATAATCAGGAACACTTTCATGATTCATAAATATACAAAGAGAAGCCTTTATAAGAGAGAAAAACAACCTATTACGTTTGAATTCATTCGCCAAAAGGTACAGAAACGATGCTACCTAGAGGTGCAGAAAAAAGAAAAAAAACCTTCTGATTCATTGAGAGCCACTTTCACAAATCGCCAAATAAATGTCTATTTAAGTGGCAAGGGTATGCGCAGACGTGGATCCCGTGTTCGCGGTGCCAAGAGATTCAAGCAAGCCTGGCTGATGAGGGGTGATACCCCAAAACCGGTCACAGGATGCTTGTTTCTGGTCCGGGGAGGACCTGGCCTTGCAGTTCGGGCTGGACTGTTCCATAAGGAGCAGGGTCAAGACTCATTTGCAAATGACTGGGTCTAAACTGGAATGGCATGGCGTGCAAAAAAATGATGGATTTAACACAGATCTTTGACTGGGGGAGAATGTTTGATTAATTCAGCATTCCGTCCATCATCTATTCTTCTTGCATTTCACTTCTCTCTGCCATTCCACATGAGAGACGTGCACTCAGGTGTTGCTGTATAAATGTATCTCTTTATTTTACTTCATCGTATAGATTAAAGGCCCCGTGTAGATTAACAAAAGCAACCAATGTCTTTGGATGTTCCTCATGCCTTGGTCACAGTGTCTCCCCAATAGCACACATAAAACCTTTGGTGTGACTAACACAAAAGAATGGCTAAAGAACTGACATTGACATCCTAATGTGTCAGCCATCTTGCAATATGTCAACCTACTTTGTCGCTGGTGTCGAATAACTTGGAATTCTCACCAAAGTGTCATTGGCATGGCATTGCATCCACCAATCATCTTCAATTACAAAAACAATATTGCAATATATACATATAAAACAATGGGAATTTATAATATAAACTCTTAATGCATATTTGTGAAACAAGTTGCCAGTACAGAATAGTACACTCAATCATCCATCTAATACTGCCTCCCTGGAAGAGTCCCAAATTCCCTTGGCTTTCTTCAGTGTGTCTACCCTTTGTGCATACAGTTCTTCTAGTTTCCTAACACAATCCATGTTCGCTGTCCAGCTTACTAATATAGGAGGAATAGGGGATGTCCACCTTTGGAGAATTAGCGACTTTGCAACCTTAGGTGACTATTGGGGGCCGGATACCGAGTAACGCCCCCTGCAAGTCAGGTTCAATTGGACTTGTAGTTATTCCCCCATGAAGGCCATAATTTTGTTCCAAAAATCAAATAATTTGGGACATTAATACCCAAAATGTACCCTGTCCCCTCACAGATGCCCTCATCTAAAACATTTAGCAGACAAAGGCGGAAACCTCTTTTTTAGATGATTTGGGGTATAATAGAGAGCCCATTTCGAGTATAAAGCATACACTGAAAGTTAGCTCCTTCACCGCCTTGTGGGCCATATGATTAAATCTGCCCTAGCTAGCGAAGTCAATTCTCCCCTCAATAGATTGCAAAATCGAGGCAGACGCCTTAAGAGCAGTTGATTTGTGTAAGTACAAGTATAATATTCGATACCAGTTTCCTAGCCGGATCAGATATTCAAGAAATGTGCTTCACTGATATGTTCCTTAGCTGTTCTGGACATCTGGGTATAAGCCCGAAGATGGCCATAAATTTGAAGGTAGGAAAATGCAAGATCGGATTAAATATTTGTATTGTCCGCCACTACCTGTTGCCAGGTTTTCATCTGCCCTGCTAGTAAAGATTTGCCAAGAGTATAATTTTCCTATCTCTTAATGATGCTTTGTTGCAGGGATAAGCCTATTAACCCACATTAATTCAAAGGCATAAAGAGATGCATCAAGGAGAACTAGTATTCTTCTTGAAGTCATGTGAACTTTTTCACTATTGCTTGCAGAAACTTATATCGGGAGCATTTGAGCAGCTTCGGAATTTTTAACAAGGCTGGTAATAAAAACAGCTTGAAGAAGAGTTTCCTGCGGCTGCTCCATTTAGCCAATCAGGAAAAGCGGATTGATAGTATTTCTGCATATGGGAAAGTGCCAGACCGCCATTATCAATAAATAGCTGAAGCGTAGAAAGTTTAGTGTGGGGTTTCGTCCCTTGCCATAGGAAGCATCACAACATTTGGTCGACCTCCGTGAAGAAAGATTGCCTAACTGTGATCATAATATTTGAAAAAACAAATAATGGAAGGCTCAATATTTAGTCTATTGCTACCCGTCTGACGGTAAGTTGTGGCATCTAGTTAACATTACACGTGCTTACTAAGGATTGCAATGCAGTTTAGTTTGAACAAATCTAGGTCATCAAATGAAGTGAAAATGCCAAGTACCATATAGGGCGAGACGTCGAAAAATTTCGTTGCATATCTATGGGTAGGATTGAGGGTGGGCAGTAATATAGAAGCACTTCAGATTTAGCATGGTTAATCGTATAACCTCCAATATCTGAAAAAGATTGTATTTTGCAGAAGGTATCATGCACATCTCGGGTTGTACCTGCTAGATAACGAATGATATCATCTGCGAATAGTTTTAGTTTCAGGACACCGGGGAGTGGTGGCCGAATCTTAGGGTCTTGTCTGAGGGCCATCACTAAAGGCTCAACAAAAAGAGCAAACAATACTGGTACATTAAGCAGCCCTGACGCTTGCATCTACGTATTGGGATGATTTCTGCTGTCTGGGAATTTATCATGATTTTAGCTTCCGCCTTAGGATAAAAATTTCGCATCAGCCCTATAAGTTTAGAAGGGAATCCAAAATGCAGGAGAATCATGAGTAAGACCTCCCACTGTAAAAGGTTGAATGCCTTCTCAGCATCAAGCATAATTATTGCTGCTTCTATATTATTGCTGAATTGTAATCCATTGCCTGTACAAGTAAGTTTTTATTTAATGACATACATCTTCCTGATGAAAAGCCATTCTGGTCACTGTGTACTACTGATGATGCAACGGGGGCCAGCCTTAACGTCATGATTTAAGTGAAGAGTTTATAGTTGGAGTTCAAGAGACTTATAGGGCGATACGAGCTGGGCTGTTTCGGAGGCTTATCTTTCCTAGGGAAATTGACGATAACTGCCTCTGTGAATTCCCTTGGAATTTTGCTCCCATCCAGAAATACATTAAATGACATGACTAGAAAATCCACCAGCTGTGCGGCAAATATTTTGTAGACATCAGTTTGTATGCCATCATTACCGCATGCTTTGGCATTAGGAAGGAGTTTGATAGATTTGATGATTTCCGACCGCGTAATGGGAGCTTCTATCCTCTCTCGCAATCTGTTCTCCAAAAGAGGGAGTTTAGTCGAGCACAAAAAAGCTTCAATTACACTAGGTAAGGGATTTCTACAGAAGGTATAAAGTTCTGCATAGTGATCTAAAAACACCCTGCTTATCTGGTCTATATCCGCCACAATGCAGTTCTGCTTCACATCTTTGATGCACCTCTGATTATATTTCTTCATTATCGACCATGCTTAAAAGCATCCAGCATGCTCACTCTCCTCATAGAGTTTTTGAAAGCAGTACCTCTGATTTATTACTAGAGATAAAATAGTCTTTAAGATTCTGGCTTGCCATCACCAGTTTGGTATTAGACTCAATGGTATGTAGTCTGAGGTCTGCTCTTTTGGCCTGCTCCATTTCTTGTTGCATGGAGGTAATTTCCCAGCACCTAGCTCTATTTATTTGGGCTATGTAGGGAATAGCTTCTCTCCATATAAAGGATTTATATGCCCTCCATACTGAATAGTTAGAGGCCGTACCAACATTCCTCTGGATAAACTCAGTTAATGCAACACGCATGATTGTGACCGAGCCCTCTTGCCCTAGTAGAGATTTATCTAAAGACCATCATAGCCTTTCCTTCAGAGGGCCGTTCATTTTAAGATTTACATATGGAACTGAATGATCCGAAAATTGGTTCGAGAGTATGCCTGAACCAGCTCTTCTCTATCTTTGTAATATTAAAAAATAGTCAATATGAGACGCTGAATTGAAATGTTTAGAGAAGCAAGCAAACTCCCACCCCATAGGATGGTCAGCTCTCCAAGTATCAATCAAAGTGAAATCCCATCCAAGATTGGCCAAGACCTGTGCTGATTTTGGCTTGTTCTGAGGTTTGTTTTGATGTGAACAGTCACATCTAATCTCCTGGATGAGGTTAACCCTCCCCCAATTAGTGCTAGTCCTGTAAGTGGGTCTAAAATATTGTAGACCTCTTCTAGTGAAGTCATCTCATCTCCGATAGGCCCATAAACGCTGACTAGATGCATTGGTTGATTGTGGGCCTTTAAGCTTACCAAAATCCTCCTAGCATTAGGGTCACGCACCATCCGTGACAATTCGCCAGCAAACATTTTACTCAATAAAAAGGCAACTCCCCTAACAGCTGCATTTGCCGATGCGAAAAATGACTGCAAAAAAAATTTGGGCATATTTGGCAAATTGCATCTCTTGGAGCAAGATTATCTGAGCATCTGATGATTTGAGCCATGATACAATGGATCTGAATTTGCTCTGGTTGTTTATGCCATTAGTGTTACATGAAGCTACACTAATAACTTCTGTTTTAGGTTTTGGAGTATACAAGCTTTTCCCCTTCAGCTACCTTCCTACCTAAGTCCTCTGTTATGACAGTTTTGGCCCAGCTTAGATGTGCCTTGTGTCACTGATACATATTCATTAAAACAATGAGTTGTGTTTCTGAGGTGATGGTATTCCTGAATACCTTTTTTTAGTGCCACCCCACCCTTCCCCCTCCCCTGAGTGTCCCCTCACCCCCTTGAACTTCCTTTATCCCTGGAGCCCTCCCCACCTAGGGCTCATAGGAGAGTTCCCCTTCCTTCTTCCCTCCGTGCAACCCCTTTTAACCTCTCCCCCTCCTCCCTTCCTGTATTGTGGTGCTTCGACATGGCACCTGGAGGCTGTTTGGTGTTGCCAACAGCAATGCATGACGTATCTAGCCACTGAGCAAAAAGATTCTTCACAACAACCCAACGTTCTTCCAATATGGCCAAAAAGGTGAAACAAATGTATGCAATTCCAACAATTTCAAGTTTTAAAAGCTCACTTAGCGGATCTGGCTCCTCCCAATCCTCCCCCTGCTGTTGAATAGAATGTAAAAAGTCTCTTGCTTGGTCAACAGATTGAAAGATATGTGCCCGCCCCTAATATAAAACTTTTAGCTTTGACTGCTGAATGATGCCAGCTGGGGCACCAAGATTCCGAAAATAGTTAATCATGCCTTTAATTTCTTTGCATTTCTAAAGAAACAAAGGTCCCTTGAGTACAAAGTGAAAGAAAGGGTTAATACATAGAGATTCAAGGAGGCCTATGTCTGATATCCAAATTGACAATTTTATGCATTTATTAAGTCAAGGTAAAAAACAATTGCAGTGGGGAAACAACCATTAGAAAAGTAATAAAATCTTCCACACTCAGGCATTTCATATGTGACATAAATGAAGACAATGATAAAGTCACATACTGGAAGTACCCATGCTCATATAAACAAATGATTCATTACACCAATTTGAGTCAAGGTACTATAGTCGACGACCTTCCGATCCCTTAACCAAATATAGGGATCATCATCAGGACATAAGGAGTTATGCCTGAGATAGAAATTTGGGTTACTACATATGCAACAGAATGCCTGCTGAAGAAAAGAAAAAACCAGAAACAAGGGAGAGGGAAAAGGGAGGTGAAAACTACATTAGATGCCATATAGTAAACCATGAGAAGTTGAGATCAACTGTCCAGCCATGCAAGAAGTGTCCAAGTTCAACCATGCATTTCAATCCAGTATACAAAAAGTGTGGTTGCATGAATTTCTCTGAAACATCCACAATGGTGCCTGTGGCACGATAACAAATAGGTGAAGATAACGGGCAGTGAACGGATAAGCCACACACTACAAGGTGAGTTTGTGTGGAGAACAAGTGTAAACTAATCAAGAAGGCACCACAATGTGGTCCTTCATGCTGCCATTCAGTGCAGGATTGCTGACCGGGGCACAATGACAATCTAATCAGATGGGCTCCAATAGCAGATACTGAAAAACAGAAGAAGCATGGAGGGAGTGAGGGGGATATTTAAAAGAGACCATACTCATGACCATGCTAAGTGATTTAGAAATACTTAGACCCCCTGGTCCCAGACTACCTGTGGGTTTCACGCATTCTTTGTAAATATTTAAATTCTTTGCATTGTTGCGCTGAAAATGTGGACATGTCGGAAAATATCTTGAAAGAAAAGTTCTCAAAAGTCTGATATGTTTTGTCTCTGATGGCATTAGCCAGGATAAGTGCCTTGATCCTGAAATCTTCCAAATTCACCCCTATTGTCTGAGGATATTTTGCATGAGGAGTGTGGACCACGGGGACGTGGTGGGCATGCATAATTGTCACATCTCCCTTTTGTGCAGCGGCCTCCGGATATGCCTGTTTGAGGAGAAGGTCCATTACTAAGGATGCAACAGACTGGCCTTTCTCGCGCCCCTCAAGTATTACAGTAAATCTTAAATTGGAACATCACAACCTGTTCTCTGCATCATCAATCTTCATCTGAAACTCTGTCATTTCGGCCTGTAATTTATCCACCTTAATGCAGCTTGGCATCTTCTAGATCGGAGACTCACTGCTCTACTGCTGAGATTCGTGTGGCAATCTGCTGCATGTTGGCTTGACTTAAATTGAGCTGTTACTCTGGTTTTTTGTGTGCCTCGTCTTGGGAAATTTTAATTTGTTTTAATTTCTCTATGATTTGATGGAGAAGCAAATTCATTGAAGCAGCTTGAGACTCGCCATCCCCATAGGTTTGTCCTTTCACTTGAATCCTCTGGGTCTCCGGTACTAGAACTAATGTTCCAGTGGTGACTGTATCTCTTGCCTGCATCCCTTCCCATATCATGGGCGACAGAGGGGCGATCATCACTAAACTTGAGATGGCTGCATTCCCCTGAACTTCTGGAGTTGCGCTGTCCTTGGATGGCAAATGCCCTTCTTCCTTACGTTGCTTCCTGGCACTAGTACTGGAAAATAAGGGGTATGCTTACAGTAGCCTAATTCCTTGGAGGCTATTGGATAATTGGCTTGCCCCCCCCTTCTTTCCTGTGCCCAGGGCATCCTGAGTTCTCCCTGTTGAAATTGTGCTAGGCTCCTTGGCCTTAGTCAGGCCCAAGCGTAATTTGTCTAGGGACACCCCATCGCTAGTTTCGGGTTCCATGGATGCCTGTGGTTCCTTATTATGCACAAGTTCTCTTACCAGGTATTCAAAGGCTGTTCTGTCTTTTTCTGGGCAGGACCCCTGCTCATATAGTCTATCTGGGGAAATGCTCTTAAATTCTGTATCGAACAATTTAGAACCAGCTCCCCTTACAGGAGAGTTATGGCTGCAATGCTTTGTGCTGCGTACTGAATTTGTGGCTGCACAATTCTTAGCTGTCGTGTCTTTTGACAGCCTCTTCATCATTTATGTATGTCTGCACTGGGAGATTCCTATGGGAGCTCCAAGCTGCACCCATGACCACACAGGCCACTTCCGTGACAATCCACAAAGCACTCCCCCTCCAGGGGAGCTACTGCCATCTCTGAGGTGCGCTGAGACTGCTTAACTATAAGGCTGTTTGTCTTTGAGACTCCCATCACTGTCACAGCTAGTAAGTTCCTGGAGATGCCATTATGTTTTTTTCCTACAGCATGGTAGCACTGCCTGGGAGTGTCCTTGAGTTACCTCAGTTTCTCGTTTGAAGCTCCACCTTCTTGCTCTGAATGCTTTTCCCCCATATACACTCTCTTTTCCTCACTTTCACCAAACTGCGTCTACTTCGTGGTCGCACTACACCACAGGCCAAGCATACTGATCTGTAATAAGTTAAAGCGAAGGCAGTTTCATGAGAAAGAATCTACCATTAAAGAATGGGGAGCTGACAGTGCTCGAGAACTTCAAGTGTACTAAACATCTGTGCCACAAAAAGAGGTCAGGCTGAGGTCTCTACTTAAGGTTAAGTTTCTTAGCCCCACCCAGGTAGTGAGCTAACAGCAGGAGGGGTTGAGGGGATGCAGCATTGGCTCTGCCCCCAAGCTGCTCCCCAAAAGAGAGATAATTAAGTGGGGGGGCACAGGCATGGTAACCAAGGACTAAAGTGCTGCGGTCAACTGTGTGAGAAATGGGTAGCGGCAAACTCTTAGAACCAGAAACTCACTGACGAATGTTGAAAGAGTTTTGGTTTTCTCGAATACTTGGATTCTCTTGTTCCTATTAAGAGTATGGTTACAAGCAATCTGTCATTGTAGGAAAATGCCTCTTTTTGCATGATTAACCCCATTATTTGGACTGATACTGCTGTTTTGTTTACTCTGTGCACTGGGGCTCTGCTTCCCAGGCTCCAATGTAAGTGCTCTGACTATTAAAACCATGTAAAAATTGACTATCCTCCTAATTGTCATATTTACCTGAGCTATGAGTCTCTAGTATATGGTAGAAAGTGTGCCCAGGGCTTATAAGTTAAATGCCCATAAGTAGATTGTGGTAAAGACACAAGGTGGTCCTGGATCTACTTCTTTGAAAAAACTGTGACTCCTAAATTAAATTGTTAGTCACTAAGGGGCCCATTACGATACCCGGCGTAAAAAAATCCGCCAGGCATGGAAGCGGCAAAAATCCGCCCGCACACACCGTCTGAACACCGACCACGCCATTACGATTACACAAACCGAAAACCGCCATCGGCGGAAAAATCACACAAGATACCGCCCGCCATCGTCCGAGTCGGAGTCAAACCGCCCGCCACGGACGGAAACACGCACGACAACACAAAACCGCCCGCCCTCACGGCCGACACACCGCACGTGAAATTACGATCGCACCGCCATGAGCGCGGGAAAACAACAAATATACCGCCCGCCAGCGCAAACAACGCCGATGAGAATCGACACGGCAGAAGCCATGGCGCCCACGTCCCTGCACAGAAACCATCCGCTCACAAAACCAATAGCACACAACATGGCCAACAAGTCCACACAGCAAGGCACGCACAAATACACAAGCACAGTACACATCCTGAAAACACCCCCGGACAAACAAAAACTACAAAGGCCAGAACCCCAGACACAACACACCTGAAAACAACAGACCATGAGGACACACCCACATAGGTAAGTACAAAAGCAGCACTCCCACAGACCACAACCCCTTGCAACATTGCAAACCAGAGAGGAGAGGAGAGGACACAGTGACACAGCAAGGACAGCAGCACACCACAGAAACGCACACATCACAACCACCACCACCACCACCACCACCACCAAACACCTGCACCACAAACCCCCTGCACATTACACAACACACACCGCACCAGCACCACAAACACCATGGCACCACAAAGAATGCCCAAGTTCACGCCCATTGAGCTGACGGTCATGGTCGACGAGATCATCAAGGTGCACCCACAAATCTATGGGAACATGGTCCAGCACACACCACTAGCCACCAGAAACAGAATGTGGAACCGGATCGTAGACCAGGTCAATGCAGTCGGGACCCTGCCCAGGAACAGAGGAGAAATAAACAAACGTTGGAATGACGTCAAGAGCCTGGTCAAGAAGAAGGAGGGCAAAAACAGAGAGCTGGCTGCCGTCACTGGCGGAGGGAATCCCGCGCTCTTCAAGACCTTCAAAGCGTGGGAGGAGAAGGTGCGAGTCATAATACATCCGGAGATCCTCGCCGGATTAGCAGGGGAGTGGAGGCTGGTAAGTACAAACTAATGTATACCAGCACACCGCTATGTACTCACATGCACTACCACCATGCCACAGCTCCCAGGGACAAACACCCCCATGTCCAGCACACAATACACAACACATCACACACACATGCAACAGACACCACCACACACAGCCCAAACCGAACAACTGTAAGATACGTGGGGACATGTGTACACTCAGCCAGCCACGTAACCACCAACAGGTCCCCAAATATGCCAGAAGCGCCACAACGAGCACCCACCACACCCATGTGTCCGCCACAGCTGCACTAACCGACAAGTAACAGGTAAGTGGCAGGAACACAAAGTGCAGTGGGTGGGACGGTGGACAGCCCAAGTACAACACACACCAGGCCCCTAGTCCCACAGCACAGCAAGGAGGAGCATCCCCCACACCCCACAGCCACGTGTCAGCCACCGCAGTGCACAACGACAGCCGAAAGGCAGACATCACGGTCCACAGCAATCGGTGTCAGTGGGTGTCCAGCCACCCCCACGACCCACAACACCCCCCCACCCCCACAGACCTGCAACATGGAGCACCCCCGCTTAGAGCCATGTGGCATCCAGTACAGTGCACGCACGAACAACTTGCAGGTGGGAAACTGGACAGGGCTGGATTACTGGAGGCATGAGGACCGGAACACGACCAACACATGGGACATGTCACGTAGCAGACGAACACGCAGCACCGCCCACCATCACGAACAAGTGAACAATGTGCACACGGACATGAACAACAGACTCACACCCCACATGACCCATCACAGACATAGCAACACCCAAGGAGCCACGTCTGCATGCACAAGCCACACTGAATATAGTACCACACGGCAGCCACTGTGCAACTCATCACACACAACCGAAACACCATTGAAGTCCTGTCCATGTAGCCCCTACTGCCTGTCAACCACACACCCCACAACTACGCCTATGTAAGACAAACAACACTAGACGCAACAGAGCGGAACAACATAAATGCACACAAACACCACTGAACCCATCAAACACACAGACACACCATGCACATACAACATACCATCCATCCCATCCGTCAGCCCCAGTCTCATGAAAGGCATGTCATCCGCACAGCTGCCACACATACAGCAGTCACGCTAAGATACATGCCCATGACCAACCATGTGCCAGAAGTCAATGAAGCGCACGACACACTGTGAGCAACAACACACAACATGGGCCACACCCCCGAGCACTGCAGTGATGCACATGGCACAGGGCAGCACGCACACCAAGGAGATGGGACAACTGCAATACGTTGGCTGGCACACAACCATCACTCACTCATAACGATGCGTCCAATGCCATGTCCAGTAATCACAACAGACAGCAAATATGCAGGCCATGTCAAGCATGCACACACCTCAAACCATGCACTGTCATGCTGCCACAACACATGTCACGTTCGGCACCCATGGCTCACAGCATGTACCCCAAAAGCATATCCCCTCCCAAATGCGAATCTGGGGCATGGCCCCCATGTTGCCATATGCGTTCCTAAGCGTTCCATTTGAACCCCAAAAGCATATTCCCTCCCAAATGCGTATCTGGGGCATGGCCCCCATGTTGCCATATGCGTTCCTAAGCGTTCCATTTGAACCCCAAAAGCATATTCCCTCCCAAATGCGAATCTGGGGCATGGCCCCCATGTTGCCATATGCGTTCCTAAGCGTCCCATCTGAACACCAAAAGCATATTCCCTCCCAAATGCGAATCTGGGGCATGGCCCCCATGTTGCCATATGCGTTCCTAAGCGTTCCATTTGAACCCCAAAAGCATATTCCCTCCCAAATGCGAATCTGGGGCATGGCCCCCATGTTGCCATATGCGTTCCTAAGCGTTCCATTTGAACCCCAAAAGCATATTCCCTCCCAAATGCGAATCTGGGGCATGGCCCCCATGTTGCCATATGCGTTCCTAAGCGTCCCATCTGAACACCAAAAGCATATTCCCTCCCAAATGCGAATCTGGGGCATGGCCCCCATGTTGCCATATGCGTTCCCAAGCGTTCCATTTGAACCCCAAAAGCATATTCCCTCCCAAATGCGAATCTGGGGCATGGCCCCCATGTTGCCATATGCGTTCCTAAGCGTTCCATTTGAACCCCAAAAGCATATTCCCTCCCAAATGCGAATCTGGGGCATGGCCCCCATGTTGCCATATGCGTTCCTAAGCGTTCCATTTGAACCCCAAAAGCATATTCCCTCCCAAATGCGAATCTGGGGCATGGCCCCCATGTTGCCATATGCGTTCCTAAGCGTTCCATTTGAACCCCAAAAGCATATTCCCTCCCAAATGCGAATCTGGGGCATGGCCCCCATGTTGCCATATGCGTTCCTAAGCGTCCCATCTGAACACCAAAAGCAAAGTACAAACCAGACCCAGGATGGGCCAGGAGCCCGCATACACCAGAGTCACAATAAGTAGGGGCACAGCAACACACCCATCGGCATGGCCAATCCGTCCCATGCCACATGTGCACAGCACACAGTCCCATTGCCAAGCACACACAACTACAAATGCTACAGCCACACACACGCCTCCGGGAAACCCATGTACGAGATTGCACGAACTGTTAATGTCAGACGACAAATACATACTTCGCCAGGTGCAACACAATAACAAATCTCATTCTCTCCACAGGTGACGAACTGCTGGATGCTGGGGATGGAGCCAGCAGCCAGCACAGCCAGCCTACAAGCCCCCAACGAGGACACACGGATGTGGAGGATCTGTCCTCCTCTTCGGACACGGACCACCAAGCAGGCCCATCTGGTGTGGCAGGGCCCAGCCGCTCCCCAGGACCCCTCCTACCCACCAACCCATCATCCAGGGCTGCTGAACATTCCCAGCCCCCTGCTGCCACTGTCGTTGCGGCCACACCCACGGTCATTGCGGCCACTACCACTGCCGCAACCGCCACCATCGCCGCACCGACCACCACCGCCGCCACCACCACCACGTCTTCGCTGGCACCAGCCCCAGCGCAGGTGGTGGCCCGGCCGACTGGATCCACCCTGGGAGCCACAGCGAGGACCGTGGTGAGCAATGTGGCTAGTGGGCAGGCCGGTGGCAGCAGGACTGGTAGGAGGAGCAGGGTCAGGGAAACGCCAGCCTCCCCTGGGAGCCATGCCCTGCCTCAAATGGCCAGAGTCCTTGGGGCCTATGAAGAGGCCCAAGGACAATGGGCCAGGTCAGCTACAGACACGCGTGAGGTGCTGGGGGTGCTGAGGTCCATGGACGCCCGTATGGGCCAACTCGTGGACCTCATGGGCCAGCTGGTGGTGGCGGTGAGGTCACAGCCAGGGACAGCAGCTCCCCTCCGCCACCACCTGCCGGGCGCAGGGTCGAGCAGCAGTGTCCAGTTCCCCTGCGTCCACAGCCAGTGAGCACACCTCAACCACCAGCATGTCACAAGCAGGCACCCCCCCTCGCAAACGTGGAAGGGGCCGTCCAAAGTGGAAACCGATCTCCCGGGAGGACTTCGCACGCTCCAAACGCAAGTGAGGCAGCCAGCCAGCCTTCCTTGACCACCCACTGCATTGACTTGGACTACGATCCCACTCCACACAGCCATCTGGATGGCATGTGTGTGTTGGACTATGGACATAGAACCAGTGGGTACACCCTGAGCATCACGCAGCCATGACCGACAGCTCATTGTCACTGCACGCACCACTTTTGTCATCACCTTACACACAATCACATGTCACAGTTTGAAATAAATGCACCTCTTACACTAACTGCTGTTTGTGCCCTGTGTTTTATTTGTACGGAATACAACGGCCACCTTGGGCGGAAAGGCACCTGATGCGTGGCATGGCAATGGAATCCGGAGGGCCTGTAGGGACCTAGGGGTGGGAGACAGAACAGGAGCACATTCAATGAGTGTGTCACACACCCATCACACAGTACATGTCAACAACTACAAGCAATGTACACACATCGCACAGAGCAATAGGGCACAATGCCACAGCCACCAACAGTGGCATACTACCCTGGCCATGGAGCGTTGACACACAGCACGCAGTGAACAAACGGCCACCCTGACACAGCACACACACACCTGCACAGATACAGCCACATCAGCCGTCGTACATGGACACTCACCGTCAAGTGAAGTAGCGGGCGATGAGCTGCTGCCGCACATTACCAGCTTCCTCCTCTCCGCTGTCCTCCTCACTCGAGCTGTCCTGGTCTGCGGGCTGGGGCCCTGGTTGATCTCCGTCATCCACGATGAGGGGGATCTGCTTCCGAATGGCCAGATTGTGCAGCATGCAGCACGCCACCACTATCCGGCACACCTTCTGTGGGGAGTACGCCAGCGCACTCCCGGTGCGGTCCAGACACCTGAACCTGGACTTGAGGAGGCCAAAGGTACGCTCGACCACACGTCTGGTCCTCCCATGTGCCTCATTGTAGCGATCGTCTGCTGGGGTGCGAGGATTCCTCAATGGACTGAGCAGCCATGCCCCATTCGGGTACGCAGAGTCACCTGGGTGTGAGGGACACAGAGAACCGTTGCTATTCCAACTGGACAGGGGACAGCATCGCACAACCAGCACGCTACACCACTCCACATACTCACCGACAATACAGCCACGATCCTGTTGCATATTGGACATCAGTCGTGGCAAGATGCTGTTGCGCATTATGTGTGCGTCATGGGCCGAGCCTGGGAAATTTGCACACACGTGGGTGATCACCATGTCCGCAAGGCACACCACTTGCACATTCAGGGAGTGCGTGTGCTTCCTGTTGCGGTACAAGTGCTCAGTGGCCTGTGGTGGAACAAGGCCGACATGTGTGCAGTCAATGGCTCCAATGACGTGTGGGATTCTGCCAAGGGCATAGAATGCACCCTTCACTGCCGCCAATTCACGAGCCCTGGGGAAGCGGATGTACCTGTTTCGGTACAGCATCATGGCTGCCAGTACATCCCTCAGCACCTTGCTGAACATGGGCTGGGACATCCCTCCTCCAATGTCCACTGTGTGCTGGAATGACCCAGTGGCGAAGAAATGAATGGCGGCCATCACCTTAGCCGTGGGGGTGACAGCAGTCGGATACACCCTGCGGGGACGGAGATGGGGTTCTAACATGGCACACAGTCGATGCAGGGTTGGCCTGTCCAGCCGAAACTTCCTAATAACCTCTGTATCGTCCATGTCCGCCAGCAATTGGTATGGGCGGTCAATGTTCGGTCTCCGCCTAGGGACAATGGCAGAGGACACATGTCAAAGCAACACAACACATAGCAATTTCGCATACACATCACTGACATGACTGAGCAAGCACATGAGCCACAGCCCAGCTGTCAAGCTGGGACGGCACGGCCACAATACACTTACACAGGTCTCCCAACAATGGCAATGGCTAGTGATACAAACCACTGCCATGTTCATGCACATGGGGATCTAGGCCCCAATGACTTGCGGGGCGTGCTGATGGGGACTGACTGCATATCCGTCAAGCGGCAACGCCACGGCAACATGAATGTCTGCTGAGCATGGAACTGCTTCCGCGGCTGGATGAGTATGGCACACGACGACGACGATGTGGGCACAGGCTGAGCGGCCAAAACAAGTGGGACCTGTGGCACGAGGGGATATGAGACCGTAGTAGGTGTCAGCACTGCACCCTATGTACAGCACTGTACGGATCACACCTCCCGAAACATTGACAGGTGTCCACATTGACAGCCCCATGCCAAGACGGCTGTGTGCTTGCAGTCACACGTCACAGGTGAGAGGTTACATTGCACGTGCCAGGTGGCAGACGTACATAGTGGGAGCTGGCATGTGTGTGCATGTGTCTCCTGTTCAGGATCCACCAGATGGGCGCTGACTCTGTACTGACCATTGGACACAGCATGTTCCGTGGAAGGCTTGTGTGTGTGGGATGGTGGCACTGGATGTGCCTCCGTTGGGTGGGGGCCATGCACAGGGCGGGTACGTCGATGATTGCGCATTGTTGGTCACGGTGGGTGCACCAACTAAGATGTGTTGCCCTGTGTTAAATTCCTATGTCCGCATGATGATGGACTGTAGATGTGGGCAGACTACACATTGGTCGATGTGCTGTCTATATGCATGTGCCTTCACACCAGGCACAGCTGCCCCTGCACATGTGACCCCTGCTGGACTCGCTGCTGGGTCTGTGGAGCTGATGCACCTTCTGCGCGTGGGGCGGACAGCTCTCCTCACTTCCCTCATTGCGCATGTCATGACTTTGCCGCAGGTGACATGGATCATGGAGGGCCCACATGTACGCGTGGGTAGGCTACACATGATTGTTCACTGGTCGCCACCCCCAGTCAGTGTTTTGAATGGGAAGGTTGTCGTGCTGGTGGTATGTTCGATGTGGCGGATGGGCGGGCCTAGGTGCGGGCTTACATTCCGGACATGGGGGGTAGTTGGATTGGCGACTAGTTGCAGTACACACGGGACACGTCTCTTCCTTTCCACATCTGGGTCATCCCTTGTACTAACTGACAGTGATACAGTCATCTTCGCCCCAGCCCTCATGTCCTCCCTCGCTCCCCCAATATGCATGCTCACCTGCGAGGCTAGCGCTTGCACAGGCAGCCCCAAGCTCGCACCAGAGAG
Organism: Calotriton arnoldi; assembly: GCA_963921515.1. Classification (NCBI taxonomy): domain Eukaryota; kingdom Metazoa; phylum Chordata; class Amphibia; order Caudata; family Salamandridae; genus Calotriton; species Calotriton arnoldi. The sequence goes on from CAWUFW010005812.1 coordinate 1,058,514, forward strand.
GGCAAGGAGTGTATGTGTGGGTCCAGTTGCACGAGTGGGCTGTCTCAGGGTATGATGTGTGGCGGGACGCCGTCCACCTGCGTGGTGCCCCAAATGGAGACCCGGCCTGCATGGACTATGCATCACAGTCTTCGCCTTCCGGATCCGCCACCTGCGACACCCAGTGGCTGTGGCTGCCCTTGCGGCCAGGCCGCGTCCGTCTGTGGCTGATGGCCCACACATTCACTCTTTGGCCTCTCTGGGGAGGGCTCGGGGGTGGTGGCGCACGCGCTTGCACTTAGTCGCAATGGCATGTGGCGTGGTTGGTATGATGGGCAATGGATGGGATGGTGCGAGCCACCTCCCGTGACGTCAGTGCTGCTCGTGCTGTGGTGCGTCCCCCTACACTTCCATTTGACTTGTGCCATGCTAGACGTTGAGGTTCTATTGCCTGCGTGATATGACCAGGAGGAGCGCGAGGAGACCTCTCACACACCATGCTCCACTGCCATCCCGTGCCCTGTATCGCCTGTGCGGATTGACTATGTTGGGGTTACACCTGGTCGACTGGGGCTGTGTGTGCCTTGTCAAGGGGCATGGCGGGCGCACAACAGGATCCAGCTTGTCCACAGAGGGTGGGCTGAGGTGCGCCTGGTACCGCTTTGTACGTGTGCCCGGCTGCTGTGCACACACGTGTTCACTCCCCCCGACAGGTGTCCTCTCACAATGCCCAGGGAAGCGGTGGTGTACTGTTCATGACCCCTCCCAACACGGCGTGCTCCAACTTGGCATGTGCGCATCTACCCGTCACACCCACCCACTTGAGCACTGCGTCCATACGACTTCACACGACACATGTGTGTCTTCCACAGTTGTGCTACTCATTTGCGTTGACATCCAATACCAGTGGACTACATGGTCATGTCACGACTGCTGTGTACTTCACATACTCTCATCCTCTCTCATTCGTACTTGTGAAATGAGTCAGCGGAGACAGTTTTGGTTTCAAACATTATATTGAGTCTTCTGTCCTCTGTGATGCAGTATAGTGGACACTACTGGCAGCGGAATACATGTTGAGGATATACTGAGCATGATTGCAAATGGGATAGGGTGTGGGGTTACATGTGATTGGCTGTTGCATGTGGGATGTGGGCTTCAGAGTGACATCTGCTTGGCCAAGGCTGTGCTAATGTACATTTACGTATAGCTGCGGAGCTGCGGACTTTGACACAGACGGTATACATGTAGCCTACCAGACCGCTTGGCATCATGGGCACAGTCCATCTCAGTTCCATGTGACAGGTTTGCTGCGGTTGTTCCTCATGCACGCGTGCATGTGAGATGACATCAGGGCATGTGCTTGCGTGCATGCAGCGGCGTGCCACTTGTTGTTGCACTGTGGTGGTTACTGGACATGTCACAGTCACTGGGGTCGTGTTGTTGTTGTATGCACTTGTCGTCCATGCAAAGGTCCTGGTATGGGATTCCCGGGGCGGGGGTGGGAGGGGTGCAGCACCCACAGACTCCAGGCGACCTATTCATGTCCACTGAGCGGTGTGTGTGTCCATGTGCGCTGGATCCATGTTGTGTCCTGGTTGTTCGTGCAGTTCCGTCCATGTGGGTGCGATACACAGAGCCCATGCCACTGCCTCCCACGATGCATGCAGTGTTCCTGGATGTGATGGGGAACAGTGTGCATGTCCCGGTCATATCCGATGTCATGGCGATGTCGTTGATGGTGTGGTTACAGTTGCCGGTCGTTTGGTATGGCTGTTGTGGTGGTGACTGGCCAGTCCGTGCGGAAGCTAAGCATGGGTGCGGGGTTGGACATCATAGGTCAATCGGGGAACCTGCGTTGTGGTCCGACGAATTTACAGGTTGTCAGGTATGCGATGCCGTCCAGCAGGGCTTCCATGTCATTGGTGGTGTACATGTTTGCCAGCCAATGTAGCGGATGGTGGCTGTCAAGGTGTTGTTCGTAAGTTGTCCCTTGGAGGACCATGATGGGGCATGCTGGGTGACATTCGATGTAGCTGTTCTCGATGATCCGTCGTGTGGAGGCACAGTGGTCCCATTTCAGTGCGGGTGCGATGTTGGCCACATACGCCATGCCCCCATAGGCAGAGCAGGCCCTGTCGTGTGCGTCCAGAGGGAGGAGTAGTGGTAGCAGGTCCGCCTTCAGACATGCCGGGTTGGAGAGGCATACCTCCACGGGATGCTGGTAGGGACACCTCCGACAGTAGAAGACGGGCATGACGCAGCTGAACAATGTGATGCGGTAAGTCAGTCGGTAACTTACGTTCAGCAGGGACAGGAGATCGCATCCCAATATATGAAACAGGTTGGTTTTGTACAGCTTGAGCTGTTCGGCGTAGTTGGGTAGGTGTGTTGCGGTTGCCATTTCGCAGCGGTGCGTTGTGGTGGCGTGCTCCGGCTGTGTGTGCAGTCTGCAATGTGCACGCTCCGAGGTTGCTGTGAGCTCTGTGTAGTCGTAGGGAGACAGGACTTGTGTTCTGTTGGCTTGTTTGGAGGACACGGGCCCTCATCCCACATGCTTCTCAGACAGTTCAAGGTCAGTGATGTGTGACTCCTTCCAATTAACTTGCATGTGGCCGACATGGGGGAGTGTTTTCTTCTTTCTTCCCCGTCCGTTGTGTGCTTCTGTGATATGCGCTATCTGCCCTGTGGTCGGTCTCCTCGGCATGCCTGTGTTGGTCTATTCTTGGACAATGGCTGTATTCACCGGCTTCTGTCGTAGGGCTGTGGTTTCGGAGTTGGAATGGAAGGTCATTCAGTGCTGTCTGCTCTCCCTTCTGTGGGCGGCAGGCTGCCTTTCCGCTCTGCGTTGGGCCTTGTGTGTGAATGTTATTCTTGGGCCACCTGTTGTCGGTCCCCGGGCTCTTTGGTGTTCCGTTTTATATGTCTTGTTCATATGTGCAGGGTGGTATGGGTGTTTCAGTGTGGTACTGGCGTTCCTCTTCCCGAAGGGGCCCTGCTTCTCCTAGTTGGTGTTGCCGCCGCTGTGTGCTACGCCATGTTTGTTACACTGGGGTGTGTCCTGCTGTTGCGTGACTTCACTGACATGTGTGCGTCGGTTGTGTGGCGTTGGGTGTTGTCCGTGAATTGGGCGTTGGGGACATGTCTGTGGCAGGCCTGTCACGTGTCATGTGCGTTCGGCGTGGGGCTGATGTGTGTGCTGCTTGGTTGTGTTCCTGTGTCTGTGTGCGACGCATGCATGGCGCTGCGGTTGGCCTCTGCGTTGTGCGCATGTGTGGCGGCGTCATCGCCGCTTTGGGGCCGTGACGGGGTTGTTGGTTCCTAGTCCCAGGTGGTGTGTACACATGTGTTACGCGATGTTACGATTTGGCCTGTGTGTCATATGTGGATGCAATGGTGGATGTGTAGTGTACACGCGCTGGTGGGGGGTTGTCCGCTTTTTCCGCCCTTGCACTGTGTGCGCTGTTTGCGTGCACTTGTTGTGTGTGTGCCTACCTGCGTCTCCGCGGTACGTTGCGTCCTTGGTGGTGCATCAGCAGGAGCATGGGGAGGGCCTGCAGTGCTGGATTCATGCTCGGGGAGCCGCTTCTTCGTTGTCCGTGCTCGGCGTCCGTGTTACCGCTTCGGTTTGTCGTACGGTATCTCTTGGCCGTGGGAGCCGTTTGTTTGCGGCATCGTAATTTATACGCCGGGCGGGACGTGTTTCGTCGGACGGTGTGTGTCAGTTGGGCTGCGCCGCTACGTGTACGGGCGCACTTTGATGGCGGACGGTGTTGCTGGCTTGCCGGCGGTGTTTGGCCTACTTTTCGCATCGTAATTGGGCGGGCGTGTGGACTGCTGCGTGCCGGCGGTAACTGGTGGTTTTTGCATCCGCCAGCACGGCGGTTGTGCTTCCGCCCGCCATCGTAATGAGCCCCTAAGTTGTTCAAACATAATAATTTGTTTATGCCAGAGAAAGAGAATATTCTGTACACACCATAGAAGAAGACACAAAAACGTATTTTGTAGAGAAAAAGATCTCCTTTATATTCTCTTATTTCACAAAATATCAAAGTAGATAGCACATACAAATATCAAAGATATATCAATCAACGGTTGCTCTAAAGACGGGTGCAAAGAAAGGGTGCTCGTGTGCAAAGTGAATAAGAAGAGGGAAGTTTCAAAGAAAAGTATGTGAAAATCATAATTCAATCATTTTATACAAATTACACTGGCTGGAGTATTATTAAGAATAGTAAACCAGTGCACGTAGGCCTGCCTTCAAAACAGCTTTATCTTATTCTTCCATGTCTATTTCGAGGAATGATGCTAGTCTACTCAAAATGCACCATCCAAAACAAAGAAGGACTAACAAAACATAATCCAGGCCATGGGATAAGTGGTGTTGATGTTTCGACCCGACTTAGGTGTAGAGGGTAAATTCAGACCTCCGCATGCGGGTCCTCATCAGGACAAAGGGATATGTAAAGGCAACCTAAATAAAATTAAATGTTCAGTTAGTGTTACTATCCCTGGTGTGTATGCTCTAGATAAAACCGAAAAGAAAGTTATGAGTCAAACTGACCGTAAGTAGCATCCAAAGTGGCAAAACAGATCAGTCCACGGCTCGCATTAATGCGTCTTCTGTAACATAAAAATACAACTATGGGGATTTGTCCTTGGGGCTTGACTTTGCAAAGGTTCCCGCTACATTCTTCTGTGCAGCAGTAAATCCATTTAAACGGGCCTGATACTAAAGGGGAATCGATGACATTGAACTCTCTTTGACTGCAGCCTTTCACTGCTGAGGAAATCCAACTTCCAGAAAAATCTAACTCTGAAGGTAGGAATCTTCACTGGGCCAGATGCCAAGCACCATCTGATCAACTTTCACAGCTTCCTAGACTTGAACTTTGAACTTTTCCCACTCTGAATTTTCCCCACCTCAAGACTTTTCCCTTTATCAACCCGTCGCTGATGAGCCCTTCTTTGGATCCAGCCTGCAGACTTTTTCTGCTGTGGACTTTACCTTCTAATCTAAGCATGAAGGTAACATTTTGACTAGGACAAATCGGACCTCTGTATCTGACCTGTGCTCCAGCATAGTCGGCCTTAAACCATACCCTTGCCCTGGTCTAGTGTGCCCAGTTTATCATGATTGGCACTTTTTGCGCTATTTATATTTAAAACATTAAAAATTAATACCTGAGGTTACCCTTATTGGATTTATGTTTTCTTGGTGTCATTTAATTCATTAAGATATGCTCGATTGTTATATATTGGAGAGGGATTTCTATTGTGTTGTGTTTTCAACTTTTTTGCTGTTTTGGTACTTTTAAATGTTTACGCATTTTCCTAAGTTAAACCTGTCTGCTGTGTGTCATAGCTACCAGGTGTTGAGCTCAAGTTTAAATTATTGAACCCTTCTCTGGCTGTAACTAGAATAGTGCTATTTTTACTTGTAGTGGACTACAATCCACCCCAACTAATAATCCACATTCTCACAGTCATCTTTTATTTAATGTGCTGTATATTGCAAAGACTTAACTGTAAGGAGAAGTGGAAGGAAATATTTTTGTATTACAGCAAGAGAATCTCAAACAAGAGGAGAACAGTATTGCACGCCTGTGTTCTGGTTCACAGTCAGTAAGTTTCTAAACTTTGAAAAGGAACATATAACAGTGACAGTAATCTGATGCACTAAAGACAGGTCAGCGTCCGCAATCATACCAATATTCTTACATTGTTTGACTTTTTTCAAAATGGTCTGCATGACAAGATACACACTCACATATCTTTCTCTTTAAATATCTATTGCTACCATATAATTACTCAGTCTGCTATGATATATGTAGGGTCTTATTTAGAGTTTTGCATAGCATGACAACTGTCAATAAAGATGCCACGTCTCCTGTTTTTTAGAGTGCCATTAACTTCAATGCACTCCTAAAGTGTTTATGGGACATCCGCCACTTTTTAGCACACGTCCTGCATTGCCCCTATTCTAAATAAGACCCTTATACAAAAATTGCCCCTTGTTTTTAGCGCCTATTTCATGGATGACTTTTCACTTACAAACCCCAGCAGTAGCATGTCGATTTGTGATGCTGGGGCACGAATTCTCAGAGCTTCAATGCAAAGGAATTATAGATCAGAATCACAGCTCTATTGGCAGAGCAGACATCTTAAGGACCACGGTCTGGGAACAGGCAACCAAAGATGGAAACTCTTCTTACTCCTCAAAGAGCATTTGTTTGGAAAAGGTGTGAAGTACTTTAAGTAACTTTAGTTGTTCTGACTTTGTTAGGAATCCCAATAGTATTTGTGTCTTTGTCGCCTATTTATGGCCTGTCTGCACATATTAGGAAGAGTCTCACTCTATGCCACATAATGCTGTTCCAGAAATGCTTTCGCATCAACTTTCAGTGCCAGTTTTTTTTCCACATGGAAATTGATCAACACTCTTCTTTGCGCCGCTTTGCATCACGTGTCACCATTTTTCCTCGCACAAAAAGCCGTGTGAAAGTTTAGTAATTCTGAACCAATTATAGTAGTATAAATGCCAGTAGCAGATTTCTCTTTTCCTTCCAAAACACCATTTTGATGATTTTGCCTTTCATTATTATATTTAATAATAGGAATGTATACCCTATCAAAAATAAATCCAACTGCATCAGCAGTATGGACAGGCTCAGTCGCACACTAACAAGCTTCTATACTTGCAAGCATCAGTCAGTACATTCTGACATACGCTTTAATTATGCTGCTTGAACCTCTCCTCAGTGACTAGAACATTTATTGTGAGGGTAAATTTGTGAGGTGAGCTTTGGCCCAGTGCAGCTACACTCTGACACTTTCACCAGTTAATTGAACTTGCTGGAATCTTTGTTTTCAGTTTCTTTCGATAGTCATTGGGCCCCGACCGGCTGCTGTTTTAGATTAGAGTTTCTTGAGTGATGTTGAATTGTATAACAACAGCTGGAACATTTTACAAGAACTGCTGGCTGAGCATATAATTAATGTAGAAAACTGCAGAGCTGCAGAAAAATTGTAAATCGTACCTCAAAGGCCTTCTGTCAACTGAAAGCGTTTGCTTACACCCAAAGGTGTTTCTCTTTTCCCTATTTTAAAATAAATGTACGTGACATCTGAATTAAATGAACCTGATGTACGTGATTGGTGTGATCGCAAGCATTAATTATTATTTTCATCGCATGTCAAGTTGAAGACATTCCGGACCGAATTTATTTAAGGCGGGCAGCGCAGCACTGTGTGGAAATCTGCAGCAATGCCTTGCGCAAAGTGTGAAATATTTTGAAGCATCATATTTACAAAGAGTTGCCTGCCGATGACGTCATTGGACATGATAAAACTCTGTTGTCGGGGGTCGGTAAGTATTGAGCCATAGTCCAAAGGCACATCGAGGGTGTTGCAAGAAATTTGTATTAGAGGTAGGGACTCCAGATCAAACTTTGCGACGATAACCGTCCAAGAGTAAGCGGCGCAAAATGTGTAATATTTTGGAAATTAAAGGTTACTCGTGGGGATATCGCATGGCATTCCACTTGCCCATCCTTTGCATCTGGTGTCAATTGGTGCAAAGATTTCCTCAAAACCAGGTCATATTGGTGTAGTAGATCCTTCTGCCGGGAAGCTGCACCAGAGGGGACAGAACTGGTTTTGACTAAGCACAGAGCCTCTCGGACACCAGTGAAGAAAGAGAAGTGGACTATAAATGTTGGGTCCCAGACCCCTGAATTTTAGATTACTTCTGGAATTCAAGAGGAACCTCTGCCAAGGAGAAGTGCTGGGAAAAGCTGAAGGAGAAGTACTGCCCCTTTGCTGTGTGCTGTCTGGGGTTTGCCTGCGGTAGCTGTTTCTGCCAAGGAGAGGAACTGTGGGGCATATTTACATGCCCCTATCGCCACAGGAACATCACTTTTTACAACGTTCCTGTGACGATAGGGGCTTCACCTTATTTACAAGGTCCCCCTTCCTGCACATAAACAATAATTTTTTTTAAAATGCTGTTTTGCAACTTCTGTGTGTGCTGCATTAAGCAGCACACATAGAAGTTACAAAATGGCATTTAAAGATTGTTTATGTGCAGGAAGTGGGACCTTCCTGCACATAAACAATAATAATAATAATACCAGCATTTGTAAAGCGCGCAGCTACCTCAGGCGAGGTGTCCCGGAGCTGGGGGCCGTCGGGAAGATTAAGCGAGCTATTGCTTAGAGTCACAAGGTGCTGGGCTAACCTGTCGCCGGGGGATTGAACCGTGATCCCCCGTGGTCTGGAGTCAGCCACCCTGGCTGCTGCACCAACAATCTTCCCCTGCACGCAGACACCATTGCACTATGGTGCAAGGGTGCCTGTGTTGGGGCTAGGCTGCTAAGTGTAGCTCCAGCGCAGGGGGAAACGCAGGGCTGCACCATATTCTTGTAAATAGTAGAGCTTTCCCCTGTTCAAGAAGTCTCAGGAACAGCAAAGACTTCACCATCCCTCTGGGCACCATCTCTGGATCTGTGGGTTTCAGTTGCCACAGAGGAGAAGAGCAGCCGACTCCATTACGGAGTCCAATGCTGGCTTTGTGTCCTGCAGGCACCGCAGAAGTCACTGCCGCACTTCACACCACAACCCTGGTCTCACCGATGCCGTTTGGACGACAGTCTCCGAGCCACTGCTTGCAGCATGTACTGTGGGCACCACACTCCGCACTGCCTCGTTTACTCTGCCGCCCGGACTTCACCGACATCATTGCTGCCCGCTGGAACATTGACCGGCTCCGTCACCTGCACTGTGACCTGCCAGCACCGCATCGAGCACCGCCTCACTCTGCATCGCAGCCCTGATCTCACCGATGCCGTTGAACGACCGCCACCGAGCCGCTGCCTGCACCGCGCCTTGAGGGCACCGCAAGCTGCACTGCTTCAATTCACATCGCACCGGCGACGGTCGCCCCGACCAATTTGTACCAACGGGATCGAACGCAACGAAAAAGGTACTGTCTATGAGTCTGTCAATGCTACAGCTGACCCGTATCGACGCAGTCGACTGGAACTGTTAGATGCTGTCGTTTTTAGCATTGCGGTAGCCCCGGATGGAACTACCGACTCGACGGAACTGTATTTTTGAGATATTTCTGCAATTTTAAGGATATCTTGCAAAGTACCTATTTTTCAGTACTGTATGTTGGATAAAGATTTGCTATTTTTCTAAACTGGTGTGGTGTCCATTTGTAGTGTTTTCACTGTATTACTGTATGTGTGCCCAAATGCTTTACACACTGCCTCTGAGATAAGCCTGTCTGCTCGTGCCAAGCTACCAAGGGGGTGAGCAGGGGTTATTTTAGAAGTGCATTCCCTTACCCTGACTAGGAAGAAGGGTCCCTATTTGGACAAAGGTGCAAACCATTGCCAACTAGAGACCCCTATTTCTAACAAGGGCATTTCACGTTCCTTGTAAAAATAACATTACATTAGCCTTTACATTCCAGACGTGGTAGAATTTACATTTAGGTTTCTATTTACTCAATTATAAAAGGCAAATTTTGTCTATAGGCCTAACTTTCAAATGATGGCATTAGTTTGGGGCTAAAGGTGTCCCCTTCTAAACCACAACCAGGTGATTCAACTGAATAAGTGTAACATATTTCCTTCTGTCATTTAATGTTACACTATTACAGACTCAGCGGAAATTTCAAATTAATATATCTAAAAATAAATAATTCTGAAAGAGATGTTGTACCATAAGTATACAATTATAATTATTTTCATACAAGAAAGGCAAAATGTCAGAAAAAAGGAGAAAAATGTTCCCTTAAAGCACCTGCCTGTAATTCAAAAATAGAACACAATTTAGCGTGGGTTCCTAAAAAAAAAAAATCAAACATACTGCTTTGCTGAATTGGTATAAGTGAAATTCTTTACAACCGATGAACTACATAACAACAAGTCTGCTCAGTAATCCTGCCTCTGACATGCCAGTGCTGACTGTTATTATACTGAATAATAGCTGACCCAAAGAAAAAGCGATATAATTCACTTTAAATCTATTTGCTCTTAATGTCTAACCAAAGAAAAAACAAATTTTAACAATGTAGCTTTTTTTTCCAAATTAAACATATTTGATAATATTCTTCAATATTTGGCTTAATAAACGTCTAACGACTCATCAGACTAACAGTGGAGGGACAAAAGCCCCAGGCAGTTGATGATTGGTGGTCCATCTTCAACGAATATTGACAGTGGATCGAAGGAATGACGGGGTATATGTCATACACATGGCTCTTGAGGCAGACCGGGAATGGCCAACTAGCAAGCATGTTGGGAATGTCATGAACCTGACCTGACGTTAAGATGGTGCTGAAATACACTGGTACCTATTTGTAGTGCTATAGATTCAACTTCTCGGACGACATCAGCTTCAGTGGCATTGGGCCACATGTATCCAAATTTGTAATAGCGATTACCGAATTGCGGTTTTCTGCGAATCGCAATTAGGTAATTGCTATTACAAATGTATGAAACTCTATGAGTTTCATTTAGCGATTCCTAGGGGGTCGCAAATCAACCTTGCTAATTAATAATAATGAGGCAGATCACAATTTGCGACCCCCTAGGAATCGCTAAAATCATGGGGATGGTGGCCTGCTGGGGTCAGCAGACCACCATGTCCGTGATTGCTTTTAAATAAAGCAATCTTTCTTTAAATGCAGCCCGTTTTCCTTAAAGAAACATGGGATGCGCTTAAAAAAAAGAAATGAAAACTTTACTTTTCATTGTTTAAGAGTAGGCAGTGGTCCGGTCTGCTCTTAAAAAATGCTTTTACAAACATTCACAAAGGGGAAGGGGCCACTTGGGGACCCCTTCCCATTTGCAAATGGGTTACTACCTACTTGAAGAAGGCGGTAAAATGCAAATGTTTTGCGACCGCATTTCGGTTACAAAACATTCCTACATACCGATGCGATTTGGTAGTAGGAAGGGTTGCCCTAAACACGCCCCTTCCTAATAGCAAATCGCTAACCCATTTTGAGATTCGGTAATAGATTACTGAATCGTAAAATAGGGGGTACATTGGGACTGCCAATTTTTCCAGTCACAAATGGCTGTTTGTGACCTTAAAAAAGGAACATACATGTGGCCCATACATACTGACATTTTGTATTACTTCACATGGAAAAGTCGTTGGTTGCATTCTCTTGTTTTGCACTTGTGTCAGTTTTCATCTTGCTCTGTGTCCTTTACGGCTTGGTAAGTGGTTTTAAATGCCAAGTTGAAGTGGCAGTAAACTGCACACACAGGCCCTGCAATTGCAGGCCTGAGACAGGTGTGAAAAGCTATTTGTGTAGGTGGCACAACCAGCGCTGCAGGTCCACTAGTAGCATTTAGACTACAGGCCCTGGGTACATGGTGTACCACTTTACAGGTTTATAGGTAAACTGCATATGCCAGTCAAGTATACATCATTGTCAACATGTTTATGGGAGAAGCACATGCACTTAAGCACTGATTAGCAGTGTTAAAGTACTTAGGGGCACATTACGATAGCGGGCGGACATAGTCCGCCCGCCACCATAACGGTGAATGAGTTCGTCCGCCATAGGAGCGGCGGTCCCGCCGTGAGTATTAGGATGCCACCGCCGCGGTGGCATCCCCTATTCCCAACATTGTGGCGGGCGGTGTTCACAGCACCGCCCACCACAATGCTGGGAATGCACGTTGGGCATTCACATGCACAAGGTGACAGGCACCGCGCGGTGCCTGCCACCTTGTCCATGCCAATGCAGGGGGGTACCATAGGTACCCCCCATGTGCACCCCCACCCCCCCAACATCCTGGGGGCCTGCTACAGGCCCCCAACAGCGAAGACCGTATGCCTTTCCATGGCAGCAACACCGCCATGGAAAGGCTGCTCCCCGTGATCATCATAATATGGACGGCGGTGTCTTGCAGACACCGCCGCCATATAATGTATGTTTTCCGCCCGGTCGATGAATCGACCGGCGGAAAAGGGGCCCCCAGCCATCGTAATATGGCGGGGGGAAATGGCATGCGGGCGGTGTGAAATGGCGGGCGGATCACCACCGCCATACGGGCGGTGGCGATCCGCCCGTCATCGTAATGACCCCCTTAGAGTCCTAAGGCCATCAAAAAAATACAGCAACAAGTGGAAGGAAACAGGCAAAAAGCTGGGGGAAGACCACCATAAGGATGACAGGTCTAACAGTTACCTTTACTTATTACCATCCAAAGATGTTAATAACTAGGATCGATAGGTAGCACCTTGCGGTACTATCTCAGACTCTGAGGGAAATAAATATTGAGGCTTGGATGATTGATAAGGATGAAATCCTGAATAAATAGACTTATTTTGCCGGGTGGAAATCAAGTTGAGGAAGATCCCTGTCTAGTTGAGGTTTGAGCAAAAGAGTTCCACGAAAAAAGCAATATTGTTGACTGTCACTAACTTAGCCGAAAAAGAAAAATACGGAAACTGAGATGTCAGCATGGACGTAGGAAGGTAATTACGCTCTAATCCCATAAAACAATAAAAGCAAAGTACACTACACAGATTGAAAGAAATAGAACATCTTATTTTAGGTCTAATTGGGAGGGAATGTTAAGAGTTCTTGCAGTAAAGGATATATGTGTGTTCTAGAGATTAGTCCATAAAGGTTGAATGGTGGATAGGAGTGTCCCATCATGTATGATCGCAGAAGAATGTTGGATTACATTTCTGAGTAGACTGTATAAGGGAACACAGGATGAAAGTAAGAGAAATTGGTCCATAGTTGAGTAAGGGATGCTGGATTGCAAGCTCATTGAAAAAGATAATCTCAACCTTTAGTTTAAATCGCATTCTGGCCCAGAGGACTTAATAATTAAAAATAACATGGAGTGGGGGACAAGACTGAGTTTGCTTTCAAATACTTTACACAAATAGGTCGCTTCTTGAATAGTTGGAAAGTTGCAATTATTAGGCCCATACTAAAGAAAGATAATCTGTTGGATCCAAAAATGACCGCCTAATTAGTTTAATAGATGTTGGAGGAAACTTTTATGTTAAAGCTTTGCTCCAATACATGAAGGGCTGGGTCGATTCTGAACACCGTATCCCAATCAAGCAGGGAGAATTTAAAGAGGTCCACTCAATGACTGATCATTGGTATAGCATCTGGTCTATGGTCCAGAAAGGAATGAAAACCAGGGCAACCTTTTACTGTTGCTTTGTGGATTTTTGCTTAGCGTTTGATTTTGTAAGTAGAACAACCCTGTGATTTAAGTTGGAATGTATGAAGGTACAGAGAGACCTGCTAATGATTTTAAAGGAGCTTCACAGGGAGAACTGGGCAAGAGTGATATTAGATAAAGATGGTTCCCTGTCATGCAAATTCCCATTTGCAACGTTGCATTTTGGCACCAACGCTTTTTGCCCTTGCTGATCTCCCAGTAACCATACAGAAGGTTCAGTTGTTTTCACCCAAAATGGGGGGGTAAGCTTATCCCTTGTCTATTGTATGCAGGCGATCTTGCTTTCCTGGATATAGCTCAAGGTGGCCTCCAAAGGAAACTAACAGTGTTTACAGATTATTGCAGGGCTAATCACCTAGTAATTAAAATAGAAAAAGCTAAAATTATAGTGTTTGGGAAAAAAGTAAACCCTTCACATGGTCTATTGGCACGCAGGTGGTTGAAGAAGTAACATCTTTCAAATGCGTGGGCATGACCTTCGATATTAAACTATCATTGAATTTGTATTTTGATACTTCAAAAAGTAGGGCGTCAGCCACATAAGGCAGTCTATAGTAATTCTAAAAAGACTTTGGCTGGTGGTCTTTAATAGGCAGTGCTTACAGAACGCAATATGATGGTCCCTCCTCAGAATGTTGTATCGTGCAGAAGTATTGGGCCTAGGCACAAACATAGATTGGGAAAAGACAGAAGGAGATGGTCTTAAAAAACTCTTAGGACTCCTTAAATGTGCAAGTGTCCAAGCTATTAGGATTGAAGCCAATTTGAACTCGTAGAATTGTATTACAAAAATTCTAAGCATTTCTTTAGGCATAAACAGATCCCTCAATTTTAAAAATTGCAAGTTATTGTGTTAATAAAATTATTGCCAGTGAATTATGGTGGGCAAGGGCAATAAGGAATTGTCTCACTTTAATTGCAAGCTATCTCAAATTGACGAAGTATTACATTGAGAATTGTGCATTGTCATCTAGGAAGGAATTAAATGCTAGAGGCCGGATAGAATCAAATGCAAAAGACTTTGCTTATTTATTCCTAAAAATATCAAAGGTTCAGCTGAGAACGTCGTGGGAAAATTCAGCCACCTTCCTGTATCTGATGGAGCTGCCGCGGCTGCCAATGAGCAGTGCCATATCACAATTATGACTAGGACTGAATTTGCTTCACTCGCTTGAGTTGTGGTCGTCCCATCTTTCGAATAAAGATGGAACTTGTATTTGCAGCTTTAAGGTGCATTGCTCTCCATTGCGCATTTTGTGTGAAAGTTTACTTTTTCTCACCTTACTGCATACATTATTAAAATCGTTTTTTTAAAGACATGGGATTAAGGTACGAGGAGAAGCTATAAGATTTGTATATGGAAAGGCATTCTTAGATGTGCTGCAGACAGATTTTATGTGGCTGTATTTATACACAAAGTTTTTTATTTTATTTTAATTGTTGATTTCTGATATTTATGCTTTTAAATGAATTTCAAAAGCTGTCCCTTGTTCCTTCTAGATGATGTATGTATAAAAGATTATGGTCTAATAAATGATTATTTATCTGTCTGTCTCTGTCTCAAAATATGTCCCTACTCCCAAGATCATATATGATCCCAAGAACAGGAAATTACAAAGTTTGATCCTGAGACAAGTGGAGGAAATTCTCCACCCCAGGATGGATTCTAAATGACACTTCAATTGAACTAGCAGTGCCTAGAGTGGAGCTAAGCACTACCACTCCTTGTCACATGAATGAAAATGACAATTGATGGGTCTCAGTAGTCCTAGAAGACTAGGCTTCATAGCACTGCTTGGAGGTCTCAAAATTAAGGGAGAGCTCTTGTTTCTTTCCTCAAACCCAGGCAGGGCCTGGTCCATACAGCATCCATCAAGCACAACTTATACTATAGCATGTTTTATGCAACCATAGTAGATATCCGCATGCATCATCTCTTCTATTCTCAAAGCCCCCTGCAGCACACCAGAGCGCTTCTCATGGTCCTGGAGAGATATATAAATGATACATATGGAGTAACTTACTCGACAGTTCAAAAACGTGCTGCTGATGATATGCAGAGCGCTATGCAAGTAACAATTCACTACAATAGTGTTGGTAGTGATGAAACTGTGCATTATCCTAAATACAAATAATTAAAATACTTGCCCATAATGTGATCGAAATCAGCTGTGAATTTAGACAAGCCTCGTTGATCAGAGTCAGAAAAATGAGTATAATAAAAAAGACTGTTAAAAATGTGGACCAGGGCGAGAGGGAGGCATGTGACATCTGTCTCCTTTGCTAAATTGATTTGTTGAAAAACAACACATTGCATTTTTACTACATGCAACTTTGAGCCGATAAGTAACCCAACAGCACAAAAATAAACTTGGATTTTTCATTACATAAAATTACTCTGCTCTCCCCGGTTAGGTATTAACATTGATTAGATGTTTTACTCAGCGGTCCTATCCACATTTGTGTTACAGGCTTCCAGCTTTTTTCGCCTATGGTGCAGACTTTGAAACAGCATCTCTCTGGGTGATTATAAACTGGGCTTTGGCGAGAAAAAATATCACTGTAGCATCTCCAACAACAGAGTCGACTGATTCTGGCCAATGACGTGACGCCTCCAGCTTTATGGTTCAAGTACACTGAAAGACTTTCCCTCCGGGATTCCTTCTGATAAGGGAACAACCTTTTCAAAGAGCAGCTGGTGATGAGTCCTTCTCCGGCCCAGCGTGTGTGCAAGATGCATCTCTAGGACCAGCAAGAATTGCTTTGAACTGAACCGCTGCGGTTCACATCAAGGAACTAAAACACTTCCAAAGCCTAACCTCTTTCAATAAAATAACAAGATGCATAGATCAGAAAAAAACATTGTATTTGAAAGATAATTAGCTCGTATCATATGTCAAAGACCGTTTGGCACACATCTATTCTCGCAGAAGGAATAACGTATGCAATAAAAAAAAAACAGGTTTGGATTCTGATAAAGAGCGCTTGCCAGGCTCTGAACGAAAACTAAATAGATTTGCAATAAAAGTGATTATGTGCTCTGCCGTCATTAGTTCCCATAATATTCATGAGGCTATACTTTTTAATTAAATGCAGTTTGATGCAATATAAGTAAATGCAATCGTGAGCTGTTTTAAAAGGAATATAAACTTTTAAGTGGACTATTTTGTCTTTTTTTGCAGCTATGAATGAGCACACAAGGTGACTGGAGTACAAATGTTTGAACATGCAGCACCCAAGGGTGCTTGTTTGTGTTGACACAACCAATTAGTCACCCTTTGAGGTTTTTTTAGAAGTAGGCTTGTTGTTGTGTTATGTTTGTTATAAAATGATCACAAACAAAAAGATCTTTCTCAGATTCGTACAGTTCATCATCCTTGTGCTGCCCTGAATTTTTACAAACTTTCAGGGTGATTTGGGATTTTCGAAATTATTAGTGAAACCCCAAAGCAAAAAGTAAATAAATAACTCAGGCCCACTTGTCCACTGTGAGATTATTGGTTGTTTATAACCAGTGGCGGCTCGCCGAGGAGTGTGCGGGGCGGAGGGGCAGGGGAGGGGCAGGGTGGGGGGTAGTGAACTCGGACATACGACGGACAGAACTCAGAGGGAGTTCTGTCCGTCGTAAGTCCGAGTCCACTACCCCCACCCTGCCCCTACCCCGCCTCACCGCCCTGCACCACTCCCTCGGCAAGCCGCCACTGTTTATAACTCTTAGGTCTCAAAAACAAGACACTGCTTAGATATGTGGCGTTGCAGAATTATTTTCTTATCAACAGTTAAACCAGTTGGTTTTGTTAATGGCAAGATGTCTATAGAGGAGACTATATGAAGCCAAAATTGTACAGGGGAGGAGGTTCTCTTGAATATATGACAAGGAACTCTCAGCTGGCTTCAGGTTAAGAGAGAACATGCTCACCCCGCCTGCTAGTTTTAAAAGGAAGGAGTTTAGAGTTATCATGTTTCATGGTTTGGAGATTTACAAGTAAAATTGGGTATCACCTGCATTCTGATGAATGTTTACACCCTTTTCCTCGATCACAATGCTCAGTGGTTCCATGTATAGCTTGAACAAGTAGGGCAATAATGTTGAACATTGAGTCACCCCATATTTTAGTGGTAAAGTAGATCTGAATGCTTCTGTGTTGAAGACTCACTCAAAGCACATTGGTTTTGGCTCTCATTTTATACATTTCACAAAGTGTCATAAAGCAATTTGTACATTCTTTTAGAACAGGAATCTGGGCCTAGTCACGGGGCCATAAATCTGATCATTTGATAAGAAGCGCAGGTGGGTCTCGACCTTGCGTGGACACAATGTGCGGCCAGTGGGTACGTGTCTAGATGTCCGACATGGGGAGCACATGCTCACTTAGTATGGCATCTGACTTTATGGTGTTTCGGGAACATGCGCCTAACCGGCCAAACATGTTTTATTGGGACCAATCTCCTAAGACCATTGTGGTGTCGCTGCCTATATGTGGGATCATCCTGGATTTACCTGTTTGCCCATTTGTCTAAGGGTTACGTGTCACCCCACCTGTGATCTGACAATCAGTTGCTTCAGGCCTAGGTCGCAGGGCCTGCCTGACTACTTTTTTTTTTTACTCAGGGTTGATGGGGAGGTCTAATTGGGTGGATTTGACAACAGTAATGCGAGTTCATTGTTATGCGTACATATACCATGGCGTACATTAACGCTGTATTTTTCAATATTAACATCTGCTTGAACAAATTGATATTTTGATGATTGGAAGGGGGAGAACCATTTCAGCACTTGACCTTCAAGACCCATTCCAGAGGATAGGATGACAAGAAGGGTTAGATGTTTTTAAAGTTTCAAAATGTGATGAAAGGTATAGCAGGAGCAGGTGGCATGAATCACCCCCATTCAAAGTTATGAGTACGCCTTCAAGTATTTCAAGAGATGAGGTTTCCATGCTACATTTTAACTGGTATCTTAATTGCTTTTTTAAATTAGGAGGTTATTATTAAATATGAGTTTTAGAAGTTGTAATGTCATGGCTTCTTCAATTATTTTTCCCAAGAAGGTCAGTTTGGAAACTGGTCTGAGATTTTGAAGTCCTGGAGGTCAATGCTGGGTTTAAAAAGAAGGGGCATAATCTGACCAGATTTTGGTTATGAGGTGAATATCCTTTCGTCAAGTGATGAGTTGACAACATTGAGGATTAAAGGGGCAATGTTGCGAGCATGCACTTTTATTGCTGGATTGGAACTCTTTAACATAGGATGAAGGTTTAGAATCTGAAATGACTTACAATAAACATTGAAGGAGTATTTGAAGGATTTCCAGTTTGGTGATGACTCTTATTGGAATTTTAGCAGTCCGGGTAGGCTGAGCTTCATTTTTGCTCTATATTAGGATCCGAAAGTTTCTGGTCGTCCTGAGTATTAGACCCCTGTATATCCTCCACTCTAGTTTAAAACTTGCCATGTCTCAGATGCTCGTCCTTTTCCCCAGTTTTTCCTTATTTCCTGGCTACCTTTTCACTGAGCTTTAGGTTCATTAGTGCATCAAGCATTGGGGATTCTTATTTTAAAAGGTTTATGAGGAGGTGGCACTTGTTTACTAGCAATGTTTAATGTTGCTGTTTTTTAATAGTTTGATATATCTTTTGTATTTTGAAGGGCATACAGGTTTGAAGTTACGGTTCTGAGACTTTCAGGAAGTCCAGTATGGGAAATGTCCTTTAGGGGTCTTCTCAAGTTAGCCCTTAATTTAGTTTGACCGTTTATATGAAGTTTTAAAGGAACAGTATACAAGGTAATGGCTAAGTGGCCCGACCATTCTAGTTGTATGCATTTTCCAAAGCCTACTGTATCCTAGGGAGCTATTTTCAGGTCCTGAGTGTTGCCCTTATTGTGAGTTGAGAATAAGGTAAATTGACTAAGAATATGTAATGAACACATTTCCTATAATCTCTAAGTAAGTGGGCTTTATCAAATGTACCAAGAAATGTTAAAGTTTCCCAGGAAGATAGTGATAAAGTAATGAATTAGTCTCAAATTTAGGTGATCATTGAAGTGATCATGGAAGGTAGAGTAAATACCTACAGGATGGTAAATTATATGAAAATAGATGGTTTTGTTCTGTATAGTCTTGATCACTATTGACAGTTCAAAGAATGAGAAGGAGGATAGGTGTGCTACTCTACATGACCGTTTGTTTCTGTGAATGATACCTAGGTTTCCTTATATTTCGGCTGGAATGTCTTTATTTAAGATGTCATAATTGTGAGGTTGAAGAATGTTGAATTAAAGTCTAGAGGATCCAGGGAATCAGGTTTCAGTAATAGGAGAAGGTGTTAGGCAGGTGAGGGAGAAATATCAATAAAGTAATACGTTGCCTCTCTCTGACAAGTATAGGAAGGATGTTCTCACAGGGATAAAGAGAAGGTAGGCAGGAAGACAGAGGAGAAGTCTTTCGCAATCTTGGTTGTCACTGCCAACATGCAAATTCCCAGACTGCTGTACTGGGGGTTTGTCAGCCTGTGGGCTGCTCCCAGGAACTGCCAATTAGGGATGGAGATGTAGACTCTCTGGATTGGGTAGAGATTCTCACTTTCTAGAACTCTCCACCTCCTTCATAAGGGGAGACACTTTGGGAAAAGCGGAACCACTGAAAACTGAGTCAACAGGCCCATGCACAAACCTATGCCTGAAGTGGAGGGACCCACTCTGGACTGGCATCCTTGGACTCTTGTGAACTCTGTGTCTAGAGTGAGAATCACTGGCTTACCACCTCCTTCTTCAGAATAGTAGAGAGTAAACTTGCTGTGGACCACAAAAGAAAGTGTTACCTTGGATTTCGGTGTATGTCCTGTTGTGAGTGCCCTAGGGTATCCCATGCTCCTGCTGGACACACAGGCTTCTTGGAGTTCTGGACAACCTGAGGTGATTGAGAACTGCAGGTATAATGATGGCATGTCTTGAAGACATTGGGGTGCCATTGGTAGGAAGTCCTAGTTCAGGAGACTACCAGGGCTGAACTGGAGTGCCAATCCAGGCCCATAGAGCTAATTTTGCTAAGCAAGTACCGGTCCTAGGATGCTTGTTTCCAGTCCAGGGAGGACCTGGCATGGCAATTCGGGCTGGACTGATCCCTTTGGGCGCAGGGTCAAGACTGATTTGCATATGGCTGGGTCCAAACTGGAATGGCATGGTGAGCAAAAAAATGATGGATTTAGGCCCAGATCTCTGTACTGGTGTGAATGTATGACATTGTTCTGCATTCTGTCCATCAATTGTTCTTTTTGCATTTGTCACCCCGAGTGGGACAGCTATGCCCAGACGTGGGTCCCTTGCTCTCCATGCCACTGGAGTCAAGCAATCCTGGCTGATGAGGGGTGAAACCCCGGAACCGGTACTAGGTTGCTTGTTTCCAGTGCAGGGAGGACCTGGCATGGCAGTTCGGGCTGAACTGTTCCCATTGGGCGCAGTGTCAAGACTGATTTGCATATGGCTAGGTCCAAACTGGAATGGCATGGTGAGCAAAACAATGATAGGTTTAGGCCCATATCTCTGTACTGGGGTGAATGTATGACAGTGTTCTACATTCTGTCCATCAATTGTTCTTTATGCATTTGTCACCCCGAGTGGGACGGGTATACCCAGACGTGGGTCCCTTGCTCTCCATGCCACTGGAGTCAAGCTATCCTGGCTGATGAGGGGTGATACCCCAGAACCGGTCCTAGGATGCTTGTTTCCAGTCCAGGGAGGACCTAGTATGGCAGTTCGGGCTGTACTGTTCCCATTGGGTGCAGGGTCAAGACTGATTTGCATATGGCTGGGTCCAAAATGGAATGGCATGGTGAGCAAAAAAATGATGGATTTAGGCCCAGATCTCTGTACTGGGGTGAATGTATGACAGTGTTCTACATTCTGTCCATCAATTGTTCTTTTTGCATTTGTCACCCCGAGTGGGACCGGTATACCCAGACGTGGGTCCCTTGCTCTCCATGCCACCGGAGTCAAGCTATCCTTGCTGATGAGGGGTGAAACCCCATAACCGGTCCTAGGATGCTTGTTTCCAGTCCAGGGAGGACCTGGCACGGCAGTTCGGTTTGGACTCTTCCCATTGGGTGCATGGTCAAGACTGATTTGCATATGGCTGGGTCCAAGCTGGAATGGCATGGTGAGCAAAGGAAACTATGGATTTAGGCCCAGATCTCTGTACTGGGGTGAATGTATGACATTGTTCTGCATTCTGTCCATCAATTGTTCTTTTTGCATTTGCAGGTATAATGATGGCATGTCTTGAAGACATTGGGGTGCCATTGGTAGGAAGTCCTAGTTCAGGAGACTACCAGGGCTGAACTGGAGTGCCAATCCAGGCCCATAGAGCTAATGTTGCTAAGCAAGAGCTATGTCACATTGCATGTTACAACTATCCACTTAAAGGTACAGGGGTGACTGCAGCACTGCCTACACTGCTCAGGGAGCCCTTGGTCTATGAGGAGTGGCCTTGTGTAAAGAGTGGTCTAACCAAAGCTTTCCATGAGAAGAAAACTGAGGAATCTGGTAAAAAATATAAAGTGATTTTTAAAATTGTGAAGACGTTTCTGAATCCAGAGGCCACCATGAAATACCAACATCCCACTGCCGATTGGACCAACCAAATGGCAGAATTCTTTCATGAGAAATCAGTCTCTGTTCAAGCCACCTTGGGTTACTTGTCACAGGATGATACCTGTGCCACTGAGTTGCTCGCCCCCGGGATTACCCTGGGCAAAGCCTCCCCACTCCTTTACTTCCCTCCCATATCAATGGATGAGTCAATATCTGCTATTATGTGCTTAAAGTCTGTCTCTCCTGCTGATCCTTGCCAGCCCCAGCTCTTGGCCAACGTGGCTCAGGCCATCAATCCAGTGCTCAATAAAGTCCTAATTGCATCACTGGCATCTGGAAAAAAGCTTCTGAAATGGAAACATGCAAAAATCCTCCCACTAAGTGAAAAGCCGTCAGCTGATTACAAGGTCCTGGCCAATTACAGGCCTATTTCTCTACTCCCCGCATTTTTAAAGGTGCTATAAAATATGTCAACTCTATGCTCTCAGGCCACATTAAAAACAACAATGTGCTGCACCCCAGTCAATCGGGTTTTAGACCTAGCTGTAGTACATAAACAGCCTTGCTAGAGGTAGCAGACTATACCAAGGACAAGCTAGATTGCGGGGGTAAGGCCATCTTGATTATGCTGGATCTCTTGGAGGCTTTTGACACCGTCCCTCATGACAGACTATTGGATCGACTCCATAACATCAGAATTGGACGTTCGGCATTCAAGTGGATTCCCTCATTCCTGGACAATAGAAGTCAAGAAGTATGGATTACCCCGTTTGCCTCCCCTATACAGAACTTGAAGGTGGGTGTTCCCCAAGGCTCAGCACAGAGCTCGACACTTTTTAATGCCTATATGGCCCCTCTAGCTATTTTTGCTGAATCATACGGTGCCAAAGAGATATTGTATGCCGACGATGCACAGCTTCTTTTCTCCTGCGATAAAGGGGTGGAATTTGCGGTTGAAACCATTAAATCCTGCCTATCCAAAGTGTTTAACTGCTTGGCCACCAACCAGCTAAAATGCAACCCAGACAAATCGGAGATAGTTTTCTTTGGTACATCTATGTCGGAAATCTGGAGATCATGGTGGCCTCAAGATGTTCCTCCAACAGCCACCCTTCAGAGCGCAGTACAAAAATTTGGGGATTAAGATTGACAGCGCCCTGTTTCTTCAATCCCAAATTCAAACTCTGGTTGGCACCTGCTTTGGGTTACTACGCACACTGAAAAAATTCTTGTTACTCCTCTCTCTTGAATCTAGGAAAAAAGTGGTTCAGGCCTTGATCACTTCCAGGCTTGACTATGGAAATGTCCTTTATCTGGGCCTGCCAGAATACCTCTTGAACAGGCTGCAAGCGGTTCAAAATGCGGCTGCCATATTGATTCTCAATCTGGCTCCTAGGACCTGTCTGTCCCCACATATGTGTGCACTTCACCGGCTACCGGTGAAAAAGGGGATTCAAATTAAAACACTGGTCCTGAGCAAAAAGCTCTGCATGGGAATGGTGCAGTGTATCTGAGGAAGAGGCTCTCTACTTATATTCCCTCCAGGACACTACAATCAACATATGGCCACTTGGCCACCTTCCCTAAAATCCACCGGTCTAGAATCGGTGGCAGATCATTCTCATATCTCAGGGCTAAAGCCTGGAATCAACTCCCACTGGCTCTCGGGCTACCCCTTAAATCTCAATTTTCAGAAAGAGATTAAAAGCCTGGCTGTTAAGCCAATGAGGTTAATTCCATCCATTTGTCTGTTTTGCAGAGAAACCGCTATTTAGCGCCGGGACACTCGCTGGAGTAGGTGTGTGCTCTACAAATGATGTTTTATTCATTTTCATTCAGGTGAGACTAAAAAGAAGCATCTGGCACCCCACTGGCACAAAGTACAAAGTGTGCATGAAGGCTGCATCAAAAGGCCATGCTGTTAGCTTGCACAGTTATCCCTTGAGAGTGCACAGGTGCATGATTTACAATCTCTGAACTTATGGATCTTTTTAAGTTGACTGAGACACAAAGGGAGTTAGCAATAATAAAACAATTCAACTTTCGTGAAGCCCATTTGGCCCCACAATATGGACCAAGAATCAGTTGAATTGAAGTTAAGTAGTTTCATTACCAATTATTATTCAGACCAGCATAAATGCATAGCAAGAGAATATTATAAAGATACAGGGTTACAGCTGGCAAGCTGAAATATTGAAATAGTTTCAGTCTCAGTAGACTAAGATATGAAATAATCACAACCACAGCAATACAAAAACTAAGAAATAGGAATATATGTTGGGTGATGGCTACTAGTCCAGTGCGTGTCTGTGCTCTCTCACTGCAAGCTTCACTTGGCATGTTATATGTCTTTCTCAACTATCAAATCCATGTTTTACTGCACATAATACACTTCTAAGACATGCTGTAGGTATGCAATAAAGGATGATGTTTTGTGCTTAAGAGATTGAGAGATATCCTTTTGAGGTGAATAAGTTACTTGTGCACTTGCAGGCATTTATGCCAAGTACTACATAGAGTTTTCATCCCTAAAACAATTGACATACATGTTCACAAAAAGCATAGCGCCTCTCTTTCAGTTACAGAGACAGCTACAGAAGCACATATACATGCAGTCACGCACCAGAAAATATTTATTCATGCAGCAGACTCAAAGGTAGTTGCAGTGACACCTACATAGCTCTCTATTGCCTAACACAGGTACTGAAGTATTTCTGCCGCCTCTTACATACACATTTAGACAGCCATAGAGGTATTATAGCAGGCAGTTACATACCAGCACATTTACTTAAACATCTCATGGCACTGATAGAGGTGTACTCCTACTCTCACTCAGTTATGTAGGCAAGTACTGACACAACCTTCTTAACCATGTACCGAAATAGTATTTCAAACATGAGTGATGGCGACTAGTGCAGACCCTGTCTGTGCACTCTTACTGCAAGCTTCAGTTAGCATGTTATAGGTCTTTCTGAAATGTCAAACTCACATTATAGCGCACATAACTCACTTCTAAGGGGAAACAGCAATAACAACGATGGCCAAACCACGCATTACCTTTGCAACGCGGTCGGAAAAAAGAATGCGCCTTAACCACGCATTCCTTTACCACGCATCTCTTTACAACAACATGACTTAGGTAAAGCAACGTTGGACTTTAAAGTCAAACGCTTTCTTACTGCTTCACAGACTGGAGTTGGAATAGTCAATTATACTGTTCGAAAATGTCCAGCGCATTTCCTGAGGCAAGGCATTGTAAAGACTTGTGTGGTAAAAGAAGGCATGGTTAAAACGCATTTGTTGTTCCGACTGCGTTGTTAAGGCACACATGGTTTAGCCATGCGTGGTTCTGTCATAAAACCCACTTCTAAGATATGCTGTAGGTGTGCAACAAAGGATGATGTTTTGTGCTTAAGACATTGAGAGATGTCCTTTTGAGGTGAATATGTTACTTGTGTACTCACAGGCCTCTATGCCAAGTACTACATATACTATGCCATCCCTAAAACTATTGACATACATGTTCACAAAAGCATAGAGCCTCTCTTTCAGTTACAGAGACAACTACAGAAGCATTTGTACATTCAGTCACTCACCAGAAACTAGTCATGCTTGCGGCAGACTCAAAGGTAGTTGCAGTGACACCTACAGAGCTCTCTATTGCCTAACACAGGCACTGAAATATTTGTGCAGCCACTTAAAAACACATTTAGACATCCATATAAGTATTTTAGCAGGCAGTTACATACCAGCACTTCACATTTACTTAAACATCTCATGGCACTGAAAGAGGTGTACTCCTACACGATCTTAGATATGTAGGCAAGTACTGGCACAACCTTGACAACCATGTTCATAAATAATCCTTCAAACATGGATGATGGCTGCTAGTGCAGATCCTGTCTGTGCACTCTCACTACAGGCTTCAGTTGGCATGTGATAGATCTTTCTGAAATGTCAAACACATGTTTTAGTGCACATAACACACTTCCAAGATATGCTGTAGGTATGCCATAAAGGATGCTGTTTTGTGCTTAAGACATTGACAGATGTCCTTTTGAGTTGAATAAGTTACTTGTGCACTTGCAGGCCTCTATGCCAAGTACTACATAGAGTATGCCATACCGAAAACAACTGACATACATGTTGACAAAAGCATAGAGCCTCTCTTTCAGTTACAAAAACAGCTATAGAAGCACTTATACATTTAGTCACTCACCAGAATCTATTTATGTATATAGCAGACTCAAAGGTAGATGCAGTGACATCTATATAGCTCTCGACAGGCGGGGTCCCGGTGGCCCATTGTACACGTGATAATAATTTTTCACCCATAAAAATCAACATGCTTAAGGCTATTCTGCTTAATGTTAGATCAGTCACCAAACATAAGTTGGAGATTGAATGCTTGCTTCAAACAACTAGCCCTGATCTAATTTTTCTCACTGAAACGTGGGCTACGCCCACCTCTGAACCAGACTGGGTGGAGGCCTTGCCTCCAGGCTACTCCCTTGCCTCGGTCCCCAGAAAGGGTAAAATAGGTGGGGGAATAGCAATAATTTATAGAACTGAATACAAAATGAAATTTGAGTCAATATTCCTCATCGGAGCTGAAGCTATGACGTTCAATATTAAAATAAACAATAAGGTCGACTTTCCAGGTTTGCTTCTTTATAGACAACCAGGACCTAAACTTCCATTCCTACAAGGCCTTCTTGATCTTATGGAGTCCTGTATGGATACCTCCTCCTTTACTGTATTAGGTGATTTTAACTTTCACCTTGAACTTCTCACTGACTCCATGACTATGACATTATTAGATCATTTGGAAGCTCTTGGTCTATATCAGTTAGTAGTAGGTCCCACTCACAATGCACTTCATACACTGGATGGAATTTTTACAAATTATTCCGCAATTCAGATTGACAAGATCCTGCTACTAACCTGGACAGACCACAGGGCAATCATTTTTAATCTCCCTGTTGAGTTTGTCCCAGTCCCCTTGCACAGCGGCCACCCACAACCTTTGCACGGTCCTGGTGTAATTTCAATTCTGATGCCTTTACTGAGCGGCTGACCAATACTGTTCCAATGCTGGCATCCAATTCCAACACGGATGCAGATAAATATGACAATTGGATCAGAGCAGCACTAGACCTACTAGCTCCTTGAAGATCAGTTTCCCAACGTAGGCACAAACCTACTGCCCCCTGGTATACAGCAGAGCTGAAAAATTTGAAATCAAAGTGCAGGCGAGCCGAACGTGAATGGAGGGTGTATTACAGTATTGAAGGCAAGATTAGCTATAATAAGTCTCTCACAGAGTACAAGGAAGCTATTCTCAGAGCAAAAATGGAATTCTATACTGGCAAGATAGAGGTAGTTAAAGAACTCTACAAGAGAGCTCTTTAAGACCGTTTCCTCCCTATCTAAGCTCCAGCAAGGAGACTCATTTTATCCTGATCAAAATTTATGTGATCAAATGGCCGGGTTCTTCCAGTCAAAAGTGCAAACTATTTACAGCGAACTGGAAGGATTGGACCCTGGCCCCCATAATTCACCTTCTCAGGATAGTGAGGAGGGGTTAGAAATCGCTAATCATCTATCTCGCTTCTCCCCAGTGACATGGGACTCGGTAACTGATCTCTTACTGACTATTAAGTCTGGCTCACCAGATGATCCATGTCCACCGAAGATTATTCACGAGGCTTCGAGATTAACTAGCTCACTACTGACCCCCCTTCTAAACACTACCATAAGGTCTGGAGATTTTCCTATAGCATGGAAGAAAGCGTGCATTAGACCTATTTTAAAGAAGCCCTCCTTGGACCATAGGGACGTTAAGAGTTATCGACCTATCTCCTGCCTTCCTTTGGCGGCCAAGGTCTTGGAGAAAGCTATTAACCATGAATTAAATCGCTTCCTTATTTCCAATAATACTCTGGATATTTCACAACATGGTTTTCGCGCAGACCATTCTACAGAATCGGCACTAGTTATGGCCATGGAAGAACTTCGCATGCAAATTGACAGTGGTGGTAGGGCGGTCCTGATCCTACTTGACCTGTCAGCCGCGTTCGATACTGTGAATCATCTAATTCTTACGCAACGGCTGAAGGCAAGTGGGATCCGGGACAAGGCGCTGGCTCCTCTTTCATCATTTTTGTCAAACAGAGAACATAAGGTTTGCTGGGACAACCTCAAGTCGGATATATTTCATCTCCCTTGTGGAGTCCCACAAGCCTCGGCGCTCTCACCCACACTCTTTAATATATATGTGACTCCATTGGCCAAACTAGTTAGAGACTTTGGTTTCTCACTTGTGTCATATGCCGACGACACTCAAATCATAGATTCCATATCTTCAGTGAATGAGGTGCCGTCGGCTAGGTTTCATAGTTGCCTTGATTGCATCATACAATGGATGCACACCAACTATTTGAAACTAAATACACAGAAGACCGAAATCATGGAGTTTGGTAAGGGCCCTCCAATTTGGAATGCAGCTTGGTGGCCAACGGAGGCAGGAGACTGTCCGTCACCAGTGGCTAAGATGAGAAATTTGGGTGTGGTGTGGGATACATAGCTTAATTTCTGCACACAGATTAATCAGGTTACTTCAGCCTGTTACTTTACGTTAAAGATTCTACGGTAGATTTTAACATTTCTTCCAATGGAATTGAAAAAGACTGCAGTGGTAGCTCTTGCGATTTCTCAGATTGATTACTGAAATGCCCTCTATCTAGGGGTTGATAAACGGCAGTTAGCTAAGCTACAATCTCTTCAGAACACCGCAGCCTGGACATTACTCAATATTCCTAAATTCAATCGCATTTCAGGGGCCATTAGGAGTCTCCACTGGCTCCCCGTCAAGCAGCGTATTGAATTCAAGGCTCTGTGCCTGGTCCATAAAACCTTGTATGGAGGCGGTCCTATGGCGTACCGTAATCTATTTCAATGGTACTGTCCAGGGCGTCCACTAAGGTCTGCCAATCAGGCTTTGGTTAAAATCCAAAAATGGAGGAAGGCTAGGTGGGGTGGTAGATGCCTCTCCTACCTGGCTCCTAAACTCTGGAATAGGCTGCCCTTGGATATTAGATCTCAATCGGTTCGGTCTAAATTCCGAGGATTACTAAAAACCGGGCTCTTTCCAGCTTAGCGTTGATCTTATCTTTTCGGGCTTATCCTTTTTTCTGTGTCCTTTCCAGCGCCAAGACGCCTCGGCAATCGAGCGCTATATAAAACCCCTACTTACTTACTTACTCAATTGCCTAACAGAGGCACTGAAGAATTTGTGCCGCCACTTACATACAGATTTAGACAGCCATAGAGGTATAATACAGGCAGTTACATACCAGCAAACATCTCATGGCACTGATAGAGGTGTACTCCTACACTCTCTCAGAGTGGCTGACGCTGCCTTCTCAACCATGTACAGAAATAGTCCTTCAAAATGGGTGATGGCTACTAGACGCTGTCTGTGCTGTCCCACTGCAAGCTTCACTTGCATATTATAGGTCTTTCTCAAGGGCCAAACCCATGTTTTAGTGCACAGAACAAACTTCTAAGATATGCTGTAGGTATGCCAAAAAGGATGCTGTTTTGTGCTTAAGTGATTGAGAGATGTTGTTTTGAATTTAATAAGTTACTTGTGCACTTGCAGGCACCTATATCAAGTACTAAACCTAAACCATAGAAATTCCCTTGGCACCCACAAACCCATACCCACCCTAAACCCTAAAAAATATCTTACCACCCAAAGCCCATACCCACCCTAAATGCTAAAATTTCCTTTGCCTCCTCAAACCTCATACCCAACCTAAATGGTAAAAATTCCCTTGCCACCCAAAAACCCGCACCCACCCTAAACCCTAAAAAATACCTTACCAACCAAAAACTTACTCCCAACCTAAAACATAAAAATTCCCTTGCCACCCGAAAAACAATACCCACCCCAAACCCTAAAAAATCCCTTATCATCCAGAAACCCATGCCCACCCTAAAACCTAAAAATGTCCTTGCCACCCAAGAACCCATTGCCACTCTAAACCCTAAAAAATCCCTTACCATTCAAAAACCCACACCCACCCTAAACCATAAAAATTCCCTTGCCACCCAAAACACCATAGCCAACCTAAACCCTAAAAACTCCCTTACAGCCCAATAACCCACACCCACTCTATACCCTAAAAATTGACTTGCTCCCAAAAACCCATAACCACCCTAAACCCTAAAAAAACCTTGGCACTCAAAAACCCATACCCACCCTAAACCCTAAAAAAAGCCTTGCCACCCAAATACCCATATCCCCCCGGAAATATTAAAAAAATTCCTTACCATCCACAAATCCATACATACCATAAACCATACAAATTCCCTTGCCACCCAAAAAAAATCCCTACTCTAAACCCTAAATCAGCGCTTACCACTCAAAACCCACACCCACCCTAAACCATAAAAAATACCTTGCCACCCAAACACCCATACCCACCCTGAAATCTAAAAAATCCCATGGCAGAAAAAACAACATCCACCCTAAACCCTTAAAAAGCCCTTACCCTAACATGTATATTACCTATTGGTGGTCTCCAGTAGGTAGTTATATTTAGGACCATGTTTCTATAGAAAAAGCATTTTTTGACTTGCCTATATATTTGGCACCATTTGACAAATCTTTACGAAATTTTGCCCAAAAAAGTGTTATAGTGAGCCTTGCTGTGCATTGAAAGTTTTTTGGTGATCCGTCAAGTGGGGCCTGAGAAAAAGGGGGATAACAAAAATAATCGATTTCCCATGTTAATTCCCACATGAGCTTTGAACATGACTACAGCCCGAACCGCTGGACGGAATTGCACCAAATTTGGCAGGAAGGCAGATTTTGGTTTGCAGATCACACTTTCAGCTATCTGGTGCAAATCCGTTCAGTAGTTGTTGAGAAATTTGAAGGAAAGCAAATAAGGATATCTGGGTGGAGCCTAAGCACAGATCTCATGGTGAGATCTGATTGCCTGCCAACACTTCAACCAGGATGTATTGGCAGCCATCCTGGGACTCAGCTTCAGCTGAGTCACACAAAAAATCTTTAAATAAAAGAAAAAGGGGCAGGGTATGAATAACCTGATCTCCTAGGTGTGGTGGTGGAGTCCCCCTGTGACACCGACAGGGCCAAAAATCATTTAAAAAAAAAAGAAATTTGCTGTGAAAGCATGGGATGGAGCCATGCATCTACAGTAAAGAAGAAAACCCAAGCACAGACTCCCACATTTGTTTTGAAAATAGCCCCTGGGTGAGGCAGGTTTCTGAGACATTTTTTAAAAAAAAGGAGGGATCGCATGGGCCCCCGCCTAATGCTTATTGAGCCCTGGGGACCTCCACCTCCTCAGGGTTTTATTGATAAAATGGAGGGGGGTGCACGGGCCCCCCTCCATGGACTGTATAAGCCACGGGTACCATCACCTTCCCAGGGCTAACAAAAGATGAATGGGGTGCCTGCACGGACCTCCCCAGGCCCTGAGGACCTCCACCACCCTGGGGATAAATAACACCCACAAGTAAGTCTGCCACAGTGGGATTGCGCAGACCTCATTAGTGGCCCGCCCCCTTTCTCAACCACTATGCAGATGCGACTCCTGGTGCACTACTGGTTGGTGAATTAATCCCTTTGGATGCCAAGAACCCGTATTGTTGACACAGGTAAGTACCCCACAGCGGGATTGCTCAGACCTCATCAGAGGCCCAACCCCTTTCACATCCAATCTGCAAACGCACCTCCTGACGCACTACTGATTGCCTGCTGAGGGTCGTTGGGGGCCAAAAATCCCTATTGGTGTGACAAGTAAGTCCACCACAGTGGGATTGCT
This sequence comes from Calotriton arnoldi, assembly GCA_963921515.1. NCBI lineage: Eukaryota > Metazoa > Chordata > Amphibia > Caudata > Salamandridae > Calotriton > Calotriton arnoldi. The sequence goes on from CAWUFW010005812.1 coordinate 1,090,180, forward strand.
CAGAACTCATTAGGGAACCGCCCCCTTTCTCAACCCCTCTGCAAACATGCCTCCTGGCGCACTCCTGATTGGGTGATGAAGTCCCCTTGGCTGCTGAGGGTCATTCGCGGCCAAGAACTCCTATTTTTGCCACCAGTTAGTCCCCCACTGCGGTATTGCTCATACCTCATTGGAGGCTCTCCCCCTTTCTCATCCACTCTGCAAACGCGCCTCCTGGCACACTACTGGTTGGGGGATGAAGTCCCATTGACTGCTGATGGTCAATGGGGGCCAAGAACCCCTATTGTTCTGCCACAAGTAAGTCCCCCACAGTGGGATAGCTCAGACCTCATTGAAGGCCCTGCCCCCTTTCTCAACCACTCCCTAACCGCACCTTCTATTGCACTACTGGTTGGGGATGAACTCCCCTCGGCTGCTGAGGGTCGTTGGCTGCCAAGAACCCCTATTGTTGCCACAAGTAAGTGCCCCAGAGCGAGATTGCTGAGACCTCATCAGAGATCCTGCCCTCTTTCTCAACCACTCTGCAAACGCGCCTCCGGGCACACTACTCTTGGGGGATGTAGTCTAGGGTTGAGTTCGCTTCTAAACTCTGCTCCACCAGCAGTAGGTGGAGTTTTTGCTGAACTCTGTATTCCTAATGAAGTGCAGAGTGGCAAAGCTCCGCATTCTCTGCCGGCGGAACAGAGGTTACCGCCCATCCCTATCAGGGACACACACCCACTCACAGACCAAGGCAGACACTCACATCCCCACTTACAGCCTGACTCATGCTCTCTCATTTCCACTTACAAACCTACTCAGACACTGATAAACCCACTGAGACACTCATGAAACCACTCACACACTCAGTGTAAAAGGCTAGTGGTTACAGTTAGGAAATACAATTTTGAAAAACCTTACAAATTCACTTAAAAGCCAACGGTTACAGAGATGTTATAATTAGGAAATAGAATTTAAAAAACCCTTAGAAATATACTGAAAAAACCAAAGGTTACAGGGACGTTATAGTAAGGCTCAGATTTCACTCGTACAAAACCATTGAAATTTAGCAGTTATATTTACCTGAGCTAACTATAACTTAAGCCGCCCTGCAATACACTGCTTAATACCTCACATATTACATCACTCATCATGACATGGTCAGTGACATCACTGATGACCTCTCAAATAATATCACTGATGATATTACTTATGACATCATCCACAGAACCACTCACACACCCATTCACATCCCCATACAGCCTTTCATACACCCACTCACATACTCACACAATCACCACCTACCCATTCATAGACCCATACAACTACTCACACACCCACTAACTCATCCTTAGAGCCACTCACACACCCCCCACTCATTTACTCACATAGTCAAACACACAACCACACACTCACCCATTCAGCTACTCATACAGCCACACACTTACCCATACAGCTACTCACATACACAGTTATTCATCAGGCAGCCCCTCACACACCAACTCACTCACCTATACAGCCTCTCAACGCAGCCACTCACTCACCAATACAACCACTCACACAATTGCTTTTTTGCAGCAAATTTCTAAGATTTTTTAAATTCTATTTCCTAACTATAACATCCCTGATGATTGGCTGAATGGGTCTGTGAGTGGGTGTGTGAGTGGCTGTATGGGTGTGTGAGTGGGTGTGTGAATGGCTGTATGGGTCTGTGAGTGGGTGTGTGAGTCGCTGCATGGATATTTAAGTGGGTGTGTGAGTGGCTGTTTGGGTCTGCGAGTAGGTGTATGAGTGGTTATGTGGGTGTATGAGTGGATCTATGGGTGTGTGAGTGGGAGGGTGAGTGGCTGTGTAGGTATGTTATTGGCAATGTGGGTCTGTGAGTGTATGTGAGAGGGGCTGAATGGGTGTGTCAGTGAGTGTCAGTATAGGTGTGTCAGTAGCTCTGAGAGTGACTGGGCCAGAATGGAACCTCACCTGCCCCTTTATTGAACAAGAGTCACAGTTTTGCCTGTGATAACATGAATACTCCTATAGAGAAGACGAGAATACATAGATGTGAATCTCAACCAAAAAAGGGTACTTCCTCTTAGCTATATGAAGCACGTTCTTCTTTGTTTGGTGGAGATGTCCTCATATTCCTCTGCATCAAGAACGTTTCACCATATCGGTGGGAAATGGGCTGGGGCTGCTTTTGTTAAGCTGTCCATCATTCTGGCAAAAGGAGGGGAGACCATTGCATACTATTAAGGTGAATGGGGCAGGGCCAAATGGGCAGAGCTTCAGGTGAGTTTGCACATTTGAATACTCATAGTAATTTAAAGGGAGAACCATGGACTCTGTTCTCACCAGGTAAGGACAAGAAAGGACCCACTCATCACAGTCACTACAAATTGTGCTCCATGAAGCATTTCAGATCGTCTTTCAATGTGGAATTGCCAAGAAAACACGCTTGCTTTGCCTTTGTCAAGCCCAGGAGGTCAGGATCATTTGTCCTTTACAGAAGTTGAACTTCAATTGGGGCACCTGCTATGTTTATATGTAAGTGTTTCCAGTTGAGGTTTAATTTCTGTCAAAAAATTAAGCAGGCCCTCGTGCCTGCTCCCTCTGCAACAGTTCTCCTCTCCTGCTTGCCCACAATCTGCTACCCTCTGCTGCCTGTCTACCTGCTGCCATCTGCTTGTGCCTTTGCTAGTTTCTTGCTCTGTTTTGCCTTTCTGCTAATTTTTCTGCCCTCTGTTTTGCCTTTTTCTGCTCGTTTTTCTGCCCTCTGTTTTGCCTTTTCTGCTCCATTTTCTGCTCTTTGTTTTGCCTTTTTCTTCTTGTTTGCTGCCCTCCATTTTGCCTTTCCCCTTAACTGGGACGTAGAGGGCCACGGGGACCAGACGTGCCAGGACTAGAAGGCCCACAAGGCACAGAGGGAAGCTGGGGAAGGAGTACCAGTAAGATAAAGACTCGGAGGACCAGAGCAGGACCAGAAGGACTGGGATATTGTAGGGGACTGTTAGAAATAGTTTGCACAGTGTCCAAGCAGGGACCCTCACTCTAGTCAGGGTAAGTTACACCCTCAGAATAACCTGTGCTCACTCCTTTGTTAGCTTGGCAAGAGCAGTCAGGCGTATCCTCAGAGGAAATGTGTAAAGTATTTGTACAGACACACACACACAGTAACACAGGGAAAACACCACAAAAGTATCCCACACCAGTTTAGAAAAATAACCAATATTTATCTGAGTCAAACAAGTCCAAAACTACAAAAATCCAACATACACTAATCAAATTATGAATTCTCAAAGATTAAATGCAGTTATAGAGCTTAGAAACACAATAGCTTGAACTGGGGCTATGATGACGTGCTTGACAGAGTCGATTCCCAAAGTTCGTCGCCAGCTGCAATGGAGCGCAGGCCAACTACAGAGTCGTACAGACCTCAGTTAGGGTACCTTAGCAATTATGACAAAAAAAGACGTCACAAGATGCTGGTGAGGTGAGGCGTAGCGGGGCTGGTGCGATGTCTGTTCCTTACTGTCAGTGCAGGTTGTTGGCACATTGGTGCTCAGGATGTTGCAAGGCACAGGGGAGGTGATGCGGCATTGGCGGTGAGGCGGCAGTTCTGCTTGTGGTGTGAGGTCGATGAGGTGTCAAGAGTCAAGCCACGCAGAGTTGATTTCACAGAGTCGATGTCAAACCAACATACTCCCACCTTGCGATCTGAACAATTTAAAATGAGCCGGGAAGCTTTCCGTGTTTCATCAGTATTAAGATTGATGGTGCGTGAGGGGAGCTCTTCTGCTGGCTACGATGCTTGATGGGAAGGTACCAATCCACACTGTGTAGCTTCCGACTTAACTACAAAATAATTACAACTGTGATGTTGCAGGCTCACAGACGTGTTTGTAGAAAACAGCGCTCCTCCCTTTTTACATGCAGATCAATCAGATTCTGCCACCTCAGAATCTGCAGCCATGTGGAGTAGCATCTTGGATGAGGTGTGTACTTCACCAAAGAAGAGAGAAGTAGACACACCTCCTACCTGTTTAATGCTGGTCAATTGGATTCCGCCACCTCGGAATCTATAACTGTGTGGAGTAGTGTCTCGAACGAGGCATGTACTTCACCAAACCAGAGAGATATAGAGAGGGGAAATGACAGAAGCTGACCCCTGCACAGCTTGTTCTGTTGTATTCCGCTTTAGGTGTCCGCATATAGGTTTTCCTGAATCATGCCCTTATATAGGCACAATTCGCATTGCCCTTATATAGGCATAGAATCCCAGTCCTTATTTAGGCATTAGCCGTGCACTCCAAATACAGGCATGTCACTGACATCCGTCCACCCTAACGTCACAACAAGTTCTTAGAAACCAGACCCTTAAGCTTCGGGAGTTCCCCTAGCACAGGACTATTGATTTCTCCAAGAACTCATCTATTATGTATGAACCGTTATACCTTAAGAGTTCATTCCTGACGTCTTCCTCTGTCCGACTTCACGTCAATGCTAACATTCCAAGACACCTACCAGGTATAAATATACCTTCCCTTGCCCAAGCAAGTTAGAGGAGACCTCGACTTCAGAGGAGCCCGTATCCCGGCCTGACGCACTGAGAAGACGCTGTCATTCCTGCACGCAGACAAATCCAGCTTCCAGTGTTCTGACTCCCTTCGCGGGGTGTTAGAGTTCCAGATCCGGCAAGAGATTCCCACCTCTCTCATTCTCAAGGTATGGAGCTCACTAGAACCTAGAGGGACTCTTGGCATACCATACTTGGCAAACTATACTTAACATATTCTTAGTATACCAGACTAGAGAACACTCCACCTACTTCTACCTTTCCCTACACCTAGACTAGGTTAGGTACATTGGGGTAGAACTAGCTTAGAGACGCATCGTATGAGTACTCGCATTTTTAGCTCATGTTATTTATGTACGTGAATATATGCTAAAAGATAATGCTAGCGCAGTATTATTTATTTCTACTGCTTACGCTGTACATTATTTATCTTGCATACTGTCTTGTGATCATAACAGCACATATCTCTTACACGAGAAACAAGACTGTTCAATAAAACCCTTCTTATTGAACCGCCCGTCTTTCCTTTCTGTGTAACTCTGTAGAAACTAAGCATGCACGATTGACTGAGTGAAACTGTTATCTATTGTTTCCACGATTCTGAGACGTGTTCCGATTCTAAAGGCAAACAAAGTAGTCATGTTTTTCAGTTGCCAGAAACTACTCCCTTCTTGTTATTCAAGGAGTTTCTAGTGGCCTCTGAGCTAGCTGGCACAAGTAATTAAGTTTAATATACTCGATAGGGACTTACCAACCTTAGTCCTATGTCAAGCCTATAGGTTATATTATTCCAAAGCGCAGAGCCTATTAGGGAAATAGGAACTACACTACATGGCGCCCAATGGTTTGGTAAGGCAGTAATTTAACGTTAGATACTGAGTAACTCAGTCGTGCTTTTCTCAGAGACCCCTACTCACATACTCCATAAGACGTCTGGAGTGGGTAGGGTGAAATATCCGCCATAACTAAATAGGGAAGCACCCTATATATTAGTTGTTTGGTTTGTTCAACGTTGAAGGATACAGTGTTCCAAAATATTTTGCACCTTATCTTTTTGTTTCCTTGAAACTTGTTCTACATTTTTCAAAAAACAAATGTCCGTAAACGGGGACGATGCCACCAACACCGGTGGAGCTGCGGCTCAACCAGTCGTAACAGCTTTTAACTTTACAGGTTTATTGAAACCGAGGAGGGTGTTATAGACATCCATCCAAACTTAAGAAGAGCCATCACTCTAAAACTTATAAAACATGGCCTACCACCAAGAGGAGGTAGAGCAGTTTTCGTGATAGAGGCACACAAATCCTTTCAGACAGAGGTATTCTATTCATGGGTAATATTCCCAGAATCAAATCCAGTTACAAGAATGTTTCACTTCTACAAAGAAGATGAACCACCAGAGGAATATATTCCTTTCGAGGATATTGAAATTCCACTAACATACCAGGAGCATCAGCTCTGGTTTAAAGGCGCCCTAAAACATCACAGAAACATTACCAGGCTCGGTCCACTAGGTAGACCAGGAGAAACATGGTTGATTCTAGCCGGCTACACTCCTCATCCTGACCTCGATATAATGTCAGACGAGGAATTACTTACTCAACTTACAGAGTTGATAAAAATCTACAGACAATTTGTCCAATATGTCATGCGGACTTTCACAGTCCAACCACCATTAACCATTCCAAATCAAACTCCTCAACAGGGGAATACACTAAAAATTATACCACAGACTCTATACGCAGTCATGGGAAAAATGCTCGTAAAACGTGAGCAAATTCCATTCTGGATAGCTCAAAAAATTACTCAAATAGAAGCAGTATTTCCAAATACTAGCCCTTATGAGAAACACAGAATACTAACAATCTGTTTACCAATGGAGATCACACCACAACTGGAAGACTGCACCACTTGGGGCTCAGTCTTTGCTGCCATCTACGCAAAAACACATGGTATTCCATCAATTGCAGTAATACCAGATGTCCTGAAACAAATTCAAAACGAATACGGGGCAGAGCCTGCTCTGAATTTAGGTATGAAATTACTGAAAAATTTCGACCAGGTCTCAACAATAATATTATCTAATATTAAAGGGGAGGCAGCAGCAGTGGCGATCCACCAACGATTAAGGGAATTCGATGTTACAGAACATCAAACAGAACTACCCAGAATAATAGAACAATCTTATGCAGAATTAGGCAGAGCTAGTTTGGGTGGAAGACAATTGAAGCCGAAACTATCTGAAAGTCCTGAGAAGGACTCTATTAAACAAACTCCTACATCTTCTAAAAAGAAGTGGGAAACTAACAAACAAAATTCAAACGAGAAACGTTCTCAATCCCGAGGTAGGTCTCCTCAAAAGGAGCCCTCTGAAAGGATGTATAACCTCAGGAATAGGGATAATTTGAAAAAGCCTGACAGGTATCAAGATACTGATACACGTTCCTCTCGTACCTTTCAGATCTCGTCACAGACATCGGAAAGAAGAGGACGGTCAGAACATACAGAAGAACGCGTGAAATCGAAAGACGACAAACACGCTCCGAAAAATAAATCTAAACCTCAATTCTCAAAGAAGAAGGTAGCAGGTCTGAAGGTCAGACATGCCGAGGATACTGAGAACACAACTCAAGAACGGAGAATGGGCTCAGACAATGCTGGACAGTGCAGCAGAAGTCACAATAGCTCGCCAGAACCTGAAAGAACTTCTGGAGATAGTGGACTTGAATGAGTACATTACAGTTGAGACTGTAGACACCAGGGTTAGTACTCCACAAAAGTTATATGAAATGACACTCCGAATGGAGGGAGACATACCTAGACAGGTGAAAGCACTCTTTTGGGAAAACTTCCAAGGGGCTAATGACATACTTCTAGCAGAAAAGACTGGCCACCACAATTTGTCAGGGAGTGCCCACATGGCGAGGACATTATTATGCCTGCCTTCTCCAACCATATTCCAATTCACCTAAAATATAATTATGCCAGGAAATGGGCAGTTGCCCAGGCCCCAGCATTATACAAAAATCATGTAGGATGGGATGAGGACTCACCTCACCATAAAATACATCTAAAAATGAACCTACTGCACAGAGGCAGTATCCAATAAAGCAAGAAGCTAAAAACAGGCCAGGGAGATCTTAGATCAACTTGAATACCAAGGGGTGATTGAAACATGCACCTCTTCAATGAACAATCCTTTGTTTCCTGTCTCCAAACCAGACAATACATATCGTCTAGTTTTGGATTACAGACACTTAAACACTTGTTCTAAAACTTTTGCGGTTCAAAATGCACACAGTACAGCATTAATGAATAACATTGTGCGTAAAAAATATAAAACCACATTGGATATCTTAAATGGTTTCTTTTGTCAAAACATAGCACCTGGAAGCAGGTACTTAACAGCTTTCTCAATAATGGGGACCCAGGGTCAATTTTGTCGACTCCCACAAGGGTTCAAGAACAGCCCGGGGTTATTCTCAGCGAGAGTAACAGAGTTACTACAAATTTATGATAATGAGGCATTGTCATATGTCGATGACATCTATCTGACAGACGATGACCTGGACAAACACTTGAACAGGGTGAGCACCATTATACTGGGCTTCGCCTCTGAGGGCTACAAATTCAACTTCAAAAGTCCAGAATTGCCCATCTCAATGTCCTCTTTTAGGATATGAGCTTTCAAGTGAAGGCAAGAGCTTGGCAGCTAACTTTTTAGAAAGGTGTGCGCTGCTACAACCTCCTAAAACGCTGAAAAATTTACAATGCATCCTGGGTTTCCTAAATTTTGGAAGAACTTACATTCTAAATTACGCAGAAAGGGTTAAACCTCTCTACGCATTAATCAAACCTGATTTTTCAATCAAAAATTGGACACATGAACCCACAGAAATCTTGCGTTCACTCAAAGCTAACATGTTAGCAACAAATCACTTACAAACACGCGTAAGTCAACGCAACTTAGTGATCCGAATAATTTCGGGTCAATGCGGATTCACCTACTTAACATTTACTGAGGGTGAAAAAGTACCAATTACATACAAATCACATTTGTATACACAAGCAGAAATGCGCTTCACTTCAACTGAAAAAATACTGACAGCAGTTCAAACCGCTGTAGCGAAAGAAAGAGCTCTAGCCCAAGGGAAACGCAATATTGTCGTAACCCCGGTACCGGCTCTAGAGGCGGTCACAAAAGCGAGCATTCCAAATGCTAAAGCATTACATCCTAGATGGATACAATGGGTTAATTCTCTTGCTGCAACAGATGTTGAATATGTTTTTGATCCTGATTTAAAAACACAAGCGTTCCTGCAATATGAACATGAATGTCCTCTGCCCACTGAGATTCTGCCTCTCGATCAGTACGAATTCATAATTTACACTGACGGATCCGCACAACCCGCAACAGGGAGTAAGCAAGCTTACAGTGCAGCGTGCGCAATCGTTAAAGGTCGCATGCGCGATGGCAACTTCAGACCTATGGTCACAAAAACCCAATCTCTAGGAGATTGCACAGCTCAGCGAGCTGAACTACAAGCATTCAAACTGGCACTTGAAAGTACAGATTGAGAATTCCCACACTAATAGTGTGCAATTCTTTCTACTGTGTGCAGTCGTATAATGAATATATACAAACTTGGCTTGAAAATGGGTTCAAAGATGCAAAAGGTGGCACAATAAAGCATAAAACGCTTTGGGAACAAGTAGTTCAGTTAAAAAGCGAACTACCAAAGGCTCACGTGATCCATACACTGAGTCATCAACGTGATGGCGTTCACGTTGCAGGGAATTCATTGGCTGACGAAGCCGCAAAGGGGGCTGTTCAGACGGCTTCCGTAGCTGCGATCACTTGTTCAAAAACGAGAATAGACAGTGAGATAATGTTGGCTGTCAATGCTACGAGCAAAGGCAGTGGTGCAACGTTACCAAAAAAGTTTCCACTCAAGTACTCTTATGTAATTGATGCGAACAATGTTCCTTTTGCTCGAATCCCTGGAGTGGGGGATAAGGTAATTCCAAACATGGAACGTAGAGCAGCTTTGATTTATGAAGCACATCTGGGGGAGGGTCTGTCACATCAAGGGATCTCTAAAACAATATTGACATTAAAAGAGATGTACTGGTGGCCTGGAATGAATACACATATTCTCATCTTCATCAATGACTGCATAGACTGTAAGATACAGCGTGATGCAGAACGCCACTAGACACCATGCTACGAAGTAGCCTGCCAGGGACAGACACCATTGTTAGACAGCATTAGACTATCTATGCACAGGCGTCCTTGTGGACGACTGCAATCCCACAAATACTAAGTCAAGGTTCCTATGGATATGGCCTCAGCGCTCGGCTGACGCTCGAACTGTTATAAAAGATTTGCGAGTCTTTATCGACACATACGCAATAGGCGCGCTACATTCTGACCAGGGCCCTGCGTTTAGCTCTCGAGCTTACAAAGAAGCCATGGCCAGTCTGGGCGTTGCATTGCGGTACTCCTCTCTGTTTCATCCTGAGGGAAATTCTGTTGTGGAAAGGAAAAACCGGGACATAAAGCAGTCAATAACAGCTAGGGTATTAGGTTTGGGTGATGGGTGGGTCAAGCATTTTTATGGGGTCCAACGCTCATTAAACAATTTGCCAAGAAGTTGTCTAGGGGGGGTCACTCCATATGAGGTCCTATTTGGGACAAGAATGTGGGTGCCAGATCTAGAATGTAGTGGCACAGTGGTGGAAAATAAACTCTTTGATATCAAGGATTGTTTGGCTGTTTTACAGGATCTAAATGAACTAAGATCGAAACAAAGCAACGTATTCCTGCAGCCAACCACCACTGGGGAAAAACCGGCGGTCCCAGCAAGGCCTATCTGGATTCCAAAAGTTGGGGATCTAGTCAGAGAGAAAATTGCGGACAAGAAGGAATTTGGACCTTCTTACAGACAACCAGTACCTGTCCTAGCCATACACGGAACAAGAACAGTACTTCTGCCGCCCCTTGCTGGAAAAAAGGAGAAAATATTTGTGTCCATCTACCTCATCAAACCACAGTATGTGGCCAATACTAAATAGTAGGCCTCGTGGACTCCGACCTAGTAGCAGACACACTCCTCTCGCTACTATCCAAGAGGTTCAGACTGAAAGACTGATAACCATCGAGAATTCAGCAGTAACAGATGAAGGACTGAGCAACAATGCTATGGAACTCATCCCTCTTGAAACTCAAGTAACAGTTCGTCCAAATACACCTGTCTACACCAATGTAACAAGTGATCAACTGGTTCCAGCGATTTCTACAAATCCTGATGCAATTCCAACAATTGACAGAACTGCTTCTGGCTATTTCATTAACTTTGATACGTTTTCTGAGGATCTGAGTGAGCCTGAGACGTCGCCAGCATCAAAAACTTTTAAACAGCAAGTACTTCATTTTCTGAAAAATACTTATCTGGTTTCACCGTGGATTGAACTATGGGTTATTTCTAGAATATTTTTCTTCCAGCTTTGGCTAGCTTTGGTTATGACTATGAGCGTGCTTATAAATGGCAGATACATCCATTTGGACACTGAAAGAAAAGAAGTGAACTTACTTTTAAAACCTCACAAATCACCCCATCGTGAAACGAGAGACTTGTCTGCAGTGAACATCACAGCCGTTCCTATACAGGATGGTATAGTGTGGGACAAAACAGATTTCGATATTTTTGTCCCGACGGAACATTTGAACATTCCACATTTATTTAAGATTTCACTAAGTGATTTTGTTTCATCCAGTACCTATTCTGATGATTGGGACTTTGAAACTGTAAATAACATGATGTTTGACCTAGAAAAATCTGCTGCATTTTCTAATAATTAATATTTAGAGGGTTCATCAGACTATGAACAGCTGTATTGCTATAACCACTATGGTCATCATTTTTTGCATAAATCTGCAACACCTAGAAATGTGTTTATGTTTAACCAATGGGAGCATTGTCCTACAACACCAAAAGGTAGTTCAAAAACATTTGCTAAAAGTTTCCATATTTTTCAAGATACAATACATCTGATCCAGAAACATTTTACTATAAAAATGTAAACAAAACAGGACTGAAAATTATGTTAACTAATACAAAACAGATTTACTCTGCAGCATTTATTGCCCAACTATCTAGACAGGGTTTCGACTTATGGAAAGACACAATAGACACAAAATCTGTCTGGGGTACTAAAGATTGGCAAGTGCAGGGGATAGAAGCTTTGTTTAGAGCCTGTATCATCCCTCAGCAAATAATGTTTTTGAATGACACGGTCCAACAAACGTGTTGCCTTGGGTTAGCCAAGATCAAAGACATGAAAGCACCTTCTGTACCAACACCTGCAAGTGATAACAATACACAGGCAGCGGTTACAGTTGACACCATACTACAACTCAACAGAACAAATCCTGATTGGAGAAAATGGTTGATCTGGCCCACAGACACAAACAACTGTCAAGAAAGATTCCTGAATAAAACACGGGGGTTTACTATTCACAGGCCAGACCCACAATACGTCCAAAGACAGCATCCGGGGGTAGTAACAACATACAGTGTAGGAAAATTATGCCTCGATTGGCTGCAAAAATCTACACTTAAGGATGTGAAACAACACTTATCTTTACTTAAAGAAGGCGCAGACCTTAGGGAATTCTTGCTTGGACCAAGAAAACCGCCTCAAAAACGTTTCATATATGCCGGCATTTATGCTGCTTATAATGAATGAATGAATATAAAATGTGTAAAGCGCGAACTAAGCCCAAGGGCGTCAAGGCGCTGTATGCGGACATGAAGGTGCAGACAGAGAGACAAGCGCATACCGAGGTCTGTGAGAAAAGCCAGGTCTTTATGGCCTTGCGGAAAAGAGAATTGGACGCCTGACTTGAAAGCTTTTCCGGGAGGGAGTTCCACAGTTTAGCAGCAACAGTGGAAAAAGCTCTACCTCCCCATGTAACCTTCTTGAATCTCGGTACTATTAGCAGATTCTTATCTGCGGACCGGAGCAGCCTGCTAGGAACATAACGATAGACAATAGCCTTAATCGCCTCAGGACCTGACCCGTAGTAGGCATCGTGAGTCATGCACAAGGTCTTGAAGAGGACTTGAAGAGGCTCCTACGGTCCACAGGCAGCCAGTGCAGCAACCTAATGGAGGCTGTGACTGAATGATGATATTTTGGTAAATTCATCACCAACCTGGCTGCAGCATTCTGCACCATCTGCAGACGTCGCACTAAGCCTTTGTTGATGCCCAGATAAAGGGCATTACAATAGTCCAATCTGGACGTTACCAGGGCAATGACGGCCTGCTTACGTGCATCGAAAGAGAGATAATGGTAGATTTTCCGTAGGATCCTAATGATCCCAAAAAACGTGGAGACTGTCCTGCTAACCTGCAAGCTTAGGGACAGTGAATTGTCCACGATGACCCCAAGGTTTTTACCATGGGAAACCGGGGAGGGACAGACGCCAAGCGCGTCCGGCCACCAGTCACTGGACCAGATCTCCTGTTTACTCCCAAAGATCAAGACCTCCGTCTTCTCTCCATTTAATTTCAGAAAATTTTCCACCATCCAGGAGGAGACTGCCTGCATACAGTTCCTAAAGTTAAGGGCGGAATCCTGTATACTATGCGAAATAGACACCATTATTTGGGTGTCGTCCGCATAGGACAGCACCTATAACCCATAGGAGCTCACAACCTTAGCAAGAGGAGCGACATAGATATTAAAAAGAGTTGGGCTCAGGGAGGAGCCCTGGGGAACACCGCACAACAAGGGTTTGGGGGCTGAGTAGAATTGACCAAGCTTAACCGTCTGTGGCCGCTCACTGAGAAAGGAAGCAAGAAGCCCCAAGGCCGAGCCCCCGATACCTATCTCTCTGAGGCGGTCAATCAATCAGCAAAGAGACAGGGTATCAAAGGCTGCGGTAAGATCAAGTAGAACAAGGAGGGTGGTGTGCCCTGCATCCACTTGAGTCCGGATATTATTAAATACAGCCGTCAATGCTGTTTCCGTGCTATGATGGCTTCTAAATCCATGTTGAGAGCCATCAAGTAGGTGGAAATCTTTTAGGTAGGTGCTAAGATGAGAGTTGAGGTAGGTTTCCAGAATCTTAGCTGGAACAGGAAGTAGGGAGATCGGGCGATAATTGTTCAGCTCACCAGGATCCAAAGAAGGTTTCTTCAAAAGTGGCTTCACTACAGCCGTCTTCCACAGAGTGGGATATTGCCCCTCTGAGATGACAACATTAAGAACATCAGTCAGATGGGGAATAATGATTTCACGACCACATTTTAACACCTTGAGGGGACAAGGATCCAGTGGGGAGCCCGATTTAACCCGTTCTAGAAGCCGATTGGTCACCTCAGAAGACATATAAGGAAAAGTAAGAAGACTGGGCGGCCCCTCCGTGAGTGCGGCCCCAATGGGATGGAAGGTGGGTCAAACAGATGACCCCGCGATGGGGTTGGAGGCTTCAAGCAAGGAGTAAATGTCTGAAATCTTAGTATGGAAAAAGTCAGAAATTTTATCACAACGCTCCTGGGAAAAATCTGAGGGGTCAGAAACATGGGGAGAGGTAAGAGAATTTATTACCTTGAAAAGATCCCTAGAGAATCTCATAGAGTCAGTAGTCTTGGAAAAGTATAATCTCTTTTCCTCCATGACGGCTGCTTTAAACTCTTTATCAAATCAAATCAAATCAGGGGCATTTGTACAGCGCACACATCACTCGAAAGTCTCATGGCGCTAGCAGACGGCTCTGAAAGGAAGTGAAATGGTTCAGATGTCAAAAAGCCATGTCTTCAGCCTTTCGCGAAAAGAGTTGTGATCAGAGACATTTCGCAGATGGATAGGAATTTTGTTCCAAGATGATGGGGCAAGAAAGGAGAAAGATCGCCCTCCTTTTCTGGCAGTATGTATCTTGAGAGGGGTGAGCAAAAATTGGTTGCTGGATCTAAGCGCCCTGCGTGGTTGGTACCAACATAATTTCTTGGTCCAGTATCTCGGACCTTTTCCGTACAACTGTTTGTGGATTAGACAGAGGACCTTGAAAAGAATTTGTTTTCTGACTGGTAGCCAGTAAAGAGATCTTAAGCAGAGTGCGGAGGGCGATCTGGGAGGAAGATCAAGGACCAGCCTTGCCGCAGTGTTCTGCAAGATCTGTAGTCTGTCCAGAAGGTTTTCGTTAATTGAAAACAGTAAGGAGTTTCCGTAGTCCATTCGGTTTATTATCAGCCCTTGGACTAATGGTTTCCTGGCCTCCGCTGGTATCCACTTGAAGACCTTCCGAAGGCTACGCATTACTCCAAAACACGTGCCGATGATATGGTTGATCTGGTTCCTCATGGATAATTGGTTGTCCATGTGGAAACCTAGGTTCCGCACCGTCAGTTTGGGGGTGGGGCAGAGGCCAAGATGGGATGGCCACCAGTCGGTGGACCAGTGCTCCTGTGCTTTGCCAAAGAGCATGACCTCAGACTTGGCTCCGTTTAGTTGTAAGTGATTGGAGCTCATCCACCTGTCGATGTGGGATAGGCATTTATTGAAGCGTAGCTGTGTTTCGGTAGGATCTGGGCCGATAGTGACCAGAATTTGTGTGTCATCTGCGTAGGATATGACATCAAATCCGTAGGATCTGATCACCTTGGCCAGTGGCGTCATGTACAGATTGAATAGGGTCAGGCTCAGAATAGAGCCCTGTGGTACTCCCATCTTGACTGGTCTCTCACGTGAGAGGTTGTTGCCGATCTGTACTGTTGTCACTCGGTCGGCTAGGTAGCTCTTAAACCACTCGAGGGCAGTGCCTCTGACACCTATCTCCCAGAGCCGATGTTCTAAAATGCAGTGGGAGATGGGGTCAAAGGCTGCGGACAGATCGAGCAGGACGAGGATGGCTGACTGATGTTTGTCCAAGGCCAGCCTGATGTTGTCTGTTACCTCGACCAAGGCAGTCTCAGTGCTGTGGGCCGCCCTAAAGCCCGATTGGGAGGGATCGAGCAGTCCCTGACTCTCCAGATGGTTAACGAGCTGCTGGTTGATCAGAGATTCTAGTATTTTCCCGAAGTAGGGAAGCAAAGAGATTGGGCGGTAGTTGGGGAGCAGCATTGGGTCGGCAGTGTTTTTTTTTAAGATCGGTCTTACCCTGGCTGCCTTCCATCTTTTTGGAAAGTCCGCCTCCAAAAGTGAATTATTGAATAGCTCTGTGAGACTTTCCAATAATACCGGGGCGATAGTGGGAAGGATTTTAGGCGGTACCATATCAGTGGGGGAACCTGATTTTATCCTCAACATGGCAGTGGAGACTGCTTTGGTGTCGAGCTTGGCGAATTCGTCCAGAATATGGGAGGGGTCGGTGGACATGCTGGGTACATCTTCCGAATTAGAGTTGTGTGGTGGAGGAAAGGACCGATGAATGGCCATGATTTTTTCTTCGAAATATTCGGAAAGAGAGTCGGTCCAGGTTTGGGAGTCAGGTATTGATGGCTGGTTGATGGGAGCTGTGAATTCTTTCAAAATTTGATAGAGTTCTTTGCTTGAATTTTCTGCCAGGTTTATTCTATTTAGGAGAAAGAGTTTTTTGCCAATTTGATGTCAGTCATGTAGCCATGATGAATATTTTTATATGTTTCGCGGTCAGTCGTACTTTTGCTTTTGCGCCATTTGCGCTCCGCATGATCCTACACAGAAGTTTTGTAGTTTTTAGTTGGTCTGTGAACCAGGGGCAGACCTGGGCTTGATTTTGACCTGGGTGAGGGGAGTAATTTTGTCTAGCGCAGCCAGGATGGCTTTGTCAAGATCTAGTGCTGCCTGATGTATATTGGTTTCTGTCCCTAAAAAGTCTAAGCTAAAATGCTTTGAAAAGAGGGGCAGGGTGATTTTACGCCAGGGTCTTCGCAATATTGATGTGTTATTAGGGCCGTTTTTAGTCATTGTTTTGGGAATAGTGAATTTTAATAAATGATGGTCTGTCCATAATAGTGGCTCAGGGGGTTCGGCAGTGATTCCTGGGTAGTTTGTAAAAAGGAGGTCAAGTGTGTGGCCTGCTCTGTGGGTAGGACCGGTGATCTGCTGGGCAAGTCCGAGAGTGTTCATATTTGAGATCAGCTGGTCAGTCTCCACATTGGAGAGAATCTCAGCGTGGAGGTTAAAATCTCCGATAAGTAAGACGTTGTCAGAGGCTAGTACATGAGGAGCAAGGGTCTCTAGCAACGTGTCAGAGAAATCACCTTTGGGACCGGGGGGGCGATAGATTAAGGCCCCTCTCCAAGTTCCATTGGATAGGCTATCAAATTTGAAGATACAGAGTTCTAAATGGTCTGTAGTGATAGTTTCTAGGATTGTAATATTCAGATCCCCGGTGGAGGCCCTGCTTATGTAGTTCCCTACTGAACGGATCTAGGTCTATGCGCCAGAGCCTCTTCTGTTTACGACAGCCTTGTCTCAGCTTTCTGAGCCTCTCCGAAAACCAGGGAGCAGAGGGTTTTTTCCTTGCTGAGTAGTGCTTACTAAGAGGCATAATGAAGGCATAATGAAGCATGGAAAGTGTCACAGATGGAGGCCGCAGAACGAATACGTGAACTTGATCGTATTAGTTTAGAGAAAACTCTCTCTGTGGTCGACAATGGGTTAACAACTTTGTCCTCCAGAATTTATTCATTGGACAGTATTGTATCCTCTGCTATCGACATACTGGAACAAGATTTAGCCATGTTACAACAAGGCCAGTCTCAGTTACGTTCTATTATGTTATTAAGCTGGACGCTGCAATCTTTGCGTGTGGGCTATGTGCCTTGGCGTTTTATCAACATGACGGCTCTGTTTGCAGAATGCAATCTAACTGATAAACAGATCGAACTGGCACAAAGGGGAGCAAAGTATACAGTACTGAGCATTGAAAAACTTGAAAAATTACCATTCACAGTGGCAGAAAAACCAGCTACAGAATGGCTTATTCATGGCAAAATTAGTCTACCTGTGACTACTTTCCAGTTTCAGTATTGCCTTAAACAGATGCAAGCAGGCAAATATGAAAGGTTGGGTAAAGAATACATTAAGACATCCTGGAAGTTACCTTACACCTATAGATGTTGGAGTGGGGATCGTGAAGTGTTTCTAAGCGGTACACACTGTGAAAGTGCACTAAGCGGTTCACTAATTTGTCAGGACATATCTTTACATTGGGCTTGTAATGGTTCTGTGGCAAATTTGTCCTGCCACCAGCAGGGTACACCAGCTGCTGTGATTAATACAACGTTTGGACAACTTTCTAATGGGAGTTGCCTCATGTTGAATGATCAGAGTTGCTGTGGCATGTTGCCAGGCATCCCATATCTAGTAACGGTCAACTCCAGGGTCACTTGCTGTATGCAAGTATTGTTTGCCCCAATAGACACAGTCAGGGAGTCGCCTCTATGGCCTTCGTTGAATGTCTCTTTTATACGATTTGATACTTTAAGCAGAATGAAAGCCATGCTTATACAACAATCAGTGCCTTTGACCTCGGCCAAAGAAACCTATGATCTACAAGTTGCAAGGACTTCGGCTGAGATACAAGCTTTAATTCGTACAAACTGCCCTATACATTTCGTAGAAATGATAGGACGTATCTTTAACATGTCTGATACAAGTGGAATTGTACATGTATTTAAGACCATCTGTTCCGGACTATTAGCACCTTTCCAGGCTGTCCTCGGAATCATCCCAAACTTCGCACATTCGGTGTTTTGGTGGTGTGCCGTTAATTCTAGCACTTGTTGCAGGAATTCTGTTTCTATTCCTCCTACTACGCTATGGCAAGCCTCTTCGCCAACATCACTCCGAGCGATGTGGAGAGAGCCCTCCTTGAACGGAAATGCCGTGAGCGAATACTACAGCTTTTGTGCATTCCTCGTCTACGGGAACTTAATACAACGTGGTTCCTGTCATTCAGACCAATCTGGCAAGATTGCATCTTAACTGTTCTATGCTGCCTGTTTTGCGGTGAAGAATGCGTGCTAGACACCTGTCTAACACTCCCATCAGTCATGCCAACGGATATCGATACTCTGCTGGACCCGATAACGGCCCATGCTGTGTGTTGTCCCCAGAGGCTTCCAATCCTGATGGCGGCATTCATTGAGATCTCACAGACGCTTCCGGCTGCTGCTGAGGTACGCGATGGATCAACGGGCACACAGGTAACAACGGACGCGAACATTGCTTCTTCTGCTGAAGGCGATGTTTCTCATCTCGGTGCAATTAACCTTCTGAATGAGGTGTTCCAAATGTCACCAACTTCGGTAGACGATATTTTGGCTACGGAAATAGATGATCTAATGTTTACGCCAGACCCATACACTGACTTTGATTCGGCTCACAGTGTACCAGGGCAACAATGAAATTTGGCCTTCATATTTTTCAAACTTGGAACTTTTCCCAGAATTGAACTTTTTTCTTTTACATTTTTTTTATTTTTTAAATGACATGGCAAATGAACAATCTGCTTACAGTAGAACTAGTCTTATAAAACGGACTTCTTTGAATACTTCAAGGGACACATTGTCACCTTACTTGTCTAACATTTCATTTAATACCATGATATGCAATGGCTTTGATTTTGAGAACTTATCGACCATTTCGTCATATGTATATATTTCTGTTTCATTCACGTTGCATTTTACTTCCGTCATATGCTTAGAATGAAAACGATGCTTTATATGTACAGTACCTATTGCATTTCAACAGTTTTGATCTTCTTTTAAAATGCTTTTAGAAATGTTTTTAGCAATATGTGGTACTCAATTTTATGTTTAGCATTTAAATGTTTAGCATTTAGTATTATCGTTCATTTGAAAGTGGAGTGGGTGTTGTATTCCGCTTTAGGTGTCCGTATATAGGTTTTCCTGAATCATGTCCTTATATAGGCACAATTCGCATTGCCCTTATATAGGCATAGAATCCCAGTCCTTATTTAGGCATTAGCCGTGCACTCCAAATACAGGCATGGTCACCGACATCCGTCCACCCTAACGTCACAACAAGTTCTTAGAAACCAGACCCTTAAGCTTCGAGAGTTCCCCTAGCACAGGACTATTGATTTCTCCAAGAACTCATCTATTATCTATGAACCGTTATACCTTAAGGGTTCGTTCCTGACGTCTTCCTCTGTCCGACTTCACGTCAATGCTAACATTCCAAGACACCTACCAGGTATAAATATACCTTCCCTTGCCCAAGCAAGTTAGAGGAGACCTCGACTTCAGAGGAGCCCGTATCCCGGCCTGACACACTGAGAAGACGCTGTCATTCCTGCACGCAGACGAATCCAGCTTCCAGTGTTCTGACTCCCTTCGCGGGGTGTTAAGAGTTCCAGATCCGGCAAGAGATTCCCACCTCTCTCATTCTCAAGGTATGGACTCTTGGCATACCATACTTGGCATACTATACTTAACATACTCTTAGTATACCAGACTAGAGAATACTCCACCTACTTCTACCTTTCCCTACACCTAGACTAGGTTAGGTACATTGGGGTAGAACTAGCTTAGAGACGCATCGTATGAGTACTCGTATTTTTAGCTCATGTTATTTATGTACGTGAATATATGCTAAAAGATAATGCTAGCGCAGTATTATTTATTTCTACTGCTTACGCTGTACATTATTTATCTTGCATACTGTCTTGTGATCATAACAGCACATATCTCTTACACGAGAAACAAGACTGTTCAATAAAACCCTTTTTATTGAACCGCCCGTCTTTCCTTTCTGTGTAACTCTGTAGAAACTAAGCATGCACGATTGACTGAGTGAAACTGTTATCTATTGTTTCCACGATTCTGAGACGTGTTCCGATTCTAAAGGGAAACAAAGAAGTCATGTTTTTCGGTTGCCAGAAACTACTCCTTCTTGTTATTCAAGGAGTTTCTAGTGGCCTCTGAGCTAGTTGGCACAAGTAATTAAGTTTAATATACTCGATAGGGACATACCGACCTTAGTCCTATGTCAAGCCCATAGGTTATATTATTCCAATGCGCAGAGCCTATTAGGGAAATAGGAACTACAATACAGTTCCTCATTGCCAGTATTATAATTTTATGGATAACATAAAAATGAAATATGAGGTAAAGAATTCCTCTTTATTTCAGTCACCAGCTCTCCTAACCACGCTTCTCCAACTCACATTATACCTCAACATTATAAAACAGCCTTCACTCTGAATGTACTATTTAACACGGATGGAGGGAAGGAGGAACATTCCAACGGGATAGGGAAGGACAGATAAACATTATAATTCATCAAACTCAATAATTTGGATACAACATTATAACAATGCTGAACATGTGTTTTTCACAGAAATGGGAGATTGCATGAATTTTTGTCCGCCGCAGGCCATGTTTGGTGTAATATCAGGGGAACCAACAGAATAAACTGGCTCACCAGATCATAAAATAGGACCACAAGCAGCCAAATCACCAGCCCAAAAACTGAACTGTCAGACCAACCCTTCCGAGATTGACAGATTGCCCTATAGGCGAATTCCACCTTTGTAGTAAGAACAGGTCAGTTACAATTTTTTTTCCACATTTGTCAGAAAAGATTTTTAAAGTCAGTGTTACAGCTTTCCTAGCTGGACTCAGTGGAGCAAACAGAACAACTCTGCCCAATGTAGGATGCACAATCCTTCTGCAAAATACAGATTATAGATTTCAAGGAAGCTTGTGTGCAAGAAGCAGGGACGCAAAGCATAGCGTTGGGGTTGGAGGTCTAACTACACACACACACAAAAATATACACACCCAATCACATCCCATATACACTTATACTTCATAGGATAAAAACTTCACACAAACACACACACACACACAATGCTGTACATGTTCTGTGAGAAAGAAATGTTTGCACTGCAGATGTCTTTGCTGTATCTGCTATATGATGGGTTGCTGCATTGCCTTTCACTGCGTCAGGGAGGTGTTCCATGGACGTTACGGTGAGTGTTCCCACGCAACACCCATCGGTTTTGAAGCATTCCCAGATTTACAGGGATCTGTACACCTGGAAATGCGTCAAAACTGTACACCTCCCCAAGGCAGGCGTAACAAGGAGAAATATGTTTATTTATCTTAATTTTTTCCTCTTTCAATGTGTGCTACATTCTGTAGCACACATAAAAAGAGGAAAACACCACCATGGATTGTTTTTTGTTTTTGTGCAGGAAGCAGTCAATTCCTGCACAAAAACAATCCTGCCATGGCTGAAAGGACAGGAATGCACCGTATCTCGTAAATATGGTGCATTCCTGCCCATTCGGTTTGGCATAGGGCAGCACAGCAGAAACACTTGAGGCACTGCCCTACTCCATATCATTGTAAGCGAGGCCCCAAGGGTCTAAGAAATGAGGCATTATAGAGGAAATCAGTAATTCTGTGTCGGATTTCCTAGGTGATTTCCCATTTTGGGCTGATCTTTCATCTGGAGATTTTAATTGCTTTTCGCAGCTAAAATCTCCTGGTGAAAGTTAAGAGATATGCAGTGTTCCTGCAGATCTCATAACTCCAAATATAGCCATAAAGTGCCGTGACCGGTCCCATTGGAATTAGAAGGCTACATGTAATGTTGACCAAAGAGGTAACTACTTCCCATTGGATCCAAGCTTTGATGTCAATAAGATATACCCAAACTCAGAGATATTTTGAGTTAATGCATGAACTAAAGCATGGGCGCTCATTCACCAAAATGCCAGGTGGTAAAGGAAATTACATTATATACCTTTTGACCTTAATAACATCGCAGAAAGTGATGTCATATGACTCTTGACCCTGATTTTTTCCAGGCAGTCATGTTGCATCACCTTAACCCTGATAACATCAAAATACCTGACATCGCTGAATTCTATAACAACTGCATGAATAATATAGCAGCACCATAAAGACAAATGTTTACTTTAGACCTATATTATGGTGCTGACTTGATCTTTGAAAGTTCTGGCATGTGATACTTGTCCTTCATTGTAGTAAGCGAGAAAGCCATGCCTCTACTATTGGATTTCTTCTCCTGAGAAAATGTTGAAAAGAATGTAGTCAAACTCTGCTTTTTAAATCACAATTTTTACATACATTTGCTAAAAAGCCATATGCTCTAAAAAGGCACTCATTACATGTTCAAATCCTTTTGTGGTGTGCCAAGACAATGAAACTTGACTCTCCCAAACAGTTTTTTTGTTTAAATTTGTTTATTGGGTTTTAACGTTTCACATGCAGTCTGATACAGAGTACAAGCGTGTATTTGTTAACAAATGTAGGTTTTCAGATTTGCAATAGCATTTCATACAGTACATGATCAGCAATTGTCATTATTACATTGCGGTTGCTGCATACTTGTTAATTCCATTTGCTGTGTCAGTATGTTTTCAGTAACATGGCTGGGCTAGCATTCCCTTGGCTATGGAGTTATGTCTATCCACATATATGTTTGTGGGTACAGTGCAACGCTTTGTGTAGCGGGTGCGTTCCCTTTCAGCTAACTCCGGCTTCAGAACTACCGGCTTATATCGCTAACTGCTAACTTTGGTATTAAACTGGGGTAGTTATTAGGGGTCGGCAGAGATATATGCCGGCGGTGGTCTTCCGTGTGATTGCTCATATTGTGGCAACAGATTATGGTTACGTATGTGTGGGGGGACAATATCGGTTACTCCTAGATTATAGTGGGGTGCTGAGGGTTGGGACTACTGCAGTATGCCCTCCTTGATGTACCCGGTCTGACTCATTGTGTTCTTCTAGCGATCCAGTCGGGACTGATGTGGCGTCTGGGGCTGGGATGTCTCGGGTGGTTCCGCACGCGTGGTCTGTTGTTTGAATTGGTGTAGTAGCTGTGCCCATTCCATAGATATGGGGTGTTTGCGTTTTCCCCTTACCTCTTCGTCTCTTAGTACCTCTTCTTCAGCTGCGCCCCATTTCTTTACCGCACCCACCCAGGCCTCCTCTGGGGGTCCCTTCGGGTCCCGCCAGTACATAGCCAGACCTCTCTTAGCCAGGAGGATAGCGAGGGACGCAAAGCGGCTCTGCACTTTATCGGACTTTCTTCTTCTGAATACCCCCAGTGCACATGCTTCCCATGTGTTTACATCTGTAATATTTGTCGTTACTCGGATTGTCTTGTGTATGTTATCCCAGTACGGCTGTATTGTGGGGCAATCCCAGAACATATGCTTAAATCCCACCTCGGGGGCTTGACACCGGGGGCATGCAAACTGCGTGTCTGGGTAGAAACGTTGAAGGCGTTGTGGTGTGAGATATGCCCTGTGTAGAATGTTGAATTGTATATTTTTAAATCGTGCGTTTCTGGACACTTTGTTAGGATATTCTAAGGCTTTTTCCCATTCCTTGTCATTGATCAACCTCCCCACTTCATCCTCCCATGTCTGCCTCAACTAGTGCAGGGGCATAAGAATCAGTTCCCGGATGGCTTTATAGAGCCATGTAATTAGGTGCCTGCCCGCTCCCATATTCAGGATCGTGTGTATTACCGGATGCGTCGGTGGTTCCCCTTCGGTCAAGTCCCAGAATGGGCGACTGCTGTCCAAGATTTGTCTATGTAGTAGGAATTGACCCGGGGGGAGGTCATATTCTTCCACTAGTTGATTATATGACCGCAGTTGTCCGTCTCCAAATAGGGATTCCACCTCGGTTAATGAGTGCTCAGTCCATACTTGTAGGGCTCGGGCAGTATAGTATTTGTCATTTCGAGGGAACCCTACCAGTGGAAGTAGCGGTGAATATAGGGGTCTCGCCCTTGACATGCAGTGTATCTTCAGCATGCAAGCGCGGGCTATTGATACCTGGATGGGATACGTGCCTATTGGTCTGGTACCGGGCATTAACATGCGTTGGATTGCCGGGAGAGGCATATGTCCTTCGTCAGAAGATGTTTCTCCTATGTGGCGCTCTGCTGTCCAGTGCGACAGCCATTGCAGCTGTGCTGCTAGAAAGTACGCTTCAAAGGATGGTGCTCCCAGTCCCCCTTGATCTGTTGGCAGGTATAGTGTAGACAGGGCGCCCCTATGTCGACCTACTCTCCAGATTAGGGAGGTGAGCAATGTGTCTCGCTCCTGGAAAAAGGGGTGCGGGGGTATAACCGGAAGGTTAGCAAAGTGATATAGTAGTCTGGGGACTATTATCATTTTGGCTAAAGCCACTCGTCCAATTGGGGCTAGGGGCAATGTCTTCCAGAAGCCCACCGCCGTTCTTATTCCCGCCAGCGCTTTGTGGTGATTTCCTTCGTACAGATCCCTGGGAGAGTGGTATAGCCTTACCCCTTGGTATCTAGGAGCTGCATCGCTCCAGGTTACTTTCCGATCTCCTATTGCTATGTCGAGGGGGGCCAGAAGTGGGCTCAGCGGGTAGATCGTGGATTTGTCCCAGTTAACTTTAAGGCCTGAGACCTCTGCGAATTCCCTTAGCGTTGTCCAGATTGGGTAAGGTCACTAGGATATTGCGTACATACAGCAGGAGGTCATCTGCATACAATGACACACAGTGAATCGTACCTGCTATCGGAATACCCCATGCCTCGCCTTCCCGCCGCAACCGTATCGCCAGTGGTTCCACTGCTAAGGCAAACAGTAGTGGGGAGAGGGGACACCCTTGTCTCGTGCCCCTCTCTATTGGGAATGGGGCAGAGATGTATTTACCCATTCTCACCCTTGAAGTTAGGCCTGTATATAATAACTGTGTGTACGCTAGCAAGGTAGGGCCCAAGTTAACTCTGCGGAGGACTGCAAATAGATACGGCCACGTAAGGGTATCAAAGGCCTTTTCTAAGTCTAGAATCATACACGCTGCTTTGGGGAACTGGGAACTTGCTCTATCTTGTACATGGAACAGCCTGCGCAAGTTCTGGGACGTATTTCGTCCTGGCACATAACCACATTGGTCTGGGTGAATCAGTGGTGGGAAGATTTGGGTATATCGATCTGCCAGTATCTTGCCCATGATTTTACAGTCTACGTTAAGCAGTGTTATGGGCCTGTACGAGGCCGGGAGCTTTTGGGTCCCTGTGCGGTTTTGGGAATGTCACCAAGATAGATTCCCGGAGTGATCCCGGGAGCTCGTCTCTTTCCAATGCATCCTCGTACAATGCGACTATGCGGGGAGTCAGTTGGGCCGAAAAGGTGCTATAAATATAACGGGAAGCCATCCATTCCTGGAGCTTTATTGTGCGCCAATGCTCTGATTGCCTGAGTGATGTCTGTGGTCACAATTTTTGCGTCTAAGGCTTTTTTGTCTGATGTCGGGATGCGTGGTATGGGTAACGGGTGGAGAAATTGGGCTATGGCTTGTTGATCGCTCAGTGTCGGGTTGTGGTAAATACCCAAGTAATAGTCGTGAAAGGCCTGTAATATATCAACCTGCGAGTATCGGGGGTCCCGGTCTTATCCACCATCTCTTTGAAGGGCTTAATTTCTGTGTCTTGTTTAGCTAACCAGGCTAAGAACGTTCCAGCCCTATTACCTTCTCTGTGTGTTTTGGCTGCATATACCCTGAAATTATATTTACGTAGGTCTCTTATTGCCTCTGCGTGTGTCGTCTTAGCTGTCGCCACTTGGGCTGGGGTAGCTACATTCGCATCGGCCTCTTTGGTTAGTGTTGCCAATGCAGTTTCTGCGCGCAGTAGCGCCTGTTTGAGCGTTTTCCGGACTCCCACTATTTGCTGTATGCAATGTCCCCTAGCGGCCACTTTAAATGCATCCCATTCTATCAGCCTGGACGCTGCCGTGCCGGCATTTATTGCAAAGTAATGTCGGATGCTATTCCCGTGGTCGTGACAGAACACCTGATCTGTGAGGCATTCACGTGGCAGTTTCCAAGTGGGTATCGGGGGGGTGGGGGGTTTCCATCTAAGAGTTAGTACATGTGCATCATGGTCTGATAGGACTCTGCCCAAATAGTCTGTTGGACTTTGGGGAGCAATGCCTTGGAGCAGAAAAATCTGTTGAGCCTCATTCGCAGGTTATGGGGAATAGAGTGAAAAGAATATAGTCTGGGTTCCAGGCCCGCCATGTGTCCACTAGCGCCCAATGCATTACCTATGTTTGATAGTGTTCTCTGTGCGCGGGGGATTGTACTGGTGGGGGTGGGATCTGTCTATGCGGATGTCCAATACACAATTGTAATCGCCCCCTAGAAGCCATGGTATTTATGTGTATTGGGCTAAGACCCCGGTGAGGTGTCCCCAGAATTTGTCTTGCTCTACATTGGGAGCAAATATACTCCCTAGTAATATCGACTGACCCTCTAAGAGTCCCTGCAGTAGGGTGTATCGACCCTCCCTGTCCACCGTTTGATTAAGTTCTCGAAAGGGAGTCCCCGGTCGGATCCAGATCAGGGTACCTCGGGCAAATGCTGAGTATGTTGTGGCGCATATAGTTCCCCGCCGTTTCGTACGCAGGCGATCTGCCTCTACTGCGGTTAAGTGTGTCTCCTGTAATAGAGCTATCTGTGCCTGCTGCCTCTTGACATATGAATATACGGCGTATCGTTTACTCGCTGTATGCATACCCCTGACATTTAGTGTAAGGACTGTAATGTCCGTATTGGGAATCTTGTTGGTCATACTATCTTGCCTTTAGAGGTTAGTCCTCCTTGCTGTAGTGTCGGATCTATTCCCGGTGTCCCCCTTTTTCTACACCAACCGTCTGTGTGTGATACACCTTCCCGCCGGTATACTGAGTTAGGGATTTTTGGGGTGTATGGTGTGGGGAAAGGGGTGTAACTGAGTAACGGGACGTACTCCCAACCAAAAGGACCTATGGCTCGGGGCGATTCGTCCAAACTAGACATTATGCACACTCACTAGTGCGTTGGTTGAGGGGTGTCGGTCTTTCTCCTCTGCTAGCCGCGGTCCTCACGGCCGCCCGCAGTGTAAAGATATAAATGTGATGCCGGCAGGGGTCCCCCCTCCCCCGCATGTTTTACCTGTTTCAGGGTTACAGTCCAGCAATTCTCAGCTTGATTAGCCATGCCGTTCCTCACTACCGTTACAATGTCCATTTGCTGGGCACTTGGGCTATGGCGGATGCACCGTAGCGCCTCTGCCCTGTTCTATAACATTGATCAGACCAGCGTATCCGCAGTTTGTGGAGTTACCAGTGGAGGGGTGATTGAGCCATCTCGGGAAGTGTTCGTGTCACTAATGTCCTCTTCTGACGTGAAGATGTGTGGGCCCTTTTCTCCATCCGAACTCTCCACTGTCGGGCCCAGCTCTGCTGCCGCTTGTAGTGCCTTCCTGCGTTCTGCTATTATTTGCTCTAGGTCTGGGGAGTTCATTGTAGTGGTTCCAGGTCGTGGGCTCAACTGTTTTAGGGTGACTCTGTTGTATTGCCTACGCTGATTTCTGGATGACCAATGTCTCTGCGTCGTGCCGTGGTTGTCTAGTCCTGGTAATCGCTGTTCTACCTAAGGCAATTATTCCTACTCATTATGTCTCACTCATAATTACTGACAATCAATCTCATACATTTTCACTCACTACCTGTCTCTGACTCTCACTCACACACATGCTTACACATACATTCACACTTGCTCACAGATACATAAGCTCTCTTAGATAAACACATTTACCCACAAGCACACACACAATGTACATTTAAAAGCATTTATTCCATCCTTAGCTGCGACCAAAGGACCCATTCCAGCTAATTGTCTTCTTTTTTATTTTATTATAAATGTTGTAATGTAATCATCACAACTGGTGATCTTGTTACATTATAAATGAGATATAGGTTCATTGACATAATTTATGATTTCTGTGCAGTGTGAGACACATTACAGTGCAGTTAATATGGTATATTACAATAGATGTTTTGTAATTATAGCCAGTGTTAAGAACAAAGAGAGGGCTCGATGAGCCTCTTTGTGTGTTCAATATATGTACTAGATTTCTTTATCAAGTAGGAACTGTGAACCGAGTACCTGGTCAATTTGCCATGAGCGATAATATTCCATGTTACACATTACGCATTGTTTGTCAGATCTTTACTATCAGTTGTTTCTGCAGAGCTAAATGTGTCTGCATGGCCCCCATATGTTCCGCGGTTTGGACCTCTAAGGCATCAGCAAACTGTAATTCTCAAATGCAACCTTAATTGTGCTCCTATTTATTACAATAGAAGTGAATAATACAATATTATTTACTATTAGTATAACAAAAAATGGACAGAAAATAAGGTGTACGTAGTCCCTCTGTTATTGTCACTGATTTTGCCACCTCTGAGGCTAGAGGTCGCAAAGGCAGTGCCAGTGGTCGCAAGGGGCAAGCCATGGGTCGCAGCTGCAACCCCTGCCGACCATAAAATGACATCAATGAACAAAAGGCACCAAAAAGAATGCACAGGTCTTTTGTTCGCTGGTGCCACACTGAAAATGTGACCCTGATACTGCCCCATGGGCCAGATCAACAAGAGGTGCACTGGCTGAACACCGAGGTGACTACCTTTTTGTTTTGCATTTGAGCATCAAACAGCATAAGTTTGAAGCAGAGAGAGTTAAGCAATGCTCACTGTTTTCGACTTGCTCTCATGCATTCATGCATCAATTCAGAGAAATGTGAAGTTACATGTATAAACTATAGACTCCTTATATGTAAAAATACAGGCTCTTGGCTCTGTGTTGGGTAAGCACAGCTCTTCATGATACAGCGTCTGCTCAGTGCTAGTTATAAAGTAGGAGCAAATTGCATTTTCACGTGCTTTGTAATCTAAAAAGGTCTTAATAATTCCTCATTTGTGGAGTACAGTGCTATCAAACGTTGTACACCTCTAGGCAATTACAGCCTTACTCAATAAAAGTACAAAAACATACATATTATGACCCTAGACTTAAACAGTAAACACTCAAATATCAATGACACAAAATATTGGAGAAGAAATATCCAAATAGAACAATATTGTAGACAAAGAAAAAAGATAACAACTATCACCTACATATGAAAGGGAACATAATCATGAAAAACAAAATATTGAACATTGAAAAACAACAATATTTTAGACAAAACATACGAAGTTCCATTAAATGTGTACATGCATACACAATATGCCAGAATAAAATAAGTATGCACTAATTAAATAATGAAAACACAAATTAGCCTTTAAATAAACGATGAAAAAAAATCACATGATCCTATAATCAGCAAATCTAATGAAACTTAAAAAGAGAAAACAGAAATACTTTTCCAATCAACAGACAGCATAAAAATGTCAAGAAAATGCACAGCATAACACTACGTAAAAAGACTTACAGCAGGACAGAGTCACTCTGCCAGATTTGAAACCTACAAACGTAGACTGCAACAATTCAATAAACCACTAAATGCTACAAAATAACTTTGACAATAATGGAAAGCTAAGAAAATTAATAAGTAACTAAACCTATGGTAAGATAAAAAATAATTAAAACTATGCCACAAGTTTATTTCTCCAAATTTAAAGTGCATCCTCTACAAGAAGAAAAAAATGAGGGCTGGGTACATTTTTAATTATGTCAGAGTAATTAGAGTAATTTCAGTAATTACGCATTACTCTTGAGATGCAAAATTACCTAAATTATGCGATTATGCATACTTGAGTGATTAAAGATAATTTTGGACTAAAATCCTACCCTAGGAGCACAGGAACAACAAACCAGTAGAGAGCAAGAGCTGCTGGCTACTGCTGTTCGTGTCCTGTAACATTTAGCGTTATTTTCTTGTCGCAAAATTCATCCTCAGACCCATTTTAGACATGAAGGTGCATTTTGCACTAAGAAAATAGTTGTAAATGCTTGATTACACTTCTTGCATAATAATGCATAAATATGAGCAATTTCACAGTAATTATGAGTAATTGTGCTAGAGAGAATTATGCCACCCCTAGAAAAAATGCTAAAAGTGAAAGAAGATAAGGATACAGACACCAAATCACTCAAAAATCTAAATGACCACCTTGAAAGTAAGTAAAGTAACCAAAGCATAAAATTAAAATTAAATAAAAAATAATGCTTTTGCATATTTAAAAAATAAAATTAAAAGAATGAAACCCCTAACATAATTGTACATTAAAAGAATAAACCAACACAACCAACGGATTGTTCCTCTCCACAGACTTCAACAAAAGAAAACTGTGCCTAATACAACAACAAACAGACCTGAAAGCAAAATTCTACTAAAACAAAGTAAAAACAACACCCAGAACGTAAGTAAAAATGTGCACCTACAACGTAAAAATGTTAAAATAAACATAAAATCATGTAATATTTTTAATAAAATAAATGCAGATGTTCTATATTCTAAAACCCACATGTCAAATGTTGTAAGCAGCAAAACACATCAAATAGAAGCTGTTGTTACATTTTGGAAGATATTCTTATAGTAAAGCAAGCACCACCATTGACAAAACAAACTGGAAATGCACTAAGTATAATTCAAAACCCTTCTGTGGCAAGACTACCCCTGAAAAGGAAATAGTTGAAAACATTAGTGAACATAACCA
The DNA here is from genome assembly GCA_963921515.1 of Calotriton arnoldi. Taxonomy (NCBI): domain Eukaryota; kingdom Metazoa; phylum Chordata; class Amphibia; order Caudata; family Salamandridae; genus Calotriton; species Calotriton arnoldi. The sequence continues at coordinate 1,121,256 of CAWUFW010005812.1, forward strand.
TCCCCCTAATATTTCTAAATATAATTATTCTCATGCAAATGTACTGTGCAGTAATCCTCCAGCACTGTGCAACTCATAATTAGAACCATAATGGCAATCTACAAAGCCATTCCAATGTGAATAGCACCTCCGCATAATTATGATCTACCCAGGCCTAAATTACTCGCTATTCACCAGATGCATCAGAAATTCGGACACATCTGTTGGCACAAAAGTGATGCATTGCTGGAGTTGGTTGTAAAACTGATGCAACTCCAGCAGTGCATCAGAACATATAGGCGAGTCCCATTGCAAAAGCCCTGCATCAATCCTTACGCCTGGTCTGAGCAGGCATAAGGATTTTGACACAGTCAAGTTGTAGAGTGACACAGTGAAATGTAAATTTCACGGTGCCACTTCTATGTGGCTTTTTTGCGTGGGAATGCCTACTCTGCATACATTATACAAGGCTATCATTTTGAGGCTGGGGGCCTGCGGCTGCAATCCCTTAGCTGTTTCTCAGCCTTGGGATTGTAGGGCCCGATTCACAGAAGTAATCTGAGACAAAATCCTAAATTTACTACTTTTGGTATTCACAGAAGGCATTTAGTAGTAGTAAAGTTAGGATTTTGTCTTAAGTCTGTCTTAAGTCTGTCTTAAGTCTGTGTTAAGTCAAACTTAAGACAAAATCCTAACTTTACTACTACTGAATGCCTTCTGTGAATACCAAAAGTAGTAAGTTTAGGATTTTGTCTCAGATTAGTTCTGTGAATCGGCCCCGTAGTCTCTGAAGTGCGCAGGTCAGATTGGCCAGCTCTAGACAGCCGGCTAATATGACATGCGCACTGGCAGGGCGCTGCATTAATAGTGCAATTGCACTAAGGCCCACCCCCTGCCATCATGCTGTAACAGCGCAAGCCTGGGACACATTAATAAAATGGTATTTATTACCATTTTATTAAAGTGTGTGCCTGCTGCACTCACAGCAGGCGGGGCAACGTTTTTCCACCATAACGGAGGAGCCGCCACTGGGACCACCAGCACTCATTTTTAGGACCGGCACTTATTTTTCCATATCAGACGTTTACCAAGGGAAGAGAGGGAAAAACATGCAGAGCAGAAGGAAGAGAAATGTGGGGGAAAAAATCACAAAGGGAGAACGTAGGAAGGGTCATGGAGTGTCTGGTGGTGAAGTAAAAGGCATGAAGTAGATTTAAGACTACACAGCCTTGGTATCTGGGGTGCCAATATTTAATTACACTGGCCACAGGCATCTGAGCAGAGTTTTGGGCAACGGCACTCATTCTTTTACAAATTAAGCACTGCTTCTGCCAGACACACCAACAAGCTCCATCTCATCAGGAATACCATCAGATCCCAGTTTTGCCATTTCTTATGTGCATTTTTCAAAGGGTATTTAAAGCGGTTCACCCTTCATTCACTTGCCTTGCTGCTCTCTCCTTGCACCCTCTGTTAGCTTTCCACTGACCCCAGAACCCACCCTGCACCCTGCGCTGCTCGCGGTCTCTTCTTTGCACTGCATTCACGCGCCGGCAATATGTCTAGTTTATAAATTAAAGTAAATGTCAAATATATTTGCTTGACCAATGCTTGTTTTACCGCTTCTTATCTCTGATTTTCTTCTTCTCCCAGTGTATCCAGATATTCCTCTATGCAGACTACATGTTGAATGCCTTTCCATAGGCAGACGTTCTCTATGATGTGACATTGGTCGCTTAATGCTTTATGCTGAGCTCTCCATTATTTTTGTGCTGTGATTTATTCTGACTTCAGTTCTTGATGTGAAGTAGCTTTAGGAAACACGACGTCTGGCAGATCAATACCCTGGCATATAATTGCTAAGCCGGGGGTGTTGGACTAGCCTTATTTTAGGCATATGCTTCCAGTGGGTGGAATAGAGGAACTGAGGCCTGAGATGACTTCGATGTCTGGCAGAAGAACTGCTGTACATGTGTTTTGCAATTCCACGCCACATGGCGACGAGGAAAGAGTCAGGCCATGCCCTTAGAGCTGGCAGAAGCAGCTCCCCTCTAAGCCAGGTAGAGTGTAACAGGAGACTTGGAAAGTCAAAAATCAGTCAGAGATTTTTGCACCTTTTTTTCACTTAGTGTTTGGGCAGAAATGGGATTTCACCCAGAATTAATTGTGCCCTTTATTACCTATAAATTTTGCATGCGTTATTTGTCCTTTTTAAGGCACACCAAAAACGGTGCAGCAAATTGGGGACACAAATCAAGTACCTATCATACCTCAAATAATGGCTTTTATGCCTTGGTCCCTTGTCAAAACCTTGGATATTCACGCAAAGCATAAATAGAGTCACGGACAACATATGCAAATGTTCATTTTAACATATGCAAATTTACAATTTAGATGTGTTTAAAAAATCTTGTATTTCACACTCGTATAAATCAGAGTCAACACAATGATGGATAACATCTATATATATTTACAAAGATAATACGTAAGACCTTTCCTTTAGTATTTTTAGATACTTTTTCATATATCTTTGCATAAATCTGTCCATCACATCTCTTAATATAAGTATTGCAAACAAACTGCAATACACGCTTTCAATATGACAAACACATTCACCACTCTAGTAGTAGTAGCTTACTCTTTATGAGGTCGGTCAAAAGCGACCATGTAAGATGCAACTACATACAAAAATTAGTCATATGGCAGCAATCCAAAAACACATTTTATAAAAAGATTTGATCAAAGAAAATTTGTTCTGGCACATAAATGAAAACAATTACACATTTCATAATAAAAAAAAATCACATTTTATATCAATTCAAGAAAACAAAATTGCCCCTGCGTCGAATGGCACTTTGCATGTTACTTGCTACCACAAAGCAAAGAAAAGTTGAGGAAAGGGATCGTATAGAAACCATGGCAACCCTTCATTGCCTGAAATAAGCTTGTCTTAAAACCGGCAATAAATAGCTGTCCCTAAGTAAAGTATAGAATCAGGGCCGGACTGGCTACCGGGCGTTTTGTCATGCTGCCGAGCTGGGGGCTGATGTCACTGCGGTGGGGGCTAATTTCGTTGATGGAGACCTGCGTGTGCTTTGAAATAAACAAAGCAAAACGAATTTCGTTCAGCACACGCAGGTCCCCATCAACGAAATCAGCCCCCAGCTCGGCAGCATGCCAAAACGCCCGGTAGCCAGTCCGGCCCTGTATAGAATTCGCAAAAAAGCAAAAAGTGCATCATGCCTTGCAGGGGCAAACAGGCAATTTTTTAAAATAGGGACCAGGTGCTGGAAAAACTGGCCAAAAATGTACGGTATGCAGCCTCAGTCTAGTCAACAGAAATCTATGGGGCATATGTACAAACCCCTATCGCCACCACAACGTCACTTTTTCTGACGTTGTGGTGGCGATAGGGGCTTAGCCTTATTTACAAGGCAGCATTAAGCCACTTAACGTGGATTAACGCCGCCTTGTAAATAAGGCCCCCTTTCATGCTATGGTTAGCGTGAAAGGGGTGGGCAGTGGGTGTTGCAGTGGGCGTTCCACCACAACACCCATTGATTTTGACTCTGACCCCTATGTACAAGGGCAGCGTACATAGGAGGCAGCACCAAAATTAAGACCAGAGAAAACCTGGTCTTAAGTTGGCAAAACGAGGAGAAATGCATTATTTCTCCTCGTTTTTGCTTTTTCCATGTGTGCTGGCTTGTTTAGCACACATGAAAAAAGCAAACTGCCATGGATTCCTGATATTGCGCCTGTGCCCGTTTTTTGTGCCCCTGTACTGGGGGATTGTTTCTTTTTGCCTTTTTGCCCCTGTAACTCATCTCTCCCATGCCCACTCTGCCACTCGGTTCCCGCCGCTGCTGCCACCACGGCACCTCCCCCCTACCTCCTCCCGCTCTCGCCTCCCAGCTGCGCTTTCTCTCCCTCTCCCCTATTTAATGGCAGACGCTGCAAGGGTAGCGGAGCAAGACCTCTGACCCCCCCAGTCAGTGGCCTGCTCTCACCCCTGCAGCTCCGCTGGTTTGCCGCTCCTGCTGCGACTGACTCTGCCCTGACCTGCAGGGTTCGAGTCCGCTCTTCGCCGTTCCTCGCAGATATCGTTCTCTGACCCCTGCTTGTGCTGTGCCTGTGCCCGTTTTTTGTGCCCCTGTACTGGGGATTGTTTCTATTTCCTGATATTGTGCCTGTGCCCGTTTTATGTGCTCCTGAACTGGGGATTGTTTCTTTTTGCCTTTTTGCCCCTGTAACTCTTCTCTCCCGTGCCCACTCCACCACTCGGTTCCCGCCGCTGCTGCCCCCGCGGCCCCTCCTCCCCTGCCTCCTCCAGCTCCTGCCTCCCAGCTGCGCTTTTCCTCCCCCCTCCCCTATTTAATGGTGGCTGCTGCATGTCTGCACGCAGCGGGCGCACTGCTGGTGCACCGAAGGCGCGCCAAAGGCATGCCCGTCTGTGCCCGTCCACAACCCGACCGCGACCAGTGCCAGAACCCCTGGATCTCCCACCTACCACCGCTATGACACAACCGCCCTCCTCCCACTCAACCCCGGAAGAAACAACAACTGACAGCTGTCCACTCCGAAAACAACCCACTGCCAATTCTCCTGCCACCACTGCCACCGAACCTTCACCACCCTTCGCACCACCATGGCCGCCACCCCTACATCAGACGCCAACACCAACAAAGCCCTGAAGTGTATCCTCCTCAACGTGCGCTCCCTGCACAGACACGCCACCAAGATCTGGAACCTCCTTGACACCCTCTCACCAGACGTCGCCTTCTTTACAGAAACCTGGACCAATGCCTCCTCCACCCCCAACATCACCATCGCCATCATGGATGGACACAAGATCCAGATGAAGGACCGCCCCAACCACCCGGGAGGAGGACTTGCCATCGCACACAAAAACTCCCTCCGCCTCTCCACCTTGAGCGACACCTTCCCTGCTGCCGAACACCTGCACTTCCAGGTTCAGACCAGCCCCAATGCCACACTCCGCGGCACCCTTGCCTACAGACCCCCCGACCCCATGGCCCTTTCACCTCCACCATCACTGACCTCATCGCACCCCACGCCATTGCCTCCATGGACTACATACTCATCGGAGACCAAAACTTCCACCTTGAAAACCCCAGCAACCGCAACTCCACCACCCTCCATGACAACCTCGCCAACATCGGACTGAAACAACTTGTCACCACGCCCACCCATAAGGCAGTACACACCCTTGACCCCATCTTCGCAGGGGGAAACAGAACCCACTTCAGCCACACCAAGCAACTCCCATGGTCTGACCACCACTGCGTACACTTCCTCGTCAACAAACCCAAGCCGCCCAGACCAGTTCCCCGCCCCCACGAAGAAACTGGAGCAAAGTCACAGGGGAGCAGCTCAACTCCACCCTCAACCTCAAAACCCCCACCACCACAACCAACGCTAACCATGCAGCAAGGGGACTTCACACTTGGATCTCCAGCTGCGCAGACAAGCTCGCCCCGCTACGCAACTCCGACAGACAGCGCCACAGGAAAGCCACCTGGTTCACCACCGACCTCCAAGATGCCAGACGCACCTGCAGACGCCTCGAGAAGAACTGGCGAAACAACAATACGCACAAAAACCACACCACCTACAAAAACGCCATGACGGAATACCACCAACACACCAGAACCACCAAAAGAATTTTCATCCACAACAAAATCCTCACCAACGCCAGCAACTCCAAAGAGCTCTTCAGCATCATCCAGGAATTCACCAAACCCACCAGCGAACCCATAGACATCACCCCCTCCCAGGACCTCTGTGACAAACTCGGAACCTACTTCCACCTGAAAATCAAGAACCTCTACGACAACTTCAACGACCAAACAACTGACCCCGCAGCCACCGCACCCTCCAGCACCCTCCAGCAACACGTGCCAGCCCACCATCGCCTCCTGGACACCGGTCACAACTGAAGAGACCGCCTCAACCATGCCCCTGCCCTCCTGCCCTCCTCACATCTACCACAGAACCGCCACCGCACCAGAATTATGACACACCCTCAACACCACCTTCATGACCGGCTCCTTCCCCAACGACTGGAAACGTGCAGAAGTCAGACCCCTGCTGAAGAAACCATCAGCAGATCCCACAGACCTCAAGAACTACCGGCCCATCTCTCTCCTCCCATTCACAGCAAAAGTCGCAGAGAAAACCGTCAATGCACAGATAACAAAATTCATCGAAGACAACTCCATCCTCGACCCCTCCCAATCCGGAATCCGTAGCAACCACAGCACTGACACAGCCCTACTCGGCGCCACAGGTGACATCCGCACCCTCCTCGACCAAGGCCACACCGCAGCCCTGATACTACTCGACCTTTCAGCAGCGTTCGACACAGTCTCCCACCGCACACTCGCCACCAGACTACACAACGCCGGCATACAAGGAACCGCCCTTGACTGGATCTGCTCCTTCCTCACCGGCAGAAGCCAAAGAATCAGACTGCCTCCCTTCCTCTCCGAACCCACGGAAACCAAATGCAGAGAACTCCAGGGATCATCACTCAGCCCAACCCTCTTCAACATCTACATGGCCCCCGTCGCCGCCATCGTCAGACAGCACGACCTCAGCATAGTATCCTACGCCGACAACACCCAACTCATCCTCTCCCTCACCAAAAACCCCACCACCACCAGACTCAACTTCCAGGAGGGAATGCAGGATGTTGCAGCCTGGATGAGCAACAGCTGTCTGAAGCTCAACTCAGAGAAAACAGAAGTCCTCATACTAGGAACCACTCCATCAGCATGGAACAACACCTGGTGGCCCACCGCACTCGGCAGCCCTCCAACCCCCACGGACCACGCCAGAAACCTTGGCATCGTACTCGACTCCTCCCTCTCCATGAACAAGCAAGTTAACACCATCGCATCCAGCTGCTTCAACACCCTCCGCATCCTCCGAAAGACCTTCAAATGGATCCCCCTGAGACAAGGAAGACAGTCACCCACGCACTCATAACCAGCAGATTGAACTACGGAAACACCCTCTACGCCGGCATCAACAAGTCTCTACTACGCAACCTCCAGACGATACAGAATACCGCAGCCAGACTCGTCCTGGGCGTCCCCCGACACAAGCACATCAGCCAACATCTTCAGAACCTCCACTGGCTCCCCGTCGAGAAGAGAATCACCTTGAAGATACTCACCTACACCTACAAATGCCTTCACAACACAGGACCACAATACCTCAACTAGAGAATCACCTTCCACGTACCCAAACAAAACCTCTGCTCCACCAACCACGCCCTAGCTGAAACCCCACGCATCCGCAGAGCCGGAACAGGGGGAAGAGCTTTCTCCTACATCGCGGCCAAGACATGGAACGAGCTCCCTATCGACATCAGGCATGCCCCCCTCCCTGGACACCTTCAGGAAGACCCTCAAGACCTGGCTCTTCAACTGCACGGAGCTGCGAGTCCCCCCCCATCGCCTTGAGACCCTCACGGGTGAGTAGTGCGCTTAAAACCCCCTGATTGATTGATTGTTTATGTACAGGAAGGTCCCCCACCATGTACATAAACAATCTGTAATAAAATGCCATTTTGTGACTTTCATGTGTGCTGCATGAAGCAGCACACATAAAAGTGAAAAAATTGCATTTTAGGATTGTTTATGTGCAGGAAGAGACACCTTCCTACACATAAAAAATCCTTCCCTGCATGCAGACACCCTTGCACTATGGTGCAAAGGTGCCTGCGTTGGCGCTACACTGCTAAGTGTTGCGCAAGCACAGGCGGGAAACGCAAGGCTGCATCATATCCTTGTAAATATGGTGCAGCCTCGCGTTTCTGAAGTGGCAGAGTGATGCTTTAAGCCATGACGGCTAAGGCCTCACTCCGCCTCTTCCTAGTACATATGCCCCTATGATTCTTGTTCGAGAACCAGGTAAGATATTATTCGACACCAAGTGAAGTGCATATCACATTATAATTTGAAACCATGTGTTTCCTGGACTAACTAAGTAATCTTTTAGCATTACAATAGGAAAAAAAGGTTGCCTTCAAAGGTTTTATATTGTGTATGTAGAGAGTCTCTGGTTTGTCAAAAAGATCTGGCAATTGCCTGGTACGACTGACTTTATTCATATACCACAACCAAGGAACTTTAGTTCTTTGTCCAGACTTATACAGTCTGATAAAATTGCTCGGTTAAAAATAGTCTTCCTATAAACTCATTCTCAAGCCTCTTTATAGGTAAATCATCTTTCAAGCCCCAAAGACCAGCACCATAGGTGGTGATTGACCAGCATTTTGTTTTATACACCATTAAGAGCTCTTTAACAGATTTAATGCTGAGTTTAGAAGCAAAGCTAAACTTAGGCTTGGCCACTATGCCTAAGCAGGTAGTCACAAACCTTGGCATCAAAATTGACCAGTCTCTATCTGTGAAAGACCATGCTGCTGCCATTAGTGGCAGCTACTTTAACGAATTGTGTCTACTGAAGAAGGCTTTCCCTTTCTTTCCACCCTCATCTAGGAAAACCTTAGTCCAGGCCTTGAGTAGTAGTAAATTGGACAACAGCAAACCTTTGCTTGCCACTGTGAATGACTATTTATTAGTGAAACTGCAAGTGGTCCAAAACACGGATGCCCGGATTTTCTGCAATCTTCCTGCCGGCTTCACTTCTGCACCTCTGTTGAGATCACTGCATTGGTTAGCTATCAGGAAAAGATCCATTTTTAAAAGCTGTTGTTGGACCTAAAAATCTCTAATGGGAAACGTTCCTGCTTATTTAGCCCATAAACTCAAATACTACTACTCTACCAGGCACTTACGTTCTAAAGACCAAGTCCTACTGTCAGTCCCCCGCATTTGCTTGACGAGATGTGGGGGAAAATCTTTTTCCTACTTGGCTTTGTTTTACTGGAACAATCTGACTCTCCATGTCCGCACTAGTTCTGATTTTCTTAGCTTCAGGAAATCTCTTAAGACAGCTCTGTTTTAAGGATGGTGCTCTGTGTCGTGACTGTACCTTTCTTTAGCACCAAAAAACCCCTTTGAGGGTGATTGATGCGCTATTTAAGTTATATTAACATAATATAGCCTCTATGCTGCTCACAAAAGCAGAAACTTTAGCTCTGCTCAGGGGACCCCAGTTAATTCAGTTATCAAATAAGATGCCCAGATGCACGATAGATGACTCAGCACTAATTTTCCTGTTGTTAACAATAAATGAAGTTGCTTTCTTCTTCTGTGGGCCATAAATAACGATATGTATTTTGGCCTGATTGACTGTCAGATCTAAATTACATATAAAAAAAGAAAACTGATTGAGGAATCACTGGAGGCCTAATGAGATCCTAGCAGGAAGAACCATGTTGTCCGTGTAAATGAGCACCAGTACAGGGCACTCTCCCACACAAGGTAAATCAATGTGGTAACTGAGCAGGTATTTTTCCAAGAAATTAATACATAAGGTAAATAGAAAAGGTGCAAGTACACACCCCGACACACACCTCTATTTAATCTAAACTCCTGTGTGGACTCCCTACCTGGCGCATGTCTGACATTAGCATTTCCTCTAAGTGGATTTCCTTAAGAAAACTAACAATTTTGTTCTCCACCATCATCAGTCATATTATTCCATAATTTTGGTTGATTTACAGAATCGAATGCCGAGCTGAGGTCCATTAAAGCTAGATACATCCTTCCCTCCTTGGATACTGTATATTTATTTATGAGGGAATGGTTAAAGCACTGTTTAATCGTGCCAAGACGAGCACAACATCCAAATTGTAAGTCAGAAAGAATATTTCTATCTTGTGCCCAGACTTGTAAATGGCATAATACAATCCTGCCCATTATCTTGGCATTGGAGTTAATAAGTGTTATTGGGCGATAGCATTGCGGGTCCCCTTTACAGCCATTCTTAAAAATATATACAATGGTCGCATAGGACCAAATTTTAGGTGGGCCAAGACTCACAATGGCCTTCAACACATTGGCCAAAAGAGGAGCCTGCAGGTCTATATTGTCCTTGAAAAGGTCCACGGGCTTCCCATCAGGCTCTGGGGCCTTGCCACCAGGACACCAATTTATTTCTTCTACAACATCTTATAATTCTACATCGAAACCTGATGAATGAGAATCCACTTGGTACAGATGACAATCGTGAGTCTCCTACGATTGAGAACAGCCAGGGTAAACCTTAGTAAAGTGTGTAGTCCAATCTCTAGGTGAAATTACCACACACAGGCCAGAGTCCAGAGAATGAGTTGGAACTATTTTTTCATGATAAAATCTCCACCATTCGGCCAAATCTTTTATAGATGTTTGATTTGATATAATCCATTTTGAGACAATAGAAGCTTCTATTCTTACCAAGTGGAGTCCCACTTTAGCTAATTTCCATCCTTTACATCTTGGGGATTCCTTGGCAGCCATTAAGAGCCTGAAGTCGGGTTCCCCTTCTGACCCATGCCGTCCAGTAATGTTGGCTAAGGTAGCCCAGGTTATTAATCCGATTATAAATAGAGTACTAAATGCCTCTCTACTATCTGGCAAGGTTCTGGCGCACTGGAAAAGCGCAAAAGCCATACCATTACTTAAATAACCTGCAGCAGACCCGAAATTGCCGGCCGACCATAGACCCATCTCCCTTCTCCCTGCTTTTTCCAAGTTGCTTGGGGGCACAATTATTAGTGACATCAAACCCTCATTACTTTAGAGTTGAAGTACAAGTGCCTTTTTTCAAAGGGCAATTATGCAGAGTAGAAGATAGTTTAAGGCACTCAATGAGATTTTCCAAGGATCCCAAGCCTGTTTAGGAGTGGGTTAACAGAGAAACTACACTAACGCTAATGTGCCATCCCTATTTAAGCATTCTTTGTGACAGGATAGGTTAAGGTGTCAGTGTGTGGAATTTTCCTTAGAAGTCTCTCCACTTCAATTGGGTCGAGCAGCATGAAGCTACTGAGACAGAGCATGTTCTAAGAGGTTCTCTCTCCAAAGGCAGAGAAGAAGTGGGGGCTCTTTCCCTACTTACAATACTGCAATATCACAGGTGTCTTCCCTAGTTCCTTTCAGGTCACACCATCTGATCAGACCACATTTTCATAGGTAGTTTTTCACAGGATGGCGATTGCTCCCAAACAGTAACATGATGACCTTGATTCCCAGGCCTTCTCCGATGAGAAAATACAACAGTTCTCCATATCAGCATTAGCTCTTAATGTGTTGTCTCCTCTCCTTGCCTAGCTCCTAAAACAAAGACATTATTCAAACTAACAAGGGTGCTTCTTCCACCTGCAACACAAACGTGAGAAAGAACAGAATCCAACATGCACAAGAAATTCAGCTATTAATTATAATGCGAGAGTGTTGGACTTGGCTCCTTTTGCAGGGTCATCCCTGAACTTTTTGCCTTCCTCCTATATTTTCTCTGACCTGTTTTTGTTGGTTTTATGATTCTGGGCACTTTACCACTGCTGATCAGTGCTAAAGTGCATATGCTCTCCCCATGATAAATTGTGTTATGGATTAGTGACTCCATGATTGGATGATTGGTTTACTTGTCAGTCCCTAGTACAGCACTGCGTGTGCCCAGGGCTTGTAAATCCAATGCTGCTGGTGGGCTTGCAGCACTGGTTGTGCCACCCACAGAAGCAGCTTGTAAAATGTGTCTCAGGCCTGCCATTGCAGAGCCTGTGTGCAGTCTGTGACTGCCATGTCGACTTGGCAAGTGCACCCACTTGCCAGTCCCTAAACCTTCCCTTATCTTCATATCAGACACCCCTAAGGTAGGCCCAAGGGCAGGGTGCATTGTAAGTATAAGGTAGGACATGCCCTGGTGTGTGTGGCATGTCCTAATAGTGAATTACAGCCATTTTCGTTTTTCACTATTGCAAGGCTACCTGTTCTCCATAGGCCAGAATGGGCAGTTTTGATTATTACACCTTATAATCCTAACTGACCCAGAGAACATGGTAGAAAAACGAATTTAGTATGCCTGAACTCAGAATGATAAAATACATCTTTTAGTGAAGTTGGTTTTAACATTCTTTGTTTGAAAATACCACTTTTAGAAAGTAGGTATTTTCTTGCCTAAACCATCCAGCTGCCTCTGCTCAGGTTGTGTATTGTGTGTCTGGGTTTGTGAGTGACAGGGGCTGGGGGATTCCAGGAGGCAGGGTGAGTCAGCACTAGGCTGAATAGGTCTGCCTGAAGGAGGATGGGTGGGAGGAGTTGCACCTGGGTCTGAATAGGGCTGTGCCTGCCTTCCACAATGCTGGCTCCACCTCCTGCCGGGCGTCTGATGGCTCTGCCCCTCACTCACAAAGGAAAGAAGGAGTCAGAAAAACAAAGTGCTCCAGGACTGACCAGAACTGGTTTTGGACTAGGCAGAGGCCTCTCTGCCTTCAGAGAACAAAGGGAAAAGGTGTATAAAAAGGGGACCCAGACCCCTAGGAAATTAGATCACTTCTGGGAAATCAAGAAACCTGTTGCCAAGGAGAAGAACCGGAGAAGCTGAAGGAGGAGTACTGCCCCTGTGCTGTTTTGCTGATTGGGGTTGGCCTGCAGTGGTTGCTTTCTGCCAAGGACAGGAGAAAAGACTTTGCTGTGCTTTGTCATCTTGAAGAAGAGAATCTCCAAGGGCTTGAACTAGAGCTTGCCTCCTGCCTGAAGTCACAGGGACACAAAGACTTCACCCCTTCTGTTTGCCTGCATCTGGAACTGCTGTTTTAGCTGCTAACAGAGGGAAATTGCAACACCGACGCCGACGAGCGACGCCGTAACCTGCACCGAAGCCGTGGGCACCGCTCGTGAAGAGCACGACGCACCGCCCGACTTGCACCGTAGGCCCGACGCCTGCCGACGCCGTGCGACATCGACTCCGGGCCGGCCATCGAGGCCGCTGCCTGCACCGGAGCCGAGGACACCGCTCGTGACGCTCACGACGCACCGTCCCGACTCGCACCGCAGCCCCGACTTCACCGACGCCAGGGCTTCATCATCGCGGAGCCGATCCTCGACGTGGGTGACCCCCGAATCCATCGACGCCGCACCATCGTAAGGAACCGACGCCCGCCGCCATCCGTGACGTCACCTCCCCGACACAGTAAGGAACCGACGCCTCACCTCCCTGCGCTGCAGTAAGGAACCGAGACATCACCTCCCCTGGGGTCGTAAGGAACCGACGCCGCCGGCGCCAACGAAGCATCACCTCCCCGACGCCGTGCACCGTCTTTGTTTTCATCGAATTCCAGGTACTGTTCTTTGTGGGTCTGCTCGACTCCGGGCCCGACGCCGCGCACCTCGCGGTCGGCGCCGTACTTTGGGATTTCCACCGGTCACGACGTCGTGATAACTCCAAGTGGAGTTATTTGTTGCTACAAGCTTTATTTGATTGACTATCCTATTTTTGAAGATAACGTGAACTGTCTCTATCATTTTAAGTCTATTTTTGAGTACTGTATTGTGGATTTTTGCTATTGGGTCTTGTGATAAGTCTATATAAAGATTACTTATTTTTACATAAACAACCTGTGTGGTGTCCATCTGTAGTGTTTTCACTGTATTACTGTATGTGGTCACAAATGCTTTACACACTGCCTCTGAGATAAGCCTGTCTGCTCGTGCCAAGCTACCAGGGGGTGAGCAGGGGTTATTTTAGGAGTGTTTCCCCTTATCCTGACTAGAAGCAAGGGTCCCTATTTGGACAAAGGTGCAAACCATTGCCAACTAGAGACCCCCAGTTCTAACATTGGTGGTCAGCGGTGAGGATTTGGACTTGCATTTGTGATTCATATACAGTGATTGGTGTACACTACTAGTGAGTGCAGACCAATACGCGACCACATACATTTTGATAGGACTTTTTTTCCTTGGAACCTTTATTTTTGTTGAGAACTGCCAATTTTCACCATGAGCAAAAAGGATCCATTGCACCTGCAGATATTGAATTTGAAGAAGATAGGGTTGATACCTACACTGTGCCAGAACTCAAAGCTGTTTGCAAAAAGTTTAAAATCTCTATGAGAGGCCTCACCAGGAAGGAGGAGTTTCACAAGGCGCTAAGGGCCTGGTTGGAAGCACGGAATGCCAGTGGGCAGTCCGAGGAGCCTGTGGAGGAGGCAGAGAATTTAGATGGGCAGCTTGAGGGGCCATTGGGCTTAACTGGGAGGAGAGCGCCTTCCAGGGAGGGCAGCAGTGTTTCTCAAAAGGGCCTGTCTCCAGAGGAGCTGGAGGACAGGGACAAAAGCAGGATGCATGAAATGGAAATGGCCAAACTAAAACAGGGAAGCCATGATAGCCTTGAGCATAAGAAATTGGAGTTGGAAAGTAAGAGGTTGGCCATGGAAGAAAGGAAGATGCTTTTAGAGCATGAGAGAATGATGAGGGTGTTGGAGTTCAAAGCCAGGGGCTTAGGGATTCCTCCCTCTGGTGGCAGCAAAATTGTATTACCTAGTGCTGAGGGAGTAGTACACACACCCAGAGATGTGGTGCCTGACTTGGAGGGGGTTAATATACACCAGGAGGTTCAAGGACATGAGGTAGTTTCCAGTAGTGCGCAGTGTCCCTGAGAGGAATAGGGAAACTGACGCAGGGATTCATGGTCCTAGTAGCAGGAGGGACACTCTACTGACTCTAGATGGGAGGTGCAGGGAGAGTGGTTCCCCCATGTTTGAATTCCTGGGGTGTGAGTGTGAAGACCGCCCAGAAGAGTGTGGGTTGAGTGACAGAGACAGTCAGATACTGTCTTGCCAATCTCAGCAGAGTGGTGTGGGGTACATGTGTGAGGCACTGGATGGTGAGGTGAAGGATAACTTGGTTAACACCTGTGAGGGGTTGTGTGATCCAATTGTGGGAGAGCATATTGTAAGTCCCTGTTTTCCAGAGCTATGCCAACACCTGTTGGAGAGTGAGTTCTCTGACCCCAGGGAGCTCACGAGGGAGGAAGACCTTTGGTGGTTTCCAGAGGGTCTGAAAAGGCATTGGGGAGTGACCCTAAGAGGAGTGGCTCAGGTATCTTCCAGCCCAGAGTGGTGGAAGTGGTTCAGAGTAGCCCAGCTAGGTCCCGGTGTAGTGGGAGGGGTGTAGGGACTCACGTCCTGTCTCAGTGGAGAAGGAGTGAGTGTGGGGCTGCGTGTCCCAAGGTGCCCGAAACCCAGTCTCAGAGCCTGGATGGTTCTTTAAGGGAACACCAGGTAGGGAGCCTAGGCTGTCCTGATGGGCCGCCTGTTGAGGAGGATCTCCTAGTGTCTAGAGAACCTGGAGCGTCTGTAAATGGAGCTCCAGTGTTTCTGGTATCTGGCAGTGCCGCTCCACTTGGGAGGGTGCAGAAGTCCAGAGTGAGGGGTGAGAGGGGGAGAGAGTCCCCAGTGGAAGAACCAGTGGGTCAGGGACCAGCCAGAAGGGCTGAGTCACCAGTGAATGACCATGGTGACACCACTTCTGTCTTGGGGGATCTTCGCGCGCTGTCAGATGGACAGGGGTCGGGAGATCTGCGCCAGGCGGACTGTCACACAACACATGAGAGATGTGTTACCCTCTGGGGGCATGCGTGCTCCCCAGGAAGTCCTGGTGCGCCAGGCAGATTATTACACAACTCTAGAGGAGTGTGTTTCCCTTGGGGGGTTGGTGTACCCTCCCGGAAGTCCTGGGTTGCCAGGCACAGGTCCAGCCTAAGGGTACAGACCCTGGTTGGAGGACCAGGTTCAGGGTGTCCCCCTGACCTGGAGGAAGGGGCAGCTGCTAACAGTGCCCCTACCAGTTTGTCTTCTGGGGGCACCGCTCCAGGTGGGAGGGTGCAGGACCCCAGTAAGGGGGCGGGGAGAGGACAGCCTCACCCCTGGCCTCTGCCCAGTCTAAGGGTACAGACCTTATGCTGGGATCCCAGTTGCAGGATAGAACCCCTGAACTGGTGGGCGAATTGTGCAGGACCCCTGCCACAGGTGCCCTGACAATTCTGGAAGGGGGTACAGCTCCAGGTGGGAGGGTGCAGAGCCCCAAGGAGGAGGACCAGGTGTGGGAGAGCCCACCCCAGTCTCCTGTCCAGCCGCCGGTTACAGGCCCGGGGCTGGTGGGTCAGTGTCAGGATGTCATACCTGACCTGACGGTTGGGAGAGTGGACAAAGGGTGCCAGGCACCTGGGGCTACTGCCCCCGCTCTCTGACACCACAGAGGTTGGAGAGCCATGAAAGGCCTGGGGCCTGGCTCTCATCACTGACGGCTGTCAGTGGCCACTGTGGCTTGCTGTCCTGGTGGACAGAGTTGCCCCTGGGAGGGGGACAGAAGTCACACCCCGGGGTGGACTAGGCCACACATCTGTGTTGGCCATGTGGGTACTGTCTGTCGGTTGGGACACACCTGTGAGCAAGCTAAGGTTAGGTGCTGCACAGGTGGTGTCCACAGTTGAGGAGAAGGGTTCCCCATGGGTTAGCTGGGTGGGCCCTGAGAGTATGGACAGAGGGATCCAAATAGGTTCAGATTGGCGTAGAACTGGAGTATGCCCCTGCTGTTGTGGGCCAGGGTCCAGGTTCTATCGCCCAAAGCAGAGAAGCCCATCAGGGTAGTGATTGGTCTCCCTGCGTTTTGGCTGGAAGGGGGTTGTGTTGGACTTGGCCCTTTTTGCAGGGTCATCCCTGAACTTTTTGCCTTCCTCCTATATTTTCTCTGACCTGTTTTTGTTGGTTTTATGACTCTGGGCACTTTACCACTGCTGATCAGTGCTAAAGTGCATATGCTCTCCCCATGATAAATTGTGTTATGGATTAGTGACTCCATGATTGGATGATTGGTTTACTTGTCAGTCCCTAGTACAGTGCACTGCGTGTGCCCAGGGCTTGTAAATCCAATGCTGCTGGTGGGCTTGCAGCACTGGTTGTGCCACCCACAGAAGCAGCTTGTAAAATGTGTCTCAGGCCTGCCATTGCAGAGCCTGTGTGCAGTCTGTGACTGCCATAGTCGACTTGGCAAGTGCACCCACTTGCCAGTCCCTAAACCTTCCCTTATCTTCATATCAGACACCCCTAAGGTAGGCCCAAGGGCAGGGTGCATTGTAAGTATAAGGTAGGACATGCCCTGGTGTGTGTGGCATGTCCTAATAGTGAATTACAGCCATTTTCGTTTTTCACTATTGCAAGGCTACCTGTTCTCCATAGGCCAGAATGGGCAGTTTTGATTATTACACCTTATAATCCTAACTGACCCAGAGAACATGGTAGAAAAACGAATTTAGTATGCCTGAACTCAGAATGATAAAATACATCTTTTAGTGAAGTTGGTTTTAACATTCTTTGTTTGAAAATACCACTTTTAGAAAGTAGGTATTTTCTTGCCTAAACCATCCAGCTGCCTCTGCTCAGGTTGTGTATTGTGTGTCTGGGTTTGTGAGTGACAGGGGCTGGGGGATTCCAGGAGGCAGGGTGAGTCAGCACTAGGCTGAATAGGTCTGCCTGAAGGAGGATGGGTGGGAGGAGTTGCACCTGGGTCTGAATAGGGCTGTGCCTGCCTTCCACAATGCTGGCTCCACCTCCTGCCGGGCGTCTGATGGCTCTGCCCCTCACTCACAAAGGAAAGAAGGAGTCAGAAAAACAAAGTGCTCCAGGACTGACCAGAACTGGTTTTGGACTAGGCAGAGGCCTCTCTGCCTTCAGAGAACAAAGGGAAAAGGTGTATAAAAAGGGGACCCAGACCCCTAGGAAATTAGATCACTTCTGGGAAATCAAGAAACCTGTTGCCAAGGAGAAGAACCGGAGAAGCTGAAGGAGGAGTACTGCCCCTGTGCTGTTTTGCTGATTGGGGTTGGCCTGCAGTGGTTGCTTTCTGCCAAGGACAGGAGAAAAGACTTTGCTGTGCTTTGTCATCTTGAAGAAGAGAATCTCCAAGGGCTTGAACTAGAGCTTGCCTCCTGCCTGAAGTCACAGGGACACAAAGACTTCACCCCTTCTGTTTGCCTGCATCTGGAACTGCTGTTTTAGCTGCTAACAGAGGGAAATTGCAACACCGACGCCGACGAGCGACGCCGTAACCTGCACCGAAGCCGTGGGCACCGCTCGTGAAGAGCACGACGCACCGCCCCGACTTGCACCGTAGGCCCGACGCCTGCCGACGCCGTGCGACATCGACTCCGAAGCCGCCATCGAGGCCGCTGCCTGCACCGGAGCCGAGGACACCGCTCGTGACGCTCACGACGCACCGTCCCGACTCGCACCGCAGCCCCGACTTCACCGACGCCAGGGCTTCATCATCGCGGAGCCGATCCTCGACGTGGGTGACCCTCGAATCCATCGACGCCGCACCATCGTAAGGAACCGACGCTCGCCGCCATCCGTGACGTCACCTCCCCGACACAGTAAGGAACCGACGCTCACCTCCCTGCGCTGCAGTAAGGAACCGAGACATCACCTCCCCTGGGGTCGTAAGGAACCGACGCCGCCGGCGCCAACGAAGCATCACCTCCCCGACGCCGTGCACCGTCTTTGTTTTCATCGAATTCCAGGTACTGTTCTTTGTGGGTCTGCTCGACTCCGGGCCCGACGCCGCGCACCTCGCGGTCGGCGCCGTACTTTGGGATTTCCACCGGTCACGACGTCGTGATAACTCCAAGTGGAGTTATTTGTTGCTACAAGCTTTATTTGATTGACTATCCTATTTTTGAAGATAACGTGAACTGTCTCTATCATTTTAAGTCTATTTTTGAGTACTGTATTGTGGATTTTTGCTATTGGGTCTTGTGATAAGTCTATATAAAGATTACTTATTTTTACATAAACAACCTGTGTGGTGTCCATCTGTAGTGTTTCACTGTATTACTGTATGTGGTCACAAATGCTTTACACACTGCCTCTGAGATAAGCCTGTCTGCTCGTGCCAAGCTACCAGGGGGTGAGCAGGGGTTATTTTAGGAGTGTTTCCCCTTATCCTGACTAGAAGCAAGGGTCCCTATTTGGACAAAGGTGCAAACCATTGCCAACTAGAGACCCCCAGTTCTAACAGAGAGCTTCCAGGGAAAATGCATTTCAGGCCTACAAAATTCAGCTAACATAAGATAAGTAGAACATGAACTTTACGAATTATATAGAAATTGAGTCATATACAGTTAAGAATTTCACTACATATAATATGACACGATTAATAAGCACATTCAATAATAAAAATGATTGTCAGTTGCACAACACCAGCGTTTCAATTAATGTTTTCTGCTGGTTACATTTGATTTTCCATGTTACTTCTTCACGTATTCTACACTTTGATCCAAACACATCACATTCATGTGATTACGTCACAAGATCCTAACACTTAGGTTAACACGACAAATGTTTATATGCGGGTGCAGTCTACACATGTGATTATAATGCACCCCTACAATGAAAAATGGATGTTGCGCTACATCAGTCTCTGTGCCACCTGCTCTGTAATTGAGCAAAAATTCTTTAGAAAGAGCTGGGTAGCATATGATTGCTTTTCTGCCTGTTTTCATTTCATTATAATTGATATTGAAATCACAAAAACAAGTGCAAAAGAACCAGGCGGATACTATCGTTAGGAAAACAAATGTCCTGCATGAAATGCCAACCTGTAACAAAAAAACTAATAATATTTTTCACGACTGATATTACTCAGTGTTATATATGTTCAGTTCACTATCTACCAGTGAAACGAACTCTATTTTGCTCTGTGCGATCTCATGATGAGAAAATATTACAGCTGTTAAAAGCGCTATTGAACCACCATGGTTAGAATAAGATGGAATACACCAAAACACTTGGTGCTCCACTTCGCCTATCACTCTCATGTTGACATCATGCCTAATTGGATTTGTGCTGTATATTTATACTCTTCCAAACAAGGCATCCAGTGTTCTCAGTACATTGTGCTGTTTGTATGCTGGACCTCAAGTAGTTGGCCTTGTACCACTTCTGATGTGACACATCCAAATTCCAGCGAAAAGCTTATGATGCTGTGCTTTAATTGTAGAAACCTGGAATTCAGCAAACGCACTGTTCCAAGTTGCTCATTTAGGTTTCCTTTTGTGCCTGTCTGGTTGTTTGTCATATATTTGTATAGCTGTCTCACAGGCAAATATTGCCATTTTTGTTAAACCTTAAGAATGCATTCAATTTCAAAAACGTTCTCCTCTTATTTTGCTTAAACCCTGAATGGAAAATTGACCTGAGTTTCCCACTATTAAATTTTCCTTTTTTCTACTATTGTATGACCCCCCTCACTACCTACCATCCTCTGTATACCCTACTCATTGCGTTTATCCTACTCAAAGTCGCCCGCCCCTTTGCCTTTACTTGCTAGTATCTCTGCGAACTGCCTACAACTCATTCCATAGAACACAACCTTCTTTCCTTAAACTCAATATTACCAAATCTCTTCTAGCCCTCTATTCAACTACTATTTAATTTCATTATGGCATAAAGCCTGTAATAAATATGTCATCTAATACATAGTAATTTAATTGATTACAAAAGAATCTGAAGTTAATTCATGGATTGTTTTCCCTGAGAGCAAACGACTATGGACATGATTTAAATGTTCGTGGATGGGTTATTTTGTTACAAACGTGATAAATATCCCATATGTCTTATTACAAGTGCATTATATAAAATGGCACTTTTAATAAAGCCAACGGGCTATCCGTCACCTTTATAGTGGAATAACTAATCCACCAAACTCTAAATCAAACTCTAAACCTACTAACCATTTAACTGCTGGATTAGACCAGTAAAATTAGGTCCCGGAGTAGAGTGCTACTAACCATAAAGCACTTCAATGCCCTTCAGGGCTAATGAGCGCTATATAATGATATTACAACAAAATTACAATACAATCACTGTATATCACAGAGACCATTTTCAATTTCTGGGACTCCCCTATATGCTGTCCCACTTTTACCTGGTGCTGAATGCGACCACATATTTTGCGGAGCCCAGTCAATAATATTATTGAATCAAAGAAATTGTGTTAACAAAGGAAATTGACTCATAAACGTGGAGAGCTGAAGATGTATTTGTCAAAATGGTGGATTTTTAAAATAACTTGAAAGGTATCCTTTAGGTTTTATGGAAAAATATTGCTACACTGCACCAATTAAATGACTTAAATTTTTTTCTCTAATTCAATAATACATTTGCATTATTTGATAGCTGGTTATGAGCTAAACATATTTCATAAATATTAATATTCTGGTTTTTTTTTAAATATTTTTTATGAGTCTTTTATTAATAGAGATTAATTTAAGCTTTGTGTAATCATTCATTAATGTGTAACGTGGATTTGTATGAGATGAATTTTACTCATAGCACTTCAGGTTGAATACCTTTCAATTTTTTTTATATCGAAGTTGAATTCCATTGAATGTGAAGCCGTTCACATGTGCATATACGCAGGATTCTTTATTTAAAAAAAGTCCTGTCTCTCTACATGCTTTACATTTTTTGTGTTTTTCTTGGAGTAGGTGACTGTATTTATTTGGATATAAGTAGGGATTGGTGAAACCTGCGGAGTTCCACTCCGTGGAATTCAACGGTGTTTCATAAAAACTCTGCGAGATTACCTGGAGACCAGATAGAGGAGAGGATACTGGGTACTGTGAGGCACGTTCAGCAGAAGGGGCACAGCTATGCACTGGAACACCAAAAGAGACTTGAAGGTCAGGTTGAAGAGCTAAAGGGCAATAAGGACAGGTCTTCCTCAAGGGAGGAAAAGTAGGCTGGAGCATGCCAAAACTACCACAATAGTGAAAAGCCCATCTAATTTTACCTAGGAGAGCCTGGCATGCAGGAAGTGTGCCTGGCTGTGCTTGCTTAGGTTTGTGCACAAACCAGAGACAACACCCAGGTGCCTCGCACATGGAGCATGGGTACATGAGGACCCCAAGGAGAATCAAAGTATTCAAGCAAACAATTAACTCCACGGACAGTTTGAAAATTTCAGGCAAAAGGTATTCCCCCTTGGTGCATGGGAGTGCTCATTTGCATATTTCAGCATGGTACCCAAGAAGAATCTGTGGAACTGCAAAGCATTGCATTGATTTCCGGGGGCTAACATTAGTGCAACAGACCCACAAATACACAAGTTCCCCCTATCAATTCATCCTACGACCCTTAAGTCTTTTTGTTCAGTGAATAAATTACACCAGGAGTAGTCCACAGCTGAAAAAAAAAAATTCTAGTCCTGGGGAGCATGGGCTTTTGCCAGATGAAGGGTAGAAGAAAGATGTGTTATTCAATGTTGTTGAATATTGATCTCTGAATATGTTGTTTAATGTCTTTAATGTCATTGAAAGCTATTACCATCCTGAAGCATTGTGGTTGAGTCTAAATGTAACTTCTAATTTTTATGGTCGTACCTTGATTAAGCCACTAGGTCTGGCGGTAATTAATGCACTCCTCATGTTGTGTTAGGCCCATGGAGGTGCATTGTGTTTTTAGGGTTTTGTGTTTTTAGGGTTTGATGCTTGATGGTGCACAAACAGTAAGATGTGCCTTCAGCCAGGCGGATCCACTGTACATTTAGGGAGTTACCTGATCTGCAGCACTTTTCGTTAGTGTGTGCTCTGTTAGTTTTCATGCTCTTTAAAGGGTGCCTCCATAGGCATTTCTACCTGCCATATTGTATACATTTGCTAATTTGTGCCTAGCATTTACTGGTGTGTGTAATAAAATATCTGCCTTCTTATAAGAAAAAAAGCATTGTATGGAGAATGAAATATTTGTTGCATTACTGAATTCTGAGTCTCTGGCCCAGAACTCCTCTGAGTAAGCCTTGGGCTACTCTGTCTCGCTACCCTGAGATTCAAGGTCTAAAAAGAGGTACTTGATTCCCACTTGGGGAGTCCACATTATGGTGGCCCCTGATCACCATTAGAAAGTTCTCAGTTATTACAATTAAGGCCCAGTACCTTTGTCTGTCCAAGGTCCCTCTGACCTGGATTCCTTATGACATGTCTTTTATACAGGGATCTTTTTCCAAACAGTACAAACGTTTCAGAAAATTCACATTCTTGAAGTTCTTTTAATGGTATCTTAATCATCTTGATCATAGACCTGCATTCCGATCATTTTTGTCATTAATTAAGACTACCTTTAACAGCTGTTTAGTATGAGTAAATTGTCACATAATACATCACTCAAGCAAAACTTTCCTTTAGAGCTGCCTACAGGACTCAGTAGCCTCCTCCATATTACAAACTTCCACACACCTCTGTGCATTTCTTATATTATATTGTGTGGTGCTTATGGTGTACTGCATGGAACAGGAAGTTGCTCAGGGCACAGGCAGGAGTCATCAGACCATATTTTCTAAGGTTCACCTATAAATACCTTGCAAAGCTTTGCTAGCCTAAGGTTCCGAAACAGTTAATTGAAGGAAGATATTGTAAACATTTATGCTCTACAGAAACATCTGTGTTTGTTGCTATGACTTAAGAAGTAGTAGATGGATGAGAGCGGATCGACAACTTGCCCTTAATTAGTTGGTGTAATGACTGGTGATCAACTAACATCCACAGACCTCCTCCACCTCCCTCACATATGAGAGAGAGGCATGGTAAAGTTTCAGTTCTCTTCTCACATCAACCTCCATCTTCCTTGCATTCTGTCGACCTATGCAGGCCCTCAGCAGTCAGGATTTCACTTTGTGCTGGCAAACATTTCAACAGAGCCAGTGCCAGCATGGCAAATGCTTTGTGCACTCTCTTTGTAAATAGAATGTCAGTCTGTTATCATGGAAGGAGCAGGAAAATGTGAGAGGGAGTAAAAAAGGTTAAAGCTGCTGCACATATTACTGACTAGTATTAGGGTAGTAAAGGGCTGTGTGAAGGTGACAGATTTTTATATTTTTTTTATCAGTTGGATGAGAGGTAAGTTTTCAGGGCAAAAGGCTTTCTTTTTAAAAGTAGGTTAACAGAGAGTAAGACTAAGGGATGTGAAAGGGGAGGAATATCTTGCACTACTTTGCCTTACTTGCCTGACTTTACATTAAAGGTGGTGTAACATAATTGTTACCTTGAACTATGCATGTATTTTGATACAAAGTCCTATCTAGTAATATTTGTAGGGGCTTTATGCCCAAAATAATGCCTTTTTGAGGCTTGTGTTAATTTGGAGAAATGTGTTTTTATTTCTCCAAACCTTTCAAACTTTGCACGTGCGCATTGTACAGTACACATACAATATTGAAAAGTTTAAAACTGTATCTTAGCATAGTATTTTGCACTGATGGGTACCCTTCTAGTATGAAACCTATGGTATACATCCCACACAGTGTGTTTGGTGCTAGGCAGCATGTTTTTGCACCAGCACTGGAGATGGAAGCAGCTGTGCCATAATTTAGTGGATTTGGCACTGCTCTGTTCTCTCCTCTTAATGAAACACAGGATTGCACTAAAAATTTGTAAATCTGAACCACTGTTCTTAAGGCCATGTTGCAGAACCCGAGAGCCATCACAATGCACTAGAAGTTTCCGAGAATACCTCCTCTACGCCAAGGAAACTTACTGGAGTTGGCCAATCTCCCACAAGCATTCCAAACGCAAAGGAGTTCTCATGTATTCTTCTGCGCTCCCACATGTTCCAGCCCCTTATCTTAGTGAAGCTTGAGAAAGTAGAAAACATCTCCAAAAGTACAGAAAACAATCTGGAATGTAAATAGCCTAAACAACGTGACTGATCTGGGGGCCTGCTAGTGTGTGCAAAGCGTGAGCTAGACAGAGTCAGAATTCAAGATGGCATGAGGGCATGTCAAAGCCAATAGTAAAAAATTCATAACATTTCCCAAGGTACAATACAATTCACATTTGTGCACCACTGCGTATAGCATTACACACTTCATTTCCCAATGTACAACATAATGCACATTTGAACACCACTGCATATAACACTACACTCCGAGACAGAGAAGTACATTCCACACCTTTCTCTCTCTCATGCTTTTAAATGCAAATCCCACATGTTCTGTTCCTGGCAAAGCTGCTACACTCCCACTCTAAAGCTTTAAGGAGACACAAAAGAAATCACAAGGCAGAGTGCACATGCAGAAACAATTATGTCGTACATTCAAGCTAGAATAAGTCAAAAGACCTAAAATCAATTAAAACAATGGTAGTCAAAGGTCATCACGTGGTCCCAATACATGGGAGTGCCTCTGGCACACAAGATGTTGTCTGGATGGGTTCTTTCAGTGGTGAAATAGATGCGTTTATCAGAGTGGATCTGGATGTGGCTTGAGAGAAGGGGAAATGAGAATGGCTGGATGGGACTTTGTACATGATGTGTAGATGTAGTTTTATTGCGGAGCTTGCTTTTGGGCCTGGATGGGATTTGTAGAGGGTGTGTAGACGGAGCTTTGTATGGTAGCTTTGCTGAAGGGTCTCAATGGGAGTCGCAAGATGGGGAATGGATGTGGATTTAAAGAAGGCCCTTAGATGTCACTTTGTAGATTGTTTTTCTATAGAATCTAAAGAGGGATTTTTAATAGGCTTTTAAAAGTAGGTTTTGGTGAGGTGCTGAAGAAGGTGCATTTAATGACGGACACCTTATGAGACAGACAGTCTGGATACATTTTGACAGGGGGGCCTAAATCATGTCTTTGTTAGAGTGGTGCTTAGATAGGTCTTTACAAATAGTATGTGAATGGCGTTTTGTACAATGGGTCCTGCTTTTGTTTTTTTAAAGGACTATAAATGGAATTCAGAATGAAGAGGTTATAAGGATGGGGCTTTTCAAATTGGTCAAGTTGGAGGTTGGTACATGGGAACTGGATGGTGCATTGAATAATGAGGTGTTAGTACTGTTCCAGTGGACAGTGTGCATTATAACATTTATGGACCACGGGCAGCTTATGCAACACTTGAAAATATGCCTGCCAGGTGGAACAATCCAGAATGATCCATTTTGAAGATGTTTAAAAAAATTAATTATGCTTCAAGAGGAATTCAGTTGCACCAATTGGGAGCAGAGAAGGTTCGATTTGTTACCTCTCCAGCTTATGAAAGTAACACAAAAATATTACAAGTAGATTGTCTATACATTGAAAGCCTCCTCCACCCCTAAGTTATTGTGCTAGTCTTTTTCATGAAGTGCTGGGTATTATATTTTTTCCTAACATCATGACAATTTCAAATCTTACAATCTAGATGTTATGATGCTGAAACAACATACAATGTTTCCTTTGTGAAGGCAGTGTCAATGGACGTATCATTGTTTCTCAATTTTAATTTTATATCTAAACTCCCATAGCTGGCACCAACCATTAATAAGCAGTCACAGACTTGATAAAGGATTAGTTGGATGATCATAAACATCTGAGGAGTTTTCTCATAGGTTTTCAGCTAGACTGATAGAGAGTGTTCTTTATTAATATCAGACAGGAAATAATGTGGCCGTTCCATGATGATACATTTGTTAACATTGAACATCAATTGAAAGTCCAGTTCAGTACCAAATTCCTATCCAGCCACTCTTATTATTCACTACTCAGTCCTCTCCCTGTAAGCCATATCCAATGCCCATTATTCAGAGTCTCTTCCAACCTCTTGCAAAAAGTTTCTTTGCAGCCTATTCAAGCCCCACCCTTACTACTGAACTCACAAATACAACACAGTAATATGGATTTAGTATAAATTGACTGAGAAAGTCGGCAGATTGCTGAAAAACACATTGCAAAGAACATTCCAGGCACAATGCTTCAGCCTCCTTTCCGACCCTTGAGGTTTTTCAAGCTAAGTTAGTTGACTACCATGTTCCGGCACATGGAATTCCTCTGAACAAATGAAATAAGGTATTTGTAGAGTAAGCCCTACTCTCTTTACAAATACGCCCCAAAATATAAAATGTCAGGAATGAAACCCACCAGAGAGTTTCATTGTAGTGGGGATCATGGAATGGCCCCTAGTGATGCATTTATGCTCCCCAAGGGCATACCCCCCATTTTGAAGACCACTGACCTAGACAAATGATCTGGTTGTTGAAATATCGTAAGTCGATTACATTTCCATAACATTTAACCACAATTTTTACTGGTGATTTGGCTGAGCATAATATTTGCTTCTAACCTCTCTAAAATGATATGAAAGTACAATGAATCAGCTCATCATTGCAGTGCATTGCTTGAATTTCAAAGAAGAGAATTTGGAGTGCTGTTTCTGTCCTTCACTCACCTGAAAATGTAGTTAATGAGTTAACAAACTACAAACAAGTAGATTTGGTGACTTCCATTTACCTCTATCACATAATTCTTCACCCTCAAGATGCATGTAACTTACTGGCACATGCATCAAAAATGTCATTTGCAATTCCTAATTAGCAAAAAATAAGGATTCGCAAATGCCTATGCATGTAGGAATCCCTAAAAAAATAGCGATTCCTAAACATTCCTAAATTGCGACTCGCAAATTGCGAGTCACAAATAAGGAATTGCTGCCCATTCATTCCTATGGGCCTAGAGGCCCATAGGAATCAATAGAAATTGCATGCGCAATTTGCGAGTACCCAATAGGAACTCGCAAATTGCGCATGCAATTTCAAGGGTGCAAGGGTGCCAAAAGGACACCCTGTTGCACTCCTGAAATTGATATGTGAACACATGTTGCGCACAAACATGCCCCAAGGGCATGTGTGTGTGTAACCTGGAACTTTGAAAAATGCACTTAAGTGCATTTTTCAAAGTTTTCGCTAGTTACCATCAGGTATAATTTTCCGGTAATTAGCGGACCCTAAAAGCGAAATCGCTATTTTAAATGGCATCTTGCATTGCATTTAAGGCATCGCAATTTGTAATTCCTTAAATGCAATCGCAATTTGCGATTTTTGCTTTTGTGATGATGCATCCCAAATGCAAAAATACCGGTCACAAAGGGGCAGATTCTGAGAATCTGCCCATTTGCGACCAGTTTTTTCCTTGATGCATGTGGCCCTTAGTTTCCAGCATGTACATGGGAAGGGCTCACTTCCATAGGTAGACAGTGGATGGTAAGGAATTTCTTCACAGTAAAAATATTGTCCCCAAAGAGAAATGAAATATTTGCAAGGTTGAAAATTCAAGTTTCAGTGAGATTTATGCATGCAGATTTTTAAACATTTTATTTCGCAAGCAATTCTACAACAGGGCACTTACTGCAGACTTTCACCTGGGGCACCAGTGCTCACCACATGATAATTCCTTTGTCATAAACAAAAACATAAAAAAATAAAAAATAATTAAAGTTGCTGCTGTAGTATCATATTCCTGGGTGCTCAGAATACATATTTTGTTGCTGCTGAAGAACAGCAAAAATGTTCTTGAGGGTATCCATCACGCTAGATTTCTGGCAAAAGAATCAGGAAATTGCTAAGTATGCCAAAGTGCTACCATTGATGTGCTGCGAAAGGTCAAGGAATTGGCTAAAACCTGTACATACTGCTAAATATACCAGCATGTTAAATTATGTTTTAGTGTTGCTTCTCAAAATCTCAATAATCCAACTGAACTTGCTAATTGTCCAATGAAACGGAATTTGTAATGTTGCCAAATAATATCACAGCACTAGGTTTTTATGAAAGAAGGGCCAGATTTCTCAAGGTTTTGCGTCATCCTCGTGCCACTCAAGGGGGAGCTAGGGCAAAGCAAAACCTAAGTGAGATTTATCCAGCCACGCAAGGCCACCTTGCGTGGTCCTGCATGTCTTGATAAATCTGGAATAATACAAGTTGCGCAAATCACTGTCTTGCATTACTCTGCCCAAGGGAGGCATTGAAAATGGTTGTAACATGGGTGTTCGCATGCATCCACCCACCAGTTTTGGCACGTTCCCAGATTTAACATTACTGGTAAACCTAGGAATGCGTCATAATGCAGCGCCTCCCCCAGTGAGCTGTAACGAGGAGAAACATGTTTAATTCCTCCTTGTTTTTTCCTCTTTCTACATTCTGCAGGACACATAGAAAGAGGAAAATCCTTTTGATGATTATTGTTGTGCAGGAAGGAACACCTTCCTACAACACAGGCACTCTTGTAACGTGACGCACAGGTGCCTCCATTGGCACAAGGCAGTCAAAAGTATGCCAGTGCTAAAAAAGAACAGGAATGCACTAAATATTATTAAATATGGTGCATTCCTGCCCTTTCATGCAGCACAGTAAGGTAACTTGATGCGGTTCTTAAGGAAATGGTAAATAATGGCCAAAATTTCTACTTACCCAGCCGCTGGCCAAATAGTACAGAATATCTGCTGTTTACCCAGCAGCCAGCAAAATTGTACATAATCTCTGCTGTTTAGCCGGCCATATACTAAATAGTGAAGATAATGTTCAATTTGACCAGCAGAAGAATGAATAGTTTGAAGGAGATCTTTAAAGAAAAAAGGGACTCCAGGCAATGGTAGTGTGGTGGCCATCTTGTAATGGGGATGCAACATGTGTAAAGCATTTAAAAGTAAGTGCATAAACAACTATACAATAGTTTACAAAACAAAGAAAAGGTAAGTGAGTGAATTAAGCCACGCTGTTTACAGATGAAAAAATCAATTTTGAATAAAAACATTTACTTTATTTTAATATTCAAATAAGATATGTAGAAATCAAACAGAAGCTTCAGGGAACAGCACACAAATGTGTTGCACTTCAGTCAGGGAGTATTTGGCTGTCAGCAAAGAGTACTGAGTATGGTTTTAAAGCATGTTTCATAAAGGTTTTATTCACTCGTGAGAATACATTGATTTTTTATTGTTCGTGATTGGGGCTGGGCTCTTTTTGGGCTTCTTTTAGAAGGCCTTGCACTAGCTTTATGCTTCTGTTTAGGAGGGGTAGTGAGTTTGCTTAGTATATCAAATCTGGCAACACATCAGCAGTCAACAAGCAGCAGCAAACAGGGAATGCAGACAGATAAGTGGTATCTGGCCTCCGAAGGGAGGGTCACGTACAATTAGTGTTTGGGGGCACAGGGCTTTGGGGCATTTGAAGAAGGTAAAGTGAGTGAGACACT
Source organism: Calotriton arnoldi (assembly GCA_963921515.1). Taxonomy (NCBI): domain Eukaryota; kingdom Metazoa; phylum Chordata; class Amphibia; order Caudata; family Salamandridae; genus Calotriton; species Calotriton arnoldi. Next base: position 1,151,204 of record CAWUFW010005812.1, read on the forward strand.
GTAATTGGGCTTCTGTGAAATGAGAGAAGTTCACTCTACTACCTGTGACTAAAGACACTTTTTCATACTATTCACCTAACAGAGTATATTTAGAGCATTGATGCTTATTGATTATGTCACGAGCGGCCCCTTCAGCCACACAGACATTTTAGTCACCTGCACAATGCAGCTTGGGAATGGTATCTGATTTTTTATATGTTAAGCAGTGTTTTAAGTGGGTTTGTCTCTACTGGTCCGTCATTTCTGTACTTGACAATGCTGTTTCAGCAAAAGAAATCTGAAAGCCCAAAAAAATGAGATGTGTGACAGGCTTGGAGGCTGTACCTGACTAAAGTCAGTTTGGAGGGGGCCCTGGAGAAGGAAGTAGTAGTAGGTGGAGAATGAGAAGTAGGAAAATAGGGGCCAAGAGGTGGACCACTAGGATGGCTAGGATGACCAGAGCCACAAGAACCAGCACTAGAAGAACCTGGCCCATGGAGCCCTAATCTATAAGGTTTAGGCCTGGGTGCAGTTTGCGGAGTTGCACTACATGGAAATTCGCGGAGTGGTAAAAAAAAACTCCACCAGAGTGTGTCCTCGGGTTCCAAATCACTTGCGAATGGCGCCACACGGTTCTCCTGTGCATCCTCGCTTTCCAAATCACACGTGAACGGCACCACGCAGTTCGCATGGGCGCTGCCATCCTGTTTTTCCGCTCTCTGTTATGGTGCTGGGCGTTATTTTCAATTCCTGTTTAATCTCTTTAATCCTCCCCTATCAAACTTATCTACCCCACATTTTTATTTATTATATTAGTGTGTTTCTTTGGGTTTCTTTATTTTGCGTTTTTTTAAAATTGTTTTGGTGTTTTTCATGACTTTTTCTATTTTGTTTATTTTTCTCCTTACCTCCATATTTCATTTTTCCTTTCCTTAATTTTTCTTCTTTTCTCATTTTTCTTTTTTTAATTTTTATTTTATCACAAAAAATACCATACAGCAAGTAATACAGTCACATACATTGTCAATAGTGAAGTACATCCATATAAGATTCAGCGTGCCCTGCTGCACTAGTTTCCCCCCCACTATTTATTCAAAGAACACTCCCCCTCCCGCCTCCCCTCCACCCTATCCCAACCTTATATGAAAATAGAGTATACAGAAATTGCAGCTAAACATCATAAAGACAGCAGCGCAGTACAATACCATAACAGTTTATCCAATTCTTCTCATAATATGCAAAACCTATAATAACATATATCTAAACCATATCAGGGAGTGCCAGCAGGTAAACAGTGAGTGGAGCCCTAAAATCAATAGGCCTAGATGCCTCCGGTAACTCCTCTGCATACGTGTTCAATTGTTCCTTACAATATACAAGATCACAAACCCATTTTCTCATTGTCAGTACAGCTTTGGAATTCCAGTACATTGCGACTACACGTTTAGCCATAAGTGTAGCTATTGCCACAATCTGTCTGTTGCATGGCTCTACTTTAGTCAACAGGCCTAACAGGCACACTTCCGGTTCACAAGCAATATTATCAGATATCATTTCAGATATTGCTGCTACCACCCCACACCAAAATTTGTATATGGCAGAACATGACCATGCCAAGTGCAAGAAATCTGCACCATTCTGACGGCATCTAATACACCTCGCATCCTCAAGCAGACCAAATTTAAACAACCTAACAGGCGTATAATATATCTGATGTATATATTTAAAATGAATATTTCGCAGATTGCAATTGGCAGTTAGACGTCCTGTCAATTTACAGCACATTTCCCAATTTTCATGTGATATAAGGTTCTCTAAAACAGCATTCCATTTGTCCAACGCCGGGGAGTCATCCCATTCATTTTCACGTTGAGATGCAGAATATATTCTAGTTATCAATCCCCTACATTCACCACCCCTCAATACAGCCTGCAATGCCCTCAGCATTTGCGGTTCCTTTGGAAAATCAGGCCACAGAGCGCACACCGTGGCCCGCAATCTAGCATATATAAACCCATGCATGAGTGTATACTGTTGCCCAGCTTGAAACTCTGCCATCGTTAGGAAAGTTCCGTTCCTATACATATCCCCCAATTTTGTAATCCCTGCCTTTTGAAGAAGATTAAGAGCCCCACGTTCCTGCGCCACTGATATCCCCAGATGTGCCTCAAGTGGTATATCTGGTGCATAGATGTACTTTATGCCCGCTCGTTTGGTTAGGGCGTTCCATGCCCATACGGTGCAATCCACTGGGTTAATTTCCCTACTACTACAACTAGTGCTTCTATGGAGAATGCTAGCTGGCAATGGACTTGGATGCACAACATCTGCCTCCACCGCCAAATGTGGCATGTATTTCTGCGGAAACAGCCAGTAATGCACAAAGTGTGCCTGGGCACATAAGTAATATAAAGCCACCTCTTTTGAAGGGCAATGCCAACGTGCTCCAGCTGCACCTTGGTTGCCTGCCAGCCCAAATTAATGACAATAAGCAAGTTTGTAATGTTTGAAAAAAGGTGATACTTAGCTTAATTGGAACATTGATAAAAGGATACAGTAACTTGGGGAGCACTGTCATTTTTACAACAGCAATACTATCTGCAAGTGACAAATGCAGACGTTTCCGACGTGAGATTTGTTCAGTAATTGCATTGACAACCCGCCCATAATTCATATTTAACACAAGGTCCGGGTCTTTAAGCACCCATACCCCAAAATATTTCACCGGGTCAGCCGACCAGGCTAGTGGGTAAGTACACCAGTCTCATACGCTTCCGCAAAGACTTTTAATAGTTGTGGAGAAAGTTCATCTATATAGGCTTTATAGAACTCGCTGGGCAGGCCATCCAACCTCGCCGCTTTACAAGTAGGGAGAGACCTAATGGCATCTTTGACATCCTCCTAATCTAACGGTTGCACCAAATACTCTTGTTGCCCTTCAGGCACCCATCCCAGCGCTATATCCTCTAAATAGGCATTTATATCAGCTTCAGCTACCTCTTGCCTCACCGCATATAGCTTAGAATAGAAGTCAATGAATATTTTACTAATTTCGGCCGTGGAATATTTAACACCGTCATCCTCATTAAGAAGCTCAGTAATGTGTTCCTGTCCCCTAGGGGCCGCCAGTCTATGCGCCAGCGAGCGACTAGGCCATCCGCCCTCCCCATAGTACTGTGCTCTTGAACGCCGTGATTTATGCAGTATTTCCTGATCTGCAGTCTGGTTGTGCTCAGAGACCAGCTCTCTAATCTGTGCCAACACAGCGGCTGTCGGACATCGCTCATAATCCCGTTGTAGCATGCAAATTTTATCTGCTAAGTGTCGTATTCTATTCCTAAGGTCTTTCAACACACCAGCCTGCACCCACATACAACTCCCCTTATTGTTACTTTAAATGCCTCCCAAAGCATGCCTGCACTGTCCACTGAGCCCTCATTCTCCAAGAAGAAATTATGAATTGCCAGCCTAACCACAGCTCTGAAAACTGTGTCCGTAAGGGAGGACGGCTGCAACCTCCATTGAAATGGAGGTCTGGTGCAGGCCGGAATCCTAAGCTCGATAAGCACTTGTGAATGGTCCGACTATGTTCTCGCCAGGTGTTTAACCAATACAGTCCAGGGCCCCGCCTCCCGGGAAATCAACCAATAATGAAGCCGTGACCATGATTCATGCACTGTAGAAACAAATGTACCCTCCCGCTCCCCTGGATTGCGTGATCTCCATACATCAATAAGGCCCTCTGCTTCCAACAGCTCAGTCAAAATCAGAGCCGCCTGCTTCCTGCGCCCCTCCGAGGTGGCAGAGCGGTCTAATCTGGGATCCAAGCACACATTCAGATCACCGCCCCATATGACTATTGCTGTAAGGTAGGAGGAGATACGTCTCCATACGTCATTAAAAAAGGTGGAATCATCAATGTTAGGCTCATAGGTATTAATAAACAGTACCATCTTATCCCCCAACTTGCCTAACATAAGTATTATCCTCCCCTGCTCATCCTGTTCCGAGCTAATGAATGTATATGGGGTTCCTTTTTTAACTAAAATCATAACACCTCTAGAATATGAGGAGAATGATGAAGCCACCCGAATACCCGCCCACCGAAAGCCAACATGTAAATCCGTGGTTTTAGTAAGGTGCGTCTCCTGGAGAAACGCAACCTGCACACCTTGCCTATCCAAAAAAGCCAACACACTTCGAATTTTTTTAGGGTTATTCAACCCACGTACATTCCAGGTTATTATCTTTATCGTATCACCTGTACAGGATTAAAACACATTCTGTTGTCGATATATTGCGTACCACACACACTGCTGTACTGTAAACTGTAAACAACCAGTTACTGCTGCAATCCTCAATATCTGCCCCAAGCCCCCCTGCCCCCCACACCCCCCACCCACTTCAGCACCCCCAACTTGCCAAAGACAACCAAATCAGAACACAATACACAACCCACCCCCCGGACCCAAAGAAATAAACGGGGAACACCCATACGAGGGCACTAGAGTGCATAACACCTTCCCACTAGTAAGGGGGAGGTGGCCGACTGTGTTCATTGTCCAGCGCGGCACGTGCCACTTCGCTATACATGTTGCATTGGCATCAAATCAAGTGCTCTCGTAGTTAAGGCGCACCTTTGTGGAATCCTAGTCTTATAATCAGTTCACACAGGAGACATATTATTACAGCAAAGGCTGCAGGTAAATCGAAATCAAACAATAGTGCGGAGCACTGCCACATACCAGACCACCAACTGGGGCCTTGTGGCACCCAGCCATACATTACCGTCCAACCATAGTTACCGGCCTGATGCCATTATTCATCTGTATCCGGGTTATCGGTTGCGTCTTGTCACCGTTTTTTCAGTCGTTTTGCGTGTTCCATTGCGGCTTTTGGATTCGTGAAGATCTTAGACGCCCCCTCTGGACCAATAATGAGCCTCGCTGGGTACAACATAGTGCACCGAATTTCTTCAGCTTGAAGCAATTTTTTAGTGGGGATGAACTCCCATCGCGCAGCCTGGACAGTGTTAGTGAAGTCAGGGAAAAAGGCAAGCCGGTTCCCCTGGTGCGTGATCTGCCCCTTTTCTCGTGCCAGCCGTAGAATCGTATACCAATCGCGATAGTTAAGCAGCCTCGCGATAATCGGCCGTGGCGGAGCACCTGCGCTGGGGCGCGCCGCTAAAGTTCGATGTGCACGCTTCACCACCAACATGGGCGATAAATTCTCAGCACCAAAAATGTCCTTAAACAACCCCTCAACATAGAGTTCCATCTTTCCAACATTTGAAGACTCCGGAAGCCTCGTTATTCAGATGTTATTCCTCCTAGACCTTGCTTCCAAGTCTTCATTCTTAGCTTGTATTAGGGCAAGCACTTTCTCCATGTTGAGAGATTTATCAGATACCGTTTGTACATCATCTTTAATGGTAGACACTCTTTGTTCGACCTCACCCAATCTCATACCTTGTTTATCTAACTTTGCTGCCATATGATCCATTCGCAAATTGAGGGCATCAATTTTTCCATCTATCGACTGAAGGCTTTATTGAATTGAGAGGAGCGTAGATTCGAGATTGGGCACATTGTCCAAAGGGGCCTCAGCCTCTGAGTCTGATGCCGTCTTGCCTTGTATGTTCCCAGCTTTGCGCATTTCAAAGGTAAGGCGAGGCTGCGTTTTGTCCGGTTTCCCTATAATGCCAGGTCAAGCGCTCTGGCAACTATCACCAAGCCCAGCTGCAAGATCTCAGGGCAGTAATTGTATCCTGCACCGCTCCAGCTGATAGCTATGTACCTCCCATGTCGCTTTTATCCGCGCACTATAGACTAGTGCAGAGGCTGATTGCAGTTGAATCCGACCATTCCACAAAACTAATGTCCAGGAAGGGACCCAATAGGCCTCCACTACGTAGCTGTTCAGAGCAGGGCACCGCACAGACTCCAATCCAACTCCACACAGTGATTTTCAGCAATGGCCAGTTGTCTCACACTACACCTTGCAGTGCCGGCCGTCGTCACCCGCTGGTCACTTCAGTGCTCCACTCAGCGCCAAGACTGCATTCATATACATCAACCTCCAGCCAGTTCTGTAGCTGCACTCACCGTCACCTTCCCGGATACGGAGCAGAGCTTCCAGGCCTCTTCCAGTATCCTGCTACCCTGAGGGGGGCAGAGGTGACCCGCTCTGCACACCACCGCAGACGTCACTGAGCAGGAGCGCCGCTAAATGTCCGAGGCCGCCGCAGCCTCACAGCAGAGTCGCGTCTCAGTGAACCCCTCCGGCAACCACCGCAATTGACAGTCCCGGCCTCTGGCACTTAATTGGTACTACTCCCATTGTCTGTGCTCCCACTCTAGCAATGCCAAGGCCAGCCAGAGTATCGTAGCTCGCCGCCTCCTCCACAGGCCCTCAGCCGAGCCCTCCGATCTCTTCCGGTGCCGATCCGCACCGCTTCCCCTTTGTGAGTGGCTTTCAAAATATTTTTTAAGGGCAGGCAGTGGTCCCAGGGACCACTGCCTGCCCTTAAAAATGAAACTGAAAAGTTTCATTTTTATTTTTTAAATGCATCCCGTTTTCATTTAAGGAAAACGGGCTGCATTTTGAAGAAAAAAAATCTGCTTTATTTAAAAGCAGTCCCAGACATGGTGGTCTGCTGACCCCAGCAGGCCACCATCCCTGGGAGTGCCAGCCATTCCCAATGGGGTCTCAAGTTGCACTTGCCTCATTAATATGCATTAGGCATGCAATTTGCGACCCCATTGGGAATCTCAAACAGTGTCTCAGACACTATTGTGCATCCCAATTTGCGAGTCACAAATGCGACGAAATTTGCGACTCGCAAATTGGCGAGTCGTACATCTGGCCCTCTGTCTCTTTCTGTCGGGTTCTGCAGTCTCCATGTGTATATCATATTATATTTAATGCAAATATTCCTAAGGGCTTTATGTGCTTTATTCGGTCTGAAATGACATGTAGAGTTCCTGTCTAGGTTGGGGTCCAAGGGGAGATTAAACTCTCCTGCAAGTTTGAGTGTAGCAGTCTTGGGAATCAACTTAAATTCAGGATCACCATTTGTGGGTGCATAGATGTTAGCTACAAAGAAGTCAGAGTTGTGTATTGCTAATTTTGATATCACCCATCTGCCTTGCTTATCAGCTGTCATTGTACACAATCAGTAAGCAGCATTCTCACCGATTTGGTATAGTGTGCAGGTGGGGTATCTCACGGTATGAGATAGAGACGACTGACAACCTTGTATACCCAGTTTTTGAGTGTCACTTGTGAGGTTTGTGTAAGTAAGGATACTGATGATGTAGCGCCCCCAAATTGCGACTAGTTTGTGTATGGATGCAGAAGACTTGATCTCCATTTGTTAAAAAGAAAACATGATGAAAGAAAAAAATAAACTAGAGAAACAAAAGCAAAAACCCACCCCCCCCTCCTTCCCCCTTATAGCGCCCTCCCTCCCCCCCTTGGAAACAGTAGGCATGGCGATAGCAGGAAGACTCGTTCCTCTTGAGGACGCTGCTGGGAGTTGAAATTTCTAGCATTGCTACAGAGCTAAATTATAAGTATAACTGTATAGAAATCCATCCAATCTCAGATGTGTGTGTATTGCCACTATTCATCATGTGAGACATTTAAGAACAAGAGTAGTAGTATAAGAACACGTGCTAAGGCTATTAGCCCACTCTATCCTGTGGTAGTTAAACAATACTGAGATGGCTAATTCGTACTCACATTTGTAACATGTACAGCAAGATTTTCGAGACAGGGGCATGCAAGAACATCAAGCAGTGATGTGAGAATTTTACCAAATACTCATCGTTCATTTTTAAAACATTTCAAAAGTATGGGAAGTGTTACCTCTGAAATGAGGTGTTAAACATTCCTTATTATGTTTAAACTAAAGGTTTGGTTTTCAATGCCATAGTTTCTTGGAGAAGTAAGAGGACACTGTAGGATCCTTACCCCACTGAGTAGAGTACATTAACCCCTCTCGTTATCATAGCCAACTATAACCAACTATTAGAGAATTATTAGAAAACTTTTCAGCTCCACATGTGGACAACAGCACTAGAGAGACAACCCTTACATCTCAGAGACAGCAGTTGTTTTAGGGACTAAAAGACGTGTATCCATAATCAGTTTTTCTGATGGTCACCGCTTGGGCTTTATAGCCAAGTCTCTTTGGTCAGAGGTATCCATTGTAAGGTCTTCGGTGGCATCTAGGAAGTTCTTGAGTTCTTCACAGTCTGAGAAGAGATGTGGAGTACCTTGAATAACCACTCAATATCTTGCAGGTCCCGCAAAGAAGAATTGGTATCTCAGTGACTTAAGTCTAGGACCAAGGGCAAGAAAGCCTTTCCTTGTATCCACAGTAGCCATTGAGTAGTGTTGTGCAATGAATATTTTGTCATTGCCCCAAAGAACATGATTGTGCTTTCTCATGGAGGACAGCATAAGCTTGATGTGATGCTATCTTAGTGGTTTGCGTACAATGGGTCTAGGGTGGGTATGATTCGCCATCCTTCTAGCGGGAACTCTGTGGGATATGTCGAAATCAGCTTGGTGACTTGTAGTAACCATTTCTCTAGAAAGGTAATGTATTACCCTGCATCATCTTCAATGCCCTCCGGCATAACAAATATGTGCAGATTCCCTCTTCTGTTTCTGTCCTCCATATTAGATATTTGTTTGGAGAGTGCGTACTTGTTAGTTTCAAATTTTGCTACTATCTTTTTTGATTTGGACTCCCCATCTTCGAGCTGACTTATTCTATTATCTGCCTCTGCAATTCTATTGTTAGTCTCTCTGAAATCTTTACGAAATCTTGTTTTGCATGACATCAGTGTTCTCCTTAGTGGATTTTGCCAGGTAGTGAACCTCTGCTAACTTCTTTAAACTTGTATCCATCATAGTGCTGTTGTCCTGTTTACTTTTGACTGGTGAATCCGGATTCGGTGGGTCAGCTTTCACTCTCTTAAGATTTGTTTTATTTTCTTTCTCAGCCATTGTTGTGTGATTGTGTTTTCCTGTAAGGTAGTTTCGCATGTACTTGGGCATTGCTTGCAGAAACAAAAATGCACCGATTTTTATGCCCCTTAGGTGTCCAATAAGACTGTGATCACCTGAATTTGTGGCTTGGTTCAACTGTATAACTTCTCACCGCTTTGCTTGTCACAAGGCGTTGACCATCATGTGAGTTATCACTTCTTTGGGAAAAGCTGATGAGTGATATCGTCAGAGGTAGCAAAACATGGCACAGACAGCATAGGATTGTTGCAGGGTGTGCTCTGCTTCACAAGTGTCCTGGATCTAGATCGTCAGTTAATTAAGTCCTTGATCAGATCGGGGTGCTCAGCAGAACTTGATGATACGTATGTTGGCTAAGGTAAGATGGACTTTACAGACCCTCTTTCTTGATGAAAACCACTTCTGTGTGGGATTAAGCTACCATTACAGAGTCAGCCAGACATGTTGTCTCGGTAGTCCGCCTGTGTATTGTCTGATACTTGGGCAGATACTATTGCCCCCCAAAACCGCTTGTAGACAGTTCCGTGTTTTAGACCTGTGTATCGGTGCAAATCAGCCTCGGCACATACAGACACAAATCAATATCATATTGAAAACACGTATTCCATTTAGGGTTAGGCCACCATGTTGAAGGCAGGCACACTGCGTGGAAGCGACCTTGAAAGATGTCATCGGTCCCTCAGTCACACAGAACAGAGGAAGGAGGTAAGTATCTTACTTGATTCTGTAGCAGAGCATTGTCTCCTCCGGTCGTGTTTACGAAACTCTTGATGCCATCTGGAACCAGCTCTTCGCTCAGCCTGCCCGGATGGCGTATTTGTGGAGGCCTGACCACGCTGTTCGGTCCCGATATGGCTGTTGCTCTGTTTAGGTATTGGAGCGCTGTAATGAAGGTCTTTTATGGTCTCATCCTCAGCTCCACATCCCACATGACTTTGATCGACTTGTCAGACGGGTTATAATTCTCCGAAGACTGCAATATGATGGTGAAAGGGTCTCTGCAAGAAGTAGCTGCAGGCTCACGCCACCATCTTCCTTGCGCTCCAAGCCATGCCCCCATTCCAAATGTAGTTTTTGTTGATGAAATTTGTAATAGGGATTTTCAGATTAGTATGGACAACTCAGCAATATTCGATAGATTCATAACTAGTACTATAGGTGATCTGTTTTAGAGAAGTACAATTATGTAACTGAGTTTGCACATCATAATAATGTTGCGGAGAATTACTCAATCACTAATCTATTTTTTTATCTTCTTCATTTTATACATCAGCACCCAATGGCAAGAAGAGGGACATTGTAAAGGGTTCATGTGTAGCTGGTCAGGGATGGATGAGTGAAAGGATGGTTGAAAGAAAGGGTGGATATTGAATGGATGGATAATGGATTGGAAATTATTGGTGAAAGACTGGATGAGAGAAAGTAAGCCTTAATCATGGTGGCTATGGGTGAATTAGAATGAAAGGATAAATGAATATTTGGATTGCTTGGATGAACAAGCAAGACAGCCCTTCTCATGGAGAGGGGCTTGCTGCTCACCTACTTTGCTTACTTTGTTTATGTAGGTTATCAAAGCTATGGTTCAAAGTGGCAGATATTTTTTTTTCATTTTTGTTCTACTCCCTTGACTCTCTGTATTTGTTAAGTGAGGCAGATGTATCCTACCCATCATACATCACCCCTTCCTGCTCATGGCATTTTGCCACCTTTGACCAAAGTGCAGTTTGGTTCAATTTGGGACTGCATTGTTGTCTGCCCAATGTGCATCTGTGCATCTGCTTCAGTTAATGCAGCATTTACAAAGTTTTCAACACAATGCAAACCAAACACACAAGGTGTGTTTCCCTTTGCCCACTGAGTTACCTCTTAGTACTTCACTCCTTTATTTTTTCCTAAGTTCTTCTGTCCCAGCCTACCAAAAAATTAAAAAAATCCATTCTTGGCATGTACCACATTTGATTTTATAGCCATGTGAAGTGATTCCAGAATATATTTCATGGTTTCCCAAAATGGATTTATTTTACCCCTGTTCATATTTTTCCCTTTCGACTTCCGTTGACTAATACAGGGACTGAATAAGCCCAAGAAGACACATCGATGATCAGTATAGTGACCCCTCTATTCTATAACAAAATTTCTACCCTACCCACCTAATCCCTCTACTCTACCCTGCAGTAGAGTAAGCCAAGTTTCCTTTCGTTACTGCCCAGCAAAAGAATTTGATAGAAATAATATTTGGCGGTAGGCAAGGCCAGTGAGTAAAGTGGGAGTAAGTGCATGATTTGATATCAGTTCTGGCGTATGGGATAAGCTGTGACGAACGTGCCAAATACAATCTATTTAGCCCGTTCCTTTACCTGTAGTGCAGTGCATCGTTTTCCCCAACTTCTACTTACGGCAAACAGGATAATACCCGCAATTCATACATAAGGTGTATGACGTAGTATCTTAGTTATTCTTCATCTACCTCTTTGGAGTCAGGGTAGAAAGAGAAAGGCATTTGGAAAAGAGCAGGGCCATTGGAATTGAACATAGATAATTGTCAACTACAGCTGCCCCAGCTGCAGACAGTAGCAAAATGCCTAATGCGCTGACTAGCAATGATCATGGCTCCATTAATTTAGCACAACACACAACTTGTACTCCATATGGTATAATTCCTTACTCATTAATGAGAGGTAATTTATTTTTCCACTCAAAGTGTCTGTTTAGTTACTTGTAAAGCCTTTAGAATAAAAAATTAATCAAATCACTGTTATTTAATCTGGTGTTATTCTGCCTAATACTTTTCTGTCACACAGCCAGTGCATATTATGCGAGGCATGTGTGGGTAAAACATAAAATTGGCCTTGTGACTTTCCTAACCATAATAACATCAAATTCCAGTGGCCCTATGGGACCAGCAATGTACTGCTGCTGTGCCACCCACTAATTTCAAACAATTGTTTGCATAGAGTATTATTTACAATTTGTCTTTTTTCTTTTTGTTTTTCCCAATATAGCTACTCCTGCTGGTCCACCCATAGCACCCAACAGCAGGAGATAGTGGTCCGTCTGCGGCGGCAGAGGCTAGACCATATCCAGCAGGAATGTCGGGGGCTGGAGGTGTTGGAAGAAGAAGAGGTGGAAATACCTCCCTCTCAGCCAGGCCCCAGTGCAGCCGGTCCCACCCAGCCTCCAGCCTCCCGGCCATCCCATCTCTGGCACCGCCACCAGTTGACAGCAACTGCTGCAGCCATCTCCACTCTGACAACAGCAGGCCATTGCTGGGGAGCATCCTGCAGTGGCTAAACACTATAGAGAGTCAGCTCACCACAATAGAGCCAATCCTGGACCAACTCAGGACCCAAATACAAAATGCCCTCTTCTAGTCCTTTTTTCAATTCTTTGTTTTGGTGGGAGGGACTTGTGGATGGAGGGTGGGAATTGGGAATGGATTGGGCATTAGACTAGTTTTCTTTGGACATTTTTTGGGACATTGGTTGGGGACAGGGTGATTTGTTTGGGTAGAGTGTCGGCCTGTTGTGGGTAGAGAGGGTGGATTTGTTTGTGAAAAAATAAAAAGGAAATTTATTATATTTTATTGAAATTTATGCCTGAAGTAGTTTGTTTTACTTTTACTTTGCATGGCTGCCTTTAGTTTTTACACAGCCTGTTTATGTGCTTCTAAGAGTGTACCACTTAGTTATCGAGTTACACCTCCCTAACTATCTTGACCATTAGGGGGCATGCTGCCATGACCTATATTGTCTACAGCAACCTGAATAAATGATTACTTGCAATAGCAGTTAGTTACTTACTTATTAACTTAATTAGTTCACTTCACTCCATAGTTGTCTTACCTGAAGATAGATGAGGCAATAACAGGAAAGGCATCACAACTTCACAAACGAGGTCCCACTTCCACCCCGGTGAGCCTCAACTGTCGGATTAATCTGAAGGATTATCCATTGCAAGCAACTAAATGGAAATAAAAACACTGAGTTAGTGGGTTATATGATATCAATGCTTTACAAAGAATTTGAGGCCAGGATGCTACATGATGACACAACAAGAATTCCTAATAGTGTTAAATTAACAAAAAATAGCAATAGTAGTAACTTCAGCAATGGGGAGCTACTAGTTACATACTAAATACTCGAGCCATAAAACATGTACTCAAAGTCTGGAGTGGACATGCTTAGGTTAGCCATTTACGGTTACGCAACACAAAGCCTGAAAGATGATGCTGACGACTGATGTTCTTCCTTCTATATCTAAAGTATGGATCACTTAAATGCGTGGGTGGGTAAATGTAGCCAGTGTGGGCTACTGCTTAGAAGATCCTGCAGTGAGTTGGTGTTGCTTTCACTACATCCGCCTCACCAAGTGTGTGATCCATTGATGGTGTCAATTAAGCCACACCTCAATAAATCACATAGCCTGGGGAAAGAAGGGTATGGGTTTGATGAATGGATGGGAAAGGGCATTTGGTGAAAGGTTTGACAAAGACAAGCTCTAAACAAGGACAACATTCATCTGGGCAGTGAGCCACACATCATTCATCATCAATCTGTTGTGGACGGAAATGAAGGAATGAGTATGACACAGTACAGTTAAATACATTGCAAACTTTCTTTTTGCTCTCAAGACCCAAGTTATCAGATATCTAAATGTTCTGTCTTCAGGTTTTGGAGTGAACCCACTTACCCAGTTCTCCAAATATGATTGTTAAAAGCAAAATTATACTGTATTGCAAAATTAGGTGGTGCATCTGCATTCTCTTTGGTAATGTCCATCACCCTTGTGTTCCTGTCTGGACTGGTCCAGTAGGTAAGCAGGAGTGTTGAGCTCAGCTTTTGCCTTTTGTTCATACAGAAGACTACAAGGCCTGTGGAATGTTAAACAAAAACTGTATTTTAGAGTCAAGGAGAAGGACAGAAGTAAGGTAAGCTACATATGGAGTGTATGAAGAAGACTCAGAGGCAGAGCAAAAAAAACAAGAGGGGGACTCAGAGTTTCACTTCTTCCACCAGTACAACACAATCACACACACCAGCATCTCATAAATCAATGCACCTCTATCCATTCCACACAGCTGAGTACTAGGCCTCAGACTCACCTTTGAAGTCGATAACTTCTTGCTTCTAATTGTTGATGAGGTAGTCCCACGGCTCCCACCCTGAGTTCTTCCATCCTCCTCCTTACTCTGAATAACTCCGTCCCAGAACAGCCATGACCCAAGCAAAGTAACTGTGTAGTGCACTGCTGTTGAAGAACAAATAGAGAAAAATAATTGCTTTTTCATAGGTTTTTGTTTGTTAAATAAAAGTGACTGTTCTGGTCTGTGAAGAACCAGAAAAAAGGAGAAGACCCTGCAGGCAAATCTGGCTAAGTGTGAAAGGACCAATCACCTCCAGGGAAAAAAAAAATCACCCATCATTCATGCCCCAAATGTTGCAAATCATCCTCAAGCAAGGTCCCAAATTACAGTTCACACTCTACCTCACTGTCTGCCACCGCATGAATAATCAATCATTACTCCCAATAACTCAATAATCAGATCACTCATTGGTACAATGGTTACCTGTTCCGATCCAAGCACAGTGGTAGGTACACTATCTCCCCTTTGTTGCAAGCAACAGATTGGAATTTGTCACTCTTCTAAATCAAATGATCTTGTGCGGCAGCCCTCCTAGCAGATGAAAAAACAGAAGAATCATAGAAGTGGACGATGAAGGTTAATTAAATCTCACTAAATAAGTTTGTAAAGGCCAGTCACCTCCAAGGAAAAAATAATCAGCCATCATTCAGGCCCCAAACATTGCAAATCATCTCAAGCAAGGTCCCAAATCACAGTTTAACACCCTCCCTCACTGTCTGCCACCACATGAATCATCAATCATCACTTACACAATCACTTACTCACCGTTGCAATAGTTGTAGTTACCGCTTCCAAAATCCAATCCAAGCACAGGTAGGTTAGGTGGTAGGTAAACAATTCATCTTTGATGCAAGAAACACATTGGAATTTGGTATTGGCACTCTTCTAAATCTTCGATCTTCTGGGGCATCCTTGCTAGTGCTAAGTGATGCAAAAAAGGAAGAAAGGAGAGGCATGCAAGCGAAACAGGCATTGTCTCCAATGTCATGAAGGAATTGTGGAGGCTTCTTCACAGCACACTGGTCCAACTGCAATCTGTCAATATATGTGATTAAAAAACGTGGGGCAGCCTAAATCTGACACAAAAATAATAATGTTTCACTAGCCACTTTTCTTTGCAAAGATAGAAGTTCAAAGAAAAATAATGAAAAAGTTCTATAGGGGCCTACTCAGTCCAGGTAATAAAGTTTATCCTCAAACTCAGGTGGTTCACCCAGAAGCAGGTCAGCTAACACACTTGATTCTGACCAATCTTCCTCCTATTCCTCCTGTGCTGCTTCAGGAATAGTGTAATTCTGTGGTATGGGATGTTGGTTGCTTTTGATCATAGTCAATCTCTCCATGTTTTGAGATGAGAGACTGGTCCTTCTCACTGTAACAACTGCATCAGCTGCACTGAACACATGCTCAGCAGACACAGTGGTACAGGATAAGCCAAATACTTTATTGCCAGCCTGCTGAGCTCTGGCCATTGGTGCATCTTCCCATACCAATATATCAATGGGTTTTAATCCACATAGACCTCTTTTGGATCATACAGACACTGCTGAAGCATCCTGTGGATGATCATTGGTGCTGCCACTTGCTCAACCTCTTTTGCCATTGCCTCTGCACTGGACTTAAGCCCTGCTGACTGAAACCAATACAATGCAGAGGTTAAATCCAGTTCTTCTGCTGCTGCTGTTGCTTGTGTTCTGGTTTATGGTGTTGTTGGCTGCTGTGAGACAAGACTACCCTCTCTGGAAGTTGAAGGCAGAACCCCAGAACTGCGAGGTGGGACTCTAAGTTCCAGCCATTCTTCTTCCAGGTCTCCAGTTTGCTCAACAATCCACCTCTTGTATTTTGAAAAATCCCCTTCATAAAAAGGAATGATAGTGGGCAGAATGTTTTTGCCATAAATCAAGTAGTGTGGCACAGATTAACCATTTGGATGAGATAATGTTCTGTTGCAGCCTTGTATTACAACCCAAGCAAAGAATTAAACTTGCAACTAAGGCATGCACTTCTGTGTTTTTGTTAGGGGTGGGCGGAATTTGCGTAGTTGTGCTACGCAAAGCTCCGCGAAATGGTAAAAAATCTCCGCGAGCACGCAAAAGTTCAGCGAACACGCGGAATTGCTTGTTCCGCCCGTTCGCAATGCTTTTTTCCTGTTCGCGAACGCTGTTTGCGTGCTTGGGGAGAAATATTTCGCGAACACGCATTTTGAAAGCGCGAACAAGGAAAAAATTCTGCGAAGCCGCAGATCGCGGAATTTTTGGTAATTCCGTGTTCTCCGCGGAACGCGAAATAAGCCAAATTCTCTAAATTCCGCGAGTGGAACGGAATTTACCGCCCATGCCTAGTTTTCGTTCACACCTGCGGGGGCAAACCTTTCAGACACCTTCTTTATCTGGTCCTGTAGCAGATGAAATAATGTAATAGATTGGCTCATCGTACTGCCCTTCTTGCTAACTTCCTGCGTAACAACCTCAAAAGGGAGTAGCATCCATGTCAGGCATATGACTAGGTCCCATTTGTCCGCGTCCATGGTCATAGCTTTCCCAACTGCATCCTCTCCTCTTTCAATAACATAGTGATTCATCTGGTTTTACTGCTCAAACAGACGTTGCAACATGTAAAAGGTCGAGTTCCAAAGCATTGGTACCTCCTGTATCGACTTCAACTGGTGCTCTATTAGCACGCTGAATAAACTGCTTCTGGACTTTACAAGATTGGCTGAAATGAGTGCAGATTCTTCTGCAGATGGTCACTATTTTGCTGGATATGCCTTCTTTTTTAAGAAAGTCTTGCACCACCAAGTTGATGCAATGGAACAAACAAAGCACCCTGAAATAGCCACCATCTGACATTGTCTTGACTATGTTACTACCATTGTCTGTGACAACAAATCCAATTCTGAGACCTCTGGTTCACAGCCATTCATACACCTTGCTGTTAAATTAGCCTAAGATGTTTACAGCTGTTTGTGGTTTTGCCATGGCGAACATGGCCACTGTTGCAGTCTGCCAGACGCTCCTAAAACTTTCTGCAGGGCCAAAACCTAAAGATATCTTTTGCTTTACCCCTGCAAAAGAGATTCAGTGTGCAGTGATGCATATGTAATCAGTCGCCTGAAAACTGATCCACATTTCAGTTATCAGATGGATAGTGTGGACAACACTTTGCTGCAAAGCTTGTCCAACCAACTGCAGCACATCCTGATGCAGCACTGGAACAGCAACTCTGGCAAAACAGGCTGACTTCAAACCTACCATTTCAGGCAGATGGCTGCCACAAATCCTAAAATTTCCACTCTTTCCACAAAAGAAAAAGTGAGGAGGTTCAGCGCTAACATTTTTGCCGGCTTCCCATTGTACAAACATACTGTTGAGTGGTTGCGCTCATAGGGCCCCTTTTGCCTGAACATGCCCATAATGGTAGCCTGGATTTTCTTCATTTCTTGGGCCACTGACACAGGCGACTTTCAAGAAGAAGGTGGTGGTAGACTCAATGT
Source organism: Calotriton arnoldi (assembly GCA_963921515.1). NCBI lineage: Eukaryota > Metazoa > Chordata > Amphibia > Caudata > Salamandridae > Calotriton > Calotriton arnoldi. The sequence goes on from CAWUFW010005812.1 coordinate 1,168,858, forward strand.
GCGTCATGGTGGGGCAGTCACTATATGCCGTGGTGTCTCCATCTCGCTCCAAGTCTCGTGCCATTTTGAAGTCACTGAGGTGGGTGATTCTGCTGGTACACTGCTGGGGACAGGGCTGCTTTGCATGAAGATGTCACCCTCTTCTTCCTCATCATCAGCTCCCACTGTAATAGGACTTGTAGCTGATGTTCCCCAGTTCTTATCACCACCTCAAGCACGTTCAGCAATTTGTTTAAGGTGCTCCACCCACTTCATTGTGTTGTGTTTTTTTGTACGGGTCGTTTGACCTTCAGTACCATAATTTGTACCAGGCTTACCTCGATGGACATTTGTGTGGCAAATACTGCACACTGCAATGTACTCTCTCTCTTTGCTAACTGTAGAAAGCCCCAAACTGGGGAGAAGTACTTTTTTACTGTGCCACTGCCAAAGCCTGAAGAAGAACTGAAGGTATGTGGGCATGTTGTTGATTGCCTCTCTGCTTCTCCTGAGGTAGAGGTTGGTGCAGCTCTCAGCTGGGGTTTGCAAATGTGGGAGCTGGCAGTTATACCCGTGCCACATTCCTCGGATCAGTTTGAATAGCAATGTCAGACTCCTCTCTGTCACCATCCACAATGACTGCCTCGTTGTCATCATCCTCATCATCATCCCCTTCCATAAGTCTAAGTCTTTCACAAACTTTTCTTTTCCCTTGCCTTTCCTGTTGTCTTCTGGAATCCACCGGGCTCCACTGCATCTCCCTATCATCATCATCAGAAGTGGTGCTTGGAGAAGATTGTGGAGAAGCACCCTTCCTTTTCCTTGCTGGAGAGCTGGGAGCCAATGATTATAAAAGAGGAGAATCTTGCTCAGAAGGAAGCTCAGCCTCCTGTTCTGCTCCAACATCAGGAAGATGTACTATCGCTGGCTGTTGCTGCTGTCCACTTTGCTCTGTTTCCTGAAGCGATTGTGTTCTACTTTGTGAAAGGGACATATCCAATTCAAAGTCACTACTCATCGGCATCGCCATAATTGCAGTGGCTGCATCACTGACAGACATGGTCCTGGGCTTAGGTTGGCGTGGTGTTGGTGATGCAGGAGTGCTGCTCTCAGCTTGCTCCCCAGAGAACGGTGCAGCAGGCATACAACATGGTGATCCAAAAAAGGTTTAAGGTGACATGCCACTGGAGGGAAGCTGCTTCTTCTCACTGACCACTTTCTTGGAAGCATCTTTCTTTGGGGCCATCTTAAAGCACTCAGTTGGAAGTGGCGCTAAGCTGCACAAGCGCAAGAGATTGGAGGACTGATGTGTGACTGCACAGGCCTTCTGTTTGGCTGTACTGCCGGTGATTTCTCTTTTCTTGTGCACCTAAAAGCAAACAATCATGGAAAACATTCAGTGTGAAACATTGCATTTTTTGCAGTTTGAATTAGTACAGACAAAGGCAATATTAGTGTGGTTGTTTTATTTTATTAGATAACCACTTTAAAGTCAACCCACACCACCATACCATAATTCCCCATCAGAAAACACACAATATACAGAATGATAGAGCTCTTTCCTTTCTAAAGGAGACACCTGTGGCACTCAGGGAACTAAATGGGTAAATGGAATAGTAATATTTTTAAAAATGAAGGTAAGTGTGCACCTATGGCAGGCAATGTGGTCCAGGGTGGAATGGAATATTCATCATCATTACACCACAAATAAATGATGCAAGTATGTTTAATCTAAAGTGCACAGCAGCTAGGGTGTCCAGGAGGAAACAGAATTATGTACCTACAAAACTGATGGGCTTATTTATTGTGCCACCGGTGACTTTTTGTGATGCTCCGGTGGCGCAGGAGCCTGCTCCATATTTACCAGGCAGCACTAAACCACTTTTTTTGGCTTAATGCTGCCTTGTAAATATTGTTACCTTTAACGCAGTTTTCTGTGTTAAAGGGGCGTGCAATGGGTGTTGCTGGGGGCATTCCCAGCAACATCCAAGGCTTTTTGGCACTGCTCCTGATTTGCGAGAAATCATAACACTGAGGCAGTGCCAAAAACGTATGCCTCCCCAGGGAAGTTGTAAGGGAGGCACAACGAGGGGAAATATCTTTATTTCTCCTCGGTTTTCCTTTTTCTATGAGTTCTACATTCTGCAGCACACATAGAAAGAGGAAAATGCCTCTTGTGATTGTTTTTGTGCAGTAAGGTTTCCCTTTCTGCACAAAAATAATCATTCCCGCAATGCAGGCACCCTTGTACTATGGTGCAAAAGTGCATGCTTTGGTACACGGCAGGCCATTGTACGCCAGCGCAGAGGAAAAGGACAGGAATGTGCTGTATTTCAGAGATACTGCACATTCCTGCCCTTTTCTCTTGCCGTAGGGCAGTGCATCAGGAAGGCTTGTGGCGCTTCCCTACTGCAAAAACTCATAAATGAGGCCCTGAATGTTGTTGCGCAGCTGTGCGCCTATGGTGGATGGATGGATGGATGCTAGATCGGCCTAAGAAAAATGGAAAAAAATTATTTAAAATTAAAAAAATGAAATACAATAAAATTAAAAACAATTAAAAAAATTTAAAAGAAAAGAAAATAAGAAAAATAAAATAAGAAGAAAAATAAAATAAAAAAATAAAATTAAAATTAATAAAATTAAAATAAAAAAATGTAAGTAAGTGAAAATATCCCCAAGCACATTATTAAACTGATATCTCATTCATCCCTGCAAGCCTACGGCAAACACACACTGACAGGATGTACAAAATGGCTGCCAGCCAGTGCCACATGGTTAACAACAACACTGAGCAAGAAGGCATGGGGAACAAAGAAAACATGCAGGCCTATGGCGAAAGCATACTGGCTGGCTAGACAAAATAGCTGCCAGCCACAAGTTCAAACAAAAAGCAGGAGGCGTGGAAAACATAGAACACATGCAGGCCCATGGCAAAATCTCACTGGCTGGCTACACAAAATGGCCGCCAGCCACATGGTCACAACAACGAGCAGGAGGCATGGAAAGCAAAGAAAACATGCATGCCTATGGCAAAAGCACACTGGCTGGCTACACAAAATGGCTGCCAGCCACATGGTCACAACAACAACCAGCAAGGAGGCATGGAAAACACAGAACACATGCAGGCCTATGGCAAAGGCACCCTGGCTGCCTGCACAAAATGGTCACCAGCAACATGGTCAAACAACAACAAGCAGGAGGCATGGAAAACAAAGAACACATATAGGCCTATGCACACTGACTATACAAAAAAATGGCCCCTGGTCACATGGCATGTGAAACAAAGACAAAAGGTGGCCTATGGCAAACACACTCATACACTGGCCAGACAAAGAAAGGAGGCATGGTAAATGGTAACACAGGAGCAAACAGAATCAATTCAGAAATGCCAAAACAAAATCTAACTGTGCTAAAAAAATTACAACACACATCCTCCAAAGGCATCAAATATATTACCCCACCTATACACTGTTTGCAGAAAAAAACGTGAAATACCCCCCAAAATACATATTTTGTAATTTAATCCAATGCCATCCATTGCCTAAATGATGTTTCAATTCAACATACACCACAGAAACAGTTGTTTCATGTACCTATGGCCAATATGGGGCCTACTGGCTGGACGGCCCATTGGGAGACTAGGCCACACAGTGAATTAAATGAATATTGCAAATTTATTAAAAAACATGGAGAAAATATACTAAACTGTGCAACATTTTTCCTTTACAAAAGAAGAAAAAATTACACGTAAAAATAGAACTAGGCCCCTACTGAAACTGCAGGCCACCCATCATACTAAATTTTAAAAATCGAATACAAGTACAAATGAATCCTGGTGCATGCTAGTTTTTGAACTTACTTGTGAAATCTCAAATACAATGTCCTTAAATCCAATGGTATATATGCAGCAGACAAGGAAAGGGATCCTTCCAGCTCCAAATCCAAATGAAAAGTGACCAATAGATGGGCAAAGCACTGGAAGGAGCCTGCTGGACAGGAACAGGAAGTTGGAGTCTCTGGGGCACTTCCTTGCTGTTGCAAAGTAACAAAAAGGCTTCATGCATGAAAAAAACAACTTCAACGGCCCGTTGGAAAAGAAAATCCACTTGAAAAGCCTCTCAGCTGCTTCTCGAACAAGAAAGCTGCTTGAGCGGTCTGTTGACGATCGGCACTAGATTGGTGCCATCGCGGTCAGAAGCAGTGCAAGCAAGCGCAAAGTATTGTGGGACCTCGCTAGCAGCTTGAGTTTATTGTGGCGCTCGTGAGTGAGCGGCAAAACTAATCTTGAGCGGGAATGGAAAATAAACTCAACTTCGCGCCCAGGAATGCGCAATTCAGGAACTCCATGCTCCTCCGTGGAGTGCAGAGTGCCTGAATTCCGCAGACGCCTAGGCCTAATAATGACCAGGGTTAACAATGCCAGAGGGGACAGGAACAAATTGGGGAACAGGATAATGAAAAATAGCACTAGGGGTACTTGGACCAGGGTGAGAAGGAACAGAAGGATATGGAACAGGGGTGTCTGACCCCAGTAAACAAGGGCCCGAAGGAACAGAAGGACCACAGGTAGAAGAAACATAAAGCCCTAAATCAGAACCACAAGGAGGGCTCTGAGGGCCTATGTACACTGACCAAAGCCAGAGGGACAAGGACAACCAGGGCCAGGAGTAGCAGACTAAAGTGGACAGACTAAAGAGGACCAGTACCAGGAGACCAATGGAGAGAAGGACCAGAGACAGAAGGGCCAGGGCTGCAGACATCGGATCAAGGATAAGCAAAAAGACCAGAAGCAAAAGGACCAGGACCAGACAGATCACAAGCAGAAATGACCAGGCCTAGCAGGACCTGGAGACTCTAGATCAGAATGACAAGGGGGTTATAAAGGAGAAAGTCTAGGACCGGTGGGACCAGCATCAGAATGTCCAGGAGTGTCAGACTCAGAGGGACCCTAAACCAGGGTGACAAGGACTACATGAACCAGGGTGACCCACAAGATAGGAACTAGGAGGACAAGTGCCAGAGGGATGAGTAAGACGAGACCCAGAGGACTCTTAGTAGGAGTACTATGATAGGGGGGCCATGGTCTGTTGGACAAGAACAAGTAAGAATAGGCAAACCAAGGGGACTAGTGGGAGTAGGATGGGATAGGAGGACTGAGGACTAGGAGCACCAGGAAATCCAAGGACAGTGGAACTATCATTAGAAGACCCGATATATGAGGGCCAGTCAAAAGAGTACGAGAAATTAGACCAGGACTAGATGAAACAAGGTGACCAGGATTAGAAACAGGCAAACAAGGGGACTAGATAGACCAGAAGAGCCTTACCAGGAGGATGATGACCGAGAACTAAGGTGAGGAGGATGAAAAGGTCCAGGACCGGGAGCCTGTGAAATAGGAGACCCAGAATCCAAATGACTAGGAGCACAAGTACATGGAACTAACAACCAGTCAAACCAGGACTGGTAAGAACAAGGCTAGGATGTTCTAGGACCAGCATGATTCAGAGATCATGGGACATCATAACTAGGAAAGACTAGAGTGATCTGTGACAGTGACAGGGCAAGTTATTTCTGAGCCATGTGGGCAAGGAGCAGAAGAACAAGGGCCAGGAGGATCTGGACTAGATTGAAGAGGACTAAGAAGATCAGTACCTAAAGGACAATGGCCACCAGGTCCAGGATACTAGGATAAGCAAAACAGGGATGAGACCAAGTGGGGCAGTACCATGGACACTCAGAAGACAGAGCAAAATCATGACCAGTAGGACTGGAAACAGAGCTAAGAGGGTCATGAAGATTTGGACCTAAGGGACCAGTGCTCGGATTACCAAGCGGGATAGAGCAATCATTACAAGTAGAAGGGCCAGGGCGAGAAGGATCTAAGATAAGAAGGCCAACCATTATCTTGAAAGTAGGTGGAATGGACCATGGTAGGTAGGAGGACCACGACCAAAGTGACCGGACTCAGGATGACCTGAACAAGGAGAACCTAGATCAAGAGGACCTGGATCAATGGCTTCAGTTCCAGTAGGACTAAATGGACAAGGAACAGACCCAGCAGAACAAAGACTACCCAAACCAGGAGGACTAAGAGTAACAGGCAGTGGCATACCAAAGGCCCCCAAAGCCTCCGCAGTGCAGGGGGGCTGAGCTCCAATGGGGCCCCCTAAGCACTGTACCCTACCAGGAGAACTTCCTTAAGTTTCGTTACGCCACTGGTACCAGGACACAAGAAGCAAGATGAACCAGGACCTTCAATACCAGAGCTAGGAGATTGACAGTGATTAGAACCAGGACAAGGTGACTAGGACCAAGATAACTACCAAGGAACAGGGCTAGATTGGCCAAGACTGGAGGTACCAGGAAGGACAGTGATGGCTAAAAGGCAAAGTTTATGATAACAAGCACAATAAGACAAGAAGAACCACGATGATCAGAACTAAGGAGACCAAGACTAAGATAGCAGATGGGTCCGGTCAGGAGAACTAGGTCCAGGACATCCCAAACTATAAGGAACAGGGACAAGAGGATCAGGGACAATGGGCACAAAATCTCAAGAGGGACAAGGACTGTGAAAAACAAGAATAGCATGACCTTGGCCAGGAGTGCCAGGTATCTGAGATCAGGGGCGTAGGCAGCCAGTATCAGAAGGAAAAGTTCTAAGAGGACCAGGCAACAAAGGACTAAGGGTACGAGGAAGACTGGAGGTCCAAGCCACAGGCCTTAGAACAGAATGGCCAGGAAGAGGAGCAAAAGGATGGCCAGGCCGAGGGAGACCAGATAAAGGAGGACTATGATCAGTTTGTATAGCAGCACAAGGACCAACAGAAGGAAGATCAAGGCCATAAGGATCAGGACAGATCTAGGAAGACAAGATCCAGGCAAATAGGACTGGGGACCAGAATAAGCAAGGCAGACAAAGAGGTCAGTACTAAAAATAGCAGGAGGATCAGAGACAGGAGCATCAGGACCAGATCAAGGAAGATTAAAAGGATATGCACCAATAGGAACAGGAATAGGAGTGGCAGGGTGATTTTGAACATAGGACCAGGGAATGAAGTGCCAATTGGAGCAGAAAGACCAGGACCTGGGTGGTGGCAGGACCAGGAAGAGGAAGATCAGTAGGACTTGAACAGTTAGAGCCAGGAAGACTAAGGGGACCTGACCTGGATGTCCAGGAGGACCAGGACCAAAATGATGAGGGTCAGAAGGACCCAAACAAAGAGAACCAGGACAAAGAAGGTCCACACCATTGGGTGCAGTGCTAAAAAGACCTTGAAGATAAGGCACAGGAGTAGGGGGACAAGAGTGATCCAAAGCAGGAAGATAAGAGCTAAGAGGGAGAGGCCTAAGAGGGCCAGGACACAAGAGGCCAGGTAGATCGAGGGGACACGCAGGACCAGGAACTGAGGTACCAGGATCAGAGGACCAGGTTGAAAGGACGAGGGTTACGAGGATCAGGAAAGAAAAGAAAGAGCTAGGAGAAGGGGTGCTTAATGTACCTGGATGGCAGAGGATTATGCATACAAAGACCCAAAGAAGTAGGAATAGAAACAAAAGGATCAAGTCTAGTGGGTACAAAACCAGGAAGAGAACATGGATTATGAGGACCAGGAACTGGAAGACCATTGCTAGGTAAAGCAGACTGAGAGTGAAGAAGACTTGGAGAGCAGGGCCCAAAGAATAAAGAGGAGATGGGCACTCAACCAGCGCTAACAGGACAAGATCTAAGAATACCAGAACAATAAGGACCAGTGGGACCACAATCAAGGGTAAATGGACAGTGAGTAGGATACTTAGGGCCAAGACTGTCATGACATGTTGGAGGAGGACCTAGGGAATTAGTCAGGCCAGGAGTACATGGACCAGGGACCAGATAGGGATTAAGTTGAGTAGAAGGATCACAATAAACAAGACCAGGAATAGGGCTAGGAGAACCAGAGAGGTCAGTAACAAGGAGCCAGGACCTGAAGTTCCAAGTAAATTGAGAGGGCTAGGACATGGGGTATTAGGACCAGCTTTGTGTGAATAAGGGGAACTAGGTCAACCAGAACCATGAGGACCATAGGGACCAGACCAGGACCAAAATGACCAGGCTCAGCCCAAGAAGACATAATAAGAAGGACCAGAACCAGTGGAGGCAGTACCAGGTGGACCAAAAGGATGAGGGCAAGAGGAATCAGAATAACCCAAACCAAGAAGACTAGGAGTGCCACTCCTAGGAGAACCAAGACAACAAGGATAGATGGATAAGGACCCCGCAGACCAGCAGGTTCAAGATGATTATCAGAAGTACCAGGATCCGGAGGCCCAGGAAGTCTAAAATACAAGGATGAACCAGGAGCATGCTGAGGAAGACCAAGGTCAAGAAGGACTACAACCAGAACTCACAGATTCAGGAAACCAGTGCTGGGGTGACCAGAACTAGTTTTACCAAGGGCAGAAAGAGGATCAGGAGAACCAAAACAACCTAGAACAGGAGGAGTGAGAACAGGACTAGGAGGAGGTTTAATGCCTAAAGGCACTGAAGGACCTGGAAGTGAGGAGCAGCAGGACACCTATGTGAGTCTAGGTCACATGTATTACGAGATCTCTTTTGTAAATGGTTCTTATACACGCTTTTTATACTGCCAACCCCTAAAAACACTCACCTCTTCAGTCCACGTACAGAACTGGTAAAAAATCAGAGCCTGCTGTAGGAAAGTGGCTCTGTATATACTGTACCCAAGTAAGGTTCAGGGTGTACAGAGTCCACAGTCCCCAGAGGGTTGACAGAGGCTAAAGTTAGATATAACCTTACTCTCCAAAGTGGTAGCTTGGTCGAGCAGTAAGGCAGTATCAGAGGACAGTGTAAAGCATTTGTTGTACACACTCAGTCAGCAAATGAAGCCACACACTCAAGAACTGAACTCTAGGCCAATGGTTTGTATATAAAAAATATATGCTTGTTTTATTTTAGAACCAACAATAGGATCAAAATATACTTTCTCAGTATGAGATGCTTTGGTTATTCACCTTACAGATAGGCAGTAGACTTTTTTGATAGTGGTTATCACAGTTGGTGCAAGAGGCAACACAGGGTCAAATTCAATGCAACATTGAGCTCAATGGAAAATTATGCTTAATTACAATTGATTACTTTGCAGAGCACTTTTCTAACCACAGGACTGGATCCTGGATTCAGTCCTGGGACACTTCCTGTAAACAGGTAAGAAAAAGCGTTTTGGTTATTGTAGTGATTTTTGAAGAATATTACTATATTTCAAAAGCTGACACTTAGAAACTTTTCTGGGTAAAATTACCAATGTTATCCTATGAAAGGAAATACAGTGTGCAAGCAAAGTATGTTTACGTTACTTTTGTAATCCAGTGCTGGACTCCTAGGTTCAGCACTGGGACATTTACTTAAAACAGGTAAGTAATTACGTTTTTGTAGTTTGTTCGATTTTTAAAGAATATTTGTAAAATACAGAAATCGACACTTAGAAGAAATTTCACAGAAAACCAGTCAATGGATCCCTATGAAAGAAAAGTGAGTTAGCGGTAAGTAACGTTGCGATTACTTTTTAGGGCCAGTGTTGGGCACTCGGGTCCAGCACTGAGGCCCCTTCTAATACTAGGTGAGTATTTTTGTTTTCGTGACTCGGTTGATTTTTGGTGAATATTCTAAAGTTTCAGAACTCCACACTTAGAAGAAATTTCGCAGAAAACCAGTCAATGGAACCCTATGGAAGAAAAGTGAGTTATCGGATTTCGGGTAAGTACTTGACTGGCAGGGTTAAGGTTCTGGGTAAGACTCAGGGGTCCCCCAGGATCAGGTAAGTACAGTTTTTACACCCTCAGCGGCACAGGGGCGGCCGGGTGCAGCGTGAGAAGGCCCAATGTTATCCTATGGCAGGCGGGGGCCCCGGGTTGGTGGCTGCTGGCAAGCAGGCCACGCGACTGTGGGAGCTGGGCTCCTGGTCACTTGCTCAGGGCAAGTAGGGAAGTAGGTTAGGATAGAGGTTGCACTTCCAGGGGCACTCGGGCGGCTGGGTGCAGGGTGCTTTGAGCCGTCGGGCGCTCAATGTTAAACAATAGAGGTCGTGAAAGGTGAAGAAAGGCTGCAGGCTCGGGGACGGTGATTCTTCAGGGACGACCAACACTTCAGGAGGTAAGTTGGGGTCTTGGAGGATAGGTAGACACCCAGGAGTTGGGCACAAGGGGCCGTGGGGCGCCGGGTGCAGGGGTGTCTTTTGAGGTCGGGAAATCTTACCCCCTGCTGGTCGCGGTTGGAGGGGTCCCTTGTCCTGAGGCTGCAGGCGTCGTCTGGGTCGTCGAGGAGGGTCCTTGGCCACTGGATTCCAGGTCAGAATCGCCGGGGGACGTCCTCGAGGTCTCTGGTCACTCAGGCACAGGCTGGACTCGGCGGGTGCAGAGTGTGCAGGTTTCGCGGCTCCGTGCCAGGGCCGGGTCTTTGGTAGGTTTTCTTTTGAGCAGTACCACTGCTCGTGGGAGTCCCTGGGTCGAAGGCTGTAGCACAGAAGTCAGGTCCTCAGGGGTTTGTGAGGTTGCTGAGGCCGGGATTCCGCAGGAGCAGGTTCAGAGGTCGACAGGCCGGTAGGGCTGGGGCCAAGTCAGTTGTTGTCGCCTCCTTTTAGCAGCTGCACGGCTGGTCTTCTTGCTTCGTCTTCTCTTCTTGTTTTCGGATTTGGGAACTCCGGAAGGAAGGTTCAGGGAGCCCCTAAATACTAAATTTAGGGGTGGTTACAGGTAGGTAAGGGCAGGGACCAATGGGTCCCTTCCCTGGGGTGGGTACACCCCTATTCTGTTCCTCTCCAGTGGGAGGGGGCAGGAGCCTGTCCCTGGTTGGCCAGGTCCCCCCATCCTCAAGATGGCGGGGACTCGAGTTTGTGCTTCACCTCGCCTCCCCCACCTTAGGGGTGGAGTTGGCAGAGGTGGGCACAACCCATTTCCTGCTTCTGGTTTTCCTGCCGGTTCTCCCGCCAGGAGTGGGGGTAGAACCAGTGGGGACTAGTTTGCTGGAAGCAGCAAATGGTCTGGGGAAACTCCAAAGGCGGCAGGCCTTTGAAGCTCCCCTGCCCATCCTGGGGGAGGAGGCTTTGGCACCTCGTCCCGGGATGTGCATTGTTTCAGGCCCCTGAGAGCAGAGGCTCTCGACCCAGGGGTCCAGAAACATGTCTGGTGGTGGCAGCCTGGGCAGCCACTCAGTCCGGACACTGGAGGTCGGTTTGGTTTCAGGGGGCATCTCTAAGATGCCCTCTGAGTGCGTTTACATTAAATCCCACACTGGCATCAGTGGGGTTTAATGTGCTGAGAAGTTTGATACCAAACTTCTTAGTCTTCAGTGGGGCCATTATGGTGCTGTGGAGTTCGTAATGACAGACTCCCAGCACCATATACTCTTAATGGCAGCACTGCACTTACAATGCCCAAGAATGGACTTGGGCACTGTAGGGGCACAGGGCTCATGCCTCTATGCCCTCACCACTGGCATAGTGCACCCAGCTAGAGGGGTGGCTGACCTAGGCCAGGGCAGTGGCTTGTAGGCATGGCACACAGGGATGTGAGCCATGTCGACTCTTCACTTTTGTTCTGCACCAAGACACGCAGCCTGCAAAGGCAGTGTGTGTGTGTAAGGTGCAGGGTCCCTAAGGGTGGCACAACAAGTGCTGCAGCCCTTAGGGGCCTTCCTGGTCACAGTGCCCTGGGTACCCATGGTACCATTTACCAGGGGCTGACCTGTGGCCAGGGATGTCAATTGGGTGTAGGTATCAATGCAATTTTAGGGAAGGAACACAGGCCCTGGGTACCTGGTTGGCAGGAGCCCAGGGCACACTCAGTCAAAGTACATCAGCCATTCAGCAAAAGTGGGGGCATACCATGTAAGAAAGATGGCACTTTCTCACACAACTCCCCCAAACGAAAGATGATGAGACTAACCTTGCCCTATGGAGTCTTCATTGTCTAAGTGGAAGAACCTGGAAAGGCCATCTGCATTGGCATGGGCAGTGCCAGGTCTGTGTTCCACTTCAAAGTCCATTCCCTGTAGGGAGATGGACCACCTCAACAGTTTTGGGTTTTCTCCTTTCATTTGCATTAGCCACCTGAGAGGTCTGTGGTCAGTTTGAACTAGGAAGTGAGTTCCAAACAGGTAGGGCCTCAGCTTCTTCAGGGACCAGACCACAGCAAAGGCCTCCCTCTCAATGGCACTCCAACGCTGCTCCCTGGGGAGAAGCCTTCTGCTTATAAAAGCAACAGGTTGGTCTTGGCCTTCATCATTGGTCTGGGATAGGACCGCTCCTATCCCTAGCTCAGAGGCATCAGTCTGCACAATGAACTGCTTGGCATAATCTGGTGCTTTTAGAATTGGTGCTGAGCACATTGCTTCTTTCAGAGTGTCAAAAGCCTTTTGGCAACAGACTGTCCAGTTTACTTTCTTTGGCATCTTCTTGGAGGTGAGTTCTGTGAGGGGAGTCACAATGGACCCATATCCCTTCACAAACCTCCTGTAGTACCCAGTCAAGCCAAGGAATGCCCTGACTTGGGTCTGAGTTGTTGGAGCTACCCAGTCCAGGATAGCCTGGATCTTGGGCTGTAAGGGTTGTACCTGGCCTCCACCAACCAGGTGGCCCAAGTACACCACAGTGCCCTGCCCTATCTGGCATTTGGATGCCTTGATAGTTAGGCCTGCAGTTTGCAGGGCCTTTAAAACCTTCCCAAGGTGGACCAGGTGATCCTGCCAGGTGGAACTGAAGACAGCAATATCATCAAGATAAGCTGCACTAAAGGACTCCAACCCAGCAAGGACTTGATTCACCAACCTCTGGAAGGTGGCAGGGGCATTCTTTAAACCAAAGGGCATAACAGTGAACTGAAAATGCCCATCAGGTGTGGAGAATGCTGTTTTCTGTTTGGCTCCTGGGGCCATGCCAATCTGCCAGTACCCTGCAGTTAAGTCAAAGGTACTCAGGTATTTGGCTGCACCCAATCTGTCTATCAGTTCATCAGCTCTTGGGATAGGGTGTGCATCTGTCTTGGTGACAGAGTTGAGACCCCTATAGTCCACACAAAACCTCATCTCTCTCTTTTCACCCTTTTGATGAGGTTTGGGGACCAGAACCACTGGGCTAGCCCAGGGGCTCTCAGAGGGCTCAATAACCCCTAGCTCCAGCATCTTGCTGACTTCAGCTCTGATGCTTTCCTTAACTTGGTCTGACTGACGATAGATCTTGTTTTTGACAGGTGCACTGTCACCAGTGTCCACATCATGGGTACACCAGTTTGTCAGACCAGGGGTCAAGGAAAGAGCCCAGCATACTGCTGCAAGACTTGCTTGCAGTCAGTCTGCTGTTGGGCAGTGAGGGTGTCTGAAAAGACAACTCCATCTACTGACCCATCTTTTGGGCTGTGGGAGAGGAGATCAGGGAGAGGTTCACTCTCAGCTTCCTGTTCCTCATCTGTCACCATCAGCATGGTGATGTCAGCCCTGTCATTGTAGAGTTTTAGGCGGTTCACATGGATAACCCTTTTGGGTGTCCTGCTGGTGCCCAGGTCAACCAGGTAGGTGACCTCACTCTTTTTCTCTAGGATAGGGTAAGGGCCACTCCATCTGTCCTGAAGGGCCCTTGGTGCCACTGGCTCCAAAACCCATACCTGTTGCCCAGGTTGGAATTCAACCAGTGCAGCTTTTTGGTCATACCAGTGCTTCTGAAGCTCCTGGCTGGCCTCAAGGTTCTTGGATGCCTTTTCCATGTACTCAGCCATTCTGGACCTTAGGCCAAGCACATAGTCCACTATATCTTGTTTGGGTTCTTGGAGAGGTCTCTCCCAGCCCTCCTTTACAAGACAGAGTGGTCCCCTCACAGGATGGCCAAACAGAAGTTCAAAGGGTGAGAAACCTACCCCTTCTGTGGCACTTCTCTGTAGCTAAAAGCAGGCATGGTAGTAGGACATCCCATCTCCTTTTGAGTTTTTCAGGGAGCCCCATGATCATGCCTTTCAATGTCTTGTTGAACCTCTCAACAAGGCCATTGGTTTGTGGATGGTAGGGTGTAGTAAACTTGTACTGCACCCCACACTCCTTCCACATGTGGGTCAGGTAAGCAGACATGAAGTTGGAACCTCTGTCTGAAACCACCTCCTTAGGAAACCCTACCCTGGTGAAGACACCAATGAGGGCTTTGGCTACTGCAGGAGCTGTAGTAGTCCTAAGGGGAATAGCCTCAGGATACCTAGTGGCATGATCCACTACCACCAGTATGAATTTGTTCCCTGAGGCTGTGGGAGGTTCCAGTGGACCCACTATGTCCACACCTACCCTTTCAAAGGGAACCCCCACCACAGGTAGTGGTATCAGGGGGCCTTTGGATGGCCACCTGTCTTGCCACTGGCTTGACAGGTAACACAGGAGCTGACAAACTCCTTCACCTTTTGGTGCATCTGGGGCCAGTAAAAGTGGCTAACTAGCCTTTCCCAAGTTTTGGTTTGGCCCAGATGTCCAGCTAGGGGATGTCATGAGCCAAAGTTAGGAGGAACTCCCTGTACTTCTGGGGCACTACCACTCTCCTGGTGGTTCCAGGGTTGGGGTCTTTGCCTCAGTGTACAGTAATCCCTCTTCCCAATAGACTCTGTGGGTACCACTGACATCTCCCTTGGCTTCTGAAACAGCTTGCTGCCTCAGGCTTTCAAGAGTGGGACAGTCTTGCTGTCCCTGGCACAGCTCTTCCCTAGAGGGTCCCCCTGGGCCCAAGAGTTCAACCTGGTAAGGGTCAAGCTCTAGGGGCTCAGTTCCCTCTGGGGCTTCCAGGTTCTCTCCCTGAGGAGAGGGGTCCTGCTCTTGTGACTGTGTAGAAGCTGGTCCGCCAGTCTTCTTTCCTTTTCTCTTGGTAGGCTGGGCCATCATTTCAGGCTCCAACACTATTTCTTCACCCTGCCTTTTGCTCTGTGCTCTTGTTTTTACACACACCAATTCAGGGATGCCCAGCATGGCTGCATGGGCCTTTAGCTCCACCTCTGCCCAGGCTGAGGTTTCCAGATCATTTCCTAGCAGACATGCAGCTGGTAACTTCGGAGAGACCACTACCTGCTTCAGGCCAGTAACCCCCCAGCCTAATGTCACCATGGCCATGGGATGACTAGTGGTGACACTGTCAGCATTGGTGACTGGGTAAGTTTTCCCAATCAAGTATTGCTCAGGGGAAACCAGTGTGTCCCTCACCATAGTGACACTGGCACCTGTATCCCTCAGAGCCTCTACTCTAGTTCCATTCACCCAGGGGTATTGCAAATACTTCTTTAAGTTGGGTGGCCACACAGCTACAGTGGCAAATTCCACTTCCCTAGGGAGACCAGACTTGCCTCAGTGTGTTCCCAGATTTGCTCAGGGTACACTTCTGATCCCATCTGTAAACTTGCTGCCCCAGGAGTAGCTGTACTGGGTGCCTTAGGGGCTTTGTTGTGGGGGCAAGTTTTGTCTACAGTGAGGTGTCCTGACTTCTTACAGTTATTACACCAGGCCTTCAAGGGATCAAAGTTCTTCCCCTATAGGGTTGAGGCACATAGGGAGTAGTTTGGGACCCACCCCTGAACAGGTTTTTGGGGCCCTTTGGAAGACTCAGACTTTTTATCTTTGGGATTCTCACCACCTTTCCCGTGGGGGGTTTGGTGACCACCTTCTTTTGGTCACCCCCAGTGGTTGTCCTTGTCACCCTAGTCTTGACCCAGTGGTCTGCCTTCTTTCCCAATTCTTGGGGAGAAATTAGACCTAGGTCTACCAAATGCTGATGCAACTTTTCATTTGTGCAATTACTTAGTATGTGTTCCTTCATAAACAAATTGTAAAGTCCAGAAAAATCATGCACATTATGTCCAGCTAACCAGCCATCCAGTGTCTTTACTGAGTAGTCCACGAAGTCAATCCAGGACTGGGTCTGGGTTTTGTGAGCCCCCTGAATCTAATTCTATACTCCTCAGTAGTGAGCCCAAATCCCTCAATCAGAGTACTCTTCATGAGGTCATAGGACCCTGCATCTGGCCCAGAGAGGGTCAGAAGCCTGTCTCTGCAGTTACCAGAGAACAGTTCCCACAGGAGTGCCCCCACAGAGGTTTCTTTACTCTTCTTATTTCACAAGCCCTCTCAAAGGCTGTGAACCATTTGGTGATGTCATCACCTTCCTCAAACTTAGGGACAATCCCTTTGGGGATTTTAGGTTCAGAAGTTTCCTCCCTATCCTTATTTTTAGTATTGCTGCCACCATTGATGGGTGCTAAACCCATCTCCTGTCTTTCCTTCTCTAGAGCCAGGAGTCTGGTCTCTAGGTCCAGTCGCTTGGCCAACCTTGCTAACAAGTTGTCCTCCTCACTGAGGCTATCCTCAGTGTCCTCTCTGGGACCAGGACCACCTAGGTGGCCCCTAGGTCCCCAGAGGTCTATTCTTGGAGTTAAGGGTGCAGGGACCCTATCTTCCCTAGGAAGTGATGGAGGTGGGTTACCATCCCCATCCTCCTCATTCCTTTCCTCCTCTGTTGGGTCATCACCATGCTCAGAGGGGTGGGCTTTAGCATACTCAGCCAGGAGCTCCTGGAGCCCTTGTTTGGTTGGATGCTGGCCCATTGGTATATCTTTAAGTTTGCATAAGGACCTTATCTCTTTGAAAGACAAATGAAGATAAGGGGTGAGGTCGAGCTCCTCAACCAGTTCCTGTATGTCATTATTATCTTCACTAATAGCTGGGTTCTTGTCTTGAGACATTTTTTAAAAAAAATTCTAACCCCTCTAACCTTGGCTATAGTGACTTTTTATTTTCTAAGATGCTACAGGGACTTAAGCAAGACCCTAACAAGACTTTTAGTAATTTGGTAAAAAAAATGCCAATTAAAAAAATCAGAATTCTAAAGGCAATTTAAGAGTTCTGTCGTGTGATCAGATGGTAACCAAGTAGTCCAACAAATGCAAGTTTGTATCCCACCGCTGATCCACCAATGTAGGAAAGTGGCTCTGTATATACTGTACCCAAGTAAGGTTCAGGGTGTACAGAGTCCACAGTCCCCAGAGGGTTGACAGAGGCTAAAGTTAGATATAACCTTACTCTCCAAAGTGGTAGCTTGGTCGAGCAGTAAGGCAGTATCAGAGGACAGTGTAAAGCATTTGTTGTACACACTCAGTCAGCAAATGAAGCCACACACTCAAGAACTGAACTCTAGGCCAATGGTTTGTATATAAAAAAATATATGCTTGTTTCATTTTAGAACCAACAATAGGATCAAAATATACTTTCTCAGTATGAGATGCTTTGGTTATTCACCTTACAGATAGGCAGTAGACTTTTTTGATAGTGGTTATCACAGTTGGTGCAAGAGGCAACACAGGGTCAAATTCAATGCAACATTGAGCTCAATGGAAAATTATGCTTAATTACAATTGATTACTTTGCAGAGCACTTTTCTAACCACAGGACTGGATCCTGGATTCAGTCCTGGGACACTTCCTGTAAACAGGTAAGAAAAAGCGTTTTGGTTATTGTAGTGATTTTTGAAGAATATTACTATATTTCAAAAGCTGACACTTAGAAACTTTTCTGGGTAAAATTACCAATGTTATCCTATGAAAGGAAATACAGTGTGCAAGCAAAGTATGTTTACGTTACTTTTGTAATCCAGTGCTGGACTCCTAGGTTCAGCACTGGGACATTTACTTAAAACAGGTAAGTAATTACGTTTTTGTAGTTTGTTCGATTTTTAAAGAATATTTGTAAAATACAGAAATCGACACTTAGAAGAAATTTCACAGAAAACCAGTCAATGGATCCCTATGAAAGAAAAGTGAGTTAGCGGTAAGTAACGTTGCGATTACTTTTTAGGGCCAGTGTTGGGCACTCGGGTCCAGCACTGAGGCCCCTTCTAATACTAGGTGAGTATTTTCGTTTTCGTGACTCGGTTGATTTTTGGTGAATATTCT
Source organism: Calotriton arnoldi (assembly GCA_963921515.1). Lineage (NCBI taxonomy): Eukaryota > Metazoa > Chordata > Amphibia > Caudata > Salamandridae > Calotriton > Calotriton arnoldi. The sequence goes on from CAWUFW010005812.1 coordinate 1,186,798, forward strand.
AAAGTTTCAGAACTCCACACTTAGAAGAAATTTCGCAGAAAACCAGTCAATGGAACCCTATGGAAGAAAAGTGAGTTATCGGATTTCGGGTAAGTACTTGACTGGCAGGGTTAAGGTTCTGGGTAAGACTCAGGGGTCCCCAGGATCAGGTAAGTACAGTTTTTACACCCTCAGCGGCACAGGGGCGGCCGGGTGCAGAGTGAGAAGGCCCAATGTTATCCTATGGCAGGCGGGGGGCTCCGGGTTGGTGGCTGCTGGCAAGCAGGCCACGCGACTGTGGGAGCTGGGCTCCTGGTCACTTGCTCAGGGCAAGTAGGGAAGTAGGTTAGGATAGAGGTTGCACTTCCAGGGGCACTCGGGCGGCTGGGTGCAGGGTGCTTTGAGCCGTCGGGCGCTCAATGTTAAACAATAGAGGTCGTGAAAGGTGAAGAAAGGCTGCAGGCTCGGGGACGGTGATTCTTCAGGGACGACCAACACTTCAGGAGGTAAGTTGGGGTCTTGGAGGATAGGTAGACACCCAGGAGTTGGGCACAAGGGGCCGTGGGGCGCCGGGTGCAGGGGTGTCTTTGAGGTCGGGAAATCTTACCCCCTGCTGGTCGCGGTTGGAGGGGTCCCTTGTCCTGAGGCTGCAGGCGTCGTCTGGGTCGTCGAGGAGGGTCCTTGGCCACTGGATTCCAGGTCAGAATCGCCGGGGGACGTCCTCGAGGTCTCTGGTCACTCAGGCACAGGCTGGACTCGGCGGGTGCAGAGTGTGCAGGTTTCGCGGCTCCGTGCCAGGGCCGGGTCTTTGGTAGGTTTTCTTTTGAGCAGTACCACTGCTCGTGGGAGTCCCTGGGTCGAAGGCTGTAGCACAGAAGTCAGGTCCTCCGGGGTTTGTGAGGTTGCTGAGGCCGGGATTCCGCAGGAGCAGGTTCAGAGGTCGACAGGCCGGTAGGGCTGGGGCCAAGTCAGTTGTTGTCGCCTCCTTTTTAGCAGCTGCCCGGCTGGTCTTTTTGCTTCGTCTTCTCTTCTTGTTTTCGGATTTGGGAACTCCGGAAGGAAGGTTCAGGGAGCCCCTAAATACTAAATTTAGGGGTGGTTACAGGTAGGTAAGGGCAGGGACCAATGGGTCCCTTCCCTGGGGTGGGTACACCCCCTATTCTGTTCCTCTCCAGTGGGAGGGGGCAGGAGCCTGTCCCTGGTTGGCCAGGTCCCCCCATCCTCAAGATGGCGGGGACTCGAGTTTGTGCTTCACCTCGCCTCCCCCACCTTAGGGGTGGAGTTGGCAGAGGTGGGCACAACCCATTTCCTGCTTCTGGTTTCCCGCCGGTTCTCCCGCCAGGAGTGGGGGTAGAACCAGTGGGGACCAGTTTGCTGGAAGCAGCAAATGGTCTGGGGAAACTCCAAAGGCGGCAGGCCTTTGAAGCTCCCCCTGCCCATCCTGGGGAGGAGGCTTTGGCACCTCGTCCCGGGATGTGCATTGTTTCAGGCCCCTGAGAGCAGAGGCTCTCGACCCAGGGGTCCAGAAACATGTCTGGTGGTGGCAGCCTGGGCAGCCACTCAGTCCGGACACTGGAGGTCGGGTTGGTTTCAGGGGGCATCTCTAAGATGCCCTCTGGAGTGCGTTTTACATTAAATCCCACACTGGCATCAGTGGGGGTTTAATGTGCTGAGAAGTTTGATACCAAACTTCTTAGTCTTCAGTGGGGCCATTATGGTGCTGTGGAGTTCGTAATGACAGACTCCCAGCACCATATACTCTTAATGGCAGCACTGCACTTACAATGCCCAAGAATGGACTTGGGCACTGTAGGGGCACAGGGCTCATGCCTCTATGCCCTCACCACTGGCATAGTGCACCCAGCTAGAGGGGTGGCTGACCTAGGCCAGGGCAGTGGCTTGTAGGCATGGCACACAGGGATGTGAGCCATGTCGACTCTTCACTTTTGTTCTGCACCAAGACACGCAGCCTGCAAAGGCAGTGTGTGTGTGTAAGGTGCAGGGTCCCTAAGGGTGGCACAACAAGTGCTGCAGCCCTTAGGGGCCTTCCCTGGTCACAGTGCCCTGGGTACCCATGGTACCATTTACCAGGGGCTGACCTGTGGCCAGGGATGTCAATTGGGTGTAGGTATCAATGCAATTTTAGGGAAGGAACACAGGCCCTGGGTACCTGGTTGGCAGGAGCCCAGGGCACACTCAGTCAAAGTACATCAGCCATTCAGCAAAAAGTGGGGGCATACCATGTAAGAAAGATGGCACTTTCTCACACCTGCAAAGTGAACAAAAACCCAGGACTGTTACAGACTGCTGCGTGTAGGAGACATGTTCTGATGCTGGCACAGTAATCTGAAGGTGGATCTATTTTCTATCTTTTTCTGTTTTGTTTTAGGGTGCATAGCTACCCGAAGGCCTCCCAGCACTAGAACAGTCATCATTACTACCAGCTCAACAGCAGGAGTTAATTACTGTAAAGCCAGGTTATCAAGACCTCATGTAAAAAAAGCTTGTTAGAAAGCTAGCGTAGATCGAGGAGGAGAGTGTTCCAAAGGTTGTTGGCCACCTCAATGAGAACTACTAAACTTGGGAACCTGTAGCAGGTGAGCTGAGGAAGATCTAAGTGATCTTCCTGCAAGGTAAGGAGTAGCTAGCGATCTTAGCAAAGTGGGTCCTCTCTTATGGAGTGATCAATGCAAGATGCATAAGGTTTTAAATTGAACCCACTACTCCACTGGGAGCCAGTGAAGCTCCTTCAAGGCCTTTTGCATGGATTTATGTCTGAGGAGATTTAACAGAAGCTGTGCACTGACATTCTGTGTAGTCTGTAACCTTTTTGTCACATATCGAGGTGATCCAAGGTACAGAACAGTGCCATAATCAAGGTGGGAGATAATGAGAGCCACGACAATTAGTCTTCTGGCTAAGAAAGGGGGCAGATTTCAGACCACTTAGGGCTGGGGAGTCTTTCCAGACAATCAGGCACTGGAGTTAGGACTTTCTTACTGAAGTTATTGCCCAATAGCATAACCTTAGTCTTGTCTTCATTGAGCTTCAATTTGCAGTTGGCCAGCTAGCTGGCCATCTCGTGAAGCCAGGGGGCCAGAGTGAGGTGATTGAAGCTGGGATCAGGAGAAATGGATATCACCAACTAGGTGTCATTGGCATAGGAGACCAGTGACAACCAAAATGAGCGAATAATTTTAGCCAGGGGGTACATATAAAGATTAAAAAGAGGGGCTCATGGAAGATCCCTGTGGCACCCACACAGCTCAGTGGAAGTCCGCCAGAATACCAGGAATGATCAATCAGTTGGAATGTTCTTTTCTTCAAGAACGAAGAGAGCCATTTTAAGGCACGGTTGACGACACCCGCTTTTGATATCCTGTTGATAAGTGTGACATGATATACTGTGTCAAAGGCCACACTCAGGTCTCATAGGATAATGACTGCCAACCTTCCTTTGTCCAGCAAGGATCTGAGTTCCTTGACCACAGCGAGCAAGGCTCTTTCTGTGCTATTCTGTAGCCAAAACTCGATTTGTGTGGGGTGGAGAATGCTGTTGGAGTTAAAGAAGGAGGAAAAATGCTTGTTGACATGCTTGTCCAGGAGCTTCGAAGAACCTGGCAACAAAGAGATTGGCCTATAGTTACTCAGGTAAAGAGTATCTAACCCCAACTTTTTAAGAGGGGCTTAACCACTGCATGCTTCAATTTCTGGGGGACTTGCCCACTAGTAAGGGATAGATACAGCAAATCCACCAGAGTGGGAGCAATGCTGTGGAACTCCTGACACAGGATATGAAAGGGGTCAGGGTCCTGGGAGGAATCTGATTTTACTGCCTTCAGGAGATCTGTGAGAGGGCTTACAGTGAGGTCTGGAAAGGTCGAGAGAATCCCTTAAGACTGCACTTGATGGGGCTCACTTCCAGAGGGCTCCTGAATAACTGGACCATCAGAAAAGGAAGAGTAGCTGTCCAATATCTTTTTATGGAAGAAAAGAGCCAGGTCATTGCTAAACTCAACCAAGGTTTCTTGGACAGAACCAATAGACTTGTGCTCGGTGATCTCCTTGGGGGAGTTGGCAGACTGCTCAATTTTGGTGGAAAAGTAAATGGCTTGAGAAACTTTATTCTCCGCATGATAGCGCCTAATGGGCACTCCTATACTTAGTTTTGCTAACTTCAACATAGGACTTTCTCCAATTTATTTACAGACATTTACAGTCCTTTTTCAAAGAACGAAGGTTGGCATTGGACAATGGGGATTTTTTTTCCCACTGGATAGTCCCTTACCACCTGGCAGGCAAAACCGTGTCCAATGAGTTGGTAATTCATTCATTGAAACTGAAGGTGGAAGAAGTGACATTATCTGTCAAATCAGGTCTTGTTGTCTGCATGGCAACTGACTAGTATCCAAACTTAACTTAGGCTAATGTTGTTCCAACCGTCTGACCGGACGTATGACAGTGGAGGAAGAGGGGACAGATAAAGCAAGTGGAAGCAAAAATTGGGAACATGGGAACTGAAACTTGGCAGAAGAGTGGATGAGTAAAAATGACTGAGGTCTGTGAAGGATGGCAGAAAGGGTTTGAGAAACTCAGATGGCTGAAGATAGGAAAAATGGTTAATGGCTAACAAAGGAGTCAAATGGGTATGGCAATTAGCAAAGGGAAGCTCAAGAAGGCTCTGATGAGCAAAAGAGAGGAATGATGGAGTTCTCCAGATAGATCATCTCAAATGGCCCAAAGAGGGATTCTGTTGATCCGAGCACAGGTCTTTGCAATGACATTTGATGTGTGTGTATGTGAGATGAGTATGTAGCAAGCAGCAGATTTACTAAGTCATGCAAGGCAGCAGGAATACTTGCTGTGCTGCGTTGTGTGGCAGGGAGAGAGCAGAAATGTGCCATATCTACTCAGATTTGACATATTTCTGCTCTCTCCCTTCACTGTGTGCTGGCTCGTACCAACACAGACATCCTTGCGCCATGGGGCAAGGGTGCAAGGGTGCCTGATTTACAAATAGAATTGCTTTTGTGCAAGAAGGGGCAACTTACTGCACAAAAATAATCATTGGAGGCATTTTCCTCTTTTTATGCATACTGATGAATGCAGCACACATAGAAAGAGGATGTAATTCGGAGCAATAGAGATTTTTCTCCTCCATACGCCTTCCTTGGGAAGGCGTACTATTTTAATGCAATCCCATGTTTACTCACATGGCAAACTTGGGATGGTGTCAAAATCCATGAGTGATTGCATGACAATGCCCATGCTCCACCCATGGAATCCCTTATCAACACAAGGTAACACAAGGCAGCCATTTGTGCTGCCTTGCGTTACTCTGGATTTGTTAAGCGATGCAGAGCCATGCAAGGTGACTTTGGGTGGCTTAGTAAATCCCATTTAAGGGTTTGTGTTTCCTTGCATCGCCTTGCTTGACGCAAGGGCAATCCAAACCCTTATTAAAGCTGCCGCTAAGGGTGTAGTAGTTGTGTGATGAAAGTCTTAGTGCACGGACCAGTTGATGCATTATGCATGACATGATGGAGAGTAGATACAGCTTCCCTAAGCAGTGGGAGTGTATTGACTGCATCCCTGTGGATAGAGGTTGGAGACTCAGGACTGAAGTGAGGGAGAATGGAGAAAAGGCTACCCAAATAAATTCTGTGAGTTAACTCCATCCTCGAAACTATAAATTAGGACCATAGTTTTTCTTACTTCTGTCATGAGATTGCAATGATGCCTCACATTTATACTGTTTTGGTGCCTTCATAAGTGACCCTATGCAATTGTTTCTATTTTGATAAAATCACTCTAGATATTGGATGGCTCTATGTTACTGGGATACTACATTTCCATTTCTGGTTTTCACTTTTACAAATCATTGTTTTCAGGTGTTTTAATCTGATTTGTTTAACTGAACTAAACCAGAATAAATAATTCCAGATGCACTTATTTGCTGCCGAAAAATAAGTGTTCCCATCTCATAACAAGGAGCCTTTTGGTAATCCTATATCTGGCCCTTGTACACTCCCATGACTTTATGAGTAAGAGCGAAAATATAGCTTTAGACGAATGAACAGCTCAAACTAGCCTTGCAAAGGATCTGATCATCTTTATATTTAGTCACATCTGAAAGTAAATTTAAAGGAGTAGAAATATTTGTAGAACATGAGACTGCCCAATAAAGGGCCTCCCAAGTCGCTATCTTAACCCACTGTCTAATGGAGTGGCAGTCTGTGCCATGTCTGTCAAAATAACTTGGAAACATTCCAACATTTGGGAACTTTAGATCTTTAAGATAGTGTCTGCATCTAATCAGTTTTAGTACTAAGGGCCTCATATCACAAAATCACAAATTCCGTGACCACAAAAGTACTTATCATTATTGTCAGAACCCTTTCCATGAGTTGGGAATTTCTTTAGACTAATCAAAGGACTTTTGCAATTGTTTCTGAATTGCATATTGGAGGTATCATGAAAGGGGTTTTCTCCCTCCCCTTTCCAATTTGGAAATGTATTGATAGCTAATGACTCCCGATTTGGGGTGGCAACTAATTTGAAAAGGGGAAGGGGACACCATAGGACAGGATGTTGACAGCTTTGTGAAGGGGAGAAGCATTTAGACAGCAACCAGGTAAATAGTGAAGTTTTTTGCTATTTGCACGGCAGCCAGCCGAACAGCACAGGATCTCTTCTGTTCAACCAGCAGCCAGGTAAATATTTAGGTTTCCTGCTATTTGCACATCTGCCGTACAAACAGTGCAGAATATCTAGGGGCAGATTTACAAGAACTGGCACATCCCTGCATATTAGCAGGGATGCGCCAGTTCATTTGCGACACGTAAAAAAAACCTTGCGCCACCATGGATGCGCCGCATTTACAATGCGGCGCAACGTGGCGCAAGGATAGACAGATGCATGTTGCTTCTGTTTGGCATAAGGGCAGCGCATTGCTGGAGTCATGTCGCAAGAATGACGCAACTCCAGCAATGGTTAGGAATGCCTATTCCTAACATGCTGCGTCACTCCTTACGCCTGCTTCAGGCAGGCGCAAGGTTTTGACGCAGTGGCGTCGTAAAAGTGACTCAGTGAAATCTTGTAGATTTCACTGCGTCACTTTTACGAGGCTTTCCTGCGTGGGAACGCCCACCCTGCATACATTATACATGACACAGGTATAATGTAGCGCAGGGCTTTACAACGTGACGCATCTCCCTAGATGCGTCACGTTGTAAATATGTCCCAACGTGGCGCATTGTTTACGACGCCACTGTGTCACAGAAGTGACGCAACAGTGGCATAAATTTGTCGCAAGGGGCTTGTAAATCTGCCCTTTACTATTTAACTAGTGGCCGGGTAAGTAGTGTAGCTTTTCTGCTATTTGCATGGCTGCCAGTCACACAGTGCAGAATCCCTACTGTTTAGCGAGTGGCCAAGTAAATAGCGATGTTTTTCTGTTATTTACCTGGAAATTGGCCAAACAGTGCAGAATCTCTAATATTTAGACTGCGACCAGGTAAATAGCAAAATTTTGTCTGCTATTTGCACGGCTGCTGGCCAAACTATGTAAAATCTTTACTATTATGCCAGTGGCTGGGTAAATAGTGAAGTTGTTCTGCTATTTGCACGGCCGTCAACTGAACAGTTCAGAATCTCTACTATTTAACCAGCGGTCATTTAAATAGTGATATTTTTCTGCTATTTGCACGGCCACTGCCGATCAGTGCAGAATCTCTACTATTAGCCAGCAGCTAGGTATATAGTGAAGTTTATCTGCTATTTTCCCAGCCGTTGGCAAAACCGTGCAGAATATCTATTATTCAGCCAATCACTGTGTAAGTAGTGAGGTTTATCTACTATTTTTCAATACCACTAGCCAAATAGTAAATAATTTCTGTTATTCGATTCGCGACCGAGTAAACCACAAAAAATATTACTGTCTACCCGGCAGCCGGTAAAATAGCTGCTACCTTTTAAGTAGCCAATTAAACAAGAAAGAAATGATAAATAAGGCAGAAAAAAAGATAGGCCTTAAAAACCTTCCAACAGGCAAGATTGTCAAAGATCTGAAGCAACAGTAGAGCAAGATGTTTGCAGAATTGGTTTGCCAGGCCTGAAAATGATCTGCCCTCCAGCCTGCAATGTATGAACTGTGCTTTGTAAAGAAATTGTAGATCACTTAACCAGAGCAGTCGCGAAGGGTTAAACTTATCCATAATGAATTTGGTCCCTGCCTGGTAATGCACTGGATTTTACATTGCATGCTCAGAGCAATGATAGACAATGCTGGGACATATTATCAAGAACGGCGTTAAAAATTATCGCCGGTTTAGCGGCAGAAAACTGCCTGTTCTGGTGTGAACATGGGCTTCTATTGGAATTCTCCAGGGCATATTATCAAGCCCATTATCGGCAGTTTTCTGCTGCTAAACCGGCGATAATTTTAACGCCGTTCTTGATAATATGCCCCGCAGTTTTTTCCTGGACTCCTACACGTGGAGGTTACAGGACGTAGACCCAGTAGCCTGGAGGAATAACAAAATTCATGAAAGAGTGTCTTAAGCAAATGAGCAGCCTTGGAGATTTGACACCTGATTTTCTTTGTTTTAGCTTGAAGGAGATAGAATTGTAAAGCCTCCAGGGCATATTTATTATAGGTTTTGCGTCGCCCTGCACCATGCACGGTGACGCAGGGCAGCACAAAACTTCTAGTGAGATTCATCAAGCCACGTAATGACACCCTGTGTGGCCCTGCGGTGCTTGGTAAATCTAGTGAGGGCATTACATGGGTAGAGCGTGGCTGTTCCCATGCATTTACCCATGTATTCTTATGAATTCCCAAATTTACCAAGAGTGGTAGACTTAGGAATGCATCAGAATTGTATGCCTCCCCACCAGAGGTGCAACAAGGAGACATATCCTTATTTCTCCTCATTGTTTCCTCTTTCTACATGTGCTGCATTATGCAGCACATGTAGAAGGAAGAAAATGCCTCTTAGGATTGTGTTTGTGTTTGTCCCTTTCTGCACAAAAACAATCCAGCTTACAACGCAGCCACCCGTGCACGATGGCTGCAAAATACATGTTATTTAATTTTCTACATTTATAGATCAAGCACACATTTTCTGATTATGTAAACACGTATACACCCTGTAGTTAGTGTTTTTTTCATATTTCTAGCATTGATAGATTCATTTTCATTATGAAGGACTCCCCATGATTAAAGCGCTTTGTTGTTTTGTTGCACCATATAAATATATAATTTGCGACCCAGTTTGTATTACTGGCATGGTGAGTAGAAACATTCCAAGGCCATTTGGTTTATCCCTCTTACCTCCCTGAAACCCACTCTGCTATTTGAAGGCAGGGTTCAATGGTAGATATGGAATAGTATAAGTACAATGAGAGAGCTCTGCTGCATCAGAATTAATAGTTCTATTTTGGTGGAATGCAGTTCATCTGTAAATGATTAGAGATCGATGACAGCATCCTTACTTTAAAAAAAAAAAGTGTAGGGTGATAGATTCAGATTATTTGTTGAGTTCTCAATGGACTGCCCTTCTAATTGGCGCACCTAGGAGAGATACATTGTAAGACTTCCTGTAGTTTTATTGTTCATTAAAGTCAAACAAGATTTCTTCTATAACAGCTTGATACATGAATTTTTGAGGTCATTTGGATAGTTGCTTTCTTGAAAGCAGGGGTTGAGAATGTCACAAACTACAACAGAAGTTGGGGGTATCAGGGGAGCCTGCTGGCAACATGAGTCAAGCAGCTCCACGGGCCACCAGAGAGCTTGCAATGCTTTTGGTGCAACTCTCCTGGGGTGGGACTCGGTCCCCCAGAAGCCTGCTCATGCCTGCAAGGGGAGGAGCCCCGCTCACCTACATCCTCACTGGCGGCATCCCGCAGCGCTGGTCTTGCTCCACAGTCCACCAGGGAGCCCGCAACGCTTTTTGTGCAACTCTCCAGGGGTGGGACTCGGTCCCCCAGAAGCCCTCTTGTGCCTGCGAGGGGGAGGAGCCCCGCTCGCCTACATCCTCACCGGCGGCATCCCGCGTCTTGCTCCATGGGCCACCAGAGAGCCCACTACGCTTTTGGTGCAACTCTCCTGTGGTGGGACTCGGTCCCCCAGAAGCCTTCTCATGCCTGCGAGGGGGAGGAGCCCCGCTCGCCTACATCCTCACCGGTGGCTTCCCACAGCACGGGCCGCGCGCGGGCGTGCCAGGGCCATGCCCGGGCAAAGCCCGGGCCAAGGGCAGGCCCGTCTGCGCCCGTCCGTGCCTGACCGAGGCTGGGCTGGGCCACATCTCTTGGCCCCTGCATCCGGGACTGCGACCCAGGAAAGGAAAGGATCTAAGGACCTAAGTCTCTTGGCAAGGTAAGACCATGGGGAAGAGGAAGGCAGCGATGTCGAACACCAGGGAACGTCCGTTGGCCGCAACTATAACTAGCTTTTTGACCACAGCCATGGGGGCGATTAACAACGAAATTGAGTATGTGGAGGAGAGGATGGGGGTTACTAAGAAAGCTCTACATACAAAACCCCTGGAGGGAGACGCCGGAGATGGGGGTATAACTGTGCCCTCACAGCCCATACATCAGGCGGACAATAGTAAGGTCATTGGAAACCCTTGCATTTTTAATGGCGACCTCATGATCATGTCGAATGATCAGAGTTTACAACTCGAACCTAGCGGATCGCCTCCAGTAAAAAAGGCAAAAAGTAGCAACAAGCCGCAAATTAAACGCAAGACGCCCTTGGTGGGTAATACACCGGCATCTGTCAGCAGAAAAAATGGGTTGCCGTCTGAGCCTGTCAATGAAACTACCCAGGGTGCCTTAACGCAAGCTATTCTCACAGAGCTTTTGGAAAAAAAGCTGAAAGTGTGTCTTGAACCAGTTCTGGCTGTCCTTAACAGCATCGATGCTTCCCTGAAAATCTTGATTGGTTCAAGCTTGAACTCCACCTCAAGCACTTTTAAGAGGTTCCTATCACATCCACGGCTGGTCTCATCCAGGGAGCATCAGGCGTTGGCCATATGCAAGAGGAGGGCACTAAAAATAGTTCTATCTTGACTGCCCAGTCCAACTCAACAGTGCACCTAACTAGGGCACAATTAGTCCTGCCAAAGAAGCCCGGCAACGGTCTTGAGCTTCCATCTAAAATGCGTTTAGCCACTGTAAACAATCAAGCAGCATGCGCAAGACCAAACAGAACCCTGCAGCTCCCCCCGTAGGCAACACCGTTAGTAATAGTCCTGAAAAATGTCCCTCCCGCCTCCCAAGTTGAAGAGCAAGGCCAATTCAAAAACAAGGTTGTCCATTGGTTCCTCAAAACCGCAAAGGGTTTCAGTTGCGAAGAACTCTATGGGAGCATAAACAATGTTCAATGCGTGTCGTGGGTAGGCCTTCATCCAAAAGAGAGACCTGGTGACTGCATTGTGGTCAACTTTAGGAACAAGCATATAGCAGGTTGTCTCCTGGATAGAACATCTCAACTACTCACGTTGGGGGGAGGAATCAAGGCAGTTCTCTTGGGATACTTTTATAGGCCCATTAAGCAAACTCTTCCGCATTTGATCTTCGGGCACGGGGGGTGGTTCCGGAGCGACCTCCAATTTCAACTTACAATCGTTTCACACCCCTCGAGCAAGTTGACTGACTATACAAACGGGGGATTGCCCTGGTTGAAGCTCAATCAAACAAACATGGGAGAGAAACAACACAGGCATATGTGGCCACTTCTCTGCCTCTGGCTTCCCCCTGCATGGTTACAGTCAATAATAAAGGAAAAGTCACACAGGCACTATCGAATTGTATGAACAGCCCCAAGGTCAAAGATGCCGGTACCAACACGCAAGAGGGCAATAAGCTTAGTTGCATGTTTTGGAATGTAGCTGGTGTTGCGTCTAAGGTCAACAATGCTGACTGGGTAGATTTTATTAAAGGCTACGACATCATATGTCTCCAAGAGACGTGGGCCCATGAAAAGAAACATATAGATGGTTTTATATCAATTGAGACACCAGCTGTCCGCTCGCGTGGAGGACACGACCGAGGTGGCTTGCTCACCCTAATAACTACAACTTGGGGCAACAAAATACATACTGTTAACCTGGACACTCCGCACTTTCATTTTATAAATGTCACATATGAATTAAATGTCACACTTATAGTTATAAACTTTTATCATAATAATGTTATTCCTTTCAATGCAGAAATAGTGCCCAGTCTTGACACATTACTAAGTAAACACATCATGGACCTGAACACAGATTATATTATGCTATGGGTGGGGATTTTAACTGCAGACTTTGCACATTATCACAGGTTTCTGCCTGTACCCAAATGGAAGATTTTTTTGAGGACCAAAGACATTTTGAACATACCCCCTGTGGCAAGGCTTTAATTCTTTTTTATCTAAATGTTCTCTCTATTTAACCATTGATTTGACCCTGGGGGCCGGGCAGGATGAGATCACTTATACTAGTCGAGGACGGGGCAGCCTCATTGATTTTATCACCCTTTCTGACTATCACAAACCCAAGTCAGTAAATTTTTAAATTTTAAAAGTACCCTTTAGCGACCACTTCCCGCTAGACATTCATTTTGAAACACAAAACAAGATTCTGCCTGCAGTAGTAGCACCTCCCGTTTTCCATCATAAAAATAAGTGTCTCATTTGCAAATGGGCTTCAATGAACCCCGAGGTGGTTCTGCGAAAGCTAGTGGAAAATAATAGGTTGCAAATTCTGACTTGCCTTGAACATGAATTAAAGCCAAAGACCATGTTAGCAGCGTTTACAGATATCTCTTCGACTTTAAAAATGTTTTTAGAATGTAACAGAAGACCGTTGGCCCGTAAACAGTTTAAGTGGTTTAACAATGACTGTACTCGGTGTCATAACAAGCTTGTTGAAGCTCTAAAACAGAAGCCTAGAGATCTAGCATGAGTGAGAGCCTGCAGATCCCAGTATAACATTTTTTCTAGAAAACCGCAGGGAGACTGTTAGGAAGGAGGCATGGGAGAGGCTATACAAAGCGAGTATTACTAAAAATAGCAGCCTTTTCTGGAAGACCATTAATGCCCCCTTCTTTCAAGATAACCATAACAACACCACTGACGCCACACTTCCCCCAAACAAGTGGGGTGATCATTTCCAGGCAATCTACAATAATGGGGGGGCGTCTGATACTGTAGTCTGTGGTTATCACACAAAAGGGGCTGCGAGCAAACTAGATCCTCCAACAATTAAGGAAGTCACAAAGGCCTTAGATCTGACAAAGAAAAATAAGGCTGCTGGTCCTGACGGCATACCGGCTGATCTCTTTCTGGCTAAACCTGCCCTCTGGCTTCCAATTTTAACTAACATTTTAGGCTGTGTCACAGTTACTGGCCCCCCGCTTTGTGGTCAACAGCAATAATTGTCCCTATTTTTAAAAAGGGAGATAGGTCGTCTCCTAAATGTTACCGTCCCATTTCATTAATTGATACAACATGTAAGCTTATGGGCAGGGTTTTACTTGACCATCTTGAAAGTTGGATAGCAGAAAAGGAGAAATTTGCGGATATCCAATATGGCTGTAGAAGGGGCCTTGGCACGGTGGAACAATGCCTTAACCTTCATTTGTTAATAGGCAAGAACACCATGGCAAAAAACTCTAACCTTTATTTGGGCTTCATGGACCTGACATCGACATTTGATTATGTCATGAGAGGAAAACTATGGCTAAAAATGTTAGGTATGGGCATAGATGCCCCCTTGGTCCACTTTCTAGCGCAAATGCACCAGGATGTCACGGGCAGAGTAAGATATGGGGTGGAGGGAGAACTTACGGGACCGATTAGAATGAATAGTGGCGTCTGACAAGGGTGCGTGTTAGCCCCTTTTCTGTTTTCTCTATATATAAACGATTTGGAGATCTTCTTGAATGAAGGGGCGATTGATCTGCCACAAGTGCGGGGGAGAGATCTCCCAGCACTATTGTATGCAGACGACTGTGTATTGATTTCAAGAACAGGCGTGGGCTTGCAGACCCTTTTAAACAGATTCGATGATTTTACGAGCGGGCTGGGTCTACAGACCAACACCGCCAAGTCACAGGTCATGGTGGTGGGGAAAGCCAGACGCAAAATGAGACACTGTTTTATTAAAAATGAAAAACTAGCTCAGGTGTCAACCTTTTGCTACTTGGTCATCCCTTTTGATCAAAAAGTTTCTTGGACCCACCTCGTTGATGTCAAAAAGAGGAGTTTTGATAGAACGCTTGAGGCCCTTTTTAGGTTTTCCAGGAAACTTGGTGGAAGACCAACTCAGTCCCTTATAAACATCTATACTGCCTGATGTTCTGCTGTAATTTTGTATGGTGCTGGGGTGTGGGGTTTCTGTAATTCGTCCATGCTACACAGAACTGAAAACATTTTCCTCAGAAGATTACTGTTGCCCCCCCCCCAGCTTGCCCTCTATTATTTGTCATCGGGAACTGGGATTAACCCCTTTGGTGGACTGCATAGAAAGCGCTCCCATCATGTTATGGCGCTCGATCTGGGTCAATGAAGAACCGTCCCTTAAACGGGAAATAATCCAGGACTGTTTCAGCTGTGACCATGCCTTCAAAATACCATCGCTAAACTATGTGAACACCCTGTTGACCCGTTTGGGGAGGCAGGATTTCTTTGAAAATCCCCAGCTTATTATCTCTGTTACAAAATCACAACTAAAAAGAGATATTTTGAATATTTTAAAAGATCATAGAGAACATAAGGAGCGCAGCAAAAAGCAGGTAGCCGAGTACTTACCCTTGATCACGACCAAAGGAATTGAGCCATATCTTTTGTACCCTTTTAGTCATTTTTTAATTTTTTACCTTACAAGATTTAGATTTGGCTCTGCTCACCTATTAGTCTTGTATCCGAGCTGAACATACCACTAGGCCCTTTTGGACCCCTGCCCTTGTGATTGTAAATCAGGCCAAAACATGCTGCACTTTCTTTTCTTCTGCAAGTTATACAATAAACCATGCAGGGAATATATACTTCCACTTTTGAGGGTCTTGAATATTAAAAAATGCAGGCCAGCGTTGTTTTATCTCCAACTACTCCAATCAGAATACCTTTGTGAAATGATATACAGATTTATTGCTGCTGCTATTCGCTTAAGGAGGTTAGTTGGCAAATAACGGATCTTTTTTACTTGAGATCGTGTCTTATCTGTTACCCTCTGAGACTGTTTTACATTTTAATGAACAACTGATATTAAGCCTGCATGTACCCATCGGCTGAATTTTAAATTTCTTCTGAAAGCCTTTGACAATAAGAAAAAGAATCAATTTTGATTGAAATCTGTCAGCCTCTGTGGAAAGCCACTATACACTTTACTTAATATTTAAAACCTGTAGTTTCAGTGGAAAGCCATTATGCACTTTATCTAAAGTTTACATGTTCTAGCACATACACTGTTGTCCTGTCATGAAAGATTGCACTAAAAAATGGCACTGTGCACTTTAAAAAATGACTGTTTTTTTACTGAGGCCCGGTGTCTCAAAAATTTACAATTGACAATGTTTTATTTATGTGTTTTATCTGGGTTAGCTGCTCATGGCTGGTTTTACGTTTTTTATCTGTCTTTTTTTAAAAACTTGGGGGCACATTACGATACCCGGCGTAAATAATTCCGCCAGGCATGGAAGCGGCAAAAATCCGCCCGCACACACCTCCTGAACACCGACCACGCCATTACGATTACACAAACCGAATACCGCCATCGGCGGAAAAAGCACACAAAATACCGCCCGCCAACGTCCGAGTCGGAGACAAACCGCCCGCCACGGACGGAAACACGCACGACAACACAAAACCGCCCGCCCTCACGGCCGACACACCGCACGTGAAATTACGATCGCACCGACATGAGCGCGGAAAAACCACAAATATACCGCCCGCCAGCGCAAACAACGCCGATGAGAATCGACACGGCAGAAGCCATGGCGCCAACGTACCTGCACAGAAACCATCCGCACACAAAACCAATAGCACACAACATGGCCAACAAGTCCACACAGCAAGGCACGCACAAATACACAAGCACAGTACACATCCCGAAAACACCCCCCGGACAAACAAAAAATACAAAGGCCAGAACCCCAGACACAACACACCTGAAAACAACAGACCATGAGGACACACCCACATAGGTGAGTACAAAAGCAGCACTCCCACAGACCACAACCCTTTGCTACATTGCAAACCAGAGAGGAGAGGAGAGGACACAGTGACACAGCAAGGACAGCAGCACACCACAGAAACGCACACATCACTACCACCACTACCACCACCACCACCACCAAACACCACCACCACCACCACCACCACCACCACCACCACCAAACACCGGCACCACAAACCCCCTGCACATTACACAACACACACCGCACCAGCACCACAAACATCATGGCACCACAAAGAATGCCCAAGTTCACGCCCATGGAGCTGACGGTCATGGTCGACGAGATCATCAAGGTGTACCCACAAATCTATGGGAACATGGTCCAGCACACACCACTAGCCACCAGAAACAGAATGTGGAACCGGATCATAGACCAGGTCAATGCAGTCGGGACCCTGCCCAGGAACAGAGTCGAGATCAACAAACGTTGGAATGACGTAAAGAGCCTGGTCAAGAAGAAGGAGGGCAAAAACAGAGAGCTGGCTGCCGTCACTGGCGGAGGGAATCCCGCGCTCTTTAAGACCTTCAAAGCGTGGGAGGAGAAGGTGCGAGTCGTAATCCATCCGGAGATCCTCGCCGGATTAGCAGGGGGAGTGGAGGCTGGGAAGTACAAACTAATGTATACCAGCACACCGCTATGTACTCACATGCACTACCACCATGCCACAGCTCCCAGGGACAAACACCCCCATGTCCAGCACACAATACACAACACATCACACACACATGCAACAGACACTACCACACACAGCCCAAACAGAACAACTGTAAGATGCGTGGGGACATGTGTACACTAAGCCAGCCACGTAACCACCAACAGGTCCCCAAATATGCCAGAAGCGCCACAACGAGCACCCACCACACCCATGTGTCCGCCACAGCTGCACTAACCGACAAGTAACAGGTAAGTGGCAGGAACACAAAGTGCAGTGGGTGGGACGGTGGACAGCCCAAGTACAACACACACCAGGCCCCAGTCCCACAGCACAGCAAGGAGGAGCATCCCCCACACCCCACAGCCACGTGTCAGCCACCGCAGTGCACAACGACAGCCGAAAGGCAGACATCACGGTCCACAGCAATCGGTGTCAGTGGGTATCCAGCCACCCCCACGACCCACAACACCCTCCCACCCCCACAGACCTGCAACATGGAGCACCCCCCGCTTAGAGCCATGTGGCATCCAGTACAGTGCACGCACGAACAACTTGCAGGTGGGAAACTGGACAGGGCTGGATTACTGGAGGCATGAGGACCATAACACGACCAACACATGGGACATGTCACGTAGCAGACGAACACGCAGCACCGCCCACCGTCACGAACAAGTGAACAATGTGCACACGGACATGAACAACAGACTCACACCCCACATGACCCATCACAGACATAGCAACACCCAAGGAGCCACGTCTGCATGCACAAGCCACACTGAATATAGTACCACACGGCAGCCACTGTGCAACTCATCACACACAACCGAAACACCATTGAAGTCCTGTCCATGTAGCCCCAACTGCCTGTCAACCACACACCCCACAACTACGCCTATGTAAGACAAACAACACTAGACGCAACAGAGCGGAACAACATAAATGCACACGAACACCACTGAACTCATCAAACACACAGACACACCATGCACAAACAACATACCATCCATCCCATCCGTCAGCCCCAGTCTCATGAAAGGCATGTCATCCGCACAGCTGCCACACATACAGCAGTCACGCTAAGATACATGCCCATGACCAACCATGTGCCAGAAGTCAATGAAGTGCACGACACACTGTGAGCAACAACACACAACATGGGCCACACCCCCCGAGCACTGCAGTGATGCACATGGCACAGGGCAGCACGCACACCAAGGAGATGGGACAACTGCAATACGTTGGCTGGCACACAACCATCACTCACTCATAACGATGCGTCCAATGCCATGTCCAGTAATCACAACAGACAGCAAATATGCAGGCCATGTCAAGCATGCACACACCTCAAACCATGCACTGTCATGCTGCCACAACACATGTCACGTTCGGCACCCATGGCTCACAGCATGTACCCCAAAAGCATATTCCCTCCCAAATGCGAATCTGGGGCATGGCCCCCATGTTGCCATATGCGTTCCTAAGCGTTCCATTTGAACCCCAAAAGCATATTCCATCCCAAATGCGAATCTGGGGCATGGCCCCCATGTTGCCATATGCGTTCCTAAGCGTTCCATTTGAACCCCAAAAGCATATTCCCTCCCAAAGCGAATCTGGGGCATGGCCCCCATGTTGCCATATGCGTTCCTAAGCGTTCCATTTGAACCCCAAAAGCATATTCCATCCCAAATGCGAATCTGGGGCATGGCCCCCATGTTGCCATATGCGTTCCTAAGCGTTCCATTTGAACCCCAAAAGCATATTCCCTCCCAAATGCGAATCTGGGGCATGGCCCCCATGTTGCCATATGCGTTCCTAAGCATTCCATTTGAACCCCAAAAGCATATTCCATCCCAAATGCGAATCTGGGGCATGGCCCCCATGTTGCCATATGCGTTCCTAAGCGTTCCATTTGAACCCCAAAAGCATATTCCATCCCAAATGCGAATCAGGGGCATGGCCCCCATGTTGCCATATGCGTTCCTAAGCGTTCCATTTGAACCCCAAAAGCATATTCCATCCCAAATGCGAATCTGGGGCATGGCCCCCATGTTGCCATATGCGTTCCTAAGCGTTCCATTTGAACCCCAAAAGCATATTCCATCCCAAATGCGAATCTGGGGCATGGCCCCCATGTTGCCATATGCGTTCCTAAGCGTTCCATTTGAACCCCAAAAGCATATTCCATCCCAAATGCGAATCTGGGGCATGGCCCCCATGTTGCCATATGCGTTCCTAAGCGTTCCATTTGAACCCCAAAAGCAAAGTACAAACGAGACCCAGGATGGGCCAGGAGCCCGCATACACCAGAGTCACAATAAGTAGGGGCACAGCAACACACCCATCGGCATGGCCAATCCGTCCCATGCCACATGTGCACAGCACACAGTCCCATTGCCAAGCACACACAACTACAGATGCTACAGCCACACACACGCCTCCGGAAAACCCATGTACGAGATTGCACGAACTGTCAATGTCAGACGACAAATACATACTTCGCCAGGTGCAACACAATAACAAATCTCATTCTCTCCACAGGTGACGAACTGCTGGATGCTGGGGATGGAGCCAGCAGCCAGCACAGCCAGCCTACAAGCCCCCAACGAGGACACACGGATCTGGAGGATCTGTCCTCCTCTTCGGACACGGACAACCAAGCAGGCCCATCTGGTGTGGCAGGGCCCAGCCGCTCCCCAGGACCCCTCCTACCCACCAACCCATCATCCAGGGCTGCTGAACATTCACAGCCCCCTGCTGCCACTGTCGTTGCGGCCACACCCACGGTCATTGTGGCCACTACCACTGCCGCAACCGCCACCATCGCCGCACCGACCACCACCGCCGCCACCACCGCCACGTCTTCGCTGGCACCAGCCCCAGCGCAGGTGGTGGCCCGGACGACTGGATCCACCCTGGGAGCCACAGCGAGGACCGTGGTGAGCAATGTGGCTAGTGGGCAGGCCGGTGGCAGCAGGACTGGTAGGAGGAGCAGGGTCAGGGAAATGCCAGCCTCCCTGGGAGCCATGCCCTGCCTCACATGGCCAGAGTCCTTGGGGCCTATGAAGAGGCCCAAGGACAATGGGTCCGGTCTGCCTCAGACACGCGTGAGGTGCTGGGGGTGCTGAGGTCCATGGACGCCCGTATGGGCCAAATCGTGGACCTCATGGGACAGCTGGTGGTGGCGGTGAGGTCACAGCCAGGGACAGCAGCTCCCCTCCGCCACCACCTGCCGGGGCGCAGGGTGGAGCAGCAGTGTCCAGTTCCCCTGCGTCCACAGCCAGTGATCACACCTCAACCACCAGCATGTCGCAAGCAGGCACCCCCCTCGCAAACGTGGAAGGGGCCGTCCGAAGAGGAAACAGATCTCCCGGGAGGACTTTGCACGCTCCAGTCGCAAGTGAGGCAGCCAGCCAGCCTTCCGCCAGCCTTCCTTGACCAGCCACTGCATTGACTTGGACTACGATCCCACTCCACACAGCCATCTGGATGGCATGTGTGTGTTGGACTATGGACATAGAACCAGTGGGTACACCCTGATCATCACGCAGCCATGACCGACAGCTCATTGTCACTGCACGCACCACTTTTGTCATCACCTTACACACAATCACATGTCACAGTTTGTAATAAATGCACCTTTTTCACTAACTGCTGTTTGTGCCCTGTGTCTTATTTGTACGGAATACAACGGCCACCTTGGGCGGAAAGGCACCTGATGCGTGGCATGGCATTTGAATCCGGAGGGCCTGTAGGGACCTAGGGGTGGGAGACAGAACAGGAGCACATTCAATGAGTGTGTCACACACCCATCACACAGTACATGTCAACAACTACAAGCAATGTACACACATCGCACAGAGCAATAGGGCACAATGCCACAGCCACCAACAGTGGCATACTACCCTGGCCATGGAGTGTTGACACACAGCACGCAGTGAACAAACGGCCACCCTGACACAGCACACACACACCTGCACAGATACAGCCACATCAGCCGTCGTACATGGACACTCACCGTCAAGTGAAGTAGCGGGCGATGAGCTGCTGCCGCACATTACCAGCTTCCTCCTCTCCGCTGTCCTCCTCACTCGAGCTGTCCTGGTCTGCGGGCTGGGGCCCTGGTTGATCTCCGTCATCCACGATGAGGGGGATCTGCTTCCGAATGGCCAGATTGTGCAGCATGCAGCACGCCACCACTATCCGGCACACCTTCTGTGGGGAGTATGCCAGCGCACCCCCGGTGCGGTCCAGGCACCTGAACCTGGACTTGAGGAGGCCAAAGGTACGCTCGACCACACGTCTGGTCCTCCCATGTGCCTCATTGTAGCGATCGTCTGCTGGGGTGCGAGGATTCCTCAATGGACTGAGCAGCCATGCCCCATTCGGATACGCAGAGTCACCTGGGTGTGAGGGACACAGAGAACCGTTGCTAATCCAACTGGACAGGGGACAGCATCGCACAGCCAGCACGCTACACCACTCCACATACTCACCGACAATACAGGCACGATCCTGTTGCATATTGGACATCAGTCGTGGCAAGATGCTGTTGCGCATTATGTGTGCGTCATGGGCCGAGACTGGGAACTTTGCACACACGTGGGTGATCACCATGTCCGCAAGGCACACCACTTGCACATTCAGGGAGTGCGTGTGCTTCCTGTTGCGGTACAGGTGCTCAGTGGCCTGTGGTGGAACAAGGCCGACATGTGTGCAGTCAATGGCTCCAACGACGTGTGGGATTCTGCCAAGGGCATAGAATGCACCCTTCACTGCCGCCAATTCACGAGCCCTGGGGAAGCGGATGTACCTGTTCCGGTACAGCATCATGGCTGCCAGTACATCCCTCAGCACCTTGCTGAACATGGGCTGGGACATCCCTCCTCCAATGCCCACTGTGTGCTGGAATGACCCAGTGGCGAAGAAATGCATGGCGGCCATCACCTTAGCCGTGGGGGTGACAGCAGTCGGATACACCCTGCGGGGACGGAGATGGGGTTCTAACATGGCACACAGTCGATGCAGGGTTGGCCTGTCCAGCCGAAACTTCCTAATAACCTCTGTATCGTCCATGTCCGCCAGCAATTGGTATGGGCGGTCAATGTTCGGTCTCCGCCTAGGGACAATGGCAGAGGACACATGTCAAAGCAACACGACACATAGCAATTTCGCATACACATCACTGACATGACTGAGTAAGCACAGGAGCCACAGCCCAGCTGTCAAGCTGGGACGGCACGGCCACAATACACTTACACAGGTCTCCCAACAATGGCAATGGCTAGTGATACAAACCACTGCCATGTGCATGCACATGGGAATCCAGGCCCCAATGACTTGCGGGGCGTGCTGATGGGGACTGACTGCATATCCGTCAAGCGGCAACGCCACGGCAACATGAATGTCTGCTGAGCATGGAACTGCTTCCGCGGCTGGATGAGTATGGCACACGACGACGACGATGTGGGCACAGGCTGAGCGGCCAAAACAAGTGGGACCTGTGGCACGAGGGGATATGAGACAGTAGTAGGTGTCAGCACTGCACCCTATGTACAGCACTGTACGGATCACACCTCCCGAAACATTGACAGGTGTCCACATTGACAGCCCCATGCCAAGACGGCTGTGTGCTTGCAGTCACACGTCACAGGTGAGAGGTTACATTGCACGTGCCAGGTGGCAGTCGTACATAGTGGGAGCTGGCATGTGTGTGCATGTGTCTCCTGTTCAGGATCCACCAGATGGGCGCTGACTCTGTAC
Organism: Calotriton arnoldi; assembly: GCA_963921515.1. Classification (NCBI taxonomy): domain Eukaryota; kingdom Metazoa; phylum Chordata; class Amphibia; order Caudata; family Salamandridae; genus Calotriton; species Calotriton arnoldi. The sequence goes on from CAWUFW010005812.1 coordinate 1,209,422, forward strand.
TGACCATTGGACACAGCATGTTCCGTGGAAGGCTTGTGTGTGTGGGATGGTGGCACTGGATGTGCCGCCGTTGGGTAGGGGGCCATGCACAGGGCGGGTACGTCGATGATTGCGCATTGTTGGTCACGGTGGGTGCACCCACTAAGATGTGTTGCCCTGTGTTCAATTCCTATGTCCGCATGATGATGGACTGTAGATGTGGGCAGACTACACATTGGTCGATGTGCTGTCTATATGCATGTGCCTTCACACCAGGCACAGCTGCCCCTGCACATGTGACCCCTGCTGGACTCGCTGCTGGGTCTGTGGAGCTGATGCACCTTCTGCGCGTGGGGCGGGCAGCTCTCCTCACTTCCCTCATTGCGCATGTCATGACTTTGCCGCAGGTGACATGGATCATGGAGGGCCCACATGTACGCGTGGGTAGGCTACACATGATTGTACACTGGTCGCCACCCCCAGTCAGTGTTTCGAATGGGAAGGTTGTCGTGCTGGTGGTATGTTCGATGTGGCGGATGGGCGGGCCTAGGTGCGGGCTTACATTCCGGACATGGGGGGTAGTTGTATTGGCGACTAGTTGCAGTACACACGGGACACGTCTCTTCCTTTCCACATCTGGGTCATCCCTTGTACTAACTGACAGTGATACAGTCATCTTCGCCCCAGCCCTCATGTCCTCCCCTCGCTCCCCCAATATGCATGCTCACCTGCGAGGCTAGCGCTTGCACAGGCAGCCCCAAGCTCGCACCAGAGAGGGCAAGGAGTGTATGTGTGGGTCCAGTTGCACGAGTGGGCTGTCTCAGGGTATGATGTGTCGCGGGACGCCGTCCACCTGCGTGGTGCCCCAAATGGTGACCCGGCCTGCATGGACTATGCATCACAGTCTTCGCCTTCCGGATCCGCCACCTGCGGCACCCAGTGGCTGTGGCTGCCCTTGCGGCCAGTCCGCGTCCGTCTGTGGCTGATGGCCCACACATTCACTCTTTGGCCTCTCTGGGGAGGGCTCGGGGGTGGTGGCGCACGCGCTTGCACTTAGTCGCAATGGCATGTGGCGTGGTTGGTATGATGGGCAATGGATGGGATGGTGCGAGCCACCTCCCGTGACGTCAGTGCTGCTCGTGCTGTGGTGCGTCCCCCTACACTTCCATCTGACTTGTGCCATGCTAGACGTTGAGGTTCTATTGCCTGCGTGATATGACCAGGAGGAGCGCAAGGAGACCTCTCACACACCATGCTCCACTGCCATCCCGTGCCCTGTATCGCCTGTGCGGATTGACTATGTTGGGGTTACACCTGGTCGACTGGGGCTGTGTGTGCCTTGTCAGGGGCATGGCGGGCGCACAACAGGATCCAGCTTGTCCACAGAGGGTGGGCTGAGGTGCGCCTGGTACCGCTTTGTACGTGTGCCCGGCTGCTGTGCACACACGTGTTCACTCCCCCCGACAGGTGTCCTCTCACAATGCCCAGGGAAGCGGTGGTGTACTGTTCATGACCCCTCCCAACACGGCGTGCTCCAACTTGGCATGTGCGCATCTACCCGTCGCACCCACCCACCTGAGCACTGCGTCCATACGACTTCACACGACACATGTGTGTCTTCCACAGTAGTGCTACTCATTTGCGTTGACATCCAATACCAGTGGACTACATGGTCATGTCACGACTGCCGTGTACTTCACATACTCTCATCCTCTCTCATTCGTACTTGTGAAATGAGTCAGCGGAGACAGTTTTGGTTTCAAACATTATATTGAGTCTTCTGTCCTCTGTGATGCAGTATAGTGGACACTACTGGCAGCGGGGTACATGTTGAGGATATACTGAGCATGATTGCAAATGGGATAGGGTGTGGGGTTACATGTGATTGGCTGTTGCATGTGGGATGTGGGCTTCAGAGTGACATCTGCTTGGCCAAGGCTGTGCTAATGTACATTTACGTATAGCTGCGGAGCTGCGGACATTGACACAGACGGTATACATGTAGCCTACCAGACCGCTTGGCATCATGGGCACAGTCCATCTCAGTTCCATGTGACAGGTTTGCTGCGGTTGTTCCTCATGCACGCGTGCATGTGAGATGACATCAGGGCATGTGCTTGCGTGCATGCAGCGGCGTGCCACTTGTTGTTGCACTGTGGTGGTTACTGGACATGTCACAGTCACTGGGGTCGTGTTGTTGTTGTATGCACTTGTCGTCCATGCAAAGGTCCTGGTATGGGATTCCCGGGGCGGGGGTGGGAGGGGTGCAGCACCCACAGACTCCAGGCGACCTATTCATGTCCACTGAGCGGTGTGTGTGTCCATGTGCGCTGGATCCATGTCGTGTCCTGGTTGTTCGTGCAGTTCCGTCCATGTGGGTGCGATACACAGAGCCCATGCCACTGCCTCCCACGATGCATGCGGTGTTCCTGGATGTGATGGGGAACAGTGTGCATGTCCCGGTCATATCCGATGTCATGGCGATGTCGTTGATGGTGTGGTTACAGTTGCCGGTCGTTTGGTATGGCTGTTGTGGTGGTGACTGGCCAGTCCGTGCGGAAGCTAAGCATGGGTGCGGGGTTGGACATCATAGGTCACTCGGGGAACCTGCGTTGTGGTCCGACGTATTTACAGGTTGTCAGGTATGCGATGCCGTCCAGCAGGGCTTCAATGTCATTGGTGGTGTACATGTTTGCCAGCCAATGAAGCGGATGGTGGCTGTCAAGGTGTTGTTCGTAGGTTGTCCCTTGGAGGACCATGATGGGGCATGCTGGGTGACATTCGATGTAGCTGTTATCGATGATCCGTCGTGTGGAGGTACAGTGGTCCCATTTCAGTGCGGGTGCGATGTTGGCCACATACGCCATGCCCCCATAGGCAGAGCAGGCCCTGTCACGTGCATCCAGAGGGAGGAGTAGTGGTAGCAGGTCCGCCTTCAGACATGCCGGGTTGGAGAGGCATATCTCCACGGGATGCTGGTAGGGACACCTCCGACAGTAGAAGACGGGCATGACGCAGCTGAACAATGTGATGCGGTAAGTCAGTCGGTAACTTACGTTCAGCAGGGACAGGAGATCGCATCCCAATGTATGGCACAGGTTGGTTTTGTACAGCTTGAGCTGTTCGGCGTAGTTGGGTAGGTGTGTTGCGGTTGCCATTTCGCAGCGGTTCGTTGAGGTGGCGTGCTCCGGCTGTGTGTGCAGTCTGCAATGTGCACGCTCTGGGGTTGCTGTGAGCTCTGTGTAGTCGTAGGGAGACAGGACTTGTGTTCTGTTGGCTTGTTTGGAGGACACGGGCCCTCTTCCCACATGCTTCTCAGACAGTTCAAGGTCAGTGCTGTGTGACTCCTTCCAATTAACTTGCATGTGGCCGACATGGGGGAGTGTTTTCTTCTTTCTTCCCCGTCCGTTGTGTGCTTCTGTGATATGCGCTATCTGCCCTGTGGTCGGTCTCCTCGGCATGCCTGTGTTGGTCTATTCTTGGACAATGGCTGTATTCACCGGCTTCTGTCGTAGGGCTGTGGTTTCGGAGTTGGAATGGAAGGTCATTCAGTGCTGTCTGCTCTCCCTTGTGTGGGCGGCAGGCTGCCTTTCCGCTCTGCGTTGGGCCTTGTGTGTGAATGTTATTCTTGGGCCACCTGTTGTCGGTCCCCGGGCTCTTTGGTGTTCCGTTTTATATGTCTTGTTCATATGTGCAGGGTGGTATGGGTGTTTCTGTGTGGTACTGGCGTTCCTCTTCCCGAAGGGGCCCTGCTTCTCCTAGTTGGTGTTGCCGCCGCTGTGTGCTACGCCATGTTTGTTACACTGGGGTGTGTCCTGCTGTTGCGTGTCTTCACTGATATGTGTGCGTCGGTTGTGTGGCGTTGGGTGTTGTCCGTGAATTGGGCGTTGAGGACATGTCTGTGGCCGGCCTGTCACGTGTCATGTGCGTTCGGGGTGGGGCTGATGTGTGTGCTGCTTGGTTGTGTCCCTGTGTCTGTGTGCGACGCATGCATGGCGCTGCGGTTGGCCTCTGCGTTGTGCGCATGTGTGGCGGCGTCATCGGCGCTTTGGGGCCGTGACGGGGTGGTTGGTTCCTAGTCCCAGGTGGTGTGTACACATGTGTTCTGCGATGTTACGATTTGGCCTGTGTGTCATATGTGGATGCGATGGTGGATGTGTAGTGTACACGCGCTGGTGGGGGTTGTCCGCTTTTTCCGCCCTTGCACTGTGTGCGCTGTTTGCGTGCACTTGTTGTGTGTGTGCCTACCTGCGTCTCCGCGGTGCGTTGCGTCCTTGGTGGTGCATCAGCAGGAGCATGGGGACGGCCTGCAGTGCTGGATTCATGCTCGGGGAGCCGCTTCTTCGTTGTCCGTGCTCGGCGTCCGTGTTACCGCTTCGGTTTGTCGTACGGTATCTCTTGGCCGTGGGAGCCGTTTGTTTGCGGCATCATAATTTATGCGCCGGGCGGGACGTGTTTCGTCGGACGGTGTGTGTCAGTTGGGCTGCGCCGCTACATGTACGGGCGCACTTTGATGGCGGACGGTGTTGCTGGCTTGCCGGCGGTGTTTGGCCTACTTTTCGCATCGTAATTGGGCGGGCGTGTGGACTGCTGCGTGCCGGCGGTAACTGGTGGTTTTTGCATCCGCCAGCACGGCGGTTGTGCTTCCGCCCGCCATCGTAATGGGCCCCTTGGTATTTTTTTGTGTATATGTGACTTTTATGATTTTCAAAAACCGAATAAAGTTTATGAACTGAACTGAGTCAAGCAGCCTAAATAAATAGAAATCCATTCATTAAATCTTTATTTAGACCAAAAGAATGGCCATAAAAGCCTGTACAAAACAAACATCATAAGCATAAATCAATTGATAACAGATTAAAAATTAACTTAATACAGTAAAAGACCAAAGTGATAAGATCAGATAAAACAAGTATCAAAACATCATGTAATTACACAATTTAACAGCATATGTTAAAAATAAGCTCAGAATTACACAAAGTTCCACTCAACACAATGACTGAAGATAGAGTAACGCAGGTCTACAGTTATTCATTTTGGCCTTCCAAACAGCAAAACAGCTGGAATAAGCAGGCCCTTAGACATTTCTGAGTAATACTTACAGAAAAGCATAAAGTGCAGAATGGTTTGGTTGGAAGATTCATCACAGGGGCAGGGACAGGCAGTGGAAGCATTGTACTAGCCAAGAGGAAAGCACAACTTCCATCTGACCGAGCCCCGTCCAAATCTAGAGTGTTCTTTCCCATTCATTATTGACCCACTCACGATATGGTTCAATCCTGGGACAAGTTTGGATCAGCACATAATTTCAATGGAAGATGGAAGATACCAATATACAACAGAAAAAGCAGGCAGAAGATGTTAGGCAATGTTGCGTTATAAGAAGAGTGACTGATAATCAAAACTATACATGGCAAGAAAGGTGAAAACTGAGAACAAGTGTTTGCAGACTGTGGTGAATTCCTGGACCTCTTGTTAGGGTGGTGTTGAGAAACAATCTTACATACTAGAGGGACAGCTTAATGTAGAATGGGAGGCATATCAGTGAGAAGCTGGAGTCACTCACAAGTAATTGAACTTGCTCCGTGGGAAGTAGCAATTGTTTAGGCATAGATCAAGCTTTGGTGACCAAACATTGTATGTGTAGGGAATGTGCATTGGGTAATGAATAGGAAGAGCTTGTGGCAGTGCTGAATGGTGGCAGAGTGAGAGAAGGTTGGTTCAGAAAACATGGAACAAGGTCAGAGTTTATTGTGTGTAAGGGATCAGAGCATTGTAACATGAGAAAGGATAACAAATCGGAGAAGATTTAAGGGAAGGTTGAGCTAAAAAAGGTATGGAGAATTTAGGTAACGCAGAGTAGCTGAGAAGGGTGTGGTGGCTAGCAGAAGTGTTCGCTGGTGTTTTAGCAGGAAGAGAATGTCTGTTGAGCAGAGGGGAGGGATAAATATGTTTAAGGGTGATGTGAGTTAGGGAAGGGGTGAAAGGTTGACATGGAGCAACAGGGGAAAGAGTTGGTAGGGTGGTAAGGAGTAGCAATAAGTTGAAGTGGAAAAACAGGTTGTGGGCATGGGGATGGATAGATTTTGGAAGGTGTCAAAAAGTAGGCGCAATTTGGAGCTATTGTCTCTCTGTATTGCTATATTCCTAGTGATATGGTCAGTCATTGGCACCCAGAGCCAAGAGAAATACAAAGTGGGTGATACCCGGGATAAAAGTGGGCATCTGAGCACAGATGACATGTGAAATCAAGGAACAGAGTCAGTTGTCAGGCAACATCCAGATGTAATTCAGATGAGTAAATGGGTAACTCCCAAATTATGAACAAACTACTCACGGCTTGATGTGGATGATATATAACCAATACTGAGTTTGTACCGAATACACTCTAAACAATTAACAGGTGGCACTCACTTATGTTAAATGAGGCATGATAACACCGCGATAAACCCCAATCAGAGTAAAAGAAGATGTGCTACACTTATAAACAGAAAGTAGCAATACTATTTTTTATGTGAAATAATACTGAGACACACAATAACACTCCTACATCTAGTATTCTTATGGCAAACAATTTAAAGGTGGCATAGAGAAAGAAGTAACACAATTCAAGGATAGTACATGCACAGATAATTTCTAGATGCAGAGTACAACAGTTTTTGTGTAGCACCCAGCTGAAGAAATAGGTTGCAAATAGCACCCAGGGCTGACTAATGTTTTAAATGCAATCAGCAGTTAGCGTCCAATGCGAATGTGCACAGTACAAAAAAAACATCCAGATGCACCCTGCAATCAGCTCCAAGATAGAATCTATATAGTTAATAAAGTCATGTCACATGTAGAGCAGAGTAAAATATACAGAAATATCCTGCAAGTTATATATATATATATATATATATATAAAGTCCTTTTCACCAACAAAGAACGCACAGCACACAGCGTGTCAGCTTCAAAAACGTTTAATCAGCTATGCGTTTCAACCTAAACAAGTCTTCCTCATGGCCTCATTTCAGAAGTTGTGCCCAATCACCCTTAAAATAATACAGATTGCAAAATAAAAATAAACAAAATACTACGGTCCAGGTTCCGAGGTGGGAGATGCACTTGTGTGTTACTTTTTAAATCTTCCTGATTTAAACACTCAAAACTCACTAAGCATGCAATAATAATCACTGCTTCAAAAATGGACATTCGAGGGCCTCCTATTCAAAATTCAAGTGAAGTTATGCAAATTACCCCATTCTTTGACTCATGTCATAAACTGCCTCATCAACTATACGGCCAAGTGGCCCATGTATAATATATCATCTGGAGTTTAAAATAAATTAGAACAAATCAACAACTTATATCATAATCAAAGAAGAGGAGATATTTCTACATCACATATGTCATAGTGTGATATCAGTTCTAACACTGCAACCTTGTACCTACATATGCCCTAATAAAGTCACAAATACTCGTTTAAACCCTCCCCTGGACCCTCTGAGTAATAAATTAGCTCCTGTGCCGTTCAGGAACACGTGTCTGTGCAAATGTGAAAAAACAAAATAAAATTAGCACAAAATCATGTTCAATTGAGTGAAATCCAGTGGTGAAAGACAGGGAATGTCTTTCACCATCATTATATTATATGGGATTTATATTTCGGCAGGCAGGATATCCGACAACGTTGTGATGGAGTAACCCATCCTCCAAGATCTAAATCAGGCTATAGGGTCTAAAATGGCACTCATAAAATGTTCAAATCCTTTTATGTTGTGCCAAGACAAATAAACGTGATGCTCCCCAAGAGTTGAACCAATGTTTCAAAATGTGCTATAGATGCCACCAAAAGTCAACAATTAGCTTGATTTTGCCAGGGCTAGAATTTTGCCATGGTACCTCCCTATGCAATGGGTGCCACCAGTATGCCAGGAACTAGACTATTTCTGTCTATGCCATCCATATACAATTGGTGGCCCTTAAATCAATAATTACACAAAGGTCAGCATTTTGCCATGGTTGCCATCCTCCAGTACCTCAGGTTGTCCTCCTTTAGGCCAACATTTACCCCCAATGTGCTAGTAAAAGCTTTTTCCAAGGTTCCACATATGCCATGCAATACCTCTAATATGTAATTACCTGTATTTTAACATGGGTGTAAATTATGCCAGAAATGACCTCAAGTGTGCCATTTCCACTATTTTGTCAAAGGTGTGCGCCATGCTAAGAGCTGCCCAAAGTATTCCAGCATCAATAGTTTAGTATGGGTGCCTGTTTAAGACAAGAATCGCCTTCATCATTCCAGGAGTAATGACAGATTTGCAAGCATAACACCACATTCTCTCTCAAACTCACTCACTCTCTAATACATTCTCACTCCCACTCATTCTCACTCACACTCTGTAAAATTCCTTTACACTCATGCTTATTCAGTCACACTCACTTGCAGGCACTTATTCTTACTCACTATGTCTCACTCATACTTACTGACACTCAATCTCACACATTTTCACTCACTACTTGTCACTGATTCTCACTCACACACACACATGCTTACACATACATTCACACTTGCTCAAACATACATACGTTCTCTCACAGAAACACACTCACCCACAAGCACACACACATCCTACATTTAAAAGCATTTTTTCATCACCTTAGCTGCCACCAAAGTTCCCATTCCAGCTAATTGTTCTCATTTTAGTTTTATTTTCAACATTTTCATATAATCACAACTAATGATCTTGTTACATTATGAATGAGATGCAGATTCAAAGATTTCATTGACGATGGCCATGAAGCGTGAGACACATTACATTACTGCACAGTGAACATGGTACATTACATTAGGTGGTTTGTAATTAAAGACAATATTAAGACAAAGGAGAGGGCCCGATCTGCCTCATTACATATACAATTTATATACTATATTTCTTTATCATGAAGGAACTGTGAACCGAGGGCCTGGTCAATCTGCCATCCCCACTGAGCGATTATATTTTGTGTTACACATTATGCTTTGGCTGTCAGTTCTTCACTATCAGTTGTTTCTGCCGGACTACATGAGTCTGGTTATGGCCCCCTTATGTTCTGGGGTCTGGACCTGGAAGGCAGTAGCAAACTGTAATTCTCAATTGCATAACTAAATTGAGCTCCTTATGTATTACACTATAAGTGAATAATACAATATTTTTTACTATTAGTATTGCAAAAAATTGACAGAAAATAAGGTGTGTGGAGTACTTTTGTTTTTGGCACTGATTTTGTCATCTCTGATGCCAAGGGTCCCCTGGCGACCCCTAAATGATGTCCATGATACAGGTGCAGAGTGAAACTGTTTGCAGGTAGGAAACATATGCAGAAACAATGTATAGGTAGCATCTGATGCAAACTAACACTTCATGTGAAATCTATATCTTAACCCAGATGCAAGTGAACAACTTATGAGAAGCACTAATGTGCAGGATAAAAGAAATCACTTTCAGAACCCAGATTTAAAAGCAAACAATTCACAGGTAGCATGTAGATTGAATATAAGGAATATAGAAGGGCGTAGAGTAGAAACATATGAAGGGTAGCACCCAGGGAGTAAAATCACCCCTGATTGAGCAGAGTTTCTTGAATCTTTATCTCTTCGTAAAGCCATCAAATAAGTTTCCCTGATGGTCATATGGACACATGATTGCCGACTTGAAGTGTGAAAAAGGAGCTACCATCAGCAATATATTTCAAATACAATGAAATGAATGTGGCTCCACAAGAAAGACAGTTAGGATGGTGTCCAAATCTTAAAGGGTTTGTTGACAATTTAATTCAGATTATAGGTTAAATCAATCAGAAGAATTGAAGAAAGCATATCGCAAGAGCATACATGTTTAAATGATTATGCAGTCTGAACTTATATATTATAAGGAAGAAGATGCAAAATAAAATCACATATAGCAAACAAAATATCACCCAAGTAGGTTCTATAAAGGAACTTCCCTATTCTAAATAAAGTATTAAAAGTGGCAAGAGGAAATTCTATGAGGAAGGTGTCAGTAGCAGATGAAACAAGTCTAAGGGTCAAAGGAAAACATCAGAGTATTAAAGCATGAGAGTAACACTCTGGGCAGGGGAAATCATCGGATTCTCAACAAAATTCAGTATAGGGTCAGATCTGCTATTCTAAAGAGCACCAAATTAAAACTTGAAGGAAGATTCTAAAAGGTTTCTCCATATCAGTTACCCTCAAGTGAGCCAATGAAAGGACCATGTTCTCGTGGAGCAGATTGACTCCCTAGCTGTCCTAGCTCCCAACAAAGAAGCAATCATGTGGACAACCTTGGACGTAACATCAATCCAGTCTGCCTGGTACAGGATGGTCTCTACCATTGTCTCAGTCTCCATATCCAAGGCCAACGTCTAATTAAAAGCTCAATACCCCCTAGTCTAACAAACTGAACAATAAATCTATTCTAACTCAACAAGAACATTGAGAAGATACCTGCAAAGCAGAGAAAAACAATACACTTGCAAAAACAATTTATTGAAAGGTAACGTGTGCAACTCAGGTCTGTTTACAAGTTAGACACCATTAGATTCAGAACAGGTTCTAAAGAAATACAGTTAGCATAAGTGAATATATCAAATACAATTTAAGAAAGGCATACATTTACTTTCATGGTGAATACATTTATTATAATTCACCTAATTATATGGGGGCCTCTCACTAAATTAAACATACATATACCCACTTACTACAATAGATTAATAAAATGCACACAGATTAATACAGTTAAACACATGTTGAGTATATAGGTTGCATATAAAGGGGTGGGCACCTAATCAAGCTGCTCCACCACAGAGGTAAAATACAGAAAGCATGAGTATCATCAGATGTGGTAGGAGTTAACAAGGGGTCTCTAGATGTGAAACTATTTCTGGATGTCACTCAAAGTGGATTTGTCACTCAAAGTGGATTTGGAGCAAAACTGTTTTATTGTAGCAGCCAGTTACAGAAGCAATTTAGAAATATTAACCAGGTGTTAAGTAATTTATGTAGAAGTGGCTTCAGGATGAAGTACAACAACACAGAAGACACATTCAGATGTTCAGAAGAACAATTGAAGCCTCCCACAATTTGCTGAATGGAATAGTTTCATGACACAGAGAGATGGAGCTCAGGTGACAAACAGTAGTCTCTCTGGTAGCATTAGATCCATCCAAGCCTTTTATTCTACATGGAAGTTCCCGGTGTGCTTGAGCCCTTGGAGGATGGTTTTGAAAGCCCTCGGCTGCTCTTGATGCCTTTGTCACTGTCCCCAGCTCGCTGAGGCTAATTGCAGCAGGGTTGGAGAGACTTCAAGAGAGTGAGAAAAGGAGGAAGGGTGATGGCAGAGAGAAAGTTATTAGAGAGAGATGAGAGAGAGGAGAGACGGTGAGAGAGAATGGATGGATGGAAAGAGAGAGGTTTCACGAGGAGATGAAAGGAGCGAGGCGTGTTTGAGCATTTTTGCAAGGTCTGCTTTTGGTTACCCAGTCCAGCCCTGGATAGCACACTTGTTTATGATCAACAATGTACTTGTAGCACTGAGATATAAGAGGTGGAAAGGGCAGAAAGCAGTTTTCCAGGGCTTCCCTTACATATTACTGAAACAACTCACAGATTGTACTGGGGTATGGGAAGGGCAGCAGTCCTTTAATTGAGGAACCTAGGTTTCGCTGGTTTAAAGGCATATGGTGACACAGCATCTCTCATGACCTGTCTAAGTAAGGATTTCTCAAGGCTACACTTGGACTTCATTTCGTGGATTAGACCATGTGACCCAGAAAGTGGGGAATTATTTGTGGGTAATAAGAAGTCCTGAATTTAAATTGTGACATGACTAGCGAATTAGTATCTCTGTAAATATATGTTCATTTTGACCGCTTCATATCAGTATTTTACCTTATACACATTTCATTAGGAAACTTACTTACTTATGCCTACTACCTCTCCTTGGGTATAGGCCATCAAACAGGACTCTTCAGTTATGTCTGTCCTGGGCTTTACTTTCAATCTGACTTCAGTTGTAACCCATCTCCTTGCTGTCAGCCTCAAGGCCTCAGCGACAAGTGTCTCTTGGTCTTCCTCTTTTCCTTTTCCCTTGAGGGTTGCAGGTCAGGGATTGCCTAGTGGTGTTTGATGTGGACTTGCAGAGGGTGTGACCTAACCAGCTCCTGCGTATTTTCATGATTTCTTCACGAGCAAGGACTTTGAGAGTCTGCTGCCATAGATCTATGTTGCTAATGGTGTTTGGCCAGCAGATTTGGAGGTCTGGACTTTGTTGGTGGTAGTCCCTGTTGTCCTCTAAGTTTCTGTTCCACACAAAAGGACACATTTATATTGATGTTATAAAGCCTGATCTTGTTTTGCAGTCTTAGGTCCTTGGAGATCCAGATCTTCTTTAGCTGAATGAAGGCAGACCTTACATTGCCAATTCTTGCATTGACATCAGCATCTCTGCCGACCTGCTTGTCTATGACACTGCCCAGGTAAGTGAAGGCCTCGAACTCTTCCAGTGCATCACCTGCAAGAGGGACTGCAGTTGTGATAACCATGTTAGCCTTCAGAGTGTTGGTTTTTCTCCTGCGGATGTTGAAACCAAGTTGTCCTGATGTGGCTGCCACATTGTCGGTCTTCTTCTACATCTGTACATTCGTATGGGAGAGAGTGGCCAGGTCGTCTGTGAAGTCCAGGGTATCAAGCTGTGTCCAAGGTGTCCAGTGGATTCCATTTCTTGTCCTTGCTGTGGATGTCTTCATGATCTAGTCTATGGCCAGCAGGAAGAGAAGAGGTGAGAGCAAATAACGCTAGCAGACTCCGGTCCGCCTTTGGAAGGGTTCAGTGAGTAGTCCTCCATGGACTATCTTGCAGGTCATTCCCTCATAAGAGTTCCTGATGATTCTAACGAGTTTATCAGGCACACCACAGTGGCGGAGGAGTTTCGTAAGGGTCTCTCTGTCCTTGCTGTTGAATGCCTTCTCATAGTAAATGAAGTTGGTATAGAGTGGGGAGTTCCATTCCATTGATTGCTCAATGATGATGAGCAGTGTTGCAATCAAGTCTGTTCAGGATCTATCTTTACGGAAGCCAGCTTGCTGATCTTGCTACTGAGTGTTGACTTGTTCCTCCATTCTGTTCAGGATGACTGTTGAACACTTTGTCTGGGGTTGAAAGAAGAGTTATCCCTCTGTAGTGTGCCCAGTTACTCAGGTCAACTTTCTTGGGGATCTTGATAAGATATCCCTCCTTCCAGTCGGATGCCACCTTTTCCTCTTCCTAGATCCCTCCAAATATGGGAAAGAGCATACCTACTGATGTTTTAATGTCTGCTTTCAGTGCCTCTGCAGGAATGTTGTCAGGTCCTGCTGGCTTCCCATTTCTCAGATGTTTATTGGCTTGCTGTTTTTCTGCCTTGTTTGGTTTGCTGCAGTTGATTGGCAAGTACTTGTCAGCTGGCTGTATGTCTGGTGGATGACTGTGGCATGGAGTGTATCTGCTGGTGAGTTTCTGTGTTATGTCATAGAATTCTTTCAAGTTTCCATGGCTTGCTGCTTCCTGGGCTTCTGTGGCAAGAATATTGATGGATCTATGCTTGTCTGCTATTACGTTTCTCTTTGCTTCCTTGTTGGTTTTGGTGTATTGGCCTTGAACTTTCACTTCTTCTGCTCTTATTCAGTTGGTGTTTACTGCATCTTTCTTTTTCTTTCTCTCTTGAATTTTGCAGAGAGTCTTGATGGAGACCCATTCTTTATGATGGTGTTTCTTAGAACCCAGTACCTCCTGGCAGATTGATGTGACTGCTTCTCTGATCTTCTCCAACTGACTTTCTACTGGGTCCCTATCATACTCTAGTTCTTGCAGGACTTGAAACTTGTTACTGAGGGTGACTGAGTATTCACTCCATTTCTATGCGTCTTTGAGTTATATCGCTGGTGCTAGTTTGTTGGTTCCATCTAGTCTTTCTTAAGCTTTAGTTTTAGCCTGGCCACGACAAGGTGATGGTCTGACCCCACTTCCTCTCCTCTCATCCCTCTCATATCCTACAGGGACCTCAGGAACTTCTTGGCAATGCAGACACGGTCAATCTGAATCTCTGTTGAATTGTCTGGTGACACCCATGTTGCTTTGTGTATACTGTTGTGTGGGAATACACTGCCACCTATCACCAGACCGCTTAGCGCACAGAGATCTGAAAGCCTTTCACCATTCTTGTTCATGTTGTCAAGGCCATGGTTGCCCATGACTTCTTCATACCCAGTGTTGTTGCCTCCAAACTTAACATTGAGGTCCCCCATCAGTATGGTGATGTCTCTCTTGAGGCATTTTTCCAGGCTGAACTTCATTCTGTTGTAAAACTATAATTTTTTTTCTTCTTTGCTGTTATTTTTAGGTTCTTCCATGCCTCTTCCTCTTCTTTTCTATTATTATCCTAAAGTGCATCTCCTTATTTCTATCACTCACTCTTCCAATATGGAACCCCCATTCCCGTCTCCCTGCATGTGGTTCTCTACACTCGCACAATATGAGGGCTGTATACAATTATTGTTGTATATTCTCTGGAGAATCATTTCCCATGCAAATTGACCACTTTATGCTTAAATATTTACAGTTGTACGGTTGTTGTGTTGGGGTGATTGATTTATTATTATCATTTTTTCAGTTCACTATTCTCAGGATATTCACTTTGGTCATAAAATTATGATAATTGCAAGGCTTTTTGATATCCTCAATCTTAATTCTTCCTCCGTACCTTGTCAACTCTATTCCTCACTTGCATTGTTCAAAATGGCGCTTACACTTCCCTTGCTTTCCTGGTCACTTTGGAATTCACACGCATGTGCGTCACGTATGGCCGCTACCCATTTTATACCGCGCTCCGAGTCACCAACACAGCACTTCCGCACATCGGCAACAGAAGGCACAGCCCGGCAACATCGGAGTATTCCTCCACCACATGATAACAGGTAAGCACCTTCAGACACAGTTCTGGCTCCGTACTATGCAACACGCTTGACGGGAGCTAATAGATTGTGTATTCTTTTAGGCTTTATTTTCCTTGGGACCTCCTGCAAAGGGACGTTAACTAATATAGCCTTACTTGGCTCCTTAAGTCTTGAATGCTGGACATGGCAAGGGGCATTGACCCCTATGTAAGATTTTTATTTCACTCTCACTTTCACTACACAGCCAATATCTAGGTTGGCTCTGATTTCGAACTGTTGTCCCTCTAGGCCCGAATTCATGCCATAATTGTTATAATCAGTTGGTGCCATCAATGTTGGACTTGGCCCTTCCTCGGACAGCCACTCTTCAGGCAGGAGTATCGGTCAGTCCTTGTAAGTGCACTGTGTTTACAGTCCGCCCTTATTGGATCACCATCACTCACGTATAGTCAACTATCTTGATCACTTGGTTTCTAGACCACACTGCCCCTAGCACTGTCATGTTCCACTCCTGTTGTGATTAATTTATAATGAGCATTCCCAGTCCTTTTTGGTAAACACTCACTGATGGGTTTCTATTATCACACTGTGAAGTTCAGATGTCATCATCACCTTGCCCAATCACCACATAGAAATTTGGTTTTGTAGCATTGGCATATGCGTAATGTTCATCGCTGAACCCTTCCTAACCTCTTCTTCTCTTTTTGTCCCCTTATTTCTTCCTTTTTTTCTTCTCTTTCCTTACTTATTAATGTCTGGCCTTATACAAGCTTACTCTCAGGCATATATCTTGCTGTCCTGATGATGATCCTGCTATTCTAGCCGGAATCGAAACATCGTCGACAACCACATCTGGACTCAGATTTTTTATGTGGATTCATATGGAGCATAAGATGTCCTTTACAATTGTGACTGTTGCAAATATGTATGTGGTCACTATGAATGTAAATGCCTGAGTTCTGGAAATCTGGTGATTTCCAACCCCTTTTTTACCCACTGCACTTTATTTATACCTTGTTTTTCTTTCAGAATATTTGTTTAATAAGTATATTTCTCCATTTGGAGAAAACTTACACAGTTTACATTGTAGCCCTGTGTAATACTACTTCATATATTTGTTTGTGAAAGGGACCAATATCTCTAAAAAGAGTTTGTAAGCCCTCGGTCCCTCTCGACTTATAGGGTTCCCTTGTTTCCTTGTAAACTATTTGTAGGTGCATAGCACTGGATAACATTCATGTTATTCCTTTTATTCTTTGTGCGGAAGGTCACTCTGATGATTCTGAGACCATGGGCTTCCCATCCAATGAGAGCTCTGTTGGCTATTGGTGTTAGCATCAGGGCTACTCTCTGAGTATGTAGACGTTCTCTTCCTTGTGTACAGAATACAGCAGCATTCCTCCTGGAGCCAGTCTTTTCTGTCCAGACTGTGTCCATCTGGTCAAGTGTGTTTTTTTCATATCTGCTGTTCCTTAGGTGGTCTTGCCTGTCTCGTTCTTGGTACTCATGTTCTATGTCCCTATGTTGATGTTCTTGGTCGAAATCAGGTGGATCAGCTTTGTGGCTTCCAGACATATGTGACTTTAACTACAAGGAGTCATAACTCTCCCTGAAGAAGAATCCTCTCTCCACAAGGCCGGGATGTCTGTTCATCTTTTTGTTGACATTTCTGTAGCTAGGATTTTTTTACGTGGTGGGGTAGCTAGCCCCACGCATAACTCTCCTCCTTTCGCAGCTGGGCTTCAGACCCACCATGGCAGCGTTTCATTAGGAAACAACTTCCCTTTTGTCTGCCATACCATGAGCACATATTCAATCGGCCATTTCTTGACTGTTAATTTTGTACTGCAGCAGACAAGTTAGATCATGTGACTCCTTTACTGAGCCACATTTATTTGGCTTTCTCAAGCTTTTTGAGCATGAACTTTGCAGATCATGTTGAAAGCAGTAAAGTGCGATTTTCTGGGGCGACCCCCTTGTTTGTCCATTTTTCAGAAGTGGGGGCAGAGATTCAGGAACAGATATTATAAATACAGAGATATAATCGATGCATGCTCATCACCATAACTAAATTCATTTCCAAAGAGATTCAGAATATGGAGCCGATTTGCACTGCTACATGTGGGTAGCTTTTCAAACAAATTCCATAGCAAGGTCAAATTCCATGACAAGGTCATCAGCACCCTTACATCATCTTGTAGTCAACAAGTAGTTTTTTCTACCTGAATACACAGCATGCATTTTTTTTAAATGGTAATCTTCATATTTATGTTGGCATTGGTTTCTATCAGTCAAGCATAGCAAGACGCTCCTCTCTGTGAAATCTACCACCAGATAATAAACTTTAGCAATCTGCATTTAACATCTCATCTCCGCATTGATTTTTGACATTCAATTATATTTTCCTGTTAGGCTTGCCTATTATCTATCGGCTAATAGCAATGAAATCCAAGTTCATTTACATTGCACATTTATTTAGGGATCAATTATAGTATGGATTTTTCTTGCAATTGACTTTTCTTTCTGGTATAATGCATATTAATTGTCTGTTGTAATTAAAAACCAGATTTGATGCTTAGTATTGTGTATGATTGAAAAATCAGTAAATATAACATTAAATAAACATTAGCTGTTCAGGTTAGCAAGCAATCAATTGTGTTATTATTTGTAAAAAAAATCAGTTATTGAGCAAACTATGTCTACAGTGCCAGGACTGTCTTACAATTAAAAGAACTGAAGCTAATATTTTAATAATTACATTTACATTTACAAACTGTATGCCTCTTCGATGTTTTGTATAACGGTATCACTCATGACGACCAAGGATTTGAAGTCCTTTTGTTATTTTCAAACACTATCCTCCTCTGATTTGTACATATCACACGAACTTATTAACAAAACCTAAATAATGCATTGCAATACATTTCAAGAAATTATCTAAAAATATCCGAACAGATTTAGTTACAAAAAAGTCACCTTATCTTCATCTATATTTCTGTGCACTAAATTATCAATGTGAACTGACATCTGCACACTGATCTGCACATAGTCCCTACCTAACATCACACTTCCTAAACAGGCCCATAAATAATAGCTACCCTGACAAAAGTGGTGGCTTCTCAAAGGAAACTGAGTTCTAGAAACTCAGTAAGATGTCCAGCTGAGGGGAGCTTTTTAAACAGGACATCTTTATGTCAGCTATATTAGCAAGCTATGTCCTTTAATCTTCAATTTCAACAGTATCTAGGCCAGGACGTCTTATAAAGCTCTTTCTAAAACTGCCTTTCTAAACCAAGATTCAAACACAGGGACACTTGAATTTATACTGCATAGAAGTTCACACATTTCAAATTCCTTGAAAAGACCAGGGGCCTGTAGTACAAAACATTTTCATGGTCTGAAATCTTGTGATTCACAAAATCGCAGTCTTTGAAATTGCAAAAATACAGGGAGCATTGTACAAAAGACATATTTGTAGTCAGAAATATGTTTCTGACTTACAAAGAGCACTTTCATTCAACGACAAATCACAAAGTAAAGTTTTTTAATGTTTGCACCTTCTAAATCGAGATTTGATATGCAATCTATTAATGCTGTGTGACCTCAAAAGCACTTGCAAACTATTGGTCTGTTACAGACTCACAAGAGGGAGAGGTAAGGCATTTGCAAAGTAAAAGATCTCCCCTTGATGAATGGAGGATGCCACCATGATAAATACCAAGGAGCTAGGTAGATGACAGCATTCTGCTTCCCACATAGCTATGGCCTTAATTTAAACTTTTCTCTTTAAAAGCAGTTATTGTCCATTGAGTGACCAAATGACGTCTAGCCATAAATATTTACGGGGCTGTATGTGTTGCAACTTGCTGGAAATGTGATTGTTTTTGCTGTAACTGATTAATACATTAGTTGTAGCACAAAATATAGGTGGGGTCGCATAGCAGTTGGTGTGCGAAATTCATCTACTACTTTGTGACTCAAGTTTAGTTTCTAATCCAATTACTTTCTTAAATTCCAGTAGTTTTAAACACGGCCTGACATAAACACGGTTTGCTAAATATGAATTAATATGTTTTTAATTACTGTCCTGACGATAAAAAATTATCCTCAAACAGAGCGCCAGACCATATGGAAGATCGCTATTAAATTAAGTTCTTGAGGAAGCCATCCTTGAACTGTTCATTGTTTTTTAGGTAAATGTCTTTTTTATTATATTTGCTCTGTTTTTTTGGCAGTTTCTGTGATTTTAAATGTGACTGCTTTTTCGCATACGTCAGTGCGGCATAGGCTTTTTTTTTATCATTGTTATATTCGCATTGCCTCGCAAACCTCCCTAAAACCATTATTATGTTGAACACTGTAGTCAGTCTCTCCACCTATTGATTTCGCATGGGTATCCATTGACACTTCCCCACAAGATGCAGAGGCTCCCACCTCGATAATGATGTAAAACACCACAGTGTTTAATTTTGAAAATTATTCCTAATGTTTTCTTCACAGTGGCTCAGAATATACAATATTATTTTAAAGCAATTTGCTTCTGATCTAACAAAACAGCTTCCTCTCGCTAGAACGGAATGGAACAAAAGGCAATTACGAGTTTAGCGGGAAAGGACTTCCTCTAGCTAATTCATTTAGCACGAATACTATTTCAGATTAATGGTCATAAATTGTCTTCTAAGGGAGGTTTCTTGAGTTAGGAACTCAGCTGGCCAGAATGATGCTCTGACTTGAGAGATTGGTGTTGCATTTTGAGACACTTAGCAACCACCACAACACATGTAAAGATTTGTTTCATAGATTCAGGCAGGGAGGTGACTATTGGTTTCATGCATTTAATGTGGAGCGAACAGTAAATAATGATTTGGGGTGTAGGGTTAAAGTTGTGGGTTGACAAAATGAAAAGTGCAGGTTTATCTATGTTTTGTGAGGCTGCAAACTCACGCAAAGTGTCACACAACGGTGCAAAGCCTTAAAGGAGCCACCCAGAGCATCACTTTTGGTGACACTCCGGTGTCGCAGGGGTCCGCCCCATATTTACCAGGCAGCACTAAGCCACTTTGCGTAGCTTAATGCAGCCTTGTAAATATCGTTCCCATTAAAGGCAGTTCTCTGCTTTAACCCCTTCGATGCTCATGACGGAACCCAGCCATCATGAGCCACGGGTGGCCTGTGCGCATGACGGCTGGGTTCCGTCACGACCACGCCCGCGATTGGAATGTCCAGCACCGGGCTGGAATTCCTGCCGCAGGCAAGGTGTTAAAGGGCTTGCAATGGGTGTTGCTGTGGGCTTTCCCTGCAACGCCCATGACTTTTTGACACTGCCTTAGATTTACGAGGAATCGTAACTCTGAGGCAGCGCCAAAAATTACGACTCCCCAGGGGAGGCTTAAGGGAGGCGCAACTAGGGGAAATACTTTTATTTCTCCTTGTTTTTCCTTTTTCTGTGTGTGCTGCATTCTGCATAGAATGAGGAAACACCTCTTGTGATTGTTTTTGTTCATGAAGGTTTCCCTTCCTGTACAAAAGCAATCATCCTGCAATGCAGGCACCATTGCACGATGGCGCAAAGGTGCCTGCATTGGCGCAGGGCATCCCATTGTGAGCCAGCGCAGGGGAAAAGGAAAGGAATGCAGCATATCAGATAGATACAGCACATTCCTGCTCATGTCTTTAGCTGTAGGGCAGCACAGCACAGCAGGAAGGCCTGCGGCGCTGCCCCACGGCAAAATCTTGTAAATAAGGCCCTTTGTTTCCACAGGAAAAGTGCACTTTATTTAGTGCAAATAGTGCTTTCCAGTGGTTTAAAGTACAGAACCCCGCCCACTTCAGCATTGGAAGACTCATAAGTCATTAGTTTTTGAAACGCAGGGCGATGGTGATGCAGATCAGGTTTGAGGCACATAGGAAGAGTTTGTCTATGAAGAAAATGAGAGTTTATACTTGGTTATGGTGAACAATAGCACGGTTTGGTCATATTCATAATCATCACTTTATTTTGTTTCGTAGGAGTCTTAGTTGCTTTAAATGTAAATGCGTAATTTACTGGTACACCGTGCGCATCGAGAAGAATGTGTTTTATGAAACACACACTCTTGGGATGATGCTCTTTTTACCCCTGATGAAGGGTTTTTCCTGAAATGCATTGCATTTAGACACAACTATTTGCTCAAGAAGCTTATTTCATTGATGCAACTGTCATTGTATAATTCTATGTGTGGAGCAACAGTTGGATTGAATCAAGAGAGTTGTTTTGATTTCATGTCAATAAAGTTCTTGAAGGTCTGAAGAGCACCTGCTTTATTATGGGCATAAGTTTGACTCACAAACTGTTTAAATTGGAAGCACATGGGCCCTACAGCGGTGCGCTTTGGGTCTCGTCCACCATCGGTGGTCCAGCTATTTTGGAATGTTACTATGATCACTAGGCAGAGCTCACACCATCGCAGCATGCTAAAAAGCGGTTTACGTTTCTAGGCATTTGTGGTTTACCTGTCTATTGTATGATTAAGTTAATATTGTTATTTGGTTGTGCATTATAATACATCAGTTAAAATAAACCTTTTGCCAGGCTCAAACCTGCCTTTTCAAAACATACAAGTCACACATTGGGAAGGCCATGATCATCCCAGTGGGCAGGGTGAAGTGTATTTAAAAAGTAGGACATGCAATTTTAAGTTTTACATGTCCTAATAGTGAATAACTCTTAAATTTGTTTCTCACTATTGCAAGGCCTGCCTCTCCCACAGGATAACATTGGAGTTACCTTATTACATTTAGTAGGCTGTAATTTCCAAATGGGAACAATTAAACAGTTTGTGTTTGGTGTCTTTGGAATTGTAGTGAAAAATCCTCTTTTATGGTGAAGTCAGATTTTTGGTTGCAATATATGAAAATGCCACTTTTAGAAAGTTGGCATTTTTCTGCCTTTGCCATTGAGTGCCTGCAACCTGTCTCTGGGTCAAATGACTGGGTGTAGTTGGGTGTTGGTCTTTGAGTATACCTCCTAGACAGACACTCATAATAGAGAACTTAGGTGTGCCTGGATGGGCCATCGCTGGCAGGATGGAGGGTAGAGTTAGGCACAGCTCCACTTACGCCTGAATTGGCTGTGCCCTTCCTTCACACAAAGGATTGCATACCCACTGTAGTTAGTCTGGAGTCAGGGCAGGGTAGGCACAATACCGTAGCACTTCAAAGAGAATCCTCTAGACATTTCTCCAACTTCAAAGAAGGCACCTGGTATAAATATTGGTCCTCAGACTACAACTCTTCAATACACCTCCTGACCTTTGGATACTACAGAAGGACTGCTATGCTGTTTTGCTGTCAGAAGGACACCTGCTTTGATGCCCTGCTATACTGCTGCTCTTCTGCCTGCTGCCCTGCCTGCTGAGAAGGAAGACTGGACCCACACTCTTCCTCCCAGGCTGAAGTGACTCCAAGTGTCAGCCTGCTGACCTCCTATTCTGAGCTACAGGGACCTAAAAAGCTCCAGAGGCTCCCTCCAATTTCCCAGCTGACCTGCTGCCTGGACCTACAACTGGACCCCCATGAGCCCTGATGGACCCTGCTGGAGTGAGTTCATGACTCCCAAGTGGTGTCCCTCAGGTCCAGGGCCCTTAGTGTGGCCTCAGTTGAGCTCTCCAGACGTTTTTGGGCTGTTTGCAAATGCAAATGAGCCTGTTGGTGCCCTGACCTTGCAGTTCATGCCAAACACCAACACTATTTTCTGGCGAACCAACTTTTTGTGCTACAGTGCTAGAAACTGGGTTTCTGGTTGGCAGAGGTATGCACCTTGTCCAAGCAGGAATCACAATCCTGGTCAGGGTAAGTCAGATACACACTAAAAGATTACCTGTGCTCCCCCTCTGGTAGCTTTACACAGAGCAATCAGGCTTATCTAAAGAGGCAATGTGTAAAGTATTTATGCAACACAACACACAGTTACACAATGAAAACAACACAAAAAGACTCCACACTGGTGTAGAAATATAAAGAATATTTTTAGACATATATAAAACCAAAACGACAAAAATCCATTAAGTAGAAGTTGAGATATGAATTTTAATAGAATAATGGCCCAATTTACAAAGGTAAAGTAAGCCTAAAAGTCAAACTTTACTATTTGTTGGTATTCACAAAGGTAAGTTACTACAAGTAAAGTTAGACTTTGTAAATATCAAAAAGAAGTAAAGTTAGACTTTTGATCTAAGTTAGAATTTTGGTCTAACTTTACTTTTGTAACTACCTGAAAAGTAGTAAAGTTAGACTTCTGGTCTAAGTTAGACTTTCAGTCTAACTTTACCTTTGTAAATACCGAAAAGAAGTAAAGTTAGACTTTTGATCTAAGTTAGACTTTTCGTCTAACTTTACTTTTGTAACTACCTTCAAAGTAGTAAAGTTAGACTTCTGGTCTAAGTTAGACTTTTGGTCTAACTTTTTCCTTTGTTTATCGGTCCTTGTGTGTTTCTAGCACTTAGAAGCAATAAACACCTATTGGGGTTATCTGGTCACGCTGGACCGGGACAAAGTCAACAGTTCAGGTCGACTGCGATGGAGCGCAGGACAGGTGCAAGAGCCAAGCAGGCCAGGTGAAAAGAGTACTTTGATCCTGGTCACAACAGCAAGATGCGGGCTCAGTCGAGTGATGCATCAATGTCGATCCTGCAGTGATGGCAATGCATTGGTTCTGTAGATAAAGCGCAGAAGCTGAGATGCATTAGTTCCAATGCTATGCACTGGGATTCTCCGCCATGTCAAGGGCATGTGTCAATCTCTCCATACTGCTTCAGTGGCAATGCGAAGTTCCAATACATCGGGTTCTGGAGGAGATGCGCTGGTTCCGAGTTCCATGCTCTGATTCTACTCCCACAACAGGGTCAATGCATGGGTTCTGTTGCAAGCATACTGGAGATACGTTGATTTCTCTAGTGTAAGTAGATGGGTCCACTTCCAGTGTACCAGGTACAGGAGCAGGGGTAGGGACTTTGGTAGCCCTGAGTCTCAAACAACATGAGGCAAGCCAACAAGCCCTTGGAAATCACTTTGGTTGCAGGGCATAGTCCAGCTCTCCCTCAGAGGGGTCAGGGTGTGGCAGGCAGCTGGGCAGCACAGCAGAAAAGCAGGTCTTCCAGGTCAGCATTCCAGCAGAGCATCAGTCCTTGTAGCAGCACAGCAGTTCTTCTGACAGAGGTTCTTTACAGGTCCAGAAGTGTCTGATTTGGTTTGGTCAGAGACCCAGTACTTATACTCAGTTGTGCCTTTGAATTTGGAGTGAATTCAGAGAAGGATATTTAAAGTGCACAGACGTCCTTTCTTCCCATCCCTGGCTCCAGACTAACTGTAGGGAGTAATCAGCCCTTTGTGTGGGACAGTACACTGCCTATTCAGGTGTAAGTGTCAGCTCCTCCCTCCCATCCTGCCCGGGATGAGCCATTACAATGCAGATGGGTACTGAAACACACCTATCCTTCTTGTGTTTGTAGCTGTCTGAAGGGAATTAACAAAGTGAATCTGCCACCCATCCTAGAAGTATTGTTGGAGACAGGCTGCAAGCACACAGATCTGTAAGAGCACAGAAATGTCCACTTTCTAAAAGTGGCATTTCAAAAACAGTAATGTTAAACCCAACTTTGCCAGTAAAGAGTATTTATCATTACCATTCCAAAGATATCAAACATGACACAGCTACTCCTTTCTAATCAGGAATTACAGCTTAGAAGGATATTAAGCAATTTCCAACATTAGGCTGTGAGAGGAGTAGGCCTCACAGTAGTGAAAGATGAATTTGCGTTTTTTTCACTACCAGGACATGCAAAACATAAAAGTACATGCCCAAACTTATACTTGCACAGCACCCTGCCATATGGGCAACCTATGGCGTACCTTAGGGGGGACATATGTGCAATAAAAGGGGAGTTTAGGGCCTGGCAAAGGGTTTTAAATGGCAATTCAAAGTGATAACGAAACTGCACACCCAGGCTCTGCATTGACAGGCTCGAGACATGTTTAAAGAGCTACTTGTGTGGGTGGCACAATCAGTGTTATAAGCCCACTAGTAGCATTTAATTTACAGGCCCTGGGTGTATGGTGTACCACTTTACAAGGGACTTAAAAGTAAATTAAATATGCCAATTGTGTATACACCAATGTTACCATGTTAAGGGGAGAAGCACACTCATTTTAGCACTAGTTTGCAGTGGTAAAGTGCTCAGAGTCCTAGGGTCAACAAAAAGAGTCAGCAAAAAGAAGAAGTAAAGAAGCAAAAGGTTTGGGGGAAGACCACCCTACGGATGACAGGTCTAACACACAGCATCGACCACTCGTGGAGACCGCCAATGTGAAGCTCAAGTAATGACAGTCTGTGACGTGGACCGCAACTTTGTACTACTGCAATGACAATCTGCAATGCCCAGCCTGCTCTTCATGGTACTTCATTGGGCATCTGCGACATTCTCCCTGCACCTCGTGCTTCCTTCCACTGTGAACGGAATACTTTGTGCTGGACTGTGAAGGTAACTCTTTCAGCGGGACTAACCTGGTTCCTGTAGCTGGCCCGTGCTCTATCGCGGTTGGCATGAACTTCTGACTTTCACCCGGTCTTGCATAGACAGATTTCTGTTGTTTTCATTATATAATAAATTCCACTTTATTTTTCTACATTGGTGTGGGATTTGTTTTGTGCTTTCACTTTATTACTGTTTGAAGTAATGCTTAATTTTTTTTACACACTGCCTCTAAGTTAAGCCAGACTGCTCAGTGCAAAGCTACCAGAGGGTTGAGCACAGTTTAATTTGGGATTTGCTTGTGATTTCACCCTGGTAAGGATTGTGGTTACTACTTGAGTAGGGTTTCACGCTCCTCAACCAGTAACTCAATTTCTTACAATGTCTAGCATAGCTTTTGTATGGAAGGGTGCTCCTCTAATACAAAATACTATGGTCTGGCACATATGCAAAGTTTGTAGAAAAAAATACTTTTCTCTAAGTTTTCACCTGCCTCAAAAAGGTGTATCTTTTGGAGCTAAGTCCTGCCTACAAATGTTAGTAGATGAGGATTTGCAGTAAATAATATTGGTGGTAACATGGGAATGCCCATGTACAATCCATGAAAAGTGCTACTTTTCGGAAAACTTCCAGTATAAATAAAGGTTTGTGCTCATTTGCATCACTTTTTCACACATGCAAACTCATGATAAATCTGGCCCTTTATGTTCTTTTAATTAGGTGTTGCCTTGTGTCACATTTTGGTTTGCCTTTGGCGCACTCTCCTTCCAATATGAGTTTTGAGCTATAGACTAAAATTGTGAAATATGCTGGTTTCAGCAAATGTCAAATCATTGACAACCGGCCAAGTATAAATGGCTGAAAGTGAAGTTGCATGTTTTAATGAAGTATGTCATGCAATATTCAGTTTTCCCAGTGTTTGCTCCTCATCTCACTTGGATCTGATAAGAAGTCAGGTTATGGAACTTATTAGACCTGGCTTTGTTTTTTTCACTTTTTCAACCTTACTTTGCACATGCTGATTAGCTGTCACCGCTAAAAACACTTTAGCGACAAAAAGTTTTGCTGCTCCCATTTGCGCCGCTGTTCATCGCAAAGCTCCACATACCATTGCCAGAGCACCTACACAAAGGAATAGTAATTCTGGTCCCTATTTTGAATGCCCATACACCTCATGATTGTGTAGCGGTCCCCATCATTTTTAGGTCGAGCCTAGAGTCAGCACGCATGCGCTGCTCTGCGAGACTTTATGTATTCACAATATGGGCTTTTACCAAACCCATCAACTGCCACTCGCTCTCTGCTGTGCCGATCAGAAATGCTGGCCCACTATTGGTGTACTGCTTTCCAAAGTCCCTCCCCTGGGTGCTTCGTTGACGCCCAAGCGATTTCACTCAGAGAACATTTTTGTTGCCCAACATAGTACTTTCATGCTTTCTCCTGTTACAGCCTGTAATGGCCCCTCCTCCATACTGCATTCATCTTGCTAAAGCCCCACCTCCTCCCGCTGCTCCTGCCACGAAATTCCATCACCCTGGTTTTGAAAAGGTTAATACTTAGCACTATGTTTATGGCAGATAATTTGCACAGTGCGCAATGGCTCCTTCTCCTGTGTTCCTCTGGGTTGGCCATCGCACACAACAGGAGTAGTATTTCACTGAAGCGACCGGGTAGGTGTATTTTACAAACTACACCTTATGTGGGCTGTGAGCATCCATGCTTTCATCACTCCCTTAAATCGGAGGGCGGCGCGTACACTAGAATCTGAGCTGCTCAACTTGATTAAAGATGAAAAGCAGCAGGAAGATTTGCAGAACACAGATTTCCTTTCTGAAAGGACTTTATTCTCCTTTCATGGATGCCCATTTGAGGGGTTGATGTGGCCGGGGTGGGTGGGTTGCTGCAGACCCGTGCGCTGCTGAAGCGGTTATTGGAAAGGCTGTTCCTATTGCAGGTAAACCCCACATTGAGGGAGGCAGGTAGTTCCCACATCATAAACACACACCACACAGACATGCAGCTCGCGGGCGCCTGGATACCTATCTACCATTGATTTAACCTCTGGCGATGTAGTTTGATACCGTCCATCTAATCAGTTGACACCAAGGGTTATGTCCATACATTGCATAACAATTACGAGCACCGCAACAAACCATCGCTCCAAATTGGGGCTGGTGCGCTAAATTATTGGGTTAATGAACCTGCTGTGGTGATTGTGAGTAACATGCAGTACACTGTCCCGAATTCACAGTAGTGTCTCTATTGCTCTTCATCCTTCCAAGATTGATAAACTGAGTGCCGCTAAAGTGAGATTATATTAGCACTTGGATAAACTGAGTGCTCTAAAGTGTGAATACAACGGCACTTGGATTAACTGAGTGCCCTAAAGTGTGATTATAATTGCACCTGGATAAACTGAGTGCCGCTAAAGTGGGATTATAATGGCACTTGCAAAAATGGATTGCAGATAAATGGGATTTTATTTGGCACTTAAATAAGTGGAATGTCGCCGGTGTGGGTGGCTAATCTGCGAGACTTTATGTATCTACAATATGGGATTTAACCAAGCCCATCAACCGCCACTCACTCTCTGCTTTGCCAGTCGGAAATGCTGGCCCCCATTTGGTGGACTGCTTTCCAAAGTCCCTCCCCTGGGAGCTTGGTTGACACCCAGGCGATTTCACTGAGAGAACATTTTTGTTGCCCATCATAGTACTTTCACACTTCCTCCTGTTACAGGGTGTAATAGCCCCTCCTCCCATCTGCATCACGTCTTGCTAAAGCCCCACCTCCCCTGCTCCTCCCGCTAATCATGTGATGGAATTCCATCACCCTAGTTTTGAAAAGGTTAATACTTTGCGCTATGTTTATGGCAGATTATTCACAGAGGAGGTGTGACTGGATGTGGCGGGGAGATGCAGAGAATAGTGAAAGTTATACGAGGAAGATTGGAGTGAGGGGAAAGTGGTTGAGAGAGGAAATAACGAGGATTGTTTTGAGAATGGTGAGTTGAGAGTGTGTAGGTCGGATAGGGGTGAGGAAAAGATACACGCATACGGGGTGGAGGGGGGATGTAATTAGATTATATGAGATGTTGGGATAAGGCATGAGGAGCTTCACCTTGACATGTAGATGTTTAAATTTGATATATATGATATCTAATATAATTGCGATAGAGCATTTTGTGTGCAATCAGCTTTTCATGGCTAGTATGGATTTTCATTTATGTATGATTATGGACAATGTATTAATGGTGAATGTTTCATTGTTATTTGTAGTTACCCCTGAAGAAGGGCTCATGAAGCCCGAAATGCATTGGGTTTTAATAACACTGCTTTGGACGAATTATGCATCTGTACGTGTTCTTGACATAGGTCCGGATGGGCACATCTGGGCATGAGAAACTTTGGAAATAGCATAACACCCCACGTATGGATAAAACAGGATTAAAAGTTACTAAAAGAGGAAGAAAGCTCTGAGTACATGGACTAAAATGGATTATAATTATGCAGAGAGTGGTATATCTACCTCTGAGCTGTGCAAGCAGGCTTGGGGTGTAATGACGCCTAAACACAATGTAGATTATTCACAGATGAATACTGAAGCTATGTCTTTAAAAACAAAAAGTGCTAGATATCATGATGACAGTTAAAGTTTTTTTTATGTAGCGTGACACACAATCCCACTCCACATAATTCCAGGACACTTAATAGCACATATTTACTATCCACATAATTCCACAGAACCCATGCCACATATTTCCAATACACAAATCCAATCCACACCACACAATTCCAAGCCACACAATTACACAACTAACTAATACAATCCAACCCAATTAATTCCACAACACACCACATGCATGCACTTCATAACACATAAGTAAAAAACATTTCCATTTACAATCCTAATAGCTGCAACTCAAACAAATGGGAGACCTATTGCATTTACAATGCTTGTTTTTCAGGCTGCTGTGGAGCAAGCGATCGCACGAGCAATAATTTCCTCCTTTATAAGCTGGAAGGGAAACAAGTGGTTAATACAGCCAAGCAATAATAAAAGATGCATTTAATACATTTTTGGGGGGTTTGGATTGATTTTCCTGTCACTCTTACAGCAAACTTGGTGATCACTGTTTACAAGGCTCTATAGCTTTGAAAATGCAACAGATCAACCCGTTACTAATTTAGTGGAAGGAAAACCAACTCTACAGGAAAGTAAGAAGACAGACAGGGACTAGAACACTGTTGTTGAGAATGTGTTTGTTTTATTATTTCCAAGGTTACTGTTAAAAGCAACTCATCAGGCACACTAACAGAAGGATGCCAGAAGGATTTTCATGTGCTTTGTGGAGGTCCATAGTATTAAGGATCTTGAAAAAAACAGATTACCTACTCTGGAATAAACCAGGATAATCCAAATAGTTATAAAGTGGATGCCATTTTCAAAACATTTCAGAATTCAGCTGAAGATGCCCACGCATTACAAAGACTCTGTTAAAGTACTTTGTCTACAACCTTTGTAAAAGTGTGATGAAATTGTCACAATGGGGCATATTCTCAAGGAGCTATCGCCGAGTTATCGGCACTTTAATGCATCCAAAGTCGCGCTAAATTTATCGCCCCATTCACAAGCTGGTGCTAACAGCCCATAACACCAGTTTTCCTGCAAAAGCAGTCGCAAAAAACATCGCCACAGATGACCCTGGCAACTAACGCTAATGAGATGCAGAGTAGGCGTTCCCGAGCAAAAAGCCGCGACAACACCACAACGCAACATTCTCAACGAAAAGCCACATCGGTGATAGGAACACAAAACAGGCGATACAGCGCGTTACCAGCAGGAAATTAACACCTGCTCTGACCTGGTGCAAAGTCGGACGTCAACCTGCACAAGAAAAGGGAGCCCAGCCCACAGCCACACCTGAAGAACAACAGATGCCATGGAGCCACTCACCATGCACCCTGGAGCCCCGAGAGGGCAACAACACCCACCGCCACCACCCCCAGGACCGCCACCCCCCCAACGGAACCCCCCGCCCCTCCCGGATCACCACAGAGGCAGCGCAGACAAAGACAGCGGACCTTCAGGAAATGCACCAGCCCCACAGATCCCTCCGCAGACAAAGCTGCTGGCTGTGCTGCACCTGTTGGCCTCTGGTATCCTCCCAAACAACAACCGCCCGAGTCGGAGGAGTCTCACAGCCAGCCCCATCCAAGTTCCTCACACCTGTCCCCAGCACCCATATGTCCCCCACAATGCGCAGGAACAGCTGGAGACCAAGCAAGGACTATACGCCATAGCTGGATCCCCGCACATGTTGGGGGCAATCAACTGCACACCTGTCCCACTTGTGCCCCCTGCCAACACCGCACACAATTACCGCAACAGAAAGCACACACATCCCATCAACGTGCAGGCAATAGTGGACCACAGGGGACTCCTCCCCAATGTCATAGCCAACTACCCAGGCAGTGTGCATGATCCCTTCATCTTCCGACAGTCCAACATCAACCAGTGCTTCCAGGATGGCACCCATGGGAATGCACTGCTTGTTGGCAAGTACCAAATGAACACACCACACACCTCAACCCCAAAATCATGCAACTCACAACTCTGGCACTGCACACGTCACAAAATCACATACAACATGCCAAACAACATGCCCCCCCACCAGACATGACAGCACAACTTACTGTGGCAACCTTGGTTAGCCATGTACATGAGCCATCAACAGCATGGCACCTCAGCCACACAATACCGGAATGTGGGGAGAGGTGGGAACCAGGCATGTGCAAAGGAGGCAAGTGACCCATTGATGAGTATGTACACAATGCCAAGTGTGGCGGAGATGTGCTGGACAGACTGCAGTTTGCAGACCACAGACATAGCCATGTCTACATGCACTGCTGGTGTTTGGAGTGTAGTGGACAGTGGACGCAACCATGTCACCCTAGCCAGTGGGGAAGATCGCGGAAATGTAGCTTGTGACGTCCCCCCCTGTAAGCTTGTGCGGAGTGGGCTGGCCCGGCGTATGCCAGGCCAGCGTAGGGGTGTGAATAAAAAGCACGTAGCTCTGGGCGTGGTTCACTTCCGGAATGCCCAGGGTGGTGCCTCACACCCCGCCACAAGGCCGATGCCGTCGCCGTGAGCGGTGTGGCCTACGATCCTGTGCGCCTGCTGCACCCCGGGCCACTGGCCCCCGGACCCGTCATGCCCACCCCTGCGCAGCCAGGCCTCACTGCTCACCTGCCGACACCAGCGTGTGTTAAAGAGGGCCCACCACGTGCCGGCGCAAGCTCCAAGCCCGAGGCCCACGACCTTCGCAGCCTCCTCAGACCATCACGGCCTCCGCAACACATGCCCGCTTTACTCCTTTTTCGTTGACGTACTCCACCGCTGCTTCGGGCCTACACTACGCTCAAGTAGGTCACACATTTGGAACTGAGTCTTGATTATGCAATAGCAGAGTACACACTTTATGGCAGCGTTTATATCACTGTACTCCCTTCGATGTGGTGACACAAAATATGTGCATGGCATCCCAACCACACATGTCTGTGGGCCCTTGATGATTACGCCTTTGGACTACACTGCGGTCCTGCAGGCCCCACACAAATCCATGCCAGTCCGTACCAGGCAGGACACGGCATCGTCGCTGGCTAAACACCCGCTCAGCTCTGTCGCTACTGCCTCGGTCAACCACGAGTCATCCCCACATGCCATTTCAACGCCGTGTGTCAGTGTTCCAGGAGGAGCTTGCTGAACAGCGGTTGGCCTGCGCTGGCCGCTGCCTCCGGACTACACATCGGTCGAGTAGGGCACACATTGGGAACTCAGTCATGATTCATTTATAGCAGATCTGATATCATTGTACTGGCCTCGTCGCAGACTGCATCCCCTTTCAGCTCCGGTGCCACTAAGTCTGTTCCCCGACAACCATGGACACTTTCTTCTTGAGATTTGTTTGCGACTGAGTCCATGGACTGGGGGTTGTCTTCAGCATCATGTCGGTGATACTGACTATGTGGCCAAAACGAGGCTGTAGCATTCCACTCCTCCATTTGCCGCTTCCGGCCGGCTCCTGCCCTCTGCATCATGCCCTGGAGGACACCCTCCACTGTCCCCCGCAAACCTCCGCTACATTCACCTTCGACATCAACGAGGACCCGCTCACCTCACGTGGCCCTATCTCACTGCACCGCAAGTCACCGTCCCGTGGTGGTGTGCCTGTGCCGGCCGCAGTGCATCCGGGGTCACTGACTCTGTGCAGCTCAAACCATGGCCCCAGTCTGATGGCATGTTGGATGGCCTCTGGGTCGATGGTCTGGGGGTCATCAACGCCATGTGTCTGTGGCCCTGCGCTGTCCGCTGCCTCCGGTCTCAACTGCGGTCCACCTGGGCTCACACATCAAATCGAGTCCTGACCTGCCCGGACGTCGCATCACCGCAGGATGCACACGCCACCACCGCCAGGACCAACTCCAAACGACAGGTGCCAGAGTCGGAAGTGTCTTACTGCCAGACTGTCAGAGTTGCTCACACCTGTTGTGGGTGCCATCATCAGCTCAATACCCTGCTCAGCTCTTCAGGTTCCCCTAACTCAGTGCACCACAAATCAAGGAACATTCTGCTTGCATGTTGGGTGAACACTGTACTCCCTCCGGCTACCACCATGATGCTTCACAGTTGTTTCTGTTGTGCTGGTGTTTTATGTTTCTGCTTCAATTGCGATCACTGTTCAAGTTGTTGCCAGCACCAACGACTCCATGAGGGTTGGCTTACACTCACCCCACACACATCCAGCACATGCGTCACTGTACATGTGACCATGCCAATAAAGGTGTCGAGCGCACGTGCCCATGGCTAGTTCAACAAACTATCTGTGTGTGTCCGTGTGCTCATGATGTATTCATTAGGGCCCCGGCCCCACAACCTTACATTGTGCCATGTACAGAGGACGCAGCCATGTCACCGCAGGCAGAGGGTGGGACATTGCACATGTTGCATTATCGTCCCCCACTCAATACGTAAGTGGAGTGGGTGACTGTCCCGTGGCTCTGGGTGTGGTTCAGTACTGGAAATGTGCAAAGGCATGTGTCTCTGTCGCAGTGTGGGTCTCCGTTGGGGAGTGTAGGTGGTCCCTGATGGGACTTGGACACCCACGTATGTGATCTAGTTCGTCTTCCATGAGGTAGTACCCCACCGCACCTGTTCGGCCAGCCCCTTCTGGCAGTCTGACAGCTGGCCTTGGAATGAGATGTGTGCTTAGGTGGGCTGCTGGGAGCCAGCCGGGGGTGGTGGGTGTGTCCAGCTGTGTTGTCCATGCAGGGGGTGGTGTATCCTCGATGCAGTGGTGCTGCACAGCTCCTGGAGCTCTATTGCCTGGGATGTTCATGGACTGTTGTGGGGCGTCGGTGTCGGAAGTGTGGAGGTCCTCTTCAGCATCACTGATGGGTTGTCAGGTCTGCTCTGCTGGAGGTGTTGTTTGTCCCTCTGCAATGTGAACGTGAGATGCTTGTTGACATTTTGTTGGCATGTATGTTGACGCATTGTTCGAGTTTACATACAGATTGCATGACAATGTACATTGTGACTGTTTGGGAGGGGTGGACTATTTGATGCATGATAGTGGACATTTGGACTACATGAGGTGGGTGATGTTGTACACGTACATTTTCATCTCACAGTTTCCTGCTATGTCAGATGTGATTGGCCATTTTCTACGCACAGGCGGACCCAGTTGTGTCCTCTGTTCTGCAGTGTAAGTGTTGCACTGTGTCCCACATTGTCGTCCATGTGGATGTGCTGTGATTGCTATGTGTGTGTGTTGCATTGTGTGAGAGTCGCACCTGCAGCTGTGATTTTGCTGCCCCTTATCCCTTGGAGGTGGTGTGCCTTTGGCTTTCGTGCTTTTGAGGTGCTGTGATGTTGGCGACTTGGGTCATTTGTGCTCTTGGAAGGTTTTTGTACTCTTCTGCATTGTTTGTCTGCAGATGTATTGTTGAATTCAGTGGTTGTTTGTGCACGTGGATGTGTCAGAGTGTGACCTGCTCCTTCTGGATGTGGTCCACAATCAGCCACCTCAGTCTCGTGGCGTGCACAGTGTCATGGTGATTGTACTCCGGCCATGCTTTTCGTCATGTGGTGTCACTTGCGTTGTCAGTGTGGCTCTCGCATACGCATCTTTGCTGTGTTTCGCACTGGTGCATGTGTGTGTTGTGGAATTGGTGTTGTGTGGGGTGGGACCCCTTCGGGCACATGGTGTATGGGGGCCTACTTGATGTTTGTATGTGTGCTGCAGTGTGCCACGGGGGTCAGGGACATGACCCAGGGTCGTTGTGGATGTGCGGTGTGCTACACATCGTTGTGCATGTGTGCCATTGTGCCCGTCCCTCAGTCCCTGTTCGTTATTCACCCTGTTGATGTTGTGTCAGGTAATGGCGAGCAGGGTCCAGATTCCAGACTCCTTGCACTGTCTCCACAGTAATGACTGTGGCCACCATTTGCTCCAGCTCTTCCTGTGGCGCAGGACTCCCACCTCCATTCGCCGTTGCCGCCTTCCTGTTGGCAGCGGGTTTCTGCTTGGTTTGGCTTTTGACATTGTGCCAGCGCATCTTGGCCTCCTCGGCACTCCGACTGCATTCACGATGGGATGCCATTTTTCCGTCTGTATTGCCAATGACACGGTGGTGGTGACGGACAGTTGTTGTTGGTGCTCTGTCACCTCCGTGACGACGATCGGGTTTTCCTGCGGACTGTACCCCGTCTGCCTCTTCTCCTTGGCCTTCCCCGACCCCGAGGTTCCTTTCTGGTGGTCTGTGGGGCTTGTGGGGTTCGCGTTGACCTGGGCACTGGTTCCAGGTGCATCCATGTTGCTGCGCAGTTTGATTTGTTTATGGTGTGTTTTTCTTGTTCAGCTTTTATGGTGCATTTTCCCACAAGACGTGTGGGAATTGCAGGACTATCG
Organism: Calotriton arnoldi; assembly: GCA_963921515.1. NCBI lineage: Eukaryota > Metazoa > Chordata > Amphibia > Caudata > Salamandridae > Calotriton > Calotriton arnoldi. The sequence goes on from CAWUFW010005812.1 coordinate 1,244,834, forward strand.
CTGGTTGTCGCTGTTTTTTTTTCGCGGTTGGCCTCATCGCAACTTTATTCGCGTTGGTGTTTCGCATTTTTTCGGCGTCGTGTTATTTTTAACACGGTCATTTGACGCGTTATCGTGGGACTATCGCATGGTGACGCTAGGTTGAGAATGCTACGTTAACACGGCGTTGTTTTCCCGCGATGGACTGCGATGTGCAAAGTTGCGTTAAGCTGAACTTGCGGTGGTTATCAAACGTTCTTGTGAATATGCCCCAATGTGTTTTCGCCCATTACCATTAGACGACATGTGGTAAGTTAGGAGACAAACAATGTGCACCTAGGAGATAACTGCTATTGTTGTGGAGGAGATTTAGTGATAATTTTGTGGGTTGTAGAACTTTGAAATATCTGTTATTTTCATTACTTTCCTCTTAGGGATGTGCATATGGTATTTCTTAGAAGTTCTGGCCCCAATTCTGCATTCTTACCATGAAGCATGAGTGATTAATGGACATCGGGTCACATAAGGTATAGTCGCTATCACATTTTTTGATTTGACTGCTGCCTTAAGCATTTGATGGGTGGGATCACTGCCATCTTAGACAGGTTAAATTGTTGTTTGTTATTGAAATTTTAAAGGAAATTGCTGCTTTCATGTGTAAATGTAGAAGCATGTGTTGCTGTGTCTAAATATGCAAGACAGAACAAAACAATAACATATTGCAAAATAAAATAGCAGTACAATATAAAAGGGCACAACATAAAGAATTAACCCCTTCGCTGCTAGGCCTTTCCCCCCCCCCTGTGCTAAGCCTTTTTTTGGCTATTTGGGGTAGTTTGCGCTTAGGCCCCTGTAACTTTTTGACCACATAAGGTATCCACGCCAAATTTGCGTCCTTTTCTTCCAACATCATGGGGATTCTAAAGGTACCCAGGGTTTGTCGATTCCCTTGGAGGGGTCCCAGAAATTAGCCAAAATACAGCTAAATTTTGCTTTTGTTTGGAAAAATGGTAAAAAAGTGCTGCAAATGAAAGCATCTGGGTTTTTTCCTGCAAATGGTATCAAAAAGGGTTTGTGGGGCTGAAATCACCATTTTCCCAGCTTTTAGAGAATGACAGACTTCTGTCAGAAAACCCAAATTTTTTACACAGTTTTGGCATTTTTCTGGGACATAGCCTATTTTTGCTATTTTTTGTGCTTTCAACCTCCTTCCAGTTAATGGAAGAAATGGGTATGAAAGCAATAATGGATCCTGGAAAGCTATACATTTTTAAAAAGTAGACAAAATTCTGAATTCAGCAAGGGGTCATTTGTGTAGATCCTTCAAGGTTTCTTTATAGAAACTAACAGTTAAATTTAGGACAAATTGAAAATTAGTTGAAAAAAACAGATTTTTGTGTCAACGTTTTTACCTGTAACTTCTTCTAATTATGACAGCTCTTTGAAAGCAATATACCGTTACATCCGCAGGACCTTACTGGTTGTGAGGATATATAGGACTTGTAGGTTCATCAAGAACCCGACGAACCCAGAGCCAAAAACTGAGCAGCGACTTACAATGGTTTTTTATTATGTAGCGGGTATATAGCAATTACTCTGGGGCAATGTATACATGGAAAAATTGGTATGAAAGACACTTATGTATTTCTGAAATGGGAACAAAATATAGAGTTTAGAAACAGTAGATATTTGCACATTTCCGAAATTGGGAACACTCATACTAGCATGAGAATTATCAGTCATTTTTCAAAATGACTTCTTTTTTACACACTGTCTTTCATTTGGAAGGCAGAAATGCATTGAAAGTCAATAGGTAATAACAGTTGCTTAACAAATCTGAATTACCCTAAGTCTCCCGATAAAAATGGTACCTCACTTGTGTGGGTAGGCATAGTGCCCACGACAGGAAACGGCTCAAAACGCAACATGAACACACCACATTTTCACAATGAAAAATTACCCTTTTTTTGCAAAGTGCCTAGCTGTAGTTTTTGAACCCTAGCTCTGCCGGCACCTAGGGAAACCTAGCAAACCTATACATTTTTGAAAACTAGACACCCAGGGGAACACAGGATGGGGTGACTTGACTGGCTCTCACCAGGTTCTGTTACCCAGAATCCCTTGCAAACCTAAACAAATGTCCAAAAAAATCACATTTTCATCACATTTCTGTTGTGGAAAGTTCTGGAATCTGCGTGGATCCACAAATTTCTACCCACCCCGCGTTCCCCAAAGTCTTCTGAGAAAAATGGTACCTCACTTGCGTGGGTAGGCCTAATGCCCGTGACATGAAACGGCGCAAAACGCAACGTGGACACACCACATTTTCACAGTGAAAAATGACCCTTTTTTGGCAAAGTGACTAGCTGTAGTTTTTTAACCCTAGCTCTGCTGGCACCTAGGGAAACCTAGCAAACCTATACATTTTTGAAAACTAGACACCCAGGGGAATCCAGGATGGGGTGACTCGACTGCCCCCCTCCAGGTTCTGTTACCCAGAATCCCTTGCAAACCTAAACAATTGTCCAAAAAAACACATTTTCCTCACATTTCTGTGGTGGAAAGTTTTGGAATCTGCGTGGATCCACAAATTTCCACTCACCCCACATTCCCCAAAGTCTACCAAGAAAAATGGTACCTCACTTGCGTGGGTAGGCCTAGTGCCCATGACAGGAAACGGCTCAAAACGCAACGTGAACACACCACATTTTCACAATGAAAAATTACCCTTTTTTTGCAAAGTGCCTAGCTGTGGTTTTTGAACCCTAGCTCTGCCGGCACCTAGGAAAACCTAGCAAACCTATACATTTTTGAAAACTAGACACCCAGGGGAACACAGAATGGGGTGACTTGACTGGCTTTCACCAGGTTCTGTTACCCAGAATCCCTTGCAAACCTAAAAAAATGTCCAAAAAATCACATTTTCCTCACATTTCTGTTGTGGAAAGTTCTGGAATCTGCGTGGATCCACAAATTTCTACCCACCCCGCGTTCCCAAAAGTCTTCAGAGAAAAATGGTACTTCACTTGCGTGGGTAGGCCTAATGCCCGTGACAGGAAACGGCGCAAAACGCAACGTGGACACACCACAATTTCACAGTGAAAAATGACCCTTTTTTGGCAAAGTGCCTAGCTGTAGTTTTTTAACCCTAGCTCTGCCGGCACCTAGGGAAACCTAGCAAACCTATAAATTTTTGAAAACTAGACACCGAGGGGAATCCAGGATGGGGTGACTTGACTGCCTCCCATCAGGTTCTGTTACCCAGAATCCCTTGCAAACCTAAAAAATAGACAAAAAAAACACATTTTCCTCACATTTCAGTGGTGGAAAGTTCTGGAATCTGCGTGGATCCACAAATTTCTACCCACCCCGCGTTTCCCAAAGTCTTCTGAGAAAAATGGTACCTCACTTGCATGGGTAGACCTAGTTCCCGCAACATGAAACGGCGCAAAACGCAACGTGGACACACCACAATTTCACAGTGAAAAATGACCCTTTTTTTGCAAAGTGCCTAGCTGTAGTTTTTGAACCCTTGCTCTGCTGGCACCTAGGGAAACCTAGCAAACCTATACATTTTTGAAAAATAGACACCCAGGGGAATCCAGGATGGGGTGACTTGACTGCCTCCCACCAGGTTCTGTTACCGAGGATCCCTTGCAAACCTAAAAAATTGACAAAAAAAACACATTTTCCTCACATTTCTGTGGTGGAAAGTTCTGGAATCTGCGTGGATCCACAAATTTCCACTCACCCCGCGTTCCCCAAAGTCTTCTGAGAAAAATGGTACCTCACTTGCGTGGGCAAGCCTAGTTCCCGCTACATGAAACGGCGCAAAACGCAACGTGGACACACCACAATTTCCCAGTGAAAAATGACCCTTTTTTGGCAAAGTGACTAGCTGTAGTTTTTTAACCCTAACTCTGCTGGCACCTAGGGAAACCTAGCAAACCTATACATTTTTGAAAACTAGACACCCAGGGGAATCCAGGAGGGGTGACTCGACTGCCAGCCTCCAGGTTCTGTTAACCAGAATCCCTTGCAAACCTAAACAATTGTCCAAAAATTTTCCTCACATTTCTGTGGTGGAAAGTTCTGGAATCTGTGTGGATCCACAAATTTCCACTCACCCCGCATTCCCCAAAGTCTACCGAGAAAAATGGTACCTCACTTGCGTGGGTAGGCCTAGTGCCCATGACAGGAAACCGCTCAAAATGCAACGTGAACACACCACATTTTCACAATGAAAAATACCCTTTTTTTGCAAAGTGCCTAGCTGTTGTTTTTGAACCCTAGCTCTGCCGGCACCTAGGGAAACCTAGCAAACCTATACATTTTTGAAAACTAGACTCCCAGGGGAACACAGGATGGGGTGACTTGACTGGCTTTCACCAGGTTCTGTTACCCAGAATCCCTTGGAAACCTAAATAAATGTCCAAAAAATCACATTTTCCTCACATTTCTGTTGTGGAAAGTTCTGGAATCTGCGTGGATCCACAAATTTCCACCCACCCTGCGTTCCCCAAAGTCTTCCGAGAAAAATGGTACCTCACTTGCGTGGGTAGGCCTAATGCCCGTGACAGGAAACGGCGCAAAACGCCACGTGAACACACCACAATTTCACAGTGAAAAATGATCCTTTTTTGGCAAAGTGCCTAGCTGTAGTTTATGAACCCTAGCTCTGCCGGCACCTAGGGAAACCTAGCAAACCTATACATTTTTGAAAACTAGACACCCAGGGGAATCCAGGATGGGGTGACTTGACTGCCTCCCACCAGGTTCTGTTACCCAGAATCCCTTGCAAACCTAAAAAATGGACAAAAAAACCACATTTTCCTCACATTTCAGTGGTGGAAAGTTCTGGAATCTGCGTGGATCCACAAATTTCCACTCACCCCGCGTTCCCCAAAGTCTTCCAAGAAAAATGGTACCTCACTTGCGTGGGTAGGCCTAGTTCCCGAAACATGAAACGGCGCAAAACGCAACGTGGACACACCACAATTTCACAGTGAAAAATGACCCTTTTTTGGCAAAGTGCCTAGCTGTAGTTTTTGAACCCTAGCTCTGCTGGCACCTAGGGAAACCTAGCAAACCTATACATTTTTGAAAAATAGACTCCCAGGGGAATCCAGGATGGGGTGACTTGACTGCCTCCCACCAGGTTCTGTTACCCAGAATCCCTTGCAAACCTAAAAAATTGACAAAAAAAACACATTTTCGTCACATTTCTGTGGTGGAAAGTTCTGGAATCTGCGTGGATCCACAAATTTCTACTCTCCCCGCCTTCCCCAAAGTCTTTCGAGAAAAATGGTACCTCACTTGCGTGGGTAGGCCTAGTGCCCGCGACATGAAACGGCGCAAAACGCAACGTGGACACACCACAATTTCACAGTGAAAAATGACCCTTTTTTGGCAAAGTGCCTAGCTGTAGTTTTTGAACCCCTGCTCTGCCGGCACCTAGGGAAACCTATCAAACCTATACATTTTTGAAAAATAGACACCCAGGGGAATCCAGGATGGGGTGACTTGACTGGCTCCCACCATGTTCTGTTATGCAGAATCCCTTGCAAACCTAAAAAAATGTCAAAAATAACACATTTTCCTCACATTTCTGTGGTGGAATGTACAAGAATCTGCGTGGATCCACAAATTTCGACCCACCCCACGTTCCCCAAAGTCTTCCGAGAAAAGTGGTACCTCACTTGTGTGGGTAGGCCTAGTGCCTGCGATAGGAAACGGCACAAAACGCAACGTGGACACACCTCAATTTCACAGTGAAAAATGACCCTTTTTTGGCAAAGTGCCTAGCTGTAGTTTTTGAACACTAGCTCTGCCGGCACCTAGGGAAACCTAGCAAACCTATACATTTTTGAAAACTAGACACCCAGGGGAATACAGAATGGGGTGACTCGACTGCCTCTCGCCAGGTTCTGTTACCCAGAATCCCTTGCAAACCTAAAAATTGCCAAAAAAACACATTTTCCTCACATTTCTGTGGTGGAAAGTTCTGGAATTTGCGTGGATCCACAAATTTCCACCCACCCGCGTTCCCCAAAGTCTTCCGAGAAAAATGGTACCTCACTTGTGTGGGTAGGCCTTGTGCCCGCGACAGGAAACGGTGCAAAACGCAACGTGGACACAACACAATTTCACAGTGAAAAATGACCCTTTTTTGGCAAAGTGCCTAGCTGTAGTTTTTGAACACTAGCTCTGCCGGCACCTAGGGAAACCTAGCAATCCTATACATTTTTGAAAACTAGACACCCAGGGGAACACAGGATGGGGTGACTTGACTGGCTCTCACCAGGTTCTGTTACCCAGAATCCCTTGCAAACCTAAACAAATGTCCAAAAAATCACATTTTCCTCACATTTCTGTTGTGGAAAGTTCTGGAATCTGCGTGGATCCACAATATTTCTACCCACCCCGCGTTCCCCAACGTCTTCAGAGAAAAATGGTACCTCACTTGCGTGGGTAGGCCTAATGCCAGTGACAGGAAACGGCACAAAACGCAACGTGGACACACCACAATTTCACAGTGAAAAATGACCCTTTTTTGGCAAAGTGCCTAGCTGTAGTTTTTTAACCCTAGCTCTGCCGGCACCTAGGGAAACCTAGCAAACCTATACATTTTTGAAAACTAGACACCCAGGGGAATCCAGGATGGGGTGACTTGACTGCCTCCCACCAGGTTCTGTTACCCAGCATCCCTTGCAAACCTAAAAAATTGACCAAAAAACACATTTTCCTCACAGTTCTGTGGTGGAAAGTTCTGGAATCTGCGTGGATCCACAAATTTCCACTCACCCCGCATTCCCCAAAGTCTTCCGAGAAAAATGGTACCTCACTTGCATGGGCAGGCCTAGTTCCCGCAACATGAAACGGCGCAAAACGCAACGTGGACACACCACAATTTCACAGTGAAAAATGACCCTTTTTTGGCAAAGTGACTAGCTGTAGTTTTTTAACCCTAGCTCTGCTGGCACCTAGGGAAACCTAGCAAACCTATACATTTTTGAAAACTAGACACCCAGGGGAATCCAGGATGGGGTGACTCGACTGCCTCCCTCCAGGTTCTGTTACCCAGAATCCCTTGCAAACCTAAACAATTGTCCAAAAAAACACATTTTCCTCACATTTCTGTGGTTGAAAGTTCTGGAATCTGCGTGGATCCACAAATTTCCACTCACCCCGCATTCCGCAAAGTCTACTGAGAAAAATGGTACCTCACTTGCATGGGTAGGCCTAGTGCCCATGACAGGAAACGGCTCAAAACGCAACGTGAACACACCACATTTTCACAATGAAAAATTACCCTTTTTTTGCAAAGTGCCTAGCTGTTGTTTTTGAACCCTAGCTCTGCCGGCACCTAGGGAAACCTAGCAACCCTATACATTTTTGAAAACTAGACACCCAGGGGAACACAGGATGGGGTGACTTGACTGGCTTTCACCAGGTTCTGTTACCCAGAATCCCTTGCAAACCTAAAAAAATGTCCAAAAAAATCACATTTTCCTCACATTTCTGTTGTGGAAAGTTCTGGAATCTGCGTGGATCCACAAATTTCTGCCCACCCTGCGTTCCCCAAAGTCGTCCTAGAAAAATGGTACCTCACTTGCGTGGGTAGGCCTAATGCCCGTGACAGGAAACGGCGCAAAACGCAATGTGGACACACCACAATTTCACAGTGAAAAATCACCCTTTTTTGGCACAGTGACTAGCTGTAGTTTTTTAACCCTAGCTCTGCTGGCACCTAGGGAAACCTATCAAACCTATACATTTTTGAAAACTAGACACCCAGGGGAATCCAGTATGGGGTGACTCGACTGCCTCCCTCCAGGTTCTGTTACCCAGAATCCCTTGCAAACCTAAAAAATTGTCCAAAAAAACACATTTTCCTCACATTTCTGTGGTGGAAAGTTCTGGAATCTGTGTGGATCCACAAATTTCCACTCACCCCGTGTTCCCCAAAGTCTTCCGAGAAAAATGGTACCTCACTTGTATGGGTAGGCCTAGTGCCCGCGACATGAAACGGCGCAAAATGCAACGTGGACACACCACAATTTCACAGTGAAAAATGACCCTTTTTTGGCAAAGTGCCTAGCTGTAGTTTTTGAACCCTAGCTCTGCTGGCACCTAGGGAAACCTAGCAAACATATACATTTTTGAAACATAGACTCCCTGGGGAATCCAGGATGGGGTGACTTGACTGCCTCCCACCAGGTTCTGTTACCCAGAATCCCTTGCAAACCTAAATAATTGACAAAAAAAACACATTTTCGTCACATTTCAGTGGTGGAAAGTTCTGGAATCTGCGTGGATCCACAAATTTCTACTCTCCCCGCGTTCCGCAAAGTCTTCTGAGAAAAATGGTACCTCACTTGCGTGGGTAGGCCTAGTGCCCGCGACATGAAACGGCGCAAAACACAACGTGGACACACCACAATTTCACAGTGAAAAATGACCCTTTTTTGGCAAAATGCCTAGATGTAGTTTTTGAACCCTAGCTCTGCCGGCACCTAGGGAAACCTATCAAACCTATACATTTTTGAAAAATAGACACCCAGGGGAATCCAGGATGGGGTGACTTGACTGGCTCCCACCATGTTCTGTAACGCAATCCCTTGCAAACCTAAATTCTTTTTAAAAAAAACACATTCTGCTTCCTCCAGATACCACTAGTTTCTGTGCCAGGTAAGTAGGGGAGTTTGCGTGTAGAGCCTTGTGTGTGATGCATGCCAGTTTCAGCTGTATTCTGGCCTCTAGAGGGAGCCAGTTCAGCGCTTTCATATGTGGAGAGATGTGGTCGAATTTCCTGGTGCCGGTGAGTAGTCTGGCGGCCGCGTTGAGGCAGGCTTTTAGAGGTGCCAGGGAGATCTTGAGGGTGGTACATCCATATTCCAGTCTAGAGATGACTAGTGCTTGGACTGCCATTTTTAAGTCAGGAGCATCGATGAAAGGTTTCAGCTTCCACAGGTAGTTCAGGTGGAATCTGGCTGATTTAGCCATCGAGTTAATGTGGTCTCGCATGTTCAGGTTACAGTCGAGGATTATGCCCAGAGATTTGGCAGAGTCCACAATGGTCGGCGGGCAGTTTAAGGCTGTGATGGCCTTGATCCACAACTGAATTTCTGGGTTGGCTTTTGAAGGGGAGATTAGGAAAAATTCAGTTTTCTTTGCGTTGAGTTTGAGTTGGTTAGCGGCTAGCCATTGGACAGTCAGTTTAAGGGTCTCGTTCAGGGAGAGGATCTCCTCGAGTGATGAAATGTTGATGTATATTTGGGTGTCGTCCGCGTACATATGGTAGGAGATGTTGGCAGTACGAAGAACTTCGGTGAGTGGCTCTAAGTAAAGATTAAAGAGGGTGGGGGACAGGGTTGAACCTTGGGGGACTCCAACAGTGACCGGGGTGGGAGCTGATAGGCTGCCGTTAATGAGGAATCTCTGAGATCGGTTGTGGAGGAAGGACCTGAACCATTCTAGGACAACGCCATCCAAACCCATCCTGAGTTTAAGGCGTTCGAGTAGTTTTGCATGGTTCACGGTATCGAAGGCGGAGGATAGGTCTAAGAGGATTAGAAGGCAGGTTTTGCCTTGGTCTAGGGCTTGGAGGGCGTCGTCCACGATGTGGAGCATAGTAATTTCAGTGCTGTGCCCCGGTCTGAATCCAGATTGGAAGTCATCAAGTAGGTGGAAGTTGTTGATGTGCTGACTTAGTTGCTGTTGTACACACTTCTCTAATACTTTGGCTAGCAGAGGGATATTGGAGATAGGTCTGAAATTGTCGGGGGAGGTTGGATCCAGCGATGGTTTTTTTAAAATAGGAAGGACTTGGCCGGCTTTCAAGGGGTCTGGAATCGATCCCTGCTGGAGAGAGGCATTGATTATTGCAGTCCAGCAAGGGACAATGGATTGGGAGGCAACAGCGAGGCAGTTGGATGGTAGCGGGTCATTAAAGTGGTTGTTTGGGTTTAAGGTAGAGAGGATTTTAGAGATGGAGTCTTCATCATAGTATTCGAAGTCGGTCCAGCGTGCTTGGTTTTTAGGTGAGGTCAGTGGGGGTAGTGCGGGAAAGAGGGGCAGGTCCGGAAGGGGTTGAGAGTAAGTGGAGGTACTGAGTTCAATTCCTAATGCCGTGATTTTGGATCACTGACATAATATCGACTACAAAAATATCGAATATACAAAATATCGGCGTCTAAATATCGACTACAATAATATCGACTACCTATACTTATTTATAAAATTACAAAAATATCGAGTACACAATATCGTGAATAAAAAATATCGTTCACCACAATATAGAAATGCTAAATATCGTTACATTAAATATCGTTTAAATTTTTATAACATACAACATTACAAAAATATTGAATACCAAAATATAGACACCAATAATATCGACTTTTTACAAATATCGACTATATAAAAACTGCTCAATTAAATATATCTTTAGCACCAAATATAAATTCACATTATAAAAGAATATAAAATACCACAATATATAAAACAATATATTTTGGCTAAAGAAACGTATTACAATAATTAAATATAAACTTTAAATATATAATACTTGCATTATTTCACATTAAAAACAACATTTAAATTATTTACAAAAAGTAAAAAGATAAAATATTTACTTTCTACTAACAGTTTCTTAATTAGCGTTTCCCTTATATGGAAAGAAAGTGTCAAAACAATAAAAACAATTAACTTCAACGAATAAAACGCTTACATTTCAAAATACACCAATAACATAAAGCAACCAATTAAATAAACACTATATAAACATCAAAAACATACATCTCTTTTACACTTAAAAACTACAACAAAGAAGAAGGTGAAACTGTGCCCAACTGTTTCCTGAAAGAAAACTTTCATTACTAAAAAAGAAATTTAAAACTGCACTAAGTAATTAAAACTGTTTTTAAAATATTACAATACTACTAACCTGCAACAAAAATTATTTCTAAAACCTAATTAATTCTTTCATTCCTTACTTTTATATCACCTCTACAGATATCCTACAAAGCCAGAAAATTATTTCAAAAATACTCACCAATAAAAACAACAATAAATGTAAGTATATTCTATTTTTGCCAAACCGACCTAAAAATATTTTCAAAACGTTATTCACTAATATATATTTTCTTTTTTATCTATCTCATCTACAGCCAACAGCAAAATCTTCCAAAATAATTCTACAACTACTAACAAAATAAAAACAACTAAAAAGTAAGTATATCATTTTCCATTATTAAACAATGTTAAATACCCACCCAAATAACCCTTTACCCCTAAAATGCCTATCATCTAAAAACAATAGAATTAAATTATTAATATGTTTTTTCCTCTTCTCAACAGAAATTACATCAACTAAATAGAAAAGAAAGCTTGAAATTATTTCCTAACCAATGTCATTTACATCAAACTAAACATTGTAAGTATATTCACTGAGATGTAACGGTATTTAATAAACATGTTGTATTTATTATATTAAAATATTTTCTTTTTGAATTTTCCCTAGCATAAAACAAAACAACATGACTGAAGGTGCAGAATTTGTAATGTCACAAAAAATAAAATGCTATTATGTTATATGGGTTATGTGTATACACAGGAGAAACAAATAGGCCTTAAAGTATTTTGGAAATGTAGCAAATACTACTCTAACAAATGCTATGGAAGAGCTACTACTCAGGAAACTACTGTTATTTCTGTAAAAGAACATAATCACCCCCAAACATAACAGAGATTGAGGTTAGAGCTGCTCTTGAAAGTATAAAAGAAGCAAGCACTAGTACTGACAAAGCAACTACCCAAATACTAAAAGAGCAACTATTAAAATTACCTCAACATGCATCAGGACAATTACCGTCCATAGCTTCTTTAAAAAGAACAATTGCCAGACAAAAAAAGCTACCACAACTACTATACCTGCCCCTAAAACATTTGCAGAAGTAGTTATTCCACCAGAATTAAGCATTACTCACAGTAAAGAACCATTTATTTTTTTTGATAACAAATGCCCAGAAAAAAGAATAATTATGTTTGCTACTGCAAACAATTTACTTAAATTACAGAAATGTGACACCTGGATGATGGATGGAACTTTCAAAGTCTGCCCAAACCCATTTTACCAGCTGTACACAATACATGGATTATACCAACACTCAAATATTCCATTCATCTACGCACTATTACCAAATAAACAGCAAACTACCTACATTGATATACTCACTAAAATAAAAGAAGAAAGCAATAATTATTTTCCTTCAAAAATAATTATTGACTTTGAAATAGCCATGATAAATGCTATACTAAAAAATTATCCACACACAGCAATTCAGGGTTGCTATTATCATTTTAATCAGAGTCTCTGGAGACATCTACAAAAATCAACCCTAAGTGTACAATATGCTACAGACAGTACTTTTGCCTACCAAATAAAAAAGCTAATAGCACTAGCATATGTACCTGTAACAGATGTAGCAGAACACTACAATATTCTAATAGAAAGCCCCTATTACAAAAGGAACGAAGACAAAATAAGCCCACTACTAGACTACTTTGAGGACACCTGGGTGGGAAGATTGCATAGATCAGGGCATAGAAGGCAACCTAAATTCCAAATTCCTTGGTGGAACGTGTACCTAAGTACCTTAAATAAAGAATCAAAAACAAATAATAGTGTTGAAGGATGGCATAATGCCTTCCAATCAACAACAAGCAGAGGTAAACCTACCCTACAAAAACTTCTAGAATCTATACAAAAAGAACAAAGGGGCTCATTACGATGGCGGGCGGAAGCACAACCGCCGTGCTGGCGGATGCAAAAACCACCAGTTACCGCCGGCACGCAGCAGTCCACACGCCCGCCCAATTACGATGCGAAAAGTAGGCCAAACACCGCCGGCAAGCCAGCAACACCGTCCGCCATCAAAGTGCGCCCGTTCACGTAGCGGCGCAGCACAACTGACACACACCGTCCGACGAAACACGTCCCGCCCGGCGCATAAATTACGATGCCGCAAACAAACGGCTCCCACGGCCAAGAGATACCGTACGACAAACCGAAGCGGTAACACGGATGCCGAGCACGGACAACGAAGAAGCGGCTCCCCGAGCATGAATCCAGCACTGCAGGCCCTCCCCATGCTCCTGCTGATGCACCACCAAGGACGCAACGTACCGCGGAGACGCAGGTAGGCACACACACAACAAGTGCACGCAAACAGCGCACACAGTGCAAGGGCGGAAAAAGCGGACAACCCCCACCAGCGCGTGTACACTACACATCCACCATTGCATCCACATATGACACACAGGCCAAATCGTAACATCGCGTAACACATGTGTACACACCACCTGGGACTAGGAACCAACCACCCCGTCACGGCCCCAAAGCGCCGATGACGCCGCCACACATGCGCACAACGCAGAGGCCAACCGCAGCGCCATGCATGCGTCGCACACAGACACAGGGACACAACCAAGCTGCACACACATCAGCCCCACCCCGAACGCACATGACACGTGACAGGCCTGCCACAGACATGTCCCCAACGCCCAATTCACAGACAACACCCAACGCCACACAACCGACGCACACATGTCAGTGAAGACACGCAACAGCAGGACACACCCCAGTGTAACAAACATGGCGTAGCACACAGCGGCGGCAACACCAACTAGGAGAAGCAGGGCCCCTTCGGGAAGAGGAACGCCAGTACCACACTGAAACACCCATACCACCCTGCACATATGAACAAGACATATAAAACGGAACACCAAAGAGCCCGGGGACCGACAACAGGTGGCCCAAGAATAACATTCACACACAAGGCCCAACGCAGAGCGGAAAGGCAGCCTGCCGCCCACACAAGGGAGAGCAGACAGCACTGAATGACCTTCCATTCCAACTCCGAAACCACAGCCCTACGACAGAAGCCGGTGAATACAGCCATTGTCCAAGAATAGACCAACACAGGCATGCCGAGGAGACCGACCACAGGGCAGATAGCGCATATCACAGAAGCACACAACAGACGGGGAAGAAAGAAGAAAACACTCCCCATGTCGGCCACATGCAAGTTAATTGGAAGGAGTCACACATCACTGACCTTGAACTGTCTGAGAAGCATGTGGGAAGAGGGCCCGTGTCCTCCAAACAAGCCAACAGAACACAAGTCCTGTCTCCCTACGACTACACAGAGCTCACAGCAACCTCGGAGCGTGCACATTGCAGACTGCACACACAGCCGGAGCACGCCACCACAACGCACCGCTGCGAAATGGCAACCGCAACACACCTACCCAACTACGCCGAACAGCTCAAGCTGTACAAAACCAACCTGTTCCATACATTGGGATGCGATCTCCTGTCCCTGCTGAACGTAAGTTACCGACTGACTTACCGCATCACATTGTTCAGCTGCGTCATGCCCGTCTTCTACTGTCGGAGGTGTCCCTACCAGCATCTCGTGGAGATATGCCTCTCCAACCCGGCATGTCTGAAGGCGGACCTGCTACCACTACTCCTCCCTCTGGACGCACACGACAGGGCCTGCTCTGCCTATGGGGGCATGGCGTATGTGGCCAACATCGCACCCGCACTGAAATGGGACCACTGTGCCTCCACACGACGGATCATCGAGAACAGCTACATCGAATGTCACCCAGCATGCCCCATCATGGTCCTCCAAGGGACAACTTACGAACAACACCTTGACAGCCACCATCCGCTACATTGGCTGGCAAACATGTACACCACCAATGACATGGAAGCCCTGCTGGACGGCATCGCATACCTGACAACCTGTAAATTCGTCGGACCACAACGCAGGTTCCCCGAGTGACCTATGATGTCCAACCCCGCACCCATGCTTAGCTTCCGCACGGACTGGCCAGTCACCACCACAACAGCCATACCAAACGACCGGCAACTGTAACCACACCATCAACGACATCGCCATGACATCGGATATGACCGGGACATGCACACTGTTCCCCATCACATCCAGGAACACCGCATGCATCGTGGGAGGCAGTGGCATGGGCTCTGTGTATCGCACCCACATGGACGGAACTGCACGAACAACCAGGACACGACATGGATCCAGCGCACATGGACACACACACCGCTCAGTGGACATGAATAGGTCGCCTGGAGTCTGTGGGTGCTGCACCCCTCCCACCCCCGCCCCGGGAATCCCATACCAGGACCTTTGCATGGACGACAAGTGCATACAACAACAACACGACCCCAGTGACTGTGACATGTCCAGTAACCACCACAGTGCAACAACAAGTGGCACGCCGCTGCATGCACGCAAGCACATGCCCTGATGTCATCTCACATGCACGCGTGCATGAGGAACAACCGCAGCAAACCTGTCACATGGAACTGAGATGGACTGTGCCCATGATGCCAAGCGGTCTGGTAGGCAACATGTATACCGTCTGTGTCAAAGTCCGCAGCTCCGCAGCAATACGTAAATGTACATTAGCACAGCCTTGGCCAAGCAGATGTCACTCTGAAGCCCACATCCCACATGCAACAGCCAATCACATGTAACCCCACACCCTATCCCATTTGCAATCATGCTCAGTATATCCTCAACATGTATTCCGCTGCCAGTAGTGTCCACTATACTGCATCACAGAGGACAGAAGACTCAATATAATGTTTGAAACCAAAACTGTCTCCGCTGACTCATTTCACAAGTACGAATGAGAGAGGATGAGAGCATGTGAAGTACACGGCAGTCGTGACATGACCATGTAGTCCACTGGTATTGGATGTCAACGCAAATGAGTAGCACTACTGTGGAAGACACACATGTGTCGTGTGAAGTCGTATGGACGCAGTGCTCAGGTGGGTGGGTGCGACGGGTAGATGCGCACATGCCAAGTTGGAGCACGCCGTGTTGGGAGGGGTCATGAACAGTACACCACCGCTTCCCTGGGCATTGTGAGAGGACACCTGTCGGGGGGAGTGAACACGTGTGTGCACAGCAGCCGGGCACACGTACAAAGCGGTACCAGGCGCACCTCAGCCCACCCTCTGTGGACAAGCTGGATCCTGTTGTGCGCCCGCCATGCCCCTTGACAAGGCACACACAGCCCCAGTCGACCAGGTGTAACCCCAACATAGTCAATCCGCACAGGCGATACAGGGCACGGGATGGCAGTGGAGCATGGTGTGTGAGAGGTCTCCTCGCGCTCCTCCTGGTCATATCACGCAGGCAATAGAACCTCAACGTCTAGCATGGCACAAGTCAAATGGAAGTGTAGGGGGACGCACCACAGCACGAGCAGCACTGACGTCACGGGAGGTGGCTCGCACCATCCCATCCATTGCCCATCATACCAACCACGCCACATGCCATTGCGACTAAGTGCAAGCGCGTGCGCCACCACCCCGAGCCCTCCCCAGAGAGGCCAAAGAGTGAATGTGTGGGCCATCAGCCACAGACGGACGCGGCCTGGCCGCAAGGGCAGCCACAGCCACTGGGTGTCGCAGGTGGCGGATCCGGAAGGCGAAGACTGTGATGCATAGTCCATGCAGGCCGGGTCTCCATTTGGGGCACCACGCAGGTGGACGGCGTCCCGCAACACATCATACCCTGAGACAGCCCACTCGTGCAACTGGACCCACACATACACTCCTTGCCCTCTCTGGTGCGAGCTTGGGGCTGCCTGTGCAAGCGCTAGCCTCGCAGGTGAGCATGCATATTGGGGGAGCGAGGGGAGGACATGAGGGCTGGGGCGAAGATGACTGTATCACTGTCAGTAAGTACAAGGGATGACCCAGATGTGGAAAGGAAGAGACGTGTCCCGTGTGTACTGCAACTAGTCGCCAATCCAACTACCCCCATGTCCGGAATGTAAGCCCGCACCTAGGCCCGCCCATCCGCCACATCGAACATACCACCAGCACGACAACCTTCCCATTCGAAACACTGACTGGGGGTGGCGACCAGTGTACAATCATGTGTAGCCTACCCACGCGTACATGTGGGCCCTCCATGATCCATGTCACCTGCGGCAAAGTCATGACATGCGCAATGAGGGAAGTGAGGAGAGCTGTCCGCCCCACGCGCAGAAGGTGCATCAGCTCCACAGACCCAGCAGCGAGTCCAGCAGGGGTCACATGTGCAGGGGCAGCTGTGCCTGGTGTGAAGGCACATGCATATAGACAGCACATCGACCAATGTGTAGTCTGCCCACATCTACAGTCCATCATCATGCGGACATAGGAATTGAACACAGGGCAACACATCTTCAGTTGGTGCACCCACCGTGACCAACAATGCGCAATCATCGACGTACCCGCCCTGTGCATGGCCCCCACCCAACGGAGGCACATCCAGTGCCACCATCCCACACACACAAGCCTTCCACGGAACATGCTGTGTCCAATGGTCAGTACAGAGTCAGCGCCCATCTGGTGGATCCTGAACAGGAGACACATGCACACACATGCCAGCTCCCACTATGTACGTCTGCCACCTGGCATGTGCAATGTAACCTCTCACCTGTGACGTGTGACTGCAAGCACACAGCCGTCTTGGCATGGGGCTGTCAATGTGGACACCTGTCAATGTTTCGGGAGGTGTGATCCGTACAGTGCTGTACATAGGGTGCAGTGCTGACACCTACTACTATCTCATATCCCCTCGTGCCACAGGTCCCACTTGTTTTGGCCGCTCAGCCTGTGCCCACATCGTCGTCGTCGTGTGCCATACTCATCCAGCCGCGGAAGCAGTTCCATGCTCAGCAGACATTCATGTTGCCGTGGCGTTGCCGCTTGACGGATATGCAGTCAGTCCCCATCAGCACGCCCCGCAAGTCATTGGGGCCTAGATCCCCATGTGCATGCACATGGCAGTGGTTTGTATCACTAGCCATTGCCATTGTTGGGAGACCTGTGTAAGTGTATTGTGGCCGTGCCGTCCCAGCTTGACAGCTGGGCTGTGGCTCATGTGCTTGCTCAGTCATGTCAGTGATGTGTATGCGAAATTGCTATGTGTCGTGTTGCTTTGACATGTGTCCTCTGCCATTGTCCCTAGGCGGAGACCGAACATTGACCGCCCATACCAATTGCTGGCGGACATGGACGATACAGAGGTTATTAGGAAGTTTCGGCTGGACAGGCCAACCCTGCATCGACTGTGTGCCATGTTAGAACCCCATCTCCGTCCCCGCATGGTGTATCCGACTGCTGTCACCCCCACGGCTAAGGTGATGGCCGCCATGCATTTCTTCGCCACTGGGTCATTCCAGCACACAGTGGGCATTGGAGGAGGGATGTCCCAGCCCATGTTCAGCAAGGTGCTGAGGGATGTACTGGCAGCCATGATGCTGTACCGAAACAGGTACATCCGCTTCCCCAGGGCTCGTGAATTGGCGGCTGTGAAGGGTGCATTCTATGCCCTTGGCAGAATCCCACACGTCGTTGGAACCATTGACTGCACACATGTCGGCCTTGTTCCACCACAGGCCACTGAGCACCTGTACCGCAACAGGGAGCACACGCACTCCCTGAATGTGCAAGTGGTGTGCCTTGCGGACATGGTGATCACCCACGTGTGTGCAAAGTTCCCAGGCTCGGCCCATGACGCACACATAATGCGCAACAGCATCTTGCCACGACTGATGTCCAATATGCAACAGGATCGTGCCTGTATTGTCGGTGAGTATGTGGAGTGGTGTAGCGTGCTGGCTGTGCGATGCTGTCCCCTGTCCAGTTGGATTAGCAACAGTTCTCTGTGTCCCTCACACCCAGGTGACTCTGCGTACCCGAATGGGGCATGGCTGCTCAGTCCATTGAGGAATCCTCGCACCCCAGCAGACGATCGCTACAATGAGGCACATGGGAGGACCAGACGTGTGGTCGAGCGTACCTTTGGCCTCCTCAAGTCCAGGTTCAGGTGCCTGGACCGCACCGGGGGTGCGCTGGCGTACTCCCCACAGAAGGTGTGCCAGATAGTGGTGGCGTGCTGCATGCTGCACAATCTGGCCATTCGGAAGCAGATCCCCCTCATCGTGGATGACGGAGATCAACCAGGGCCCCAGCCCGCAGACCAGGACAGCTCGAGTGAGGAGGACAGCGGAGAGGAGGAAGCTGGTAATGTGCGGCAGCAGCTCATCGCCCGCTACTTCACTTGACGGTGAGTGTCCATGTACGACGGCTGATGTGGCTGTATCTGTGCAGGTGTGTGTGTGCTGTGTCAGGGTGGCCGTTTGTTCACTGCGTGCTGTGTGTCAACGCTCCATGGCCAGGGTAGTATGCCACTGTTGGTGGATGTGGCATTGTGCCCTATTGCTCTGTGCGATGTGTGTACATTGCTTGTAGTTACTGACATGTACTGTGTGATGGGTGTGTGACACACTCATTGAATGTGCTCCTGTTCTGTCTCCCACCCCTAGGTCCCTACAGGCCCTCCGGATTCAATTGCCATGCCACGCATCAGGTGCCTTTCCGCCCAAGGTGGCCGTTGTATTCCGTACAAATAAAACACAGGGCACAAACAGCAGTTAGTGAAAAAGGTGCATTTATTACAAACTGTGACATGTGATTGTGTGTAAGGTGATGACAAAAGTGGTGCGTGCAGTGACAATGAGCTGTCGGTCATGGCTGCGTGATGATCAGGGTGTACCCACTGGTTCTATGTCCATAGTCCAACACACACATGCCATCCAGATGGCTGTGTGGAGTGGGATCGTAGTCCAAGTCAATGCAGTGGCTGGTCAAGGAAGGCTGGCGGAAGGCTGGCTGGCTGCCTCACTTGCGTTTGGAGCGTGCGAAGTCCTCCCGGGAGATCTGTTTCCACTTCGGACGGCCCCTTCCACGTTTGCGAGGGGGGGTGCCTGCTTGCGACATGCTGGTGGTTGAGGTGTGCTCACTGGCTGTGGACGCAGGGGAACTGGACACTTCTGCTCCACCCTGCGCCCCGGCAGGTGGTGGCGGAGGGGGAGCTGCTGTCCCTGGCTGTGACCTCACCGCCACCACCAGCTGGCCCATGAGGTCCACGATTTGGCCCATACGGGCGTCCATGGACCTCAGCACCCCCAGCACCTCACGCGTGTCTGAAGCAGACCGGACCCATTGTCCTTGGGCCTCTTCATAGGCCCCAAGGACTCTGGCCATTTGAGGCAGGGCATGGCTCCCAGGGGAGGCTGGCGTTTCCCTGACCCTGCTCCTCCTACCAGTCCTGCTGCCACCGGCCTGCCCACTAGCCACATTGCTCACCACGGTCCTCGCTGTGGCTCCCAGGGTGGATCCAGTCGGCCGGGCCACCACCTGCGCTGGGGCTGGTGCCAGCGAAGACGTGGTGGTGGTGGCGGCGGTGGTGGTCGGTGCGGCGATGGTGGCGGTTGCGGCAATGGTAGTGGCCGCAATGACCGTGGGTGTGGCCGCAATGACCGTGGGTGTGGCCGCAACGACAGTGGCAGCAGGGGGCTGGGAATGTTCAGCAGCCCTGGATGATGGGTTGGTGGGTAGGAGGGGTCCTGGGGAGCGGCTGGGCCCTGCCACACCAGATGGGCCTGCTTGGTGGTCCGTGTCCGAAGAGGAGGACAGATCCTCCAGATCCGTGTGTCCTCGTTGGGGGCTTGTAGGCTGGCTGTGCTGGCTGCTGGCTCCATCCCCAGCATCCAGCAGTTCGTCACCTGTGGAGAGAATGAGATTTGTTATTGTGTTGCACCTGGCGAAGTATGTAGTTGTCGTCTGACATTAACAGTTCGTGCAATCTCGTACATGGGTTTCCCGGAGGCGTGTGTGTGGCTGTAGCATCTGTAGTTGTGTGTGCTTGGCAATGGGACTGTGTGCTGTGCACATGTGGCATGGGACGGATTGGCCATGCCGATGGGTGTGTTGCTGTGCCCCTACTTATTGTGACTCTGGTGTATGCGGGCTCCTGGCCCATCCTGGGTCTGGTTTGTACTTTGCTTTTGGTGTTCAGATGGGACGCTTAGGAACGCATATGGCAACATGGGGGCCATGCCCCAGATTGGCATTTGGGAGGGAATATGCTTTTGGGGTTCAAATGGAACGCTTAGG